>WFKR01000007.1:13215352-14534689 GCA_025331145.1 Rosa persica | reverse complement strand
CCCGTGCATGGTGAGGACATCTTTAGAAAAATGAAAACTACTTCCGATGGAGGTGGCGGTCACGGTGGTGGCTCTTACACTTCCCTTGAGCTCAGCCTTTCCTGCAAGGCAAAGCTGGAAAAACCTTTCGGAGCCGCTGACTCGGCTTAGTAGCTTCGTGAGTGTAGGAACACTTAGAATTGTCCCCTAAGAGTTGTATCTATAATTTTTTTTTTTTATTATTTTTTTTTTTTTAAAATAGCATGAATATTTATATACAAAGTTGCCCAGTGGGCGGGTTTAGGCTTAGTATGGTACAGTGTTGCCCCCCTAGTGTTGCTAGGCATAGCGAAGAAATGATTATGGGCCTTAAAAACAGGCCTTCATAAATGGGCTTTGCGAGTGTAGGAACACTAGAATTGTCCCCCATGTCTCATGCGAATAAATTGTCTACGACTCCTCCGAGTCCCAAACATTGGGAAAGTATTTCTTCAAGTATCTCCCATTGATAGGGTTATGATGGACATCTCCATCTAGGTCCTTGAGATGAAAAGCTCCTTTCTCTAAGATTTTATAGATGATGTACGGGCCTTCCCATCTTGGAGTCCATTTGCCGCGACCATCTAATTTTTCGCCAAGGGGGAGAACTGCTTTCCAAACCAACTCTCCTTCGCTGTAACTCCTTCCCCGCGTCCTCTTGTCATAGGCACGAGCGACTCGTTGCTTTTCCATGACCAAATTATCTAAAGCCTCCAAGCGCTTTTCGCTAAGGTCTTTATGTTCCTGCCACATAGCCTGAACGTAGTCTTCTCCAATGAGATGATGTTGCTCTTGAACTCGTAATGACTGGACGTTGACTTCCAATGGCAGGACTGCATCATGGCCAAACATCAAAGCATAAGGTGTTGTGGCGGTGGGATTCCTCTTAGAGGTGCGGTAGGCCCAAAGAGTTTCATAAAGTGTCTCATGCCACTGTCGCGGATTAGCTTCCAACATTTTCTTCAGTAAATTGATAATGATCTTATTGCTGGCCTCCGCTTGACCATTAGACTGAGCATAATACGGACTAGAATGGATGAACTGTATTCCCCATTATCTTGCCAGTTTATCAACTTCACCACCCATGAAAGCTGCCCCCCCGTCCGAAACAAAAACTTCTGGGATCCCAAATCTGCAGATGATGTTTCTGAATAGGAATTGTCGCAACGTGCCACCAGATGCTTCCTTCAAAAGTTCTGCTTCAACACACTTTGTAAAGAAATCAGTCGCAACGATGATGAACTTATGTTGAAGTGATGAATGTGGGTGAATCATCCCAATTAAATCCAGCGCCCATCCTCTTGCAGGCCAAGGCTGTATAATGGGCTGCATTGGAATATTAGGAACATGCTGGACCGGCCCATGAGCTTGGCAGTCCAAACAACCTTTAGCGAACGCGATACAATCCTTCAAGATACTGGGCCAAAAATATCCATGTCGTCTGAGCAACCATCGCATCTTTGGACCTGCTTGGTGAGCTCCACAAATGCCAGAATGAACTTGGCGCATGAGTTGTTTGGCTTCGTGGCCATAAACACATCTGAAATCCATGCCATCTTCTCCTCGTCTGCGAAGTTCATCACCTCTGAGGAAGTAGTTGAGGGCAAGATAACAAATCCTTCTATCTGTGGTCTGATCAGGATGCTTGAGATAATTGATCAAAGGGATGCGCCAATCCACGTCAATGGATTCCAGGGTTGCGACTGACGTATCGTTTAGAGGATCTCTTCTCGCCATCCAAGAAGGAAGGGTGCGACGCTCGACTTTAAGGATTCTCTCCCGCACGCCATATCTCAATGTTACCCCTGTTGCCAGCTGGGCCAACTCGTTCGCGGCAAAATTTCTCTCACAAGGAATGTGCTCAAGATGTACGTTATCAAATTGGTCCAACAGTTCTAATGTCCTGTTCCAATAAGGGACCAATGTGAAGCTATTGCATCTGAACTCATTGCACAACTGATTGATAACCAAGAGAGAATCGCCAAGTATTTGTACATCTCTAATTCCCATTTCCAGCAGTACTTCTAGGCCTATGATTAAGGACTCATATTCTGCTTGGTTGTTGGTACATTGAAACTCCAACTGGAATGAGTACAAAAAGTGATCTCCAGCCGGATTCTCCAGTGCAATTCCTGCTCCTGCTAGCTTATCCGTTCTTGACCCGTCAAAATATAAAACCCAGGGCTGGAGTGAGACTGTGGCTTGATACAGTGTGGCGTACTCTGGGCGATCTAAATTTGTGACAACGACCTCTAAGTCTCTAACCGCAGGGAGATCTAGCATAGGGTGATGTGCCAGAAAGTCCGCAATGGCTTGCCCCTTTACTGCTTTCTGTGGGACATACTGTAATGAGAATTCTGATAAGGCGAGCACCCACTTGCCAATACGGCCTCTCAAGATAGGTCGCGATAACATATACTTGACTAGATCGGTTTGAGCAATGATGCAAGTAGTAAAGGACAACATGTAATGCCGCAACTTGCATGCTGAGAAGTATAATGTAAGATACAGCTTTTCCATTGGAGTGTACCTTGTTTCGCAATCTGTGAGTGTCCTACTGAGGTAAAAGATGGCATGTTCGACACCCTCTTCATCATCCTGAGCGAGGAGGCTGCCAATGGAAGCCTCAACTGCTGAAACATACAACTTTAATGGAAATCCAGCTCTGGGAGGAACAAGCATTGGCGGGCTCGCCAGATAGGCCTTGATTTTGTCAAAAGCCTCTTGATGTTTAGGTTCCCACACAAACTCGTTCTGTCCTTGCAACTTCAGCAGTGGGGAAAAAGGCTGGATTTTGCCCGCAGAGTTAGAAATGAAAAGTCGCAAAAAGTTGATCTTACCCAGTAGTCGCTGTAATTCTTTCTTTGTTCGCGGGGAAGATGCGTTGATGACCGCATTTGCCTTATCCTCAGGGACCTCAATGCCCCTTTGATGGACAATGAATCCCAGGAAATCGCCTGCCTGAACTCCAAAAACGCACTTGGCGGGATTCATTTTGAGCTTGTGTAGTCGCATGCGCTCGAAAACTTTTCTGAGATCCGTGAAGTGATCTCCACTCTTCTTAGACTTCACGACGACGTCATCAATGTAAACCTCTAAGATCTTCCCAAGTATGTCGTGGAAGATCAGGTTCATGGCTCTCTGATATATTGCTCCGGCATTCTTCAGTCCCAAAGGCATGACCACATATTCAAAAACTCCCGTGAACCCAGGGCAGCGGAATGCGGTCTTGTGTCTATCTTCCTCTGCAACCGGTATCTGGTGATATCCCGCTGTGCCATCCATGAAAGACAACAGTTCGTGCCCTGCAACTGCATCTACCAACATGTCCGCCACCGGCATGGGGTAGACATCTTTAGGTGTAGCTAAATTAAGGTCTCTGTAATCCACGCAGACCCTCATCTTACCATTCTTCTTGCGAACAGGCACTATATTGGACAACCACTGATTGTACTTGGCTACCCTGATAATGCCTGACTTGTGCATCTTTTCAACTTCCTCTTTGACCAGTACTTGGGTCTCTGAGTTCATTCTTCGCGGCTCTTGCTTCAAAGGCCTCTTATCAGGTAGCGTTGGTAGTTGGTGACATACCAAGTCTGGTGATAGGCCTGGCATGTCCTCGTATTTTTCCGCGAAGCAGTCCTTGAATTCTAGCAGTAAGTCAATGAGCCTCTGTTTCTCGCTAGGCTCTAAGTAAGTGCTGATAGCCACTTCTATAGGCTTATCAATTGTTCCCAGATTGACCTTTTCAGTAGGGTCCCTAACCTTCGGAGGTGTGTCATCCAATGCCGCTGGAGCAAGCTGAATCTCTTCTTCCTCCTCTTCTTGGTCCATGAACTCTTCATAAACAATTTCTAAGGTCGCAACTCGATCATAGGCCTCTTTTTCCACCAAGTATGAGGATAGCCTCTCGTACAAGGAATGGAAGGCCTCTATCCCTTCCTCTGGAAGGTCGTAATCCATTAATTACCCATTGTACGGGGCACAGCATGGCCGGGCCTCGCTAGGTCTTCTTTTGCAAGCGTGAGTCCCCACTGTGCCAACTCAGAAGCCGTCACCCCTGTGGGGCGGCCCTTATTGTCGATGCTACCGACTTGCAATGGAGTAATTGGCTCCAAGTAGTACTTGGCATCTACGTAATTTTGCGGAAACAGAAAAAGGGCGGGGATCTGCTTTAATTATCTCAGCCTTATTTGTCACCCTATTCCACATAATCAGCTCTTGGTGGAGTGTTGATGGAACACAATAGCTTCGGTGAATCCAATCTCTTCCCAGGATGGCACTGTAGGCCGCGTAACAATCCGTAACAAAGAACGCATAAACGCTTTCTGAGGGACCCACCTTGATTTTTAGGAACAGTAAACCTAATGTCTTAGTTACTGTGCCCGCGAAGTTCTTCAATGTGAGAGAGGTAGACTGGATCTTCTCCTTCTTGATTCCTAAAAGCTGCATGGTCCTTGTAGTAATGACATTCACAGCCGCACCGGTATCAACCATTATCTTGCTGACCTTAGTCCCATTAATTTCTGCTGTGATATACAAAGGTCGCATGTGTTGCACCATGGCGGGTGTGGGTCTTGTGAAGCTCATGAAGAAACTCTTGCTGTTAGCATCTTCAGTCTCAAGGGACACTGCTTCTTTCACCGGCGTTGTTGCGGCTGAAGTGATCTGCAACTGCTGTTCTCCAATTGCGTCAGCTTCTATGCATTCCTGCGCAGCAACTGGTAAGGCATACTTAGCAGGGAGCACATAAACCATATTGCAAGAGATATCCACCATTTCTGTTTCGTCCATGTCATCATCAAGATTGAGCTTGGGTTCATCTGCTGGGATATCGGCGTTAAACTGTTTAACCATGAAAGCAACCAAGGATTTCTCTGCTGGGACCACCGCTTTGGCTTGTTCGTGCTCCTGTACTATAGGAATCTGGTTCAGTGACTCTGAAATTTGTTTCGTCCCTGGCACTTCCTCTGGGAGAGTGACCACCAAGTTTTGAACTTTCTGCACAATCGCGGACCGATTGTCTTTGCCCCCCAGCTTGTCGAAGATGGAAGGCTCGCTATTGCTTCCTTCGCGAGATATTCTCCGCCAAACATTGTCTTTACGAGCTGGAGGCGGTTCTTGCCTTGCTGGAACTAGGGATTTCTCCTGAGCGCTGATCTTGGAGGCACATGGCTTTTGCCCTTGGCGTAATACTTTGGGCTGCGGTTTCTGAACTTGCGGGGAAACGAATCTCTCCGAGGCCAGTACCTCCAATTGTCTTTGATACTCTTCTGGAGGTTTCAGTAATTGCGATGGTTTGATTAGTCCTTGATCTAGTGCTTCCAAAGTTCGCTTTGCTTCTCCAAACCTTCGTTGGAGTTTTCTCTTTTTTGAAGAGCTCATCTCCACCGCCTTGCCATTCTTTTGGGTATACCATCTCCCTTCTTTGATGGAGGATGTTGACACTGGCGGAATGTAAGGTCTGGTAAAAATCCCTTGCCGCTTATCTGCTTGCCCTTCTTCCCTCGCAGTCTTCAACTTTTTGAATAAGTTTGAGTCCCTTGGAGAAGGAGTTTCTAAACCACTGTGTACTCTTAGGCTGCATGGTTGGAAGTTTCTAGAGGATGATACTAACCGTATTGGCGGCAGAGATCCAAACTGGACAGTCTGGGATGTTTCCTCATGCAGGGCTTGAGTGTCACATTCTTCCTTGCACCGCGAGCATAGGACAATGGGTAAACGAGTCTTGGATTCCCGCTTCACGGCTTTGTTTCCAGTCCTTATCAAATCCTTAACCGCATAGTCTGGACTTTGATTCTGCTGATCTTTTTCACCCCATGCCACGTCCACCATGTTGATGCCGGTATCTGGGAAGGGATCTAGGTCCACCAACGCTGCTGTTGTTGTTGGTGCCTCTACTTGCAAACTACCATTATTTAACCAGATTTGGATCTGATCCTTTAGCTTAACACAATCGGCTGTATTATGATTCCACATATTATGGAGTTTGCAGTATTTCTTCCCCCTTAGCTGCTCTGGTTTAGGAAATGGGCCGAAGTCGGTTTTCACCATCTTCGCGGCGATCATTTCATCCAAGATTTCATGCGCTTTGTTTGCATCGTAAGTATAACTTGCGAACTCTGGTTTGGTGAAAACCACTGACTTGAGCTTCACCGGTTCTTTGCACAGCTTCAGTTGCTTTAGTGTTGAAGCCTTTTTTCCGGTGAGTTCCAGCGCAGCAATCTCGTCTTCTTCAGACTCGTCAGCCTCTGCTGTACTAGATTCCTCACTCTTGTAGTAAGGATCAAAGGGACTGGATTGATGGCTGAGCGCAGCCACTATTCGGCGTTTCCCTGGGATGTATGTCCCTTTTGAGGCTTTTTTCATAGCGTCCATTTCCCTGAGCAAGTGCTCGAAACTTCCAACTTCTGTGATCAGTTCCCCCATGGAATTGAACATGCTTCCATGCTGTTTTTTGCGTTGGCGGGGCTCTAAGCCTTTGATTGCCAACTTCACCAGTTCTTTCTCCGGCAGAATCACGTTCAACTTTCCTTTCTGGATCTGAAAGCGCTGAAGGTACATGACAGCAGATTCAGTTGGCTGCTGAGCCACCTGAGTGAGTGAAGCCAAATCTACCTCCGGCTCGATAGTCCCGAAGGTTTCCTTGAACAGCTTCTCCATCGCGGGCCAACTCGTAACTGATCCCGGTTGTAGCTTAGTGAACCAGGTGAAGGCATACCCCGATAGAGAAGTAGCGAAGATATTACACTTCAGATTATCATCGTTCAGGTACTGGCCACACTGTACTCGAAACCTAACCAAATGGGCTGCGGCATTTTCGACTTCCTCTCCCGAAAAAGTAGAGAACGTAATGTTCTTATATCCCCTAGGATAAGGTGTCTGTGTAATATGCGGTGGGAAGGGCCCCTGGTAGGCCTCCTCCAAGTTAGGCCTCTGGTTCGCGGCCCTGATCATTGCTTCTACCTCTTCTCTCCTTACATATCTTGGATCAGGAGGAGGTGGGTGAACCACTGTATCTTCAACTGACCAGATCAACGGTGGTGCCTGTGAAGCTTGATTAACCAAAGACATACCGCCTCCGTGGGTCATTTTATGTCGGGTTGACGTCTGTGACGCAAAACCCACTGCTGGCTGACCCTTTGTGGTTACGGTGACCTTCGCTGGACTTTCAACCCGGTCGATACCATAATGGCTTGCTGGAGGTGGATCGTGGTGCACATATTCAACTCCGTCACTATCATATTGGGGAAACGGGCTATGATCAACAAAGGCCCCATCATTGATTTTCAAAGTCCTGGTCCCTTGCGTGACTGATGACGCGGCGTTGTTCTTCCCACCCGTTGCCAAAGTAGTCTCTTTACCTCTGACTGATGCGGCAGTAGCGCATGTGGATGTACTGCCACCGCGAGCATTTGGTGGTATGTACTTAGCAGATATGGGGGACTGACCTAGAGAGCCTAGAATGGCACTAGGATCTCCCAGTGTTTTATGTAGAACCTCTCTGGCCTGATCGAGGTCAGCCTTCTGCATGGCCACCTGGGTTACGACGTTGGATCCTTCTTTGCGAATCGTCGAGACTTCCAAAGCAATGTGTTTGCTTGCGACCAACAGCTCTTCATGGTTCTTCTGCATTTTTTGGTTCATGCCATCCAATTGCCCTTGTGTTTGTTGTGCCCCTAGCTCAAGCCTCTTGATCGAGAATGTGAACTCATCAAGCCGTCGACGGTCCTCCGCAAAGGCTTTTTCCATCTTCTCATGGTATGAGGCAGAATTCTGTTGAAGGATATTAAGCCGCTCTTCTATGGTCGCATTTTCTGGAATGAGAATAGGCACAAAGTCAATAGTTGTAACTGCGCTCGTGGCTTCCTGGGTGATGCTAGATATATCGCCAGCCTGATTAGGCTGGGCGGTAGGAACTTGCTCGCCTTCAGTAGTAGGATGTCTATTTCCTCCTCGTTCAGTTGACATCTCTGTCGATGGAGGGTGGGAAGAAAATCTTTGGATTACCTGTTCTTCGGAAAGACCACGACAGTCTGCACGCGAGTGCGGTCTGTAACTGGAGGTCTTATGTTTCGGGCAGTTAACGTAAACCTTTTGATAAGGGTTTATGCTTGACTTCCCAATGGCTTCTGGAAGTCTGAATTCAATAAGTAGCTGAATTCAATAAGACACTGTGAATCAAGATTTAGACCTGCGGCCCAAGTATAGTCGCCTAGACACAAACGTTCTTTCAAATCCTTTGGGCAACCTTACTGAAATGGCCAGGTGGGGGAGGGCGAACAAAAGAGGCAGAATCCATTGTGGCATGAACTACTCCCACATAGTGGTTTAGGCCCATTTGCACGCACTTCTGGATTCAATAGCCTGTTATGAACGTTGTCCCATTTCTAGACACCATTTCACATAGGCTATACTTACTAAGATGAGAAAGATCATAGGTGTGAAGACAGTTCAACAAGTGTTAATAAAAACCGCCCTTGACCTTAATGGACCTGAACTAGGCACCAATAAGGAGTTTAGGTCAATATTAACAAAAGAGACTTCACCTATTCCGTTATGATTCACAACCCCTTACCAACCTCATCTTCTTAATAGTGGTGTGGTTTACAACTCGCAGTAAGTCCCACTGGGCGTGCCAAAATGTTTGGCTCCAGTTTTTCTTGAGCTGGTCAACAGTCTCTTTTCTTGCGTGGGCGTGCCAGCACCGTTCGGGTGCGGTCGTCGGGGGTGTCCCTTGACCTGACTTCTTCTGAGCGATTGTGGACGAGGAGAGCACCAACCTCGTCGTGGGGTTCTTTGTGCCTCGTGGCGAGGACTTTTGCTGAGCCTTTTCAAAATCGCAATCGATACTCGATGTTGTAGATCGAGCAGAGCGAAAACCACTGGGAAGTGAGGAGAACTTGCTAAAGCGTGACTCTAGCTTGGCTGGTTTGCGAGGGCGTTACCCTTGCTTGGCTGGTTCCGTAACAGTTGTGGTCGTGGTACTACAGTCGGCTCCCAAGGAGTCTAGGACCAAAGCACTTTGACAGAGGATTTGGTGGTACTGAAAGTTGGCTCCTAAGGAGACTAGAACTTAGAGTGTGATCACCGATAAGAGAAAGAGAATGAGAGGAATTGCTCTTAGAGAGGTTGCTCTAGAGAGAACTTAGATCATCTTATAGATGTTTTGATGAGTGAATTGGTCAGATGATACTTGTTGTAGCCTCTATATATAGGCTTCCAAGCAATACTATTTGGCCTTTAAACAAATCATAGTGGGTTAGGTTTGAGCACACTAACACTTAGTGGATTTTGTTAGGCAAAATTCACTAACACTTAGTGGATTTTGTTAGGTGAGAGCACTAACACTTCTTTATTCCTTTGATTTTTATCTCCACTAAGAATTCATATTTAACCTTGGACTTCTTCATATGAAATGATCCACCATGGATGTAGATTATTGTGGTAAAATTTCAGAATTTATTTCCATGTGGTTGGGCCGAAATTGCTACTGGACTCCTTACAGGTCCAGTTTTCCAGTTTTGCTTCTGCAGAAAATTGGACTGATTGTTTGAAGGTTTTCCACTTCGAACAAGCTCTAGCACTCTTCATAAGAAATTATCATTGGGATGTTTAGAATGAATCTGGAAAGTTTCAACTCATTTGAAGTTCGGATGGTTAGTCTGCCGCCTCTCCTTCCTTGTTTAGCTCGGTTTCTCCTAGCCGAAGTAGGAAAATATGCTAAAGTTGACTTTTCATTTCCACGCTTCCATAGTAGGCTTTATTTAGCCTCTAAATATATATTTCGAACTTGTCGACAATATATAGCTTGAGCCACTGATATTGACTCGATTTCTCCAAGACGTGCCTTGTCAGGCCAAAATGCTCATTTTGGGTCCAAACAAGGGTGACAATAACCGCACCTTTATATATAATGAAGACAGGCGATAAGATCAAGCAATACCATATAGAATGTAGACATAACTGACTTAGAGAGGATTGATGAGGTGGTTTAACAGTAGTTTAAACCATTAATTTGATCATTGAATTTAGAATTAACAGACTAATATTATTGAGATAGTGATACAAAACTACATTTCGATAGTGATAAAACTCTTCTTGACGTTCAAACTTTGGAACGATGTAAGCATGCTCACGAGACTGATGATCAAAGAAACATATTGCTAAAACTCTATGATGTGGTTTTTAGTAAAATTGATCTAAATCCATTTTAGCCAACTTTGACCTAGCTTTGCTAGGGTTTACTTGACGACGGCGGTGGCGATCGATGAAACTCTCCAAAATGACCTACAATGCTGAATCTCCAACCAGAACGGTGGGGCTCTTCCCCATTCTCTTCTCTGTTTGGACTAGAGGCAGCGGTGACAGAGCTTCTCTTTGTCGTGTTTCTGTGTCTCTGGTATTTTGCCTCCTCTTTGGTCTGGCGGTGACGGGCTTTGGAGATAAAGCTTTTGGGAGCGAAGGGGAATCTCTAACTTATCAGAGGTTTCTGTCTTTGGCTCCGGAGATGGGACCGGAGATCCATGATTGCGGCAGTGGTGCGGCGCGACTTCGATCAGATTCCTTTCTTGGGCTTGTGGCGATTCTATGGCGGTAGTGGTTCGCTGGTGGATGAGGTGTTGTTCTTCTGGGCTCGAGATCGGAGTGTCGGGGATGGTACTGACACTCGTGGTGGTAGTGATGCACTTTGCTGCGGCGGCCGGAAGCTTGTGGTGGAGGAGGATCGAGGGACCCCTGGTCAGGGTGCTTCTATCTCCATATGGTGCCGGTCTTCTTCGGTGGCGGCGGGAGTTGTTGACATCGGCAATCTACAGTCTTCCGGCTGTAGTGGGGTGCCCTTCTTAATACTGGGCTGGAGCTTTGTGGGCTGGTGCTTACTGGTGGGTCAGCTGAGCTTGCATAATTTTAGAGGGGATGGGAGGATCTTCTATTCTTCCTCGGTTTTAGTTTTTTTTTTATGATATTTTGGAGGATTTTGATATTTGTTTGAAATAAATGTGCGTTAATTTCTTAAAAGATTGGTGTATTAGGATCTCCTGGGTCTTATTCTTATTTTAAAATAAATGTTTAGAGTTTCTTAAAGAACGATTCTTTCTGTCGACTCCATTAAAGTGTTTCGTTTTTGTATTGCTTGCTGAATCTATATAATGGGCTGACATAGTAACATATGAAACCCCGGCTTACCTCAGGAAGTTTCCGACTGTCGTGTATAATTGGTAACTGAAAATTTCAAGGTATATGGGCCTGTGCAGGTACCAAACATTTATCGACTGATCCTCAATAATTAGCACATAAGCTTTGTCTGAGGGTGATTGATTTGATTCAGTCCCTTAAAATGGAAGACAGAAAGGAAACCTAGTAGGCCCAAGTAATATATCTAGCCCTTATATCTTTCATTTACTTCCTCAACTGTCACAGAAACTCTCTTATTTTTCCAGTTCAATTCATACACGTATTGTCACCATCAACTGCATGATATACAATCCATCAATTACATGTTTGTGTGTGTGTATTCCCATGTTAATTCGAAGACTTGGCCTCATTATAAGAGAGAGATTTTCATGTGGTCATGTGGAGGGGTCTCTCTAGAATCAAAGAGTCCAGACTCCTCTGTCCCTCCGACCAGTGGCGGATGCAAAAATTAATGTACGTGGGGGCAAAAGAAAATGTTGAATAAAAAAGTATAAAAAAACTGATGAATGGAACATAATTTTTCAATCTTTTAATATTGATAATATTTTTAATGAATACATATTCTAAGTTCCTAAGAGATAAAATGACTTTAAATCAATAAATTTCTTGATACATATTTTATTTCCATCTATTTGTCATAAAGTACACTCGCATTATTTCCTAGTAAAAAAAAAAAAAAAGCAAAATACAAAATCAGCATGCATTAAAGAGAAACTCATCAGGCACCAGCAATCCAATCTTCTTGTATAAAAACCAAGCAATATAAAAGATGTTTAAAACCCTGTTACAGTATAATGTTAGTAATCATGTAGTTCTTAAAAAAAAAGAAGTCAAAATTGATTAATTATGAAATCATGCACCTAGTATGCGAAACTCTTATCAATTAGAAATATACAATTAAGAAGAGAGAGACCTGCAGACTTGCCAAATGCTTGCATAAATACTTCCTTCGTGTAATTGTTGTGAGACCACAGGTTACACAAATTGGTCATGGGGCAGCATTTTCCTTTTTCTCTGGGGAGAAAAACCGATGAACATGGTACATGGCTGCTTTACAAACAAAACAAAAAAAAACCACTGGGGACCCCAGCCCCCACGAGTCCTCACATGCGTTCGCCATTGCCATCAATAGCTTGCAATCTTCTATAAGATCCCCTGGCACCACGTATATATTGAGTTGTTGGCCCATGCTTGCAGCCGATGGCTATGTGTATATGCAACAAATCTTGCCGTTTGTTTTTGCTATAATCATATATTTTTTTGTTGACTTTTTGCTATAATTATTTGCTGCTGGCATTTTCTTCTTGATGCTTGCTGTGGTGGGGTGAAACAATTTTTTTGGCTGAATATGAAAGGGGTTTCTTTTCTCTTTTGTCGGTGTAATAGATCTTTACCTGATGTGGTCTCTGTTACGTTCATCTCGATCTATTAATCAGTGTGGTTTTTCTTCAATTTAGTGTTAAATCATGTACGTTTTCCGGCATTGTGTCTTTAGCCAATATCGTGACTGAATTTCACCCTCAAGTGCACAGTTTATGAAGAACTTCTATATTACAGACCAAATTGGCTAATAGAAGTGAAAAACAATGATAAAGAGGTTAAACCTACGAAAAGATGTATGCGAAATTTCTTACTGCATCCAATAAATGATCAACCAGTTTTGGTCAATCGGTCAATTTGGTGTTAAATCATGCACTTTTCATCATTGTATCAATGTGTCTTACTTATTTAGTCAGTTCTGTTATTGTTTTTGTTTTTTTTACATCTTTAGCTAATTTACTATCTGTTACAGTTACCTCTTTAGCCAAGTCACATGCAGAATTAAGATTAAATTGTCCGGAAAAGATGAAATTACCTAAGAGAGATAAAGTTCAAGGAACAAAGATAAAAAGAATATTATCTAGATCTTTGTCCACTGCATCTGTTAGAGATAAGAATAACTTTTTCATATATATTAAGGCATGGTGACTGGCTATCATGCAGA
Organism: Rosa persica; assembly: GCA_025331145.1. Classification (NCBI taxonomy): domain Eukaryota; kingdom Viridiplantae; phylum Streptophyta; class Magnoliopsida; order Rosales; family Rosaceae; genus Rosa; species Rosa persica. Next base: position 14,521,491 of record WFKR01000007.1, on the reverse strand, counting down.
TACTTCACTTCTGCACCTTATCTTTCATCCACATTAAGCCTCAAGTTCTCAGTACAGTGTTGTGAGCAATGTGGTCATCATGGGGGGATGCTAGCAATGATAAAGATGAAAATCTCAGAGCAATATTTCTTGCCCTTCTACCTATGATGTTAGCTATTTTCTGGTTCCCGTGGTCTAGGAAAAAGTGCTCAAAGAACCCAATACCTCCATTGCCACCAGGCCCTATAGGTTTGCCACTACTTGGATACCTTCCCTTCTTAGGCACCAACCTTCACCGTGAATTCACCGAGTTGGCGAGCGTTTATGGCCCTATTTACAAACTCCGTCTCGGAAGCAAATTATGTGTTGTGATCAGTTCCCCAACACTTCTGAAAGAAATGGTTCGTGACCATGACACTGTTTTTGCTAACCATGTTCCTACCACAGCTGCACTAGTTGGCTCATATGGAGCAAGGGACATCGCATTTGGACCCTACGGTCCAGATTGGAGGCGGCTGCGCAAGGTGTTTGTGAGTAAGATGCTAAGCAAAACCAACCTTGATGATAGCTATGCTCTGAGAAGAGAAGAGGTTCACAAGTCAATTGGTCATATTTATGACAGAATTGGCACCCCAATAGATTTGGGAAAGTTGGCATTTTCGACAGCAACCAACAACGTCATGCGCATGCTATGGGGTGGAACGATATTAAAAGGAGAAAAGGCAGCTGAGGCTGGAGATGAGTTTCGAAAAGCAGTGACCGGAACGATGGAGCTACTCGGGAAACCAAATATTTCGGACTTTTTCCCTGCACTTTCCATCTTTGATGTACAAGGAATTGAGAGGGAAGCAAAAAAGCTCATTTCGGTGACCGACAAGATTCTTGATACTGCCATACAACAACGGATGCAGTATACCTTGGCCAAAGGTGAAAGGAAAGACTTTCTGCAATTCCTCTTGGAATATCATAATCATGAAGATAGTGCAATTTCAATTACAATGCAACAAATGAAGGCAGTACTCACGGTACAATATTCATCATCATCTTTAGTTTTAACAGATTTTAATATACTAGCCACTCAGGGCCAACTGTATTTTCAATTTTCCCCTCACATTAAAACTATATATATGCCCTCTTATTGACAGGACATTGTGGTAGGCGGAACTGAGACCGCGACGGCAATGGTGGAATGGGTAATGGCTGAGCTGATGCAGCATCCAGAAGAAATGAAAAAAGTTCAAGAAGAACTTACAGAAGTTGTGGGGCTGAACAATTTGGTTGAAGAGTTTCATTTGCCGAAATTACATCACCTGGATGCTGTGGTCAAGGAGACATTTCGATTGCACCCTGCACTGCCCCTTCTAGTGCCCCGCTGTCCAAGCGAATCTGCCACCATTGGTGGCTATACCATACCGAAAGGTACCACTGTCTTCATGAATGCTTGGGCCATACATAGGGACCCGAGTCTTTGGGACAACCCCTTGGAGTTTAGACCCCAGAGGTTCCTGGATCCTAGCAACAAGCTCGATTACTTGGGCAATAAGTTTCAGTATGTTCCATTTGGCTCAGGGAGAAGAATATGTGCTGGACTTCCCTTGGCCGAGAGGATGTTAACCTTTGAATTGGCTTCATTTTTGCATTCGTTTGAATGGCGATTGCCCAATGACACGAAGCTTGACCTTTCGGAAAAATTTGGGCTTGTGGTGAAGAAGATGACTCCATTGTTTGCCATTCCAACACCCAGGTTATCGAGATTCGAGCTCTATACTTAAGGTTATCTCCATGGCATCGGAACATGCAGGCTACCATATCGTACATTATCCGTTTGAAGTTGTTGGAGTAATTGCTTTGTTTAATAAATGGGCAAATATCATAACTTTTGAGCGCATATATGAAATGAAAGTGAAGCAATCTGTCAATCTGCAAAGGCAAGCCCTCGATCTATTTGGCGACGAGCGGCTGTGCTTATTGCAGAATGGATGCGGCGGCGATGCTGATCTCGACTGCAGCACTGAAGCTTAGCTGATCTTCGTAGACGAAGCAGGGTTTTTGGCTGCGATGGTGGAAAGTGATGGCTGGCTCCTGCTCTGGTGGATGGTTTTGATTATATCGGAGTCGGAGTTGTTAGTTTGGTTGCTAAGACTCCTCATCCAGCCTTTTTTGTCACTCTGGTTCCGACCAGATTCGATGTTTAATGGCTTGGATAGGGATGTCCTAATGGTGGTATTCACGAAGTTCGTTGGCGGTGCAATCCGTGGTCCGGAGCTGCCAGAAGATCGCGTGGCGTCGAGGTTGGCTGGGCCTTTTGGGCTTGCTCACTGCTTTTGGGACTGGGATGAGGTGTTAGGCCTTATCTTGGGCCTCATAAGGAGGGGGTCAGCCTTCTAGGGCTGGGTCTCATTTATGTTTTATTTATCCAGCCTATTTATTTATCTTTGGTAACATAATTTATAGGCTTTCTTAAATAAGTGAGCATGTTTACCGTCAAATGATCGGATCTAATCTATGTATTGCTGTGGTTTACCATAAACTCTTTATTTACCCATATATGATAGAGGAATGACATGTAATTGTCCTTTCTGGCCTGAGTATTAATATATTGACGTGATATTGTTCACAAAAAAAAAAAACCCAGTTATACATACATTTTTATGTATGTATGGGATGGGCATGAGCCTAGTCTTTTTGGTCGTGGGCATTGTGTTAAATGGACCCCTTCTACTTCTAAAGAGATGGCCCAATCAGCTTAATGGAGTAGAAACGTAGACGGAGATATACCTTGGGTGTAGTTTTCAGGTTTTCCAGTTTTTGCTTTCCTAGCTGATCTCTACCAAAAAACCACTAATTTCTGTAGCCATGGCATGTCAATTGCAGTGCAGGTGATCATAGAAGTACATGGATATCTGGCCGAAAAAAAAAAAGTGCGCATGGATAACGAACAGTACACCTTATATGTAAGCTTCTATTTTGGGCATCGATTCTATTTTTGGAGTGAAATTGCTACTCCCATGATGCACATGTACATTGTAAAAAAAAAAAAAATACTCATTGAATATGCTCAACAATAGAAAGAAAATTACTTATTTCCCGTAAGACAGATCGAGTGATGATCCTCCAGAGGAAGCGCTCATCATCCTCATTCAAATTTCTATTCATGTATCAAATTGCTTAACATCTGCACATGTTTGTCTCTTTTTCAAGGGTGTCGAGTCAAGATGTTTGTAAAAATGATATAAGATCAAGCACAAAGAAGTGTTTATGGACAGAGAGAGTGCACAAAGAGGTTAAGACGCCAACAAATGAGTTCATGGATGGAATGAGTGCATTGAGGCTAAGACAAAGTATCCTAGCGCACCGTAAGCACTCAAAAACTTATCCAAATTAAGCTCAGAATTAGATCCTTTACACTAGTTTACACTAGTGCAGGATGATACCAAAAACCTTTATTGAGCGGTGGAGTTTTCAACATAGATATGCCAATTATTATGAATTTCGATCGCCTCTAACCACTCTTATATGTAGCCAATCTAGCTATCTCTATAATGACAAAGTTTAGACGATGACCAAACTACATCCATACATACCTTATCTCAATCACTGAATCTGGTACGGTCTTCTACCATGCTACAAATATCTTGGCCTTTTGTTTTGTGATGGTTAATGCAGTAAATCATTAATAAGCCACAAACCAGGAATGGCCAATCCCACCTTATCTGTAATCTCATTTCAGACCAGAAAATGAGAAACGCTTATCTTTCATTTATAATAACCACTTAACCAGGCTAACCTGCTGAATACAAACACAGGGTGTTTTCAGTTTGCTTAGCAATGGGGTCATCACGGTGGGTTACTAGCAATCACGACAAAGGGGAAAACCTTCCAGCAATTTCCACACTCTTGTTCATGGTGTTTACTCTGCTCTGGTTCTTCTGGATTTGGAAGAAACCGAATAGGAACCCTACACCTCCATTGCCACCAGGCCCTCGTGGTCTGCCGCTACTCGGATATCTTCCATTTCTTGGTACAAACCTCCACCTAGAATTCACAGACATGGCAAGGGTTTATGGTCCAATTTACAAACTCCAACTTGGTACCAAGTTGTGCATTGTGGTGAGCTCACCTGAGCTTGTGAAACAAGTGGTTCGTGACCATGACACAACATTTTCCAACCGTGACCCTACAATTGCTGGTCTAGTCGCGTCATATGGAGCATCAGACATTGCATTTGGATCGTATGGTTCAGATTGGAGGAAGCTGCGCAAGGTGTTTGTGGGTCAGATGCTAAGCAAAATCAACCTTGATGATGGCTATGCTCTGAGAAAAGAGGAGGTGCACAAGTCGATCAGTCATATATATCATGACAAAATTGGAACCCGAACTGATTTGGGCGAGTTTGCATTTTCCACAGTAATCAACGCAACTTTGCGTATGCTATGGGGTACAACTCTACAAGGGACTGATTTTGGTGAAGATTATAGGAAATTGGTGGCAGAAATTGTAGATCTATTTGGGAAACCAAACATTTCGGACTATTTTCCTGTGCTTGCAAGGTTTGACATACAAGGAATTGAGAGGCAAACAAAGAAAGTCCAATCCGCGATTGACAAGATTCTAAGTTGTGCCATAGAAGAACGGATGAAGATGCTGGCCTCAGCCAAAAATGGGGGAGTACAACAAAAACATGAAAGGAAGGACTTTCTGCAGTTCCTCTCGGAGAACAATAATAATCAGGAAGATGGTTCAACATCCTTTACAGTGCAACAACTGAAGGGCTTGCTCACGGTATAGTAATCTAACTTTTGGCTTATTCTTTGTATGGAAGAGTGGTAATTAATATATGTCGTATTAAGTTTCATACTCTAATTCTTATCGAGTGAATTACAATATATATTAACAGGATATCGTGGTGGGTGGAAATGACACTACGGCAACAATAGTGGAATGGGTTCTGACTGAGCTGATGCAGCACCCAGAAGAAATGATAAGAGTTCAAGAAGAACTAACACAAATTGTGGGGTTGAACAATTTGGTTGAAGAGTTTCATTTGCCGAAATTACATAACTTGGATGCTGTGATCAAGGAGACATTTCGCTTGCACCCTCCAGTGCCCCTTCTAGTGCCCCGGCGTTCAAGCCAACCTACCATCATTGGTGGCTATTATATACCAAAAGGTTCCACTGTTTTTCTCAATGCTTGGGCCATACACAGAGATCCAATTGTTTGGGACGATCCCTTGGAATTTAGACCCCAGAGGTTCCTAAATCCAAGCAATAGCTTTGATTACCAGGGCAACAAATTTCAGTTTATTCCATTTGGTTCTGGGAGGAGAATATGTGCCGGGATTCCCTTAGCAGAGAGGATGATGTTCTATGCGTTGGCTTCATTCTTGCATTCGTTCGATTGGAAATTGCCTAATGAGGAAAAGCTTGACGTTTCAGACAAATTTGGGATTGTGACAAAGAAAAACACTCCACTTATTGCTGTACCAACACCCAGGTTATCTAATTTGGAGCTCTATGCTTAAAAATATTTGCCTTGGTGCCAATGTTAAACATGCATCAACTTATATTAGCTCTAGGTGTTTTAAATGTTGTGTGCTTCGATATATATTGTAAGAATAAATGGAGAAAGTACAGAAAATAAATGTTTTGTGGTTTCTCTGGTTTCATGAGTGATATTTGTTCTGATTTTTTATAAAACCTTATTCAGACAACACATTAACTTAGGCAGATGGTAAGCTACTTGATTACAAGGTTCTGTTCCTAAGTAATGTTAGCTTAATGAGCAAATCAAGGATCATTTCACAAAGAACATAAACACAACCAAAATGATCAACACAACATGAACTACGACACATCAAGACAAGATGCATCACTTTCTTCATTGACAACAGCCATTTCTTCACAGTAACAGCAGTAACACCACAGCTAATCAACACAAGTACTCCGAGCTCCAAAAACTCAAGCAGCTACACGCAAGAAGTCTTCTACTCAACTATGTGTTTTACTCCTCTCTATGGGACAGGACTGAATGTATATTTCACACAGTGAATAGGGTCCTCAAGCACCTATATATACAAACTCGATAGGTCTTTCCATAAAAGAGTCTTATTCAAGTCTATGAGTTACCTGTAAAGATGCTATAGTTATCATATCATAAACAATAGTGTTTAAGGAAATCTCTAATTTGTGTTTGGCCCAAACTCTAGGTTACTTAACCTAGTGGTAATAGGATTATAATAGAAGGATTTAGAATCCTATTCAATGTAGAATTACTTTCCTTGTATGTTCAGATTCTATGCATTGTAATCCTTTATATAAAGAGGCCCCGATTATCAATGAGAACACACAGCAATTCTTTCTCAATTTTAGTTTCTCTACAACACGTTATCAGCACGAGCTCTAACCCTAGCCCTAAAAACCAAAACCCTACATCTCCTCAGCATCCTTGCGACATCCCTGCAGCATCCTCGTGGCCTCGTGACATCCCCGCAGCAGTCGCATCCCTGCAGTGGCCCCACAACAGTCCTCGCGGCATCTCTGCAGCGTCCTCGCGGCCTCGCGGCATCCTTGCAGCGACCCTGCAGTATCCCTACACTGCCAAGCCAACAACTTTTCTGGCCAAGATTTCTAGCATCTTTTCGAGGTAAACTTTTCTAAAATTTCCCGTTTTTGAAGTTTTTCAATTTCTTCTTCTTTTCTCGGGGACTTCCAACCTCCCTTCTTCTACCCCCCTTTCTTCTTCTTCATAGGGAAGACCGAAAGCCGAACTGTGGGGGTTCGTGCTCACTCCAAGCTTGGAGCTTGTAGAGTCCTCCAAACTTAGAGTTTGTTGAGATGTTATGATCGACCGCAAACACATCATTGTTTCGATCTAATCCAATTCCTCTTGGAATCGGATTTCTTAGAAGCAACTACGCTCAGAAATCCCTAAATTTCTTGGAAGCGACTACGCTCAGAAATTTCTGTTGTTTTCGTTGTAGCCTTTTACGCTCAGAAACTAACCCTAATTTATTGTTCTCTTTCAGGATGAGTAACCTGAACAAACTGGACTTCGCTCCATTAGGAACAACTGGCTCTGGATATCACAAGTGGGTTCGTGATGTTCTGTTACGTCCCGAACCTAGAATTTTCAATTTTCTAATTAATTTGACGGTATATGTCAGTTACTTTTAATTTTTACTCCGTTATACGATTTTAGTGGCCCTAAAAGTTGACTTTTTGTTCGGGCCATGATTTGAGAAAATGTTCTTCATGAAAGTCGTAGAGGATGTTAAACCGAGAACATGCATACGTGGTTCGTAAAAATCGGAGCTAGTATGCCAAAGTTATAAGCGAAAAAACTAAATTTACTATTCCCGGTTACTGTTCATAGTAAGTTTATTTAAATAGTAAGTTACTGTGGTAAGTTTCCAAATTTGGAAACTTACCCGGCCTCTTCTCTCTCTTCTCCCCCGACCCTTCCTCCTCCCGTTCGGCCCGATTTCCCCTCCTCCAAATTTCTTCGTTTCCGGCCACCCCACGACGAAACTCAGACATCCCTAGGTTCGCCTCCTCCTTCTTGTCATGCCCATGGTCGTATTTCACGGCGTCTCGACCGGATGAGCTAGGAATTGAACCAAGAAGATCACTGTAGCAGTTTCGGTCTTTTGACGATTTCCGACGATTCCGGCCGTCACCGGCCGCCAAACCGGCGTCGAAGGTTCGGTTTTTATCACTGATCATTTCCCCTATGGCCTTGTATCACGATTTGTTGTGTAGAAGCCGAATTGATGAAATGAAATTTTAGGGTTCTTGGAAAATTTCTGGGTTCTTGGAAAATTTCTGGGTTTATGTTCATCCATTGATTTCGGCCGGTTTTAATTGTTATTTGGATGTGTTGTAGTTGAATGAAATGACCAGTGGGTAGAATTGATGTTGTACATGAAATTTGGTGGCCATAGGAGGAGGTTGATTCCGACGAGTAACCGCCACTCGCCGCCACTGTGGGCGGCGCGTGAGGTGGTGTAGGGCAGGTTTCCGAATGTCGTAATTTGGCTATTTAATCATTGGTATAATGTAGTTTCCATATTGGTGACCTCGAATTAATTTCGTGAAGTATAGATATGGTTTTCGTGATGGTGTGAAATTCATTGATTAATTCACGGATAATCCGTGTATCGGAATTCCTTAATCGGAAGCTCAAAGTAAAGAAATGAAGTTAGAAAAGTGAAATTGGAGATTTTTAAGTAAATAATAACAATTGGGATATGGTTATGTTTTTGGTGAATTTAATTTTTATCCGTCCTGTACTTATCGGTTTATGAACGTTACATTGTACAGGACGTGAGGAGGATTCTCACGAGGAAGGTTCGGATCGACGGCAAGCTTAGCCGTATATTGTGAGTGGATGTTTGATTTTAATTCATGCATGCAATTAAATTTTCTAAGTTACGAATTTATTTAAATTATCTTTTATTTAATGAGCATATTATTCAATTTTTGATTGTGGAAATTATTTATCGTTCGAATTGCCGATTAGAAGTGGTTATGCTCCATTTTGAATTTCTTATCAGAAATAATATTCGACGAGATTATTTCCGGAAGTGGAAGTATCATTATTTACTAGTAGATTTGAGCTTTCCGAGAAATCTTCGGAAATGGGAGATTTCTTCGAGATTATGAACTTACTTTATTTTAGTATATTGGTTCATGATTTTGAATCATGTTGGCGTGCGGGGTCACGTCGTTGGACTAAGTTCCTTTCTTGTGAGACTTCGAGGAAATCTCACAAATTCTCGATTTTCATATGGTTTTTACCCACCATACCTGGGTCGACATACTTTATTGCTAGCTAGCCTATTAGTATTCCTCCCTACTTACTTTGTGTTTGTGGGTGAGTAGAGCCGAGCATGGGATGCTCTTGAGTGTGGGACACTCCGACCCGAGTCTTAGCGGCTCACTTTATTTTATTGTATGGTGATTACGTCTTTCCCCATACCTTTAAAATTATTTATTTATTTATTTATTCATTCGACTATCGGGGCCAGTCGAACTTCCCTCAAACCAGCGGGGCTGGCTTAGTCATGAAAGTGATTTGAAATCTTTAGTTCCCTATTGCATGCATAAGAACGTTCTAAACAATAAATGCGGGAAAGTAAGAAACATTTCATTCTTAATTAAATATTTTTGTCCACTCACAACTAACGTTTTATTGCTTACTTTCCCCTGGGCTTTTCGGTTTCCTTTGCCCAGTTCACAATGTTGCTGTTCGGCGTGGGATCGGGGCTTAGCACCAGTCCTACCACTTGCCTTTCGTAGGTTAATATTAACATACCTCATGTAATATATTTGATTTTATCGTAGATCGCTCTGATAAACTTGAGAGGTTTAGTACTATTGTGTATTAATTTCGTTGTCGGAGATGTGTTTTATTTGTGGAGTTGAAGATTAGAACCCCCAAGCTGTATTGCATAAATTTTACGGCCTTTACGCTTGGTTTTTAGCTTGGTAACTTGTGGTGGTTGTGAAATGTAGGATGACCCCATGTTGTTGGATCTTGGATTTAGAAAATTTGCTTTTGTTGTTTTTCTTACAGGTTGGGTTGTCCACTTTTAAGGGAAGTTCTGTCGAATTTTTCTTAAAAGTGGGTCCCGCAGAGTCCATCTTGAAAATTTGAGAGGATTTTCGGGATGGGTTCTGACATGTTCGCCAGCATCTTAAAGCCGATGGAATCCTGAATACTATTCTCGAGCCTAGCCAGGACGTGCTAACTGTTGAGCAAGCTCAAGCTTTGGAAGCAAACAGAGCAACCTTAGAGGCAAATAAGGCGAAAGCCATCATCCTAATGACTTGTCATGTGGATGATTCGTTCCAGTACGAGTGTATGAATGAAGAAGACCCCAGAATGCTGTGGGTCTCACTCAAATAAAGATTTGGCAACGTCTGTGACTCCTTGCTTCCTGAACTAGAAGTGAGATGGTATAGCCTCCGCTTCTGTGATTTCAAGTCAGTTATTGACTACAACTAGGAAGCACTTCGCATTAAATCCTTAATGGAATTCTGTGGAAAAGATATCACAAATGCGATGTTGATTGAGAAGACTCTCTCTACCTTCCCCGTCTCTGCATTGATGGTTTCTAAGAACTATCGAATCGATGTTGCTGCAGGACGAATCACAAGGTTTTATGGGCTCATTGGAGCTATGAATGTCGTGAAAAGTATGACAACATCCTTGTGAAGAACTATAATTCGAGATCCGTGGGAACATAACATATTCCGGAATCCAATTATAGTTGAGCCCCAAAGAAAGGGCGTCAAGAGCGAAACCTAATCTTAGGAATACATTTGAACTTTCTGGTCCATATAATCGCTCTACTTGGGAAGGTGACCGCCAAAATAGGCGAACACGGAACCGAAGAGGTCAACGTGGAAAGAGAGAGGGAGGCAACGCCTCTGGCCATGTTGGTGGCACCACCAACATTAAGAGCCATCCTAATGATGCTTTCAAAGTGCCTCAATCAATGGAGTCTGAGCACAGAGATGTATGTTCTCAATGTGGAGTATCCGGTCATTGGGCACACATTTGTAGAGCTCGTGAAGAACTTGTCACCGCCTACAAAGCATATTATGAAGCAAGAGAAGCTCACAATGTGGAACAAGAAGATCAAGATGATGATCTAGAGTGAAGGGTTAAAGACTACAAATCTGGCTGGGATCAATAGATCACTAATTCTATTTAAGTCTTTGTTTTTTCAAGAGATGTAATAGGCAATCGCCATATTATTTTTGCAGTAAATGCTTATGGTTTAGTCTTTCTTCAAAGTAGGCTCACCCAAAGTAACTGTGATGTTTAGGAAGGTTCTGAGATTAGTGGTACTTAAGCGAGCCTTGCTCCGCCGATATCTCTCTACTTACCTGGTCACATTTATTTTGGAATTACCGAAAGAAGTTAGATGGCTACCATTGTTTTGCATTAGCTAGCATTTTGGATTAGATTTTCTTTGGTTAAAGAGACAATGATGTAACTTCTTTGGCTTATGAATAAAATTTCGAGTTCTTTTCATTATGACTCCATTTTGATTCAGAGCATATGACTTTGTGACTACGATGGCTGGACCATCAGTATTAACTCAAGGACATGGAATAGCCCAAGTTCACTTTGTCAAATGGCACCTTGATTACTGTCACTCTCTACGCTCCTAGGGCAAATCGCATCTATGAATAGCCAACGGATACCATGCGAAAACGCATGTAGAGAACGAAAATGAGTTCCTTTACAATATCTCTAATGATTGCGAACAAATGTGCATCTTAGAGAAGTGTATGTGTCTCTCTAGTGGACTCTATGTCACTATTCGAGCTATTAATCCAATAAAAGTTATGAGAGAAGATCTCTTGGATTAAGACACATATTGGCTTTGTCACGACATGATAGATCATTCTAGTCATGATATGATGATCTGTTTACTAAAGACTTCACATGGACATCGATCATTTCTTTCGAGCGAAACGAAGCATGAATCAAAAGTTGATTTCTGGACTAAGTGTGACCGACGCAGCTGCCTAAGGCACCGCCTCCATCGACCACCAGCCTAGGGCTGGCGCAGTCCCTATCCATGACGCCATGGATGGCGTCCATCATGATGATGGTGCCCTAGGTGATGCTGTAACCACCAACTTGCTTCAAATAGCGTTTCAAACGCTCAGGCCCAACCACAATTCTCATTGGTTGCTTCTAAAACCTCTCTCTCATTTTACAAAGCCCGTTCCTTAGGGAAATTAGGATTGAGACCGTCCTATGCAAAGGATATGAAAATACTCATTATGTTCTTACATAGAATCCATGGGGATTCTATGGACTGGTTCAACCAACTTGCGGACGTTTAAATAACCCATGATATTGGTTGATACGCAAACACGCTGGTCACGTGTTGTGCTATTGTCCACCTGTAAATGCTGCTTATGCTACACTCCTAGCAAATATCATATGACAATGGGCTCACTCCAATAATCATCCTAATTCTGTCAATTAGATTTGACGATGCTAGAGAGTTTACATCGAAGACTTTCGATGGTTATTACATTGGGACTAATGTTGGACATTATATTCCCATAAACACACCCAATTGGTCTCGCGAAAACGACTACGATGGTAGTCCAAACATTGATAATGCGTACTAATTTCCTTATATCCTATTGGGATGATGCAATATCGCATACAACTATGTTAATTCGTCTACGACCCACCGCCACTCAACCTACCTCTGCGTTACAGCTAGTGACTGGGTACAAGTATCGTACTTACGCATATTTGAGTGTGCCTTTATGTGCCAATTGGGCCACCACCGTGCTTTATGATGGGTCCTCACAGACGAATGGGCAATTATGTTGGATTTGAGACTCCAACAATCGTCTGCCAGTTCATGCCCTTGCTAGGCGATCTCCTTACCGCTAGATTTGTAGATGTCACTTTGATGAGACAGTCTTCCAGTCGTTAGGGGGAGATAAGAACACAGATATTCAGCAGGAACAACATGAATTGTCGTAGTCTGTTCCTACTATGTCTCATCTCGATCCCTACTAAAGTGACGAGATCACACAAATATGTTGTAAACATGCCTGCAAGGAAGGACGTCCCTACGAGAGGATGTAGCGCCACCCTACAAGGAGGTAGGCGTGGCGCCAATGCCAAAAAGAGTGGCACTCTGGTGTCATAGGCCATGGCCCCAGCTAGGATGCGTGGGAGGCCCGTGAGTTCAAAGAATACTTTGGCACATTCCAATCTTTTGATCATCAACACTCAAAATCCTTCTCATGAATATCTTCCGGGTTATGGTTATCGTTGGGGGATGCCTCAACGTCAGAACCTATTCCTGAGAATATAGAGCTCTATGAAACTTACACTAGTGTACATGAGACGTGGGATAGAAACTCCATCATAATTGATGATGTAGTCACGCATTTCGTTGCGCATGAGTTTGTTGAGTCCGATGATATCGAATCACGATCCGTTGATGAATGAATGCTAACGTAGAGAGATTTGGCTTAAATGGAAAGATGCGATCCAGGTTAAGTTGGATTCTCTAACGAAGAGGAAGGTTTATGAGCTAGTGATACCAACACCTCCTATCATAAAACCTATTGACTAATGGGTCTTCGTTAGAAAGCGTGCTGAGAAAAAGAGATGGTAATCTCGCCTTACGGCGCAAGACTTCTCACAAAAACACTCAGGAATCGACTACAATGAGACATATTCTCTTGTAATGGATGTCATTGCACTCCACTATCCTGTCAGTTTGGTAGTTTCCAAATAACTGATCATGCAGCTTACAAATGTGGTCACTACGTATCTATACGGGGATCTAGATACAGAATATACATGAAGGATCATGGTGAACTTCATCTACCCAAGTCAAGTAGCTCTAGACCACGGAGCATGTTTACAATAAGGTTGAAACGCTCACTAAAGTGACTACTTGATTGGGAAGGGATATGCCCGCGCGTTTCCATAACAAGTTTCGAGTTCTATCACGGTTCATGTTGGACATGACCTTCATTGGAAGCTCTTAAAGAGTTAAGGGAAACAGCTGAACACTTGAAATCCGAGTTTGAGAGGAAAAATTTTGGGAGAACACGATTATGTCTCGATTTAGAACTTAAGCATCGTGTCGATGGATGCTTAGGCATTTTGACAAGGTCAAGCCTTCAAGCACCTCCATGATCATCTGTAGTCTTGATCCTGAAAGGATCCTCTTCGTCCAAAGGATGATGGCGAAGATGTTCTAGAGGCAAAAGTGCCCCACTTAAGTGCAATACGCGCATTATTGTACTTAGCTCATTGTACAAGACCGGACATCTCATATGTTGTGAACTTGTTAGCTAGGTATAGCTCTGCCCCAACGAGACGTCATTGGATTAGTGTAAAAGATATCTTTCGATACATGAGATGTACGATCGATATGAGCTTGTTCTATCTCTACAGAGAGATGATGGATTCGGACCCATCACACACTAGAAACGCCTCCAATGCTGGCCTGCATTTCCTATCCCCACCCCAAAACAACATGTGTTTTGGAAGGTTTTGCTGATATTGGGTATCTCTCTGACCCACATAAAGGTCATTCCCAGACTGGTTAAATGTTCACCATGGGAAAAAACCGCGATATCTTGGAAGTCTACATAATAGACCCTAGTCACTATATTTTAAAATAATGTAGAGAGATTATTGCTCTTCATGAAGTGGTTCGTGAATGTATATAGATTGGATCCATCATTACGCATGTTCGAATAATTGTGGTTTGAAATCTACCACAGATGAGTCTACAAGCATTTAGGATAATGCTGCTTTTGAAACAAGACTACATCAAAAGCGACAACACCAAGAATAATCAGCAACAACAGACTCTCCTCAAGATCAAAGTGAACTAGGCTCGATCTGAGGACAGTATGGCAGACTTGCTCACTAAGTCATTGCCTCAATTCCACTTTCGAGAAACATTTTGGTAGCATCGTTTGCGGAAGTTATCCGAATCCCCATGATCGTAGTCATCAGGGGAGATGCAGACATCAGGGGGAGATGTCTACATGTATGGTCTCGAAACATGAAGGGTGTGTTGTGCTCTTTTTCTCCTTCGACCGAGGTTATTTTTGTCCCACTGGATTTTTGTTACTCGGCAAGGTTTTTAATGAGGCAACGAGAGAAGCACCACGTTTGGGCAACAAAAGGGGGAGTGTTTAAGGAAATCTCTAATTTGTGTTTGGCCCAAACTCTAGGTTACTTGACCTAGTAGTAATAGGGTTATAATAGAAGGATTTAGAATCCTATTCAATGTAGAATTACTTTCCTTGTATGTTCAGATTCTATGCATTGTAATCTTCTATATAAAGAGGCCCCTATTATCAATGAGAACACACAGCAATTCTCTTTCAATTTCAGTTTTTCTACAACAAATAGATATTTATCTTTTATCAAAATGGATTCCTAACCAAAGAGTGACATACCTAAACTCATTTGGTAACTAGATAGATAATTCATATATTTCCTATTTATTGTCACCAATTTAATCAATTTATTATTTACTTAATGTAGATAATATTAGGTCCAATAAAATCTTACAAGTAAAACATACGAAAAAAGTGTGATATTATTCATAATACCTTCAGAAACCATAGTTCTCTAGTCAGGAACTCGTTGCTTTTGCATGTCAAAAAAAAAAAAAAAACCTGGTTGCTTTTGCAGAAGTACGAGTACCTGATTTGTTCATGACCAAATCTACTTTGCCGAAAATAGCCCAAGCAGCCTTGTTCGAGTCTATTCTTGCTTCAAGTAGCCAAACATGTACTCAAGAGACTCTGCGACAAGTAACAAGATCGATCAGCTGGGGACACCATGGTTGCTTCTGAAAACAGTTTGGAAGTTGGCTAGCTATGTCCACATTCTGCCGACTTATCTGGTGGGTGGTCAAAAACTTGTCCATGTGTATAATTGTAGAATTGTAGATACTTTATTCATTCAGACATTTGATCAGACATTTGGGCCTACTGATTTGAGTGCAGACTAAACAAAGCCACTTGGAGCGGGGATTGCGCCTGGTATGGGCATGGTCTTTCTTTAGGGCTGCAAGAAGTTAAGTATGGGATTGTCTGTGCAATAGTTACTGGGTCTTCTCTTAGGCCTGCACCTACAGTTGGGCTGGGCCAATCAATTAAGGAAGGTGTTTTGCCACTCTAGATTATTATTACTTGAGTTTTTAAGCCTACTTCTATTTCTATGAAGAGTTGTTACACTAAGTTAAAAAGGATCCCGAGTATCATAATTGAGTGGAATTCTCGCTAATTTTTAATTTGACAAACGGGCCGATCCGGCCCGACCAGGCCCATTTTAAGCGGGCCTAGTCGTGCTTCGTGCCGTGTCTGGGCCGGGCCATTTATTATCATGTCGGGCTCGTGCCGGCCCATTTGTTTAAACATTAAGCCCGGTCCGACCCCATGGCCCGAGCCCCTATCGTGCCGGGCTGTGCTCGTGCCGGGTCGATAAACTGACCGTGCTCGTGCCGGGTCGATAAAACCACGATTTTAAAATCTTAATTTGAACAAATAAAAATTAATTTTATTTAACTATTTAGAAAATTAAAATAAATTAAGTTCTACAACGTTTTTCATAATCTTAGCTTTTTAAGATTAGTTTTCTAATAATTTTTTATATTCCACCATAAGAAAGAAAAAAAGAAGAAAATAACACAAAATATATTGTTTTTAGTATATTATTGTGAGATTAATCTTTATTAATATAATGAAGATTTAGTATCATATTATTCTTTTTCATTCTATAGTTGTATTATGATGAGATTAGTCTTTATTAATAAACATATATTTAAAATTTAGAAAAAATAGTTATGTTAAGACAAAGATATAATGTTTTATTTCACTATTTTGACAACATGAAAGAAATAGTTTTGGTGGAATTGTCATGAGATTTTAAAAAAAGATGTCTAATATTCAAATCTCATCATTATAGCTTTTTAATATTTTTAAAATCAAATGAAATTTTGTGTTTAAAACGGGCCGACCCATAATATATCGTGCTCGGGCCGTGCCGGGCTCATTACGGGCTCGAGCCGGGCCGGGCCAATAGGCCAATATTCCTAGGCCCAACCCGGCCCGTTATTCTAATGTGC
The DNA here is from genome assembly GCA_025331145.1 of Rosa persica. Taxonomy (NCBI): domain Eukaryota; kingdom Viridiplantae; phylum Streptophyta; class Magnoliopsida; order Rosales; family Rosaceae; genus Rosa; species Rosa persica. The sequence goes on along the minus strand of WFKR01000007.1, from coordinate 14,504,855 downwards.
TCGGGTCGTGCCGGGTAATTAACGGGCTTGGGCCGTGTCGGGCCGCTTTCAAGCGTGCCGGGCCCGTGCCGTGCTCGTGCTTAGCGGCCCGTTTGCCACCTCTAATTGGATGGTACTGCTTTTTCCTAAATGCTTGGATGATTATTGACGCAGTCGGAAAAGTAGCTCTAGGTTTACAAGTAATAAACCTAAAACAAGAAATCTGGAGTCCACTAGAGATAAATGAGAAAACTCTTAATTTAATTGATGATTGATAATATGACAAAAGATAGGTTCTGCAGCCATTTAGGGTTGCTTATATGTGAGAAAAGAAACTCTACGGCAACTAACAATGAAACCCTAAAGCCCACGGGTTAAAACAAAATAAATCCAAATCAAACTAGAAAACTGAAAATTCTGAAAAATAGTAAATTACAATTTTAAAGCCTGAAACAATCCCCAAAGCCCGAAAAAGCCCACACGTCGTGGTAAAGCGACAAGTTTTTTTTCCTGGCATCGTTCCCTTTTTGAAAAGTTATAGCAATCATGATTCAGACACCGAATGCTAAATTTGTAGCAAACCGGGTTTTCTTTTTTCATAATCGAGTTGTTCTTCAATCATTGTCGTCATCCATTCTACATCAGTCTCCTTCATCTCTGAAGAACTCGACCCCGAGTTCTCTTCAGTATAAAGAACCTCATATTCACGAAACTCGTGCAGATCAGAAACATTAAAGGTGTTAGAAATGCCCATGGAATCAGGAAGTGCAACAACATAAGCATTGTCGTTGATCTTCTTCAGCACCTTAAAAGGACCATATTTTCTTGGCTTCAGCTTGTTGTAGGTACCAACAGGAAACCTCTTCTTCCTCAGAAACACATCACGTCATCGCCCTCAGCCTAAGCCCTAAAGCTGCAGCTTCATACTTGGCATTAGTTTCTTCTAACTTGGCCTTAACTTCTTCTCTAACAGCCTGCACATCTCATCTAGCCATGCCCTTAGCAACAATAGTAACATCGGGAACCTTAGGAAGCTTCACTAAATCAACCATATGTTGAGGAACAGCAGTATAAACTAATAAGAATGATGACTTCTCTGTTGCACTATGCACAACACTGTTATAAGCAAACTCCACCTGTGGCAAAGCATAATCCCACTATTTCCTGACCATGTTGCCTAAAGTTCTCTTAGTAACCTCTGTCTGCCCATCAATTTGAGGATGAGCTATGCTGCTACAATGCAAAACTGTTCCAAACATTCTCCACAAAGTAATCCAGAAGTGACTAAGAAACTTCGTGTCTCTATCAGAAGTAATGGACTTAGGTACTCCATGCAAAAGAACTATCTCCCTGAAAAACAATTTAGCTATATTGGAAGCATCAGCAGTCTTCCTACAAGTTATAAAGTGCGCCATCTTGGAGAACTTATCAACTAGACAACTACTACAAACACATAATCCACACCCCTTTGCCTACGGGGTAATCCCAACACAAAGCCCATAGCAAAATCCTGCCAAATATCATCAAGAATGGGTAAAGGTAAATAAAGACCAGTATTTTGGGACTGACCCTTAGAAACTTTATAGGTGTAGCACTTCCTCACAATAGCTCCTACATCCTTCTTCAGCTGTGACAAAAAATACCTCTCCTCAAGGCTCACAATAGCTTTGTCCAAGCCCAAGTGTCCACTCAAACCCCCTCTATGCAGATCTCTGATAAGTTTCTCCCTCAATGATGAACTAGGGTTACATAGCCGATTGCCCTTGAATAAATAACCATCATTCACATAGAAATCTACAACTGCATGATTGCTGCTGCACTTGGCCCAAATCTCCTTAAAATCAACATCTTCCTCCTACAATTCCTTCAAGAGATCAAAACTCACAATCTCCTAAGCTAAGGTGACTAGGAAGGAAGCCCTCCTACTCAAAGCTTCTGCCACCCTATAAACAGTACAAGATTTATGCTGAATCATAAAAAGAAATTTCTACAGAAAACTCACCCACCTTGCATGCATTTTGTTCACAATTTTCTGACTATTAAGGCACTTCAAGGCCTGATGACCAGTGAACAATACAAATTCTCTTTGAATTAGGAAGTGATCTCATTGCTTCAATGCCCGGAACACTACATAAAATTCCTGACTTCACTTCTGACGAGCTTCACTCAGCTTTTCACTAAAGAATGCTACTGACCTCTTCTCTTGTGACAACACATCACCTATTCCCACGCCACTAGCATCACAATATTCAACCTCGAACACTTGTCAAAATTGAGAAGAGCAAGAACCGATGCAGTATAAAGTTTCTCCTTGATTAAAGAAAAGCTCTTCTCTTATTGTTCTCTCTACTGGAATTTGCCTTTTTTCAAATGTTTAGTAATAGGAGCAGTAATGATACTGAAATTTCTTACAAATCTCCTGTAGAAAGTAGCCAAACTATGGAAGCTCCACACCTCAGAAACTATTTTTGGAGCTGGCCATTCTCGTATAGCTCGTACCTTCTCTTCATCAACCTGAATACCTTCTTCTCCAACCAAAAAACCCAGAAGTAACAGCTAGTTAGTGCAGAAAGTAAACTTCTTTATGTTAATGTACAGTCTAATTTCCTGTTAAGCTCCCAAAACCTGCCTCAAATGTACCAGATGTTCTTCTTTGGTCCTGCTACATATCAATATATTATCAACATACACCACAACAAAAAACTAATAAAAGGACCAAGAATATGGTTCATAAGCCTCATAAAGGTGTTGGGTGCATTAAACAACCCGAATGGCATCACCATCCACTTATATAAGCCATCATTGCTCTTAAAATCTGATTCATCCCCTAGCTTGATTCGAATCTGGTGGTAAACACCTTGGACTACTGCAGCTCATCAAGCATGTTCTCCAAACGAGAATAGGAAGCTTATACTTCACTGTTATCTTATTTATGACCCTACTGTCAACACACTTCTGCCATTGATTGCCCTTGTTAGGAACAAGGAGGACTGGAACTGCATAAGGATTCATACTCTCACGGATGAACCCTTTCTTCAGCAAGTCTTCCATCTGCTTCTTCTGAATCTCATTCTCCTTGGGACTCATGCGGTAATGGGGCAGATTTGGCAAACTAGAACCAGGAACCAAATCAATCTGATGTTGAATGTCCCTCATATGTGGTAACTCGTTGGGCAGCTCATCTAAAATCAGCTCCTCAAACTCTCCTAACATCTTCTACACTTCTTTAGGGATCACCGTATCTTCCTTTTCTATAGTCAACAACCCTTTAATCACCATTGGACAGATAACCTCGGATTCTTTAAAGGCTTCTTCCATCTCGAACTCACTGCTAGATAAGGTCAGAAAACTCACCTCTTTCTTTCCACCAGATTTCTCAAATTGAAACACAGGAGCCATAGCAATTTTATGACTATTCCACATAAACATCATCACATTATCTCTACCTTTGTAAGTCACATCCACATCATATTGTCAAGGTCACCCAAATAAAATATGACAAGCATCCATAAAAATAATATCACACAACACTTCATCTTTATAATGCTTACCGATGGATACCGAGACATTGCAGGACTCAGCAACTCGAACTTGTGGACCTTTCTTGACCCATTCCAGATAATAAGGTACCTCATGAGGCTGTGTAGGTAACTATAAATACTCCACCAGCTTTCTGGCTATGGAATTTTCACAGCTCCGATTTTCCATAATCAGATTGCATACTCTGTTATTAATGGAACAAAGTGATCTGAAAATATTGTGTCGCTGCCTATCTTCTTTAGGAGATAATAAGTAGGCTTGGGACTTGGAACCGTAAAATCGGAGGAACCATACAGAATAACCCGGTTCTGTTCGATTTTACGACATATGTGCATACAAAAAACCCGGTTCGGTCCCTGATAATGTCTTCTCGATTCGGTTCCGGTGCCTGTGTTTAAAACTCACTTGGAACTGAAATACAGATGTCAATGTATAATTGAATAATAGGGTCGAGCTTATTCTTGTAAAATAAACCCCTTCTCATGTGATCAGGCACCCTTAGTTCTAGCAAAAAGCGATCAAAAATTTCCCATCTTATTTCCTATCTATTTGATCAAAACCCTAAAAAAACTATCTCTGATTCTCTTCTCTCAAACTCTCAAAGCCTCCGCTCTCTAGTCCATACATGACACCCCAATTCTGCTGATCGAAACCCAGACGAGTGTCTTGTTCCTCTCAATGTCTGAAACCCAGAAATTGGTAAGCTCGCTGCACTCTAATCGATCCTCAATTTCAAATTTTCAATAATAACAGGATGTTTGGCTAATGGCCATCGGCTATAGCTCTTTGCCCGTAAAATCTAACCAATTTCTCCTCTTCATTTGAACCCAGTTCCTGTGATTTCTTCCCGTTTCTGATTCACAAATCTCCAGTGACTTCAACCCTTGATTTCAGGCCTATGGAAAATTGGAAATATTGAAGTTGGACATATGCTTGTTGCCTTGGAGATCTGCTTGCTTCCTTGCTGCCTTGTTGTATGCCTGCTTCAGTCTTTTTTGTTTGTCATCTAAGCTTTGCAAAAGTAGCTTCAATACTTTCACTATTTTGGATTTTGGAAGTTTGGATATGTTGGTTAATTGTACCTTTTCAATTTGTTAAGTTTGAACTTTGTTGTTTGAAGTGGCTGTAACTTAACAAAAGTGAACAAATTTGAATTTATGATGTCTTTGCACTATGAAAGTTGCTATGCAGCCACTTATTTGTATTATATGAAACAGTCTCAGGCACTGAATAGGTTCTTAAGGAACTGAAAAAAGGTAGAAACCAAACCGTTTATAGTCTGTTCGTTTCTAAAACGGTTCCAAGAATTTTTGTACCATAACCTAACTGATTATAAGATTTATTTTTCCTTCTCGGTTCCACAACCTTTTCACAGGAACTGACCCGATCCCAGACCTAATAATAAGAGCTTCTGCAACACAATATTAACCTTTTCAGAAGACTCTTCCAATACAAACTTAGCCCATTCATATTCATCATCTCTTCCAACTTCTTCGTCATCTTCATCATAATCGTCCATGAGGGCAGTTTGTCTCCTCTCAGGACACATATTAGACCTATGCTTAGGCTTGTTGCATCTATAGCAAACTTCTATTGTATTTCTAGCATAAGGATTATTAGGTCTCTTATTTGGGACCCTATTTTGAGCACCACTAAAACTGCTAGAACCACCAGTCCCTTTAGAAGAAGGATTGGAAGCCCTAGAAGCACTCCTAGTATTCTGCTGTATGGCTTTACCCTTGTCAGTTGAGGAGTTCACCAACTATGTGCTCGTTTGATAGGTATACCTTTGAAAAGAAGAAGCTTGTGAAGGCTTCTGTAATAATTCTACTTTCAATGCTAGGCTTGAAGCTTCTGTCACAGTCCACACATTTTGCAACCCAATTTTCTTCTAAATGGAAGGCTTTAGCCCACTGATATAGCAAGCCACCTTTTGACTTTCAGTTTCTCCTAGTTCATTATGCTTTGAATAGTGTAAGAACTCAGTGTACACAGCCACAGTCCTAGTGCCCTGAACCAAGGCTCTAAAAAAGGGCCTAAGAGAGCTACCTTGGCTCTAGGCACTGGGCGCGGCTCCTCTAGCTCAGCCGCTGCCACAGGTTCTATGATATCCGTTTATTTTCGAGGAAAATCACAGCGGCCAGAAAATGGTTGGTTAAGAGGAGATCGGGTTGGGGTCTGGATCTCCTTTATGAATCCAGCGCTGCAGACGAAGCAAAAGATCTAGGCTTGGCCCGGGACTGGACTTGAATGATTCTGCTGCATTTGTAGAACCAGTAGGAGGCGCCTATAGAAGCCATCTAAGATGATCTGAGATGAGCTAATCCCTAATTTCATAAAAGGGGCCAAATTGGGCAAAGAGGCAAAATAGCCAAAGACTCTTGCTTTATAGAGGAATTGATTCCAGTAAAGTTAAATTAGAGGTCAGGAATCAAGAACAAATTGGAATCAAATAGGATTACTCATAATGAGATTTTAAACTCTAGTGAAGGGACAAACAAAGAGACGAGCGGAAAAGAAGAAGAAGAGCCTTTTTTTATTATAGAAGAGCAGAGTGTTTTATTACGTTTAGAATTGATTGTTGCTAATAATCAATAAATTGATTATTAATAATCAAAGGACTGCACTTTTCTTTGCTCTATATTAATCAATGAAATCAAATTGATTGCTAATTAATAATTAATAAACTATGATCTATATATAAATAATGATACTTTATTTATATAATTATATATTATAGAAGTAATTTTTTTTTTCAAAAACCTACTAGTCCACGTCTAGGCTCCCACCTAGGCCTCCGGGCGCTAGGCTCCAGGCCATCGCCCGACTAGTGCCTAGCGTTTTTAAGAACCTTGCCCTGAACACAATCAATATACATCATGTACAGAATTTGATCATAATCATCTGGCAAGAACCTCTCCCTCATCAGATGTTTCATCCTTCACCATGTTCTAATTCCCTGTTTTCTCTGCTTCTTCTGAAAATTCTACAACTTATCCCACCAAACTGCAGCAGTACTCTCTAAACACCAGGCAACATGCTTAACCTGTGTGTGCTTAAGAACCTCTATAATCTCAAAGAATCTATCCACCTGAACCTGCCAATCCAGATAATCCTCTAAGCTCATGTGACCAGAAAAGTAAGAAATATCAGCCTTGGTTATGAGATCCTTAGAATCATAATTAATATCACCTCCACCCCATGCGGAGCTCTAGCAAGTTGTCCTTCCTCACCTTTGTTACAGTTGTTGTTGTTGTTCCTTCCTTCCAACAACCCATGAAATTCTGTCATTTGAGCGTTCATGGCAGCGGTCATATGAGCGCTCACCTGAGCAGTAAGGGCATCCAAATCCGCTCTTGTAACTGGAGCACATTCATCAACCATTGCCATAAAGGTAAATAAAAGAGACAAGGAAGACCTGCTCTGATACCACCTAACGCAGTCAAAAAAGTAACCCTAGGTTTACAAGCAATAAACCTAAAATAAGAAACTTGCAGTCCACTAGAGATAAATGAGAAAACTCTCAATTTGATTGATGATTGATAATATGACAAAAGATAGGTTCTGCAGCCGTTTAAGGTTGCTTATATATGGGAAAAGAAACCCTAGAGCGACTAACAATGAAACCCTAAAGCCCTGTGTTAAAATAAAACAAATCCAAATCAAACTAGAAAATCAAAAATTCTGCAAAATAGTGAATTGCAATTTTGAGGCCCAAAAAAGCCCACACGTCTTGGCAAAGCGACGAGTTTTGTCCTTGAGTCATTTTCTTTCTGAAAATGTATAGCAATCACGATTCGGACACCGAATGCCAAATTTGCATCAAACCGGATTTTTTTTTTTTTCATGATCGAGCTGTTCTTCTGATCGCCATCCGTTCCACATCAATTATGAGTAGAGAAAATTACTGTACGTAAGTGTTGTTCTGGCCTTTTTTTTTTTTAATTAAGAGCACAGCTTTCATTAAAAAAAAATGCTCAAAAGAGCCTTGTACAATCATGTTGGAGTACATCAAAGATGCACTCTGGTGGTTGATCAAACCATACACTAGCATGAGTAGCTTCAAAACCTATTGCTGATAAATGGTGCGCAACTCCATTAGAGGTTCTAGATGCATGATGAATTTGTACTCCTGCCAGCTAGCTCCAGACTCTCTGTATATCATCTATGATACCACCATTTGCTAGAAGACTATGATCCTAACAATGTATTTCGGAAATGGCTAACAAGGTAGTCACTGTACACCTTACATCATGTTCTTGGAGGGAGTGGAGCATATCCAAAGCTTCTCTTATTGCCAGCAACTTGCATTGCTTTGAAGAAACAGTATGGGGTATAGGCCACACAAAAGCAGCCTTGAAAAGTCCATTAGCGTCACGCAACACTCCACCAATGCCTCCCTGAGAATGATTTGGGAGAAAGGCTGCATCGACATTCAAGGTCAGGAACTTCTCTGCAGCAGGCTTCCACCTATTCTGTGATTCTGTCTCGGTGCAGGAGGTTTCTTATCAATAGCACGCACTTTCTGGAAGTCTTCCAGCCAAGCGAAACTGCTTAGAATCAAGTCTGGAGTAGTTTGGGTTTTGTTTGGCCACAAAGTATTGTTCCAATTTCTCCATAGCGCCCATATGATCATGAGGAGTTTTTCAAAGACATCAGACTTTAGTTGCATAGCTCTTTCTAACATCCATTCTTTAAAATCAAGAGAACTAAGAATAGTGCGTTGTACGTTAAAACGAGGAGCAAATAAAATGCTTTCGGCAAGAGGGCACTTACAAAACAAGTGTGAGATAGACTCAACTCTGGAGTTGCAAAGCAGGCAGTTCGCTTCTCCTTGATAACCCTTGAGAAGCAGCCTCTCTCTTGTTGGTAGCAGGTTATTGCATACCCGCCATATGTAAATATGAACTTTGCCCGGAACGTCTGTCTTCCATAACTTTCTCCAAAGTTCCTTGAAAGAGTTACCATTCGAAGTGGAGGTTAAAACATTTTGGAGGACTCGTTCTCTAGCTATCCAATATGCAGACTGGACTGAACAGTATCCTCTTTTGTCCAACCTCCAAATAAATATCTATCTGGCTTTTGAATGAATTTTTCTATCGATCTTTACTCCAAAAAAAAAAAAAAGTTACAAGCAACAAAATTATTACATAAAGAGAAGTAAACAGAAGCAACAAAATTATTACATAGCCTGCGATAAACAACAGTTCAATACCCAACAAATAAACAGAAGCAGTACTATGAGAACATGAGAACATATGTTGTGCCATATGTGGTCATCAATGTGGGATACTAGCAGTGAGAAACATGGAGATCTCAAAGCAGCTCTCACCAGCTTCGTCGTCATCATGACAACTGTTAGTTTCTGGTTCCTCCAGACTTGGAATAAGCTCTCGAGGAACTCGAAACAAGCTCCATTGCCGCCTGCCCCTCATGGTGTTCCGCTACTCGGTTACCTTCCATTTTTAGGTACCAACCATCACCACCAGTTCACAGACTTGTCAAGGGTTTATGGCCCGATTTACAGGATCCAACTCGGTACCAAACTAGGCATTGTGGTCAGCTCACCATCGCTGGTGAAAGAAGTGGTTCGTGACCAAGACACAATATTTTTCCACCGCGACCTAAAAGTGGCACAACGAATTCTCTCATATGGAGGATCCGATATAGTCTTTGGGACCCACTGTTCAAGAAGATGCGCAAGATGCTCGTGAATCAAATGCTAAGCAAAACCAACCTTGACGATTGTTATGCTCTGAGAAAACAAGAGGTTGTGAAGTCAATTAGGCATGTTTATAATGAAGAAATTGGGACCCCAATTGATTTTGGGCAGTTTGTAATGTCCACAACCTTCAACACGTTCTTGCGCATGTTATGGGGTGGGACTCTACAAGGAGAGAAGGCCTCTGATGTTGGATCCGAGTTTAGAAAGGTAGTGGTGGAAATGATCTGGTTACTTCAGAAACCGAACGTCTCGGACTTTTTCCCTGTGCTTGCTAGGTTTGATATACAGGGAATTGGGAGCCGAGCAAAGAAGCTTCAGTCAGTAACTGAAAACATGTTCGATTCGATCATAGAAACTCAGATGAATAAGGATCAAAATGAGGGAGTACCAAAAAAATATGAAGATTGAAGGGCTTTCTGCAGTTCTTCTTGGAGAATAATATAAATCAAGATAGTGCAACATCGCTTACAATGAAACAAGTGAACGCCTTGCTCACGGTACGTTATCTACAAAGTGCTTCAAGTTCCACAATTTCTTTTTCTGATAAAAAAAAGTTCCATAATTTCTAATTCTTTTTGTTGCTTTTATTTTCATATAATTTAAGGGACAGTTTGGTATTACTTCAGTAGTTCAGTAGTTGAAGTGGTATTCTTGAGGAACAATTTTCTTAGAAGCAATTTTGCTAGGAGCGATTATTAACAGTAAAAAATAAAAATTCCATATAAAAATTACAAGTTAAGTAACATAATTCAAAAGGCATTAAAATACGTTAAACTATTTTTGTGAGACGTCATAACTAACTCTTCTATTACTTGCACATTTTTTTCTGTTTTGTCCACGTACATACATATGATTCATCAAAAAAAAAAAAAACGTACACGTGAAACTTTTTTTTTCATAAATTACCAGTTAGACCTCTTTCAATTAAAAAAAATCCCATATACCCTTTAATAAATTTTAAAAATAGGCAATACTCTATCCAACCTCATCGCTAATTCTCTATACCTAATTCTCTCTCCATCTCCGTATTTCTCTTTCTCTTTCCCTCTGCAAAATTGCATAGTAAAGCCCAATTCTAAGCCACAAAGTACGTCGTTGGTGTTTTACCTATCAATGGCATGTTCTACCATGATCAACTATCATCTTATAAATAGACCTGTAAATGAACCAGATTTTTATCTGTATCCGCTCCGGATCCGTGGTTATTAGATGTGTTTGAATTGAAATTTGATCCATTAATGATCCAGATTTTTAATCCGTTTATTTAAATAATTAAACACGGATTTATATTGATCCGATTCGTTAATAATCCGATCCATTTATAATAATTAAATATTATTTTGTATCTATAATATTATTTTCAAAATACTAAATATCAAATATTAAGAATACCTATTGTTTTAAATATAAAATAATAAATATTTATATTATAAAAAAAATAAAAAATAAAACTGTTGCAGACATCTAAAGGACGCTCATCAATGAAGTATTGCTCTGAAGATTTAGTATTTTGGTTACCTTAGTTTCTCGTTCTAAGGAATATTTTGGTTATGTAATTCAATTTTGTTGCGATACTCTTCATTTAATATTTTATATCATAATAAAAATTAATATTATTATTTAAGATTTGAAAATAGTCGTTATTATAAATGGATCGGATTAGCGGATCAGGTTGAAATTTTTTGTTACTAAACGGATTCGAATTTAGGTCTATCTGGTCCATTTACAGGTCTACTAACACATATGGTCAATTGATTGCTTGGAATTTTCAATAAACAAAAAAACAAAAAAAACACGCATTATTAATTACAACAGTGACTAGCAATGTGAGAGGAAAGAGAGTGGAAATTATGGTTTGGCCATTTGGGATAAGGATGGGAGGAGAAACTAGATGGTGGGAAAATTGCAACTGTGCAACGATGAAGATAAAGGTGAGAAAAATAGAAAGAGTACGGTGAAGGATAAGAGGCTTTCCCGCGTAGAAGCATATTGACTGTTTTTTTCTTTTTCCATCTATTTTTTCAGAGGGTATTACAGAATTAAAAATTGTTCAAAAATTAAAAATTGTCCAAATGTCAATCTAAGAGATATGAATAGAAGTACTCATCTTAAAATGCTCATGAAACTTTTGTTTCTAGTTCACTAAATAGATGTGCACTCATATTTACAAACTTGTATTTACAAAATTTTATAGGACATAGTGATGGCAGGAAACAAATTACCTTAGTAGTTCTAAGGAATATTTTGGTTATGTAATTCAATTTTTCTCGTTCTAAGGAATATTTTGGTTATGTAATTCAATTTTTTTGTGATACTCTTCATTTAATATTTTATATCACAATAAAATTAATATTATTATTTAAGATTTGAAAATAGTCGTTATTATAAACGGATCGAATTAGCGGATCGGGTTTTTTTACTAAACGGATTCGAATTTAGGTCTATATGGTCCATTTACAGGTCTACTAACAAATATGGTCAATTGATTGCTTGGAATTTTCAATAAAAAAAAAAACAAAAAAAAACACGCATTATTAATTACAACAGTGACTAGCAATGTGAGATGAAAGAGAGTGGAAATTATGGGTTTGGCCATTTGGGATAAAGGATGGGAGGAGAGACTAGATGGTGGGGAAATTGCAACTGTGCAACGATGAAGATAAAGGTGAGAAAAATAGAAAGAGTGCGGTGAAGGTTAAGAGGCTTTCCCGCGTAGAAGCAAATTGACTGTTTTTTTTTTCTTTTTCCATCTATTTTTTCAGAGGGTATTATAGAATTAAAAATTGTTCAAAAATTAAAAATTGTTTAAATGTCAATCTAAGAGATATGAATAGAAGTATTCATCTTAAAATGCTCATGAAACTTTTGTTTCTAGTTCACTAAATAGATGTGCACTCATATTTACAAACTTGAATTTACAAAATTCCATAGGACATAGTGGTGGCAGGAAACGACACCACAGCAAGAATGATGGAATGGGCAATGTCGGAGCTGATGCAACATCCGGATGAATTGAGAAAAGTCCAAGAAAAACTAACAGAAATTGTGGGGATAAAGAACTTAGTTGAAGAGTTTCATTTGCCAAAATTACATTACTTAGATGCAGTGATCAAGGAGACATTTCGTTTGCACCCTGTACTGCCGCTTCTAGCGCCCCGACGTTCAAGCAATCCACCACCATTGGTGGCTATTACATACCTAAAGGTTCCGTTGTTTTTCTCAATGCTTGGGCCATACACAGAGATTCAAGTGTCTGGGACGATCCCTTGGAATTTATACCCCGGAGGTTCCTAAACACTGATACAAGCAACAGCTTTAGGTACCAGGGCAATAAGTTTCACTATCTTCCATTTGGTTCAGGGAGAAGAATATGTACGTCCTGGGATTCCCTTGGCAGAGAGGATTCTAGTCTATGTGTTAGCTTCATTTTTGCATTCGTTTGAGTGGACATTGCCTAATGACGCAACGGTTGACCTTTCAGACAAATTTGGGATTGTGACAAAGAAAAAGGCTCCGCTTATTGTTGTACCAACACCCAGGTTATCCAATTTATTGGAGCTCTATGTTTAAAATCAATTTCCTTAATGCCAATGTTAACCATGCATGCAAGTGATGCAACAAGCACTTGGCTATAGCTGTTTCTGGTCCAACTGTTCCCTAATCCTTAATTGTTGTGTGCTTTGATATATATTGTAAAATTAAATGGAGAATGTACGGAAAAATAAACGTTTTGTGGTTAATTTCTCTAGTATATCACTCATGATATGTGTTGTGATTTTTCGTAAAATCTTATTCAGACAACATGCTTTATTAGATGATGAGCATCTTGAGTGCAGGTTCGATCTGTTGCTAATCTAAATAAATTAATAATAATAATAATTAAAATTAAAATAAAAAAATAGCCCAAGTAGCCATCCATGTACTCAGAAGACTATGCAACAAGTAACAAGATCGATCAGTAACATTAGTTGATTAGAGGTGACTCAAGTTGCAACAGTGATATATGGTTCGATCGGTAGCTATCTATGAACGGACTAATCTGGTGGGGGGTCAAAAAAACTTGTCCATGTATAAGCGTCGTTACTCCAAAGTATGTACGTACGTACTTCATTCTTAGAGTGCGACAATTATAGTGGGTCACCAACAATGAGAAAGATCAAAACATTATGGCAACTTCCAGGAGGAATGGAGAGGCTTACAAACAAGCTTGTTATTATAACTCGATGGATTTTCATTTCTTCTTCTGACATACATGTGAAAGTAGCAGTACAAAAGAGACATGAAACGAAGGGTTTCTGCTGTTTCTCTTGGAGCATCATAAATTCATAATCATGGAGAAAGTGTAGCTAGCATTATTTACATAGTTATATGTAAGTATATATGTGAAATTAACTGAAGTCCATAACTTATAAAAGAAAGACTACATTACTAGAATTATACTCATACACATCATGACAATTAAATCGGTGAGAAATATACGTGATATAAAACAATGTCATTAACATCGATTCCTCAAAAACCGATTTATATGCATATAACTGACATCAGTTTTGAAATTAACCGGTAACAAAACTTTCATTTGAATTTAAAAAAAAAAACGCTGAGCGGCTAAACTAAAAAAGTTTAAATAAGCGCGGGGGAGGGAAATCTCATTCCCACACTTAAGACATATTTGGACTAACACTATTCGACCAAACCTCCCTTTCCTCCTTCGTTCTCCGCCTCCGACAAAAACCATCCTCCTCTTCGTTCTCCGTCTCCAACCACAAACCTCCTCCTCGTCATCGTTCTCCGCCTCCGACCACAACCCTCCTCCTCGTCTTCGTTCTCCGGCTATAATCGCAACCCCACCCTCCTCGTCCTCCTCTTTTTCCGCCTCGGACCAGCTCCTCTGCTCGAACATGGTGAAGAGAATCAGCCTCTTCGTTCTCCGCCTCCGACAAAAACCATCCTCCTCTTCATTCTCCACCTCTGACCACAACCCTCCTCCTCCTCTTTGTTCTACGGCTACAATCACAACTCGACTCGCCTCGTCCTCTTCCTTTTCCGCCTCGGACTAGCTCTTCAGCTCGAACACGGTGAAGAGAATCAGAGATCGAGGCCGGCCTTTTGGAGAAAATTTGAGCTTTTGTGTCATAGGTAATTGACAAATTTGTTCATTGCATGTCTTCGAAGGATTTGTGAATCCTTCATTTACCGATCTGATTTTGTTTCCAAGGATTTGTGTTTCGTCTATCGAAGCTTTGTGGACTGCATTCGAGCTTTCTGGGCATTCTCCATATCTGGTTTGCTCTCGCTCGATTTTTCTTATTGTTTGTGATTGATTTTGGGAAATTTTTGCGTTTTTGTTGAGTTATAGGTTTTGGGTTTTGCAGAGGAGACTTCAAACTGTGTTATCTAGTCATGAAGGTTTCTGTAGCTTGGAAGTTTTAAGCTTGGGCCAATAAGCGAAAACACCTTCTGCTTGTTACTTCATTTTAATCAATTCATGGTTTCTGATGTTTGCAGTTGTTTGTGTGCGTGTGTCTTTTTACGCCATTGCAGTTGTTGATGGTGTCATTATTTATAATGATAATTTGTTTCTGTTTCTCTAATCACTGGGTTACTATTTTAATTTTTCCAAAGTTAGCTTTTGGTTGCTCAGAAATCTGAATCTGGATTCACTGCTATAACGTTATATTTGCTAGAATCTGCTTGGACTTCACTATGATGTTGCCATGTCATAAACTGGCAATCCAACAGTTTAAAGTAAAAATTCTTAACCAAAAAATTCTCTGATAAAGTTTCTTCTCATCATTTTTTGCATCACTGATCAAGCTGTCAACAAGTTTTTCATAACTTTCCTTTGCACAGGTTATGGAAACCTCAGAGTTGTAAATGAAACGATCATATGCCTTGCCAAAACTATCTTTATGAAAAAGCATAATGATCTGAATGTTTTTATGAATAGTTGGTTTTCAATGTCCTTGAACTCAATCTCCCCAATAGCAAGAACAATAGGAAAGAACAGGACCCACACACACACACACACACACACACACACATATATATATATATATTCATTGTGTTTCATTGAACAAAGCAAGTTAGTTCAAGAACTAATGTCTCTTATTCAGAATCCAAAACCGCCAATGCTCTCTAATTGCTGGAACTCATTTTACTGAGGTATGTCATTTTGTGGGAAGCAGAAAATGTTTGATCAGTGTAGAGCTGATAGAATTTTTGTGTTTACATACTAGGAACTGTTGTTGTGCTTTACCACAACAACCCATTAGAAGTTTGAAAGTGTTTATTATTTTGATTACAAACTAGTGGTGGTGTTTGTTAATTTTATGTAATCAGTGGGTTTCCAGGTGAAATTTTTTTTCTAGTTCTGTGTGGACTTTAAACTTGTTTACTATTTGCTTTCTTTGCTGGTTTTTGTTTGGTAAGGTTTTCCTGCTAATTCTTGTATCATACATTCTTTTTTGATGTTGCGGACAAGTGGGGATTTGAACTTGGGACCTTATCGAACATAATGGATGAGAAATACCACTAGACTTATAGTGACTTAGTAGTACTTCCAGTAAAGATTGTTTACTCCAATTGATTTACATATGTTAATTTTCTGCACACATTATCTTAATAGTTTGATTATAGAATTCTAAAGAAAGTTGTTTGATTATAATTTATCTTATCCTTTAAAGAATGGTGGTTGATATGATTATCGAAAAGGAGAATGTAAAAGGAATGGTGCTTGATATGATTCATTTCCGTAGGTTCTCTTTGTCTTATGTTATATGGCTTTGTCATAGACTGAAGTGTTAATTTTTCAGGTGCATATAGAGGGGCTCAGGGTTAAGAAGATGGAGATATAGTTGTGGGTTTCTCTCTGAAGAGTCTTCTGAGATTAATGTTTTCTATTATGAATGGAAATGCTCATGGTCTATGATAGCGGCGATTGCTTCTATTGTGGGATTGGTTTCACTAATGTTGGCTTCAATAGTTCATCTGTTCTTCTTTCCATTCGTTCCTTCTTTCGAGTACTCTAGTCAAACTCAGAACTCTTGAGTCCCAATCAATGCTTCCACTGAAGCAATTACGGATCATTTTAGGAGAAATTTAGAACCTCCTATCGACTTAGAAAATCATTTTCCAGCTGACTTGCACAAGGCAGCTGTTTTTCGTGGAGCACCATGGAAGGCAGAGATTGGCCGGTGGCTTGTTGGTTGTGGCTCAATTTCTAATGAAGTCAACATTGTGGAGGTAATAAGAACAACCTTTTACAAAATGTAACATACTCTTTTTCTTTTTCTTTTTTCCTGAATGAGTGAAGTATATTTCTTATAATAGAGTTAATTCATGTACAGAAGGAATAAAGAAAATTAGAAACATAGAGATGATACCTTGCAAGTTTGAATGAGGAGGTGGGAAGAGTATTCATGTTAACTAATTGTTCCGTTGGCAGTTAATAGGTGGGAGTGGCTGCAAAAATGACTGCAGTGGTCGAGGTGTTTGTAATCGTGAATTGGGAAAATGTTGGTGCTTTCATGGATATAGTGGTCAGTATAATTTCACCTTCTTTCTTTCGGTGTAATTAAATTAATACAAAACGTCAAATAATTAGGAGCAGTCAGAAGTGGGTATGATGCCCAATTAGCCATCTCTGTAAACAAACCGAGTTTATACAATAATGGTATTAGTTTCTGCTATGTACTTTTACAAACAGCCAACTAATATGTCAGCACTCGCCAATCTCTCTAGCTTCTCCTTGGTTATATTTTGTAACCATACTACCACAGCAGGTAGCAGCATAGTGAGAAATTTGGTTTGCATTATAATATGATGAGTACAGCAGTAGCAAGCATTCTGTATGTTGAGCACATGGTTTGCATGGTTTATTATCTATTAGGAAAGTTTGATATCTTTCTTCTTCTTTTGTCGTGAAATTTTCTGATACCTTTACTTAAATTGTTTTTAATTTTTTAATTGTTACTTTTGCTTCCTCTACTGAGTGTTTAAAAGTATAGCTTTATATTCTGGAGAGTAAATAGGTGTGATAGGCTCATAGCCATTCATGTTGTTTGGCTGGATTTATTGTGTCAAATTGCATCACAATGAAAGAAACCTTTTGTCATCGCATCACTTTCATAGTTTACTGCATGCTATAAAGGGTATGGCTTCTTCGATTTGTTTCTAAACACATCTGTTCTTTTACTGCAGAAAACCAAATAAAGTAGCTGTTGTCTGATGAAACATATTCTCTAAATACAAAATGTGTTAATTTTACAGGGGAAGGATGCTCTGAGACACTGCAGCTAGAATGCAACTACCCTGGATCACCAGAGCAACCATATGGGAGATGGGTCGTCTCAATTTTCTCGGCTCATTGTGACACAAAAAGAGCAATCTAGGCGTAGAGTTCAGCTGCGGTGTATATATCACCTAACCTCCGCCACTTCCCTCCACTATCATTGTGTAATCCTTCACCAGCATTGCAGAGTAACTTCTTTAAACACTAATCTGTTCATCGTCTGTTGAAAGTTCATTAGAGCTCAGATTCAAGATAGAACTGGCCAAGAACTCTTCCACTTGGCTTATGACTTGAGTTTGGGGTTGGTTAATTAATTGTTTATGTGTCTGTTCAATTTCAGGTATTTGAATAAATATTGTATTGCTTCTTAGTTGAAATGAGATTATTTATGCAATATGGTTAGTTTAAATTATACATTTATGTTTATTGTCGGATTGCATGCAATTTTGTGGCATTTGTTTTTTTTTTTTTTGGGAGGTTATCATCATGTTTTTTGCTTCTGGGTTAGTTTCCTATATATTAGTATGTTATATTTGCATGATGTTCTGCTTGCAGTACATTTACGTGAAGATTAATATGAAGGCAGGCTAAACAATATTCCAACAATCTGAGCCGCTTCTTATTCAAAGAGAATACAAATTGTAATCTTCTCAACAGTTGTCAGGATTTTCAATTTATCTAAATTCAGGTCAGTAATTCAAACTTGAATGTCCTTGTTCGTGAGACCGCATTCTGTAAATTCTATATATTTGTGCTGCCTTCACACACTGTTAATTTTTAGGTAATATAATTACCTCTATTATAAAAATATAGTTGGATTTACAATTTTAAGCTTCAAGAGTCTTTTTTTTCTTTTTTTCGTTTCCTGTGGGACTTGGGGTATTGGATGAGTGAAAATATTCGCAACAGCCTCAGGCAGTACAGCTGTGGTCTTCAAAATTTGACTTCAATGACATGAAAACTCAAGATTTATGTTTGTACTGATGATTGATACTTTGGTAGTCTCTTAATCTTCTGTTTGAACTCTCACATGCTGGATTGATGGAGATAATAACGTCCAAAGATTGAGTCGAAGGTTATATTGATATGGGATTTATAAATTTGTTCTTGATAAAATGGATATGTTTTTGATAGCATCATACCATAGAAATTGGTACAATAAGATGTGTGAAATAATATCTTTTAAGAAATCTCATTGTACCAGGGGAGTGCATAAACTTTATGCTTCAAACTGAATGTATATTTTCTTTTGCCGATTGGAAACACATATATGCTATGTGTATGTATATGATTTACTTGTAACCTACTTATTTTGATTTTTGAGTTTGCAGTTTCTTTTTGGAGTATATCGGATCTATAGCCTTCTGTGTCCTGTAAAAGAGATGCCTTCTTTGTCCTGTGTCTTATCTTTTACAGGCTTTTATGAGAGAGAGAGAGAGAGAGAGAGAGAGAGAGAGAGAGAGAGAGAGAGAGAATCCCCGCAGCATTGTGGGGGTTTAAGCACTAGTACATTCCAGCATCGCGCGGGTTTAAGCACTAGTACATTCCTAGTAGGCAGCAAAGACTCGGAAAGGATACACCCAACATTAATTTAACGAGGTGCCCATTGAGGTGGCTGACTATTTGCAAACTTTGCTATAGATGCTGACTAGCAAAGTGATTTTGAGTAAGGCTAGCTAGATTTTTTGTGAATCATTTTGGAGTAGTTGTACTGTTGCAGCAGCTGTGAACAAAACTACATGTACACTATTGTAATGGTATGTTTTAGGCTAGCCTTAAAGTAGGTTGGGGTTTTTTTGCCTATTTTTTGAATTATTAACATCTATGATGTTGGATACAAATTAATGCAATGCCCCATATTCAAATTATTTGGAATTTCATGTTGTCAAATGTGGATTAGATCGATTTTGTAGTAGCGATTATAAAGTTAGCGGACATGCTTATGTAAGGGGCATGATGTATATACGTCTATTTCAAATCAGTATTAAACTACAAAAACGATGTCATTAAAAAGATGATACATCAGATTGGAAACAAAAATAGATGTCTCTTTATTCAGTGCACATCGAGTTATTAAGTAAGAAACGATGTAAAACAACCCAATAAACATTGACTTTTTAAGTAATAAACGATGTAAAACAACCAAATGAATATCGACTTATTAAGTAAGAAACGATGTAAAACAAATCAATAGACATCGATTTATTAAATGAAAAACGATGTCTAGTATAAGTTTGAACATCGGTGTCAACATCAAAAACTGATGTTTAATAGAGAAATAGACATCATTTCATAAAAGGAAACAATGTTTAACAGAATAATGAACATCGGTCGTGTAATACAAAAGAATGTAGATTCAATCTTAAATAGTGTGATATATGGCAAGTACCCGTAAAGCATATAAACAGCAAGCAAACTTCAACAACACCGATGTATAAGAAAATGTAACACATCATTTCCTTAATGAGTAACGATGTTAAAATGAATACTAGTGATGTTGGACCTATACTTCGTTAAGCATTAAATGCATAAATATGAAGGTTTAACAATATCTAAAAACACCAATTTGTGATCATAATAGCGGTTTAACATCGATTCTGAAAGCTAATCCGATGTTTATTGTTGTATGGGACATCGATGATTAACCAATGTCTAATTTTTTTCGATCTTTTACATCACCCACTAAGACATCGGTACAAAAAAAATTTTAACATTGGTTTCTGACCGATGTATATGAGCAAAATTCTAGTAGTGTTAATGTTATTATATATATATATATATATATAGTTCTTATCCAGAGCGAGACCTCGCTTTAAAATTTCAGAGCGAGCTTAGGGGGTTTAGGGTCACTTTTTTGTCGCATATCCACATCTCGACCGTTCACTTTTTAGGTACTACTGTATAGACCATCTTTGCATAATTTCGCCAAATTGATAATCTTTAAGGTATCTAACTTGCTTAAACCAGTGGACGAACTGAATCTGTCCAACCTGAACCGTACTAGCTTTAAGGTAGTTATCAATGTCTTAATGACTATTAATTTGGTAGAAATTTTGTAGAGATGATCTATACATTAGTACCTAAAAACTGAACGGTCGAGATGTGGATATGAGACCGAAAAGTGACCCTAAACTCCAACCTCGCACTTTAATTTCAGAGTGACACCTCACTATGGATAATATCTGTATATATATACCATATCCCTCTCTCATGGATCTCTACCACACCAAAATTCCTCATGCCCCAACAATAACATAGTGATGACACGATATGGATTGCGATCTCCTTGGTATGGATCAATAGTGGCTTCAGACTTGTCAGATGATCCACGTTGGTTGGTATTGTATTACAGGAGATGTTCTTTGCGTTCGATTGCTCAATTTGTCAAAAACTCAGAATTAGTTATCACTTTGATTTTGATATAGAATCTGAGTTATCGTTTCATGGTTTCAATGTTGGAAGAGACAACCGGACAACATGGATGGCTTTAAGGTTACTGGTGGCAACTTGGACAATGTTGGCGACTTTGATGGTGTCAGTGACAGCTTAATGTTGCTTAGGGTTGTTAGGATTTCCTCTTCGGTCTAGGGTTTGTTTTTGTTGTTGGACTTGAGCCGGGGAACCCACTAGTTTGCTTTGTTTTTTTTCCTTTACTATTTTAATCTTATTGATCCCTCATGTATAAGAAGGTGACCCATATAGCTTGAGGAGATTTTTTTTTTTTTTAAAATATATCAACAACTAAGAATTATAACAACTATTCTTCTGTAAATCACACTCACGACTTTTCACTTTGATAACCACACAGTTATATGAGTATTGGGTTGAATTTTTTTTAAGGGTTTTTGTCCATTTACCCCATTTTTAGAGATTTTTTCTCACTTACCTTACTAAGTTTTTTTTAATTCCCCCTTACCCAAAACACTCTAATAGGAGGTCTTCCCTAATACCCTATTAAGATTTTTTTAAAAAAAAATTAATACTATTTTACCATCACCTTTTTGTTACTTAGAGAGAAAATGGAAGAGAGAGAAACCATAAGAGACTTCACTGGAGCACGGTCACTGGCCGTCGGAATCAAGTCATCGGCCTCCGCAATTCGGCCAACTTTCCCTTGATTCTGACCGGCAGCTGCCACCAGAATTTGCTGAAAATCTCACTAGAAAGGTTTTTTTGCCTCCATTAGACATCTGGGCAATAGAGGTCTATTGCCCTCCAATAGATGAGTATCAGCCATGTATTGCCTCCTAATAGACCTCTATTGCCCCTCAATAAACATTTATTGCCCCCCTAATAGAATTTTCGGTCACCGGAATATGAACTAATCTTCCTAACATTAAACAGATAAAACTTTGATTAAAGAAAAAAAAATACGAAGAGATTACATCAATTCAGAACATCTATTGCCTCTCAATAAACGTCTATTGCCTCCTAATAGATCTTTAATAAACATGTATTACCCCTCAATAACCCCTATTGCCCTCATACATATTTTTTGAAGAGAAGTAGTCAAAACCCCAAAAAATATATCTTGATGTTCAAATATCAATATCACCAAACTTGACTTTCTCGAACACATGATGTTTGATTAAAATATACATCATCTATTAAAGCCAAAATGGATAGGACAACCATCTAACCAAGGCGGCAAGGCTCCTCTATGTTTTATATTTTTATATTATGAATCAATCAAAAAAAAAAAAAAAGATAGAAAGAAGCATCCCACATACTTGTAACCAAAAGCTGGTCACTTGGTGGTCTGTTGGCTTTGCTTTAATTGCCAAGTCTGCGAGGTCCCAATATATATAGACTAGCATCAAAAGCAACAGCAACAACACTTGTAACCAAGAAAAACAAAGAAGCATCTTACACACTGACAGATCTTTTGACTTTTGGGCTCTAATGACTAATATGAGCACCATCAACACCAGGCAATGTATATATTATTAGAGATTGAAGAAGAAGAGCAGGACAACACACCAGCAAAAAAATAATGACTTTAGACTCGATGCGTGGTCGTTCCTGACAAACCAATATTAAAGATGTAAGAAGAAGAGCAACATGAGTGTCCTTAGAATCTCTCCTCCGACGAGGACTTCTCCAATCTTATCGCTGTTGCAAGTCTTTAGTCCCCAAGGCCATGACAAATCTGGAAGCCGATCCTCGACGACGGCGCAGAGGGGAGAGATAAAGGAGAAAGAAAGAGAGACGTCGCTGAGCCTCGACTACGGCGCGGTGGAGAGAGAGAGAAGAGAGAGACAGTGCGGAGAAATCAGAATCAGATTTGAAGTTTCTGAAAGCTATCCGAAGGATGAAGTCGAAAAAGCTCGAGAGAGAGAGAGTTGCCCCGGCAAAGCTGAAAAGGTCGGAAAAATTGGAGAGGGACGAGGGGAAGGGGGGAGACAGATCTGAAGGAGATATGAAGGGGTTTATTTATTTTGGTTAAGGACAAAATTGTCATTTTGTTTTGTATTGGATAAGTCATAAGTGAGAATGAAAATTTGAAAATTTGTTGTTAGGATAAGTGGGAATGAAATAATGTTGTTAGGATAAATGGGATCGAATAATTTTAGTGTTTTTGGTCAAAGATTTTTTTTTTTTTTTTTTTAATATTGCTCTATAGTCTTTATAGTGTTGTTGCATTCTTAGGTGTTAGGTGTATGTAAGTGTAATATTATGTGTAGAAACTAGGAACGTCTTCCATGCTCGGAGTTTTCAATGCTCGGATTATTGGGTTCACACACATGAGGTGCACACGACAGTTTAATTAAATTTAAATGTACAAAGGAAAGGCTTGGTCGGTTCCCAATATCTTATTACTCTTTTTTTTTGTTTTTTTTGTTTTGTTTTGAGAAGACAGTATCTCATTACTCATTAGTTTAAGGCAAGCTCTGGAATGAATCAAAAACCAGAGAGAGAGAAGAAACGGACCACCAAGAGTAGGAGAGAATGTGGTCGAGCTTGAGAACAAGCAAGAGGGTGAAGGTAAATAGTAGGCTGTGTGCTGCTAAGGCCTGGACAAACTTCAACAGTCTCCGCCAATTCATCATCAAACGACGTCATTCAAGTCGTCATCTTCTTCTTCCTCTCAATCTAACTATATACAAGACCAAGAAATATAGAAAGTTATTGGCTTTCTTTTCTGGGTGGGATGAGATTGTTGAGAATTTTGTGGGAATTGAGAAGAGGGGTGTTTTAAGAAATTGTGGGTGTTTCTCTTTCGCTCTTTCCTTCTTTCTTTTCTTCGGCGACTGTAGCGGCGACTACTCGAAGCTCTCTGATATTATAATCTCCGACGTGCACCCTTGGACTCCTACATCGGCGGCAGCACCACCTTCATCTCCAGCGAAGACCTTGCAGCCGTGAGCTAACATGATCCCGATGAGATTGACGGCGGAGGCAGACGGTGTTGATATGGATGACGGATGTGGTAGGGGAGTTCCTCGAAGGACTTGATGAAATGCGCGGGAAAGAAACCATCGTTGTCCTCGCTGGTGGGCCGCTGTGACGCTGCCTGACGCCGAAGTTCCGATCGAGTCATCATGGCTGGTATCCGGATCAAGAACCCTTCTGGAATGTTGATCTTCATTGATCTCTGGAGCCCATATAAATAGTTTCAATCAACAGTTTCGATCAAACAGTGGAGAGTAAACGGTCCAGATCGCATCTCTTAAAAATTATTTTTTAACAAATAATTTATATGTTTTTAAGAATAATATATAAATAATTTTTAAAATTTTGAAACTTTTAAAAATCATAATAAATAACTCGGTTGTCCGCAAAAATTCTCAAAAATTCTTAGAGACTCGTCATCACATGTACTCTAATATTGTTCTCAAACCTTTGCATTCATTAATGATCTAGTCATTTGAAGTGCGAAGTTAATAAAAATAAGAGAAAAAAACCTTAGTTAGTTCACCGAATGGATCGATGTCATTATTATGACGAAATTCTCTAAATTTTGAATCTGAAGCCTAAAATGATGTACTTGTTATATCTAACAGACAGTATCTCAAGTGTACGATGCGATGACACCTTTGCTCTTTGAAGCTTATAGTGAAAAA
The DNA here is from genome assembly GCA_025331145.1 of Rosa persica. Taxonomy (NCBI): domain Eukaryota; kingdom Viridiplantae; phylum Streptophyta; class Magnoliopsida; order Rosales; family Rosaceae; genus Rosa; species Rosa persica. Next base: position 14,480,254 of record WFKR01000007.1, on the reverse strand, counting down.
ATATAAGGTTATTTAGCCTTAATCGGTTGACCGAGTGGATCCACGTCATTATTATCACGGAATTGTCTGAATTTTGAACCCAAAGCCTACAATGAAGTACTTGTTATATCTAACAGACAGTGTCTCAAGTGTACGATCTGATGATACCCTTGTTCTTTGAAGCTTATAGTGAAAAAATATAGGCTTATTTAGCTTTAATCGGTTGACCGAGTGGATCCACGTCATTACTATCACGGAATTTTCTGAAGTTTGAACCCGAAGCCTAAAATGATGTACTTGTTATATCTAACGGATAGTGTCTCAAGTGTACGATCCGATGACACCCTTGCTCTTTGAAGCTTGTAGTGAAAAGATATAGGGTTATTTAGCCTTAATCAGTTGACCGAGTGGATCCACGTCATTACTATCACGGAATTGTCTGAATTTTGAATCCAAAGCCTATAATGATGTACTTGTTATATCTAACGCACAGTGTCTCGAGTGTATGATCCGATAACATCCTTGCTCTTTGAAACTTGTAGTGAAAAAATATAGGTTTATTTAGCTTTAATCGGTTGACCGAGTGGATCCACATCATTACTATCACAGAATTTTCTGAATTTTGAACTTGAAGCCTAAAATGATGTACTTGTTCTATCTAACGGACAGTGTCTCAAGTGTACGATCGGATGACACTCTTGCTCTTTGAAGCTTGTAATGAAAAAATATAGGCTTATTTAGCTTTAATCGGTTGACCGAGTGGGTCCACGTCATTACTATCACGGAATAATCTGAATTTTGAACCCGAAGTCTAAAATGATGTACTTGTTATATCTACCGCACATTGTCTAAAGTGTACGTCCGATGACACCCATGCTCTTTGAAGCTTGTAGTGAAAAAATATCGGCTTATTTAGCTTTAATCGGTTGACTGAGTGGATCCACGTCATTACTATCACGGAATTTTCTGAATTTCGAACACGAAGCCTAAAATGATATACTTATTATATCTAACAGACAGTGTCTCAAGTGTATGATCCGATGACACCCTTGCTCTTTGAAGCTTGTAGTGAAAAAATATAAGCTTATTTAGCTTTAATTGGTTGACTGAGTGGATCCACGTCATTGCTATCACGAAATTTTCTGAATTTTGAAACCGAAACCTAAAATGATGTACTTGTTATATCTAACGGACAATTTCTCAAGTGTACAGTCCGATGACACCCTTGCTCTTTGAAGCTTGTAATGAAAAAATATGGGGTTATTAAGCCTTAATCGGTTGACCAAGTGGATCGACGTCATTACTATTAAGGAATTGTCTGAATTTTGAACTCAAAGCCTAAAATAATGTACTTGCTATATCTAACGGACAATGTCTCAAGTATATGATCTAATGACACCCTTGCTCTTTGAAGCTTGTAGTGAAAAAATATAGGGTTATTAAGCCTTAATCGGTTGAACGAGTGGATCCACGTCATTACCATCACGGAATTGTCTGAATTTTGAACCTGAAGCCTAAAATGATGTACTTGTTATATCTAACGGACAGTGTCTCAAGTTACGATCCGATGATACCCTTGCTCTTTGAAGCTTGTAGTGAAAAAATATAGGCTTATTTAGCTTTAATTGGTTGACAAGTGGTAGTTTAATAAATAAATAAATAAAATGATAATTTTAATTACTTTTACAATTGAAGTTTTGACCACATGCATTACTCAAGTACGGATATATATTATACAAATCTCACAATATAGCCGGATGGAGGTTAATGCAAAGAAACGTTAGATGATACTGCATAACTATTGAAGTGTGACTTTAGCTATGTGCCTATAAGAAACAGTCTCCACTTTCCCCTCTAGAGTGATCTCGCCAAAGCCATCCATGCAAGTGTTCTCATTTGTCAGTGCAGCACTAACCCGTGTTTGAATATTGCTTATTTGAAATCCAGAATTAGAGACTTGAACTATTTTACTCGGTTCATCTTTAGAATTTTGGAGCTCCTCCACAGCGATATCAAGTTGCTTCACGCAATCATAGATTGTTGGTCTCACCAGAGGACCCAAACCTTGAAATGTTGAAAACGTTTTCACCGTCACATGAGTTTGTTTAGCAAATTCAAGAGCCACGCTAGAGCAGTATGAGCTAGTACTTTAGGATTGGTTTGGATTTCTCCTGTGTAGATTTTGAGAGAGTTGTAACACAGCTTAGGAAACCTTGTTGCATTGCATGATATCTTTATGAAGTCAATTTTTGTTTCGCCCGAAAAAGTTCCGGTGGCAGTACATAGGCTTCTGTGGTTAAGCAATTGCAGAATGGCTACAACTGCAGCCAGCATAAGATAAGCTTTCTTCTCTCTAGTTTCTTGATTTTGTTCGGGGGGTGTTTGATTTTCCAAGGTTGGAGGAAAAAAAGCTCGACAACTTAAGTAAATATGTTGAAGAACTCAAGAAAGGAACCGTTATAAATGGGCAAGTTTAAGCCTGTTAGTACTCGAGGAAAGGCAATTCGAAAGTGACAAATTAATCAAAAATATGTACCACGTACAACATGCATCCTCAAAAATAGCGAACTATCACAACCCGAAGTAGCAAAAAGCAAACCAACTAACAAAACAACCATTACGAATATATCATATCATGAACAAGTCAAATGACCCTTCTAGATTGTTCTCTTAGACTATCACAAATGATGAACAAAAAAATAACCGACCGGCCACCTAGTACCTCAAATTGCATCTACCAAATTCATACTTGCATAAGAGAAAAGCACAAATGGAATCAAGACAAAACTACCTCCACCATATATTAAAATCATGACAGTCCACTCAATTTCTGTTTTAACGGATGCATATTGGACGCTAATGCTTGTAACAACATGAATACCTGAACAAAACAGGATGTATATAAATGTGAAGAAGTCATTACACAAGAAGAAATCCTTTATACGAAGTAGGAAATGAAGCCCCGTCCTAAGATATAAACTCATCGAGACAAAGTGTGGTGATTGTACAATAATTTGTAAACGTCTATAAGCGAGCCGAACTCAGGACTTTCAGTTATGAAATGAGAAGTATGTCATTAGACCAAACAGTTAATCACTAGTCTCATCTCTTATTAATCTTGTGATGAATTGTTTTGGATTGATGCATATATATGCTTAGATAAGTTATAATGAATAATGATTGATCAATTATTTAAATTCCCTGCCAGCGATGCAAGAATGATTTGACGACTTGTTAGGGCTGCTGCTTATGCAACAGCTACCTACCCTGGTAACGGTCAAGATCACGAACCAGCATGTACTGAGAAAAATGTCTGCGTTTTGGTAGTCTTTAGCTTTGCATTGCACCACGAGATACATCCATGAAGAGTTAAGAGGTCATTAAGACGTCTTGTTTAAGAAACACTATTAAATGTTTTGGGTCGAAGAGCTAGTAACCTGTACGTTAACATCAGGCCGAAGGTTATTCCTCGGAATTAAGCCTTCAAAATGGAAAGTCAGCTTAGACCAAGAGGTTAGCATGGGTTGGAATCGTTTCAAAATTATCGACACTATAAAATAATACAAAGGAAATCCAACACCGTATATAATAATAGTGTTAGGCTTAGCCTGAAGCCTTAACTAAACCCTAATTTAAGATACGAATATGAACCTGTATGGATTGACTTGTTGAATTTTTGTTCAGACTCAATAAACGAACTAAGCGATATGTCATCCTGTTTGCAAGTTGAATAATGATAAGGCGTAGAACACATTTAGGTATCCCTCATTCAAATCAAAATATATATACCTAATGTGAAATGCATTTAAAATTCTGGCAATGCTAATTAAAGAGGAACAAAGATGATTTAGATCCATTTTTAACTGTCAATCAAATCAGTGATTGCATCATTGATTTAAATGTGGTCAGTTTAGCATCGCTTGAAATTTGAAAAATTAGTTTTGAACATAATGTAATATTGGCTCAAAAAATAAGCACACTCCTGAAACAATCGAGAACTTAAAATTCCTTTTAAAACATTGTGGTTTCAATAACTGTAATCAAGTAGGAGAATTCAACGCCGTGGGAATACAGTTTTTAATATCCTTTTTGTTTTGTGTCTTGAAAATATCATTAATTGAAGGAGAATCTGAGAGTTGACTCCTTTTTTTGGCTCCTTTTTTTTTTCCTTCTTGTTTTTCATTTTATTTTTATGAGTGAGAGAATGTGAAAACGTATTGATTCCAGGCCACGTGATGACCCTTGAATTCAGACTTTCAGAGTGGGCGGGCTGAAAATCAATCTAGGTCGCTACTTAATCTGTTAATCATATATATGCACTTTGTATACAAATGAACATCAATACATAATGAAGACAGAAAAGGTTGCCTTCACCACAATTGTGTACTGTTATATACTTAACGGCGAATCAGTCAACCCTCTGTGGGTTCTTATAAATTGACCGAAGAAGCCAACAAAAATCTCCAACTGCATTCTCTAACCTGCCTAGTACCAAAGGTAGTGCCATATGAGGTCATCAATGTGGGATGCTAGCAGTGAGAAACATGAAAATCTCAAAGAAGCTGTCACCATCTTCCTAATCATCATGGCAGCTGTCAGTTTCTGGTTCCTCCGGGCTTGGAATAAGCACTCGAGGAACCCGGAACAAGCTCCATGGCCGCCAGGCCCAAATGGTGTTCCACTACTCGGCTACCTTCCATTTCTAGGTACCAACCTTCACCACCAGTTCACAGACTTGTCAAGGGTTTATGGCCCGATTTACAAGCTTCAAATCGGTAGCAAACTGGCCATTGTGGTCAGCTCACCATCGCTTGTGAAAGAAGTGGTTCGTGACCAAGACACAATATTTGCCTACCGAGACCTTACAGTCGCAGCACGAATTCTCTCATATGGAGGATCTGATATAGTCTTTGGAACTTATGGTCCAGATTGGAGGAGGATGCGCAAGGTGCTTGTGAGTCAAATGCTAAGCAAAACCAACCTTGACGGTTGCTATGCTCTAAGAAAGGAAGAGGTTCTGAAGTCAATTAGTCACATTTTTAGTGACAAAATTGGGACCCCAATTGATTTGGGGCAGTGTGCATTTTCCACAACCATCAATACAACCATGCGCATGTTATGGGGTGGGACTCTACAAGAAAAGAAGAAATCTGATGCTGGATCCGAGTTTAGAAAGGTGGTGGAAGAAATGATCGAGTTACTTGAGAAACCAAACGTCTCAGACTTTTTCCCTGCCTTTGCTAGGTTTGATATACAGGGAACTGGGAATCAAGCAAAGAAGCTTCTGTCAGTTACGGAAAAAATTTTCGATTCGGCCATAGAAGCGCAGATGAATAAGGCTCAAAATGAGCTAGTGCCACAAAACCATGAAGAGAAGGGCTTTCTGCAGTTCCTCTTGGAAAATAATAATCATCAAGATAGTGCAACAACGCTTACGATACAACAAATGAAGGCCTTGCTCATGGTGCGTTATCTACTAGCTGCTTCTAGTTACATATTTTCTTTTTCTTTTTGTTGCTTTTAGTTCTATATAACTTTGAGGAACACTTTGGTATGTTTTCTTGAGGAACACCTATTGATGGAAGCAATTTTGTTAGGAGCATATCGAGTTTTTAAAAATAAAAAATAAAAATTCTGCGTAGGGAAACAATTGGAAGTTCATTCTGCTATAGGACTTTAATTTAACTATTTTCACACTTCTAATACTTCAATTAATTCTTCACTTATGCGCGTACATGATATGAAACTTTTTTTCCCTCAATTCCCTGTGAAAATGCCGATGAGGTTTTTGTTTCTAGTTCACTACATGTGCACTCGTCTTTACAAAATTCGACAGGACATTGTGGTGGGAGGAACCGACACCACAGCTATAACAGTAGAATGGGTAATGTCTGATCTTTTGCAGCATCCAGATGAAATGAGAAAAGTCCAAGAAGAACTAACAGAAATTGTGGGGATGAACCATTTAGTTGAAGACTTTCATTTGCCAAAATTGCACTATTTAGATGCTGTCATTAAAGAAACCTCCCGATTGCACCCAGCCGGGACCCTTCTACCACCGCGCTGTCCAAGCCAATCCACCACCGTTGGTGGCTATCACATTCCTAAAGGTTCCAGGGTTTTTCTGAATGTTTGGTCCATTCATAGAGACCCTAGCGTTTGGGACAATCCCTTGGAATTTAGACCTGGGAGGTTCCTAAACACCGACCCCAACAATAGCTTTGATTACTTGGGCAATAAGTTTCAGTATCTTCCATTTGGTTCTGGGAGAAGAATCTGTGCTGGGATTCCCTTGGCGGAGAGGATGTTAATCTATTTGTTGGCTTCATTCTTGCACTCATTCGAGTGGAGGTTGCCTGAGGATACAAAGGTTGACCTTTCGGACAAATTCGGGTTTGTGACTAAGAAGGTGACTCCATTGATTGCTATACCAACGCTCAGGTTAACTAAATTGGAGCTCTATGCTTAGTTAATTTCCCTTCACTTCACTGTAAACTCGCAGCATGAATTGATTGTACAATTATCCATTACACTTGGATAAATTTATATATGATAAGAAAAATAACTGGGAAAGTATGAACTGACATTCTACTATTCTAGGTCTGTCTCACTTTATTTTGGTCCAATTTTCATGAATTCAACTTATCAAAATATTATACTACGTTTCAAACAGACTTTTCATAATTAATCTACTCCCATTCCCCCTATTTTAACTTTCAATATAATTTTTTTTTTAATCAACCCAAATCAGGTGTATATCATTAATCTAAAGCCAGAATTGACTATAATATATCCTCCCTCTACCATTATGGGGTAGATAAAAAATTTGTAAAGATGCCACAAGCGATACATAGATTAGATCAACTCATTCAACAGTTTCCTGTTCAGTTAAAAAACCAGGCCTATAAACTATGCTAACACCCCAACATGATAAATAGGCGGAATAACTAAGACTCCTTGACCGCTTACTAAAACTGTAATACCCGTAATTTCCATTTTAAATCCGAGTGATTGTATCGAATGATTATTATACGATTTCACGATTTATGTTCGATAATCATTCATTTTTACAATTATCGAAGTTTCGAAACGTTTATTTTAACGAAAAGCTCGAAAATACTCGGTTTGAGAAATCGACTTTTTCTACGTACGAAATTTGGAGAAACTTCCTTCATGAAAGTTGTAGAGCTTGTCGATACGAGTCCGTGCACGTGCGGAACACGAAGATCGGATTTTTTCTGAATTAGTTATCGAATTTCGAAGTTTTCCGAAACTTGTATATATAGAAAAATTTTAGAAACCCTAATTTTTTTCCCCTACCGGTTTCTTTTTTTTCCTTTTCTTCCTTCTTCTTCTTCTTCCTCCTGTTTCTGAAAAACTGAGTTTTTCTCTCTCTCTCTCTCTCTCACAGTCGTACTCGGCCGAAAGGGGAGGAAAACTTCTCCTTAATTGTTCTCCCTCCACAGACCACCTCTCGACCTCAAATCAAGTCCCAGGCGTTCGTCTCGAGCTGCTCTAGCTCCCGGAGGCAGTCTCACAAGGCGGCGCAGCCTGTGGCGGCGGCGGCGAAGCCCGAACCGAAAACGTCCATTTTCGGTTCGATCTCGATATCTCGAGCTACACTCCATCATTTCACTTGATTCTTGTCTCATTGAGCTCGCCTCAACTTCCTCTACAAGCACCAAGAAGGACCGGAACTGGGTCGAACGTTTTCACTTTCGTCGGAGCTCGACCCGAACGGATCGAAATACCAAAACTTTCGATCAAGATATCTCGAGCTATACACGATCGTTTCTTGTGATTCCAAGCTTGTTGAGTTCGCAAGGAAGTTCTGAACAAGTTTTCAGAAGGGATCGGGGCCTGAGGTTGCAGTTTTCACGTCGGTTTTCAAGCTCACCGGTTTCTGCATTTTTTCCGGCCGCCGACTGTAAATCGGTAATTTCGATGCCTTCATTTTTAGGTCTTGTGCTAGTTATGAAAGTTGCTCAGAATGATGAAACGAAGGGGACAAGCTCGGCCCCGACACCATTGGTGGTGGTCGGTGGCGGCTCTATCCCTAACTCCGGCGGCCTTTTCCGGCCACCTCCGGAGGTCTAAAATTTGGTTTCTGTCCATTTTATGATTCTATGTTTCGATACGATCATTTCGGAGTATTATACGCATTTTTCGGATATCGTATGAATTAGTTATGAATTTTGTGATTTCGATCGATTTCGGTCGTTAGATTTTTGATCTGTGAAATTATGACCGTTGGATGAACTTGTAAATTTGTTATGATGATCATATGACTGTCCCAGAGGCTTTGTGTGGTCATGGGCGAAGATCCGACCGTTGGATCTTCGTATATGTGAAAAACGGTAATTAGGGGAGCGATTCGTGAGAAACCGCTCGTCGGATTTTAATGTAAATTAGAATCTGACCGTTAATTAGTGGTTAAATTATGAGTTGAATTTGTTGGCTAAATTTGAATCACATTTGATTAGGTGATTGACGGATTTTAATTTCGTGGGCTATTCGGCGTTAATTATAAATTATAATTTATATTATATTGAAGACGCAGCGGGAGTTTCGAGGTGAGTAAAACTCACGTGGTTCATATTACGAACCGAGCATTTTAATTTATTTATTTTTGGTAATTGTGTGGAAAATATTTGCGGATTAAATATTGTTTTAAAATTTCATGGACTTGAATCACCACGGTCCATAGGTAAGTAAAATGAATTTTAACTATACAAATGAATTTCATAATTTTCTTGTGTGAACTATAGATGGTATTAGTGGTCATCCCTGAGTGGATGATTACGTATATATATATATCTACGTGGAAAATATATATTAATGTGTGGATTGTTTGATTTATGATATGATTGTGTTGAATTGATTGAGTTGATTATTTTACAATTGTGTAATTCCATAATAATATGATGTATCTTGGTTGGGTTGATTTCAGTATGTGATATTCTATGTTGTGTTCAATTATGGGTTTAGGGTCGACGAAATGACTGGTGTGGGTAATCGGACGCTCTAATCCTAGTGTGGATGATGGGATACGATTGGTTGAGTATGTGGAATTATTGGACGTTCTAAATATGTATATAGGTATACATATTGATGAAATACAATAATTGATAAATATGTCGGATGCCATAACCTAGGCCAGGTGACGGGCTACGATTCAGTTAGAGCTCTAGTCTGTCAAGTACCGTATTTTTATAAATACGATGAAGAGAGTTGTGGGGAAAGTAGTGAGTGGGTTGTCTTGTTATATTGAATTGGTGTTGATTGAGATTGTTATTATTTGTATATGTGGAAATAATTGAGTGTTGCTGTGTGTGAGAATAAATTAGATTAAATTAAGTAACAATTCATTCTTTTACTCATACAAGCTTTCATAAGCTTACCGGGTTTTGTGTTGTTGCAATCCCGGTACACTATTCAATGGTGTAGCGGATATTCCTGCAGGTCAGGATAACCAGGGAGGTGACCGAGCTGCTTAGGTGTTATAGCAGTTTTGTTATTTATTTAGTTGTGAGGTGTGTGTATGCTCATTTAGAGCTTTACATTATATTTTGGATTGAGTTGTAATAATTAACCGAGAATATATTCGGTTTGATTTTATTTCGTGTGGTGAGTATGTTAAGAAAAGAAAAATTTTCAGGATGATAATTTTGTGATGTGGTATTTTCATGTCTCGGATTTTGAATTGTTATTCTAAAATTCGGGGCGTGACAAAAACTAACAAGTATAGATCCCGATACGAAAAGAGAATTATTAGAAATAAAATAACTAAGTATATATTAACCCATAAGGCCGTACCGATCGTGCGTTGGCTAGGCCAACGCTGAGGCGAAGCCGGACAGGTATCGGCCAAGATGATGGGCGCCCTCTAGGGTATTAGAAAGGATTGTCGATTAGAGAGTTCTCATTTGTTTTTTACTGTCAATATAATTTGTTTGCAAATTGTATGCGGAATAAGGTTTTGTATTCTTTGTTGTGTGCGTGTTTACTTCTGGTTTACTAGTTAGATGGGCCATAGAGCTTGAATTAGCTTTACCACTTTCCATTAGGCATCCCAAGCACATGTGTGTGTAATGGATCAGAAGTGGGCGTCTGCAGTGCCGCAAAAGGGCGAACGTTCGTGCTTTCTCAGTGGTCGGGCACCGACAGCGGTCCTGCTCTTGCTGGACTGAGGCCAAGCCTAGATCTTGAGCTTCTTCTTGCCGGTGGACTTGCTGGCTACCAGTTTGCAGTCCACCTTGATCGGGCTTGAAGTTTCGGGTGAGGTCGCTGCCTAGAAATTTCAACCTCAATCTCCTTGGCGTTCATCTTCATGGTAAAGCCGTCTGGGATGCCCCTGACCTCTGTCCGGCATGAGCTGAGCCACCGTCGACGCCTAATTGCTGAGAAAGCAGGGACATCCGCACTTTTGCAGCACTGCAGACGTCCGCCTCAGAATGGGTGTGTGTGTGTGATTTGTGAAACTAAATTTATCAAAATCGAACCAAAAATTTTAATTAGATCGATGGTGAAATGTATTTTGTTTTCAAGTGATTATGAGAATATCCTTTGATTAGATGTGGTAGTTGCAACTTGCAAGTGGTTTTTATGCAATTTTAGAGAGAAAGAGAGATGGGTTTTAAAATTGTCATTATTCATATAATGATAACGAAGACCTCAAATTCAACTGAAGGAAATCTTAGCTGGCCAGGCGAAATCTATGACATGGGAGATTTAGTTGCTGTGGCATAGTTGTTGATAAGTGTTTTAAAGCGATACTTATCATACTTTCAAGTTTTTTAATGTCATTAGCGGTATCAATCTCCACTTAGCCATTCAAGTTATGATCAGCCATCCTTGCAAATTGTTCACATAGTTAATGAAACGCTAATCCATGTTTGAACATTGCTTATTTTCAACCTGGAATTAGCAGGATCGACTATGAGAGCCAATTCGTCTTTAGACCTTGGAGCTCCTTCACACAGTCATCCATTGCTGTATTATCCACAAAGCTCAAACCTTCAGTTTCTGAAAGACATTTCACTGCAATTTGAGATTTTTTAATGAGTTCCAGGGTCACATTGAGAGAGGCAATAGCGAGTGTTCTGGAGCAGGTCATGATTTCGGGTGCATGCATTTTGCAGAGAGCCGATCACTGCTGATGCTTGTCTTGCACAAGTCGGGGATACCTCGAAGCTTTGTAGAGGAAATAATCCTCACATATGTTAAAAACTTAGTTCGTCAGTTACCACTTATGATTCTTCAACAATTTATCTATATGGGTTGAGACTTAAGAATGGATTCCTTATTTTAGTAAATTTAAAATTATATTAACCAAAAGAAATTTAGTCAAGTATAGCTTTCTCTAAACAGACAAGCATTGGTGGATCACTACCGATGCTGATATTTAATCGTGGATCACTACCGATGCTTGTCTTGCACAAGTTGGGGATACCTCGAAGCTTTTTAGAGGAAATAATCCTCATATATGTGAAAAACCTAGTTCGTCAGTTACCACTTATGATTCTTCAACAATTTATTAGACATCTATATATCTGGTTGAGACTTAAGAATGAGTTCCTTATTTTAGTAAATTTAAAATTATATTAACCAAAAGAAATTTAGTCAAGTATAGCTTTCTCTAAACAGACAAGCATCGGTGGATCACTACCAATGCTGATATTTAATCGTGGATCACTGCCGATGCTGATATTTAATCGTGGATCACTGCCGATGCTTGTCTTGCACAAGAAGGAATATCTTGAAGCTTTGTATGATGTTCTTATGTAATCGGTGTTTGCCTGATTAGGAACTGGTTCAACAGCTGTGGATGGGATTATATGGTTAAACAATTGGAACACTGCCAATGATATAACCAATATATGCAAGTGATAGCGTTCCATTTCTCTCTTTTTTAAAATTTATTTATTGAGGCCAGAGTTTTACTATTGGAACCTCCAAATTTACTTACTTGACTTCTATGTTTTTTGCACCTCTTATCAAATTTTCAAATACTAAATTTACTCACTAAACCTCACTAATGTTCCTCAAATAACCTCACTCATATAATTTGCAAACAAATTATCATCATTAAAATAAAAAACGTAATCATTTCAATGATTTAATTACTCTATATATCTTAACTACATATACATTTCTTAATCAAACAACATGCATAATCTCTTTTCCAATAAAATTAAATTAAAAAAAAACACAAAGTATTGAGTTTCAATAATTAATTTCTAATCAATAAGAAAATAACATGAACTATTCTGTGTTTTTTTTTTCTATTTTCGCTGTGCAGAAAAAAAAAATCATTTTTTTAATGTTTATTTTTTTTCCTTTATTTTTTGTACCTCATGATTAATTATTTAAATATTTTTTTAGTTTTTTTTTTCTTTATTTCTAGATCTTTTATTTTTATTTTTTATTTTGCAAATATAATGAATAGACTTAGATTTAAGTCATAAATCATAATAGGATTTATTTTGTTTTCCCCTCACCAATATGCGTTTAACATATATATCATACATTTTTATGTCACATGGTCTTACTCATATTTTTAATTCTTATTGAATATATATGAAAGCTTTAATGAGTACGTATGTAGTGAAATTGGAAAATAAAAATAGAAAAGGAAAATAATAAAGAATACAATCTAATATTATTGAATTGGAAATTCTACATAAAATAAATTTAATATTTCTTTGGTATAATTATTGTCTTAATAGTCATTTTATAGTAAGTTATATATGTCATTTAATAATTGATAATAGAGTAAGGTCAAATGAGCAGATTTGGTGGTCTCAATAGAAACACTCTTGAGACTATGCTTAAATTTATAAAAGTGTGATCTTTTCACCTCAAAAAAAATAAAAATAAGTAAATAATTAAAAAGGAAAAATTTGATATCTAGGCTTTATAGAGGAAATGATTCTCATATATGTGAAGAACTTAGTTCGTCAGTTACGACCTATGATTCTTTAACAATTTTATGGGCAGATATATATCTAGTTGAGACTTGAGAATGAGTTCATTATTTTGGTAAATTAAAATTATGTGAACCAGAAGAAATTTTGACAAGTATAGCTTTCTCTACATAGACAATCACTAAAACCTTAAACTAGGAACTAATTAAGCCATGAGGAGAGTATATAAGGTTATTCATAACCATAGCTATCCAATCCAGTCCATCATTGGCTCCCCCTTCGATCGGGGCGCCTTTCATTGCAAAAGTGAAAGCAGCGAAACATAAAATTCTAGGGTCTCTTAAATGCTACATATAATTATTCAATATTCATACTAGAAACTCCACGTAAGACAAGCATGAATCTTTATAAAATTTATATCAAGGTTTGGCCCACGTTTCACTATAGACTCCTAAATTTGCAAATCACTCGATCTTCTTTCTTCTTTTAGTATGAAATTTACACTTCTAAAGATTGTAAAATGGAAAGTATGACTCTTTCACTCCCATTTTCCTTTTAGCAACTTTCTACATAGTAATCGAAAAGGAAGAAAAAAACACTTGCTTATAAGAAAAATATATTTACAAATAATGCAGAAAGACTAAATAGAGAAGACCATTCTTGCAAGCTACTGCGTGTGCAGGAAGGTTAGTGATGAGTTAAAAGTCTACATATGCATAATCAACGTAGAATCCCCTAAGTTGAAGCAACATGTGAGCAAACAGGCAAATCGCTCTCAACATTAGGCGGAGTCCGGAGTATGGGGTTGCTCTGAAAGAAATTCACAGGCTTCAAATCAAAACTAGATGACACCGTCGGCATTAGAGGGAAGTCTTCTTGGCATGGTATGTGATGAAACCCTAATGTGTACCAAACCACAATGTCTTTATTCTCAATCTCTCGATCCCTACAAAATTAACAAAAACATCCAGCTAGTAAATCTAATGGTTTAATACTAGATTAATTCCATTGTTAAAGATGTAATGTATCCACGATGAAGGCAGTAATTTCAGCACAAATCATCATGCAATCGAAGGTATTCTTAACAAAATGATGTAAATTAGTCTTACTTGTCAGACCACGTGGCCAAAGTATCTTCTCCATGGCTTTGGTAAGCAAACAACCCACCTGCCCACTGCTCACTCCGATTGTATTGAGTGACCCAGATTTGGTTATTCGTAAAAGCAGCCCTCTTTTGGGGAGGGTCTTCAGGATCAAGCAAACTAGCAGCAGTGGCACCAGGAACCACCTTATACCCGACAGGGTTCCCAACCCGGGTCTGTTTCGATGGGTTGATCACATGGAACTCCGACGGGTCATAGAGTTTTAGCTTAACTTGTGCATCCTTCTCCGTTTTGGCCACAGTTCTAGTTGCTTTCAAGAAGCTTTTCCTCGGGGACTCATCAGGAGAGGTTCGCTGCCTTTGGAGATTCACTTTAACAAAGGAATTTTCAGAACCGTCTACATCCATATCAAGATGAAATGTTATGTAATGGTCATGAATAACTCCAACAACGTTTTCAGATAACAGTGTGCCGTGGAGATTGTCTAGGTCAAAGACTTGGTTCATGTTCTCATAGGGTGTGCCTTTCACCATCAAAATGCCACTAAGTCCAACCTGTATCATATTGCAACTCGATATCAATTTGGCTTGTAACTTAGATCATTCCCATACAGATTATTTACCGAACGCAATGGTACAACCGTACAAGGTAAAATTATTTTGTGAAATTGGTACTGAGCTTCAGTAACTTTTCCTTATTACACTCATTTCCTTAATTAATGTATGTCGTCCGTCATTAACAAGCAATAATCATATGAATAGAAAATAACATACAATTAGGGTTTCTAGCCTTGCATGGGATTTATATATTTTCCAACTAATTAGTACGATTAATTATAAGCTACGGTGCAGTTAGCATATTAATTAATTCCTTTTGTATTAGAAAATGTACATCATCAGTTACCTTTACTCTGATTAATCCGTCTGTTTGGAACTCCCAGTCCACGATATAGTCATAGTTACCTACAGAGGCTGCCATTCTAACCACTAGTGTCACCTTTGGCCTCACTTCTCTCACCTGTCAAAATCATTTAAATTAGGGATTACATCTCCAACGTAGGAAATGAGACAAATGATGAGACAATTGCCTTCACGCACTGAAGCACATTAGACAACACTCTCGATCGTTAATGTATTTGGGACAAACTTCTGGGTCCAAATTCCAAATGCACCACATATAGAGGGAGTGCACTCTGAAATCTTCCATCGTTAGTACCTAATAAAGATGTGGGTCTAAAAATTACTTGGGACTCGAGTACTTTTACCTCCATCCCGGTTATCAGACTCTCCGTGTGGCGCCACCCGACATCCCCGCCATAGCTCTCGAACAAGCAGATCATGTTTGATCGGACGTACGGCGTTCCATCGGATGTGGCAAACACACCATCAATGTAGTAGGCGTTACGGGGGCAATCATTAAACGGGTCGAGCGGCATGGCCTGCAACCCGAACCCGTATTCGCCCGCATCCATATAAGTCTTGAAGTACCAAGCATCCGTGGGGTCCATGTAAGGCACGAACAGCTCCGACGGAAACCCTTTGTACATCACGTCCCTTAGGTCACCGGTATCTGGGTCACGGACCCTAGCTTGAGATATGATCACGCCGGCTCTGGCGTCGGGTTTTACATGAAATTCCCAATTTGCCCATTTTACTAAGTGACCGTCCTCCACGGTAAAACTTGGACCTTTTGGTTGTTCAATGGAAATGGGATTCACTAGCTTGATCACGCGACTGACCTCCTGGCTGGAGTATCTATAGTCTGTGTTGGCGGCCTTCGGTATCGGAATGTTCCCACCCTCGTCGGAAATCTCCACCACTTGTTCGGCGTCCAAGTCAACGAGAACGGTCAACCCTTCGATTGGCCTCATGTAAAAGTTCACAGTGTCCTTCGTGGAGAAGCACTGTACCTTAATCAACCTCCTCCTGTTCTCCTCGTACTCATCGAACCACCCCGACGAGATCGGCAGACACGCAAGGTCCGCCAGATCAACGCCGCGCTGGATGATCGTGCGGTTGAACTTGGCGTTCGAAAGTGGGACCCAGATCGCGGCGGTTATTTCCTCCATGGTCAGCATCGGATAGCCGAAGTGGGTTCCGGTCTGCTGTACGGAGACCTCGCTCGTGGCCAAGGCAACGGTCAGCACTTGCGCCTTCCCGGAGGCACGTGCGATGACTGAGGCCTTTCTGGGTAGCAGCGGGTCGCCCTTTTTCCATCGGAGGACGAGAGGCTTGTCGGGCTCTTCGAGTTCGATGGAGTGGAGTGCGTAGGCTGAGGACGACTTGAAGAGCGCATGGGAGGAGAGGATGGTTCGGATTTTGTTGAGTTCTTGGACTGTGAGGGGGTCGAGAGGGTGGTGGGGAGTGTCGGAGGCGTGGTTGTGGCTACGGTGGTTTTTGTTTTTGATGAGGTTGCTGGACGGTTTGGACTGAAAGCGGTTGTTGGAGGCACACCATGCTGAGTTGGTGGTGCAGTCGAGAAGTTCAGTCGTGTACGGTGGCGCGTAAGGGAGGTGACCCCAAGTGAAGTGGAGGACAAGTCCGACGCAGAGCGAAAGAAACAAAAGGCTGAAGAAGTTTCGGATTTCCATAAGATAGACTGACATAGACATATAGTACTTGGTTTGTTGGTTGTACATATATTACAGCAACGAGCGGACCAAAAATGGAACAGCGTTTTGTATTTTTGAGAGTTTCAATTATTAATTTTTTATTTGGCAATTTGTTCGTTAGAAAATAGAACTGACTGAAGCTGTTTATTTTCTTCTGCGTGAGCTTTCAGAAGCGACATTATAGTTATACCCAGACTGCACCACAATTGTAGACCTAGGCTACCTAGTTTCTTTTTTCTTTTTATATGGTCTGCAAAATATCTCAATAAGCTAACAGTATCTAAAACAAGAATGAAGCAGAATACAGCATCCAAAGTGCAAACACAAAAAACAGCAAACACTATAGGGGGACACCTTGCAACTTAATCACTTAGACATCCGATAAAAATAAACTTAATCACTAGTATTTGGCACTACCTGGAAACATCTCAAAGCACCAACAAAGTCAAATATTAATTTTTTTTACTTCAGCTTTCATTGATCATCAAGTGCCCCGGAGAAAATATATTAACATTCAAGACATCAAACATCTATCTCCAAGTTTTCGCAAGTCATTAATTATATATTATGTTTTTCGACAAGTAACTATGGTAGTGAACAAGCTTGTTAGTTGGTTGCAAAATAGTATACGGATGTTATACTTTCCTCTTTGTATGTCTCAAGAACTTTTAGTTGATATTTTACAAAGGGCCAAGATCTTGGAATCTTTTTTGGCCAAAAAAAAAAAAGATCTTGGAATCTTTGAGTCAGTTTCCACCAGCTAGATTCTTTTTGCAAATTAAAGATTCCACTAGTTCGATGAGTTCGATCATCAATACATATACAACTAGCTAAAGCTAATTAATTACTTGCTGACCCTCTTTTATTTTGTTTGGTCCCCTCGCTTTTCTTTAACTTGTTATTCCATATCAACTACCCAAGCATAGAAAACTCCCCGCTGATCACCGGAAATAGCTTATGCAAAGCCAACGTCCGTGTATTCAAATTCTATCTGAAAACATGGAATACGTCCTCTAAGCAGCAGCAGCAGCCTCGCAAACAGGCAGATCCGTCTCAACATTAGGCGGAGTCCGAAGTATGGGGTTGCTCTCAAAGAAATTTACAGGCTTTAGATCAAAGCTAGCTGACACTGTAGGCATTATGGGGAAGTCTTCTTGACATGGTATGTGATGAAACCCTAATGTATACCAAACTACAATGTCCTTATTCTCAATTTCTCGATCCCTACAAATTATTTCAATCAAACCGATTAGTAAATTTGTTTTAGTATCATTTTAATTTGTAAAAAATGAATTATGTAATCAGTAAATATGGTACACATAAAGTTGTATGACTTACCTGTTAGACCACACGGCTAGGGTATCTTCACCTTGGCTCTGGTAGACGAACAACCCGCCCGCCCACTGCTCGCTTCTGTTGTATTGGGTAACCCATATTTGATTGTTTGTGAAAGCACCCCTCTTTTGGGGAGGATCATCAAGATCAAGCAAGCTAGCAGCAGTGCCACCGGGAACCACCTTATACCCAACAGGGTTCCCAACTCGGGTCTTTTTCGACGGGTTGATCACATGGAACTCGGACGGATCATAGAGTTTTAGCTTAACTTGTGCATCCTTCTCCGTTTTGGCCACATTTCTAGTAGCTTTCAAGAAGCTTTTCCTTGGTGACTCACTAGGAGAGTTTTGCTCTCTTTGGAGATTCACTTTCACAAAGGAATTATCAGAGCCATCCACGTCCATATCAAGATGAAATGTGATGTAATGATCATGAATAACTCCTATAACGTTTTCAGATAGAAGTGTGCCATAGAGACTTTCTTGGCCAGAGACTTGGTTCACGTTCTGATAGGGTGTGCCTTTCACCATCAAAATGCCGCTGAGTCCAACCTGTGGATTTTTCAGAGATATTATCGAATACTAATTGCCATTGATCTTACGTTTAGATTTTAAATTTAGGTTGTTTTGCTAATAGTCTATGCTGAGTTTTTGATGTGATATTGAATTTATCTAATGAAATAGTTTATTTAATAAATAAAAGAATTTAAAAAAAAATAGAATGGAGTTAAAGAAAAGGTTAATTACGAACCAACCAATTAAATAAGAAGTATATGTATATGGGTGTGTGTGTTTGGTAGGGTGGTAAGGCTTTGATCACATATATAAGAGGTCAAAAGTTTGAGCCCCATCAATGGTGGGAATAGGGTGGGTTTTTTTTTTTTTAAGTGTATGTATATATATATATATATATATTGAGTAATAATTGAGCAAACAAGATTAATCATATATACATATATATATATATAATAAGTCAGCAAGACATTTGATGGTTAAATTGTTGAAAGCCCATAAATACCCTTTATCTAGTATGAAAATTACTTTATTTTTCAAGGACATAATGGTACAACAACAACAAAAATTGCTAACAATAACTGCATATTTTCAGGTTTATAATATTGTTTTTTTAAAAGAAATATAGATGTTAACCTTGCGATAACTAGAAACTCATTAAATTGACGTACTCGTTTATATAAAGTAAACTGATCATCACTAACCTTAATTCTTATTAGTCCATCTGTTTGGAACTCCCAGTCCACAATATAATCGTAGTTGGCAACTGACGCTGCCATTCTAACTACTAACGTCACTTTTGGCCTTACTTCTCTAACCTGTAAAAAATCAGACATTCGAATCAAGAAATTTATAGATCAATAAATCCACACACAATGGATTTGGTGTAGTGCATATGCGCAATAATGGGTAATTCTCCTAGCTAGTATACTCTCCACAGTCCATTAGAGATCGATGTGAACTAAAACATTTCTATAATGACTAGGACTAGAAATGTCACATTATTCGACCCAAGTTTCTTACCTCCATGCCCGTTATGGGACTCTCCGTGTGGCGCCACCCGATATCACCCGCATAGCTCTCGAAAATGCAAACCATATTTGATCGGACATAAGGTGTTCCGTCGGCCGCCACAAACACCCCATCCATATAATGGGCGTGACGCGGGCAATCATTAAGGGGTTCGAGAGGCATGGCTTGCAATCCAAACCCGTATTCGCCCGCATCCATATAAGTCTTGAAGTACCAAGCATCGGTAGGGTCCATGTAAGGCACAAACAACTCTGAAGTGAACCCTTTGTACATGACATTCCTCAACTCCCCGGTATCGGGGTCTCGGACTTTGGCCCGAGACACGATCACCCCCGCCCTGGCGTCGGGCTTCACATGAAATTCCCAATTTGCCCACTTGACCAAGTGATCATCCTCTACTGTAAAACTCGGACCCTTGGGCTGCTCTATTGATATTGGCTTTAGTAGCTTGATCACCTGGTTTTGCTTCTGAGCCGAGTACCTATAGTCCGTGTTGGCGGCATTTGGTATAGGAATGTTCGCCCCCTTATCTGAAATCTCCACCACTTGTTTAGTGTCCAAGTCAAGGAGCACGGTCAACCCTTCGATTGGCCTCATGTAGAAGTTCACCGTATCTTTCATGGAGTAGCACTGCACCTTAATCAGCCTCCTGCTCTCCTCCGTTTTACCGTACCATCCCGGCGAAATCGGCAGGCAAGCCAGGTCCGTCAGATCAACCCCTCGCTCGATGATCGTGCGGTTGAACTTCGCGTCCGCCAGCGGGGCCCACGTGGCCGTGGTCATGTCCTCCAGCGTCATCATAGGATAACCGGAATGGGAACCGGTCTGGTGCACGGTGACCTCGCCGGTGGTCAAGTCGACAGTCAGCACGTGCGACTCGCCTTTCACTCGTGCTACGACGGAGGCCTTCCTCGGAAACAGCGGGTCGCCCTTTTTCCATTTCAGGACGAGAGGCTTCTCCGGCTCCACCAGCTCGATGGAGTGAAGCGCGTAGACAGCGGATGTTGAGAAGATCGGGTGGGAGGAGAGGATGGTTCTGATTTTGTTGATCTCTTGAACCGTGAGCGGGTCTAGCGGGTGGTGGGGCGTGTCGGAAGCGTGGTTGCGGTGGCGCGTGGGGTTGTTGTGGCGGTTTTTGAGGTGGCTTGGTTGCTTGGATTGGAAGCGGTTCTTGGAGCTGCACCATGCAGAGTTGGTGGTGCAGTCGAGGAGGTCCGGTCGGGAAGGGAAGTGAGACCAAGTGAAGAGGAGGACGAGTCCGGCGCAGATAGAGAGAAAGCAGAGGCGGAAGAAGTTTGGGGTTTCCATCGTTGAGGTCACTGTTTCAGAGTTTCGACTGTGTTTTTTAGTGTGATCGTAGATGACAAATGTTAATGTTAAGGGTTCGTGGGTATCATATAATTATAGGGAGAGATAAGGGCGACAAGAGAAAGATTCCAAGTGGAAAAAGAGAGTACAGGACTCCGTTGGTGCCACAACAAGGAGAACCATTACCATACATGTGCATGATGACCTATACCTTTATCTTTCATGGATGCCACTGGGGACTCTAGAGATTTTGACGACGATATTTACTATTGTTGTCCTTAATGCATAAAATCAGGTACTCAGAATACCCAAATGGGAGAAAAACCTTGTTTAATTAAAGCTAAAAATGATTATTATGTTGTAATTTATTTGAATATTAGTTATTGATTGATTCTTATTAATTGTGATCGATATCAATATTAATATGGATTATTGATATTTCCTACAATTTATTTGATTCACAGGTAAGTTTGCAATTATATATATTGGTCTATACTTTGCATGCTAATTGCATCAGTTATCGTTAGATTTCAAAATGTTTAGGGTGTGTCTTGTTTCGTTTTTGAAACTATTTTTGTAATACTAGATTGTTGAATGAAAACGGGGTGTGTCCTGTAACATTTTGATTGGTTTTGGGGAAACAGTTTTGAAAGGATTTGATTTCCGTCGGTTTTGATTTTTATTGATCAATGCCAGCTATGATATGTTGATTTTCTTTAGATTGGGTAAGGCTATGGTATGTTCTCATACACCAACTCTTTTTATTACTTTAAACCACTTTTGAGGACTAATATTACTATTTTGAGGATTTATTTTACAACTTTAAGACAATTATATGCATGTCATATACAATCACACGATGTCCTCAAAGGCTTCCTAGGCCCAGAGACTAATCCATGTTTGGGGGATCTTGTTAGAACACTTCCTGCCCCCAGCCATTAATAATATATTGGAATTTAACTCCAATAAACGTCGGCGGGATTCGAACTCGGGTGTGGGGGTTCCACACCTAGAAGCTCTTACCAACTTGTCACCTGTGGTGGCTATATTAAAGAGTAGGTTGTAATCACTTGTTATACGGAGACATAGTTTCGAAGTGATAGAATTCTACTCATACGTCTCGTTTAGTTCGCCGATTTGTGAGTTTGGGAAAAGAAACTTATTCATTTCTTATGTTTGGTAAGCATAGAGAAAGGACAAGTTTTACAACGGAATGGAAAAAATTTGGAAAAGTGAATCGTCTCACACTCCAAAGAAATCTGTTTTCTCTCAATCTTTACTTGTATTAATTACTCAATTTGTATTGTTTTTTAATTAAATTATAATTTTTTCAGACAACTTTCTCAATATTACTAAATACCGAAATGAAAAGTTTATAATTAGTTTAATTTTTTATTTTTATAAGAGATAAGAGACTTACTTTTCTTTCCGTAGAACCAAACAAAACATTAAGGAGAACACGTCATAATAGATTAACAATGTCAGGGGTCTTACTTGTTGAAACATATTATATTATTTCATTACCCAAAAAAAACATATTATATTATTTGATCATAAAAGATTAAAAACAATGAGATTCGGATATTCTGCACTCTGCAGATTCGATCAATTTGGTATCCTTAGAAAATGACTTTGATATTCAGAAACAAGTCGTCATCAAAATCATATCGAGTCGGAGTCGAGGGAAAAGATAAAAGACGTTGAGCAATCACATGCCCGCGCACCCGATAAATTAATAATAGAGTGCTGTGAATTAAAGATACTTTCAGTTTTCAATATTTAAGGAGATGGAGTGGATGCGGTGGATGAACCAATAATTTGCTTTGCTTTGTTGCAAAAGACTTTTAAAGTTTCGTCTGATTTGTTCTTTTGTGAATGCACACATATTAAAGAGTTGGGGTTTGCCTAATTGCTTGTTTTTGGTTCTTAATGGAGGTATTAATCCATGAGACAGAAACATGTTCAGTGCTTGCCCTTTTATAAAAGCCTTTAGAGGGCTTGTTACAGGTCCGTGACTAGGCGCAAAACAGTCCCAAAAATAGTAGTCG
The DNA here is from genome assembly GCA_025331145.1 of Rosa persica. NCBI lineage: Eukaryota > Viridiplantae > Streptophyta > Magnoliopsida > Rosales > Rosaceae > Rosa > Rosa persica. Next base: position 14,457,400 of record WFKR01000007.1, on the reverse strand, counting down.
ATCCAATTACTGTATCATATACGTACATTAGATGGTATCTTTGTATAAGTTTGTAGATCATATTGACTTACGGACTTAAAATGATAACATATTGTTTATAGATCAAATGTAAAATGTAAAAATTTGGATTAGTTTTATCAAATGGTGTTTATCAAAATTTTAATCATGTTCAAAACTTCAAATAGTGTGATTTATCATATTAGCTTCAAATTGTATGTCATTCTCTAATCTGTACATATTTCATGCTACTTGGTAAATACCCTAACGAATACTTTCTTATATACTGTTGAAATTAAATTTGTGAGTTGAATTCAATTGGATCAGAAACTACCGTTGGATTCATATATAGAAGTCATCCACATTCTCTTCACATCCACATGACCACATCCACATTCTATGGAGTAGCTGGGGAAGATCTTGCAACTGATTATGTACAACTCATAAAGGGACTAGCTTCGTTTTTGTTGATGTGGCTCGTATGTATGATATTGGCTGATAGTTGATACCAACAGAAGCTTGGGCCCGTCACCATCTAACCCTCCTCTGTGGGAAACTTGGGCAATGTAGTAGATATGATCGAAAAGCCTAAACAAACTTGTTAATTTCTGTGTAAGTGGTTCCAAGTTTTTAACTTGATTCCACAACATAAAAAAGAAAAAAAGAAAAAAAAAAGGACCCTCACATAGTTCATAACGGGTTTTGTTTGCTTGCCTAGCTTGTTGTCCTTGCATTATTAGAAGAGGCAGTCATTCAACATAAATGAGGATGACACAGATATTCAGACAGAGCAATCCATATTAAAAACTTTGCAATATATTGAAAACTATATTCACATAATTTTTCGTGTGAAACATAGTGTAAAAGTGGAACCGTAAAATTTTTATAAATTTTCTTTTTTAAGGAAGAGTACAAATTTTGATTGATCATGCAAACCACCAAGTACAAACTCAGTAACAACGTTACTCAAAGCCAGGGGAATGGAACCTTCCCAAACAAAGTGAAAATCTGAAGCTAAAGCAGCTTTTGCTACGTTATGAGCTGCTACATTAGCATCTCTCTACCAAGTACCAACATAAGACAATGTAGAAGAAGGAAGAGAAGACAATAAAAATCTAATATCCTCCATCAATCTTCCCAATTCAGAGACGTCCTCATTTCCATTTGCCTGGACCTCTGGACCCCAAATCACAAAAGTCAAGCAATCAGATTCAACAGTAACAGGGGTGAAGTGAAACTCCTCCACCAAACTGCAAGTTGCCCTCACAGCCAGTGCCTCCAACACTACTGCAGATTACACAAAAGCACATCGACCACAAGCTTCTCCAACAACCAAACCAGTTCTATCACACACCACTACACCCCAATTCAGTACACCTCTTGAGAATGCAGCGTCCGTATTGACCTTAAACCAACCAACCTGTGGAGGCTAACACGCCCTAACACTCCTAGTGGCCTTCACATGCATAGGTCTAAATGCCTTGAAAGCCGTGAAGAAAGAATTCAATTGAAAAAGAATCTGATTCATAGAAAGATATTTATAATTTATCAGACCAGACCAAACAATTTCGAATTCTTTCTTTTCAAACACTCCAAACAATCATCAATAGCAACATAAAATTATTTTTAGATAATTTACGTTGGCACAAGGCAAACCAATCCATCAAAGAACCCGCTCTATTTGACCTTTAAATCACCAATTCTAACTTCAGACAACTACCAATCAAATTACACGCGAAGTTGCAATCACTACTGATATGAGCAATAAACTCATCTCCACTATCACAAAAACAACAACCCTCTCCAACAAAGATTCTTTTAGATGTAAGGTTATCAATAGTTGGGAGAATAGAAGGATACCCATCAACTATGTACTTCAACCTTGCCAGGCACCTCTGCATTCCAAACTGACTTCCATAGAAGTCCGCTAAACTAGACGCAGCAGTAGCATGTATATGCTCAAACGCCAACCTGTAAGCACTCTAGTAGTAAAAACACCATTTGAATTGAAATGCCAAATCATCATGTCATCCACATGCCTCCTATTGAGAATTTGAGAGGTATAGAAAGAACAAGTGCAGCATCGTCAATATCAAAACAGTCCTATACCAACCCTGTATCCCATGCAAGCTCCACTTTTGGACAACAACTCCGAAACCATATGAATATCATCCCTTCCTCTCATAATAGTTGGTCAACCGGGCGACCTGGCCTTTTCTGGATCCAGGTCAATGGTGGGCTTCTCTGATGGTGGCGCTACACTAGCGGAGTGGAGGCCAGGATATTTTGTTGGCGGCGGTGGCATTGAAGCCTTCTCGGGCTTCCGGGTGTTGGGTTGGCGACGAAAGGCCAATGGCTGGATTGCAGTGACGCAGATCTGTCATGGTCTGGTTTTGGGCATATTTGGGCCAGGTCATGTTGGGCTAGGGTTTGTTAAGAGTTTGTAGTTTTTATTTTATTTATTATTATTATTATTACAATAAGACTTCACCGTTGTTGGTGGGGTCAGTAGCCTTCGGCATTGCTAGGCACTTTGTGTGTTTTTTGTTGTACCTTGATGTTTGTAATGTTACATGTGTAGCAAGTTTAGTTCAGTGGCTATTACGAAAGTATACCAATGGTGGTCTTAGTTGGATGTGTTAGTTGATTGATTGGATTATGTAACTTCATTTCGGTCAAGGTTTAGTTAGTTTAAGCTAGTAGTTATTTTCCTAAATGTGCAACATATTTTTAGAATGAGTATTATTTGTTAGGGATTTGTTTCCCAATTAGGCCGAAAATGCAAAAGCATTGTTTATAGTGCTTCAGGATCTTAAGTTCTGGTGTATGTAATATTCTGACAGTGACTTTAAAATCGTGCGAATATTAATGAATATCCATATCTCTAAAAAAAAAATTAATGATAAAAAGAATTATGGTGATTTAGATGAAACTTCCCGGAGGTGAAAAGTAATGGAAAAGAAAACAAAGGTCACAAGATTGGCGGTGAATATGAACATGTGAGTAATCATAGTATTGAGTAATTTCCCACAGGATGTGAGTGTGACTTTACAAAAGCAAAAGACAAAGCTAAATGCCACTGTTGGTTCATGCACAGCTTTAAAATTTATAGTGCTACCTTTTTTCTAGCTTTACCAGATTTTGGTACTGCTATTTTAGAATCCGATCTCAATTATTTATGTTTCTCGTCACTCAATAGGTAATTCATCAAATCGAGCTGTATTTGATCCTATAGTAAATTTCTGAACTCTTTCCGTAGGTATGATTGAAATAACATTTGTTAGCAATTCAAAAATTATCCTTTACGAATTTAGGGTTGTGTGTAAAATAATTAGTTATGAAATAACAGATAATCTTATAATTCAACGTATAACATATAGCAACACTTAAAAGTTAAAACATATTAACAAGCAAATTTTTTTTTTTTTTTTTTTGTGAGAATGATCAACAAGCAATTTGAATCTATAATTTTGTTAAATATTTTACTACACAGCCAAACTATAAAATAAATGTCGTAATATGTAAGACTTCATTTCCATTACATCAACTCAGATTGATATCAACGAGCTAGATTTCAAGATTTTAAAATGAAAGTGTTCGTGATGTTGTAGAGATTGTAGAGAACTAACTGTTTGAGTGATTGCACATGTCTTCAACTATAATCTTCATGATGGGTTTTCTTCAGTAAAGTGAATTAGGTGAGCTCTTGTTCTTCTTCTGTGTGATTCATCAATTCAATTACGAAACATGACAACCTAACTTAAATTACAAAACAAGACATCTCAATTGTGTTGTAAGAGTTGGCTTGCCTTCTTTCCAAGTTTCATCCCGTTCATGCTTAAGAGAGTACGTACTATTAATGGTGCACACGTTTTCAAAACTAAATTAAATGGCAGACATTAATTTAGAGCTTAACTTAGGTGACAACTTTCACTCATAATTATCAATATAATTTATTAGGTAAACTGTAAAGATATACCCACAATAAATAATTAGGTCTAAACAAAATTACCATTTATTGCTAGAACTCCAGCCACGATTTCACCAAGTGATCATGTAATTTTCATACAAATGCTAACGAAGAATTAATTACGGATTAAGATAAGAGCAATTATTATTAACATTATTTCTAAATATGGTGAGAACACTATCAAAAAAACTTTTTGCCCCCGTGAAAACTAGTTAAATGACATTGAATAGAATTTATGTGTGAAGCTGTAATAACCAATTTAACAAAATTCAAGTAGCAAGATGAGTCAGTAATTAAACATATGTACGTTTGTTTCGATAGACGGAGGTGGGTACATTATGCCGGTTTTTAGATGAGTTGGAGAAGTTTTTCTTGTTTTTGCGATTTGCCTTCAACTCATATTATGAAGTGCCTGAACGGCTGAACATTGCATGTATGCACTGAATTATGACTTAGCCTACTAACATGTTAAACATGGTTTAGATCTTATAACGAGTTTCTGGAAGAGGATATTCCTATTTTGCTAATCTTTTTAGTTTTAAGCTAATAATTAAAAACAAATAACTTCAATCAGCATTCATATAATTTGTGAGAAAAATTCTTGTGATGTTCTGCGATTTGGATCATAAAGATACAAAATTTGAATTAAACTAGGGATGGTAACAATATCACACCTCATTAAATTTGTAACTTTTTTCAAAATTTTCTTATACTTTGCAAGATTTATCTCCAAAGAAAAAGCATTCAACAATTCATGATAAGCTCATAATAAAGAAGAACCAAAGAAAAAATGAAAAAGACATTATCTAGATGAGTGATGGGGTCAAAGGCAGGTCAAAAAGTCCAAAACGCACCGAACCAATCTGCAGAATACCCGGCATATCCTCCTCCTTTCTTCTCCTTTATTTGGCAAATTTCCGTGCCAGATTTCCAGACTCTTTCCCACTAGCCAACCACACCCTTTATATAAAACCCTCCTCCCTCTGCAACCAAGAAAACCCAATTCCCAAAACCCCTTCAGACCCAGAACCAGAAACCCCTCATTTCCCCCCCCCAATTCAGCCAAATCCTAATTTCAAAAAACCTGGAAAAAGTTAGGGTTTTGCGTATTGGGGGATTCATCAATGTCACAGCTGAAGCCAATTTCACACCTTGATGACATACCCTCCACCCCCGGCAAGTTCAAGCTCGAGAAATCCCAGCCCTACATTCACCGCCTCAGGTTCCACGCGTCGCTCTCCAAGCTCACCATCTGGTCCTCCTTCTTCCTCGTCTTCATTCTCTTCTACTACGTCCTCTCCTCGCCGTCGCCGTCTCTCCCGTCCCGGCGATCCCTCAACGACTCCTGGGGCGGCCCCGATTGGGAGAAACGCGTCACCCGCTCCGCCAAGACCTCGGCCCATGGGCTCACCGTCCTCGTCACCGGCGCCGCCGGCTTCGTCGGGACCCACGTCTCCATGGCCCTGAAGCGCCGCGGCGACGGGGTCTTGGGAATCGATAACTTCAACCACTACTACGACCCTCGCCTGAAGCGCGATCGCCAGAAGCTTCTGGAAAGGAACGGCGTCTTCGTCGTGGAGGGGGACATAAACGACGCGTCGTTGCTGAGGAAGCTGTTCGACGTCGTGCCGTTTACGCACGTAATGCACCTGGCGGCTCAGGCCGGGGTTCGGTACGCAATGCAGAACCCGGGGTCGTATGTTCACAGCAACATTGCTGGGTTTGTGAATCTTCTAGAAGTGTGTAAATCGGTGAATCCGCAGCCGGCGATTGTGTGGGCCTCGTCGAGTTCGGTTTATGGGCTCAATTCGAAGGTGCCGTTTTCGGAGAAGGACAGGACTGACCAGCCGGCGAGTCTTATGCTGCTACAAAGAAGGCTGGAGAGGAGATTGCTCATACTTATAACCACATTTACGGGCTTTCGATTACCGGGTTGAGGTTTTTCACTGTTTACGGGCCTTGGGGGAGGCCTGACATGGCTTACTTTTTCTTTACTAAGGATATTTTGAAAGGGAAGCCGATTACCATCTTTGAAGCTCCCGGTCATGGCTCTGTGGCCAGAGACTTTACCTACATTGATGATATTGTGAAGGGTTGTGTGTCGTCATTGGATACAGCGAAGAAGAGTACAGGGAGTGGTGGGAAGAAGAAGGGTCCTGCGCAGCTGAGGGTGTTCAATTTGGGGAACACGTCGCCAGTGCCGGTGAGTAACCTTGTGAGCATTTTGGAGAAGCATTTGAAGGTTAAGGCGAAAAGGAAGGTGTTGCCAATGCCCAGGAATGGGGATGTGAAGTTTACGCATGCCAATATAAGCTTAGCACACAAGGAGCTCAGGTACAAGCCTAGCACTGATTTGGAGACGGGGCTGAAGAAGTTTGTGAAGTGGTATCTTAATTATTATCAGGGATCTAAGAAGAGGATTAGTGCCTGGTGATATTTCTGTCTCATTTTGTGCTTTTGAGTCGCTGTAATTGTTGTTATCATTGATTTACATTTGTCTCCAACCGTTTTGCACACTTGGCACAATCGAGTTGTCACAATAGTGAGTGATACAGAAGATGGATATTGTTCGGTGATATGGTTTGGTTTGTTGGTTGAGGGCTTTCCGTTGCAGGCATACTTGAGTCGTACCAAGAACAAATACTGGAGGCATCTCAAATGTTTTTCCACATGCTGCTTCCTTTTTCCTTTAGGATGTTCATTTTTAGTGTTTGCTGTACAGCTCTTGACTCATAGAACAAAGGAATTTGCTGATTGGTGGACTTAATTTTTATTTTTAAATAATTCCAATAAAATGACATTGTGCATTGGATAATTTGAGATGTTCATATAAGTTCTCAACTTATGTAATTCACCTCCAGTACTTCTCTTTGGAGTTGGTTATTTCACCATGTGTTTTGGTTATGCTTTGGAAATAATGATTTTCAACTGCTACTGTTGTGTTCTTGCATGTAATGATGCATACTGCCTTTATATGTACATACTGAAGAAATTGCTGTACTTGGAGTTTTACACTGATGTTATATTTACCTTTGGCATGGATGTATTTGGATTCTTTGGCTATGCTAGAGCTCATACAAATGTGGTTTTCTGTCCTGGGCCCGTTGGTGTCATTCATGTTGTAATGTCGCTAGTCTATAGAAAAATGGTTAGGATTTCTCTCTGGCACAGCTCGTTTTGCTACTTCATAGCGGTATTGGCTTTGTGTTTGTTTTAGCAATTTGGGTGCAGTTTTGTTTCACTCTTGTAGAATGCATTTCATTGTGCCCTAGGATTTTGTTTTTCTATTGTTTAGTTATCTGTATGATGCTCCTGCCACTTGATTATATTAAACTCCTAAATCCTGATCATAGTTTACTAGAAATTGTGAAGCTTATAAGTATTGTTTCAGAAGTATAGGCAGTCTTTTTTTCAAGTTTTCAACCAGATGATGTTATTTGATGTCTACAGATTTCTTCTTTCCTCTTTTATTCATTTTTTCACGTAATTTTTTTCTGTATTATAATTATGGGAAGGAGGGGTTTGAATTAGGAACCTCTTATGTAGGGGAGAGGCATGATTAACAACTAAATTATGCTTATGCCATCTTTCTTTAAGTAAGTTTGATTTTATGAAAGTGGCATACTTCTAATATGATCTTGGAAGATTTAAGATAGATTATCGTATGTGCTTCGTGATGTTTGACAGACTTTCATAGAAAGAAAATGTATTGGACATCTATCATTCTCATGGATTGGTCAGCATATTGTTTATCTGTTGCATTGATGCTGCTCACTTTTACAGTTTTACTTGGACAATAACGCACCTTTTTTGCACATTTGCAGCTCATTCATGTTGTTCTTTTCTTATGCCTGCATAGTACACCAGAATCTGTAAAATAATGTTTGTCTGTGGCTTCTGAAAGGTTTAATTGAGGGACTGTGATTCCAGAATGACTAGGTTTCTTTCAAATACCTGATACTTTTACCAGGAATGAAGGTTGCACTGTTTATCCTATATGCTGTTCTTGAAATTGCAGATAATGCACTTAGTTTTAGGGGTCATATTCCCTAACCCTAGTAATTGTTTACATCACCGCGTTTAACAACCATAGTGTCTATCTCATAAATCCCTCACCTAGCACTTGATGAAAGAGTTTGTACATAATAATTTTTCTGAGTTACTAGAGTCTATGCTCTTGGCTGCTAATCTGACTTTTAGACAGTGAAGTTGGGAAAGGCTGCACGAGTCTCTAAACACTATCTGGAAACTTATGCTCATGGCTATGTATGTAAAATGGATTAATATGCAAATGAGGCTTTGTTTGGTAAATAAATGCCTCCCTTTCTATATTCAACACCTCCAGAAATGTTGCCAGCTAGGCAAAGATGCACATTTTACTTCGTGGCCAACATCGTGTAATAATTATAATATGATTTGTGAGCTGTGTAATAACAAGTTTGTGTTAATTAATGATAATACAGGAAATCCTGTAATCATTTGCTTAACCTCCAGAAATGTTGCCCGGATAGGCAGAGATGCGCATTTCACTTCGTGGCCAAGATGGTGTAATAAATATAATATGATTTGTGAGCTGTTCAAAAACAAGTTTGTGTTGTTAATTGATGATAATACAGAAAATCCTGTAATAATTTGTTTAACGGACGGGTTGGCATTTAATTGGTTAGATAAGCCTAACCAATTAATATAAAACTGAAACCACCGTACATGATCGAGTTGTGTTGATCTTGATCCCCCTTCAAGCGAAAGACAAACAGAAAGATCCAATTTTCCCAATATTTATTTGGGTAAGAATCATTTTCCAACGCTTGCCTTACCAGACACGGAAAGGAAATGTCTTCACATTCCCAAGTTATAGTTCATCTCCAATTCGCTAGCAAACAAGTCCTGTACAGAAGGTTGCAATGTAACAAATACAATGGATTCAAATCAATCAACTGAGACAAAAATGGAAAACCGTTCTGGAAAAAGCTAAGTAGATTGACGAACATGTCAAAATATAGTACACCATTTGTTTCTAAGAAAGGATATGATGTACTGGAAACAAACATGTCAATTTGGGGCATTCCGAGTCTTCCATCTTCTCCTCAAAGTCAACTCCCAGTTTTAGGCAGCAAAGGACATTTACAAACAATGACCAGTCACTCCTTCAAGATGGATGGATTGATGGCACAGCGTCTGGTGGAAGCAATGAAATTCAAACACTCAAATCAAATGCTCCTTCTATCCCTTGATATGAACTACCAATTTCTAAGAAACAACCCCTTCTCCACTCTGTCAGATACCTTATAAACAGAAAGTTCAGAAGTATAGCCCTGCAAAAATTTGCAAACTCTATCTCCTTTTTCCTGCGACTCTCGTACTCAGAATCTCTCATCCTCTATCACTGCTACAAGCTAACAGAAATCTACACTATGAAGTATGAATGCCAAAACCTTCTACCAATAAGACCAAGAAAATCAGATCCATACAGCCTCTGAATATGAGATTGAAGTTCCCCAATGATACAATGCAGTGAAGCACCGCGCACCATAAATAGCTTATCTCAGCATCCAATGCCATGATGTAAATTTGCTTGCACCTTCTGGCTGTGCTATACTATACAGAAAGTAGGGAAATAGCACACATTCGCTCCATGGTATCTGATCTGAAGTAAGAGTGTACATTAATCGCACGCCTTCTGGAAGAGGTTTACTGTATAGATCAAGACTTTTCATGGGGATCTTTTTATGGCTTTCATTTTTAATTTCTTCTTTCACATGCTCAACATAACTTACTGGTCCTCCCTCTAAGCCAGCCTTAGACCGTGGTCCATATCAATTGGATCAATACACTTCCAATACCTGGCTGACCCTCAATGATACTATCCTTCTACTTGCAAGCTGGTCACTGGTACTAAATATCCTGACAATTAAAAAGATTTTTTTCCATTTAGAATCATCTCAAAATTTATTTGTTCAAGAACAATGAACAAAGAACACTGACACAAAAATAAATTGCATGACTCTCCAAATGAGAAGAGGAGCCCTCATTTTCCTCATTCAATCAGATTTACATGATATTTAATCTAAATGTATTTTAAGGCATAAGTTATAATCCTTTGTCCAAATTATCATTGATATGTTGCATGGAATAACAACAGAAATGAGCTGAATACTTTTACCATTTGCTTGCAGAATTTATAATCCAGGCCAGCTATTTACTGTCAAAAATAGAACATGAACTATCCAAGAATATATAAGTCAGCCTTACCAAAGCACAATCTCAATCTCAGTAACATAATCACCATCAACCAGAAACAGTCATTGACATAATTGTTAGGAAATGGCACCATCATAGAAGTCAAGCTACCACCATTTGCCGGTATCATCATTCCGCAAACAAATTGTAGTTCATCCCACCAACAATACTTCCAATTTCCTCATCCATACTCTCACCATTAACTTCACCATCCAAGTTATGAAATGGCATCAGCATCAGAGTCGAGCTCCCACCAATTGCCAGTATCATCATTCCGCAAATAATTGTCATTCATCCCACCAACAATACTTCCAATTTCCTCATCCATACTCTCACCATCAACTTCACCATCCAAGTTATGAAATGGCATCAGCATCAGAGTCAAGCTCCCACCATTTGCCCGTATCATCGCTCCGCAAACAATTGTCATTCATCCCACCAACAATACTTCCAATTTCCTCATCCTCACTCTCAACATCAACTTCACCATCCAAGTTATGCACCCTCCTATCCTCATCTGGCTTGTATTTCCACTCCAATCTCTTCAATATATCACGGTCTTTCCATTTCCCCACAACCGCCACCGCCTCCTTCTTAGCCTTCCCTAACAAAATCTCCCTCCAAGAAAAGCCTGAATCCGCAGCCCTCTTCAGAGCCCCATCACCTAAATCCCCTACAGCAACTGTCTTCACACACCTCCTCCTCGCCTCCATCACAACATCAACAAAATCCGAATCATCCGAAACAAGCACCAAACACTCAAACCTCCTCTGATCCATCATCTCAAAAATGTCATTTCTCAATGCAACAAATCCAGCCTGTGGCTTATCAGCCAAACTCCGAACCCAAAACCCCGCCCGCTTCAGCTCATTAACCAAACTATTCCCTTCCTTTGGTATCATCACATCCCTCACAGCATTCTTATACTTCTCCATCTTCATTGAATACTTCCCCACCAATTTCACCCTCCTACTCCCTCTTGCCGACTCGATTTGACTCAACCTCTTCATGTGTTCCCTCTCATGCAGCTTAAAATGATTCATAAGCTTCTCTTTAGTATAAAACCTCCTCCCACATACCCTACAAATGTTGGGCTCATCCCTAATCACTACCCTATTCCTCTCTTTCCTTATGTTCCCCACAACTTGAGGAACACAATTAAACGCGTGGCGATTCGCGTATGCGATCATATGCCTGACGAACCCGAACGACGAAGCAGCCGTCTTGAGCCTGCCGGCGGCATCGAACGGCGTGACGGATTTTGGGGGTTTGGTTTCTAAATCCCAGAAAATTGCAACACTGGTTTGGGAAATGTTGGGTCGTGCCAAATATGGAGAATTGAAAGGTGGGTTCGATTGAAAATGACAATGTCTGATGAATAGCGTAAAGGGGTTTAGGGTTTCTGACCTTTTGGATTGAATTGGGATGGAAAAGTTGCGAAATTTGAGATGAATAACCATTGCTACAGATTGCCCTGTTTGATTTGCGATGAAATGGAAGAAAGAATCAAGAACCCAGTAACAGATAGTTAAGAAATAGAGAACCTTTGTGAAGCTGAAACTTGAAAGCTAACACTATGCGAGCACTGAAAGAAATTGGGACGTTACCAGTGTCGCTGGGTTTTTAGCGGGCTTTCTCCTAGTCCTACCATCTAATTCTTTTCCGATCATTTTGTTATTTCTTTTCTTTTTATTAATTTTTCAATGATCTTTTTTTTTTTGTTTGAATAAAATTCGATGATCATTTGTTGGGTTGGGAATTTGCCTTTTGGTTTGGTCTAAATTGCGGCATGGTCGCCTTTGGTGGTTTTGGCGAGTGAAGTTTGTGATTTCGAGCGGCGGGTTAACTTCGGTCTTTAATTTTTGCTATGCTATGGTGTAGATCAAGTATATGATGGTTATAATCGAGTCATTGGATTTATTCGAGCAGTGATGCTCACCTGATCAGTAAATAATTAAGATCTTTTATCAGCTTGGTTGTTGTTGTACGTATTCTTACTTATGTTGTACTACTTCTATTTTTGATGATCGGAGCATTAGCATGCTTCTTCTCTGAGTTGTGTTAGCTCAGGCTTTAGTATAATTATGGTAATATGGCCCCGATCTTATGCAATAGCAAAAAATATTTTTCATACCTCTTTTAAGACAAGGTAGTACAACATAGAAAGCTCCAGACTTTAGATTTATGATAATTCAGTATCTGCTCTTTTTGTATTGGTTGCTTTAGACAATAGTCAAAATTACATAGGTAATGTCTCTTATTTTAATTTTTAAAATCTAATATAATTAAATCAATTGTCCTTTGAATGGTTAAATTTTTAAACTTCATGTTATGCCCATAATTATTAATATGCCGAAGAACAACATTTTTATCAAGAAAGTATAAAACTAATATTAGATATACAACTAAAAATAATTGCCCACTATCCATTTCATTTCTTTTTTATTTTTCAATTTTTATTTATTTTACACATATTTTCAAAAACAAAAAGCTAAATGACACTCACAAAGTACATGTCAAGATGCTAGTAAATATGACAACATATTCAATCTTCGTTACTGTATTATTTCCTTCCGCATCATTCATACTAGCCCCTTAACATATGCTCCGTACATGTCAATTGATTTTTTTTAATTAAAAAAGTTACAGCAATTTATCTCTTGATTTTAGGGAACCTTCTCCTGTTTTCATGGGAAGTATTGCAAAATTTTCAAATATGATATAGTTTATTGACTATCTTATCCTCATATATAAATAATTTGTTAATTAATATTTATATTATGTAAAGGCATATACGGTAGTTCAAAATTTTAACAATTCCCTAAAGAATTGGCTTAATTATATAAGACTAGACCAAAACACACACTTTGTGTGTGGGTTTAATTTTTTTAAAAAAATTATTATCATAGGAGAAAACATGGGGAGTTCTTAAAGTTTTTTTTTTCCCTCCTCTCTTTTGCTGTGGAAGTAGAAAGTTAGAGAGAGAGAGATTTTAGTGGGAAATAAATTAAAATTTTATTATGTTATTTTGTTTATTACGATTATGTACTCTTTATTAGATAATCTATAGTTTAAGGATTTAGTCGTCTTTTCACGTTCACTTTGATTAATAAAATCTATTATCTTAATAATAATATAGATTGAGATAACATAGTCCAGACCATTCATCTCTATAATAAGCAAACAAAATTCAACATGTTTTTACTTATTTAATTACAAACTCAATCATTTCAAATATTTTACTCTTATAAACATTGAGGGAGAAGCTAGCAATTTTAAAAAGAAAAACCACCAAGAACAGGAAATCATCTGCTACAAGCCTACAATGCACCTATTGGACGCACCAAACAATCAAAACAATCAATAATTCCAGCCTCAGCCTACCATCATAACTCTGACGAGCAGTTGAAGATCATCGAAGGACAGCCACGTGTCCTTCCTCTTTCACCCTCCTACAGGTCAAATCCCCAAATTAAATTCTAAGAAATTCGAAACAACAACGAGGACGAGCAACCAGAGAGAGAGAGAGAGAGAGAGAGAGAGAGAGAGAGAGTCTGATCGATCAGAATCGAATAATGGGTCTTGCTTTGTGATATGGGAGGCTTTGGGTTTGGGCTCACATAGATACTAGCAATGAAAGGCGTCTACTCGGCGCCCGGAGATTACATCTACTTCAAGTCCCAGGTCCCTCTTCACAAGATCCCAGTATGTTCTTCAAACCTCTACTTCTCGATCACCCTTTTCATTTTTCTCCATATTTTTATGTAAAGGTTGACTCTTTAGCTTCATTTTCATATTGGGTTTTGCTATTACTGTGTTAGTCTCACTTTCTGCAATCAAGTTTATGTTTTTCTTGTAATTGTCAGAACTATGTGACATGGGTTTGCGTCAAGTTTGTGTTTTTTTTATGTGAAGGGTTTTATTTCTGTCGAATTGTGGGGTTTTGAAGTGGAAAGTTTTCTCCTTTTTATCTGTACAGCTTTCTGCTTATTGAATTATTGGTGTGTTCAATTTTGGTGGTGACTTGATGTGTTGGTTTGTATTGAAATACTGCAGATTGGCACAAAGCAGTGGCGATACTATGATTTTGGTCCAAAAGCAGTAACTCCACTTATATGTCTTCCTGGAACAGCAGGGACAGCAGATGTCTGTTACAAGCAGATCATGGCATTGTCCATGAAGGTATATGTCGTCTGTTATGAGGTCTTCATTGTATCTGTCATATACGTCTTTACAAAGCATATTAGTATTTGACTTTGATTTTCTTTTCTTCTTTATGAGGCACTTAGATTTTCGTTTTGTTCTCAACTCTCAAGTACTCATCGGCCAGAATGCATGTTTGACTTCCATTGGGCTTTAGTTTTGGCAGCTTAGTTGCTACCTTACCAGTATACATCAAGTTTCATCACTTCATGTACGAGTTGTGTTTTGGGATAAACGTTCAATTTGTGCATATATTGCACGAGAAGCATAATTCTTCCCAGGAGTTGCATCCACAAATGAATAGAAAGTAGAACAAACAGGCTCATATATATCTAGAGTTGTTTGGCAATCGATGTCTCAGCTGAGATATATCCACTATCAGATCATAACAGTAGTGTGGTAGAATGTATCATTAACTGTCCCTAATCTACCAACCTATAATTTGTGTACGGTACTCTCTGATAATATGTTTTGCCTACACAGTATGTATAATTCGAATTTGTCTTGTTGGTTACTTCTTACTTTGTTGCCTTCTACGGATGAAATTACTTCTGCTAAACCTCAGGCCTTGTTTTTGGTGTCTCTTCTATCCAGCTCGTGTGTTTGTTCTATTTTCCACCATATATTATAAAGTATGACTATTCTAGCTAGTTCCTTTTGTTTCCTTCTGTAGCTGAGTTACTTGTACAACTAAAGTAGCTAGTTCCTTTTAATTTTGGTGTCTCACTATACTTCTGTGTACTCTGCTTTTCCCCTTATAAGAACATTGATCTTTACCTGCACAAACAAAAACTCTCTGTATTTAATCCCCCTCCCCACCATTTTGTCTATATGCATGGTGTAGCTAGTAAACATTCTCAAGCTCCATATAATGAATCTTTACATCCGTATAAAAGTTTTTTGTTTTGGGTCCAATTATGCAGGGCTACAGGGTCATTTCTGTTGATATTCCATGTGTATGGAATCATCAAGAATGGATTCAAGCATTTGAAAAGTTCTTGGATGCTATTGATGTTCATCATGTAAGCACTGTGTTTACTTTTAGCGCACTTAAATTCTGCCAAATTTCCATCTCCTGTCAGTGTAATTTTGTCTGATATCACTGATATCTTCAATTTGGTTACACTAAGAAAATGTCTGACTTTCTTGATTCAAAAATAGCTTCCGCATCTTGTCAATAAGTACTTTCGGATTATATGAACATTCCAGACTGATAAAGTACTAAGGATATCTCTGATTGGTAGCTTGTGGAGGGTTGGTAGATTATGACTTTGGGTGTCAGCTAACAATATCTTGGTTTCTAGGCCAAATAACATCATTCTTTCGTAAATATCATCCACTAACATTTTAAAGCTTAAACAAAATAATTTATCCAGATTAATGCATTACTTCAATTTATATCAGATGGGAAGCATGTTTGATAATACCATCGACTGTAATAAACTGATCTCATAAAGTAATCCACTTGGATCACTAGAGAAATTTTTAAGATTGACCATTGAAAAAAAGTGATGCACTGTATATTGGATGCTTATCTAAATGGGTGAAATGTGATTGGGGAAAGTTAAAAGATGCTGTGCATGACAATGTAGTCTGTTTACTTGAAGGACTTTACTTTATAACAGTGCATATATTCTTGATACATTACTTGAGCTAAGTGTGAAATTTGATGTGGCATTAGTTGATGTTAACTCAGCTTAGGTTGACTGATCAATCCTGTTCCAACTACTAACAGATACATCTCTATGGTACATCCCTTGGGGGCTTTTTGGCTCAACTTTTTGCTCAGCATCGTCCAAGACGGGTTCGATCATTGATACTATCAAATACCTTTCTGGACACACGCGACTTCTCTGCAGCAATGCCATGGGCTCCCATGTATGTGTTTCATATTTGAACTTTTTACACTAATCAGTATAGGTGGAGATAAGTACATCCTGATAACTTGTTAAGGCTATGAGGAATCCAAAAATTGCTATTAATTTGTAATTTTTTTTTTATCAGTAGTCACACAATAGGTTGAACGTTAAGCTTCATGTTTATGATTTAGTGTTCCATAATCTGGTTCTTTATTAGTCAAGTCATCAGACCCTGGGATGACCTGGCAAGGGTTGTAGTGGTGCTCGAAGTGTGGTTGGCATTTAGAAGTTCATTTTCTTGTTTTAAAGTGTTCATTTTCTAGTCATAATTCTTCAAAATTGAATACGAAATGATCCTGGTTTTGGATTTAAGGTTAGTTTTCTATTTTAGGAACAGTTAAAATTTCCTAGCACTATCTTCTCTAGTTAGATTCGTCAATTTCAATACAAAAGATTCCTTGATTATACAATTTGATTCTCTTCAAACAAATTATTAATTTTATTTTACTAATTAAATTTGTGTTTTGCTTGTTAAATGTGTTGTTACTTGTTAGGCATGCCAATTCTCACATTCTTTCTGGATGTGCAAGCCATGATGACCTGGCTCTCTGTACCACTACCACTTAGATAAACATATCTAGCAACTTACTGTGGACTTTATTTTTGTAGGAATGCCAGATTCTTTTCTTTTAGTGAAGAGGGTAGAGTGTGTTGGAGACTTGGGGGACTTGGAACTACTGATTTTTTACATTTTAACTTCTCCCTGCTTTCATGGACTAATTTGTATTTCACCTTAAAAAGGAAATTGATTGAAGGGATTGATTTGATTGAAACTATCTATATACCCACTCTAATGGATAGTTTTACTGAGTTTTGAATACATCATACTGGGAAGGCTTTATATAACTTGCCTGATTATGGTACTGTCTTATGCAGCGTTAGTTGGACCCCCTCTTTTTTGCTGAAAAGATACGTCTTATCAGGAATTCGTGATGGCCCCCACGAGCCATTTATTGCGGATTCAGTGGACTTTGTAGTTTCTCAGGTAGAGAGGTTTTGTCATCTTGTTCATTATGGCTGTCCATATTAGTCCTAAATGCAATCTGCTCGGGATTCTTCTGTAAATTTCAGTTTTTCTCACCGTAGTTTATAAAGATAGCTTTTCCTCTAGTGTCAGGCTGTCTGCTCAGCAATTCTCTTTGTTAACTTAGTTGGCCTTGATTCAATAGAAAAAGAGAAAATGCTGAGATAACAATAGAACTGACCAATCTTGTGCTAGGCTTTGGATTCTTGACATTCTGTAGGCAGATTAAGTGGTTCTATTGCACCAAATCACACTCAACTCCTTAAATAATTCCATAACTTTCAGTTTGCCCTCATTAATATTTAGTATTTTATTTGATCGAATTTTATATGAAACATATGAAAAGAAGCTAGAAAACTACACAGATGTCAGCTATGTCCCTGGTTTCTGTTAATTATTTTAAAGTGTTACTCTATATAATAATCAAATAAACCCTAAAATTGACATTATGAAATATGTTTGGTGAAAGTAAAAGTTGCAAAGAGAATTTCACACCGAAATTTTGTTTGAAAAGATATCTCAATATTTAGCATCCACCATTTGTCCTGCTTAATAGATGATAGCTCCTGATGAAAGCTTATAAATATCATAAAAAATGGATAATGAGTGTGATGATTTTTTTAAAGTTTGATATCTTTAGTTGTGTGCTATGAAAGGTCTGGTTTATGCATTTTCAAAAAATAAAAGAAGTTTTACATGTGATGATGTGGTTGAAAGTCAATATCAGGGATGTTATTCTAATTGCACAAAGAAGATTATAGAAGCTGAGGTTATGTTAAGCTGTTTAATTTGTGACTAAACTAATTTTAAATCAGGTTGAAACACTCTCAAGGGAAGACCTGGCCTCCAGATTGACTTTAACAGCTGATGCTGCACAAGTTGGACCTCTTTTGCTCACAGACTCATTCATCACTATAATGGATGTATGTTATCTGGATCTATGTTGCCACATATGAATGCATTTACTAATCTTGTTCCTAGAAAAAGTGATTGTTTGGGTATTGTATCCCTTTGATTTTTAACTGATTCAAAATTTTGTTCTCTTTTTGCTACGATTCTAAAATTTTGTATAAATTCCTATTCTTCCCCTCCTACTCTTTTAATTTTTTTACTTTTTTCTTTTTTGTATACTGGGAGTAGCTTAACAAATTCACCAGAAAACCTACTCCAGCCCTTTTTACTTTGATAGAAACTTTTTCATACCAAGTTGTTAGTAAGTTTGTCATGGTAAATACATATCTCAACATGCAGCTAAGCCTGCTCAGTTAAGTAGTTACCATGGAAACAAATCATTAAATAAATGTTGCTACCATCTGTGCAACAATCTCGTTATATTTGATCTTTGGACTTCATCCTGATTATATGAACATAAAGAAACCAGCTGTGCATATTACGTCAGTGGTTAAATACGAATCTTTATGGCTGCAATTTCAGCTTTGCATGCATGTTTATATGCTGAATCCCTTCTGTGACTTTCTTGCATTAATGGTGTACCTATTAAATGGTTATCCTTTATCTAGCTTGCTTGACAAGTTTATAAGTTTAAGCTGACAGCTGAAACTTTTTGTTCCTTCCTATAAATGAAGACAAATGACTACAGTGCGATTCCTCAACAACTCAAAGATCAACTGAGTGAAAGGTACCCCGAAGCAAGGCGTGCACAATTAAAGACTGGGGGAGATTTTCCATTTCTTTCACGCCCAGATGAAGTCAACTTACATCTTCAGGTAAAGAATTTCCATGTACAAGTCTCTTGCTTAGACAAGTCTCGCTTTTTGTTGATTACCTTTAACTATTTATCAATATTACCTTAATTTACACTGGTGTCTTTGACACGGACAGCTACACCTAAGACGAGTTGGTGTGGAAGCTCGACCTGACTTGGTTCCGGGCGTCTCGAAGGGAGGTAGCGGTGGTGGGAGCTCCAGTGAAGAGAATGAGAAAAAAGATCAGGACAAAAAAGATCCGGATGATCCATCGAAGGATGATCAGGGAAATTCAGAAAGTTCTAATGAAGAAAGTCAGATCCCGCCACCCCCAGAAAGTTCAGAATCTCATAGCTTAGATGACCAACTTGTCAGCAACGCAAAGTTTTGCCCCTTGAGTAATGAAGACGTGGTCGTTTCCTTGCTTTCTGAATTCTTTAAGCAACAAATTGTACCCCCTGAAATAGTTATGCTATTATGGGAAACGTTTGCTATTCATTTGCTTTCTTTATCTGTGGGATCGATGTACATTAGTTTGAATTATAATCAGAAGCTTAGACAAGTCTTGTAAATTGGAACATCTTGACATTGTTGCTGTTTCTTGTTTGTGTAATTGTTCAAGATAAGTTTGGTCTCACTGATGTTGTCGCATTTCTTCTTTTACACAAGTATTTCTTTGAATGCTTTCTCTTCATTTTCTCTTGTTCTTTAGTATGAGGGCAAATTTACAAATAAATTCCTTGGAGAGATGATCATGGCACAAGATTCATACTTGTCAAGCTATCTGTCGAATTAGGGGGTAGCAAGAAAGATGTGTAAATATATTGTTTTGTTGCTTTCCCGCTACGAACTGAACTACAAATGAATGAGATATGCCTCCCAAGGCGATGAGTAGAACACAAGTCTGTGCAGCCAGAGTTGTTTCCGTGGTTAACTGATGATTTCCAAACGGGTGAGAGCTTCATGGTCTCTTTATTGCTTTCTGTATGTCCATTGCGGCTCTGGTTAATCTTCCGTTCTTTGTTTCTTTGTTTCATAGAAGCGGAAAGTCTCTTCTTTATTTTCTCAACTTTTAAACTGGGTTTTGGGGCCAAAGCTACTTATTGCCCCATGCCTTCTGATGATTCACAGCCAGCACTCATCTCCTGGCATTTGAGCTGGGATGGTCTAAAAGCTTCTAATATTTGTGCATCGACGTTCAAACAGTTTTCAACGTACTGCAGAGTTCCAAGATATGGATGAGACTTGCTGTCTGAGTGATGTATAGAGTTGAACCACATATGAGCATATAAGGAAGCTCCGTATACCTCATTCTCTTGTAGTTTTGTTCAGGCTTAGGGCAGCGCTTTGAAATGTAAAGGAACATTCAACATGGTTAGCAACAACAACCAAAATGAGGCATTCTTTGAGATTTGACTTGACAGACTATGACAATTTCTTCAGACTACAACTTCAATTGTACAACAGGGGCTTGATGCTCTCAGTACGTAAAGGGCATTTAGCCTATTATCCGATTTCCAAGTTTGAATTCCCCCTCCTCTAATCTCAAACAGTAGTACTCATATCACATCCCCTCTTCAGTTCAAGCACACCATACCTAAAAATGACATGCAATGCATGCAATTTACAACATTTTACACCCTAGCATTTAATCGACACGTTAAGCTTCAAAATTTCAATTCAAGATCTTAAAACCTCTGTCTAACACCTAAGCTACCCATGACTCAACTCCAGCTCCTCCGGTGACCCACATAATCTTTTCCACTGTCCATAACAGGCAATAAACACTAGATTGAAGGCTTTTAGGGCCTGCAATTGGTTCACAAATTAGAAGAGCAGGAATCGGAAAGGAATTGAAGGCTGATTAACAGAAATTGCAGGCTGATTCTCCTCCCGTGTTTGGTGAGTGCAAACTTGGGAAAAAGAAACCTACTGCCACAGAAAGCAGATGCCCCAAAAAGAAGGAAATTGAAACCCCCGATACTCTCGGGGTTCGCTTTTCGCTTCCACTGGGTAATTGAATCCTTTCCATTTTGCGAAATAAACAGAGACATGCATCAGTCTATCAACTACTAGATGGATGATCCAATATCCAAACTAATGCCATCTTCACAAGGAAAAACTTTATAGCATAGTGAACAATAACTCCAGAATAACCAAAGAACAAACATGCCTACTGAATCACACTAGTCCAGAAATGAAACCCTCAAAACCCAACATACTGTCTTATTCTTTCATCATTCTCTACCCTATAACACTCCACATGCATTAAATCAATCCAGCATTGCGAATCTCTACCATTACTACCTAATGCAAACTACATGAATTACCAGTAAATGATCAGCAAATTTAACCAAAACACCAACAAAAACAAAAAGCAATCGACAATTATACTCCATCAAATCCAGATTAGATTCCATAAAGCCATCAATACACAATTCAATTCATCACAAACACAAAAAACGAAAACAAACCCTAAACATTTCCACAACATTCAGAAACAAACGCACACATTACTTAGCACAGAGAAACACTTAACCAAGATTCGATTCGTCAAAAGATCCTCACTTGGCGACCATTCTGGCGATGAAGTCCTCGTATTTGATCTTGCCATCTTTTCCCACATCGACCTCCCGGATCCACTCGTCGAACTCCGACGGCTCCAATTTCTCGCCGATGCTGGTGAGGATGTGCCGGAGCTCCGAGACGGAGACGAAGCCGGTGGCTTCCTTGTCGAGGACCTTGAAGGCGTCGCGGAGCTGGCGATCGAAGGGCTCCGGCTTCATGTGCTTCCCCATCAGCTCCAGGAAGCGTTTGAAGTCGAAGGGGGCGGTCAGCTTCTCCTCGGCGACTATGGATTTGAGTTGGGCCTGGGTCGGGTTGCCGCCCAGGGACCGCATTAGGATCCCCAATTCCGACGGGGCGATCTTGCCGTCGTTGTCCGTGTCGAAGAGCGTGAAGGCCTCCTTCATCGAGTTGACTTGATCGTCGCTCAGATCCTTTCCCATTTTTTCCAAGCTTTTCCGATTCGGGTTTTCGGGTTCGGGTCGTTTCTCTTTCTTTCTCCTCTCTCTGTTTCAGTTTCTCTCTCCGAAAAAATGAGAATGGCAGGAAGCCTTTTTGGGATTTTGAACAGGGAAACGGAAATTATTGAGAGAGCGCTTCCAACGGCGTCGTTTGGACGAGGATGGATCAATTACCAAATACAATAATTACGTCGTGTACCGTTTTCTAACGATGAATTACTTTTACGGGATATTTTTACAAATGGTGTATGAATTTTAGGTCATTTTATACTTTGGTGTATCAACTTTCATAACTATCAGAATGGTGTATCAAGTTTGCTCCAATATTTCATTTTGGTATACGCGCGTTAAATTTTCCGTTATCTTTGCAAAAAAAAAAAATCCGTTATCTTTCCTTTAGCTTTGTCAGTTTTTATTTTTTTTTGTTGTTATAAAGATAACGGAAAATTTAACGGCGTACACCAAAATGAAAGATTGGAGCAAACTTGATACACCATTCTGATAGTTATAAAAGTTGGTATACCAAAGTGTAAAATGGTCTAAAGTTCATATACCATTTGTGATGTTTTCCCTTACCTTCACACCATCATGATTTACCTTTATGTGTGGAAAAGAAAAACAAGCAAAAATAACTATTAAATAAACTCGAGCACAATTCATTTCCAGTTGATCAAAGCTGAACGCTAAATACTTAAAAAGAAAAACAGATAACTGTATCGTATTCTTTCGAATTATTTGCAGAGCGAAATCGGATACCAATAGTATTATAAAAAAAATTCATCTCGCAATAAACATGGATGACTTGAAAATCAGCTGCCAATTTCTTGATATCTCGAACAGTTAATAGTATAATAATCAGCCAAAGATTATTTTCTTTTTTACAAAATGCCGGCAAGGAATTGAGCAAACAATGTTGATACTGTCAATCAATTATTTTGAAGCTCCTACCTACAGAAAGTTGAGGAATAAGGTCACATTTTACTGCAACTAACCCCTCAATCTTTTTCATAAGTGTTCTTTATAACAACTTTAATTTCTAGTGGTTCATCATAAATAGTCAAAGTTTACTAATTTCATCTGAAATATTTGATAAGTATGATTATTTTCATATTTCTCCTTTGTCATCATGGTTATGAGAAAAAGAAAAAACACAAAAGGAAACAAAAAAATAAAAGTGTTGCCAAATGAGTTTTCTAGACGGTAAAATTAAATTGGAAAACTTACTTATATGAATAAATGATTAATATATCATATCGTATGTTGTATTTTGTTAAATGATACATGATAGTTGTTATTCATATATCATTTGAATCACTATTTTTCCTTAAAGAGGAAAAGAAATGCTACTAGACTGTGTGTGGTAACAATTAACAGCATAAGATAATAAATTAGCATCATCCATGAGTTCTAGGATTGGAAAATAACTTTAAACTAGTCTTTTATGTTATGAGTTGTTGCACACCCATCAAAAATCTGAATTAATCCCACTACATCCTGAATTAAAGAGCGGTGGACCTTTGAAAATGAAATGAACCAATGTAGATGCTAACCAGCGCAATTTTTCGGTTCTGACTGAAGTTTAGGCCCAAGTGCCCCAAGAGTTGGTTTAAAGTTACAGAAGCACTATTGCAACTTCCAATTGTTTCTTTCCATCATATGCTTCATGATTGGGTT
The DNA here is from genome assembly GCA_025331145.1 of Rosa persica. Lineage (NCBI taxonomy): Eukaryota > Viridiplantae > Streptophyta > Magnoliopsida > Rosales > Rosaceae > Rosa > Rosa persica. The sequence goes on along the minus strand of WFKR01000007.1, from coordinate 14,433,641 downwards.
TTCTTGATGCACTATAGTGACTATACCATCTCCACCCAAGGAACAGTGAGAAATAGCTTTCATGCTCGGACCCTTTATGCCTAAGCAAATCCTTAACCTATTAAATATAAGTGATATGACGTATATTTATGTATGATCCATCAATTCAATAACAGAAAGAAGAACATGAAAAAATGAACTTGCAAACTGTAAAATATAGATAGATCATCACACAACATTTGACTTGGTTAAAAATTAGATCCCTGTCATTCTCATGATGTGGGCCCAACTGCCCCATGCCTTTCTATGTCTCAATTGATCATATCGCAAATTGCGGAGAAGTGGCACCATCATATAAACTTCAATCAAAATTCAAAATGACATGCACTATTTTCTTTCCAACAACGGTCACTGGCTATCTGCCTCATATAATTTATAAGAGACAAATCTAAGTGGGTGTTAAAAGGTTAAAGAACAATATTGAAAAGGAGGGTAACAAGAAAGATGAAAACTTCGGCACATATCGGTCTCTGTAAAGATCCAATAAGTACTTCAGTAACCTGGCTACTCGAGTACTGTCACTTTGGATCATGATTTTTTATTTTCTTACCATACATAAATGATTTATTCATTCATTCTTTGTTCATCATTGAAGAATTGAACATAATGATCCACTTTAAACTTGAAATGCTACACCAAGATCGACCCTGATAGAAGGTTGTTACTTTTTTTTTTCATCCTTGAAAAGTGTCGAGATGGTAAGGTGTCGAGCAAATCTCTTAGTGAGCTTGTGAATGTTGTGCAAGGGAAGCCATGTGTTCGATGGTCACTTATGATGGTGGTGAGGAACACCTCTGCAGCTTCTTGGGGATGTCATCCGCTTGTTTTTCTTTCATCATTTTTTTTTTTTTTTTGTTTCTCACTTATTGGATACTGGAAGTGATGAGTCATATGTGTGGGGCTGTGGGCTAGCCAAGTCAAATCTTGACCGGGGAAAAATGACAATTCAAAATTTCAAATGAGCATTTAAGAAGACTATACATTGAAGTCAGTCAATTCTAGGTGGTCACCAGAAAACTTTAAAGCGTGCAGAAGGTATTGATTGAATGTTAGCGGGACAGTACTATTTTCCAGGAACAAGCTCTGACGGGTCAAGTGGATTATATCAGGAAGCAACAGATAATTGAAGCAAAATATTCTACAAGCCATCGAAGTCCTAGATTTCAAAGACTTAACAGGAAGATTGGAGCCGTGATTATTGCACTGGTAATTTGTATATGAAGAAGGAAAGCAACCTGGACTAAAGAGTGATCCCCCTTCTCAACTTACATTACAAGTTCTAGAAAAATGGATGCTTTTATTTAGTCATACGCAAGTATTTCTACTTGTTGATTTCTACGAGTCTAACTACATACTTCATCCACATCAAGTCATAAACACTTGCGGGGATACAATGTAATAGACTCTTAAGATAGATAGACGAGTTAAACCCTACGTACAAGTACTTACGTACAATACCCTTAATGGTGCTAGTCGATTTTAGTACAAAATACAATGACATTAATGACAACACAGCTAAACAATTTCTGATTTTATCGGTTTCTGGTATTCACAGCTCAATCATATGGTTTATTGGACCAACCTTGCAATAGGGGCAGCCGCGTGCAACCATGCCCTTATCTCTTCCATTTACTTGGAAGCTAGCTAGGGATTCTGAATAGCTATATCTTCCTGCCTGTACGGCTATACATTTGCTGGACATTGCATATCCACAAGTTTAGACATATTGCCTATCCAACATTCCAACCTAAGCCATAAAGTTTCTGCCTTCCTTATCTTCCTGTTCACTGCCCCGAAAAACCAAACATATATTCAAACTCTGAATCCTATTCCTCTCTGTTTATTGTTTCAATGACGAGGTACTATGAATTTAATGACACAACTTACTGATCCATATGTGGATGAAAATTCAGATACCATTGTCGGTTCTTTGTACTAACAAAGAACAGAATTCTTTTAGTTTATAATTTCTGTAGGTAGATGGTATTTTTAAAATCAAGATTTTGATGTGCTATACTTCTATCTTTGATTAAACAGTAGAGGAAAAGGGAATCCAAGGTTTAGGAAAGTGTTTTATTTGTCCCCAACCCTAAAAACAAGTTATATAAAACGACATGAATTTGTTCATGGGTCCTAGAGTACCTCCGTACTTACCTAGCTGTACTTGTATGATGCTGCATGAGAGCAAGTTTTTGGCTATATATTGACAGCATTATTATTTCATTTCAATTCAATCCCCACTTAATTTCTTCTTCATTTCGTTTTCCCCAATCTGGGTTTTGAATTCTTCATTCGAAACGTGTAGGAGGCACTGAGATAGAGATTAGTATATTCCAACAAGGCTATAGGCCATGTGCAGAATCATGTTGTAGGATAGAGTTAGGTCTCGCCCTATTGACTTGTGAGGCAATTAGCACAGTACTTCTTAAACTGGAAGAGAATATATGTAATTAGCTTTCTTATTTTAATTTCAAGTCACCAAAAGAACAAAAAATAACGAAACCCTAAAATCCTAAATGACGAAGGAACAATGATTATTCTATGTTTGAAATCTGGGTTAGCTTAAAATTAGTTCTTTGTTTGCATATAACCCGGGAAAGCACGAGTGCATGCATAGTAAATTTTTGTGACATATAATATTACGTTGGCATGATGATGGGATCAGTGAGTGAGTCTAAAGTCCAAACACACTAAAGAAAGCAACTTCCTTATACTTTACTCATTACAGCCATGATTGCCACTTTTCAATATTTACTGGCTATCGTAGACGATTTGAATCCACGGTTTAGTCTTATTTGTGGTTATTATAAGAGATACAATATAAATCATATAAGATTTTCACATTTTGTTTTCAAAATCCATGTGAGATGCCAACTACTTAATTGAAACCTTTTTTAACTCCTACATAAATTCTAAATCAATCAGGGTATAAAAGAGAAATCGGGAAAAGATAGCTAGCTAGAATTATTTGCTTAGAAATGCATGTATTTATTCCTTTATCACCGAAGAAAATAAAAGTTGCCTTTAATCGAAAGATAAAAAGATAGGGAAATGAGGATAAGAAATTACTGCATTCCTTTTTATAGCAGGAGGCGACAGTAATGGAGGTTTCACGGGACCAAAATCCAATCATGAACCTTTCTCCAAAAATCTACCATAGAAAATGCGCCAAAAGGTCACACCCACCATGGACAACTGTAATCCCAAATCCGATCCCCAAATGTGAACCTGTCAGCAACTCAAAAGGTTCCAGTTATTGCACTCTCTGTTTGAAAATCAGTCTTCCTCTTTTTTATCTCTCATCGTCCTCTTGACAATAAGTTGCTGACAAAGAACTATACTACCTGACAAAAAAGAAACCCAAAGCTTTTGGCTTTCACCGACTTATGAGTTTCTCACTCTGAGCAGTGAGCACTACTAATCAAGAATCTCAAAGAAAGTCCGAGTCTTTGAGCCGAAACCGCAAATGGGTTCGATTCGTTTTCTCATTTCTCTGTTTCTTGTGCTCGGGGTTTTTAGCCCTCCACGGCGAGTTTGTGGAAATGCAGAGCTCGGAGCACTGCTGCAGCTGAAGGCCTCTCTTGACCCAGAAGGCAAGTACTTGAGTTCATGGACTGAAGATGGTGATCCGTGTAGTGGAACATTTGAAGGTGTGGCGTGTAATGAGAAGAGCAAAGTGGCTAATGTTTCTTTGCAGGGGAAGGGTCTTTCGGGTCGGCTTTCGCCGGCGGTGGCCGAGCTCCGGTGTTTGTCGGGTCTGTACTTGCATTATAATAACTTGTCAGGGGAGATTCCGAAAGAGATTGGAGCTCTAACTGCGCTTACTGATCTCTATCTCAATGTGAATAATCTCTCTGGGGATATACCCCATGAGATTGGGAACATGACTAGTCTTCAAGGTTGGTGGTTACTCTGTTTGCACATATTGTTTTAAGCGTTTAGTGGTGAAGAGCTTTGATCTTTCCTAAAGTGAAATACAGTTTTGTTCTCTGAATTACCATGAAATTAAGAAGAAAACTACATCCACATTACTTATTTGCTTATTTGAATTCTCTTCTGTTTTTACTTTGTATTGTATGATTTGTATCTAGTTATGAGTTTGTTGCAAGTTCAATATATGCATGTTCTTGGATTTACAATATTCAATTCTGAATTTAGATCTACGTTCTTATTGGTTTAGCGACCTATATATAATGAATTTGCCTGCAGTTTTACAGCTATGTTGTAACCAGCTGAATGGGAGCATACCTACACAGATGGGGTCCTTGCAGAGGTTAAGTGTTCTTGCTTTGCAGTATAATAGAATAACTGGTCAGATTCCTGCAAGCTTGGGGAACTTGGTGATGCTCAAAAGGCTTGATCTGGGCTTCAATAAGTTCTTTGGTACAATTCCTGCAAAGCTAGCCAGTATACCATCTTTGGAGCTCTTGGATATCCGAAATAATTCTCTCTCTGGAGTAGTCTCTCCTGGTAAGACTGCATTCCATCCTCACTCAATTTCATCTTCAGTTTTGCTTTTTTCTTGACATGAGTCTGTTTTTCTGATTGAATTTTTGATTGTTTCCAATAAAGCTTTCAAGAGATTAAATGAAGGATTTGAGTCTGCAAACAACCCAAAACTATGCGGAGTTGGATTTTCTACACTGAGAACTTGCACATCTTTTGACACGGACAGAGCGGATGTCGATGGACTACCACTTGGACCAAACTTAAATGGAACAGCGTGTACTGCTCCTCCAAAAGCCAACCCTGAGTCAGTAGATGTCAACACCCATTGCAACCAAAACAATTGCAAAAAGTCGACCAAATTTCCGCAAGCTGCTGTGATTGCAGGAATTATTTCCCTCATTGTCACATTGACTGGGGGTGTACTTCTGGCTCTTGTGCGGAACAGACGAAAGAAACAAAAGATTGGGAATACTTGTGATCCTTCTGATGGCCAGCTTAGCACTGACCAGGCCAAGGAGTCCTACAGGAGAAGTCCCTCTCCACTTGTGTGTCTTGAGTACTCTAATGCATGGGATCCCTTGGCCGATGGGCAAAATGGCCTTGGTTTCTCCTTCTCCCAGGAGTATCTCAAAAGCTATTGGTTCAACATGGAAGATGTAGATTCTGCAACACAGTACTTCTCTGAGGTGAATCTGTTAGGGAGGAGTAAATTCTCTTCTGTCTACAAAGGAGTTCTGAGAGATGGTTCTCTTGTAGCTGTTAAGAGCATTAATGTGACCAGCTGCAAATCTGAAGAAGCTGAATTTGTGAAGGGACTGCACTTAGTATTTTCACTAAGTCATGAAAACCTTGTCAAGCTGAAAGGTTTCTGCTGCTCTAGGGGCAGAGGTGAATGCTTCCTTATCTATGATTTTGCTCCTAATGGAAACCTCTCTCAATATCTCGATGTAATCGATGGAAAGAACCAAGTCCTTGACTGGTCCAAGAGAGTTTCTATCTTAAATGGCATTGCAAAAGGTGAGTCATGTATCACTGGAATTTTGTGTTTATTATTTTATCTACAATGTTATTATGCTTTTTCTTTATATTTTCATGATCAGTACTTCATTCATTGTTCTCTCTGAAAACCTTGAAAACTGAGTTCCATATGAGTCCAGGGAATAGAATGACCTGCCAGTTTTAGTCATTCAGTTTGTTTATTGTGGTATTGGTTCTTTTGCAATCAGGTATTGGATACTTGCACGGCAGTGAAGAAAACAAACCGGCTATGATTCATCAAAACATATCAGTTGAAAAGGTTCTCCTTGATCAGCAATTTAAGCCATTGATTTCGGACTCTTGCCTTCCTAAGCTGCTAGCTGATGACATTGTCTTCTCCACTCTGAAGACAAGTGCTGCAATGGGATACCTAGCTCCTGAATATATCACTACTGGTCGTTTCACTGAGAAAAGTGATGTATATGCATTTGGAGTCATTGTCCTCCAAGTTATATCAGGGAATCTACAACTCAACACTTCGATGCGACTGGCTGCAGAATCATGCAGATTTGAAGAATTTGTCGACACCAATCTGAAAGGGCAATTCTCAGAACCTGAAGCAGCTGCACTGGGAAAACTCGGACTAGTGTGCACCCATGAGCATCCTGACCAAAGGCCAACAATGCAGACAGTGATCCAGGAGCTGAGCAACCTTACAGCGAGTTAGTGATATCCTACCTGTATTTTCCACACAATGCAGGTATTGACCGCCAAACGTCGGCCTCACTAGTGTCACCATCAGTGGAGAATAGAGCTCAGTAGGCAGGTTGAACAATATACAGGCTTCATCGAAACTAGAGGTGGTGGAAAGCACATCTTAGGAAACAGAACTTCCTTGAAATCACTTTATTATGTTCAAAGCATAGAAAAGAAGTTGGCTGCTATTTACTCGTGTATAACGCCTATAACATGGTTTCTCATTCATTTTAGGATGGTGCTGATTGCCAAATTTGTATGTATCACTGTGCTTAAACAATTACTAATAGAATTGTGATCAGCTAGCTACGGAGAAATTTTTCCTACTGTATGTGGGATAATTTTTCATGATTTTTCCTAGTGGCTTAGTTTGATCAGAATGTACAGATACCACTTTATTTGACGTTGCCTGAATTCAAAAAGCTTTAGTGAACGAGGAACTGCCATATGAAGTATACATACAAAAATAGAGAATCAGGGTTTCAAACTAGCATTTCATCTCAAACTACTAACAGCACTGAACATTAACAACCTCGTGTAGTCAACAAAGGAGTTGAAATCAACTGAACTCCATTGTTGTAAGCTCTAAAGATGAGTAAGCTTAAATATACAACATCATCTTTCTTGAAACATGACAACATGTCCCTTATTTTCTTTCAACAAAATCAATGAAGGTATTAGAACCACAACAACGACTTGCAGGATCAAGGAAGTCCATACAAAGCGACTAATTTTAAGCAGCTGCACTTCGACGCTGATGTTCTTGCAACCATTCAGGCGGCCACCAATTGGGTCTAATAGGCTCGACCTTCACATCGTCCTGGCCTCGTATGGTTAACGTACTTGATCCTTTAAAAGCTTCATCCAAACGAAAGACACCAAGTCCACGACATCCAAGTTGAGTTGTGACAGTACCAATTTTCTTGTCAGAAACACTATCAATCACTTCAGAGCCAGGGGCAGCCTTCTGCTCTGCTTCTGAAGAACAAATACAGGTAAGGGCTGGGATATTCAGACAAAGTAAAAATTTGAAATTTTTACAGGTAGTTTGATTACCTTCTCCGCTATCCTTGAGAAATTTTAGAGGAAGCAGGCGTTTGCGAATGACCCCTCTGTGGTGTGTTCGAGCAACAAGCTCTTGGCCCACATAACACCCTTTGTCAAAGCTAATTGCATTTAGAGCCACCAGGTTATATTCTAGAGGAATTGCTTCACCTAATCATGATGATAACAAATTCAGACTGGATGGCAAACAGAAGTAGAAGCAGAAACTGGTAACAAGCAAACATATCGATATGTAGTTAAGGAACAAACTTAGCTAGACAATTTCAAACACAATAGAATAATCCCAGGTACAGTATGTCAAGGAGACACAGAACATGGACCAAACAGGTAACAATCAAATTGAGAATGATAGTATATTTGCATTTCGCACAATAAGTTAGAGATCTTGCAGTTATTGGAAAATCAAGAATATCCTCAACAGAAAGTAAAAAATGTACCTTTAGGGATCTCGGTTGATCCTTCTGCAACACCATTTTCTATTCTCCATAGAAGGTAGTTTTGTTCATCTGTTTCTTTGTCAGCTTCAACCAAAGGTGCTGTAATGAAAGAGAAAAAGAGTAGCTTAGCCAACAAGCAAGCTTGTGATGCTATAAAGTTTAAACACATCAACTCTACAAAGCATCAAGGGTTGCAAAGCTCACGTGTTGTATTAGACGGGAAGATCCCCCTGAAACCAAGGCAATCCAATCTCGGATCCTTAAACCACTGCCATCCACAAGGCTCTCCACGTGAAGTTGACATACCTAAGCGATCAACACCAGCACCCCAGCCAACACTAGCAGCTTCTGGTTCTTCTACAGAGGAGTCCTTCTCAGATAGCTTTCCCCCATAACGCTGCCAGCAATGTAACTCGTCTGCCACATTCTCAATGTCAACCTTAGCCCTCAAACGGTATCTGCAAAAGATAGGGAAGCATGTGAGGCTCATAAATCAGAAGTATCAAACGAATGTGAATTGGCTTGGATCATATTTCTAAAGTATTTAAGCTAGGGCATGACTTAATCAGTACTTAAAGTAATCATTATTTAGCTCTAAGCTATATTGGATGAGGCGAAATTCAATAAAACTTAACAATGAAGAGATTAGACTGATGGCAAACCCTCTTAACAGACCTTTTTTGGTTACAGTATAACAAATCAAGTTTTGCAGATACACAAATGACCTCTGAATAGCCATTCCAATTTATCATGCATACGATATATATGCAATAATGAAAATCACAAAGCATGCAAAAAAACCCGAATAAAAGTAGTTTAATTAAGTGAAGCACAGCTGTAGAGTGAACACAAACTCACTTCTTTAAGGTGCTCAAGAGCTCGTCCAAGACTGAAGCATCTACGTCAGCAAAGACCTCCAACGGCTCATCTGGGTCTACCCCAGGTCCCGACCCAGCCCTATTAAGCTTGGCATCCGAACTAGGCAAGCCATACAAGACGAAATCATATAAGAATCTACCCTGAGGCGTTAATAGCGCGGCATACATAGGTGGTATGGACTCTGAGGATAAATTGGGTGTGACCAATGTTGAGGTCTTCTCACTCAAGGGTTCACCAAACCTCCTTACATCATTCGTCAACAGCCCCTGAAGGAACTTAACTGTATCTGGACCTCGGAACCGAACCACTGCCCGGGACTTGAGGATCGAAGCCAGCGGCCCGACATTCTCCAGCTGCGTCTTATCGTGTACGGCTCTGTAACCATAGGAAATGGATTTGGGAAACCGTAGCGGAAGTTTCAGACGCTGCATCCTCATGGGCAACCAAGATCAGATGGAATGTACTTCTAAGCTAACTATTTTCCTAGTAAAAAAAAAAAAAGATTATTGAAGTTTTGGCAGCATTTCTTAGAAGTTAGAACCATACAATGTCATACAGAGAAACAAATATACTAAGTATATGGAAAACAATAATGATTCAGTAAGCTCAACTTTCCTACTTATGCAAGCATGTTTTTGGGACTGGAATCCAATGCATCCGGGATTTGTTTTTATTAGAAAGTATAAGACACAACATGGAGACACAAAACTAAAACCCCAGAAGTAGATGTTACACATTCTAATCAGTTCAAAAGATATACAAACTTGTAGACATTAATCTTTAAACCCCAGCAATCCCCTCTTTGTTTTTATTAACCAGCACCATAATTCCACTGGTGAATAAACTTACTATGAATTTGCATGAAGGAAAATCTGAATGCGAATAGAAAAATAGATGAAACCTGATTAACAAACATACCCATTGAAACTAGACTAATGTTACCACCACCAGCCTAAGCTAAAACAATCTTAAAAACCCCAGAATATAACCAACATCAAACATAAAACTAACCAGCAGATAGAGTGAAACACCCAATTTGAAGCAATCAGCAAAGAAAAGAGAAAAAGAACTTACAAGGCGTGAGACTGAGGGAAGAGGGAGAAAGCTTCAATGGCGAAGAAGAAGACGTGGTCACAGGTGGGCTATGGAGGTTTTGCCGCGTGTAGTTAAAAGGCGGTGGTGGGTGTTCGATGGGAGTCGTGGCTGAATGGAACCAGGTGATTAGAGACGGGGAAAAGAGTGCTTGGATCAAAATGGGTTTCTTTATCCCATCCTTGCAGACGTTGTAGACCTCTCTCTTTTTGGGCTTAGTTAGACGTTGTGGACTTCGAACCTCAAAGTCTTGAGGCATCATACAAAATCTAACTCTATAACTTAAAACAAAAATCTTCTCTAGAACGATGATTTCTATCCAAAACTGCGGATTACAGAACATAATTTTTTGCCAAAACAGCATGTTAATATTTTTTCCTGCAAAATTTGTCCACGCTTAAACAATGATTTTTAAGCACTTATCGAACTCAAGGAACTCAAAATAATGATGCAAATTTTTTTTATCAAATTTTAACATAAAAATAAAATAAAATTCATAAAATAAAAATTTGTTTGAAACTCTTGTGTTATGTTAATTAGAGAACGTTGTAGAAAATCATGCTCTATGAATAGTGAACTTATGTTACAAGTGAATCTTAAGAAAAAATAGTGTGAACAAGGTTTAATATGTTTCAGCATGTCAATTGCCTTTGCATTCCACGGATTTCCCCATGACACTTCTCAATGTGCAAAACCATGCCAAGCTCATTTTTATTCAAATTGTGTTTCAATTGACAGAATATTGAAATTTCTAACTGATTTGGTGTTAATCAATGTCTTTTTGAAGTTTGAATTTTTTTTTTTGTCATTGTAATTAATATTAAGTATTGAGTTAACATTAGTCTGTCATGAACTCATAATTATAGAGGAAGACTCCACTTTTCAACCTCAACATAGCAGCTTCACAATTGTGCTGGGCCATTAGAAAGTCTTCCACAGATAACCTAACACACAACGACATTGCTGCAAAGAACTCCCTTTAACACTACGAAAGTATGAATACACGCCCCAAAAATCAATTGTGTGCCAAATGAACCAACTCCCATAGACAAACCCACCATCATTAATTAAAATGGCCATTAAATCTCTAGCTAAAAGGCACACCGGGACCTTGTTAGGCATCCAAGTGCAGTGCATATAGTAAAATTCCACAAAAGGCACTTGACAATGTGATATAAGCATGGTTTAATTTACTTTAATTTACTACTTTACTGTGGTAAATATTCAAGAAAGAAAACCACTCAACATGCAAAGTCAAAAGGCCAGGAGCCAGGAGGTACTGAAGAGAGAGTAAATGCCTTGAGATGATTGGATATGTGATGAATTAACAATAATTAATGAGGAAGAGGAACTCATTGATATCTGGCCGGAGTAAAATGAATCAATTTATGCAATCAATTCTAATGACAAGTGCAGTGGAGGAATAAGAAGAAATCATATTAATTTGAGTGGAGCAAGTGATCACAAAGAAGTAGTGGGGTGTCGGAGTGACATGGTGGGTTTAATTTGTCTGGTATTGTGACTTGGCGGTGACAAAACAGAATTCCTCTTTTGATTAAAGGAAACAGACTTCCCTCCTTGTAACCACAAAACAAGTACTCCAGTGTTCTAATTGGGTCCTGAACTGCTTCCTTCTTAACTTTGGTGAGAGCAATTACCAAATCAAATCACCACAAACTTCTCGAAATCATTACCAAGTGCAGCTCAGAGATCAACCACAAATTAGCAGGTGGTACTAGAAGATTCATCACCATGGAAGATGTTGGCATTACAGTGTTGCAGCTGGCCAAAACAACATGAAGGTGTCCTCAACTCTCATCCCTGAATTTGTCAATCACCTAGTAGAAGTCCGACCTCCAATTCCCTTGTTTGGAAATGATGGAACCACAATGAGCATAACCGCCTGCAACCGCAATGATGGAACCATCTTCTGTATTTCGAAAATCTCATTCAAGCCAAACAGCCGCTGTCCACCGCCACCCTCGGAACACCACCAATCCTCCGCCGGATCCAAATGAACAAGGGTATGATCTTTTGATCGATCGAGGTTCGAAATTGAGAACTCTTGGTGTATCATCTGCAAATCTAAATGAAACAAAGGAGACAAGTGTCGTCGGCAACCAGCTCGCGTATTCCACAAACCATCATCTGTAACCGCCAAGACATGTCGATATCAGAACATCGTCTTGTTGCAAACCAACAGCAACACGAAATGGAGGCTCCCAAGTAGAAAAAACTAAAATGAAAACCCTAATTAAGCCAGGTAACAATTAGGAAAGGAAAGATCATTGATTTTTCTATCATTCTTAGAATTCGGATGCTTAGCCTAAGAGGACTCTCCTAGCTTGCCAGCTTTGTCAAAGACGAGATGGCCGGTGGAAGAGTTCCGAACAAGCAATGAGAACCGATTACAAGCATAAGATTTTTTATTTTTTTTGGCAAGAATAAGTTTCTTTTCTTCAGAACAATATTATTAAGGTTTATTTTTCCATGTGAGAGTAGGATTTAGAATAGGTTTGAGAAATGGGTTACTTTCCTTTTCCAAGTCTACTTATGATTATGTGAACGCTTAAATAAGGGCACCCTTTGGATTCTATTTTCAGTCCAAATTTACTCATATTCTTTGCTATAGTTGTTTTACTCCATAAAACGCTCTCCTGAGGTAACAAATAATTACCTTACAAGTAGTCATCTTCTTTCTCTTGCTAGCTTTCAATATTAATGGCAGCACCGCCTCATGATCATTTCAAGAAGCTCCTCCTCCTCGGCGATAGTGGCGTTGGGAAGACCAGTCTACTTCTTCGCTTCTCGGATATACCTATAGGGAGAGACCTTAGTGTGAAGACCATCGAGATGGACAACGAATGGGTCAAACTGCAAATCTGTGACACAAGCAGTCAGGAACGATTATTCAAAAAAATCACAAGAGCTTGCTACGAGGCAGCTGATGGTATTTTGTTGGTGTATGATGTTACGAATGAGTCATCATTCCAGCACGTTAGAGACTGGATTCGTAACAACATCCATTCTTCTTCTAACAATGTGAAGAAGGTACTGGTGGGGAACAAGGCGGACATGGATGATAAGAGCAAAAGGGCTGTATCAAGAGCTAGAGGTCAAACTCTTGCGGATGTGTGCGACATCATGTTCTTGGAAACCAGTGCAAAGACGAACAAGAATGTTGAAGGCGTTTTCTTTGCATTAGCCTCGTGCACTTAAGATTACACGAAGGTCATCTTGCTGAGTTGCTTTGGTTTTCTCTTCTCGAACTATTTGTTTTTTTTTTTCTTTTTTTTTTTCAAACAATTCGTTGTCATCAATTAATGGCATTTATTATTTTATTTTTGTTAATTGAAAAAAATCCTAAATGCTGTTTATGCAATGATAATTATTCATACCTTAATTACATAATGCTGTTGATTTTGCTTCTCTTATATGGAATTCAAGACCAGGAAGAAGGCTTTAAAGGCTAAATTTAAAGTAACTGTGAAAAAGAGAGTAAAAGAAACCCTAAAGTAATTTCTTGTTAAGTGCATAACAGATATGCAAGTTAAATGCATGGGAATTTTATCTAATATATACTTAATATACTGAGGAATGAGTTGCAGAAGCCCTGCTATGTTTTACTGTAAGTATATTTGGCTCAAAAGAGATGAAGTGCTGCATGGTACTTTGCCAACTTCATGCATGATTATGGTCCAAAGGTTATTAAATCATCTTAAGGGAGAAGCAAACAATTATGGAAACCAATTATGTTTTTTTCTCAGGAGCAAAGTAGGTGGATTCCTCGATCTCATGATTTTTTCAAGTTAAAAGGTGTTCATTAAATAGCTGAGATGCGTATAGTGCATTTATTGAACAGAATGAGGTTGAGAAAGAACAGAAGAGGAGAGATGGAGAAAGACGGAAAGTATAATCATTAACCATCTGTTTAATAAACAAAAGGCCTTTTGGAGTAGTATGAAATTGGATTAATTCATGAGAAAGAGATTCCTGTACCTAAAAGGTTGCGTGCAAGGTAATACAACACTTGGGAGTTGGGAACACATATGTTCAGAAATTAGATGTTACAAATATTTTCTTTTGTTTCACACTCTGAATTTCTGACGATATTAATTATTCTTATTCAAAAATAGACGATTATTGTACACGTTTAAAATAAGAGACAATTGAATTTGAGTTGTAACATGCTCATCATGTATAGACATGCATAAAATGTTCTTTGGTTGGAATCTAATAGGACTAAATCATTTCTGAACTATATAAATTAAGGTGTTCAATGAAAGTAGCTGAAATGAAATGAACTAGCAGCCTCATTAAAAAGCCAGCCTCAGTGGGTAGAGGGCCGGCCCATCAAAAAACCAGCAAAAGCCTGGCCCGGCCTGCCAAAAGCCCATTAGGTCCGGCCCATAAAAGCCCGTAAACTATTATATATGTATGTATTATATATATATATATATATGATAAATTTTGAAGTACATGGACTAAATGTGTGAAATTAGAAGGTCAGAAACTGAAATGTTTTATGGTCAAAAGCTCAAGGACTAAATAGTATTTAACCTTATATATATATAGCCTTGCTCAGGTGCAAATATCCGCACCTAAGCTAAAAGGTACGGATTTTGTGTTTTTCCCCACATTTCGATCACACATTCACATCTTAACTGTTCAGTTTCTAGGTCCTAATGTATAGATCACTTCTGCAAAATTTCAGCCAATTTGGTGATCGTTAAGGCATCTAAAACTGCAATTTACACGAACGATCTGAATCTGTAGAACCGGAACCGTTCATATATATTGTTGTAATTTGCAGTTTTGGATGCCTTAATGATAACCAAATTGGCTGAAATTTTGCAGAGGTGATCTATACATTAGGATCTAAAAATTGAATAGTTAAGATGTGAAAATATGATCGGAAAGTGGGTCAAAACTGGAAATCCGTACGGATCAAAAAGCTGCGGAAGTCCGCAGTGGAGAACCGCTATATATATATATATATAAACACACACACACACATATATATATATATATATATATATATATCTATATATATTTACAAACACACACACCCACACACACACACACACATATATATATATATATATATATATATATATATATATATTTATAAACACACACATATATGTGTGTGTGTGTTTATATATGAGTGTGGAAGTTTTCATACTTCTATATAGATTATGTGCATATATATTCTACATATCATGACGACAGTTGATCAATTCGATCGGATTCGAAAATATAGTAAAATTGGCTAAATTTTTTACCACACTCATAATTTATTATAATAATCTCATCCAACGGTTGGTTTTTCCATTTTCTTTGCATTGATAGGGATTTCTCTTTGGAGTGTATAATATATAAATATAGATTTATAAAAGTAATTAAGTTTGACCTAATTGATCGAACTTGAAACGAGAACCAAATTGGCTAAATTTTTTATAACCACCATAAAATATTACAATCTCTCCATCGAGCGGTTGGTTTCTCAAAATTCATTTTCCACTTTATGGTTGCTTTATAATGAATCTCAACAATTTAAATACAATCTACAAATCATACAACTTTAGAAAGCAAATTGATATACGCCAATGTCTTTGTAATTGAAATTGAATTTTTTATCTAATGTACATGCACATCCATTGATGAGATATTTACAGACATGATGTGAAAAAAGTAAGCACATTTCGCGGTCGTCAAGACATCGATCAACCGAGAAGACATACAAACGATGACGGTTGGCCAATTCAATCGGATTAGAAAATATGGTGCAATTGGCTAAATTTTTTACCACACTCATAATTTATTGTAATAATCTCATCCAACGGTCGGTTTTTCTATTTTCTTTGAATTGGTAGGCGTTGCTCTTTGGAGTGTATAATATATAAATATTGGTTTATAAGAGTAACTAAGTTTGACTTAGTTGATCGAATTCGAAACGAGAACTATTTGGCTGGATTGTTTACAACCACCATAAAACATTACAACCTCTCTATCAAGTGGTTGGTTTCTCTAAATTTATTTTCCATTCATGGCTGCTTTAGAGTGAACCTCAACAATTTAAATGCAATATATAAGTCATACAACTTTAGGAGACAAATTGGTATAAGTCAACGTCTTTATAAATAAAATTAAAATTTTTATCTTATGGTCACGCATACCCATCAATGAGTTAGACGTGATGTAAAAAAATAAACACGTTTCGCGGTTGTCACGCCATCGGTCAACCAAGAAGACATAGAAGTGACGACGGTTGACCAATTCGATCGGATTCGAAAATATGGTAAAATTGACTAAATTTTTTACCACACTCATAATTTATTGTAATCATCACATCCAACGGTTTGTTTTCTCATTTTCTTTGAATTGATATAGGTTGCTCTTTAGAGTGTATATATCATAAATATAAGTTTATAAAAAAATTAGTATCTTTAAAGATTTATTTGTAAATAAAGTCCGCAAGGCAAGACCCAAAAAATCCAATCTGGCTCAGCTCTCAAAAGCCCGCAAGGCCGCTTTATATGGATGAGCTTGGATCATTCGATTTACAATAAAACTCAACCCGACCCGTCATTATTTAAAAATATAATAAGGCCCGGCCCCGCCTGTTGATGAGGCCTAACCCTGGCATACATGATGGAGAACTAATTTGGATGGATCACGTTAATTGGGTCGGCTTCAAAATGGGCTCTTTTTTATCTTGAAGTGCAGACGTAGTCGATTTTCCTTCGGACCTCAGAACTTGGACTCTTGAGGCATACTGTGGTACTCCACTCTAAGTAAAGCAATTTTTTTTTTTCAATTTCTCTTCATCTCTTAATTTCTAACTAAAAGTTAGTCATAAAGTTTAATTTATTGAACGTCAATAATGAGGCTCCGCATAACCAATGAGGAAATAAAAAGTTTAGTATCTTGTGTTGTGTATGACTGTATTTATTTTATTAGTATTTGAATTTTTAACTAATTGTTCGGAGACTTGTATGACACGTTTACTTACTTGGAATGGAAAATAATAATGAATCAGAGAGAACTGGAATGGGAGAAGAAAGGAATCAATATTGATTCCGGAGGAGTTGATTCCTAAACTCATCTCCCCATTTTGTAATCAAATTCTTGAGTATTCAGGAATTGATTCTTTATAAGGAGATGAGACCTACATATATTCTGATTTCTTCATGTGTTAGTAAACGCATGAATACTTTTACCCATAATTATTCCGATTTCTTTACGTGTTAGTAAACACATGAATAAATTTACCCCGTAATCATTCCCTCCCATTCCAAAGAAGTAAACATACCCGTAGTTTGCTTATATTGAATTCAATAGGAATGGGGATGACTTGTATTCAATATTTAAATATATTCAGACATCCAAATGGGCTGTATACAACTATACATACATGCATTCATTCATTCAGGTACCAAATTCTATATCACGTTTTAGGTAGGCCTCATCAAAAAGCCCGCGGATCAAGTGGGCCGATGGAGGCCCGCCGGCCAGGAGGGCCAAAAGCCCGGCCCGGCCCGTCAAAAAGCCCGCAAAAGCCCGTCCCGGTGGGCCGATGGAGGCCCGCTAAAAAGCCCGGAAAAACCCGGCCCGGCCCATAGGCCCGGCCCGTCAAAAGCCCGCTAGACCCGGCCCGTAAAAGCCCGCCTATGCCCGGCCCGTAAAAGCCCGTAAACTATTTTTTATATATTATATATATTTGTGTGTGTTTGTGAATATATATATAGATATAAAATATTAATATATATGTGTATGTGTGTATGTTTATATATATATATATATAGATATGTGTGTGCACCGTGTGTGTTTATATATATATATATATAGATGTGTGTATGTGTGTGTTTATATTTATATATATATATATATATATATATATATATATCTGTGTGTGTGGAAATTCTCATATTTTTATAGTAAATATGTGCATATATATTCTAAAAAACAAGTGACAACGGTTGATCAATTAGATCGGATTTGAAAATATGATGAAATTAGCTAATTTTTTTACCACACTCATAATTTGTTGTAATAATCACATCCAACGGTCGGTTTTTTCATTTTATTTGAATTTATAGAGGTTGCTCTTTGGAGTGTATGATATATAAATATAGGTTTATAATAGTAACTAAGTTTGACCTAGTTGATCGAATTCGAAACGAGAACTAAATTGATTGGATTTTTTACAGTCACTATAAAACATTACAATCTCTCCATCGAATGGTTGGTTTCTCCAAATTCATCTTCCACTTCATGGTTGTTTTAGAATGGACATCAATAGTTTTAAATGCAATGTACAAGTCATATAACTTTAGGTGACAAATTGATATAGGGCAACGTGTCACGCCCCGAATTTTAGATTAACAATTCAAAAATCCGAAACATGAAAATACTACAAACTCTAAATAATCATCCTGAAAATTTTCTTTTCTTAACATACTCACCACACGAAATAAAATCAAACCGAATTTAGTCTCGGTTAATTATTACAACACAAATCCAAAATGTAATGTAAAGCTCTAAATGAGCATACACACACCTCACAACTAAATAAATAACAAAACTGCTGTAACACCTAAGCAGCTCGGACACCTCCCTGGTTATCCTGACCTGCAGGAATATCCGCTACACCATTGAATAGTGTACCGGGATTGCAACAACACAAAACCCGGTAAGCTTATGAAAGCTTGTATGAGTAAAAGAATGAACTGTTACTTAATTTAATCTCATTTATTCCCACACACAGCAACACTGAATAATTTCCACATATGCAAATAATAACAGTCTCAATCAACACCAATTCAATATATCAAGACAACCCAACTCACAACTTTCACCACAACTCTCGTCATCGTATTTATAAAAATACGGTACTTGACAGACTAGAGCTCTAACTGAATAGTAGCCCGTCACCTGGCCTAGGTTATGGCATCCGACATATTTATCAATTATTGTATTTCATCAATATGTATACCTATATACATATTTAGAACGTCCAATAATTCCACATACTCAACCAATTGTATCCCATCATCCACACTAGGATTAGAGCGTCCGATTATCCACACCGGTCATTATGTTAACCCTAAACCCATAAATGAACCCAACATATAACATCACATACTGAAATCACCCCAACCAAGATACATCATATTATTATGGAATTACACAATCGTAATATAATCAACTCAATCATATCATCAATCAAACAATCCACTCATCAATATATATTTTCCACGTAAATATATATATACGTAATCATCCACTCAGGAATGACCACTAATATCATCTATAGTTCACACAAGAAAATTATGAAATTCATTTGTATAGTTAAAATTCATTTTACTTACCTATGGACCGTGGTGATTCAAGTCCATGAAATTTTAAAACAAATATTTAATCCGCAAATATTTTTCATACAATTACCAAAAATAAATAAATTAAAATGCTCGGTTCGTAATATGAACCACGTGAGTTTTACTCACCTTGAAACTCCTGCTGCGTCTTCAATATATATATAACTCACAATAATCCCAATGCTCGTCAACTCAAGCCGTCAAGTACCTAATCAAGTACGGTCTTTACTTAGCAACGAAGCATGAAATAAACCTAAATGATGATCCAACGGTCGGATTTCTAAAATAAAGATAATCCAAAGGTCGGATTCTAAAATAAAGACAATCCGACGGTCGGATTGAATTTAAATCATAACTCAACGGTTAGATCCTCACTGATTGCCCATGAAAACATCCTATCAAAATTATACGAAAATCCGATGGATAGATCTTCGTTAATCGCCTCCCGAATCACTATTTTATAATTATACGAAGATCCAAAAGTCGGATCTTCGCCCGTGACCACACAAAGTCATCGGGACAGTCATATGAACATCATATTAAAATTTGAAGTAAAACCGATGGTCTGATCTTCGTAAATCTCAAACCGAAGGTAAATTGTAAAACCGTAAATAGTAACGTCAAAACAGAAATTGACTATTTATCAACCTTTTCTAACATGACCAAGTTATATCTCAAAACGCTCGTATGGATGCATAGATCATCGTCCAGATAATAAAAACTCAAAATTCGGTCCGACGCGCCGCCAGACGCGGCGGTCAGACGGTGGTCAACGCGGCGGTCAACGCCGGTCAACCACCTCCGATGCAAAAGTCGTCAACTACAAACTTCTTCAAAATGAAATTTTGAACAACTTTAATACCTGAATTTTTCGGAGATGAGGTCTGGATCGTCCTAGATCGGGCTTTGAAGTTGGATTAATCTCGGCCCTCTGATCAGTCTCCAGATCGAATCAGGGACGTCGAAATCTTCAACTCTTGATCTACCACTCTACACTCAAAATCGTGATGCAAGCCATATATGGGGATGATCAGAAGGAAGAGCACGTCACGAAAATGGGACGATCGGCCCGTGCACCGCCGGAAAAATGGTTTTCCGGCCGGGTCGGGTTTGCGCTTCGGATAGGAGCTTCGATCCAGGCCTAGGAGCGGCGGCTGGAAGTGGCGACGGCGGGGATCGACCGGGTCCGGCGGCGGCGCGGCCGGGAAGACCGACTTCCAGTCGGGTCGGGTCGCCGGGTCTGTAGGCACAGTGACCAGGCCGAGAGAGAGACGGGGGCTGATGTGCAAAAAATGGGATTTTTTCGTCCTTCACAACAAACTCAGAGATTTTTTCGTCCTTCACAACAAACTCAGATTTTTCCACTATTTATAGAAAAATTTCGATTTTCAAATATTCATAACTTATTCATACGAACTCCGAATAATGCGTTCCATATATGCACGGACTCGTATCGACGAGCTCTACAACTTTCATGAAGGAAGTTTTCCCAAATATTGAACGTATAAAAAGTCAATTTTCACGACCCCCTAAATAACGTTCGTTTTCGAAAATAAAATCATTCGGAACCAATTTTCTCAACCCACGACAATCCAAATAATCCCAAATATCACAATTCAATTAATATAACAATTATTGAATTACATAACTTTATTGTATGAAAATCTGGGTCTTCACACAACGTCTTTGTAATAAAATTGAAATTTTTATCTTATGTACACGTACATCCATCGATAGGATATTTACAGATATGATGTGAAAAAATAAGCATGTTTTGCGGTTATCAAGCCATCGGTCAATCAAGAAAACATACAAGCGACTACGGTTGACCAATCCGATCGGGTTTGAAACTATGGTGAAATTGACTAAATTTTTAACCACACTCATAATTTATTATAATAATCACATCCAACGGTCGTTTTTCCCATTTTATTTGAATTGATAGAGGTTGCTCTTTGGAGTGTGTGATATATAAATATAGGTTTATAAGAGTAATTAGGTTTGACCTAGTTGATCGAATTCGAAACGAGAACCAAATTGGCTTTATTTTTTACAACCACCATAAAATATTACAATCTCTCTATCAAACGGTTGGTTTTTCCAAATTCATTTTCCACTTCATGGTTGTTTTAGAATGAACCTCAACAATTTAAATGTAATGTATAAGTCATACAACTTTAAGAGGCAAGTTGGTATAGGTCAATGTATTTGTAATTAAAATTGAAATTTTTATCTTATATCCATGCACATCTATCAATGAAATATTTACAAACGTGATGTAAAAAAATAAGCAAGTTTTGCGGTCATCACGCCACCGGTCAATCAAGAAAGCATACAAGCGACTACGGTTGACCAATCCGATCGGGTTTAAAACTATGGTGAAATTGACTAAATTTTTAACCACACTCATAATTTATTGTAATAATCAAATCCAACGGTCGGTTTTCCCATTTTCTTTGAATTGATAGAGGTTGCTCTTTGGAGTGTATGATATATAAATATAGGTTTATAATAGTAACTAAGTTTGACTTAGTTGATCGAATTCGAAACGAGAACTAAATTGGCTGGATTTTTTACAGCAACTATAAAACATTACAATCTCTCCATCGAACGGTTGGTTTCTCCAAATTCATCTTCCACTTTATGGTTGCTTTAGAATGGACATCAATAGTTTTAAATGCAATGTACAAGTCATATAACTTTAGGTGACAAATTGATATAGGGCAACGTCTTTGTAATAAAATTGAAATTTTTATCTTATGTACACGTACATCCATCGATAGGATATTTACAGATATGATGTGAAAAAATAAGCATGTTTTGCGGTTATCAAGCCATCGGTCAATTAAGAAAACATACAAGCGACTACGGTTGACCAATCTGATCGGGTTTGAAACTATGGTGAAATTGACTAAATTTTTAACCACACTCATAATTTATTATAATAATCACATCCAACGGTCGGTTTTCCCATTTTCTTTGAATTGATAGAGGTTGCTCTTTGGAGTGTGTGATATATAAATATAGGTTTATAAGAGTAACTAGGTTTGACCTAGTTGATCGAATTCGAAACGAAAACCAAATTAGCTGGATTTTTTACAACCACCATAAAATATTACAGTCTCTCCATCAAACGGTTGGTTTTTTCAAATTCATTTTTCACTGCATGTTTGATTTAGAATGAACCTCAACAATTTAAATGCAATGTACAAGTCATACAACTTTAAGAGGCAAATTGGTATTGGTTAATGTATTTGTAATTAAAATTAAAATTTTTATTTTATGTCCACTCACATCCATCGATGAAATATTTACAAACGTGATGTAAAAAAATAAACAATTTTTGCGGTTATCACGCCATCAGTCAACCAAGAAAACATGCAAGTGACTACGGTTGACTAATCCGATTGAGTTCGAAACTACGGTGAAATTGACTAAATTTTTAACCACACGTATAATTTATTGTAATAATCACATCCAACGGTCGGTTTTCTCATTTTCTTTGAATTGCTATATGTTGCTCTTTGGAGTGTATGATGTATCAATATAAATTTAAAAAAAATTAGTGTCTTTAAAAATTTAATTATCAATAAATTAGTATCTATATATAAATATAGATTTTTTTTGGTACAATATAGATCTATTATCTTTGGTTGTATTTGATCATTATCCAATGAATTTCCAAAGCTTGATTAAAAAAAAAAATATTTGTGTCTTTAAATATTTATTTATAAATAAAGCCCGCAAGGCCCGGCCCGGAAAAGCCCGCAAGGCCCGCTTTATATGGACGGGCTTGGATCCTTCGATTTTTAATAAAGTCCGGCCCGGCCCGGCCCGTCATTATTAAAAAATTTAGTAAGGCCCGGCCCGGCCCGTCATTATTAAAAAATTTAGTAAGGCCCGGCCCGGCCCGTTGACGACCCCTAGTTTTAGGTCGATTGATTAATAATTTAAAAGTAAATAAAAAAAGAAGGTTAGTTATCATTAATTAGAAGTTTTTTTTTTCTTTCAAATTAATTAGAAGTTTTCTTTGTCCAATTAGAAGTTTAATAATATCAGGGGCTATAGTCATGAGCCTTAAAAGCTAGGGTTGACTAACAAGAGCATCCTTATTAATTAGATAACTAGTTATTGTGCTTAACGGAATCTTATATTAGATTGCAATGCAAGTAAATAATAGTAGCACTAATCCTTTCCATATCTGCATCCTGTTGTTTAATTAGTTATAATTTCGAGGAAAGTTCACCTAATCATCACTATATTGGATGGAGCCAACTTTATAAGTTTATATCAATCGTGCATATCAATATATGTGGGAAGAAGTCAAGACACTATGGAAAAAATTATACAACCTGATCCAAAAGGTGTCATGACTTTAAATCGTGGTAATTTCTTAAATTTTCTTGTATATTGCTTTTAGCTTGAAAATGACCCAATGAATCCCAGTTAGTGGTACTTCTTGTTTCAGAACAAAAGGTTAAAATGCTTTGTTAGGTGCACATAGAAGCTTTTTCTGACTATCGATGAGTATCATACACTTGAGTGAACATATATATTCAGAAATTTTATGTTACGCAATAATGATCTAGTGTAGAACATTTAAATATTGTCTTAACATCCGAAATATATTATTCTTGCATATATCTTTACCTGGAAATTGAAAATACTTGTAAGTCATAGACTTATCATGCATAGACATAACCTAGGAGGCTAGGAGAGAATTGCTAATGAATAAGGGACACAAACTTTGAACTCTTCGATTCCAGACTTCAATCCCCTGTGGTTGATTTGGTTCGAAAATATCTAGAAGGCAGTGTGCATGACCTTGAGATTTGAGATCAATTAATTCAACTTCATTGGAGCCACCTTCATTGCAGCTTCCTTGATTTGTCCAGTTAATTTCTTGCGCGCGCACTCTTTTGTGGAAGAAGTACAACTACCGTATTGGGGACTGCAAAATTTTTTCAACACGCCTACGTCTACCTTTTTATTGTATTAGGTGCTTTTAATTAGCTGAACTCTTTTGCGCGCCTGCTGTTCTTCACTTCTTTGCCTGGAAATTGCTTAAGAAAACTAAGGAGTTAAGCATTTATGTTTATTAGTTTTAGCATATTCTGTAGTTACTTTTAAATCTTTGTAACTTTAGTGATTTCGAGCATCGATCGTCTTATATTCGAGTTCGATTAATATTAATTGGGTTACCTTGCAATACGTTTGTCTTTTTTCAAGAGTACAACGGTAAGGCCAGTAATGGCTTTATATACGCATTAAACTGTTATTTATAAATAAATAAATAAATAAAAATGATTTTTACACGTAAGACATACAAAATGATATTTACATGTATTTTAGATCGTAAATGTTTTACTCGTTTAGTTTCTAAGTTTTTAGCTAATGTAGTTGCGTGTGGGAGAGTAAAAATCAAGTCTCAAGCGATAAATCTAAATATGTATGCACTGCCTACATGCATAATTTAACACTAAATTAACATATGGAAGACAAACAAAGAACAAATTTTAACTACGGATGTTTAAGAGTCATGAGGCCTCGTCATGATTAACTACCCTGTAACCGTTTTCTTCCCTTCGGGATAGTTGGCCCCCTCTGCAAAACCCTAAAAACCTAACACAAGGATCAAAAATGGAAACAGATTTGGATAGCAAGCAAGGGTGTGTCCATGTCAACAAGAGAACTGGTCGAGTAGTGACGTGGCGGCCACACCATCCAATCAATAAGCGTGAAGTGATAAAGATTGACGTCAGAGGAAGGTGGACGATGAAGACACTGACCTCAAACTCGACTCCTCCTCCTCTCCCCTAATTTCTGACCATTTCCTCTCATTTTCACACTGCACAAAAACTATTACATAATCACTGATGCAACTTGGTATTGTTTCGGTTTCTTATTTTGGGGAGTCAAATGGTTTAAGAAAGTTTTGGAGGCTAGACAGTGGCATTGAAAATTATAAAAACAATTGCGATCGAATTCGATATTCAACATCTTATGATTTGGTTTAATCAACATGGTATTTCATAATTGACAAAAATGGCTTTCTTGGTGTCGTACAAGCATGGACTTTTTCTGGTTTCGAATATAAAAACCAGGTTTGTGATAAGAAGACTGCAGGGCAAGCGTTAGGACATTGGCTATTTAATGGGGCGGCCATCACTTTCAGGAAGAAAATCAGGGATTAGTGAGATACAGCTTTATTAAGGCAAAATGGGTCCTTCTAATATCAGTGGGCGGTTTCCACAAATTGTTTTAGGTTTGGGTAGATGAAAATGTGGTATGTCAATTTTTCGTTTGTTGAATCGTCACTGTTTACTTTTGTTTTTAGATATGTCAATTTTTCGTATGTTGAATTGTCGCTGTTTACTTTTTTTGAGGTTATTCGTTGAACGCCTTATCAAACTTCAATATTCTCGTCTCCAATTTAATACACCCATTCATAGGAACATATGCGGTCCTAAACATATCATTTGATTTTAAACCTTTGTCAAGATATCTTAACACACATATTGCTACTAAACCTTAACAAAACAAAACAAAAACAAAAAGGTGTTCTTATTGCAGGCTTAACACGAATTTGTGTATTCTCACGAAGTAATTCTCTATATTTTTCTTTGTATAAATTATAAAATACAAGTGAATAAACACCTTATTTATTGTTGAACTAGCATCATCACAATCAGAACTTTATATGTTTTTTTCTTTTTCTTTCTTACCGATTGAATGCATTATAAGGTATAAAAATTAGATCACACCGACTTTAAATATCAGAATATGCTATCATTTGAGAATTTGAAAATCATCGGTTAACATCCACATTTTTAGGATTTGGTTTGAACCAACACGTTTCTTAGTTACTTAACATGTGAAATGGAAATGTGATCAAGGTTGCAATATTTTTCTTCCAACCTGTGAATTCAATCCAAAGCGGCTTAAAATAGAAAAGCCACTAAAAACCAGGTTGGTGCCGAACAACACCAGCAGATAAACACACAGTAATCCATTGTAATCCATAGCTCATTAGTTCCCAATTCCAACCTCACACGTTGGTCATGCGCGTCAGTGGCCAACAAAGTCAACGGTCAACGGGTGTCCTTTGTAGGACCTTTGCCTCCCTCTCTCTACGATAAAAAGGCCAACTTGAACTGCTCGTCCATTCCCATAACCAAATATCCATAGCTTGCCAACAAAGAAAAGCACATCTTCACAACCAAAACCTCCGTTTCAACAAAAACCCATTTCACCAAAACAAAACAGAACCCTCATAAAAGCGAAAGCCAGAAGATTCCAGAGCCCGGAAGAAGAAGACGAAGAAGGTTGAGAAAAATGAAGCTAATTTGGTCCCCTGACACAGCCACTAAAGCCTACATCGACACCGTTCGATCTGTAAGCAATTGCATCCCCTGTTTTTGTATTTCTTTTTGATAAATTTGATCTGGGTTTTGGATTTTTTGATTGATTTGATCTGGGTTTTGATTGCAGTGCCAAGTTTTTAATGAATCTGGGGTAGCAGAGCTTGTTTCAGCCATGGCAGCAGGATGGAATGCCAAGTTGATAGTGGAGACATGGTCACAAGGAGGAGCCATTGCCACCAGCATTGGCCTCGAAATCGCCAGCCGGCACACGTGTGGACGACACGTGTGTGTAGTCGCGAACGAGAACGCAAGGTCAGAGTTTATCACAGCCATGGAAGAAGCAGCAGACATGAACCCAGAAGTGCTTGTAGGCGAGCCAGAGGAGGTCATGTCTGAGCTTGCGGGAATAGAGTTCATGGTTGTGGATTGCAAGCGTAAAGACTATGCTAGGGTTCTAAGGCAGGCGAGGTTGAATCAGAGTGGTGCGGTTTTGGTGTGCAAGAATGCCAATTCAAAAAGCGATTCTAGTTTCAGATGGAGGAGTGTAATTGATTGTGGATCAAGAAGGGTGGTTCGGACTGTGTTCTTGCCTGTAGGGAAAGGTTTAGATATGGCTCATGTATCCAGCAGTGGAGGGAATTCCGGGTCGAGCATAGTAGAGAAGAAGAGATGGATCAAACATTTTGATCAACGATCCGGGGAGGAGCATGTCATCAGAAAGTAAAATACATATCTTTGGGGGGTGGGGGGGTTGGTTGGTTTAGAATTCTTTTTTTTTCTTTAGTTTTGATGATACAATGTACATAAACTTGTCTTTGTACCAAACAGTTTTTTACCAAAGACTTGTATATAATTCTCTTATGGAAATGAATCAGAAATCTCGTATCATTCTCCAAAACGGCAAACCGATAACCACAGGACTAGATTTTCGCAATCGATTCAGAAATCAGAATTGAGAGACATCATAATGGATAGTTGGATACAGAAGCAAATTAACCAACAAGTATTACCCTTTTAATGAACCAAGGTCACCGTTAAGAAGAATTTCAGGTCCTGGAGACGTAGAACATACACCAGGATTTTACAATTCAGTACTTGATGAGGCTCTTGAAAGCAAATAGAAGCCCTAAGACATTGACTCTCAATCATTGTAACACAAGAGGTAGTTCAGAGGAAGTCCAACCAATAACTATCATCTTTAAGAACCTTAGCAATAGTCATCTAACATTAAAAGAAACTTTGCTGTTGAACAACTAGTATCTTCACCGTCACTCATGGACAATGTATTCCTAATTCTTGATTTGTTTCTCCATATAATCTTGGAATTAAAATGGGTTGGCCTCTACAAGAATCACAATTTCAAACATGCAGGGGAAATCAGATATTTAGTCATCAAAGCAAGATAGTAGAGGAAGCACTACATTGCGAGAGATGGAGAGAGGAGAGGGTGCACTCACATATACAAACTTCCCCTATTAAGAGGACCACACAGCATGGACCAGTCAGTCCCAACTGTCACGAGTTCTTCTAAATGCCTTCTTGTCTGAAAGTACCTTCTTGCTTTTGAGGCGTTTCTGTTCTCCAATAGCAGCCCTGCAAAATCCCACTATAAAATCAGAGCCCACATCCAGCACAATAAAAATACACAGTACAATGTACAATGTGAAAGGTATGGGACAAAACTAGAGGTAAAGAATTTGCAAAGACAGTTAAGCTCTCACATTTTAGCGATCTTCTTCTTTTGCTCTTCTGAGGGAGGAGGTGGAACATACGAAGCAGCATCAATAATTGCCTGTTTTACTGATTAATTAGACTTAAATGGGGAATGGGGAAAGCTAGGAATCCTTTCCCCAGATTGAGCCAATCATCTTATGCTCAAGCATCGAAGCAGAAGCCATAATTTACCATTTCACATAAACATTACTGTTAGACATCGATGTTTAGTACCTGAAGTTTCTCCAAAGCATCTTCAATGTTACCCCTAAGGAAGAAAGATTGTATCAAGCCATATGCAGTGAAAAAAAAAACATGAGAGGGTTATGACATAAAGGGAAGAGGAAGAAACTTACTTCTGTGTACGAGTCCTGGTTGAAGAAATCACAAGCTCCCCATCCTTGTTGATTCGGTTCTTCTCCTGTTCATTACCAGGCCAAAGAAACTGATTTAGACAGACAGGAAG
Source organism: Rosa persica (assembly GCA_025331145.1). Lineage (NCBI taxonomy): Eukaryota > Viridiplantae > Streptophyta > Magnoliopsida > Rosales > Rosaceae > Rosa > Rosa persica. The sequence goes on along the minus strand of WFKR01000007.1, from coordinate 14,405,023 downwards.
ACAGTTTGCCAATCATTCACAACAGAAAGGAGACATGCACAGTCAAGATGTGGGACACATAAAACATCAACTCTGCATAACAGTTCTAGAGTACACTATCCTACCCCCTTCACTCTACCTCTCGCTCCCCTGGATTCTCTCAAAGTTTGCATATGTGTTTTAATGTATGAAACACCTTTGGCAGCAGATGTTGTAAATATGACACACATCACAAAAGCTAGAGAACAACAATCACCATTGAAATTGATAAGAACGCATTGGTCAGGTTAGGACCATTACATCAGTTAATTTCTTTTCCAAATTAGTGATATTCTAGTGCAGGGATTTCCTCCAAGTCCTTCTTATGTTTCTAAGCATAATACAGCCGCCACTTTTATCTGTTAAATCATATATCCATGAACAGTTAGTAATGATTAATACTACTACCCTCAGTCCTACAAACATAATGATCTCAGTTTCCATAAGAACAAAATCATAAGAAATGATAGCAACAAACCATTTGCAAAATCCTCTCCTTGATCCTGTCACTTAGCCAATACGCATTTTTAACATTGAATCGCATGTCCACCTTAGTGTTCACTGTACAATCAATAGCAAAAATGACATAACAACTCGATCATAACCGAGTCGAAGGTACAGAAAATTCAAAAACCCAATCCATGACATAAAAAAGATAGAAGTTTACATACATTTGTTCACATTCTGTCCTCCAGGTCCTCCACTTCTTGCAAAACTCACAGTTACATGATCTTCACACATGTAGCCCAAAGAAAGAAGAAGATCAATTCAAGAATTTCAAACACGCAACACAGAAAACACACAACTTCTACAATAATCTGCACCATTTTCTTCATATTTAAACCAATCAACACACTTACACAGAAATCTACTCAATTTAGTTCAATCACTTTCGTTATCTACAAGTTTATTAACAAAATGAAGAGCTTCTACAACTAGAACAAGAATGCACCAAATTGAAATGAACCAGAACCTCGATTCCTATCAATTTCTTTGAAAGAAACAGAGCGAAGTAGTAATTGAACGAACCTAATGTGATTTTAGGGGCGGGGAGGTTATCGGCGGAGAAAGCTCGCTCCTCGGCTTCTTGCAAGAGCTGGTTGACCTGAGAGAGCCGAGCGGATACCTTCTTCCCGCCGGAGTCGGAGTCGGACGCGGCGCACCGGATGGTGATTCCGGCAGTGGAGCGAACCAGAGAGGTGGGGCTTGATGGTAAGAAGAACATGGATGGCTGAGAGAAATGCCTGAGCATCATGGTCGTTGTGGTTCTCAGAACCGCCATTGTTGCTGTGAAGAAACCCTGTGTGGCTTCGATTTTCGGTTTTTCTGGCTTCACTCTTCTGGTTCTAACTGAATTTGGGGTCTGGGTTTTAGTGAACAGTGTGGCTAATAACAAACGCCCACTACTGACTAGTACGTTTAGACAAGAAATTATCTAAAATAAAATAAAATTAATTTTATTTAAAATTTATGGTATAGTTTGATCTTGCAACTTCTCTTGTATAATAGACAATGTTGTAGGAATTTTTTTTGCACCAGCAATTGCGTGAAAAATCTGAGGTTTTTGTTCGACGTCAACAGTTAGTTAGATTGCGGATTAAGTGTCATTTTCCAAGATAGCATAAAATCATTGCAAATAAGTTATGCTAAATTTTAGTAGAAATAATTAGTACATGAAGCTAACCAAGTAGTAGAACTTGGAGCAAAATTCCAATTCTGTTTAATTTGTTTCAACATTTAACTCTCTTCCGCTGCTCATATGATGGCTAAATTAGCTCTTAGTTGTAGTTATGATGTTTCCTGGAGTGATCAAGTTCCCTTCAGTATCAGCAACTATGTATGAACTAGTTTCATCAATTAAAGCTTGTCGTCCTTCTCTTAAAAAAAAAGAAAAAATATAACTCTCTTGTGTCAATTAGGATTCTTTTGTTCTGATGAATGGGGAATATATTTGGCTATCCTAAATGTTTTAGGACTAAAAGCATGTATTACTCCTATATATGCTGTATTGTTGAAGGAAAATCAGATTTGTGTGTCTAATCAAATCAGGAGTAGTTCCATGATTGTAATAGGAGAGAATGTTCTAGAATTCCTAGTCCTATTCGGAATAGTTTTCCTTGTATCATTAGAACATGTACTTTGTAATCCCTATATATAGGGCTCTTATTGTCAATAATGAAATACAATTCTCTCATCAATCTCTCTCAATTCTATTATTCTAAAACACGTTATCAACACGAGTTCTAACCACAAAGACTAAAAATCCAAAAACCGAAATTCTCTCTTCAACATCACCTTTTACACCATTGCACCTAGCCTGAGCTAGCCTAGCCGCTGCTGCCCACCTACGCTGCACGCTGCCCTTGTAGCCCTTGCGCACCCGTGTGCCGCCTACTGCCCCTGTAGCATCGCTGCACGACTGTTGCCCCTCTAGCACAGAAGCAAGCTCTTTTCTATGCAGATCAGTCTATTTGCATGCCTCGAAACGTCTTGATCGAGACCTCAGATCAAAATCCTTTCTTCATCAAAGTTATTCGTCTCTGTCTCTTCTATCTGACCTCAAAATTTCAGCCCTATCGAGTTGCTTTGAGACCTGTACGCCAATCGAAGCGGGAGCTATTCATAAGTGAATTTGTTCCGATTTTTAACAAGTATTTAAGATTAAAGTTCTTGTTTTTGAAATTTAATTTCTCCTTCTTTTCTTCAGGGACTTGCAACCTCCCTTTTTCTACATCCCACCTTTTGAAGTGAGGTGGTTCTCAACATCCGTGACCCAATTATGATATTCTAAGCCAGTTGAGTCAAGCATAGGAAAGTCAAGCTTTGGCTTCAACATCCTGAAAATAAAAAGAAGTATATTAGTTTTGGACTTAAAACTTCCACAACAACTAATAAATAGTAAGATTTCCGAGCTATACTACCAAGAAATCGATTTCCAAGAATAATTGGATTAGACCGAAACAATGATGTTTATATGGTCATAAATCGATGCTTACGGACGCTCTTAGTCCGAAGTCTTACGAACGCTAGTTTCGGTCTAATCCAATTATTCTTGGAAATCGATTTCTTAGTAGCATAGCTCGGAAATCTTACTATTTATTAGTTGTTGTGAAGTTTTAACTCCGAAACTAATATACTTCTTCTTCTTATTTTTAGGATGTTGAAGCCAAAGCTTGACTTTCCTATGCTTGAATCAACTGGCTTAGAATATCATAATTGGGTCATGGATGTTGAGAACCACCTCACTTCAAAAGGGATCCTACCCGTAGTTCAACGCTGATCTAATATTCGAGCATACGGCTACAAAGAATGCCACCGCTCTCATCTTAATGAGACATCACATGGATAAATCACTCTGATTGGAATACATGGAAATCAAGGATGCTAGAGAATTATGGGTTGCGCTAGAAGAGCAATTTGGTAATGTTAAGGACTCCCTCGTCTCTGACTTGAAAGTTCAATGGAGAAATCTACGATTCACCGACTTCAAGTCTGTAGCTGAATATAATTCAGAAGCTCTAGGCCTCAAAACCATGTTGGGGTTCTGTGGACAACTTGTCATGGAGCAAGAGCTAATTGAGAAAACTCTCTCCACCTTCCACGTCTCAACAATCTTGGTATCAAAGCAATATCGAACCGAGTGCAATACTGGATGAATCACGAGGTTTCATGAATTAATTAATGTCATGTCTGTAGCTGAAAATCATGATAATATCCTCGTAAAGAATTATAATTCAAGGCTTGTCAGAACTAAGAGCGTTCAAGAGGCGAATTATAATAATGCACCCAAAGAAGGGCGCAAGGAGCGGAACCATAAAAATAAGGGACACAACGGACAATTTGGTCCATATAACAGCCCTACAAAGGAAGGACATCGTCAGAATGAAGGACGAAGACATGGCAATATATGGCAATGTGGGAGAAAAGGCCATGGAGCTTCAGGATGTGGTGGAGCAGCCCAAGGCCTTGGGAATGGCGCCAATCCCTCTAGGGGACGCCACCCAAGTGCAAGCAATGCACCTCAATTAAGGGGAGGCGATCACAATGACATGTGTCATCGATGTGGATCAAGTGAGCATTGGTTCAAGCAATGCAAGGCAAGCAATCAACTAGCTGCACGTTACAAGCCATATAAGGACTTTAGAGAGCATGAAGCCTATCTTGCCGAAGAGGGAGAAGATGGTGATGATGCCAACGTCAATCTCACCATAGCGGACTTCAAATCTGACAAAGAATTGTACAAGGATGCTGCAGATTTTGATTAATATAGTCCTTTATTTTCCAAGAATTATGTAATGATAATTATACCTTAATCAATAAAAGGACTTATTGTATTAACTCCTTCCAAGTAGGTGTACTCAAGTGTAATTGTGATGTCTAGGAAATGTTTGAACTGAGAGAACGGTTTTAAAAGTGAGCAATGTTCCACCAAAATCTCGCTTTACCTTACCTAGTCACAACCAAATTGAAATTACTAAACGGATTGAGTGACTACAACTTGTCTAATGTTTGATTGTTCATTTGGATTAGATTTTGGTCAAGAAACTTTGATGTAATCATTGGCTATTATTAATAAAGTCTCGATTTATTTTATTCAATGTCTTGGACATATTTTAATTTCAAATTTTATTATTTTTCAGTATGTTTCCCGAAGAGGTAGAATGCCTCGTGGACAGTGCAATTATACATACCATCCTTCGAAATAGGCAACTGTTCCTGTGGATGATGCCTACTCGATCTTCTGTGACTACGATGGCTGAATCCTCTCAATTGATTCATGGTAGAGGACCAGCCCAATTTATGTTGCCAAATGGCACAACTTTAAATGTCACCGAAGCTCTTTATGCTCCTAGGGCAGGAAGAACCCTATTGAGTTTTAAAAATATAAGAGCCAATGATTTTAATGTGGAAACACATTGTGAGAATGGACAAGAGTTCCTTTGCATCACCTCTAACGATTACGACCATAAAAGAGTCTTAGAGAAACTTATGTGTCGATCTAGTGGGTTGTATGTAACCACCATTCAAATAATTGAATCCAATCATGTTATGAGAGATGATTTATGGGATTCTGACACATATAGGCTTTAACATGACCGTTTGGGACATCCAGGTCGTCACATGATGATCAGAATATTAAAGACTTCACACTGACATCCATTTTTCAGAACGAAAAGAAGTAAAAATCAGTTTTTGGACACCGAAAGAGAACCTGCGCCTCATGGCGCCGTTGACCCCCAAAACCGGCCATCCTTGGCCGGCGCCGCCGTCCCCTTTCGGCCCAAGGGTGACTTTGAAGCCACCAATGCTCTTTTGTCTCCAAATTTTGCTTCTAAAGTCAATTGTGACTTCATAGCTCAACCAAAATCCTCATTGGTTGTTTCCAAAGGCCATTATTCTTTCTGTGAAGCCTGCTCTTTAGCAAAACTAGGATCGAGACCATCTTATGCAAAGGACACTAAAGAAAATATATCATGCTTGCAAAGAATCCAGAGTGATATTTGTGGACCTATTCAACCACCTTGCGGGCCATTTAGATATTTTATGGTATTGGTTGATGCATCGACACGCTGGTCACATGTCATGCTATTATCCACAAGGAACACTGTATTTGCTAAACTCCTAGCTCAAATTATTAAGTTAAGGGCTCACCACCTTAATCATGCTCTTAAGTCTATAAGATTAGATAACGCTGGGGAGTTTACATAAAAAACTTTTGATGATTATTGCATGTCCATTGGGATTGATGTTGAACATCCAGTTCCTTATGTTCACACCCAAAATAGTCTTGCAGAAGCCGCCATTAAACGACTACAAATGGTCGCTAGGGCATTGGTAATGCGCACCAATCTCCCTATTTCCGCTTAGGGCTATGCAATATTGCATGCAGCTGTGCTTATTTGTCTGAGGCCCACTACCACCCAACCTTTTTTCTGCGTCCCCGATGGTGACTAGGTATAAGTCTAATGTCTCACACTTACGCATATTTAGGTGTGCAGTTTATGTGCTTATTACGCGACCACAGCGCACCAAATGGGCCATCAACGATGATTAGGCATTTATGTTGGATATGATTCTCCAACAATTGTCCGCTACTTAGAACCCTTGACAGGTGATCTCTTTACCGCTAGATTTAAGGACTGTCACTTCGATGAGACAGTCTTCTAGTTGTTAGGGGGAGATAAGAATATCAATGTTCAATAGAAACGATAGGAATTGTCGTGGTCTATCCCCACTCTGTCTCATCTTGATCCCCGAATCGCACAGTCTGAAATTGAAATGCGAGAATTCTCGATCTTCAGAATGTAGCAGAATCGATGCCTGATGCGTTTTCTGATATCGCTGAAGTGACGAGATCACACATACCTGCTGCAAACGTGCCTGCAAGGATTGATGTCCCAAAAATTAGAGGACATGACGCCATCTCAAGGGCACCTGAGTATGGCGCCAATGTCCCCTCTCATAGTGATGGTGACGTTGTGGCTAGGCCCACGGCTCCTGTCAGGAAGCGCGGGAGGCCCATAGGTTCGATGGATTCTCGCCCAAGAAAAAAAGCGAGTTTGGCACAAAATAATCTATTAATCATCGATGTAAATAATCTATCTCATGAGAATATTCCAGATTATGGTTATGTCTAAGAGACATCATTGGGAAACGCTCTAATGTCAGAACCAATTCAGAGAATAGAGAGATCTCCATGAATTACACTAGTGTACATGAGATGATAGATAGAAATTCTATGGCAATTGATGATGCATTTGCATATCATGTTGCAAAAGGAATCGTAGAATATGATGATATCGAATCTCGCTCTGTCGAAGAATGTCAACGAAGAGCGGATTGGCCTAAATAGAAAGATGCGATCCAGGCTGAATTGGATTCATTAGCAAAGAGACAGGTTTTTGGGCCTATAACGCAGACACCCCCAGATATAAAACCTGTTGGCCATAAATGGGTCTTTGTTAGAAAGCGTAATGAGAAAAATGAGGTGGTTAGATATAAAGCTCGCCTCGTGGAGCAAGATTTCTCACAACACCCTGGGATCGACTACGAGGAGACATATTCTCCCGTAATGGACATTATAACGTTCCGCTACCTTATCAGTTTGGTAGTTTCCGAAAAACTTGACATGAAGCTTATGGATGTGGTTACAGCATATCTCTATGGGGATCTAGATTCAGAGATATATATGAAGGTTCCAGATGTTATTCAATTACCCAAATCAAGTGGCTCTAAACCACGGAGAGCTCTATCAATAAGATTAAAACGCTCACTATATGGATTAAAACAATCTGGAAGGATGTGGTATAACCGTCTAAGTGACTGCTTGATTGGAATAGATATATTAATAATGAAATATGCCCATGCGTATTCATTAAAAGAACAAGTTTCGGATTTGCAATCGTAGCAGTTTATGTCGATGACATGAACCTAATTGGAACTCTAGATGAGTTAAAAGAAACTGCTAAATTCTTGAAATCCGAATTTGAGATGAAAGATCTTGGGGAAAACACGTTTTTGTCTCGGTTTAGAACTCGAGCACCGTAGTGATGGGATTTTGATTCATCAATCTGCATATACTCAGAAAATTCTAAGACGCTTTAATGAAGGTAAAGCAAAGTCTGTGAGTACCCCCATGATCAGTCGTAGAACCATTAGAGGCCGAAGTGCCCTATTTAAGTGCAATAGGCGCATTATTGTACTTAGTTCAATGCACAAGACCGAACATCTCATTCGCAGTGAACTTGTTAGCTCGACATAGCTCTGTGCCAACACGCTGTCATTGGATTGGTGTAAAGACAATCTTTCGATACCTAAGAGGTACGATTGATATAGGCCTATTTTGGGATCGGACTCCAAAAGGTAAAGAGCCACCTTCCAAGAAGCAACCGCCGTCCATGATGGCCGGCCTCACCCTACTCCCCTCCATCAAAATGACAATGATGTTTTGATGGGTTTTGCTGATGCAGGGTATCTCTTTGACCCTCACAAAGGTCGCTCCCAAACGGGTTATGTCTTTACCATGGGAAGCACTGCGATATCTTGGAGGTCTACAAAGCAGACCCTTGTTGCTACTTCCTCAAATCATGTGGAGATTATCGCTGTACATGAAGCTGTACGTGAATGTATATGGCTAAGATCTGTAATTAGACACATTCGAGGAGGTTGTGATTTGAAGTCTACCACGGATGAACCTACATGCATTTATGAGGATAATGCAGCTTGTATTGAGCAAATGAAGTTAGGTTTCATCAAGGGCGACAACACCAAGCATATATCGCCTAAATTCTTTTACAATCAGCAACAACAATCAGTTCTAAAGATTGAAGTAAATCAAATCCGATCAGAGGATAATGTAGCGGACTTATTCACTAAGTCGTTACCTAAATCCACCTTCGAGAAACATGTGAAGAGCATCGGATTGAGAAAGTTATCCGAACTCCCATGATTGTAGTAATTAGGGGGAGATATCGACATTAGGAGAGTTATGATGTCTACATGTTCGAACTCGAAGAGTAGAGGACGTGTTGTACTCTTTTTCTCCTCCTCGAGCGTATTTTTGTCCCACAGAGTTTTTCGCTCGAGCAAGGTTTTTAACGAGGCAACGAATGAAGCATCACCATCAAGTTTGAGCGGCACAAGGGGGAGTGTTGAAGGAAAATTAGATTTGTGTGCCTAATCATACTAGAGTAGTTCCATGATTGTAATAAGAGAGAATGTTCTAGAATTCCTAGTCCTATTCGGAATAGTTTTCCTTGTATCATTAGAACATGTACTTTGTAAGCCCTATATATAGGGCTCCTATTCTCAATAATGAAATAAAATTCTCTCATCAATCTCTCTCAATTCTATTTTTATAAAACATGCATCGATTTCTCAAATCTTTATATGGGTTTATATCACATCCATCACACAGACACACGGTAGCGCACACAGCTGGTTTCTTCTTTGTTTAAGCTTTCACCGTATATACAATGGCTATGGTTGCAAAAGGCGAGGGTCCAGCGAATGGTATCGACCTTGGAACAACATACTCATGCATTGGTGTTTGGCAACACGGCCGTGTTGAGATCATAGCCAATGACCAAATAACATACTCATGCGTTGGTGTCTGGCAACACGGCCGTGTTGAGATCATAGCCAATGCCCAGGGCAACATAACGACACCATCTTATGTTGCTTTTACCGACACTGGACGTTTAATTGGTGATGCCGCCAAAAACCAAGCCTCCATGAACCATATCAACACTGTTTTTGGTATGTTCTTCATTACTAATGTAATTAACTACCTCTAATATATACTCACGTAGTTTCATTAAATCGAATGATGGTGTGGTTTCAATTATCCTTATGTGTAACTTTAGTAAATATGATCATATAAGTTGACAGCGTTCCAAATTATAAGTTGTTCATCACTTTGTCTGGGTTTTTGGTTGTTACCTCCTTTACTTGCTTGATATTAATGTAAAGTGTTGGCTTATTCCAGAGATATAAATTCTTTCATAACCAGTAATTATATATTGAGTTATATTTTTATGCTTCCATGTTATATGCATATATAGATATGTAGTAATCAACTTAGGACCTGCACATCTAGGTTTGCACTGATGGATCCTACGTAGGACCAGCACATACTCTCAACCTGCACATAACTAATTCATTTTACTAACATTCTGGTAACCAATTGTTTCTTTTGTATTGTTTTAGATGCAAAGCACTTGATTGGTAGGAGATTCAATGCTGCTTCTCGTAAGAGTGACATGAGATTTTGGCCTTTCAAGGTATGTGACGTGGAGAACAAGCCAATGATTGTGGTCAACTATAAGAATGAAGAGAAGCAGTTTACCGCCGACGAGATATCTTCAATGGTTCTTGTTAAAATGCGAGAAATTGCAGTGGCTTACATTGGATTGAATGTCAATAATGTTGTTATAACTGTCCCAGCATACTTTAATGACCTTCAGCGTAAAGCCACAAAGGATGCAGGTGTAATTGCAGGTATGAATGTTATGCCTATCCTCAATGAGCCAACAGCTGCTGCCATTGCCTATGGTCTTGACAGAAAAGAATCCACTGTTGGTGGAAAGAATGTTCTTATTTTTGATCTTGGTGGTGGTACATTTGATGTTTCCCTTTTCAGAATTGAAGAGGGAGTTTTTGAGGTGAAAGCTACTGCCGGAGATACACATCTTGAGGGTGAAGATTTGATAATAAAATGGTGAACCATTTTGTGCAAGAGTTCAAAAGGAAGCACGAAAAGGACATTAGCAATAATCCCAAAGCATTGAGGAGATTGAGAACGTCTTGTGAGAGAGCAAAGAGAACTCTTTCTTCCACAGTTGAAACCACCATTCAACTTGATTCTTTTTTCAAGGGTATTGATTTTCACACCACAATAACGAGAGCAAAATTTGAGGAGATCAACCTAGATCTATTTAAAAAATGTATGGAACCTGTGAATAAATGTTTGAAGGATGCTAAAATGGACAAGAGCATTATTGATGATGTTGTTCTTGTGGGCGGCTCTACTAGAATTCCAAAGGTACAAAAACTATCGCAAGACTTTTCTAATGGCAAGGAACTTTGCAAGAGCATCAATCCAGATGAAGCAGTTGCATATGGTGCCTCTGTACAAGCTGCAATTTTGAGCGGTGACGGCAATATTGAGAAGGTACAGGACTTAGTGTTGTTGGATGTCACTCCATTTTCACTTGGTACAGAGCGTTTTACCGGAGAGATGAAGGTTGTGATCCCAAGAAACAGTGCCATTCCCACGAAGAAAGAAAGAGCTTCTAAAACCGTCCAAGATGGACGAACATGTATAAATTATAGAGTGTACGAAGGTGAAAGACCAAGAGCCCGAGACAACAGATTGTTGGGCACATTTAGGCTCGAGGGGATCCAACCTGCTGCTAGGGGAGTACCTCAGATCACAGTTTGCATGGAGATCGATTCCGACGGAATTCTTGTTGTGTCTGCTGAGGAAAAATCGACAGGGAATAAGAGCAAGACCACAATTGCCAATAACAGCAAAGGCAACCTATCTAAGGAGGAGATCGAGAAGATGATGCAAGAGGCAGAGAAGTACAAGTTAGAAGACGAGGAGAATAAGAAGAAAATGGAGGCTAAGTTTACATTGGTCGACTATATGCATACAATTAAGGACATGGTCGTTTCTTCTGATGAGCTCAAAGATCTCAGTTGAGGGAACAAGAAGAAAATTGAAGTTGCGGTTAGAAAGGTTCGTCATTGGCTTGAAGAGAATCAGGATCAACTTGCTGAATGTGAAGAATATGAGGATAAAAGGGAAAAGCTTGAAAACACTTACAATCGAATAATTGCAAAGAATATGTAATAGCTAGGGTGCTTATGGATATTGGATGATGATAAAAAGTACTCTCTGTTTAAGAACAAGAGGAATTGAAAAACAGAAAGACAGAGTAATATTTTAGAGAGAATAGAGATTTCAAGTGTGTTTATTCATCTCATACAAAGGGGTATTTATAGGAATACATTTGAAGTGTGAAAGCTCAAAGAGAAAACCAAAATGATAACCATCTTGATGATGATTTTCTGCCATGCTTGTTGCCCTTTGGCAAAGCATGTTACATAAGTCTTCATACACTCAAGTACCTATCTAAATACTTTACGTATTTTGTTACATGATATAGACATACACAGTATTTATACATTTATACTACAACACTCCCCCTTGGATATTTCATGTTCAATAGTATTGTGTAGGTGGTGCGCATCGAAGTTGCCTCGTTAAAAACCTTACAAAGTAATAAAACCATGTGGGAAAAACAACCTTGGTCGAAAGGGAAAAAGAGCACAACGCGCGTTGAGTGTGAAGTATGTTTCTGGATACTCCCCCTGATTTAGACTCCTCTTGAAGATCGTGGGAGTTCGGATATCCTCCTCAATCTGATGCTCCTTACATGTTTCTCGAAAGGGGATTTTGGTAGTGACTTAGTAAATAAGTCAGCTACATTATCTTCTGATCGAATTTGATTTACTTCAATATTTTGAAGTGTTTGTTGTTGCTGATTGTAGAAGAATTTCGGCGATATATGCTTGGTATTGTCGCCTTTGATGAAACCTAATTTTATTTGCTCAATACAATCTGCATTATCCTCGTAAATGCATGTAGGTTCATTTGTGGTAAATTTTAAACCACAAGTTCCTTGAATGTGTCTATTTATAGACCTTAGCCATATGCACTCACGCACGGCTTCATGTAGTGCAATAATCTCTGCATGATTTGAGGAAGTAGCAACAAGAGTCTGTTTTATAGATCTCCAAGATATCGCGGTGCTCCCCATGGTAAAGATATAACCTGTTTGGGAGCGACCTTTGTGAGGGTCAGAGAGATACCCTGCATCAGCAAAACCAGTCAGAACATCATTATCATTTTGATGGAGGGGAGGAGGAGAACGTCGGTCACTGTGGATAGTGTTGCAGCGTTCACATTTCTTTTCTCTCTGTAGGGATAGAACAAGCCCATATCGATCGTACCTTTTAGGTATCGAAGGATTGTCTTTATACCAATCCAATGGTGGCGTGTTGGCGCAGAACTATGTCGAGCTAGCAAGTTTACTGCAAATGAGATATCTGGTCTTGTGCATTGAGCTAAATACAATAATGCGCCTATCGCACTTAGGTATAGTATTTCAGCTTCTGATAAATCTTCGTCATCATCCCTTGGACGAAACAGATCTTTCATGGGCTCAAGACTACAGTTGATCATGGGAGTACTCAAATGCTTTGCTTTATCTTCATTAAAGCGCCTTAGTAACTTTTGAGTATATGCTGATTGATGGATCATAATCCCATCATTACGGTGCTCGAGTTCTATTCCGATACAAAACCGTGTTTTCCCGAGATCTTTAATCTCAAATTCAGATTTCAAATATGTAGCAGTTTCTTTTAACTCATCTAGAGTTCCAATTAGGTTCATGTCATCGACATAAATTGCTACAATTGCAAATCCAGGTCTTGTTCTCTTAATGAACACGTAAGGCATATTTCATTGTTAACATATCCCTTCCCAATCAAGTAGTCACTTAGACAGTTATACCACATCCGTCCGGATTGTTTCAATCCATATAGTGAGCGTCTTAATTTTATTGAAAACGCGCTCCGTGGTTTAGAGCCACTTGATTTGGGTAATTGAAGTCTATCTGGAACCTTCATATATATCTCTGAATCTAGATCCCCATAGAGATATGCTGTAACCACATCCATGAGCTGCATGTCAAGTTTTTCAGAAACTACTAAACTGACAAGGTAGCGGAACGTTATAACGTCCATTACGGGAGAATATGTCTCCTCGTAGTCGATTCCAGGGAGTTGTGAGAAACCTTGCGCCACAAGGCGGGCTTTGTATCTAACAACCTCATTTTTCTCATTACACTTTCTAACAAAGACCCATTTATGGCCAACAGGTTTTATATTTGGTGGTGTCAGTGTTATAGACCCAAATACCTGTCTCTTTTGTTAGTGAATCCAATTCAGTCTGGATCGCATTTTTTCATTTGGACCAATCTGCTATTCGTTGACATTCTTCAACGGAGCGAGGTTCGATATCATTGTATTCTATAATTCCTTTTGCAATATGATATGCAAACGCATCATCAATGGCCATAGAATTTCTGTCCATAATTACATGTATACTAGTGTAATTCATGGAGATCTCTCTATTCTCTGGGATTGGTTCTACTATTGGAGCGTCCTCCAATGATGTCTCTTGGACATAACCATAATCCGGAATTTTTTCATGAGATGGATTATTTGTATCGATGATTAATGGATTATTTTGTGTCAAGCTCGCTTTCTTTCTTGGGCGAGAATCCATCGAACCTATAGGCCTCCCGCGCTTTCTAGCAGGAGCCATGGGTCTAGCCACTGCATCACCCATAGAGGGAATGTCATGTCCTTTAGTTTTAGGAACATCAATCCTTGCAGGTATGTTTGCAGTAGGTATGTGTGATCTTGTCACTTTAGCGATATCAGAAAACGCATCAGGGATTGATTCTGCTATGTTCTAAAGATCGAGAATCCTCCGCACTTCTATTTTAGACTGTGTGGTTCGGGGATCAAGATGAGACAAAGTGGGGACAGACCACGACAATTCCTGTCTTTTCTGTTGAACATTAATGTTCTTGTCTCCCCCTAATGACGGGAAGACTGTCTCATCAAAGTGACAATCCCCAAATCTAGCGGTAAATAGATCACCTGTCAAGGGTTCTATGTAGAGGATAATGCTTGGAGTATCATATCCAACATAAAGGCCTAAGCGTCTTTGAGGACCCATTTTGGTGCGCTGTGGCGGCGTAATTGGCACATAGACTGCACACCCAAATATGCATAAGTGTGAGACATTAGGCTCATACACAGTCACCATTTGGGACGTAGAAAAGGGTTGGGTGGCAGTGGGTCTCAGACAAATAAGCACAGCTGCATGTAATATTGCATAGCCCCAAGCAGAAATAGGGAGATTGGTGCGCATAACCAATGCCCTGGCAACCATTTGAAGTCTTTTAATGGCAGCTTCTGCGAGTCCATTTTGGGTGTGTACATGAGGGACAGGGTGTTCGACCTCAATCCCAATGGACATGCAATAATCATCAAAGGTTCTTGATGTAAATTCTCCAGCATTGTCAAGACGAATTGACTTAATAGGATGATCAGGGTGGTGAGCCCTTAACTTAATGATTTGTGCTAGGAGTTTCGCAAATGCAGCATTTTTTGTGGATAAGAGCATGACATGTGACCAACGTGTCGATGCATCAACCAATACCATAAAATATCTAAATGGTCCGCAAGTTGGTTAGATAGGTCCACAAATATCACCTTGTATTCTTTGTAAGAATGATATATTTTCTTTAGTGTCCTTTGCATAGGATGGTCTTGATCCTACCTTTGCTAAAGAGCAAGCTTTGCAAAACGAATGATATGCTTTAGAAGTAACTCTTTGGACTAATGTTTGGTTCGTACTTCTTTTCGTTTTGAAGAATGAATGTCCGTGTGAAGTTTTTAATATACGGAGCATCATGTCACGACTTGGATGTCCCAAACGGTCGTGCCAAAGCTTGTATGTGTCAGGATCCCATAAATTGTCATTCATGACATGGTTGGATTCAATGACTCTAATAGTGGTTGCATTCAATCCACTAGAGCGACACAAGTTTTTCTAAAACTCGTGTATTTCTGTAGTTTTTAGAGGTGATGCAAAGGAATTCTTGTCCATTCTCACAATGTATTTCCACATGAAAATCATTGGCTCTTATGTCTTTAAAGCTTAATAGGATCCTTCCGACCCTTGGAGCATATAGAGCTTCGGCGACATTAACATTTGTGCCATTTGGTAATAAAAATTGAGCTGGTCCTCGACCATGAATCGATTGTGATGGTCCTGCCATCGTAGTTACTGAGGATCGACTAGGTGTCATCCATAAAAATAATTGCCTATGTCGCAATATAGTATGTGTGGTTCCACTATCAAGAAGGCATTCCAATTCTCCGGAAAACATACTGAAAGGGATAAAGTTCGGAATATTAACACATGTCCATGACATTGAATGCGATACTTTATTAATAGGGAAAATAGCCAATGATTACATCAAAGTTATTCATAAGTCTATTCCAAATATCAAACTTTAGACAAATTGTTATCACTCAATCCGTTTGGTAATTCCAATGAAATATGACCAGGAAAGTAGAGAGATGTTGGTGGAGCGAGGCTCGCTTAAATACCCCGATCTCAATTGCTTTCCTAGACATCATACTTCATTAGGTTCGCCACATAAGAAGGAGTTTAATACAATTGTTATTTATTGACTAAGGCACATTTGCCATTCTTGGAAAATAGAAAGTGGATTATTCTAATCAAAGTCTGTGGCATCCTCGTGCTCTTCATCTACAGCTTTGAAGTCCTCAACGGTGAGATTGACATCTTCACTATTTTAATCTTCCGCAAGGTTAGCCTCTTGCTCTCTTGCTTCCCTGTACTCCTTGTAGTGTGCAGCTAATTGGGTACTTGCATGGCATTGTTTAAACCAATGCTCGATTGATCCACATCTATGACACATGTCATTGTGGTTCCCTCCATTCATTTGAGGTGCAGGTTGGGCACGTTGTGCACGTTGTGGATATTCCCTAGGAGGGTTGCTGCTACTACCACAGCGCATGGTGCGACTTCCACGGCTCATAGTGCTATTTCCACGGCCGGTGTTGCCATATCTCCCTCTTCCACGTGTGGAGTTGCCATCACGTGTGCCCGCTCTAAAGTTTCGGTTTCCTTCTTTATTGGGGAGGTTATATGGACCTGTTCGTCCTTCATGTCCCCTATTATTAGGGTACACATGTCCCCTATTGCTGGGGTACCGCTCCTTGTGCCCTGTCTTGGGTGCATTATAATTTGTCTCACGAACGCTCTTGGTTCCAATGGGTCTTGAATTATAATTCTTTACGAGAATGTTGTAGTACTTTTCGACTACGAACAAAATATTTATGAGCTCATTGAACCTCGTAATTCGTCCAGCATTTACTTCAGTGCGATACTGCTTTAATAGCAAGATTGCTGCAACCGGGAAGGTGAAGAGAGTTTTCTCAATTAGCTCTTCTTCTGTGAGGGGTTTTTGACAGAACCTCAACATGGACTCGAGACGAAAAGCTTCTGAATTGTACTCAGCAATAGACTTGAAGTCTGAGAAGCGTACATCGTTCCACTGAACCTTCAAGTTAGGGAGGAGAGAATCTTGGATATTGTTAAAGCGCTCTTGTAGCGCCTCCCATAAATCCTTTGCATCTTTGATGGACATGTACTCTAGTCTGAGTGCTTTGTCCATATGACGTCGCATCAAGATGATTGCTTGTGCATACCTCTTGGGTGTTCGAGGGAACACAAGGGCCGGGTCTGGTGCATGGATGATGGGCAATATCCCCTTCGATGTGAGATGGTTCTCAACGTCGGTTTTCCAGCTATAGTAATCCGAACCTGTTGAGTCAAGGATTTGAAAATCGAGTCTAGGTTCATTCGACATCCTTGAAGATAAGAAGAAAATATTAGTTTCGGAGTTAAAACTTCCACGAAAATAATAAGATTTCCGAGCTATGCTACCAAGAAATCAATTTTCAAGAATAATTGTGAACACTTTTAGTTCATTGATTACGAACGCTCTTAGTTCGTTTGGCGTGAATTTCTATAATTCCGCTTTTGATTGTAAGTTCCCGAGAAAAAGGAAAAAAGGAGAGAAAATAAATAAAAACTCAAAAACGGGAACTTTTAGTAAAGAATACCTTGAAATAGTGTTGCCGTAAATTTTGACCGGAAAAATTATCGGAGGTGATCGGAAGGATCGTTGGAAAAAGTAGAGAAAAAATCGTCCGAAAAGTGTCGAAAAGTCGCCGGAAAAGTTGTCGGAAAGTCGCCCTGCAAATCTGTCAACAGATGTGTCGGCAGCTGCTGCGCAGGGGTCTCGGCAGCACCTCAGCAGCACACCGGCAGCGGTCCGGTTAGGGTTTTCTGCTTTCGGCGGCCGGTTCAGGCAGTTTCCGGCCGCTTCCGGAGATTCTAAGATCGGTTCCGGGCTTCTGGAATCAAGGGCTTTGATATGAGCTAGGGTTTGGGGATTTTTTATAGGTTTGGAAAAATGACTTCGATCGATGATGAACTCTTCTTTCGTCAATTTTCGATTCTAATTCTAGAGCAACTTCGTGCTGATAACGTGTTTAAGAACAAGAGGAATTGACAAACAGAAAGAGAGAGTAATATTTCAGAGAGAATGGAGATTTCAAGTGTGTTTATTCATCTCATACAAAGGGGTATTTATAGAATACATTTGAAGTGTGAAAGCTCAAAGAGAAAACCAAAATGATAACCATTTTGATGATGATTTTCTGCCATGCTTGTTGCCTTTGGCAAAGCATGTTACATAAGTCTTCATACACTCAAGTACCTATGATTATACACTCAAGTACCTATCTAAATACTTTACGTATTTTGTTATATGATATAGACATACACAGTATTTATACATTTATACTACAACACTCTCTAATTAGTTATGGTGTTCTCAGTACGTGTAAGTTTATTTTGATGTTCTTAGTACTTAGCTTGATATTTCTTAGGGCGGTGATACTTGGTTTCGATCAGTAGCTTTTCTAGCCAGTAGCCATGAATTGAATAGTAAGTTTTTCGAAAAATATATTGTGAAGTCAGGTTGATCACATCTTAGTGAATTTAATTTGGAAAAAGTTATGGGTTTTATTTGCCAAAAATTTTCTCTAGAGAGCTTCGTCTGTGCTAACTGGGTCAAATCAAATCTTAAGAAGGGGAAGAGGAGAGTAAGGATAGCAACCAGTCTCCATTTCAAATAGTTCCAGTACGTGAATTCAAATCTTTGTTGCACTGCCCTTTCTCAAGAGAGAGATGATAGCAAATGGAGTAGGTTAAGAGAATAGAGGCTGAGAGAGCGAGAGAGGCTAGTCCTGGTTTTATTAAGCAGGCAAATATACAACCTTCCTAGATTAGCATATGTCAGTCACTTTTTGTCTTTCACTCTACTACCGCGCGTACTATAGCTCCTCCATTACTTGGTATTTGTTTGGTAAGTAAATTAGTCTTGCATGCATTAAGCATGAAATCTCAGTAAACTTGGCAATACAAAATCCTTCGGAAAGAGGTCAGGGAATCATTGTCCAGCTGAAGCAACAAGCTGTACGTGCAGCTAAAACAGATCTCATGTATGGTGCGTGTGAATTGTGACTGTGAGGACTAAGGGGTGGCCCTAAGAGATTTGAGAGTAGAGACCTTCAGTTTTATGCTGGAGGGTTTACCAAAGTACAAGAATATATCTGTATTCAATGAGGTACATTATATATAATCAAGTGAATTCAAATGTTTCTGCATTCATGAAGAATTCGAACCAAGAAAGCATGAGTTTACATGCAGACCGTCTCATTCTCACCAGTCTCAATTCTCAACACTTCCAAGTTAATTGGGAGTTTGGGACAATTTACAAAGGTAAAGGGTAGAAACTGATTGGTCAACTCTAAATTAATTTACAATTGCATTCCTAAAACCCCTGCCCCAGTGTCGATTAGGATTCCTTGTTCTAGTGAAAAGAGGAATGGATTTGCTATCCTAAAGACTGTAGGGACTAAGCATGCTTAGTCAACGTGTGTGTTTGTGTCTATATTCATTAATTCCTGTATCATGTCCATCACATACATGATAACACAACTAAAGACGTTTTTTCTTCGTTAACTTTTTTTTTTTTTTTTTTTCATACGTACAATGTCTATGGTTGGAAAAGGAGAAGGTCCAGTTATCGGTATAGATCTTGGAACAACTTACTCATGCGTTGCCGTCTGGCAACACGGTCGTGTTGAGATTATAGCCAATGACCAGGGCAACAGAACAACGCCTTCTTACGTTGCTTTTACGGATACTGGGCGTTTGATTGGCGGTGCTGCCAAGAACCAAGCCTCCATGAACCCCATTAACACTGTTTTTGGAAAGTACGTTTCTTCATATTCTTAACTATATGTAAACTAATATGATCAACGTAGATTCATTGATTTGATAGATATGCATGTACTCATGTAGTATGTTAATATCCATGTGTGATTGTGTGAATGCATTAACTTTGATATCCTCGCATATACCTGCATGACAAGTATGTAACTAAACTAACTTTTGGCGGCATCCAACCTTTTGTAATTTCTTATTATTAATATTTTTTTTTTTTTTTTAAGATGCAAAGAGCTTGATTGGTAGGAGATTCGATCAACGATGCTTCTGTCAAGAGTGAGATGAAGTTTTGGCCTTTCAAAGTTCGTGGTGTCGACAACAAGCCGATGATTGTGGTCAACTACAATAATGAAGAGAAGCGGTTTGCTGCTGAGGAGATATCATCCATGATTCTTGTTAAGATGAGGGAAATAGCAGAGGCTTATCTTGGATCGACAGTAAAGAACGTTGTTGTAACGGTCCCAGCATACTTTAATGATTTTCAACGTCAGGCTACAAAAGATGCTGGGATAATTGCGGGTATGAATGTTTTACGTATTATTAACGAGCCTACAGCTGCTGCCATTGCTTATGGCCTTGATAGAAAATACACCACTGTTGGAGGAAAGAACGTTCTTATTTTTGATCTGGGAGGTGGGACTTTTGATGTTTCCCTTCTCAAAATTGAAGAGGGAATTTTTTAGGTGAAAGCTACGACTGGAGATACTCATCTCGGGGGTGAAGATTTTGACAATACAATGATGAACTATTTTGTACAAGAGTTCCAAGAGAAAAAACGAAAAGTACATTAGTAAAAATCCCAAAGCACTTGAGAGAGCAAAGAGAATTATTTCTTCCAGTACTCAAACTATTATTGAGATTGATTCTTTATCTGATGGAATTGACTTTTCCTCCACAATAACTAGAGCAAGATTTGAGGAGCTGAACATGGATCTCTTTAAGAAATGTATGGAGCCTGTGGCCAAGTGTTTGAAGGATGCTGAAATGGACAAGAGCAGCGTTCATGATGGTGTTCTTATTGGTGGATCTACTAGAATTCCCAAGGTACAACAGCTATTGCAGGAGTTCTTTAATGACAAAAAGCTTTGCAAGAGCATCAATCCTGATGAAGCTGTGGCATACGGTGCCACCGTACAAGCTGCAATTTTGGGCGGTGAAGAAAATATTGAGAAGGTTCAAGACGTACTCATGTTGGACGTCACTCCGTTTTCCCTTGGTATAGAGATTGATAATGGACAGATGATAGCTCCGATCATTAACATTAGATGATAGCTTTTCAGCTAGATATATGCAAGAAATTTGCAATGTTAATTTAAATGTGCAAGAGAACTGATTTAGGTTAACCAGAGGAGAAAGAGTATTAGACATTATCAACTAATTATGAAACCCATTCGACATAAGAGTGACTCGGGTATGCAATTGACATTATGACTAAACAGTATGCGTCTTACTAACAACCGGCAGCCTTCCACCACAACCTCAAATCTGCACTCTCCAGTACGTAACCAAACACTCTAAGGCAACCAAAAAGACAACACAATGAGCTCCACAGGCCTAGCCTTGATCTTTTGCTCTCCCACGGGAAGAATTAGTACCACCTGCTCTCATATTACCAGACTGCTGCGACCGAGAAGGTACTGCTTTGCCTTGGGCATCTGCTATCATATTTCCAGAGTTCTGTAGAAGATCGTTGCTAGGAAGTGCCCAACCTCCCTGACCGGCCGGCCCATGACTGCTGCCGCCAGCTCCTAGAACAAAGAAAAAGAAAAACAATTAAGATAATGCACAAAGATTACAGTCACCACATTTTCGGTGCCCTGCAGCATCAAAAAGTCCTGCATTTGTGAGGTATACTCCACAATAGTAAGGGTTAAAGCTTAGGTCCTTGACATTCATATTTAACAGCTCATATATATATAACATATATATCTATATGCATGTTATTTCCCTAATATAATTATGCAAACCATGCACCTACCAATAAGTAGGGTATATTCTCAACATCTAACAAGCAATAGCTACATACACAGACAAATGCAGTCCCACAATTAACATCATGCACTACCATGCCAGGTACCATCACATGCTGCAACATGCATGTATTACAACTTTTGTTATCCCTGAATGTTTTCAGATCCCTCAAAGAACTATTGAAGCAACTTGCAAACTTTTAAGAACATGGATAACAATATACCAAAAACAATGACAACACTGTGAGACTATTTAAAGACTTCATGAGTAGCAAACACCAGTGACTCTGATCAACTTAGTGGTAAAAATGGCCAATAGTTTACCAAAATAATGCATTACACAGAAAGTTCATCATGACAACCATATTCTTCAAAATATACAAATGTATTAGACAATCACTGAACTGCCAACTATACATTTCGTCATTGCTGCAATTCATGTATGATAGCACCTCAGAGTCAAAACTTAAATGTATGAACTCACCTAGACTTTCATAACTAGCAAACTGATCATTCAATCCGGGCATATGTTTTTGAGCAGCTCCCTTCCATGCATGTTCAAAACCGGAAAGCTCATCTAAAATACAGCAGGCTGAGTTAGTCTCTATTTTCTATGTACTAAACAACTCCCATAAACCTTCCGGCACAGACAGTTGAATATAAATAACATACCTTCATTAAGGTTATGCAAAGTCTGCATTGTATCTACCTTACCATCTTTGAGCTTCCTATTAATTGAATGGCCCTAAAAAGATAATCCTCAATGTAAGCATACTGTCAACATGAATTTGATAATCCAAGATTTAACTCTAAACAGTAGAGAGAAATGACAAACATAAATGTTATCAACTCACCTTATTGTGGAGCCCCTTAGATACCCTGTGAGTGGCTTTTCCAGAAGAAGTATCAGCTTCCTTGCTTTCTTCAAAAGCAACCTGTTCATCCAATAAGGGCCAATTACAAATAGAACTACCAAGATAAAAAGCAATGCACTAGAATCTTCCACAATTACTAACCCCATCACTCCCCATCCTTCTTGTCTTGGAAGATTTATAGTATGCACCATTACCACCACCATAAGTGACACTGGAGCTCTGAAATGTGTAGCTATGAGCTTGAGGCTGTGATTGCATAGCACCAAACTGACTGTAGTTGTCCCTAGATTGCAAATGCTTGCTCTTCTTCTCTGCAAATTAAGGAGGAAAAAAAAAAAAGAAGTTTATTCCCGATTTTGAATCTTAGACTGGGAAAAACAGTAGCAACTGATCAACTAGAAAAACCTACCTTCAACTACATCATCAGGGTGCTCAACATAAGGATCATTGCTTCGCACAACACGTTTCCGCGGATATTCCTTTTTCTCATTATTAGCCTCTTCTTCTTCATGATCAGAGTCTAGTTCCTCAATGATCGGACCCCTAGATTTCTGCCGCTCTGGAGCCGGAGCCTGATTCTCAATGAACCCACTTGGCCGCATACCTGAGAAAATATCTCCATTCATACCAGGACCCATTCCAGGAAACATACTGCCACCCATTCCAGGAAACATACCGCCACCCCTTCCGGGAAACATGCCTCCACCCATACCCGGAAACTCCGAGTCAAATATCCCTCCAAACGGGCGAGTAAAGAAAGGGTCAGCAAACGGATCCCTCCCTCCAAAGAAGTTAGACATCAAACTCCCCTGACCCCCAAATCCCCCAAAACCACCAAAAGGATCATTGAAATCAAAAGGACCCCTGCCACCAGGCCCTCCACCTCTTCCCCTTTGCATTTTCTAAACACTAAAATCCCTGAATAAAAAATTAAAAGTATCAAAAGATGAATTTCAAGCTGTAAATTCCACACTCATGAACTTCAGAATCAATTCCATTACGAGTTTACAACTAAGAATCAAAGACTAGATTACCGAAAAATGCTTCAAAAACCGATTGATGGATAAAAATAACAGGAAATTAAAGGTAGCAAAAAATTCTTTGCCTACAAGAAATCAAGAACCAAAAGCAACGCCATCAAAGCAAAAGGATCACAATTTACAGAAAATTCCAGACTAATTCATCGATCATCAAACAGAATCAATCTATAGAACCAAGATAAGAAACGAGCTTATGAATTTGGGAATTTCTGAGATCATTTCGTACCTGAAGTGCGTTTTTCTTGGAAGAAATCGAAGGAAACAGAAGCGGAAGCAGAGAAAACCCTAAATCGCCTCAGCACGAAATGCCTCGATGAAAGGGTTTCCCACTACGTCGTTAAAATAGGGTTTTGCTTTGGCTTAAACCGACACAAGAGAAAATGGGAGAGAGGAAACAAAGAAGAAATTGAAGTGTTTCAATTTTGATCGAAGGTTCTAGTATAGCCAAGAGGTGTCGGGTTATTACTGCTCGCGGTTTGACAAGTGTCGCAATGCCATTTGTTGGTCTGCTAACAGCATTTATGATCTTTCTTGAATTTGGAAGCACCCCCTTAGATTGGATTCAATTTAACTTGGAAGGGCCTAGGATATTGTTCTCTTCAACATAAATGGCCTAGGCTTCTGTTTCTTCTAGTTTTCGTGCCCCTTATTCCGGTTTAATCTTGGAGACGGAAGTGTTTTTAGAGCAACTGCAACAGTTTTCTTATAATTTTTGTATTATAAAGAAGCAAAAATCAAATCTTTAACCTCTTTTTCTTCTCAAACTCCAACAGATTCTCTAGTTTACAGTAACCTATAAAATCTCCATATTCTTCTTTAAAATTTTGGAGTTTGCTGTAAATATGAGGAATTTGGTTTTCTCTCTCCTCACTTTCTCTAAATTAGAGATAGTTATAGGGAATCTGTTGGAGCAAAAGAGACTCATTTTTCCCTAAACTAGAGAAAAATCAAAATATAGGGAATCTGTTGGAGTTGCTCTTATGGCTTGTTTTTGAGGAATAACATGGTTCCCTCCTGTTTATGGTACACATAATGCTCCGAATTGATGTTTATGGTACACATAATGCTCAGAGTTGATGTTATTGATCCATATGATTTGTACTTATTTTTGATTTGGTCTCCTAATTTAATTTTTTTTTTTCACACCCTACATAGTCTTCACCAAATTCAAATAATATATTGGCTCGGATCACTGCATGACAATGTCACGTGATAATTCGGTATCACAGAATAATTACCTTGTTTTTGGTGATTGTAGGTTTCCTTTTGCAAAGTGTTGATAGTGATGTGTAAAACTATGGCGATCCTAGTTGTTTAAGATGTGCGATATAGGAAACATGTTAGTTATGGACTGTAGTCAGTTTTTAAAATTAAGATGTTTGCAACCAATTCATGTCGTTAAGGTCATTCGATTGTCAGGATTTAGTTAATATAAGGTTTGAGTGTACTGATTTTATATTGTCAACCTTCATGCTGGAACTATTAGTTCGTAAACATCTGCTTTTGTTCAGATTTAATGTTCGTGCAATGAAAGTTTACAATTTGGTCATTAACTTATTGCATTTCACAATTTATTCTAGTTCATTTTAGCAAGAACAATGCTTTTATGGTTTGGGGGATGGGTCTGTCAATGGGGCTCTATTTTTGTATATTTTTGACCTCATCTTAACAATTTATACTAAGAAATAACACTGTACAATCACGAATCAAATTTTGTCTTATTAGGTTTTCCTAGTGGGATTTGTTGAGTTGAAATAGGTTTTCTATTCCTATTCGGTTTATATCAACTTCGTGCAATGTGTTGCTTATAAATATTTGCAAAAATCGGGAGAATGCAATCATAGAAGTTGTTGAGATACCATCAAATCTCTGATTCATTCGAAGAAAAGATACCGATCGAGAATGGACACAAGAAAGAAAAGAAACCGAACGAAGAAGTTGAAGGACAAGAATAAGGAAAATACAGCCAGAGACCAATACTGGTTCGAGACTCCACAATCGCCTGACCAGGTCCTCCTCCCCCGATGCTTCTTGGAAAGATTTCAGGCCCCCGCTGACCAGAAAGACCCTTTTCCAACAGATCCGCCTTTGCCAGGGCAAAAGGTGAGGAGCTGGTGGTATCCGGAGACAGAGCCGGACATTCCCAAAGGCAGCTACGATTTCTTGGAAGAGGACTGTTGGGACTGCGTTAAGGACTCGGCAGAGGATCATAAAGATGAAGGGGGCGACGTTGAGGACTTGGCAGAGGATGAAACGAGGAACATTAAGATGAGGAAGGAAGGATGAACTTACTATTAGATAAGGAATCTGAAGAAGACGAATCTGAAGCTCCATTTTTTTTTTTTTTAGTTTTGAGCATAACATTTTAATTTGGACACAATTCGGATTTCTGCTTCGTGTTGCTGTTTGGTCTGCTGCATGCGCTTGTTCCCTAGTGTGGCATTGCAGTGCTGCTATTACCTTTTGTCACTTCTGTAGTTATTTCTCTTTTGGCTAGCTTGTTGGCTGCTGGGATTTTCCCTAGCTCCAAGCCTTTTGTAATTGCTTTGTGAGTGGGTTCCTCTTTTTATTATCAATTGAAGAAGACTTTTGCCAAAATGAAGATAATTGTGCTGTAGTAGGCTCTAATGCCCTGTGTAGCTGAATCATACTGAAAAAGGGTAAAATCTTCTGAATCACTAGAGCATTTTCTTGTTCTTCGAAAGAAACAGAAGATTAATTTTTATTTTCAAATAGAAACTTCATTAATCTCAAAGAAAGATTACATCAAGCGGGGATAAGATGTTTACCGCAAAGGGTTTACATCGATGTTCCCATGAAACCAAGGAGGTCCCAGAAAAGAATTTCTACTACTTCTAAAAGACTAAAACCTAGTACATTAGAAATATATAAATGATACCTTATAAACCGGATCCAAATAGTGGAGATTATCTCATAAGTGGCTCTGTGGGAGCTAGTGATACAATGCTAGTGATTCAGAAGACGTTGCTAAAACTGATGTTACTATGTAGTTAATTAAACTATCAACTCAAACAAATTTTGAGTATGGGATTTGGTTTATTTCATTACTATTTAAATTTCCTGTGTTTTTGGGCAATCAGGCATATGAATTGACAACCATCTCGCAGATTTTTTTTTTTTTTTATCAAATAAGAACTTCATTAATAATGAAACTGCTTACAACGAGTTATAGGCGATATCTCTTACTCAGAAATAGTCTCTAGACTTCATATTGGAAATCTATACTAACTGACTCTAAACCAGGGACGGAGCCACGTTGTGGGCTGGTTAGGCTACAGCCCAACCCAAAATTTTTCTAATACTTTATATAGTATAAGTATGCTTAACTGACAATGGATCTGTCCTCGGTCCAGTTGCCAAAATGGCTAGAATTTTGACTCCCAGAGAATGAGCCATGTAGGTAAAGTTAACGGCACATTTGACGAAGTACCATATGGAGAAACAGAGCAATAGTTCAGGTACAATTATGGTAGTTTTGAAAGTTTAGGTACCAAAATGTGCATTGGACCATAGTTCAGGTACCATTTGAGGATTTTCCCTTTTTTTGCATCATTTTCTTCCTGAGTTCCTGTTCTTTTTTTATTTTTGTCTCTTTCCCCATTTTCTCCTTCCTTTTTTTCCCCTTCTTTTGTTACAACTTTTCTATTCATTTTTTCTTCTTTTTTTACAGGCAAATTTTATCTGTTTTTCTTTGTTTTTTCCATATTTTGTTATCGTTTTTTTTTCTTTACTTCCAACATTCTCTATTAAATTTTCTTTTAAAATTTAGTGTCAAAATCTATTGAATTATTATCGATAAAGGAAAAAAAAATTGTAAGTAAACCTTAAATCAGCCCACCCCAGATTTAGATCCTGGCTACGTCCCTGCTCTAAACTTGCACTACAACTGTATGACAGACAAAAGCGCAGGAGCAGTGAATCCTTGATATCTCACCTCTAATCCAGCCAGTAAGAACTCTAAACTAGACAACTTACTTGTGTCGACACTAAACTCACCCACCAGAGTCCTCCTGACCAACGCTTGATCGATCAAGCTATCACTCATTGTGACCTAAACCCGACCAAAAAGGTTGCCAGACAAGCAGACCTGGGACTAAAAAACTCAACACCATCACCACCCTCTTGTCAACACCATCACCACCCTCTTGTCAACACCATCCATCCACCACTGCTCCAAATTGTCGTTGCCTTCGACCCGATCGCAGACAGGAAGAACCCACTAGAAGGCCAAGAATGATTGTCTATAGCCAAACATTTTTGCCATCGCTGCTGACCCAACTCCAGAATAGGAACGACCTCTCGAGCGGTGAAGAGAAGATTGTCTATACCAAAAATTGTAGTGCGACCCAACAACTAAAACTAAAAAAACCTACAAATGACTTATTGATGAAAACCAAATAAAGAAACCAAACACCAAAAACTCTCAGCAGGCCACCACGCCCACCACCACCTGTAAACACCACTGCCTGCATTGGAGCCTGGCCTACATCAGGCCATCGTCTACCGCAGACCACCGCCTGCAATAGACCTCCGCCAGCATCTGAACTCCCCAACCTGCATCGAATCGCCCTCGCCTGCATCGATCTCCCACCTGCCGACGATCACCTCTGTCAGTGCCCCGCCAACCCGATTGTCCCAAAGCCCAGCTATTCCAGCCACCCTATCCAACTAGATCCGGGGGCAAAACCCACAACCCCAAACCAAGACAACCTGATCCCTAAACCCCAACCCCGACCCAACAGGTTTCTAGCGACTACCACCTGGCCAGTGCTACACCATGAAGAGGACAGAACCCCAGAACTGTAGATCAACGTCGTAACAGCAACCACGCTAAACCTCCATCTCATCTCTCCAAACGGCCTGTCCCCATCCATCCCTTGCCAAGCACTGCTGCCTAACCGGCCATCCAACATACTCAACCTAAATTCTGATCTGAACCGCTTGGGAGTGAGTGGTTCGATCTCAATAGAGGCCCAATCTCAGCCACCACCATCCTCGCCCTAAGAGAGAAGCATCATAACAAAGGCCAAATCTCATTCGGCTGCACACGCCACGCGCTGACGAGGCCAGAAGCCCGCACCGACGAGGGTGCGCTGTCAGACGAGTAAAAGTTGTTTTTTAACGGGGAAACCCTAGTTCTAGAGAGAAAACTAACAACCTAGAAATACTCTCAAATGATGTTGAGTGCAAAGTACCGAATAGTAAATTAGTTGTCCAGACAAAGCTAAAGGGGATGCTGAGGGTTTGGGATTGCCATTTAGGGTTTTCATCTCGCAGATTTTGATAATTGTTGTAGTAGTTTTAATAAAAATAAATTATAATTACATTTGGGACATGTTTGATTGATTGACACTCGAGTTCAAGCACTTCTCGCTCTGTTATGGAATATGGTACCAACTTAGCTAAAGTAAAAATGCTCCAGTTAACCTAAGCTTTCAGAAAAAATGCGTTGGTGCTGCCATACTTGTATTTAATCCTTAAACTACCTAGACTGTGAATGGTTATTAGTTGACCCACTTTACTACCAGAAAATGTGTTGGTAGTACCCACTTCAAAGTCATACATGCTTGCATTTTCTTTGTCCAGAAAAGTATTAAGAATTCAATTACAACCCTGCTGTACAGGGATGTGTATAATATCTATTGTTTGTGTGATAATTTACTTTGTGGCTCTTCTAATCCAAGTCTCAGAGTTCTACCTTTGTTTTAGTGTCATTGTTATCATGATGTGATTAAGTTAATCCAACTCTTAGTACTATAGCTCTCTTTCAGTGCCATTATTGCCATGATGTGATTTAAGTAAATATCGTTTTGGGTTGATGGAATTTTCAGCCTTCTTTTCTCCTGCTCATTGATTCAAAGAAGGACTGACCTTTTATGGGATTAAATAAAGGATCCACCTTATGTCAGGAGGTGGATCATAGCTCCCCACAGTAATGAAATCGTGGCGGAAAACAAGGTGGACATGCTCCAATCTTCTCACTCTTTTCATAGTATTTGTATAGTTGATTGGTTTTATTGGCAGTAGCAGTATGGCTGCAACATGGGCAGAAGCAGTATAGCTGCAGTATGGCTTAGTTTACTAGTTTGACTTGTTTACTGGTTTGTACATTAACTTCCACTGTTCATACCTTACCTTAGTTGTTAAGATAGAGTTGTTAAACATAGTTATGGGCTTAGTTGAGGTTAAAAACACAGTTGCTTGTTTTTCCCTCTTGTATATATGTGTATTCGTGTAATCAGTTTAGATCAATGAAGTAATATCATAAAAGTCTCCCACAAAGTTTTCTGTCTTGTTTTCTTCATGTTATCAGAGCAAGCATTCAAGGCCTGATTCTGTTTCTTTCTTTCTTGTGTAGTTCCTGAGTTCACCAGCTTAAGATGACTGGGAAATCTGGTTCTAAAGAGGATGAACCTCTTGCACATTCTTCTGATGTCGAGTGTAATCCAAACCAACGTCTTAGCTCTATTTTGTTGAATGAATTCAACTATCTTTCTTGGGCTAGAGCTGTCACACTTGCTCTTGGAGGAAGATCTAAGCTTGGCTATGTCAATGGAGTTATACAGAAGCCTAAAGTCGACTCTCCTACATTTGATTCTTGGCTGTGCAAGGATCAACTCGTTATGTCGTGGCTAATCAACTCCATGGAGACCAGAATAGCAGAAGTTTTCAGTTTTTCTGAATCCTCTATGCATCTCTGGAATCATGTCAAAGAGATGTATGGAATCAAAATAATGTTGCGCGAGTTTTTCAACTCAAACGAGATATTGCTGATCTTCAACAAGAAGGTAAGCCTTTTGTTCAACATCTTGGTAGCCTTACAAGTATGTGGAATGAACTGGATGTTTATAGACCTCATACTATTGAAGCTAGTGTTTTGTTAAAAAGAGCTTAAGAGGACAAGATTTTTCAGCTCCTTGCAAGCATAAGTTCAGAATATGAAGATTTGAGAAGTCATATT
Source organism: Rosa persica (assembly GCA_025331145.1). Taxonomy (NCBI): domain Eukaryota; kingdom Viridiplantae; phylum Streptophyta; class Magnoliopsida; order Rosales; family Rosaceae; genus Rosa; species Rosa persica. The sequence goes on along the minus strand of WFKR01000007.1, from coordinate 14,374,598 downwards.
CTTATGAATACTGAACTTCCATCTTTCAACAATGTGTGTGGCACCATTCAAAGAGAAGAAGTTCGAAACAAGATGATGAATATGGAGTCCAAGACAAGTGCATCCGAAACTAGAGCTTATGTTTCCAATCACAGGCAAGTTGAAGCTAAGGTGTACAAAGGCAAGAGACTAGACTTGAAATGTAGCTACTGTGAGGGTATTGGACATGTCAAGGATAGATGTTGGGTTCTCCTTCCTGAACAGAAGCCGAAGTTCCTAAAGGAAGGCAAAGGTCCTCAAAAGAGCTGGAACCAACCAAAAGCAAACCTTGCAGCAACTTCTTCTACTCCTTCTGAGGGTATGTTGAACTTCACCTCCAATCCCACTACTCTAATTAATGAATTTGCAGCCTATCTCAGCAAGAAGCAGATGCATGGTGGAAGTGAAGAAATAGCCAAGGCTAGGATTGAAGGTCACACTGCACTCTTTGGGAAGTTTGCTGGTTTTCTTGCTGAAACTAATTGTGTCCCTCTGGAAGAAGCTTCAGGTATTCTAAAATCATTCTCAACTGCTCTCAATGTTTGTGCTATAGATGATTATTGGATTATAGACTCAGGAGCTACGGATTACATGACAAATAAGCTCAAAAATTTGCATGATTTTGAAAAATTGTCCATTCCTTCTAAAGTTTCAGTAGCAAATGGCAAAGGGGTTTCTGTTTTGGGAAAGGGAAAACTAAAACTACTTTATAGTTTCATTGAGTCAACTGCGCTTTATGTTCCTTCTTTTCATTTTCAACTTCTATCCGTCGGAAGAATTATACATACCTTAAAATGCCTTGTCATTTTTTCTCCTTATAATGTCATATTTCAAGATCTCATCACCAAGAAGAAGATTGGTGAAGGTTTCTTCTTGAATGGACTTTATTATCTGTCAAAAAACTCTTTTGTCTCCAAGGTTTTTCAAGCTAGTTCAAGTTTAGCACAAGATCATCACCTATGGCATCAACATTTGGCTCGTCCTTCTGAGGAAGTGTTGTCTTTTCTGTTCCCAAATATGTGCAAGGCAACTAATCAATGTGAAGTCTGTCATTTACCAAAGTCCTCTAGATTGCCATTTACTTCTTCCTTGTCTAGGGCTAGTAATCCTTTTGAAATCGTGCATTCAGACATTTGGGGTCCAGTTCTTGAGTCCTATGATGGATTTAAGTATTTTGTAACCTTTATAGATGATTTTACGAGGATTACTTGGTTGTATCTTTTGAAATTAAAAAGTGAAGTTGTGGATGTTTTTAAGGATTTTCATAAACTTGTCACCACTCAATTTTCATCATCTATTCATAGTTTACGATCAGATATGGTTCTGAGTATATGTCCAATAACATGTCACAATACTTGACCACACAAGGCATTATGCATCAAACAAGCTGTGTTGTTACTCCTCAACAAAATAGGATTTCCGAAAGAAAAAATCGAGACCTTCTTGAAAAACCAGAGCTCTTATATTTCAAATGAATGTTCCAAAAAAATTTTGGTCTCAAGGTGTTCTCACTACCACATATCTCATCAATAGACTTCCTAGTAGAGTGCTAGGTTTCAAATCTCCTCTTGAAGTGTTGAAAGGGAGAAAGATTGATCTATCTCACTTAAATGTCTTTGACTGCACATGCTTTGTTCATATTCAAGCTCATCAACGTGATAAACTTGATCCTATAGCCAATAAGTGTGTGTTTCTAGGATACTCATCCAACTCAAAAGGGGTATAAATGCTACAATTATGCTACTAGGAAGCTTATTGTTTACAGGGATGTGAGATTTGATGAAGTAACTCCCTATTTCACTAAGAAACTATGTGATACTGATCGAGGGAGTTTCTATTTTATCCGTTTCCAAGTCCTAATGTTCCTGTTGATGAGGAGGCACTTGCCTGTCAATCCCGATGTCAATCCTGATCTTCCTGTTGGTGAGGATTGCAAGTCGTCTATCAATCCTGATAGTCTAGTTCAAGAAGTTCCAGCTGTAATCTCTTATTCAGAAATTGATATGCCATATGTTGTTGAGCCTACTTCTCCACCAGCAGCTATTCTTCGTAGAAACCCTTTGGTATCTCCACTGTAGTTGTTTTTCGTAGAAATCCTCCACAACAACGAGGTCCTCCGTCAAAGCTCAATGACTATAAAACCTACACTGCAAGGTATCCGATGACACACTTTATATCTTATAAGAATTTTTCCCCTGCTCATTTTGCGTTTCTAAGTGCACTTGATTGTACTCATGAACCTCAAAGTCTTGAGGAAGCTAATCAGCTTGATGTATGGAAGCAAGCTATGGAATATGAACTTCAAGCACTTCATGAAAATAATACATGGAGTGTTGTTCGAATTCCTAAAGGGAAGAAGGCTGTAGCCAGTTGTTGGGTTTACAAAACGAAGCTTCATTCAGATGGTTTTGTGGAGAGACATAAGGCTCGTTTGGTAGCTCGTGATTTTACTCAAACATATGGAGTAGACTACAAGGAGACCTTCACTCCTGTTGCTAAAATGAGTATAGTGAGAGTTTTGTTATCAGTTGCAGTCAATCATGCTTGGCCTCTATATCAAATGGATGTAAAAAATGCTTTTTTACATGGTGATCTTGCAGAGGAGGTTACATAAAGTTGCCTCCCTGGTCATCCTCAATCTCATGATCCTGAGATAGTTTGCAAACTTCACAAGTCTATTTATGGCTTAAAGAAATCTCCTCATGCTTGGTATGCCAAGCTCAGTTTAATTCTTAAGGAAGTTGGTTTTCAAAGAAGCAATGCAGATTCTTCTTTGTTTGTTCGAATTGGTTCAACTAGTAAGCTTGTGGTGCTCATCTATATTGATGATTTAATTGTGACGGGTGGCAATATTAAAGAGATTAATACTCTCAAGCAATCTTTGCAAAATAGGTTTGCTTTGAAATACTTGGGCATTCTCAAATATTTTCTTGGTATAGAAGTGGCCACTTCTCAGAAAGGTCTTTTTCTAAACCAAAGAAAATACGTTCTTGATCTTTTGCAAGATATTGATCTGCAGGATTGCAAGCCTACTTGCACACCCCTTGATGTACAAGGTGAGCCTCTTCTGAATGTGAGTTATTACCAAAGGCTGGTCGGTAAGCTTATTTACCTTACCATTACTCGCCTTGATATATAGCTTATGCAGTGAGCATTGTCAGTCAGTTCATGCATTCACCCACTTTGGCTCATCTTTACATTGTTAACGGATTCTTCGTTATCTCAAAGGCTCCGCTGGAAGAGGTTAGTTGGTTAAAAACAATGGTAACACTCAAATCATAGGTTACACAAATGTTGATTGGGCAGGGGACTCTGTTGATCGTAAATCAACTACTGGTTTCAGCACATTTGTTGGTGGTAACTTAGTTACCTGGAAAAGCAAGAAGCAAACAGTTATTGCTCGCTCTAGTGCAGAAGCTGAATATAGAGCTATGGTTTCCACTGCTTGTGAGCTTATTTGGTTAAAGGGTCTCCTATCCGATTTGGGGTTCCCTAGTTGTCAACCAATGTCTTTTTTTTTTTTGTGACAATCAAGCTGCAGTGCATGTTGCTTCTAATCCAGTTTTTCATGAAAGAACCAAACACATAGAAGTTGATTGCCACTACATTCGAGCTCAAGTTCAATCCAAGATTATTGATACTCACTTCACCCGAACTCATGATCAGTTGGCTGACATTTTCACCAAATCTCTTCCCACTGCTCAGTTTCTCAGGATTTTGGGCAAGCTTGGATCAATCAATCCCCTTGATCCAACTTGAGGGGGAGTATTGGCAGTAGCAGTATGGTTGCAGTATGGCTGCAGCATAGGCAGTAGCAGTATGGCTGCAGCATAGGCAGTAGCAGTATGGCTGCAGCATGGCTTAGTTTACTAGTTTGACTTGTTTACTGGTTTGTACATTAATTTCCACTGTTCATACCTTACCTTAGTTGTTAAGATGGAGTTGTTAAACATAGTTATGGGCTTAGTTAAGGTTAAAAGCACAGTTACTTGTTTTTCCCTCTTGTATATATGTGTATTCGTGTAATCAGTTTAGATCAATGAAGTAATATCAGAAAAATCTCCCACAAAGTTTTTTGTCTTGTTTTCTTCAGGTTTAAACATGACAAGCAGCAAGAAGCAAATCGACAGAAGCGTCTAGCAAATAAGGTACGTGGAAGAAGGGATGAGGCTCACCATAGAAAGAGGGAGCTACAAGAATCAGTGTCTAATGCATCAACAAAGAGTTGGAGGGGGAGCTAGAGGGCAAATAAAGTATAGACAGCTACAAACTTTGCGAAAGTTGGAAAGCTATTTGGAGAACGCTATGGCAGACACCATGAGATCGATACACTAAGGAGCAATGTTTTAAAAGGATGAGGCATATTCGAGGTGTTGTCAGGAGAGCCTTAGCGATAAGGCGCAAGCCTTACGTATAAGTGAGCTGAATTTATGTAATCATTAGTCTTATATATAGAACATGTATTGTAACCAAAAGAACATTAAAAATTGTTATCCATTCATAATAAGCAAGTACTTGAACTCATTATGCCTACACTACACAATTTTAAAACTTACATCAATTTAAAGTGGGAGTAGGACAGCTAAATACACAATACAAATCATAAATAGAACTACATGTCATCAAATAAATATAAAAAAAAAACAGAGTATAGACGAAAAGAAAACTAATAATATAATATCATGCATTACATATAATCTAGTTGATAACAATGATCAATCCATGATGTGATAAAGATACAGACGACAGAAAATTGATCTAGCATGCTATATATCTACCAAGAAACCGATTTAATCGCCTCCCAATTTCATAGTTCATTATTGGAAGCTAACAAAGCTCACAACTAAAATAGAGTCCTAGACCTCCTCTACTCAAAGACCAAAGCTCTCTTACTTACGTCTTTCTATTTTTCATGTAAAAGCCAAACTATACCAAGCTGTACGAATCCAATAGATGGTAGATTTGCAGGTGATAAAATATCCAATTGACTCAAGCTAGATGGTAGATTTGGTCTTATAGTATTGGAAATTTATGAATCAAGATGCATATAGCTACAACTCATATAAATTAACAATCCAATTCGCTTTACCCCCAAATAACTTCTCAAACATTGAACACGAAAAAACACATTACGAAATACTAATCAAACATTGAAACGAAACCATCCAAAGAAAACATCGAAAGTTGAGAGAAAATTCATACCTTACCCTCCTTGTCTTCAAATCAAAATACAACTATCCGACTTTCTTCAAATCGAGTTCTTTCTTGCTTCAATTCTGCAAATAGCCTCCTTTAAAACCAAATTCTTGAGAAAACTCATGGGCTCTTCATGATTTGATCAAATTTTTGAGCAAGGTATTGGGATTGGCAGGCTTTGAGAGTGAAGCAGTCGGGGAGGAGGTTGGTTTGAGTAATTTCTGCTTGCCTCGTCTACAAACCCAACCTAGATGAATTTGGTTTCTGAAAACCAAAACAACGTCTTTTTGGTGTTAAAAAACAAAAACAATAAATTCCTAGGCGTTCGCCCAGAACGCCTTGTAACACGTTTTCCACGCTTTTGCCACCTTCAGCAGCGCCTTGAGCGCCTCAGCTGCAAAACGAAGGCATTTTCCTCTGCACCTTGCACTTTCTAAGCCTTAAGGCACGTCTGAGGCGCGGTTTTTAAAACATTGCTGAGGAGCTTAAGGCGCTAAATGACTTTGGTTGCAATGCCATAATGTCCTATTTGCAAAATGACTGTTTATTTTCCGTACTGGATTTACTTTCATTTATGCATCTTTTGTTATGTAACTGACACTTTTAGTTGGTGTGGGTATTTATGTTTGTATTTGTGAAGGAGAATGAGGTATACAAACAGGTTAGTACAGGTGAGTTTGATTACTAGGTGAAAGTTGGTTACGTAGATTGCAAAACTTTTACCGGTAGCTCAGTAAAGGGTGAGATGCCAGTGAAATATAAAAAAGTGGTTGACCTGGCATTGTCATGTCGGCGTGCAGAAAGCAATTTTTGATGCGTGTGTGTGTGTGATGAAAGTATGAAACCAAAGCTGAATCAGCTTTTCTTAGCTGGTGACCAGTCAAGAAGCAACCGGTGGAGTTGCTCTAACTAAACTATATTATTCAAGTTCATGCAAAACTAACCCTCTAGTTTCATCTACTAGCCTTCAGCTCCATGTATATACCATATGCCTCTGCTAATAGCTTATTAGATTTCATTCTCAAAAGATAGTCATCCTTCCGTCCTCATCTTCATGAAGCAGAAACCCCAATTGTGTCCAAATTAAAATGTTATGTTCAAGACAAAAAAAAAAAAAAAAAAAAAAAAAAAAAATGGAGCTTCAGATTCGTCTTCTTCAGATTCCTTGTCGATCTTGATCCACCCCGGAATCAGAGTCTGAAATTGTTTAATAAACTACCCAAGGGTATCTGCAAAAAGAAAAAATGAAAAAAAATAAATAAAGGAGAAGCAGAATGATGGGAAAAAAAAAAGTAGTAATGTCGCTATATATATACGAAGAACTTCAAGGTTACCTTTAGAACAGTGTACCGTCAACTCCTCCCTTGTGTATCCAGACCTGGTCAAATCTGGAGCATCAGCGCTCAACAATTTGAGGCTCAGAGGGAACAATGTTTCTTCAAGAATTGCTTTCTTGGATAAAAGGAAGTTGCTGTCTAAGAATTGCTGCTTTGAAATCTCAAACTCAGAGGTCGGTTCCATCTGTAAAGACCAAAGCTTTTTACTCAATGCCAGCAAATCAAAGAAGAAGAAGAAGAAGAAGAAGAAGAATAAGTAGAAATTAACACTGACCCTACCTTTGATCAATCGGAACAGATTTTGGTTTTACGTTGAATGTGCTTTGATGGAAATGATGAGGGAGAGAGGGTTTTAGGGGTTTTACTCGCCCTGTCCTTCCTTACATGTTTGGTTACGAGTCTCCTTGCTTCCGTTGAATCATATGGGCCTAAAGGAAAGCCCAGCCGAGCTAGACCAATATTGGGCTATTGGGAGAAAACTTTCCTTTGTATGTTCTTTTCCTTCTTCTCTCTTCAATAAAATGAAATAAAAAGATGAGAAAAACTTTTTCTCCAGATGAAGGTTCTTTATATGATTTTGGCTTAGGAAAAAGTCAAAAACAAGAAAAAAGAGTCACACTGTTATAATTTCTCATGGTAACATTTGATGATGACTTGTAATTCATGCAGAAATGGCTGCTGTTACGGAGGAAAGACGTGAAGCAAATCAAGCAATGGATCCGAAAAAAGAAATGAAAGAACTTTAGAATTGTTTTTTTAAAGACTCAAAAGTGTTTACGATTTAATAATTAATTTTTTTATTAAATATTACAAAAAAAATACAATGCGACTCTAGTAAGTTCTAGAAGCACGTAAAGTAATTTTTAGTGTATATATGCTGTATCCAAATTGGCTTGATTTTGAGCAGAACAAAGTTACTAGTTGAGCATCTGTAAATTTGTATACAATACCTCCAACATGCATCAAATTGTTGGGAATAATTGCTTTGTCTGATACAGGATTAACAAGCCTCAAAAGGCACGGTGGAATCCAGGTCAGGCTAACAAAACTATGGCACAGAAGAAGCCTGTATGATGAAGCAAATACATCAGATCACTATACAAACGTAACGGCTAACGCAACTATGCATCCTCACAAATCTTACCTTCTAAATTCTAATGAGTATAATTTAATTATTGATGTTCAGAATGCTAGACACCACCTATAAAAGACATTTCATTCCTCTCAAAACTCAAACGATGATGTCTCCCAAGCTAAAGCACAACCTGAGCTGATACTTCTGCCCGCAGGTTAACGCAGAATTGGTAGGGAGAGAACCTTGCAAGTAAGAAACACATCCCAGCTGCCCTTATTTCTGTGCATAAGAGGAAAAAGCTGCAAGTCCGTCCTTCCTTTACAAAGATTATTTATAACTGCTGTAGTGCATGCAACTCAGGCCTCGTTGGGTAATCAATCCCCTGAAGAGCTGGTATCCGTCTTAAATCCTCCTCTGAATATGCAGGAATGAACCAATACCACTTATCCGTCCCAAACACCTGAGAAATAAATAGTTAATTCACTACACCAACCGAGTACAGTTCTGTAAATTAGATCATTGTAAACACTCCAACTACAGAACTAGAGTTTTGAGTATTAACTGAGAAACTTGTGAAAAAAAGGTATAACTCTCAATTATGGGCTATGAGTATTTAAGCCACTTACGGAGGTTCAATTTGTAAAAACGTAGCAGCTTCTTTTCATTGGGAAAATAGAGTAACATCCGGGACAGGGAAGTTATTCCAACTAGTTTGCCGACATAAACCAGGCTCATATATTTCATTTATTATAATTCTGTGTTGAGTTTAGTTATGCCAGCATAGAGTGCTGCTATAGCAAGTGGGAGTCGGTGCTTGAACTAACTATAGAACAAACATCTAGAGTTGTTTAGATGGTTGGGTACAACCCACAGAGAAGGCAAGGCAAGGAATCTAACAAAAGAATCAAAAAAAGCAGAAATCCACAATATTGGTTATCTAATAGACTTAAAACACTCGCCCCAAAAATATAGACAGGAAAAACCAAACCTGTTCAAAGTTTTTCTTTCGACCAAGGTCATAATGCCATTTGGGAGTACTTTTCTTCTCATATGCCTGATGCAATCAAGAAGCTAATGTGAGAAATACTAGAGTAAGCCCTTGTCAATAATATAAAAAGATGTATAATAAAATCCATTACCTCAATTGTGGTGGTATTGGATGCCACCAATGATAGGTGCATGAGCATAAAGCCCAAAACGCTCAACGCAAATGCTAAATTCAAAACTGAAAACAAGATTGAAAGGAGGAAATTATGAATAAGAGAAAGATAGCCTGCAAAAAAACAAATCAGAAGAACTATCTAAACACTAACCAAATGTGATAAAACTAGCTGCAACAGTTCCCAATGTTCCAGATATCTCTTCATCGGTAAAAAATGCCATGAAATATCTCAATAATGATAAGGCGACAAGAGTAGTCTCAAGAAATGTGTAAAACTGCAATACAGTAACAAACGTACGAAGTCATGCACCCAATATAGTTTCAGTAGATACTGTTTACCATGCCACTGAAGTGCTCAATACAAGTATGCACACAAGAGATTTCAATAGCAAAGTAGTGCAGCTAACATACCAAGAAAAGAAGGAAGTACTTGTAATTCAATGCTCCAATACAGTTGACCACCCACACACAATGATGGTCCATTTTCAAAATACACCTCCCACCTATAACCAATGCACAGATAAATGAGAACTCTTCCATTCTCTGTATAACACCAACAATCAAAATTTTCAAAATAGAGAAACTAATTCGAAAATACTTACAAACAGAACAATGATGACAACGAGGTGGTTTATAGTGGTTGCACTTCCGACAGAAACGTACTTTTTGATTTGCTGGGTCAAAAGCCATGACAGCTTGGTTGGATGCTAGACCTGCACCACTGTATTCTGATTCCACCAAAGGGGCTCCCTGGCCTCCCTCCTCATCGATTTCAGGCCTCCAATTCGATGGAATACCCCCAGGATCCGTTAGAACAACATAAAAGTAGCTCCACAACAGCATCACCAACTACATGATCAAATCAAATATCCAAAATTATTAAATTTTCAATTTACAGATGTTAGATGTTATATTTACCCCCCTTAACAGGAAATCATATTCTAATCCTCAACTCTTGTTCCCAGTTCCCAAATATATGGGGCAGCAACAAAAATAATTTTACATAAGTCCCGCTCAATGTATAGCTCTTGCATGCATGAACAATAAGAGAAATGTAAAACCCTCACACAAAAAAGCTCCCCATATTTTCCCAGAGGGAATCATTATTTCAAAGCAAAATTATTAGAACAACAGCAATGTACAATCCTCTCATGTATCAGATTACGAGTACAAGAAAGAATTCTTGCATTGCACCTGTTGTATGCTACACCTTTCACGAGTACAACCCTCGATAACTTAAGCTCTACAAATAACATTTTCGCTCAATCAAAAGGTCGCAAACAAAAAGCCCCTAAATTATTCTTCAAGCAAATGTCACTTTCCTAACTTGCAGAGACTTCAAACTCAAGTCACCAGCTTTACCACCCAGGTGCTTTCCTTAGTTTCAAAACACAGATACCCAATTTCAAAGCTGTAAGCTTTTTCACTACTTTTCTTAGTTTTCTTTTCATAAATAAAGGCAACGGCTTTGAGCTTCATATACTTGGTAAAGCCAAACGCTTTCATAACTATTGACAGCTAAAGATTTAAGCTTTTAACAATAATAAAAATTTAAATAAAAACGACTATGGGGGAATGGGAATTACCAGAAAATGGAACAAAATCAAGAGCGGGAAAGCAATAAGGGCATCGACGCCTCCTCGGAGAAGCGCCGGTAAGTAATTGAGCAAAACGACGGCGTAGTAGGTGAGGCCGACTATGCCGACAACGATCAGGACCATTACGTAGCCGAGGGCTCGCAGCGCCGTGCAGAGCTTGAACGCGTTCCACGCCATTCCTGCTGGTATTGATCTCCGGCTAATCAGAAACAAATCGAAATTAGAATTTCATGATTTTTGGGGAATTGGGATTCCGTTTCCGCTTCGGGATTGGTCGAATTGCGTTGACGAAATTGTGATTGCGATTTGACCGAAAACGAAATGCAGAGGTTAGGGAGAGACTGATTCCAAACACGTTGTGAAGGCTGGGGGAGAAGACTACGCAGACAAGTGTCTGTTGTTTATTTTCGCCTGTTTTTTGTCCTCGATGAAACTCTTATTCGCACTATTTATTTATCAAATCTACATTTTAATTTGAGATTATCCTTAAATAAGTGCACTACCAAATTGACCTTCCTCTTTTTCTCGACGTTCCCGTCTTTCCTGTTATCATTACATGACAAAAGATCCTTGTTGTCTTTGTGCAATTGGCTAATGCGCATTTAGGTTATGCATTTTCATATGAATTTGAGGTTACAAAATAGCTTTAGGGGTTTTGATATGCTAATTCTTTTACATACATGACATGTTAGACGGACGAAATAAATACGAATAAAGTGTGTATGGATTAGTCCGGTGTATCTTACATCTCAAATTAAAATTAATTTTTAAATCATTAATTAAACGACAACAAATATTAGTATATCGGTAAAAATAGAGTTTGAGAGAGTGATTTATCTGATAACAACTGGTAGAGTTAGTCTTATCAATCCGATAATTGATAAGTTTTAGTAAAAGACTAGACCAACCACTCTAGTTCGGTTCGATCACTAGGTTTATCCATTCCTATTAGATTTCACCATTGCATTATCGTGTAGGGTATCCTTCACTCATGAAAATGGCTTTTGTTATGAACAGCTTTGCCAAGTTATTGATGAGGATTGGATCATATCAACTTTAGACTGTTTAGTCTGTGAGCACGTCTCTACAATTATAAATTCACCGGCTAGTTTGCCACGGGCGGTCCTAGTGAACCAACCTCCATAACGCACCCTCTTTAATGCCTGACTCCGACTGACGTACTCTCCTCTATTGTCTTCTCTAGTAATATTTCTCCATGCCACCTGTTTGAGCCCAAAAGTATTTTTGGCAAGATCTTTTAGTGGGCTTAGCATAGCGGGTCGATACCTGTGGCCTAAAAATAAGTCTACTTGGGTTTGGGTTACAGCTTCTCCCATTCTAGAATCCATAAGGAAAACGAGCCCTTATTGGAATCAAGTAGCGGAGATTGAATAGGAAACTTCAATCTCTAATCCTTCTATAGCAAGGAACAGTCAAAACCCTAGGTATAAATATCAGGTTTCAAGGACGGAAAACACACAACTCTCAACCTAATCATACAGATTATCAAAGCCTCTCTCGAGCAAATCTACCTGCAACCTGCTTACAAACCAGCGAAGCAAGGGTAACGCCCTCACAACCCAGCGAAGCTAAAGTCACGCTTTAGCAAACCCTGTGCTTTCTCCTCAACTTTCCGGTGATTGCTCTGCTTAACCTACAACATTGAGTATTGATTCGGTTTCGCAAAGATATCACAACCAAAGTCCTTACTTGTAAGGCAAAGAAGTCCTTTTCCAGAAGGCAGAAGAAAGAACCTTGTGTCGAGGTTGGCGCTCTCCTCGTCCACGGCGTTTGATTCAAGACGTTAGGTCAAGGGACTCCCCGACGACTGCACCCCATGGTGCTGGCACGCTCACGCACTCAAAAGAGACAGTTTGCACCAGACAGATTTTTGGAGCCAAACATTTTGACACGCCCAGTGGGACAATCACATAACGTGTCTTCGTGAACGTAATCATTGGAAAGTCAAGTGAGAACCCTTACCAGAAGGTTTACGCTAACTGCCTAAAACATAAGACTTGAAGAACAGGTGACAGAAAAGTTCTCTCTCGACTCACCATCATCAGACATGTCAACTGTACCTGAGACAAATCAGCTATCCACCACTGAGGGCGAGAAATCTCCCACTGCAGAGGCAATCAAGGCTCCTGCGACTTCCGCAGCCACAACGGTCGAGGAGACGACTGAAGCTGAATTTGAACCCATCATCATCTCTAAGGATGCTAGCCTGGACGAACGTATCTGTATCCTTATGCTCAACAACGATAATTATGGAAAGCATCTGGCAACTTCAATCGTGAGAGCGGAGCAGTAGATACGTGAATATCATCAACGAGCGAAACGGAACATCCAGGAGGCCAAAGAACATGCACGCTGCCTTGCTGACACCACTCGTATGCAGTACGATGAAATTCTGAGTGTTGTTAACACTGTCAACACCCAGAGCAAAGACACCGCGGCCAACATCGCAGCCATGCGCAAAGACGGTTCTAACCTTACAACAGAGGTCACCATGCAGAGAGCTAGGTTGAACCAGGCTAAAGAGGTTTTGAACAAAGCTTTAGGAGATCCTAATGGCATCCTTGGTTTACTTGGCCAACCCTCTGGGTCTGGCAAGTATATACCACCGAATGCTCGGGAGAAGGCTAGCAGCAACACGGCTACACCGGCCACTACTACGTCAGCTAAAAGCAAGGAAGAACTTTGGTGATTGGAGGAACAACAACTACCCCTCAAGCCCCGCAGAAGAGTAAGATCCTGAAGACAGGTGAAGGCACTCTTACCGACCCTATTAAATTCACTCAATACGACAGCGACGGGGCGGAAAATGTTTACCATGAGCTCCCAATAATTATTATGGCATTGACCAGACAGGAAACCCAATCAAGATAACGACTCTGGTGAAGGATTCATCCCCACCAGCGATAACTATCCAACAGCCTGCTCCCAGAACCATCCGGCTGGGAGCGGGGATGATGACAGCTAGCCAGGCTATACCACAACAGACAACTTACTAGAATGTGGCAATGCCTCATCCCCTTCCCGTTCCAGATTATGTGAGACGCGATGAGGTTGAGGAGATGATCAGGATGGCCAACCTTAGGGCCCAGGTGGATGGAATCTATGAGGTGCCCTTCCTGCCGCATATAATGCTCGCGCCTTTTCCCAAAGGCTACAAAAATATAATCTTTTCTAACTTTTCAGGGGAAGACACCGAGAATGCGGTAACCCATCTGGCCAGGTTCAGAGTGCAATGCAGCCAGTATCAGAATGATGAAATCCTCAAGTGCAGGATCTTTGGCACCTCCCTGTCAGGAGCTACTTTCAGATAGTTTTCTAAACTCCGCCCAGGATCAGTGGCTGATTGGCCAACAATGGAGAAGCTCTTCCGAGAAACGTTTGGGACCACAGAACCAGAAGTTGACTTGGCTTCTCTCACTCAGATGGCCCAGCAACCCACTGAGTCCGCCGTGGCACACCTTCAAAGTTTCCAAATTCAAAAGGCCAAGCTGAACATGGTATTGCCTGAGAAAGAAATGGTTAAGTTAGCAATCAAGGGTTTGCAGCCCCGCCAACGAAAGAAGCAACATAGCAGCATGATTCAGTCCATGGGAGAGCTTATCACGAAGGTCGATAGCTTTGAACATCTTCTTAGGGATACCGACGCCAGAAAGAATTCATCCAAAGGCACTTACATGCCAGGGAAACACCGCACAATGGCAGCGTTGATCTATCAACCAGCTACTTATGATCCTTAATACCATCATCCTGGCAAATAAATTGTCCAAGGAACCTGTCAAACTCAAGTCTGTAGCCTTCACTAAACCTGAGTTCACGACGTACATATATGATGCCAACAAGGCACATGAGATTTTAGACGAGATGATCGCCGCGAAGATGATGAAGACAGATTTCGGCCCTTTCCCTCGACCAGATCATCTAAAAGGAAAAAAGTATTGCAAATTCCACAACTTTTGGAATCATAACACAGCTGATTGTGTCAAACTGAAGGATCAGATTCATGTGTGGTTCAATAATGGTAGTCTGCAAGCAAAAGCTCTGGCGACCGCTGCAGCACTAGTAGACCTGAACCCTTTTCCTGATACTGGGGTCAACATGGTCGAGGTCAACTGGACCAAACAGAACTAAGGGAAACCGACCTTAGACTTGACCACTAGTGGAACAGAAGAAAACGGGGACGAGATCCCAGGAAGGAAGAAGGTTAGACCTACAAGCGAGGCCTCACCAGTGATCCTCTGCTCGCGATGCAAGGAAGAATGTGGCATTCTAGTGTCACACGAAGAAGTCGAGCAGACTTTTAGCTTTGGATCTTTCCCGCCAATCAAGTGGGCTTCACCATCGCGAAATTATCAACCTTCTAGCCCCAAAGTAAGAGGTAGAAATGAGTCACCACCATCCCCAAAAGATTCAAACTTGTTTAAAAAGTTGAGAGCGGCCGCAGCCGAACAGAGACAGGATGGAAGGAACAGAGATGTCTTTAACAAAACCTTATATCCCACCTGCTTCAAATTCCACCATTAAAAAAGGCAAGTGGTACATAAGAAAGAAAGGGAAAGCGGTGGAAATCAGCCCCTCTAAGAAAAGGAAGTTGCAGCTCAGGTTTGGAGAGGCTAAGAGAGCATTAGAGGCTCTGAATCAGGGCCTGATTAAACCCTCGCAACTGGTCAAATCTCCTTAACAATACCAGAAGGAGATGGAGGCACTAGCCGCTAAGCCGTTAGTGGCTCCCCGCAGTTTCCAAAAGCAAACACGATCGAAGTCAGGGGCCACTAAGCCTATTTTTTTTCTGCAGGACTACAAAGGACAGGACACCTCGCCAATTGGGAAAGAAAACTCGCCAACTAGGCGACCACATGTCAGGCGCAGGTTGTTCCGCGAAGAACCAAAAGCCAAACCCTCAGTCTTTGGGAGACTGGGGGGCAAGGGCAACACTGCAGAAGCTTTATAGTGGAGACCTAAAAAGGTCCAGAGCGCAGCGATGGCACCCCTGAAAGAAAGTTCAACAGCGGAGCAAAGTTCAGAGCCTCCAAAGCAGTTGGAATAGATGCAAGAACACAAACAGGGTGAAGCGAAAGGCCTCATAGAGGAATCTTTGGTCGATCGGCTGGTTAAATAGTTCAACACAGACTTACCAGTGGATGAGACCGAGCTAGACCTTGAGGAGGCCATGGACGAGACGGATATCATTGACACCTCCTATAATATGGTTTACGTGTTACCCGCGAGATATGCACTGTCAGTCACCGCACAGGAATGCATAGAAACTGAGGAAGATGTCGAACAGCCATTGCAGATTACCTCAGCAGTGACTACACCGATCGAGGAGTCAGCACCGTCGGAAACCAAAGACCCACACTTGCTATGGTCCAACACATGCAACCTTTGTATATTACGGCGGAGATCGACGATACCAAGGTTAGCAAGATCATGGTGGATACCGGAGCCGCGGTCAATGTCATCACTACCAGGACCATGCAGCTGCTTGAAATCAAGAAAGAAAAGATCCAGTCTACGTCCTAACGCTTAAGAATTTCGTGGGGATAGTAACGAAGACGTTGGGTCTATTATTCCTGCGAATCAAAGTTGGTCCCTCAGAGAGAGTACATGAGTTCTTCGTTACAAATTGCTACACAGCCTATAGCGCCATTCTAGGCCGCGACTGGATTCACCGGAGCTATTGTGTTCCGTCAACTCTCCATCAAGAGCTGATGATGTGGAATGGGGTCACTGACAAGGCTGAGCTGATCAAGGCAGATCCTCGCCCAGTCCCTGTTTCCACGAATTACGTAGATGCCAGGTACTACTTGGAGCCGATCACTCCATTGTAGGTTAGTGGCCTCGATCAAAAGGGCTGCCCCACAAGGGTAATGGCCTCAGAATTAGCACAGTGGGGGCTCACGCTCGCAAAGGAGGAGCTGGGAAGGCCTGGGCACGCTGTGCCCAAACCCATAATTAGTTGATGGATTACGACCTTCCACGAGAAGGGATAGAGGCACTCCACTCTATGTATGAATGACTATCCTAAGGAGGCCTATGATTGAATTGCGACCTTAGAAATTGTCAACGAAGAGTTCTCTAACCAAGAAGCCGAAGAAGAAGAAATCCAGCTAGCGCCAGTAGCATTGGATGACACACCTCCCAAGGTTAGGGACCCTACCGAGAAGGTTAATCTTGGAACTGCTGCTGAGCCTATGGAAGTGGCTATCAGCGCGTATTTGGAGCCTAGCGAGAAACATATGCTCATCGACTTATTGCACGAATTCAAAGACTGCTTCGCGGAGAAATATGAAGACATGCCAGGCCTGTCACCGGACTTGGTATGCCACCAGCTGCCAACACTCCCTGACAAGAGGCCTGTGAAACAAGAGCCGCGAAGAATGAACTCTGAGACCCAAGTTCTGGTCAAAGAGGAGGTTGAGAAGATGCATAAGTCAGGCATTATAAGAGTGGCCAAGTACAATAAGTGGCTATCCAATATAGTGCTTGTACGTACGAAGAATGGCAAAATGAGGGTCTGTGTGGATTACAGAGACCTTAATTTGGCTACACCTAAAGACGTCTACCCCATGCCAGTAGCAGATATGTTAGTAGACGCAGTAGCAGGGCATGAATTATTTTCCTTCATGGACGGTACTGCAGGGTATCACCAAATTCTGGTTGCAGAGGAAGACAGACATAAGACCGCGTTCCGTTGCCCTGGGTTCGCAGGTGTTTTCAAGTACGTGGTTATGCCCTTTGGACTGAAGAACGCGGGAACGACCTATCAGCGTGTTATGAACTGATCTTTCACGACATTCTTGGGAAGATTTTGGAGGTTTATATCAATGACATGGTCGTGAAGTCAAAAAAGCGCGGGGACCACATCTTGGATCTCAGAAAGGTTTTTGAGCGCATGCGACTACACAAACTCAAGATGAATCCCACTAAGTGTGTTTTCAGGGTGCAGGCCGGAGATTTTCTAGGGTTTATAGTCCATCAAAGGGGCATTGAAGTTCCTGAAGATAAGGCCAGCGCGGTAATTAACATATCTGCTCCGCGCACAAAGAAGGAGTTACAGCGACTACTGGATAAGATCAACTTCTTACGACGTTTTATCTCCAACTCTGTAGGGAAAATCCAGCCCTTCTCCCCGCTGTTAAGGTTACATGGGCAGAATGAGTTCGTCTGGGAACCCAAACATCAGGAGGCTTTCGACAACATAAAGGTCTATTTGGCGGGTCCGCCAATTCTTGTTCCCCCTAGAGCTGGATTCCCATTAAATTTGTATATTTCAGCAGCTGAGGCCTCCATTGGCAGCCTACTCGCTCAAATGATGAGGAAGGAGTCGAACATGCCATCTTCTACCTCAGTAGGACACTCACAGATTGTGAAATAAGGTATACTCCAATGGATAAGCTGTGTCTTACGATATACTTCTCAACATGCAAGTTTAGGCATTATATGTTATCTTTCACGACTTGCATCATCGCTCAAACTGACTTAGTTAAGTATATGCTGTCGCGACCTATTTTGAGGGGTCGTATCGGCAAATGGGTGCTAGCCTTGTCAGAATTCTCACTCCAGTATGTTCCACAAAAAGCAGTGAAGGGTTAAGCCATCACGGACTTTTTAGCGCATCATCCTATGCTTGACGTTCCGGCGGTGAGAGATTTAGAAGTTGTTGTTACAACAGTGGGTCGCCCGGATTTGGCATGCTTACCAGAATTCACCCATTTATATCAAGCAATGATCTCCCTCCAGCCCTGCGTATTGTATTTTGATGGCTCCAGAACGGACACACGAGCAGGGGCAAGAGTTGTCCTGGAAAATCCAACAGGCGATCGTTTTTCCTATTCCTTCCAGTTAGAGTTCTAGTGCACCAACAACCAATCAGAATATGAGGCCCTCATTATAGGCCTAGAGTTGCTGCTAGAACTAGGAGTGTGAGATGTTCAACTACGCGGCGATTCTTTACTCGTGATCAATTAGCTCTGTGATGCATATAGGTGCTCAATTGCGTTGCTCATGCCGTACTTAGACAACGCGCTTGAGCTTTTAGTCCAGTTTTAAGGATGTGGACTTAGAACATATTCCCCGCGAGCACAACTTTGCTACTAATGAACTAGCTCAATTGGCTATAGGGGTTACACTAAAATATGGCGTTCGCGAACGAATCCTCAAATTGGAGAAACGCACGTTGCCGTCGTGGTTCGCGCGCCCTAACCCACCAGATGAGCATATGGTCGCGGTTTTAGAACCTATCGATGTGGATTGGGGTATTCCTTTGATTGATTATCTCAAGTAGCATGGCCCCACAGCAGATAGGAAGATCCGTTTTTTGGCTCTGAATTATTTCCTCAGAGGAGACAAGCTACGCCCATGTGGCGAAGATGGCATAGACTTCAGCTGTGTCTATGGTCGTGACGATAAGCGCTAAATGCGAGAAGCACATGCAGGTGTGTGTGGGGCTCATCAGGCAGGTCCGAAAATACGCTGGCTCATCAGAAGACATGGGTATTACTGGCCCAGCATTTTAAAAGACTGTATCACTTTCGCGAAGGGGTGTCAGGACTGTCAGGCACATGGACCAGTCCAGCATATTCCCAATATGCCCATGTAGCATATTATCAAACCTTGGCTTGCGCGAGGCTGGGCACTGGACTTAATTGGAATGATTCATCCTCACTCTACACTCCAGCACAAGTTCATCATCGTCGCTGCGTACTTTTTCACTAAGTGGGTGGAAGCTGAGCCTTTGAAAGAGGCTTCCGGGGCTACCATTCGCCAATTTATTTTTCAAATATTATATACAGGTTTGGCATCCCAGAAGTATTGGTCTCAGATAGGGGGCAGCATTTATGGGTGGTGATGTGGAACAGCTAGTCAATGACTTAGGCATCTAGTTTGTCCATAGTACACCCTATTACGCTCAATCCAACGGACAAGCGGAGGCCAGTAACAAGATTGTCATTACCTTACTGAAAAAGATGCTTGCAGAGAACCCTCGCCAGTGGCACGAGACATTGTACGAGACATTTTGGGCTTACTGCACCTGTAAACGGAATCCTACTGCTACAACACCATATGCTCTGATGTTTGGCCATAATGCAGTCCTTCCTTTGGAACTAAATGTTCGATCACTGCGCGTACAGGATCAGCATCATTTGATCGGTGAAGATTACGTTCAGGCAATGTGGCAGGAGCATGAGGACTTGAGCGAGAAGCGTTTAGAGGCTTTAGATTGCTTGATACAGGAAAAATAGTGCATCGCTCGCGCCTATGATAAGAGGACGCGTGGCCGCAGTTACTGTCACGCCCCGAATTTTTGAATAAACATTCAAAATTCGAAACATGAAAATTACCACAACTAAAATAATCATCCTGAAAATTTCTTTTCTTAACAACCTCACCACACGAAACAAAATCAAAACCGAATTTAGTCTCGGTTAATTATTACAACTCAAATCCAAAACGAACTGTAAAGCTCTAAATGAGCATACACACCTCACAACTAAAAGAAAAAACAATAACTGCTATAACACCTAAGTAGGTCGTTCACTACACCATTTGAATAGTGTACCGGGATTGCAACAACACAAAACCCGGAAAGCTTATGAAAGCTCGTATGAGTAAAAGGAAAAAACTATTGTTTAATTTAATCATAATTATTCCCACACAAATCAACACTCAACAATTTCCACATCCACAAAGTACTAACAATCTCAATCAAACACCATTTCAATATATCAAGACAAACCCCAACTCTCATCTTTCTTCACAATACCTCAACATCGTATTTATAAAAAATACGGTACTTGACAGACTAGAGCTCTAACTGAATCGTAGCCCGTCACCTGGCCTAGGTTATGGCATCCGACATATTTATCATTATCGTATTTCATCAATATGTATACTTATATACATATTTAGAACGTCCGATAATTCCACATACTCAACCAATCGTATCCCATCATCCACCCAGGATTAGAGCGTCTGATTACCCCACACCGGTCACTACGTTAACCTAAAACCCGAACTGAGCACAACATGTAATATCACATACTGAAATCAACCCAACCAAGATACCCAATATTATTATGAAATTACACAACTGAAATATAATCAATTCAACTCAATCATGTCATCACTCAACAATCCACTCATCAATATATATTTTTCACGTAAATATATATATACGTAATCATCCACTCAGGAATGACCACTAATACCATCTATAGTTCACACAAGAAAATCGTGAAATTCATTTGTATAATTAAAATTCATTTTACTTACCTATGGACCGTGGTGATTCAAGTCCATGTAATTTTAAAACAAATATTTAATCCGCAATATTTTTCGCACAATTACCAAAATAAATAAATTTAAAACGCTCGGTTCGTAATATGAACCAGGTCAGTTTTACTCACCTCGATACTCCCGCTGCGTCTTCAATACAATTATAAATAACGCCGAACTAGTCCACTCAAATACAATCCGTCAATCACCTAATCAAATGTGATTCGAATTTAGCCAATAATTCCAAAACATAATTGAACTACCATTTAACGGCCGGATTCTAATCTACAATGAAATCCGACTAGTGGATTCTCACGAATCGCTCCCTAATTACCGTTTTGCACATATACGAAGATCCAAAGGTTGGATCTTCGCCCATGACCACACAAAGCCTCTGGGACAGTCGATCATCATATCAAAATTATAAGTTCATCTGACGGTCCTAATTTCACAGATCATAAATCTAACGATCGAAATCGATCGAAATCACAAAATTCATAACTAATTCATACGATGTCCGAAAAATACGTATAATACGCCGAAATGATCGTATTGAAACACAGAATCATAAAATGGACAGAAACCAAATTTTAGACATCCGGAGGTGGCAGGAAAGGGTCGCCGGATTTAGGGACAGAGCCACCGCCGACCACCACCAATGGTGTTGGGGCTAAGCTTGTCCCCTTCGTTTCATCATTCTGAGCAACTTTCATAACTAATACAACACCAAAAAATGAAGGGAAGGGATCGAAAAGTACCAATTACAGTCAGCGGCCGGAATTTTTTCAGAAACCGACGAGCTTGAAACCGAAGTAAAAACTGCAACCTCACGCCTCGATCCCTTCTGGAAACTTGTTTAGAACTTCCTTGCGAACTCAACAGGCCAAGAATCACAAGAAACGATCGTGTATAGCTCGAGAATTTGGATCGAAAGTTGGTTTTTCGATCCGTACGGGGTCGAGCTCCGACGAACGTGAAAACGTTCGACCCAGTTCCGGTCCTTCTTGGTGCTTGTAGAGGAAGTTAAGGCGAGTTCAATGAGCCAAGAATCAAGTGAAATGATGATCTATAGCTCGAGATATTGTGATCGAACCGAAAACGAGCCTTTTCGGTTCGGGCCGTGCCGCCGCCGCTACCGGCCGTGTCACGGCGCAAGGCTGCCTCTAGCAGCTGCGCAAGGTCAAGGCGAAGCTCCTGGAAGTGGTTGCAGCTCGAGAGGTGGCCGGAGGAGAGGATGGGAGCACGGTTTCTCCGTGCTCTGTTTTTGTTGCTTTCGGCCGAGAGAGAAAACGAGAGAGAGAGAGAGAGAGATGAACAGTATTTTCCAAAAAAGGAAAAGGGAGGCCGGTGAAAAAATAGGGTTTCCAAAAAAAATCTAGGGTTTTTTCTATATATACAAGTTTCGAAAATCTTCTAAATTCAATAACTAATTCAGAAAAAATCTTATCTTTGTGTTCCGCACGTGTACGGACTCGTATCGACGAGCTCTACAACTTTCATGAAGGAAGTTTCTCCAAATTTTGTACGTAGAAAAAGTCGATTTCTCAAACCGACCATTTCGAGCTTTTCGTTAAAAATAATCGTTTCGAAACTTCGATAATTCAAAAAGTGAGTTATTATCGAATAACATTCGCGAAATCGCACAATAATCGCACAATACTCGAATTTTAAAATGAAAATTGCGGGTATTACAGTTACAAAGAGGGTGACATCGTTTGGAAGGCAGTGCTTCCTTTTGGCGAAAAGTTGACCAGCCGTGGTAAGTGGACTCCGCGCTGGGAAGGGCCTTTTGTTATTCACAGGATTTTGGAGCGGGGGGCTTTCCACCTCAAAGATTTGGATGGCGAGCTCCACCGCAACTCTATCAATGGTCGTTTCCTCAAAAAGTATTATCCCAGTGTTTGGGAGTTCGACGATCCCCCAGATTCTTCAGTTTATGGGGCAGGGGGCAAACCTAGTGTTCCTTGGTTCACTTCATGTAGGACTTTCCTGTGGCCTCATCCTTCTGTATTCGCTCCACCTACGAACACTAGGGGCAATACTATGTAACCAGGCCTTAATTGAGGCTACTGGATTTGCGCTACTTGTTTTGAATAGCCTTTTACCAATTTTTTGTTCAAATTTTCAAATTTTTCTTGACAATATGTGTTAGGAATATATGTAACGGCCTATTCCAGAGGCCTTATAATTGTTGCCACAATAACAAAATCAAAAAAATTTAATTGTATTCATAAGGTGGCTTTGCAGCCAGAAGCAGTACAATATTTTCGCGACAATTACATTTACAGTTACAAAGCCAAAAGTGGCTAAAACAACTATAGGGATTTCAGATCTTCTAAGAGCTTCTGGATCTTGCATAAAAGGGGGCAGAAAAGTGATCACTCTTCCTTTTGCTCTCTTCACCCTCCTTTGATCTGGGTCGCTGCTGCTGTCATCTGTTCTGGAAGGAGAAGGAAGGAAATAATCTATCACAACCCTTCCAGATGGTTATCCTCCGGGATGGAGATGGCGTCTTCAGGAGAGCACGACCCGATTGCTTCATCTACCTCTGGGGAAAAAACATAAGTCATTTCATCAGACCCCAGAGGTAGACAGTGGAAGAAGAACGATAGGCCCAGAGTGGCTTTCCGCCCTTCTTCGTTTTGCTCCACGCTGGAACATTTGAGGAGAGGGAATCCCCAGAATGCAGCATCCAACGTTAGGAGCGCCGCGTGTTCTTCAGTCTAACAAAAACCGATGAATCTTATCCAGGTTTCCAGAGACCAAAGACATGCGACCGACCATGAGATTAGGCTATAAGACCTACCCAGGCCATGAGATTAAGCTATAAAACCTAAGCTTTAGAGGCTAAGGGCGAAATCGTGTGGGGAAGATTTCAGGAAAAGAAGGAAGAGAAGCAGGGCTTGTAAAGATATTTCTGGAAAAGCCATGTTTGTATTTGTTTCACTTCTCCAAAGTACAGGTATTTATAGAGCCAACCTCAGTGGCTCAACTGTTCGATGGGCAGTTGGGATACTTTCAATACCATCAATGGGAATATCAATAGAATTGAATGAGAGGATCTCGGAAATAAAAGGTTTGACAACGCGTGGGAAGTGGAGAAATCTTCAAGGAGATAACCGCTCCGCTCCGTTCCAAGATCATCTTTTCGAATGGAGTTAAAACACTTAATTTCCCGTATATATGGACAAATATTTGGGCCAAGTAATGTGGGCTGAGTATTTAATTAAATAATAATAATAATATTGTTCACACAAAATAATGGGCCTAATGATAGAGGCCTAAAGATTTTGGCTTGCATAGGACAGGTGGAGGAGATGTTGATTTAGACGAAAGCTGGCTTCGATGACTGCTCGTTCTGCTTGTTGGGCCGCTTCGCGAGCTTGAGCCAGATCCTAGGATAAAGTTTCAGAGGTTGCTCATGGGCAAGCCTGGCAGTCACATCGTCTAGTTGGGCCTGGATTTCCCGAAGTTAAGACCAGAGGTGGCTCTGCGCGAGCCTCAAATCTCTGATCAGGACGGCGCAGTCACTTAAGAAATCGCGCGAGTGGTCCATCTACTGAACGAGAGTTTGATAATGTGCTTGGGTCTGTCTGGCCTGCGCGCTCGCGACCGCCCTCTCATTCAACCATTGGGGAAGTGCCTCCAATAGTTCATCGACTTCGCGGAATTGATCCTCAGTGATAGCATGCTCACGGAGAAGAACTCGGAGGTACTTTGGGGCTCTCGCAGGCACACCAGGCTTCAGGATATTAGGTCCCAAAAGATGACGAAGGCCTTCTCTAGCATCATCAACAACCCCAGGTGGGATAGCTTCAAGCACACGAGCCAGTCTCTCTAACCTGGAGGGAGACATAGGTGGCGGGTTTGGTTCCACATCAACAGGAGCCTCAGGAGGCTCCGCGCGACTCTGGCGCTGGCTCAGGATTTCCAGCTTCCTCCTCTACTTCAGGTGCTTGGGGGGCAGCTTCCTGATCAGCCAAGTTGTCGCCATCCGGTTCAGTAGGATGATCTACAGCTATCTCTTCCTCAGCAGCGACAGCTGCCTCCCCATTGGGAATAACGTTTTGACCCTACAGCGAGACGTTAGAATGCAGAAAGAAGTAGGAATCAGAATACATCACTTGGTAGAGATTGTACCTCTTCAATAGGAGGCTCGTGGAGAATTGCTAAAGGCACTGGTCCTTGGGCAGCTTCGCCAAAGTCTGGAACCAAGTCAAACGATACTTGCTCGCAAGAGGTATCTGGTGGCAGTTCTCTTTCTTCAGCTTCAGGCGAACTATCATCCAAGACCTGCACTGGAACCAGGGCCAATTGGGAATCACTTGTGCTGGAAATCACTTCCCCAGTTTGGCTAGAGGACCTACGACGAACCTGCAAATAAGGAGCGTTATAAGGTTTGGACTTGGGGTATATATAAAAAGAAGCACTTCAGCGCTCGCTTTGAGAATATTTTACCAGACGATCAGTGATTGGTTCATCTTCTTCCCATGGATCAGTCCGTGGGTCAGCGCGATTACAATCTGTGAAGATTGAGGAACAATCGAGTTAGACTTTAAGAGGAACTACGCTGGCGCTAAGTGAAAGGGAATCGCATACTGTTTCTGGGTCTTCATCATCAGAAGAATCCTCGACTTTAGGCTCAGTTGCTATTGCTTTTTGTTTTCCCTTCGCGGTTTGATCTATGGCCGAAGTGTTCGCGGTTGCTCGATTGCCCTGCAATAGCAAAGTTAGAGATAAGGAAATAGAAACAAGGGTAATGGGTACAAGAAGCGTTAATGAACTAGCAGTTAAGGGAGCTTACCTCTTGGGTAGGCTCGCGAATCACGATTCCATCTTGAGCAGGACGCGGGGCTTGCGCGGGTAGCGGAGCCAGCTTAGGTGGTGCCGAGCGGGGTCCTCTTCAGGAAAACGAGCTAATAACTCAGTGTCAGCGTCGTAGAGGTATCTCAGTCCCTCGAAGATAGTCGCGAAGAGTTCGTCATTCCTTTGTCTCCAGCAATTGACATAGACTTCTGACCACCATTGCTCCTAGTCTTTAGCATTCCCATCAACAGGGGCGAGGGAATTGGCCCAATCATGGAGATCAACTAGCGCGAGTGTACTTTGTGCTGGTGGAGGCCCAGTTGTGGGCCCAATTCTACACCAGGAGGTGTTGTAATTCCAAGCATCTTAGAGGGGGAAGGGCATTAGCTGGATCAGACCCAATTGGCTTGCAAAGTGGTTGGGCGTGTAAAGCTCATAACTGAGTTCCTCAGCAGCGAGTCTGATGTCTGAGCAGGAGATAGCACGGCGGAAATCCAAGCGCGCGCGGTCGCTATAATTGCTGTCCCTAGGAAGGAATCCATTTTTGAGTGGAGATGGGAATCTTTGTCCAAGCACCAAATCACAGTATGGCATTTCGTGCAGAACATATAGTTAGGAGAAACATTCGGAGTATGGTGGGGATGCATACCTTGCCTCGCGGCACAACCACTGACCTAGAAGGGCGTTGGCCAGTGGAAGCAATAGGATGTCTTCGCAACAGAATAAAGGAAAGTAAACCTGAATCCAGAAATTGAGGATCCAAAAGGGACCTGAGATATTGGTCTCGATGACCGCTTGGTGCAGAGTGCGGTAGAGAGCACCTAGCACCGGTTGTCCCAGCCTGACGATGCGGCCGTTGTAGAGGGCTGTGGCCAATGAAGTCCAAGGACCAGTAGGCTTGTTGGAGGAAATATAGAAAATAAATCTGCACAGCCAAAACTCTAGAAAAGCAATGCCTCAGGTGGCGTTGTGCTCTTTGCGGTAATGGACCAGCCACCATGGGTAAGAGGTGGTGTGAGTGCTATGACTAGTCTAGACCATGGTCGAGGGTGAAGGTGGTAGAGTCAAATTGACCATGCACGTATGGCTCCTCATCAATGGGTAACCCAGTGATGGTGAGAATATCGAGCAAGGTGATACCCATTTGGCCAAAGCGAAAATCGAATGTGTTGGTGGCGGTGTTCCAAAAGCAGGGAAAGGCAGCAAGTGGTGAGCGATTGCCGCCACACGGGAGATTAAAACATAGATCGATGGTGTGGGTAATACCTGCCTCGTTCTAGCGACCTAGATCTCGCGCTCGCTTTTTGCGATACCATGAAAGCTCCGCGGCACTGATATTGGATGGCCAGTACCCTATTTTGGCTCGGTGGTGGTGTGCGCCCCAACTTCTGAAATCTCTGGGGGTCCTTCGGAGGATTGGAATAGGTCGTCGGATGGGCAGGCTGTTAAGGGCAATAGCATCGTCCGAGATGAAATCTCGCGGTGCTGGGCCCAGACTCGCGTGATTATCAGAAAGCCTGAGTAACAACGGCCTTTGAATGGTGGTGTGGATGTGACAGCGAGCCCCGATACTGGTTCCCCAAGTGTGGGTGGCCTTCCCATTGATCTCCTCTTCCTGATCGATGATCATTTTCTTTGGGGGAGCCATTTCTGGGTTGCCGTAAAAGGATGATGAAGTGAGAAGGGTTTTACTGGATTTAGGGGACTAAAAAAGTTTCTGATGTGACAGGTCTGAAGTGGCTGTAGTTTAAATAAGAGTTTTTGTGAGGGAAACGATACGACGAAAAGACGTTTAGCGAAGCGAACAACCGCAACTCTCATTAATGACATCGTTTTAATCAGCGGACATGTCGTTTAAGTCCCCTTCAATCAGTTACATTTTCGCGAGCCTGGCGGGCAATGTTTGAGCCCAAAAGTATTTTTGGCAAGATCGTTTAGTGGGTTTAGCATAGCAGGCCGATACCTGCGACCCAAAAATAAGTCTACTTGGGTTTGGGTTACAGATTCGCCCATTCCAGAATCCATAAGGAAAATGAGCCCTTATTGGAATCAAGTAGCGGAGATTGAATAGGAAACCTCAATCTCTAATCTTTCTATAGCAAGGAACAGTCGAAACCCTAGGTATAAATACCAGGTTTCAAGGACGGAAAGCACACAACTCTCAACCTAATCATACAGATTATTAAAGCCTCTCCGGAGCAAATCTACCTACAACCTGCTTACAAACCAGCGAAGCAAGGGTAACGCCCTCGCAACCCAGCGAAGCTAAAGTCACGTTTTAGCAAACCCTGTGCTTTCTCCTCAATTTTCCGGTGATTGCTCTGCTCAACCTACAACGTTGAGTATCGATTCAGTTTCGCGAAGAGATCACAACCAAAGTCCTTACCCGTAAGGTAAAGAAATCCTTTTCCGGAAGGCAGAAGAAAGAACCTTGTGTCGAGATTGGTGCTCTCCTCGTCCACTGCATTTGATTCAAGAAGTCAGGTCAAGGGACTCCCCGATGACTGCACCCCACGATGCTGGCAGGCTCGCGCACTCAAAAGAGACAGTTTGCACCAAACTGATTTTTGGAGTCAAACACCACCTCTGAAATCTGATCTTGACCCCGCAAGCTGAAGGAGGTAATTGTTACGTCTTCTGTTATTTATGGATGAGTAATCTGGCTGTATATGTAATGGAAGGATTTTTACGTATCAATTCGTGTGCTACTTTTCTAAGAACTTACTAGTGAATTTCACTGATAGGTGGATTTAGGTTTTGTTGTTTTGTTCGAGTGAGATGGAAGACAAAGTTTGCATGTCTAATTATTGTTAGGAGAAATATCATCAATGGTCACTGAGTTATGACTTATTCAACACTTAACTCACTGTATTTTCAACAATATCACTTAACTCACTCAGTTTTACATCCGTCTTCACTTAACTCACTGTCGTTAATTCTACCGTTAGAAGCCGTTAAAATTGAGGGTATGTTTGTCAAAACACTTAAAAATCATTTTTAACTTAAAAAAAACTACATTTATTAGATTTGTTTTAAATTTCTTAATTTTCTAATAAAAATGAATTTTTTAACTTAAATATAATTTGAAAAAAAATTGTCTTTTTGAAAAAAAAGAAGTTAGAAATGCATTTTTTTTAGTGTTTAGACAAATATACTCTCAATTTACATTTATTCGACTTCTTAAATTTTTAAATTTCTGAGATTTCTAATAAAAAATGATTTTTTTAACTTAAATATAATTTGAAAAAAAATTGATTTTTTTTTAAAGGAAGAAGTTAGAAATGCATTTTTTTAGTGTTTGGACAAATATACCCTCAATTTTAATAGCTTTTAACGGCATAATTAACGACAGTGAGTTAAGTGAAAGACGGATGTAAAACTGAGTGAGTTAAGTGATATTGTTGAAAATACAGTGAGTTAAGTGTCGAATAAGTTATAACTCAGTAACCATTAGTGATGTTTTCTCTTATTGTTACTTGAGAAAACTGTCGAATGCTTTGTCCTTACTCTATCACCAACTAATTTATCAGTATATTTAAGATATGACGTTGTACCAAGCAAGATGACAAGACTTATATAATTTTCGTTGTTTAATTATTTGAAGTAATTCTTTTAACAACTTATCTTTACGCTTTCACCCCATTAGTAGTAAATCTAGTTTTGGTCGTTTTGGTCCTTTGATCCTCTTTTTATAAAAAAAAAACAACATTTGTTTCATTGTTTTTGTTCTAGTTTCTTTAAATTAATTTGTCAAACTCTTTATCCTTACTTTTTCATATTCTTTGATAGATTGAGGTATTGTTGTTTTACCAAACCACACTAAAACGTTTATCGAATGTCATTGTTCTGATTCTGATACTCTTTTAAGATAATTCATCAAAAATCGATCTTTATCATTTCTTTTAAAGAAACATCAAATGATCGATGAGCTTTGAATTGGTAAGACACTTCAATACGTAGAAGAAATGTCTATAGGAAGCAATTGCTTTCTCTCATTGCCTGCATCTATTTCGAAAGCAGATAAGGAAACTTTCATGAGAGAGTAGATTACCAGCCTCTTTATTTGTACCAAAACTGATGAAGCAATTCCATCCAAAATTCATGATGCAATTACTCTCTAGTTAATATAGCATCTAGTATACATTCGATGCAAATAGTGAATTAATGCATTTAGTTTTGCAGGGTTTAGATTTGTAGACTATACCATATGCAAGCTACTATAAGCTAGTAAGGGAATTAGTGTCTTTCCGTAAATTTGTTGCATACATGAACGCATTAAATAGCACTGAAGCATTCAAGTGGACAAGGCCTGCATTTTTTTGGTACGACTGGTAAGAGATATCAGCATATCTGCTTATGCCATTTACACTCCAAAATTTAATATGTGGACAAACGAAATTTATGGCATAGAGTTAGCAATGGTACAATGTGAACTAGCATTGAAGTAAAGTATGATTTTGAACGAGGACTTATTACCTAATTCCGATACGATCTGTTACAATTGATTTGCTAGGATTATAAGATGTTCGTTTTGATAATAATCTGCGGCCGCCACCAATTACATTTCATCTCTTATTATGCATGTAATTGCACTCTAAGGTCTCGTTTAGTTCACGAAATTGAGGGTTTGAGAAAGGAAATGTATTCCTTTCCTATGTTTGGTGTGGATAAGGAAATGAGCAACTTTTCTTTGAGAATGAAAAATATGGGGGAAAGTTAATCCTCTCATCCTCCAAACGATTCATTTTCCCTCCCACTTTTCCAGCATTAAGTGTGCCTTAATTAATGATAAAAATACATTTATATCTTATTGATAATTTTATTTGAAAAGTTTATCATTTGTGTTTTAATATATGAGGATATAAATGAAATTTTAGTAAAATTTAGTTTCTTTTCCTTACACAAACCAAACACTAAAATGGAAACAAACATATGTCTTCCTGTTGCTTTCTCACTATTTCCAAACAGTGAAAATGAAAGTTAGAAAAAAATTTGTTTTCCTATTCCACGAGATTTCCTAAGGAATTGATTTCCTTTCCGTGAACCAAACGAGGCTTAAATACTAGAATTAAGTTAATCATTAAGTCAATTATTATGTAATTAATTAATTTTTATTTATTTATAGATAATAAGCAGAGTTGCGAAAATCAAGATAAAATGACACGAAAATGATGCAAAAATTAGCGGAAATAGTCGATGCCATTAGTGAAGCGGAAGCTCACCTTCGAGAATACGTGCAGAACTATGTTGAGATGAGATGGGAAGAGAAGAGAAGAGAGAGAGAAAAAAAAAAGGAAGAGAAAGAAAATAATAAACGATGACATCATCACTAGCAATTAAGGGATGGGTGATGATGACGTCCAGACCATTTTTCTTTCTCTTCATTCCTTTTCTATTCTGGTCACGTGCACCACATGACCATCATCACCATCTTTACCTCTGGACCAGAAAGAGGGAGAGCCACACATTAATTCTATATTTTCTTTTCCTCTGGCTTCATTAATAAACACATCAAAACATAAGCTGAAACAAGCACCTACCTATGACTCTATGAGCAAGTTGATCATGAAGAGGACGTCTTCCCCTATTTTCTTTGTGTTTTCTCTCATTATCTCTTCCTCCTATGCTGCTGTGCAAGACTTGTGTGTTGCAGACTACACGTACAGTTCCTCAAGGCCCCGCAGGCTACTCTTGCGAAAATCCTGCAAATGTTACGGTAGATGATTTCGTCTACTCTGCCTTAGGAGTTCCTTGTAACACCTCAAATATGATCAAAGCCGGAGTCACCACCGCATTTTCTTCTCAATTCCCTGGTTTGAATGGCCTTGGCGTTGCACTAGCTCGCGCAGACTTGGCTGTTAGTGGAGTTGTCCCAATGCACACACACCATGGAGCTTCAGAAATTGTACTTGTTATTGAAGGAACCCTAACTACCGGGTTCATCTCCTCAGATAACAAAGTTTATCTAAAAACTCTTAAGAAGGGTGACATCATGGTTATCCCTCAAGGGCTGTTGCACTTCCAAGTGAATGTTGGTGATACCCCAGCTCTTGAGTTTGTTAGCTTCAGTAGTGATAGCCCCGGTTTGCAGATGCTCCATACTGCACTTTTTCAAAACAATTTACCTACTGATCTAATCGCGCGATCCACTTTCCTCGACACTGCTGAGATAAAGAAACTCAAGGCTCTTCTTGGTGGTACTAATTAAGGTTGACGTATAAGCACGAAATATGAATTGTTACTAAATAATGTCTCTCATCTGTTTAAGTCTTACCAATGTAAGAGTGCTCTGTACTTGTATGTTGTTGATTCATGTGTGAAGCAATCATGTTGAAAGCTGTACCTTATGATCAATAAATGAATTTAATTTTATTTATGCCTTGTATAATTTGAAGTCCATGCGGACTATCACATAGTTTCAAGAGTATTACCAGTTTCAATAAAATAAAATAAAATAATAAAAAGTGTCACTCTATCAAACAGCTAAACAGTAAACCCAGAGCAAAACTCATCTACTTAGCTATAACCCATAAGTGAGATTTTTATCGGAATAGTTGCTTCTGATGAAGTACTAGGAACGTTTATCCCTATCATAGTGTACTGGCTGCACGCAGCCCTCATTGTATCTATGGAAAAATCATTTCTGAAATATAAAATTCGAAGCGCATGCAGAGGAGGTAGACAAGAGAAACCACCTCGTCTCCAAAGGGACAGTCATCAAAGGCGTCGTCCTCCAGCAAGTCCATAAATATTCTTCAAGCAAATGCCACTTTCCTAGCTTGAAGAGACTTCAAGCTCAAGTCACCAGCTTTACCACCCAGGTGCTTTCCTTAGTTTCTGAACACAAATACCCAATTTCCATTTTTTTTAAAGGGATTTGAAATTCAGTCTAACTGGAATGTTCAGCTTCATCCCCCCCCGGTTCCATTTATTATATTAATATTTGAATTTTACAACCAGGTGAGACATAAAATCTGAACCCTATGCTATATATACCCAATTTCAAAGCTGTAAGCTTTTTCACTTTATTCTAATTTTACTCTCCTTAGTTTTCTTTTCATAAATAAAGGCAATAACGGCTTTGAGCTTTATATACTTGGTAGTTGGTAAAGCCAAACACTTTCATAACTATTGACAGCTAAAGATTTAAGCTTTTAACCATAAATAAAAAATAAATTAAAAACGGTATGGCATGGGGGAATGGAAATTACCAGAAAATGGAACAAAATCAAGAGCGGGAAAGCAATAAGGGCATTGACGCCTCCTCGGAGAAGCGCGGGTAAGTAATTGAGCAAAACGACGGCGTAGTAGTTGAGGCCGCCTATGCCAACAACGATTAGGACCATTAGGAGCCGAGGGCTCGCAGCGCCATGCAGAGCTTGAACGCGTTACACGCCATTCCTGCTGGTATTGATCTTTGGCTTATCAGAAACAAATCCAAAATTAGAATTTCATTATTTTTTGGGAATTGGGATTCTGTTACCGCATCGGGATTGGTCGAATTGCATTGACAAAATTGTGATTGCGATTTGACCAAAAACGAAATGCAGAGGTCAGATTCCAAACACGTTGTTGAGGCTGGGGGATAAGACTACGCAGACATTGTTTATTGTTTATTCACCCTTTTTTTCCTTCTTTTCGTCTTCTTTTTTCCTTCTTTTTTCTCAATGAAACTCTTATTCGCACTATTTCTTTATAAAAAAATATATAAAAAATTGTGAGATTATACTGAAATAAGAATGCTTAAAATAACAAGGCACTACCAAATTGACCTCCTCCTCCATTTCTCGATGTTCCCGTCTCCCCTATTGTCATTATATGACGGAATTGAAGGTAAAGATTGTTGTTGTCTTTGTGTAATTGTCTAATGTGCATTTAGGTTATCCAATGAATCGGATTTTCAAAAGGTCAATTTGAGGTTATGAATAAAAAATAGTTTTAGCAGTTCAATATATGCTAATTCTATTTCATATATGACATGCTAAATTGCTAGACTGACGAAATAAATACAAATAATGTGTGCATGGATTGGTCAGGTCTAACTCTTACATTTTAAATTGAAATTGATTATGAAATTAGTAATTAGACGATGACAGATATTAATATATAAATGAAAAATGAGTTTGAGAAAATGATTTGCTTGGTAGTCGGGCTGGTAGAGCTGGTGTTGATACTCGAAAAATCATACAATAAATTAACACAATGCTACAAGCAAAACAAGCATGAACACGTGATTTAAGTAAAGTTCTACAATTTTATAGGATTTTACAGTGTGTGTGTGTGTGTGTGTGGTGTGGTGGTAAGGCTTTGGTCTCATATATAAGAGGCATGAGTTCGAGCCCCATCAAGGATGAGAATGGGGTGGGGTTTTTTCTGTAAAAAAAAAAAAGATTTTACATTCGTCTTTCAATTCAAACCGAGAAACAAACATACCCTAGATGTGGACCCAAGCCACATCCACGCATTTTTTGGGCTTGTAGAAGTGGGTGTGGTGTGGAAGGTTACAAAAACACATAATGCTCGTCTATTAATTTAGTGTCATTGGTGATCTTAGTCTTGGGCCCGAGATCTAAGCCCAACGACTTAAATCAATAGCGAAATGGTGAATATGAGATTTGGGCCAACATTTCGCTCAAAACTCAAAACCCAAAAGAAAAGAAAGCACAAACCTTCTATTATTGCCTAAAACCCCAAAGAAAGAAAGCTCAAAATCTAACACCTTCTTCCACTTCGTTCTAGCCTTGTTTTCTCCCTCACAGCAATTTGATGCACAGATCAAACCAAAGTCCTTGAGAAATAGTGATTCCTTTTGTTAGTTAGCTAGGAAGAACCTTTCTGACCAGTAAAGAGATATCCTCTTGTTCTTTAAACAATGAGCTCATAATTCTCAAGTTTCTTCTTCAACCTCGTTGATTCTAGGTTTTGTGCCATCGCAGCTGCCTCTACTGCAATCGTTGTCGACTGCTACAACGACTTTCACTTTCTCCCAAAACTTCAACTATCAAGTAAGCTTTCTTTTCCATATTTTATGGCATAAATCTTGTATGAGTTGAAGGAGAAACGTTTTATCCAAGAAAATCAACTGCTCTGATCCACAACAATACTCTTCAATCAAGCCTATAAAAAGGCAGACTTTGAACTAGAAAGGGGCATGGAGCTGAACCCATAAAACTTAGGAACACTACTGCAATCAAGCCTTTAAGTCTTCAAGCATGAACCCGGTTCTCAACCATTTTTCCAAACTCTCCTTCAAACCAATTTTTCAGAAACCTAAATCTAAAAACCCCCCAAATTATCTCACCGCAATGTGTTTCTAACTCCCACATCATGCTTCATGCTGTCAAGCCTTATCTGTTTTTCACATAATCTGAATGACATACGTACAAGTCCTCCCATTAATCAAATTATTGGGTGATTTTAGTCTAGTCAATGTTTAATTCAAAAAAGACCCCATTGCTGGTCTTATAAATCCAATAATTGATAAATTTTAGTAAAAGATTGGACCAACGACTCTAGTTCAGTTCGATTCCTAGGTTTATCTATTCCTATTATATTTCACCATTGGATTATCGCGTAGGGTATCCTTAAGTGGCTTTTGTTATCAACAGCTTTGCCAAGTTATTGATGGGGATTGAGTTTAGACTGTTTGGTACATGAGCACTTCTCTACATTTATAAGTTCACCAGCTATTTTGTTACGAGTGGTCCTTGTGAACCATTAAATCAAGTAATCAACAACGGACTTTGACCTTTCCAAATTGGGCCTGGCTCAAAACATGCAAGTGCAACATGATCTTGAGTCCAGACGGCGTGGAAGTATATAAAAGTTCAAGTTTCTTTATTTTCACTCTTTCATCAACTGAAGAATTTTAAATGAATGTCTATCGGACAGCCTAAATTAAATAAATATAGATTAAGGGGGTGTATTCATGTAATACCCGTAATTTTTATTTTAAATTCGAGTAATTGTGTTGAGTGATTATTATACGATTTAACGATTATTGTTCGATAATAATTCACTTCTACATTAATCGAAGTTTCGAAACAATTATTTTTAACGAAAAGCTCGAAATACTCGGTTTGAGAAATCGACTTTTTCTACGTACGGAATTTGGAGAAACTTCCTTCATGAAAGTTGTAGAGCTCGTCGATACGAGTCCGTACACGTGCGGAACACGAAGATCGGATTTTTTCTGAATTAGTTATCGAATTACGAAGTTTTCCGAAACATGTATATATAGAAATTTTTTTTGGGAAACCCTAATTTCCCACCGGGCTCTCTTTCTCTTCTTCTTTCTTTTTCTAGAAAAAAAAAAACTGAGCTTTCTCTCTCTCAGCTCTCGCATCCGTCTCTCTCGACCGAAAAGGAGAGCAAAACTTCTCCTTAATTGTTCTCCCTCCACAGACCACCTCTCAACCTCAAACCAAGTCACAGGCGTTCGTCTCGAGCAGCTCTAGCACCCAAAGGCAGTTTTACAAGGCGGCGCGGCCTGTAACGGCGGCGGCAAGGCCCGAACCGAAAACCACCATTTTCGGTTCGAGCTTGATATCTCGAGCTACACTCCACCATTTCACTTGATTCTTGGCTCATTGAGCTCGCCTCAACTTCCTCTACAAGCACCAAGAAGGACCGGAACTGGGTCGAACGTTTTCACGTTCGTCGGAGCTCGACCCGAACGGATCGAAACACCGAAACTTTCGATCAAGATATCTCGAGCTATACACGATCGTTTCTTGTGATTCTTGGCTTGTTGAGTTCGCAAGGAAGTTCTGAATAAGTTTCCATAAGGGATCGGGGCCTGAGGTTGCAGTTTTCACGTCGGTTTTCAAGCTCGCCGGTTTCTGCATTTTTTCCGACCGCCGACTGTAAATAGGTAATTTCGATCCCTTCCCGTCATTTTTAGGTCTTGTGTTAGTTATGAAAGTTGCTCAGAATGATGAAATGAAGGGGACAAGCTCGGCCCCGACACCATTGGCGGTGGTCGGTGGCGGCTCTGTCCCTAACTCTGGCGGCCTTTTCCGGTCACCTCCGGAGGTCTAAAATTTGGTTTCTGTCCATTTTATGATTCTATGTTTCGATATGATCATTTTGGCTTATTATACGCATTTTTCGGATATCGTATGATTTAGTTATGAATTTTGTGATTTCGATCGATTTCGATCGTTAGATTTTTGATCTGTGAAATTATGACCGTCGAATGAACTTGTAAATTTGTTATGATGATCATATGACTGTCCCAGAGGCTTTGTGTGGTCATGGGCGAAGATGCGACAGTTGGATCTTCGTATATGTGAAAAACGGTAATTAGGGGAGCGATTCGTGAGAAACCACTCGACGGATTTTAATGTAAATTAGAATCCGACCGTTAAATGGTAGTTAAATTATGTGTTGAAATTGTTGGCTAAATTCGAATCACATTTGATTAGGTGATTGATGGATTTTATTTGAGTGGGCTATTCGGCGTAATTATAATTATAATTATATTGAAGACGCAGCGGGAGTTTCAAGGTGAGTAAAACTCACGTGGTTCATATTACGAACCGAATGTTTTAAATTTATTTATTTATGGTAATTGTGCGAAAAATATTTGCGGATTAAATATTTGTTTTAAAATTTCATGGACTTGAATCACCACTGTCCATAGGTAAGTAAAATGAATTTTAACTATACAAATGAATTTCATGATTTTCTTGTGTGAACTATAGATGGTATTAGTGGTCATTCCTGAGTGGATGATTACGTATATATATATTTACATGGAAAATATATATTGATGAGTGGATTGTTGTGTGATGATATGATTGAGTAGAATTGATGAATTGATTTTATTTCAAATTGTATAATTCCATAATAATATGGTATATCTTGGTTGGGTTGATTTCAGTATGTGATATTATATGTTGTGCTCATTTATGGGTTTAGGGTCGACGTAATGACCGGTGTGAGTAATCGGACGCTCTAATCCTGGGTGGATGATGGGATACGATTGGTTGAGTATGTGGAATTATTGGACGTTCTAAATATGTATGTAGGTATACATATTGATGAAATACAATAATTGATAAATATGTCGGATGCCATAACCTAGGCCAGGTGACGGGCTACGATTCAGTAAGAGCTTTAGTCTGTCAAGTACCGTATTTTTATAAATACGATGATGAGAGTTGTGATGGAAGTGGTGAGTTGGATTGTCTTGATATATTGAATTGGTGTTGTTTGATATTGTTAGTACTTGCATATGTGGAAATTATTGGGTGTTGCTGTGTGTGGGGATAAATGAGATTAAATTAAGTAACAGTTCTTTCTTTTACTCATACAAGCTTTCATAAGCTTACCGGGCTTTGTGTTGTTGCAATCCCGGTAAACTATTCAATGGTGTAGCGGATATTCCTGCAGGTCAGGATAACCAGGGAGGTGACCGAGCTGCTTAGGTGTTACAGCAGTTTTGTTATTTATTTAGTTGTGAGGTGTGTATGCTCATTTAGAGCTTTACATTACATTTGGATTTGAGTTGTAATAATTAACCGAGACTAAATTCGGTTTGATTTTATTTTGTGTGGTGATGGTGTAATGAAAAGAAATTTTCAGGATGATTAATTTGAGTTCGTAGTATTTTCATGTTTCGGATTTTGAATTGTTATTCTAAAATTCGGGGCGTGACAATTCAATTCAAATTTTAAAAGATTTTGTTTGAGTTTTTATAATCCATGGATTTACTTAATCAACAGATTGTTTAAATTCTATATGGACTCTGATTGATTCTAATTGATTGATTTATTGGTATTTGTTTTGATTTTACAAGTCCTTATGATATTTTTGGTAGATTAATTTTTTTTTCTTCTTTAAAAGTATTGGATGTATGGATCCAACTATAATGCTATATCAATGACAAAAAAGTTTTTTGTGTGTGTGTGAGAGCGTGTGTGTGTGTGGCAATCTACCATTCTTCATGTTGTGTGTAATGATATATGAATAATAAGAGAAAACTAATCAGCCAAAATGTTACATAAAAAATAAAGTAATAAACTAATGACATAATTTATTTCATATCTAATTTACAAAAGAAACATGTGTGTATGTATCATCTTAACAATACCATTGAAGGTGAGCTTAATTAGCTAGAAGAATTAAAAATAAAAAAATTATTAGATGAAAGCAGAGGCAAAGGAGGATAGTGGGAAGATAGGTCTAAGACAAAATAGATGAGTGTCACCTATTGAGAACTGTTTTTTTTTTTTTTTTGGTGAAGTGCTTCTTCATTTTTTGAGTGAGAAAACATCTATCAAAATCTCTTGGTAATTGGTTGGATTGTTTTTGAGTTTTGATATATATGAAAAGCACTATAAAATCCTCCAAAATCCAACATTTAATGAAATCCTTAAAAATCTGTATACTTTTGAATATCTGAAGATTTGAATAGATAATTCTAAATCTTAATTGAATACATCAAGATTTTAAAGGATTATTTAAATCTTAATTGAATACCAATAGACTTTTAAAATATAAAAAAATCTTGTAGACTCTGAAATGAATATACACGCTAAAAGTAGAGTGAGCAGACATTGAAAGGCTTTGAGACCCAACTTGGCTTTCTAACTTGTTATGTTCCACTACGCGACTGTCTCGATGAAAGTTCTACATGCATGACATCAATATATTGATATATTGATATGAAGTACGTATATTAATATAATATATACACATCGGGATATTGATCTACCATACAGTGACCATACACTAACTCTTTAACCAAACACAATTGAATTTGATCCACCAATGCGTAGAATTAATCTATGTGAATTAAAGGTATCAAACTAACCTACTTAATGTTTCGATATAAATATATAATTGGTATATTGATATTATCCCTAACCCTTCAGCCAAACGCCCAAATGCAATTGAATTCGATTGCTGGTTAATTAGTCATCGTGGCTTGGGAGAGTGGGGGAGACTGGCGCGTGATCGGAATAGATGACAGTGGTCAGCGGCAAAGTTAAAGAAATAAAGGTGGACCACCGTGGCGATGGCGACGACTTCTCAGCCGCGAAGCTGTCGTCGGTGACATTAAATAACTTCACATGCACGGACTACAACCGGTGGTTAGGCAGAAGCATCCATTGGAGTTAGCTCTAACTCCTGAGCACAATAAATGGTGGTGGATGGTGATCGATCTCATCACTTATGAGCCTGCAATAAATGGCGCCAACCTCCACAACGCACCCTCTTTAATGCCTGACTCTGACTGACGTACTCTCCTCTCTCGTCTTCTATAGTAATATTTCTCCATGTCACCTCTGAAATCTGATCTTGACCCTGCAGGATAGGGAGGTTTGTTACTTCTAGCTAGCTTTCTATTAGAAAAATTCCTGCGTGGGTAAGTCCCCACCACGTGGCCTTAGGACCAGCCAATCAGAGGAAAGAATTTTTTTTCACGTTTTCAAACTGTCCTTAATCCCTCATGTGCAATACCCAAAACACCTCCCTGCTGGACAGTAATTGGTCGTCCCCACCATGTGTCTCGTGCGTTCGCCCCACAAGAATTTCTCTTCTATTATCTATAGATGAGTGATTAACCTGAGTTATGTAATTCAAGTAAGGATTTTACAAATTAAATGCTGAACAAATTTGACCGTAGAATTACTACTTTCTTATGTACTTACTAGTGAATTTCACTTATAGGTGGATTTAGGTTTTGTTGTCTTGCTCCGGTGAGATGGAAGACAAAGTTTGGTTAATTAGACGTTTTAATTTGAGAAATTCGCCGAACACTTTGTTTTTACTCTATTACTAATTGATTAATATATTCAAGATATGATGTTGTAACGAGCAAGATGACAAATCTTGTACAATTTACGTTGTTTAATTCTTTGAAATAATTTTTTTAACAACTTATGTTTACACTTTCACAATTGGTGGTAGACCTAGTTTTGGTTGTTTTGCTAAGTGTTACAACACTCGTTTCATTGTTTTTGTTCTATTTTATTTAAAGCAATTTGTTGAACACTTTATCTTTACTCTTTCATATTCATTGATAGATCGAGGTATTGTCGTTTTGCCAAACCACACTACAAAGTTTATTGAGTTGTCATTGCTCTAATACTTTTTAAAGATAATTCATTAAAAATCGATCTTTATCATTCGTTTTAAAGAAACATCAAATGATCGATGAGCTACGAATTTATAAGACACTTCAGTACGTAGAAGAAATGTCTATAGGAAGCAATTGCTTTCTCTCATTGCCTGCATCTATTTCGAAAGGAAACGAGGAAATTTTCATAAGATAGTAGATTACCAGCCTCTTTTATTTATACCAAAACTAATGAACCGATTCCATCCAAAATTCATGATGCAATTACTCTCTAGTTAATATAGCATCTAGTATACATTCGATGCAAATAGTGAATTAATGCATTTAGTTTTGCAGGGTTTAGATTTGTAGACCATACCATATGCAAGCTACTGGGGGAATTAGTGTCTTTCCCTAAATTTGTTGCAGAAATGAACGAAGCTTAACAGCACTGAAGCATTCAAATGGACTAACCCTGCATTTTTTGGTACGACTGGTAAGAGATTTCAGCATATCTGCTTATTCCATTTACACTCCAAAATTTAATATGTACGTGGACCAACCAAATTTATGTCATAGAGTTAGCACTGGTACAATGTGAACTAGCATTGAAGTAACAGTATATTTTTGAACGAGAACTTATTACTTTATTCCGGTCCGATACGATTTGTTACAATTACTTTGTTAGGATTAAAGGATGTTCGGTTATTGATAATTATGAATTATCTGCGGCCGACACCAATTTCACCTCTTACATCAAGGTCGGATTAAAACCATTGATACGCTCGCACTAGTTACAATAAATAAAAGTAAAAAAGAGTTTATCCCCCCAAATAGAGATTATCAACTTGCTTCTGCTGCAGAGTAATTCGGTTTCAAGTTCAAACCCACTCGACGAGGATTCTAAGCCACAGTGAAATTTCAGTAATTCACTTAGCATTGTTCAAATAAACTACAAACAAAATACCTACAGAAAAGACAAACCCAAAGTGATTGAGTGAGTAATTAATCCATTTCTTAACCTTCAATTCTTAAAACGAACACAGTTTTTAGGCTCTGGGAAACTAATAGCTGTAGCTCACCAGTGCACCTAATTTATCTTATCCTGCTATGCATGCAACTAGCTTCCTAACTTCGTCTTGTTCACGGCGCGCGCGTGTAGCCGAGTTGCCTCCATATATGGTGATTACATAACCCCATATGATTACTACACGACGAAAAGTCCAACCTATGAAAATGAAAGAATACAAAAAGAAAGTATGGATCCAAACCCAGCGCTCCCAAAGCATCAACTCAAATTCAGGATAAACAAAACCACAGACCCCGTCACGTATATAGATATGATGTGCCACTCTTACAGAAAAGACTGAAACAAAACCCAAAACAAAAATGGCTCCCTCGTCTTCTTCCCCTTCCTCCAAATCCCCACCTCCCCCAACAACAACCTACTTCACTCCTGTAAGTATACATCTTGGTTTTGTTCGAGAATTGTGAATTTCATGACAGCTTGTTTAGTTGGAAACTGATAATTGCTTATTTCATTTTGGCTGCAGATTCAAGAAGAAGATGGAAATGAGAGTACTAGTACTACCACCCCTAACAAACCTACTCCCAAGCACCACAACTCTACGCCTCTCCACTATTCTCACAAGCACGGCAAGCGTCACGGTAAAAAGCGCTCGGAGATATCCGCCGGTTCGTCGTCGGCCACTCGCGAGGAAGAAGACGACGACGACATGTCGGTGAACTGCAACAAGTGTCGTCCAAACGCTCGAGAAAAGATCTCGGTGGTGCCCTTGGACAACAACAACGGCTTCAATCGCAAGAACGGCTCGTCGTCCGTCTTCATGGCCAGCCCAAACGGCATTCTGAAGTCTATTCTCTCATCGTTCACCCGGAAGAGTCCGAAATTACCGATGGACCCTTACGCGGCGGCGAGGGAGGAGAAGTGGAAGGTCGCGGTGGCGGAGCTCTCGCAGAAGCTGATTCAGACGACGAGGAAAAAAGACGAGGCGCTTCTAGAAGCTTCGAGGCTGAAATACTCGATGGCGGAGCTGGAGAAGAAGCTGAACAAGCTCGAAGTCTATTGCCATGGATTGAAGTCCGGGCTTGAAGAATGCAGCAGCGGCAATTCGCCGTACCAGTTGGGATCAAAGCCTCAAAATAAACGACAGGGCTTCAGCGGGTACAACGACAACAACAAAGCCGTCGTGGAGCATTTCTTGGTCGCCGTCTCCGAAGCCCGGACCTCGGTCCGGCTCTTAAGCCGGTCTCTGACGATGCAGCTCAGGCACTTGGCCGGAAGCAAAGTATACGACAAGATCACTGCTCTCCTTCAACCGTACGACATCAAGCTCTC
This sequence comes from Rosa persica, assembly GCA_025331145.1. Classification (NCBI taxonomy): domain Eukaryota; kingdom Viridiplantae; phylum Streptophyta; class Magnoliopsida; order Rosales; family Rosaceae; genus Rosa; species Rosa persica. The sequence goes on along the minus strand of WFKR01000007.1, from coordinate 14,331,684 downwards.
GTTGTCCAAGAACCCAAGAAGCTTGCTTTTCTACTTGGAAGCTCTGCTGAACAAGACGTTCTTCGACGAGTTTGAATCGCCCGGGTTCTGTAAAAACTCGGCCAACCACATCCTGAACCCGGTCGAGCGGTGCGAGGCGAGCTACGCGTCGTTTGAGCTGCTCCGGGGGCTGACGTGGGACGAGGTTTTGATCAAGGGGACCAGGCATTTCAGCGAGGAGTTCAGCAGGTTTTGCGATAGGAAAATGAGTGAGATTGTGACGATGTTGGGCTGGAACCGGGCCTGGCCCGAACCGCTTTTGCAGGCCTTCTTTGGGGCGTCCAAGAGTGTGTGGCTGGTTCATCTTCTGGCCACGTCGGTCCACCCGAGCTTGCCGGTTTTCCGGGTCGAGAGTGGGGTCGGGTTTGACCCGGTTTATATGGAGGATATGGGCGGAGACAAGGCGAGGAAGTTGGTACCTTCCGTGGTTCGGATCATGGTGGCGCCGGGGTTTTATGTTTATGGGAGTGTGGTCAAGTGCAAGGTGCTTTGCAGGTACAATAGCAATAGTAAGGGTTTGACCCATTCGTCACCTTAAATTTGGGACCCTTTTTTTACTAGCTCTATCATACTTAATTTGTTGCTATTTTGATCTAGTTATGTGGTAATATGATGTTATTATGTATGTGTCATTTAGTGTAATAGTAATTTGGAGATCAAAAGAAGTAGCATTTTCTTTCTTTGTTATGATATTTTGTTTTCTTAATAATTACGATGAGATCATTGCATATACGATTTTCTTCTTGGAATATGAACATAAATGTGTTCATATGACGGTTAATTTCATATACACGAAAATGTTCACCTAGTCAGTTATTGACCAATAAAATAATGTCTAATCACACTTGGATGTAAATTCAATGACAGAGAGAATTATTATTAAGTTGAGATGTTTTGTTTTCCATCATTGGATGTAAGTTTAAAGGTTATTGAGCATATACATTACAGAAATGCTGGATGTAATGATACAACAGCTTTGACATCTATCATATTTAGAAGGCCCCATTGTTGTTGGTGTAAATCTTGGTGATGATATGTTTGTGTTCATTTTGGGGATGTTGGGATCGATTCAAATAACATTTTTTTGTTGATTTTGTTTTATTCTTTGTTGTGTGTACCCTACTCTTAATCATTTTTTTTCTTGTTGGTACCTTTGGGGGAAGAGAATGGGGGTGAATCTAATTATATAAGAACCAGAAACGAAACTGTCTTGATCATGTGTAGATGTAACAAAAGTGCTCGAAATAGCTAAACCAATAGATGATGAATAGACCCATGTGGACTAGAACCGGATGCTTCTCTTGTGAATGGTTTTTGGAGCTTCTGGATTTGAATGATATTATAAAGAGTATCAATTTTGTTGTCTGGATTTGAATGATATTATAAAGAGTATCAATTTTGTTGTCAAGTAACAAAAACTTTTTTCAATATCACAAGCACAGTGAATCATCGAAAAAAATATCGCAAGCACAGTGCCCTACGTTCTTGGGCTGAAAGTAACCACTCATGTGTGAAATGGTGGTACTGTGGCCTTAAGATTTGTAAGCAAAGATATGTATTCTAACTCATTATGTATACAACTCACTCTTTGGGATCAACCTCAGGCAATCCCCTGCAACTTGAATTTGGATTTCATGGAGTGTCCTATAGTACAGTCAAACATTCACGGTGAACAATGTCTATTTTTTGAGACTTGAGAGAGACGTTTGCTTCCGTTCTTGTTCTTTTCCTATTTGGAAAAACAGAAGTTGTATCGGGGCTTGAAGTTTTGGTTGTGGAAAAGGTTGAACTTGGGTTGCTTTTAGTCGTTCAGTGACACGTGACTCCGGATCAAAGCACTTTACCCTCTTTTTTTTTTTTAAACTTGTTAGGTCCTTAGCACATGTCAACGGACTTGCGGACCACGGCTGATATTCAAGAGTTTTCGTTACGGTATTGTTTTATCGTTTGAATGATGATGTCATTTTCACGACATGTAGATGGATGGATATGAGAACAATAATTTTCCGAGTCGAGGATGTGAATGATAAGTGTCCACTCTATCCATTGTCATTCTTAAGCTAAGAACAGTTAAAATCAAATAGCCCAATCAATTATTGATGACGGTAGGAAGAGTGCTGAGGAGGGCCACTAGTGAGGAACTAAAATGGGGACTCTGGTGAGGTTTGGTGCCAAGATTGTCAAGTTGTCGACGCTGCAACAGAGGCTGCACTGTTGTCTTTTGTTGCGTACGAATGGTCTGCAACAATGGCTGCACTGTTGTAGTGGAGGTTGGGGTGGACCTAATATGCTACTGTTGCTATTTTGTCCAGGAGGAAGAGGCATGAAGCTTAATTTCAGCAAGGCATGTGCAAACTACACAGTGGTAGGAACTGGGATTACTAAATTAAATACAGAATTGACCCCAAAAAAATTAATACAGGGAAAAACGGTGTATTTCCTAGAATTGGTAGCGATTAGTGTAAGCCGGGTTGTGTTGATGTCAGGTTGGGACTTTGAGGATTACAGAGCCTCCCATTTGAAACTCCCAAAGAATATAGTATGCATAAACTGTTCTATAGACAGATCAGTATCAGCAAGGAATCTTACTCAGTCATAAGTCATGAGGCTTCAACAAATAGAGATCAAAGCAGAAGAAAAAGAAGGAAAACTTAAAAACAAAAGGAAAACTTAAAAACAATGTAGCAATTAGCAAGATTATATAGGAACGTACCATTCATTCAGAAAATAGGTACGGATTCAATCTCATTCTACAATGCATTAGCTACAACTTGGAATATAAAAATCAGTTGAGCCCTCCTTAAAACTCTTGTAAATTACGAGTTGCATAACATGCATCTAGCTAAAACTCCCATGCATCTAGCTAAAACTCAGAAAGATCTAATCGTCATTGTGATTTGTGGATGATGTTGGAATTCCGTTTGGTTTACTCATCAGAAAGTACCAAATGGAATTTCTTAAAGAGATCAAGGAAGGGTAACAAGGAAATTAACCAACATGATTGCAGCTGATAGATACTTGTGTCGACTATTCATGTATGATTTTGAACTGGATGGAACAGTTATGCAGGCCTGCTGCATATCACAGATCTGCTGCAACACATGCTATGTCAAGAATGTCTTTTACATATGCCTTCTCAATTTTCTTTCATTTGGCTTAACAGAAAGTCAGAAACCAACAAGATCCTATATGTGGAGTTACGGATTAATTCCATTATTCACAAAACTTACCTTCTACATAACTGCGTACATATCATACGTTGTATGTTATTTTAGTTATCCAACACAAAGATTCATTGTTCAGGATCTCAATCAATTTATAAACAAAAACCCTAAACTTCCAATGGTTATATATTAAGATAGTTTGGGTCAAATTGATGGATGGTTACCCATTTCTCGACAATGGGGTGGATGATAGCCCGCCTCAACCCCATTTTAGTCGTCCCTGGGTTTAGCTTCGTCCCTGAACATTCCCTTAAAATAAAATTTTTATCTCTAACTGAGTAGATAAATGGGAACCAAAATGTTTCACTGCATTTGGATAATTGATAGTAGCACTACACCTAAAACTCGTAACAACTTATGGTAGGCTCTGGCAGTACTTGCCCCTCCATCTTCTCTTTTTCACAAGCATTTCTGAACACTGCATTATTATTTTTTTTTTTTTAACTATTGAGAAGGCTAAAACTAATGTTCATAGACGTTTTCTTTTTCTTAATTGAATTACATAATTTAGTCTAGTTTGATTATGTTTTCTATACCTAGTTGGATTATGTTTCTAATCCTAATAGACTTACATTGACTTGTCACCAATTCCTCTCTTTTTCATTTGGTCCAAAAAAAAAAAGAAGCCTAATTGTTTGTTTCAAGGACGTTGCTTAATTTGATTCCTAATGTCAATTAGAATTCCTTTGTTTACTTTGCTACATGAAAACCCAAACTGCATCAAACTGAACCGTCAATTCTGTTTCCATATATAGTGTAGTATATCACATTCATCGATTATGTGAAAGCTTTTTCCCTTTGTACATACAGTATTTGGTTTAAGTTGTCTACTCATATAAGATGTCAATGTCTATGGCGGCAAAAGGCAAAGGTCCAGCCATCGGAATTGATCTTGGGACAACTTACTCATGCGTTGGTGTTTGGCAACATGGGCGCGTTGAAATCATAACCAATGATCAGGGCAATAGAATAACACCGTCATATGTTGCTTTTACAAACACTGGGCGTTTAATTGGTGATGCAGCTAAGAATCAAGTCTCAATGAACCCCTTCAACACTGTTTTTGGTATGTTCTTCATATTTTCTATTATAAATATAATATGGCAGTTTCGTTAGTGTGATGTTGAATCGTTTGTATGTATATTATTGTTCTTCATACTTGTTACTTTTATTAACTTTTTATGTTTTTCTTTAGATGCAAAGCGCTTGATTGGAAGAAGATTTAGTGATGTAAATGTCAAAAATGATATGAAATTATGGCCTTTCCAGGTTCGTGGAGTTGGGGACAAACCCATGATTATGATCAATTATAAGAATGAAAAAAAGCAGTTTGCCGCTGAGGAGATATCTGCAATGGTTATTAATAAGATGCGTGAAATAGCAGAGGCCTACATCGGATCGACGGTAAAGAATGTCGTTATCACTGTCCCAGCATACTTTAATGACTTACAACGTCAAGCAACAAAGGACGCCGGTGTAATTGCAGGAATGAATGTTATTCGTATTATCAACGAGCCAACAGCTGCAGCCATTGCCTACGGTCTTGATAGAAAAGGCACCAATATTGCTGGAAAAAACGTTCTTATTTTTGATCTTGGTGGTGGTACTTTCGATGTTTCCCTTCTTAAAATTGAAGAAGGTATTTTTGAGGTGAAAGCTACAGCTGGTGATACTCATCTTGGGGGTGAAGATTTTGATAATAGAATGGTGAACTATTTTGTACAAGAGTTCCGAAAGAAGTACGAAAAGGACATTAGTAATAACCCCAAAGCACTAAGGAGATTGAGAACATCTTGTGAGAGAGCAAAGAGAACACTTTCTTCCACTATGCACACCACCATTGAGATTGATTCTTTATTCGAAGGTATTGACTTTTACTCGACAATAACGAGAGCAAAATTTGAAGAGATCAACTTGGATCTATTTATCAAATGTATGAAGCCTGTGAAGCAATGTTTGAGAGATGCTAAGATGGACAAGAGCATTGTGCATGATGTTGTTCTTGTTGGTGGATCTACAAGAATTCCCAAGGTACAACAGCTAGTGCAAGAGTTATTTGATGGCAAGGAGCTTTGCAAAAGTATCAATCCGGATGAAGCGGTTGCATATGGTGCCTCTATACAAGCTGTAATTTTGAACGGTGAAGAAAATATCGAGAAGGTTCATGACTTGCTCTTGCTGGATATCACTCCCTTTTCCCTTGGTGCAGAGCGTTTTAATGGAGAAATGAATGTTGTTGTCCCAAGAAACACTATCATCCCCACTAAGAAAGAAAAAGTTGTGACAAATGTCGGAACTGGACAAGTATGTATGAAGTTTAAAGTGTACGAGGGTGAAAGTGCAATAGCTAAAGATAACAGATTGTTGGGTACATTTAAGCTCAAAGGCCTCCGTCCTGCTCCAAGGGAAACATCTCAAGTCACCCTTTGCTTTGAGATTGATGCCAACGGGATTATGGTTGTCTCTGCTGAGGAAAAATCAACGCGGAATAGGAGCCAGATTACACTCACCAATAACCACAAAGGCAGGCTATCACAGGAAGACATTGGGAAGATGGTAAAGGAGGCAGAGAAGTACAAGTTAGAGGATTGGGAGAATAAGAAGAAAATGGAGGCTAAGCTTGCATTGAAAGATTATGCATCCAACATGATGGACACAGTTTCTAACATCCCAAATTTGAACGAAGCATACATGATAAAAATTGTAGATGCAGTTGAAACAGTCATGCGATGACTTGATGAGAATGAGAACAAACTTGCTGAATGTGAAAATTATGAGAATGAGATGAGAAAACTTGAAAACCTCTGCAATTCCATGTGGCCTAAGATGAAGTAGGGTGCTGGCCGTACTAGAATTCGCTAAGAAAGGAGCTGTTTATTTTTTGCTCGAATAGATCTCAATCATTACTTATCTATTTAGTCTTGATTAGTATGTAGCTCGAATGCCTAACTGTAGAATTTGGTTTTGATTTTTATCTTTGATCTGAGTGACATGAATGAATTTGGTCTCAAAATATTTTCGAATCAAACATATTTATTCGTACGAGATGGAATTATAGGAGAGGGAGAAGGTCAATGAGTCAAATTGATTCTCTATTCAGCAAATACCTAGTCCACAGACGTTAAATAGAAACTAGTAAATATGTTTTTTTTTTTTAATTTTATGATAACTAGTAAATAGGTTTTGATATTTGTAACCTTGACTTTGATCTAGAACATCGCACGAATTTATTCCCTTCTCCCTTCAAAAGAATACTCATGAAGAACAACATTCTTCTTAAAAAAAATCGGAGGCTAACAAATTCTACAACCAAACATAATCACCCACACATCCAAATTGGTTCCACATTATGGTCAATAAATGTATTCTATATTGTTAAGAAAAACATTAAGCTTGAATGACAGCAAGCTGACAACCCATGGCAGGCCAGATTATATTATCCTAATCAAAAACTAGAATCTCCTTAAAAATTCAAAAACACATTATCTAATCCCTTAAAGCCAAAACGCGAAGTTTCATTAGCCGGTTCAACATTCCCCCCCCCCCCCCCCCCGTTACCTCAAAGTCAACACGTCAGCAGCCTTAATAAAAATCGTCCCTTTTCGTAATTAACTTCCCCTTTAAGGAAAAAAAAAAAAAGGATTTGTTCTCCCATTTCTTCTCTCTCTCTCTCCTTCTCCTCTCTCCGACCTCCGTCCGTACGCGATCTCTCTCTCTCTCTCTCTCTCTTCTCTCTCCGGTTTCTGTTGCCATCGATTCGATCGGAGAGAACGAAAGAAACAAAGAGCTTCTGGATCCGACATGTCGTTCTCCGACTCCGATTCGTCGTCCTACGGCGCCGACTACAAGAATTTCAAGCAAATCAGCCGCGATCGTGAGTTCCCTTCCCTTCCTCTCTATCCTACTCACTTCAATTTCTTTGATTCTGAATTTTGATGATTCGAGGAAATGAATTCGTATGCTGTTTTGGTTCGGATTGTTATGGTTAGTGAAAAATGACGGTGATTAGTAGAACGGAAGTAAATTTTGTGAAGCTGGAAGTTGAATGAATAATGGAGTTAGTGAATTAGTAATGGCGGAGACTTTAATTGTTATCGGTTGCAGCTAGCTAGCTAGCTAATTAGGATGGTTAAGCCATAAGAAACAGATAATATGTGTAGAATGTGGCAGGAAAACTTTTTCTGATATGGTGCAATGTGCACCGGACTTCAGCTGTATGGAATATTTGAATAGGGAGATTGCGGAACTGGGAAAATTTTGGTTGTAGGCTGGAGGTTGACTGGAATACGACTAGTTATGGTTTTTGCAATTGCTTTGGTTTATAATCTTTTATATTTTTGGTTAAGTTACTGTAGATTATAATTGGTTGTGTCACTTGTCGTCATTTTATATATCAGCGTTATGAGATTGTTGTTTTATATCAATAGCGGCTCTGTGGCATTACCATTTTGATGACTGGTGGACTGTTGAGTGACCCTGCTCTGTTCTTTTTCCTAATTTTATGTTCAGGGTTATTGCATGAAATGCTTCGATCTTGTAAATCGGGGGACTCAAAATCAACTTGGAAGGTACATACTGCTTGTATATGATGTCATTTGTAGTACAAAGTTTGGTATCTGTACTCGTGGATTTTTTGGGGGATGCATGCTTCTCTCTTCATTGTCTACAAATACAGTCCTGTGTGTGTGTGAATGTAGTACCGTGCAAATATCCATTGATTTTTGTTTACATAATTGAAAAGGGCTTTTATATGCTTCATGGACATGTTATAGGAATGGGATACATTTTGTTGGTTTTGTGTTTATAATTGATGAAATAACTGAAGTCAAGGACTCTTAAGTGTGTTTTCACATTTTATGTAATCTGGAATAAATTGCAAGTGAATGATTCAATCAAACCTTGTAGTTTTTCTTTAATAGGTTGAGAAATTTCAAACGGTGCTTGCTATGGGGTGAAAAAATGTTATCTCTTTTAATTTGTAAATCCATAGGATAAGTTGCAGTATATTTGCTTTTTATTCTGGCATGTATCTCTCTCTCTCTCTCTCTCACACACACACACACACACACACACACAAGCGCTCTTGGTTGTTTTCCTTATTATTACACTTCTTTTGTTTACTTAGCATTTTCATGTTGTCCTATATATCTGCAGGTGCTGATTATGGACAAACTTACTGTCAAGATAATGTCTTATGCATGCAAAATGGCTGATATTACAGATGAAGGAGTTTCATGTAAGAATCAAAAGGGATTCCTCTGTAAATTTTTCCTTTTTTTCTTGTTCTTTTTCTTTTCTTTGATTGTTTTGCCTTCCTATCAGCCTTTTGCTCTATTGATTCTATTGTCAGTGGTATGAACAGAATGCTGTGTTATCTTAATATTCAATTACGTCATTATCTTCCTCTTTATTTGTCTTTCACTGTGTATCTAGCTGTAAAATAAAGGGGTGCATGGTATTTCTTTGACTAGAAATACATCACATGTTCCATTGTTGGTTTACCACTATTTTCAAAGCTTAAGATGCTAAATGTGGTCCAAGAACTGCTTCATATGTGGATTTTCTCTACATAATCTGAGCCCAAAATGTGGAGTTGAACTTGTCCATATGGGACGAACTTGTTCTAGTAGAAGACTACTATACGAAAGAAACTTTAAATATAATCATAACCAAGATTACAGAAAAGAGACAATATATCCTGATTCTTTGCCTTATCACAAGTATTCTTAATGTAATTATTTTCCAACTGTAGGTGTGACTTTAAAAATGTTTTACTTCTGCAATTGACTGGTATTCATATTATCCTGCAGTGGTTGAAGATATATATAGGCGAAGGCAGCCGTTGCCCTCCATGGATGCTATATACTTTATGCAGCCGTCCAAAGAAAAGTAATACGTTCTACGTTTTTTTAAAAAAATGTTATACACTATCACTGTTTTTAACTAAGAAGATCGACACCACTTTTTTATTGGTTTGCCAATTTTATTCTTGTGACTGAATGTCTGACTGGAAATGATTGGGTTTTCTGTGGTTATTTCTATCTGTTTTGTGTGTCATTATGTTTTTGTCATTTCCCTTGGCTTAAAGTTAAATGATCTTACGGTTGAGATAATGAAAAAAAAAAAAATTTCAAACTATTGGAACTGATCTCTTCTCTCTCAGTCACGATTTCAGAACTAAAAACTGTCCTTTTGTTGGATTTTCTCTACTGATTCAATTATTCTCTGTTCTTACATCATCTATGTCTGGTGAAATTTGCTTCGACATGTCATTTTCGTTCAACCAAAAACAATTTCCGTTTCTCTCATTTCTGTTCCTGATTATATATCAATGCACATGTTTGAATTTTTTTGGAAGTAGGATGTGAAATAACAAAATTTCCCAGTTACAAAAGTATGGCAATTTCAAAGATTATTGGAATCGTTATAGGTTTCCTGTTGGGTTTTTAGGTCAGGCCTATGGATAAAAGGCTTCTAACTCTCACTATGGTGTTAATTGCAGTGTTATCATGTTCTTGTCAGACATGTCTGGAAGATCACCATTATACAGAAAGTATGTGAGCAAATATACCTCGTCCTAGTTTGTTCTTTTTTTTTTTTTTCTAATGGGAGTCTTAATCTTTCAATGCCCCCTCTCACATTTTTTTTTCCCGTCTGTGTAGGGCATTTGTTTTCTTCAGTTCACCTATTCCAAAAGAATTGGTCAGTCACATCAAGAAGGATGGAACTGTCTTAACTCGCATATCTGCTTTGAGAGAGGTTGCAATTCTTTCATGGGAAATTATTGTTCTTAGATTGATAAGATTACAGAACTTTATGTATCAGCCCCAGTTGCATCTTGCTGTTCAGGAGTTCTAATTTATTCTAATTTGGATAACTGTGCAGATGAATTTGGAATATTTTGCTATAGACAGCCAGGTATGTGGTCTTACTTCAGCAATTTATTTAATCCTGTCTGGATTATATGTGTTTTTACTAGTGTTTTTATAAAATCCATTTTTGAAAGATAAAGTTTGACAACTGATCTACCAAAATCTAAGGTTCAGTATATATAAGTTAGAGGATGCCAGGTCAGTACGACTATAGCACCTTATATTTCCCATAATGTATGAATCACCGCATTTTTGGCATTCTAGTTTAGAGTTAAACATGTCAAGATTAATTATGTTTTAAGGCTTTACTCAAGATTTTACTTGCATTCTTTAAAGTTCTTTTCTTTTTAATGCTATAATGTGGTCAGGGATTGTAGTAGTTCTTTTTTTTTTTTTTGCCCCCTAATAGTTTGACATTGTGCAGTACTTTGTGGTGGAGGCACAGCCTATTTGATAACCACACCTGTTATCTTATTGTTGTCAGGATCCCTATTTGACGCACATTTATGTATTTATTTCTTGTAAAAATAAATGACACTCAAAAGTCATAACTTATTTACACAGTTCCATTACTCTAAATATAGTTAAAACTGTTCCTGCAGTGATTTTATTAAAAAAAAGAAAAGAAAAAAGGGGTTCATTGTTTATCTAATTTGTGATTTTTGATGCAAAGGCTTTTGTAACCAACAATGAGAAGGCTTTAGAGGAACTTTATGGGGATGAGGAGAATTCACGCAGAGGTGTTGCATGTTTGAATGTGATGGCAACTCGAGTTGCCACGGTTTTCGCTTCTTTAAGGGTACATGACCTATTTGTTTAATTTTGGTTAAAGATTTTCTGAAAAATTAGAAGCTAATTGTTAATCCAATTTCTTAGGAATTTCCTCATGTGCGATACCGAGCTGCCAAGTCACTTGATGCCACCACGATGACAACTTTTCGTGATTTAATTCCTACAAAGCTTGCTGCGGGGATCTGGGATTGTCTCATGAAATATAAAAAAACAATTCCGAACTTCCCTGAGACAGAAACATGCGAGTTGCTTATCCTTGACAGATCTGTAGATCAGGTTTTTAGGTGCATGTGTTGGTTATAGACACATATCATATTTAGGGCATCCTTGGTCATTATTATAATGGATATTCTTATTTGAACTTTCAGATTGCACCAATCATACATGAATGGACGTATGATGCCATGTGTCATGACTTGCTAAATATGGATGGAAATAAATATGTGCAAGAAGTAAGTTCAAATAGCATTTAATTATATATGCTTTCCAATTTTTTTTGTTTGTCTCTAGGTTACTTTATCATGTGATTTCACATACAGGTTCCAGGCAAAAATGGTGGTCCACCAGAGAAAAAAGAGGTTCTCTTAGAGGATCATGATCCTGTCTGGCTTGAGCTTCGCCATGCACATATAGCAGATGTATGTCGCCTGTACTTATCTTTTTGGGTTTTCCTATAAATGAAATTAGTTCCCTAGTTCCCCTTTACATTTAATCACCATCGACTGTGACAGGCTAGTGAACGGTTGCACGATAAAATGACCAACTTTGTATCAAAGAATAAGGCTGCACAAATGCATGGGTCCAGGTTAGTGTATTAGTGAAAAATTAATTATTACTTACGATTTTCATGATTTTTAGATGCCTTCTAAATTGCTATTTGTTTCCTTCAGTATGTGATATAGATATATTTTAATTCATCAAATGCCTTTTGGTCTTCGTTCCTTGTGTCTATCTTATATAAAAGGTAGTTTTATGCCCATGATTTGAAGGAGCATTTTTGGTTATGATTTGTTTGACTATTTTTCGGAAATAGTTACTCTTGTTGTGTTTTGCTTTAATTAAGCCACCATTTCATAACAATCCAAAATGCCAAATCCAATTTATACATCCGAAAAGGCAATCAGTTACAATTGGGTACCTACTGAAAAAGAAAACCATACATTAGAGTCCTACTAGCTACATACTTAAAAGTACTAGATAAAGCTGAAACCCCAAATTTCTTCTTCCCCCTAGATTAAACTTGATCATCTTCCTATATCCACATTACTTGATACCATAGCACAAAGCCACAAACCATCGCCATGCACTTGATCACTTACACAAGCAGTATAAGCTTCCCTCCATACACTACAATGTCCATTAAGCCCTCATTGCAGCCCCAAGACTTCACATAATATGGCACCCATTTTGATTTTCATCACTGAACAAGGCGAAGGTATCCGAATCGGTTGGATAGTAGGGATGTGGTGGATGGGACGGCGGTGGCGGATGGTTTTCAAAATGATACGGTGGTGGCTCAACCTCAGTTCCCCCCAAACCCATGCATATGTGTGCGTCTGAGAATAAACAGGTTGTGTAGCATAGCGAGCCGCGCCGTAGCTAACGCAGGGGTGCGCTGCATTGTAGTTCATCGCGTGCACTGGAGCAGAGTACGCCCAGCCTGCGGTTAAGGTTTTTGTACATAAGAAAACACCAAAAAGGAAAAGAAAGACGATCGATTATCTACCCACATACGAGAAAATGTCACAAATAGAGTGAAACCGCAAAGGAAGAGAATGAGTTAGAGAGGGTTGTTGTGCACTAGATTCCTGTAAAGATATCCATACATGTAACGCTGTAAAAGTTGGACTTTGTTAAGAAATCAGAGCAACTAAAGCTCACTTCGTATGTGCATACAGTTGCTTCTCTGGATTTTTCTTTTCCACGATTTGCTTTCTCTGGGCGCAAATCTTCCAAGATAACACAACTTTGCAGCGCTAATCCTTTGTTGTGCAAATCATTGATACATGACCCGTGACGTGTGTACCTACCATATCTTAAGTCTCTTATTGGTGCTTGGGATTTTCCTTTCTGGTCTTCAAACCCACCTTTCTCTTGTTACTAATATGTGGGCAATACTGCGAAACTCTGAGCCTCAGTTTGTGTGGTCCTTTAGTAGAGCATTCATTTTTTACTTAAACTAGACAGAATGAGCGTGTGTGTGAGAACCCTGTTGTGTGGGGATTGGCGTGATATAAAGTTGATACAAAATTATTTTGTAAGTCGACAAATTTCGAGATTTTACTTGAAATTGTTTAGTTCTAAGTACCTTACCTTACATGTCCAGGATGTCAGTGACTGCTTCAACATTTCTTATGAATTGCTCCCCGGGCTGTACCTGAGATGGTTTTCTATACAGTAATCCAATTTCTATTTGGCCCTTGCTGACTTTAGCATTTTGTTTTGTTATTTCTTGTTATTGATATTATATATAAATATATATTACTCGAATTTCTATATACTTAACTTGCTCTTTTTTTTTTCCTCCCCATTTCTTTATTTTAAGTATTGAACCGTTTGTTGATGTATAAAATTTTATAGCTTGAGCAAGTCTACATGGTGTCAGTGTTTGACTGTTGTTTTGTTTCTCACCTAAAATGTTCAACTCTTATATAGAGATACTCACGAACTATCTACAAGGGACTTGCAAAAGATGGTTCAAGCATTGCCACAATACAGTGAACAAATTGACAAGCTCTCCCTGCATGTAGAGGTTAGCTCTTTGAAGTGGTATCTTATTGAAGTATCTGATTCATTAAAATAACCAATTAGATCAAAAGTTTGGCTAAAGATTTAAGCTGCTGTTAAGTCTTTATAAAGACTACATATGACAGGATAAATATAAGTATATAACAGTATTTAATGTTCATTTGTCTCATAAAGTCCTTAAATGAGAACACGTTATTCAGCCCTTAATGAACTGGGAATGACTTATATGCATTATCGCATGTTCTGTAACAAATTATGCTTTTGCCAACAAATCGGAAGTAATGGGATATCAAATGACTGAATGAAATTTCAAGTTGTTGACTTTGAGCATGGATATCATGGCTTGAGCCAAAAAGAAAATTTCTTGCTCCAGATTGCGGGGAAAGTTAACAAAATTATCAGGGAGCTTGGGCTGCGAGAACTTGGGCAGTTGGAGCAGGATCTTGTCTTTGGAGATGCGGGGATGAAAGATGTAATCAAATTTTTGACAACCAAAGAGGTAAGAAAACTGTAGAAGTATACATGAAACCCCTAGACTCCTATTCATTATATTTTGTAAAATACATATACCATTTTTCTGCAGGATACAACTGGTGAAAATAAGTTGCGCTTGTTGATGATTCTTGCAGCCATTTATCCTGAGAAATTTGAGGGTGAGAAGGGTCACAATTTGATGAAGGTTGGTACCAGCTGAGGTTAATCAGTATATGTAGTCTTAGTCAAGTGTTCACTTGTTGTAATGTTCTTTGTTTTCAGTTAGCCAAATTACCACCCGATGATATGAAGGCTGTGTCTAATATGAGACTGCTTGGTGAATCGTTAGATAGCAAAAAAAGCTCAACCGGAACTTTTTCTTTGAAGTTTGATCTTCATAAGGTGAATGCACCTGTTATATGCTTTTGAGTTATTTCAATCAGTTGATAAAATATCTAATAAGAAGCTATTCATTTTCAGAAGAAACGTGCAGCTAGGAAAGAGCGTCCAAATGAACAAGAAACATGGCAGCTATCGCGTTTTTATCCCATTATAGAGGTGGTTTCCTCTGTGCAGATCTAAGTATCTATGCAATGATTATGCTGATTATTGTTAGGTGCCATATAATTTGTACACCTATAGAGAAATCTGATGTTCCTGTTTTAGATAATTAATTTACAAAACTTTAAGCATTCATCTAATAACTGAATTGTCCCAACTAAATGCTTTAATCTTCTTGGGGGCTTTCTCTGCTAGCGAAGAGCAATTACTGCATATACCTTTATTTGGTTATCCACTGTATTATTTCATGGTGCTGTTGTTATTAGATGGAGAAGAGGGCTTGGAGCCTTGGAACTGCTGCTTTAAAGCAATAATGTCTGGATTCTAGACTTCATTCCATCTATGGTTATTTATAATTGTTATTCCAATGAAGAATGCATGAGTAAATTTTCTTTGCTTGCTTGTAGCATACCTTGCTAAACATCATAGAAATAGAAGGATTAAGGGATCCCATCGTATACTCATCATTATATCCTGAGAGAGTGAACCTATTCTGCGCCTCTCATAATCATGAATTACCATATTAATTTTTTTTCTTCTTTCAGGAACTTATAGAAAATCTTAGCAAAGGTGAACTGTCAAAGGAAGACTATCCGTGTTTGAATGACCCAAGTCCAAGTTTTCATGGGACATCACAAAGTGCACCAGTACATCAGCAACCGGCTGCTCATTCAATGAGATCGAGAAGGACGCCAACATGGGCCCGGCCTCGGAATTCCGATGATGGGTATTCAAGGTATCTGGCCTCCCAAGTTGGATAAAAATTGGATAATTTTGTACTTTGGACCAAGTTATTTTCCTCTCTACTGCTGTCTTTGTATTTCATGGTTATGGACAAAAAATGACTCCCCCATGATGCATTTTAAAGTCTACCATAAATAATTTCCTTTGAATGAATAATTTCTTTTTTCCCCTGAACTGTGATTTTATATTTCTCCTGCTGCCTACAGTGATTCAGTATTAAGGCATGCATCTAGTGATTTCAAGAAGATGGGCCAACGCATATTTGTAGTAATAGTAGGTGGAGCTACTAGATCAGAGGTATGGAACTGTTGCACATGTCCTCAAATAAAGTTAATAATTGTTTTTCTAGCCTATTGAGCTTACAAATTGTGTTTCAATTTCAGCTTAGGGTTTGCCACAAACTCACAGCTAAGTTGAAGAGGGAAGTTGTTTTAGGCTCCTCGGGTCTTGATGATCCTGCACCCTTTATAACGGTAATGAACTTAATATTTCATCTTCGAAAAGTGTTGCATTAACCTCAGACTGAGTAGTTATTCTGAAAATGCTTGCGGTTTCTTGAACTTGCAGAGACTAAAAATGCTGACAGAGAATGAGCTCTCATTGGATGATCTCCAGATCTGAATGTGAGGACATGCGAATTCTGGGAATGAGATTCTTATGGGTTTTCACTCCAATTGGTAATCATAGAAACTTGCATCACCTCATTGTATCTATTATTCTTTTATAACCCTTTTTAGAGTTTTGACATTTGATGTAAAATTCTGCCTTGTGATATTAATAGATGGAGCTTCAGCTTTCCTTTTGTTTTGTATGTTACATTTGCTCAAGTGTATGATCCTTTTTAAGTGATTCAAAGCCATAAACAATTAGAAACTCAACGTACTATGAAGCCTAACATAGCTGCTGCATCACAGACAGGTTAAGGGGATCACTGTTTGTGATTATCCCATATAATGTCACTAATTAATTTCCTATCTACTTCTTGCCCTGGTTGTGTTCCTCTGTTGATATTGTATTAACTTCTTTCCTTGATTGTGTTCCTTTGTTAATGTTGTATTTGTTTGTATGCTCAAGAACATCAACGGAAAGCATGCTAAAATAGATGGATTGAAAGCGTTAAGATTATCTTCTTTGGTGAGTTGCAAAGTTTTGTACCGTAACATTATTAATCCCCGGAGTCACTAACAATATCTGTTATACAATAAATATTCATAGTTTGTTCATCATACGGAGCAAGGAGACTTATTTTCTTTTATTGAGAAATTCACCAGAGCAATGAGATGAATGCTGAAGGAATTATGGGTCTCTTGCTGCAATCATGCTCGTATTTAACACTTAGATTAGATTATTAGTTCAAAACGAGCATTTGATATAATTTTTAATTCCTAAAGGATTGATATGCAATTTAAAGTCAAATTATTTTACAAATGAAACAATGTGTTGAATTAAACTATATCATATATTCATATTAATCCGTTGGTCTCTGTGGTCAAATGCTTCATTACTAAATAAGGAGGTCAATTAAAAAGTTCGCCAATATTTGCAGTTTCTAATTACATAATAGTATCTTTTAGTCAATATTCCAGAGAAATTAATTTGGTCGTAAACCTTATGATAGTAGCCATGATATTTTAATCAACTTTTAAAATTTTTTCACATTATTTGTAACGATTTAATTTCTTCCAACATTTCATAGAAGCATCATTCCATTCGAACAAATTTACGAGAGCCCGCAACTATATGATTAAGTATTTGGGTGTGAGTTTGGCATTTTTTTTTAGGAATTGGGCTTGTGCGTGGATTTCTGTAAATAAACAACTCATTCGAAAATGACACGAGCAAGGAAAATGGAAGATTATGATGTTTTTTTTTTTTTTTTTTGTGTAGTTAGGTGGTTTTTTAGCTGCAGATTATGATGTTTCTTTTTACATCTTGATAATGAAGCTTCTAGGGCACTGTAATTGAGCGCATTGGTAAATGAAATTTTCACACAAAATTATCTCTTTGTAGGATAATGTTGTAGTTTGTTAAGCTCCTTGATTAAGTGAGCTTCAATGTCTTAAGTGAGTGATGCATGATTCTCGTTTCTAAAAAATTTGTAAGTGCCGTTCTAGTCTGAGATTATCAATGAAATATTCATTTACTAAAAAAAAATTAAAAAAAAAAACGAGCAAGAAAAATGAAATAAAAGTGAGGAGGATAGTAACGGAAGTTGTATGATTATAGAATGAGGAATGCTCATTACATATGAACAGTGAAAGCCTTGTCATGTAGAACAAATTCATGTGAATGAAAATTACTTGTAAGAAAAGAATAGGACTTCAAACTTTTTTAAACGTTTAACAATGCAAAAAAATAAGACTGTCAGCTGAATCTAACTATGAAAACAGATGACATAGGAATAAAGATATCTATGCCAATCCAGGTTGCAAAAATTATTGCTTTCTTTATTGAGATTGAAATCAAATACAAGTATATGGCGTACTGTATCATCAGAACACAATCAAAATGCATGATCAACTTCACACCAAAAGAAAAACAAAAATGAAAGCCACACGAACATAGAAATGAGGATACATGATTGTTGTATCTAGCATCTAGCTAGTACCATAGATAGCTAGATAGAGTTCTTAGTTGTAGGCATCAGGGTTGGCCAGAAGGTGGCTCTCAATAATCTTGAACAAACCAGCGGCCCTTTCTTTGCCAGCCTTAACATGCTCTTCCTTGATCTCGACGTCATCCTTGGTGTGGTAGTTGCTGGTGCTCTTAATGACGGAGCCTCCGTCGGAAGATGCTACCAACTTAGTCTCATACGAGATCTTCTCAATTTTGTCTGAGATAGCATCTCCTTCAATCATGCTGTACTTGTACACAAAGTTGTCCTTGTCAATTCCGTCAATCTGATGCTTCACGTAGCTGTATTCGCTTCCTTCCCCGAGGTTGATCTTCTTGATGGTTCCAACACCTCCATCTCCTTGAAGAATCTCGGTACTCTTAACTGCTTGGGGAGCAATCTTGGGAATGAGGTTGTCTGCATCGAGAACGAAGGCCTTGAACAGCCTGGTTGGTGGGATGACAGAGGTGAACTCAGATTCATAAGTGAAGACACCCATGATGATGACTTAATAATTTAATGGAAAAACTTAACAAGTAAACTTTGGAGGTAAACGGTATTAGATGTGGGAAAGTATGAGAACTTGATGTGGTATTTATAGCCTTCGAGGAAGGAGATATATGGAGTATGGACAAGGCTTTAAATTTTTCAATAGCTGTAGAATTTTGATTATATGCATGTGAAAATAGGGAATATAATTTTCAATTCAGGGTGTGAATTCAATACATCAATCTTTTAGTCAAGTCATCCTAGTTTGAAGTTCTGGAAGTACAAATACTCGATCGTGAGGTACGGACAGCCAGGGGAACTGTGAAAAGTGAAAACTCCGACGTTAGGTACCGACCCATTTCATTCCAACTACGTAGTAGTCTGACTAGTCTCACTGTCTCAGTAACAAGCATGACGAGTTTCTATATATATATATATATATCTCCAATGATTAGTGTTTTACCCCAGTACTCTTTGAGAAAATGTTATATAATTACCGTAATATCAGAGAACAGTAAAATAAAAAATTAAAAAAATATAAGATGATTTTTCCGGCCTATCAGAAGCTTCCATCAAGACTTGAAAGCTCGAGTCTCGTTCAATAATGGCAGACACCGGTCAACATTTCCGGTTTTGTGTTTTAAATATATGAAGGGATTCATATAACTTAGGTGGCAAATACAAAATCAGCCCCAAAAATCATACATTTATATGAAATTAAAAAGAAAAATGGTCTGCGAACCTGGATCTCTAACACACTAATTTTATGATCTACTCAAGTAGCTTAGAACTATAATTTTAGTTGAGATTAATTAGCATAATGGATAATTAGCTGAGTACTTCTTTATAAACTTATAGAGCGCCTTCTTTGACTGAAATAATGTCCAACTCAGACAACTGAAAAAGCATGATCGATATCCTTTTCTGATATATCTTTTAGAAAGTAAGTACATACGATTTGCTCTCAATGTTAATAAAATGAAATGCGAATGGGACGACGCAATTAATTCCAATTTCATATATGAAATGTTGAAACTCCAATATTTTTGGAACTGGACTTCATTTCAGTCCCCAGTATGGACATTCCTTAAACTGAACTTTAGACAGTTTATTTCTGAAATAGACCCCTAGTGTACAAGGTGAGAAGTGACTTAAGGATGAAGACACATTCACAGTTTATAACGATTGCAGCATATGGTCGGGTGCTCTGTTTTCAATTGCAATTCGTGGCTCTGTTTTGGTTGGTAAGAATGTGGGGAGATGTTAGAAATTCTAGCCCTCACTAGATCAGATTATGGCACTGAATTAGTCACTTGCTTTGTTCAAAATGGGGGTGTAAAATCAGTACTTTCAGTTAATTAGTTATTATCCTACTTATTCAGGAGTCGGGAACCAAACACGATGTTGTTTAAGAACAAGAGGAATTGATAAACAGAAAAGGAGAGTAAAATTTCAGAGAGAATGGAGATTTCAATGTGTTTATTCATCTCATACAAAGGGGTATTTATAGGAATACATTTGAAGTGTGAAAGCTTAAAGAGAAACTCAAAATGATAACCATCTTGATGATGATTTTCTGCCATGCTTGTTGCCCTTTGGTAAAGCATGTTTACATAAGTCTTCATACACTCAAGTACCTATGATTATACACTCAAGTACCTATCTAAATACTTTTACGTATTTTGTTACATGATATAGACATATACGGTATATATACATTTTATACTACAACACTCCCCCTTGGATATTTCATGTTCAATAGTATTGTGTAGATGGTGCGCATCGAAGTTGCCTCGTTAAAAACCTTGCCAAGTAATAAAACCCTGTGGGAAAAAACAACCTTGGTTGAAAGGGAAAAAGAGCACAACGCGCGTTGAGTGTGAAGTATGTTTCTGGATACTCCCCCTGATTTAGACTCCTCTTGAAGATCGTGGGAGTTCGGATATCCTCCTCAATCCGATGCTCCTTACATGTTTCTCGAAAGGGGATTTTGGTAGTGACTTAGTAAATAAGTCAGCTACATTATCTTCTGATCGGATTTGATTTACCTCAATATTTAGAAGTGTTTGCTGTTGCTGATTGTAGAAGAATTTCGGCGATATATGCTTGGTATTGTCGCCTTTGATGAAACCTAATTTCATTTGCTCAATACAAGCTGCATTATCCTCGTAAATGCATGTAGATTCATTTGTGGTGAATTTCAAACCACAAGTTCCTCGAGTGTGTCTATTTATAAACCTTAGCCATATGCACTCACACACGGCTTCATGTAGTGCAATTATCTCTGCATGATTTGAGGAAGTAGCAACAAGAGTCTATTTTGTAGATCTCCAAGATATCGCGGTGTTTCCCATGGTAAAGACATAACCTGTTTGGGAGCGACCTTTGTGAGGGTCAGAGAGATACCCTGCATCAGCAAAACCCGTCAAAACATCATTTTGATGGAGGGGAGGAGGAGAACGTCGGTCACTATGGATAGTGTTGCCGGCGCTCACATTTCTTTTCTCTCTGTAGGGATAGAACAAGCCCATATCGATCGTACCTTTTAGGTATCGAAGGATTGTCTTTATACCAATCCAATGGCGGCGTGTTGGCGCAGAACTGTGTCGAGCTAACAAGTTTACTGCAAATGAGATATCCGGTCTTGTGCATTGAGCTAAATACAATAATGCGCCTATCGCGCTTAGGTATGGTATTTC
This sequence comes from Rosa persica, assembly GCA_025331145.1. Lineage (NCBI taxonomy): Eukaryota > Viridiplantae > Streptophyta > Magnoliopsida > Rosales > Rosaceae > Rosa > Rosa persica. The sequence continues at coordinate 14,310,428 of WFKR01000007.1, read as the reverse complement.
AGCTTCTAATAAATCTTCGTCCTCATCCCTTGGACGAAACGGATCTTTCATGGGCTCAAGACTACGGTTGATCATGGGAGTACTCACAGGCTTTGCTTTATCTTCATTAAAGCGCCTTAGTAACTTTTGAGTATATGCTGATTGATGGATCATAATCCCATCATTACGGTGCTCGAGTTCTATTCCGAGACAAAACCGTGTTTTCCCTAGATCTTTCATCTCAAATTCAGATTTCAAATATGTAGCAGTTTCTTTTAACTCATCTAGAGTTCCAATTAGGTTCATGTCATCAACATAAACTGCTACAATTGCAAATCCGGATCTTGTTCTCTTAATGAACACGCAAGGGCATATTTCATTGTTAACATATCCCTTCCCAATCAAGTAGTCACTTAGACGGTTATACCACATCCGTCCGGATTGTTTCAATCCATATAGTGAGCGTCTTAATTTTATTGAAAACGCGCTCCGTGGTTTAGAGCCACTTGATTTGGGTAATTGAAGTCCATCTGGAACCTTCATATATATCTCTGAATCTAGATCCCCATAGAGATATGCTGTAACCACATCCATGAGCTGCATGTCAAGTTTTTCAGAAACTACCAAACTGACAAGGTAGCGGAACGTTATAACGTCCATTACGGGAGAGTATGTCTCCTCGTAGTCGATTCCAGGACGTTGTGAGAAACCTTGCGCCACAAGGCGGGCTTTGTATCTAACAACCTCATTTTTCTCATTACGTTTTCTAACAAAGACCCATTTATGGCCAACAGGTTTTATATTTGGTGGTGTCAGTGTTATAGACCCAAATACCTGTCTCTTTGTTAGTGAATCCAATTCAGTCTGGATCGCATTTTTCCATTTTGACCAATCTGCTCTACGTTGGCATTCTTCAACGGAGCGAGGTTCGATATCATCGTATTCTATAATTCCTTTTGCAATATGATATGCAAACGCATCATCAATAGCCATAGAATTTATGTCCATAATTACATGTATACTAGTGTAATTCATGGAGATCTCTCTATTCTCTGGAATTGGTTCTACTATTGGAGCGTCCTCCAATGATGTCTCTTGGACATAACCATAATCCGGAATTTTTTCATGAGATGGATTATTTATATCGATGATTAATGGATTATTTTGTGTCAACCTCGCTTTCTTTCTTGGGCGAGAATCCATCGAACCTATAGGCCTCCCGCGCTTTCTAGCAGGAGCCATGGGTCTAGCCACTGCATCACCCATAGAGGGGATGTCATGTCCTTTAGTTTTAGGAACATCAATCCTTGCAGGTACGTTTGCAGCAGGTATGTGTGATCTTGTCACTTTAGCGATATCAGAAAACGCATCAGGCATTGATTCTGCTATGTTCTGAAGATCGAGAATCCTCCGCACCTCTATTTCAGACTGTGTGGTTCGGGGATCAAGATGAGACAAAGTGGGGACAGACCACGACAATTCCTGTCTTTTCTGTTGAACATTAATGTTCTTGTCTCCCCCTAATGACGGGAAGACTGTCTCATCAAAGTGACAATCCGCAAATCTAGCGGTAAATAGATCACCTGTCAAGGGTTCTATGTAGCGGATAATGCTTGGAGTATCATATCCAACATAAAGGCCTAAGCGTCTTTGAGGACCCATTTTGGTGCGCTGTGGCGGCGCAATTGGCACATAGACTGCACACCCAAATATGCGTAAGTGTGAGACATTAGGCTCATACCCAGTCACCAGTTGTGACGCAGAAAAGGGTTGGGTGGCAGTGGGTCTCAGACGAATAAGCACAGCTGCATGTAATATTGCATAGCCCCAAGCAGAAATAGGGAGATTGGTGCGCATAACCAATGCCCTGGCAACCATTTGAAGTCTTTTAATGGCAGCTTCTGCGAGTCCATTTTGGGTGTGTACATGAGGGACAGGATGTTCCACCTCAATCCCAATGGACATGCAATAATCATCAAAGGTTCTTGATGTAAATTCTCCAGCATTGTCAAGACGAATTGACTTAATAGGATGATCGGGGTGGTGAGCCCTTAATTTAATGATTTGTGCTAGGAGTTTAGCAAATGCAGCATTTCTTGTGGATAAGAGCATGACATGTGACCAACGTGTCGATGCATCAACCAACACCATAAAATATCTAAATGGTCCGCAAGTTGGTTGGATAGGTCCATAAATATCACCTTGTATTCTTTGTAAGAATGGTATATTTTCTTTAGTGTCCTTTGCATAGGATGGTCTTGATCCTACCTTTGCTAAAGAGCAAGCTTTGCAAAACGAATGATACACTTTAGAAGTAACTCTTTGGACCAATGTTTGGTTCGTACTTCTTTTCGTTTTGAAGAATGGATGTCCGTGTGAAGTTTTTAATATACGGAGCATCATGTCACGACCTGGATGTCCCAAATGGTCGTGCCAAAGCTTGTATGTGTCAGGATCCCATAATTTGTCATTCATGACATGGTTGGATTCAATGACTCTAATAGTGGTTGCATACAATCCACTAGAGCGACACATAAGTTTCACTAAAACTCGTGTATTTCCGTAGTTTTTAGAGGTGATGCAAAGGAACTCTTGTCCATTCTCACAATGTGTTTCCACATGAAAATCATTGGCTCTTATGTCTTTAAAGCTTAATAGGGTCCTTCCGGCCCTTAGAGCATATAGAGCTTCGGCGACATTAATATTTGTGCCATTTGGTAACAAAAATTGAGCTGGTCCTCGACCATGAATCAATTGTGATGGTCCTGCCATCGTAGTTACTGAGGATCGACTGGGTGTCATCCATAAAAATAATTGCCTATGTCGCAATATCGTATGTGTGGTGCCACTATCAAGAAGGCATTCCAATTCTCCGGAAAACATACTGAAAGGAATAAAGTTCGGAATATTAACACATGTCCATGACATTGAATGCGATACTTTATTAATAGGGAAAATAGCCAATGATTACATCAAAGTTATTCATAAGTCTATTCCAAATATCAAACTTTAGACAAATTGCTATCACTCAATCCGTTTGGTAATTCCAATGGAATATGACCAGGAAAGTAGAGAGATGTTGGTGGAGCGAGGCTCGCTTAAGTACCCCGATCTCAATTGCTTTCCTAGGCATCATACTTCATTGGGTACGCCACATAAGAAGGAGTTTAATACAATTGTTATTTATTGACTAAGGCACATTTGCCATTCTTGGAAAATAGAAAGAGGATTATTCTAATCAAAGTCTGTGGCATCCTCATGCTCTTCATCTACAGCTTTGAAGTCCTCAACAGTGAGATTGACATCTTCACTATTTTCATCTTCGGCAAGGTTAGCTTCTTGCTCTCTTGCTTCCCTGTACTCCTTGTAGCGTGCAGCTAATTGGGTACTTGCATGACATTGTTTAAACCAATGCTCGATTGATCCACATCTATGACACATGTCATTGTGGTTCCCTCCCTTCATTTGAGGTATAGGTTGTGCAGGTTGTACAGTTTGTGCAGGTTGTGCAGGTTGTGCACGTTGTGGATATCTCCTAGGAGGGTTGCTGCTACTACCACGGCGCATGGTGCTACCTCCACGGCTCATGGTGCTATTTCCACGGCCGGTGTTGCCATATCTCCCTCTTCCACGTGTAGAGTTACCATCACGTGTGCCCGCTCTAAAGTTGCGGTTTCCTTCCCTATTGGGGCGGTTATATGGACCTGTTCGTCCTTCATGTCCCCTATTATTAGGGTACACATGTCCCCTATTGCTGGGGTACCGCTCCCTGTGCCCTCTCTCGGGTGCATTATAATTTGCCTCACGAACGCTCTTGGTTTCAATGGGTCTTGAATTATAATTCTTTACGAGAATGTTGTCGTGCTTTTCGGCTACCGAAAAAATATTTATGAGTTCATTGAACCTCGTAATTCGTCCAGCATTTACTTCAGTGCGATACTGCTTTGATAGCAAAATTGCTGCAACGGGGAAGGTGGAGATAGTTTTCTCAATTAGCTCTTCTTCTGTGAGGGGTCTTTGACAGAACCTCAACATGGATTTGAGACGAAGAGCTTCTGAATTATACTCAGCAATAGACTTGAAGTCTGAGAAGCGTACATCGTTCCACTGAACCTTCAAGTCAGGGAGGAGAGAATCTTGGATATTGTTAAAGCGCTCTTATAGTGCTTCCCATAAATCCTTTGCATATTTGATGGACATGTACTCTAGCCTGAGTGCTTTGTCCATATGACGTCGCATCAAGATGATTGCTTGTGCATGCTTCTTGGGTGTTCGAGGGAACACAAGGGCCGGGTTTGGTTCGTGGATGATGGGAAATATCCCCTTCGATGTGAGATGGTTCTCAACGTCGGTTTTCCAGCTATGGTAATCCGAACCTGTTGAGTCAAGGATTTGAAAATCGAGTCTAGGTTCATTCGACATCCTTGAAGATAAGAAGAAAATATTAGTTTCGGAGTTAAAACTTCCACGAAAAATAATAAGATTTCCGAGCTATGCTACCAAGAAATCAATTTCCAAGAATCATTGTGAACACTCTTAGTTCATTGATTACAAACGCTCTTAGTTCGTTTGGCGTGAATTGCTATAATTCCGCTTTTGATTGTAAGTTCCCGAGAAAAAGGAAAAAGGAGAGAAAATAAATAAAAACTAAAAAAACGGGAACTTTTAGTAAAGAATACCTTGGAATAGTGTTGCCGGAAATTTTTGACCGGAAAAATTATCGGAGGTGACCGGAAGGATCGTTGGAAAAAGTCGAGAAAAATTGTCCGAAAAGTCGCCGAAAAAGTGTCGAAAAAGTCGCCGGAAAAGTTGTCGGAAAGTCGCCGCGCAAATCTGTCGACAGATGTGTCGACAGCTGCTCGGCAGATGGCTCGGAAGCTGCTCGGCAGCTGCTGCGCAGGGCTCTCGGCAGCTTCTCGGCAGGTCTCGGCAGCACCTCGGCAGGACCACGGCAGCTCTCGGCAGCGGTCCGGCAGCGGTCCGGTTTGGTTTTTCCGCTTCCGGCGGCGGGTTCAGGCCGTTTCCGGCAGGTTCCGGCGATTCTGAGACCTGTTCCGGGCTCCTGGAATCAAGGGCTTTAATATGAGCTAGGGTTTGGGGATTTTTTGTAGGTTTTGAAAAATGACTTCAATCGATGATGAACTCTTCTTTCGTCAATTTTTCGATTCTAATTCTAGAGCAACTTCGTGCTGATAACGTGTTTAAGAACAAGAGGAATTGATAAACAGAAAAGGAGAGTAAAATTTCAGAGAGAATGAGATTTCAATGTGTTTATTCATCTCATACAAAGGGGTATTTATAGGAATACATTTGAAGTGTGAAAGCTCAAAGAGAAACTCAAAATAATAACCATCTTGTTGATGATTTTCTGCCATGCTTGTTGCCCTTTGGTAAAGCATGTTTACATAAGTCTTCATACACTCAAGTACCTATGATTATACACTCAAGTACCTATCTAAATACTTTTACGTATTTTGTTACATGATATAGACATATACGGTATATATATATTTTATACTACAACAGATGTTGAATTTTGTAGTTTGGTGATAATGTACCGTCAAAGTCCCACTTATTTGTGGGGATATCTGGGGTGAACCAAACAGAAGTGGTAGTGATATCTGTGGTCACACTTTTCAATCCTTAATACTTTAAATCGGTAATAATGAATAGGCTGATCATATACTCAAAGCCAAATTACTCACTGAAAAGAAAGTGTTTCTTAAATTGCTAAATTGATGGGCAAACAGAATAGAAAGAAACACGATGTGGAGATCAAGGAAACAAATAAGATCAACCAAACGGAATAGGCGAATAGCCAAATAGAAATCCAAAATCAACAAGGCTCCCAGTCCAGCACCCAAGATAGCTTAATGAATTATTACCTACTACCGCACTTTCATGTCCCAGTTTTGATAGGTGGACTAAAAACACACAATTAACAAAAGGAATGCAGCAGTGTCTATACAAACAAATCAAACAAGCTATTCCAAACACTTATATGGTGCACACCGAGTGTTTCACATTTCTTGGCTTGCCTTCTGCAATCTCTCTCTGAGGCACTAGCTTGCAAGTCTTATCTCAAACTAAGCTTAACATCGAAACTGACAGCATTGCCAAGGACAGCAAGTCTAAGGTAGAAGAAAGACTTGTCAGAAACAATTAACCAGAGAATTCTTGCAACTAAGAGAAATATGTATGTGTTATGGCCAATCGATACTTACAAATATCAAATGTCTTGCAACACCATCGTTATGGCCAATCGATAGCAGGGGCCTCTTCCGCGATATTTCACTTGGCCTTCCAAATGAACATGCAAACAGTAGTTATTTATTTGAAATATGAGAAAAACCTAGCTATGAGAGTTATTATTTGTTTGATAAATTTTTATTGACCACAATTGTGGGGAAATTCTAGAGTGTATGTTATACACCCAGTTACAAACAATTGTGATATATTCATCATCATGACACAGTGAACGCTCTAAAGAATTTAAAAGTCCAGATATAAGATATATTTATTCGGTAATAAAAACTTAACAGTTACGTCGTCATGATCTTTCTGTTATTGACCACAATGGTGATGCATAGTATAGTCATAGCATGACATAGTGAACGCTTCAAAGAATTTGAAAAACCAGATATAAGATATATATTGGGTGATAACAACTTACAGTTGAGTGGTCGTCGTCAGCTGTATCTTCTATCCTCATGTCCATCTCCATCAACATCTCCATCTGCATCTGCGTCTGCATCTCCATCTCCATCTTCATCTCCATGTACATCTCTCTCTCCATCTCCCACTGCATCTCCATCTCCATCCGCATCTTCATCTCCATGTACATCTCTCTCTCCATCTCCCACTGCATCTCCATCTCCATCCGCATCTTCATTTCTCCATTGCTTTCTGCTATTGGTACCCCATCGGGGGAAATCTTCAACTGAATCGGGCAGTAGTTTACATCTACAGTGATTGACAATGGGAGTTTGGCAGTGCAATTTCGGGAGCAAAAGCCCTGTAGACTTTGTAGCCAGTAAAGTCCCAAATATTGCAACCGGCTGAAAGCAATCTCATTTTCTGTATCATCATCTTCATCTTCGTTGCCTGCCACTAATTCTACAATTTCTTTACAATATGTCGCTGTCAAATTCGTGAGTTGCACTAAGCTCTTAGCTACCGAAGAGGGTGCTAAACACTTCACTCCATCACACTTATATACTTCCAAACTCGTTAGATTCTGGAAGGATACTGCAGATGACACTAAATTCTCAAGTCTGTAACAGTGGCTCACGTTAAGAGATTCCAAGTTTGGAAACACTGGGCCCGCTAGTTGGTCTCTATCCCAAGATGCCCCACATCCACATCGCAGAGCTCTAGAACTCTTACACGTGGGAGGAACCCAACTCTGACAGTTTCGCCACAACTATTTCTTTCGTCCACAGATATTTTGGCCATAGACTTGTCCAATTTTAGGACTTCCAGATTAGGTAATTTCTGAAGGGAAAGCACTGCCGCATGCTCGAGGCAGGGTTTACACCTCCAAACACGTAAATATTTTAGTCTGCTAAAGATCGACTCTACTGGGGATGAAGATGGACCATACAAAATCTCCGCGGTAGACACCTCCAAGTTTTCCAAGACGGGGAATGAACCCTGAAATAGTGTAATACGTGCATCAATGTAAATATAGATGATAAATAGCATACACAGAGAGATATTTCATATTTTTAAGTCTAAAAATATAATGTTTTATATCTTGAATAGTACTTATGGTATGGATTTGAAATTTAAACAATCTATATAATTATACACTTCAAAAAATTGAAGAAAGTTATGCCATCACTTTTTTTTATTTCGTCTAGAGAGAAGTGCACTAATAATATCACAACTAACCTCTCTACACATGCTTTGTATGTACAAGTTTTTTTTTTTCTTCTGAAAATAAAAAAGAAAACGGTTAGTGTAGAGAAGAGATAATGGGAGATAAAAGTGGGTTGTGGGTTATATTTTTATTTATTTTTTTAATAAAAATATATTTTGTAAATGTCATAATTGTCCATGTGATTTAATTAATTCTCAAAGTTTATTAATTTTCTATGGTCATTTTTGTAAAAATTTAAGATTTTGGCTAACAAACTCTCTTCTCTTAATAATAGTATAGATAAAAAGGTAAAAGATATGAATGATCTCTGTGACTTTCGGGGCCAGAATGCTTAAATCCATCCAGTTTCCAAATGTGTACCGTCACCCAGGTTTGTGAAATTGATCAGTGTTGATCTAAAGGCTATTTTTGGCAAAAATTCATCAATTAAAATAACGTTCAAGACATATCCTAAAATCATTGAGATAGTTTATTATATACTATTATTAAGAGAAGAGACTTCGTTAGTCAAAATTAAATTTTTTTATCAAAATAACCTTGAAATATTAATAAATTTTCACCCTCATAAAATATATAGGGATAATATAGTAAAATTATAAGAGAAACAGAAAAAAAGAAAAAGAAAAAGGAAAATAGATAAATACGTGGGAGAACTACCAACCTCATGAATAACTATCCACTAAATCTATTTTCTCTGCAGATAACTACCCACTATCTGCAGATAACATTCCATTTTCTTATAGATGTAGAGCATGTGATTGCAGACTAGTATTATGTTTAAGAGAATATCTCTTGTAAACCATATATAATATTAAAAAATTATTACATATCAACTAACATTATGCCAAAAAGGCCTTTAGATGACACACTTCAGACGACATAAGTATTGTTTTATGTCGTCTGAGTTTTTCAAATGCCATAATTTTTTTTTTCTGTCGTCTAAATATAGACTAAAAACCATACTCGTTTAATTTGGAAAAATGGTGAGCATTCAGACAACACATTTATGTAGTTGTAGAAGGTGGTGATTTCCTATCTCAAATTTGGAGGGATATCCAAAAGTTGATCGAGTCTTTTCCTTCTCAAATAGCCACGCCTTAGTTGAATGGAAAATGTTGTGACATTCAGACAACATTTAAATGTTGTCTGAATGTATGGGTTGTATTAAAATTTCCCAAGTTATTTTAACTTGTGCTATTTGACATATATCCCCAGCAATTAAGTCACTTTCTGTCCTTCTCACTCCAACACCAGCCCGCGAGCTCTCTCTTTGCTTATTATCCAAATTTTCGATTTTAGTTGATTTCGATTAGGTTTTTCTTCTATTTAGGGATGGGGTGATTGAAATGGATATAGCTATATTGGGGTTTTGTCTTGGGGGTTTCTCTTCGATTTAGTGCTATGGTTTTCCTTCGATTGAAATTGATTTATGTGTTGGGGATTTATTTTCCATGTTGTTTGACAAGAACTCTTTCTTCTTTCAATTAAAACTCATTTGGGTTTTGGGGTTTTGACTTTGGATAATAGTTCTTCTGTTTTGTAACATGTTTCTTATATTTTTTTTGCCTTGATATGGAAACTTGGTGCTACATAAGGATTTGCTGGGAAGGATATAGTGATTATGGCGTGAGTAATTGACTGAAATGAGAAATTTGTTTAATCTTTTGCAATCTATATCTTTTGATGATGTTTATACCGTCCATGTGCTTAATATTGCCTTGAAAATCATGTTAAACAGGGCCTACCGAACTGCCATTTACAAAGCAAAGCGAGGCGGTTTTAAGGATACCTCAGCTTATGATTTGCTGGCACCTATTTTGAAGGTAAGATAAACGTACTGTTGAATTTTCATAGGAAAGAATGTCGAGTCTCGGGATTTGTATGTTTCATCTTAGGTCTATAGGCTAATTTATCTGTGATGTACTTGTTATGTAGGCAGTTATGGAGAGAACAAATTTGAACCTAAGTGAAGTAGGGGAAATAGTGGTTGGGACAATTCTCGCTCCTGGCTCACTTAGAGCAATTGAGTGCAGGATGGTAGCATTTTATGTTGGTTTTCCTGGTAAGTCTTTAATTGTACATGGTATTTAAAGGGGCACCACATATTCAGTTTTATCTATAGTCAGAAGCTTATAGTCCATCTGTTTTATCCAGATATAGTTCCCATCAGACATGCAATGTTGATCTAGCCTTCAGGCAGTTGCTGATGTAGCTGCATTCATAATGTAACAACCGAGAAGAAAAAAAGAATAGAAAAAAAAGATTAAAAAGGGTTTTGTTTAAGGGCTTTTTGGTATTTGGTCACTAGGTAGGAGGGTTTGTTGTTGTCGTGCTTTTCAGATTTCACCGTTGGGTTTTGATAGATATGGAGGATGAAGTTAGAGAATTGGGGGAAAGAATAGGAACTTCAAGTTTGGATGCCGAAGGTAAATTCATGCTCTAATTCCCTTGGTAAGGCTTCATTATGTATTTTTAGATGTGTTTGATTAATTCTAGGTTTGGATTTATGGAATTCCATCATTTTAAGGTCTTTCAACGAAATCCAAATTTGGATATTCTAGTGATGAATTCTGGGAGATGACACTAAGTATTCATGGAATTCATATAATTGTCTTAGGCTGAGAAGGTTGGTAGGGATTCAAGGGGGATGCTTGGCCTACATTACCTATAAGTGATCTTTACCTTAACTGGTGTTTGTTTTTCTATTGCTAAACTTGGTTTGCTGAATAACGTCCTGATAGCTATATATATATATATATATATATATATATATATATATATATGAAGCCATTGCAATGTTTTGGTCTCACAGTAAAAGATATGGATTCCAGTAAATGGTATGATTACTGGAAGTGTTGATTTCTTGAGTCTTTGGTGAAAAGCTTAACAGAGATCAAGCATGCCGCTTCCTTTTCCTGATGCAATTTATGATTGTAATTACTATCATCTTGTTAAATAAGCACCAATCTGCACAAATATATGCACAGAGGTTTTGCCATCCCATTATATGAATGCACTACACTAAACTAAATTGTTATCACACATGTATAATCATGTATATACATCTGCCTTTTCTTAACTTTTATCACACATGTATAATCAGACAACACATGACTTTTATTTTTTATGTCGTCTGAAAAATCAGACGACAGAACACTTCTGTCGTTTGATATGCCTAAGACGACACCGTATTAGATGACATATTTTGGTTCGTTCATACGACAACAGAACAGTTTTGTCATCTGAATGCCTTGTTGGCACAGTGTAATTCTTTTTTTTGGTCTTTTAGGTGTCAACCAATTCAAAAATGAAAAATAAAATAAAACCAAATCAAATAAATCCCACAGTCTACAGTCCACATTTCTGTGTGTGGGTTCTATCTAGTAATTAACTTTTAGCCAAAAGATGTTTGTAACAATGGTTAGGATGGGGAACTAAAAGAAAGCCTTCGCGGGTATAATATAGCAACAATGGTTTGTAACCACAGATGTCTTTCCTTTTGCAGTCATGGTGATGTTTAAAAGAGTTGAAGTAATGACAAATTAAAGTAATACAGTCACGGTGAAGAACAATTAGATCTCAGCCACATGTATTTTAAATGCGAAAGTTAAAACTTAAAACAATTTAAAATTGTAAGGGATCCATTTTTTTGGCTATTTTAAGGGATAACTAATTGAACCCACTTTTCAATCACACGTCCACATCTCCACCGTTTAATTTTTAGATTTATATGAGTAGATCACCTCTACATATTTTCAGCGAAATTAATAATCATTAAGGCATTTAAAATTTTAATTTACAATTATAAACATGAACGGTTCAGCTTGGACATATTCGGTTCGTCCATTGATTTAAACTAGTTCGATACCTTTACGATCATCAATTTTGCTGAAAATTTATAGATTTGATCATATATTAGGATAAAAAAAACTGAATGGTCGAGATGCCAAAACACAATAAAAAAGTGAATCTAATAACCTATCCCTTAAAATAGCCAAAAAAAAAAAAATCTCTTAGTGGAAGGGCCCTCTGTGTGTGTGTGTGTGTTGGCTTTAAGACAGTTATCAATGCCTGAACAATCATCATTTTGACTGAAAATTTACAGAGATGATTTATACATTAGTACCTAAAAAATATATGTGCGACCGAAAACTTCGATTTAATTTCAAAGCAAAGCTTCGCTATGGATGGGATCTAATACACACACACACAGGGCTTCTTGGGTGCGGAAGTCCGCACCTAAGCATTAGGTGCGGATTTCCATTTTTTTCCCACTTTTCGATCATATTTTTACATCTTAACCGTTCAGTTTTTAGATCCTAATGTATAGATCATCTCTGTAAAATTTCAGCCAAATTTCAGTTTTTAGATCCCATTGTTGTAAATTGCAGTTTTGAATGTCTTAACGATCACCAATTTGGCTGAAATTTTGCAGAGATGATCTATACATTAGGATCTAAAAACTGAACGGTTAAGAAGTAAAAATATGATCGGAAAGTGGGAAAAAATGGGAAATCCGTACGTTTTGCTTAGGTGCGGATATCCGCACCGGAGCAAAGTCCTATATATATATATATATATATATATACACACACAGTCTAGCTATGGTGCGGACGGTACAGATTTCCCGTTTTCCCCCACTTTCCGGCCACATTTTCACATCTTAACCGTTCAATTTTTAGGTTCTAATGTATAAATCACCTCTGCAAAATTTAAACCAATTTGGTGATCGTTAAGGCATCTAAAACTGCAATTAACCGTTATAAATACAAACGGTTCCAGTTCGACAGATTCGGTCCGTTCGTGTAAATTGCAGCTTTAGATGTCTTAACGATCACCAAATTGGCTGAAATTTTACAGAAGTGATCTATACACTAGGACCTAAAAAATGAACGGTTAAGATGTAAAAATATGGCCGGAAAGTGGTCGAAAATAGGAAATCCGTACAGAAATTTCGGTACGGACGTCGGCACCTAAGAAATATCCTATATATATCGCAAATTATAATATAGAGAGGAGTTTCAAATAAGTAAATTGATAAAAGTACTCCTACATACCTTATCAATTAGCAAGAACGGTTGTTTAGTTGGAGCATGCATTTGCCGTTCCTGAAAGACTGAGAGTTCTGCAGCAAAAATCTCCACTTCACCTTCGAACTTGAAAAGTCTGAGCAAGGACCACTTAGAAATATACATTCCGGGATAGAAGCGCTTAAGCCTTTGTATAGATTCAAAAATCATAGATTCAACTTTTGGAAGCACAAAGTTGGGATGCCTTGTTGTTTCTGGAGTCCCCTCTTCCTTGGCAACAACACTCTCCATTTCATCACAATGACACGCTTTCATCTTTTGCAGCTGATGAAGACCTCTAGTTACCATTAGTTGACTGCTTTGTTTGATGTCAAAATGACGGTAGATCGAGTCGATCTTTTTACACAGTACCTAATAATACGCTATAAATAGAGGGGTGATGTTAGATTTATCGATTTTCATTTTGGATTTTTTGGATCGCACAAAATCTTTATATGCCTACTAATGTGATCTAACTAGTTTATTAGTCGTAAAAAAAAATATACCTCTAGTCAGCAATAAGGTGGAGGAGATAGATTTTATCAAAATCGGCCTTTGGATGTTAGTGTGACAAGAAGAAATGATTGTGGTTTAAATTTCAGCTGTTTTCGTCGTCGTTTGAGTCCTGATCTACTAGGTCAACTCTGAACTCTAAGTACCACATAAAACTATATGTTCATAATCGGTCTTTCGTAACTTATTTTTTCTATCTTTCAGCTCTCACACTTTCGTGGATATGAACTATATCAGTGAATGTAAAATTTTCGAGAAGTTTATCTCCTCGTGATTCGGCTCCCCTTAGAGAAGTATAAGCGTAAAATGGTTGACCACTTTGTTTGATGTCGAAATGGCAACCGATCAGGTTAATATTTTTATACAGTACCTATTAATATGCTATAAATAGACAGGTAATGTCAAATTTATTGATTTTTAGTTTCGATTTTTTGAATCGTACAAAATCCTTATATGCCTATTAATGTGATCTTACTTGTTTATTAATTGTATAAAAAAATATACCTTCCGTAAACAATAAGGTGAAGGAGATTGATTTTATCCAAATCAACTGTTGGATGTTATCATGATAAGAAGAAATGGTTGTGGCCAAACTTTAACTGTTTTAATTTTGTTGTCGTTTGAGTCTTGATTTATTAGGTCAATCTTAAACTCTAAATACCACATAAAACTAATATGCTTATAACCGCTCATTTGCAGCTTTTTTTTTTGATGAACTATTACTTTAGGCTTCGGGTTCAAAATTCAGAAAATTTCATCATAGTTATGACATGGATCCATCCACTCGGTCAATCGACTAAAGCTTAATAATCTTTTTTTTTTTTTTCACTACAAGCTTCAAAGGACAAGGACGTAATAGGATCATACACTTAAGAAACTGACCTTTACTGAGCCCCGGAAAATTTTTTGAGCTAAGATGAGATTGTTCAGGAATTATTTCACGATCTCGGTAACTAAAATAGTGCTTGGAATTATTTTTTAAAACTTTTCAAAAGATAAAATCTTTAGTTTAAAAGTAGATAATAAAGCACTTGACATGACGAGTATGTGATAATTTTCAGAAATTATTTCGGTTACCCGAGCTAATCGTTAGATTTTCTAAAGTTTTGGAATTATGAAAAATCATTTAAGGAAATTGAAAATTATTGCGGTGCGATCTGGTCCAGCCATTTTCCCCACCGCCTCATCAGGACGGTCTAATTAATTAAATTTCAGGTTATATATAGTACTCACGTTCAGACGAAGAACTCTCGATCCAGACTCGCGACCCGTTAACCCGAAAGGAAGAGCCGGCGATAGCTCTGCCGTCAGACAATGTCGGGTCGGCGCATCGGTGCCATTCGGTTCTTGACGGTGCCAATGTTCCTATAGCCTCGTTTTGTTCATATGTTAATCGGGGAAGGAGTATCGAAGCCTGAAAGCTTCGGGTCCTCCGTCAAATCTTCAGAAAATTTCAGCGACTCCGTCAGTTACCGGCGATGCATGGGGTGAGGAAATCCTTTTCCTCTTCATGCTCCATGTTCTAGTATAATCATTTTTGGTTTTTGACTGGGTTTTGATGGAATTATGTTTTTGGGTGTCGTCAGCCTCCTCCGAGACTTCCATCCACGGCAGCAATTCTAGGGCATCTGGGTTCGTTTCCGACGTCTTGAAATATCACTTGATGTCCGGTGGAGCTGCATTGATTGAATTGGCTGAAGTGGTGAGTTTGGAGATCCATTGATTGAATTCGGTCACCGCGGAGGCCACTGCATGTTTCCACTTTCCAGCAGCAGTTTTGCTGATAATCCTCATCTCCATCGATTTTGAGCTCTCATCTTCGGATTTTCATTTATCTGTGGAACATCTTTCTCTGATATCAAATTGATCTCAAAGCTTCTCATCGATCAATTTTTATAGTTGTTTCTTCTTGCATAGTTTTGAAGTTTAAGTCTGTGATATTATTTTAGTAGTAGATTCTCATGATTTTGTCCGGTCAAAGGTCAAGAGCTAAGAATCTGTTGTGTATGTGTGATTAAAATGGAGACGTGTTGGTGATGGTTTCGGCGGAGGAGAAGGAGAGGATGGAGACGAGTGAAATCCTGCTTTCTGGCTGAAGGTACTTGCGGATGATAAATAGTGTCGGAGGATAGTTAATTACCTCCCTCCACTTGTTACCACTAAATCTCGGTCCTACATTTTTTTTTTCGTTACAAACTCACAATAACGTCAACAGACACTCACGCTAACTGAAAATGGACGTCCCTGATTGCTCCACATCTTCAAAGCCACACATCAACGATAATCAGGGCCATGTGGATAACCACCTCAGGTGGTTTCCAGAATTATCCACCAATGCCCATGTTTGCTTGAACTCTGGTGTGGGAATTGAGGTTTGGTTGCAAGAAAAGGAAGAATCCACATAAAATCAAACTCAATTTTTTTGTTTCTGGGTAGGATTTTAAGAAGAGGATTTAGACTGGCAGATTGAGACTGAGTTGGTTCCTGGATACGCCATCCCCGATCCATATCATCTATATGTGTCTCTGACATTGGAGAGGGAGATTGAGATGGAACTTTAATTTGACTTCCTTCTTGCTCTGCCAGTTGAGAACTAAACTCCTCTTATCATATCAGAGAATCAAAGATTGCAAGATGTGGGATTTTATTAGCAGTCACAAAGTTACGAGTTAGGGGAAAGACAGTGACATCTATGTCTCCTGACTTGAGACTTAATCAGAATAGACGGGGCTCGACTCAGATAGTTAACGTGATTACGCTATATCATATGTATGAACGAAAGATTTGGAATTCAGTACAAAAATCAATGATAGTCTCATCATTAACTGCGGTTATGAGGGCAGCAGGCCATAAATCACATTTCTGCATATTACCATATTCACTTGAAGAGCCCCAAGTACTAACTGCAGAGTTCCTCGGCCTTTTTGCCGAGTAGGAGGCTTTCCACTTTTCTCTTCTTGCTTGCACCAAGCCTCTTGACATAGGAAATGTATCCATCCACGTCAAATTTCCTTTTGCAGCCTGCATAGTTCATGTAACGTATTTTCCCAAAAATTGGTCGTTCCTTCCAACCCTGAAATTCCATATCAAATTACCTAATCAGAAGATCTCACTGAAAAAGATGTCATCCCAATTTCATTGTCATTTATATCACTTCCACTTGTCTAAGAAAGAACCAATCACTCATAATCACTGGTGTTGTAATGAGTGGAAAGTTAGAACAAAATACAGGGGTCAAAATAGGGAATGATGGACATAAACCTGGTCGTGAACACCGCATATTGACCACATGCAACCAACATATCCATTCGGATCCCTTCCATCTATTTCATACTGCAAGAAGTCATCAGCCAAAAAGATTCCAGGTCTAGGCGAAAATTTGGCAACAACCTCCATACAAGCCTAATGGAATTGTACTTGCATACCTTGTTATTTAAATATATGGATATTTCAAGGGCTTCTTCAGGTCCTCTTGTCCACTCAAGGATCTTTTTTGCCCAATACATCCTGCAGATGATGTTTATGATGACAATAACATAAATTTGCTCTCCTGACAGTAAATACTAAACAGAACCAACAGCATGACATTGGTATGTGAAACAAGCAACCTACAAACTGATTAGATCAAAATGAAACTCTAGTCATCAATGCAAGCACAATGTGTTGCCATGCTCAGCAAATAGAAGAACTGCTTAACTGGGACAAAATGAAGATCAGACCAGACCATAATACTTCAAGGATATTATACAAGATTTTGACTATCAGAAACCATTAAGAAAACTCTGATCAGAATAGTAAACCATTTAATTAACCAGACAGGTTCCTTACCGCATAAAACCATGCATCTTCCCGTAATGAACCATCTCACATTGGGAGGCATTCCAGAGCTGAAAAGCAGGAGCAGAAGAAACAGAAGGTGATAAGAAAATGATACAGCAGACAACCTGATATACAACAGAGGAGACACGCAAATACATAAGCTTTATGAAGTAGAAGCTCAGTTAACTTACAGGATCAGCAGTTTGTGCCTTCTCCAATTGCTCCCTCCTGCAATTTAGAAATTTTACACACTTCATAACCATTATCGCTTCAGAAACAACAATCAACATATACCAACAAAGGACAACTAATATACTGACGTGTAAATATGTTCTCGCTTATCCGAAGCATGGTCCATTAAGGTCTTACGTGCCCATTCCCATGCCCCTTGCAATGAATCATATTGAGGCTGGTAAAAGCAGTAGTTGTCAGCAAGTTCTCTGCGCACAATCAACTCCTCTAAAAATGCATCCACCGCCTTATAATAGCAAGTAAAAGTAGGAAAATAATCAACATATCGTATACAATAAACCACTTCACATGAAGCAAGAGTAGAACTATAGAAAGACGGCACCAAATTGCAGATAATTCTGGACACAGCAAAGTCAGAACAGATAAGGAAAATGTAAAAGCAAAAACAAATGTTCAATATGAATTTAAAATCACAAACCAGGGGACTGAGTTTTCGGACACTGCAGGCCTCCAAGGCACACCTCTGAGCAGATATTTGCCCAAAATGCAAATATGGAGAAAGACCAGACACCCCTCTCGGTTTCAAAGGGTTATTCCGGTCCGATGAATAACCCTTCAGCCTTTTTGTCAAGAATCCATTTTTGCTACCCATCAAAACTTCTATTGCTGCCTTTTCTCCTGGTTCGCACCAGTCAACTTCAGGAACTTCTGCTCCTTTCCTAGTCATACACAAGAATAACATCAACAACAGAAACCCCAACACTCCCAAATCGTGTCAACAAAACACAAACGACACCTAACCTTAAAACTTCATCAATAAGACCATCCCAATCAATCGCGGGACTTGTGCCCACCCATTTTGCAATCGGCGGCTGCAACGTAGGAAATTCAATAAGGTACTCGGGCAGCCTTTTATTTATCTTACTCCTTATAGTCCTAGCACTATACTCCAACTTCTCCGATGCCGCCCAAACGGGCACCACATTGTGGGCATCAACTTCATGTACGGTCACAAAATCACTAACCCTCTTGCACATTTCCTCTTTACATTTCTGAACCTCCCTTAAAGGCGAAAAATCTGTTACTAAAAGTGAAGCACCGCATTCCCTCACAAAATTGGGTATAGTCTCCTCCGCTTCTCCCTGTAATTAAAACCCACCAATAAACCTCTATACACACACAAAAGCCCCAATTTTTCCAATAAACACAAACAAACAATTTCCAAAATTTCTAAAGCATAAATGTCAATTGAACCAAATGGGTATCTAAAAATTCAATCTATTAAATTACCCGGACAAGAAAAAATGGAATCTGAAGCGTTTCTTCAAGATCAGGATGCAATTGTCGCAAGCCCCTCAGCATAAACCCTAAATGGCGGGCGTTGGCGCCAAGAAACTGATCGAACAAATTGAACGCGACGGCGACCGGGACATGGGCCTTGTTGGCCTCTTCAACGGCGTGGATCAACGCCCAGTTGTCTTTGACCCGTTGGTCTCTGAACATCCAATAAACGACGGGACCCGGACTCGGGTCGACCGGTTTAGCCCCTTGCTTTAGAACCCGAAACCGACCCGGTTGGACGGAGGCGGTGTTTGCGGCCATGGAGGAGTAGAAGGGAAGCGGAATGCGGTTGCTAATTTGTGCCGGCGGTGTACGGAGAATGGGGGCCAGGGTGGGTGAAGGTTAAGAGAGAGAGAATCCGGGAAGGTGAAAATGGGGAAGGAGAAGAGGAAAAAAGGAGGGAAACCAAACGGCTAAAGGTGTGGTTTTGAATGCAGATACGTGGGTTGATTAGAGCGAAGAGTTTGGTCGTTAATGTAGTTGGGTTATCATTTGGTGGATCAGGCCCAAAATAAGTTCTCGACCCAAAGTGAAGGGAGTGTTGTAAGATTTGAAGGGGGCCCAAGATAAGTTCTCCGATTGTTTCCGGGATCAAAAAGCTTGTTGGAAGAATGTGAAGAATGGCTAATTAGGCGGCAGATCACATTGCTTGCTTGGCTCGCAGGAGGCCGTGTCTAGCTGATTGGGTTCAGTTTCCACCTTCCTTCTTTTCTCATATTCTCTTGCATGATAGTCGCGATGCCGGACATGATCTGACTTGGTTTGTATTCTTTCTCGACTCCCCTTTTTCTTCTGTGTTTTGGGCAGGGGGTTTTAGCTCCGTTTGTTTTTTTTTCTTTGGTGTTTGTTTCAATGAATTATTTTTTGTTCAAAGAAATGTGAACAAAAAAATTAAAAAGTTAAAAACTATAGCAATAACTTCAAAAAAAAAATATCCAATATTATGGTTTTTATTCAAAAATTTGGAATATAGTACACAAATTTTGGTCAACATCGCATGTTCTTGTTTTCTTATTAAAAATTTTCAACCCTCAAATAATGATTTTTGAATATTTTTTGAAATGACAAAACTCAAAAATCATGACACAATTTTGTCTACGATTTTTCAAAGTCAAAAACCATAAAATTCATAAAATAAAAATTCGGCCAGGGTTTGGTGTTCCATCAATGGAACAAACTCTCAAAATTATGCTGTACAAATGGTGAGCTTATGGTATAGAAGAAAGTTTCCTGAAAAATGTGAGCAAACAAATATATATGATCTATTATCCTTCAATAGTAGCTTGTTGAGCATCTTAATTCCAAAATACAATTGCCCAAAACAAGAAAAATAAAAAATTTGTTTTAGGGAATCAGAAATTGAGAGAAATTCGATGTGTATTCTCATTGATAATAGGGGCCTCTTTATATAGAGGATTACAATGCATAGAATCTGAATCATACAAGAAAAGTAATTCTACATTGAACAGGATTCTAAATCCTTCTATTATAACCCTATTATCACTAGGTCAAGTAACCTAGAGTTTAGGTCAGACACATAATCTGGATTTCCTTGAACACTCCCCCTTGTGTCGCCCAAACGTGGTGCTTCTCTCGTTGCCTCATTAAAAATCTTGCCGAGTAACAAAAACTCAGTGAGACAAAAATAACCTCAGTCGAAGGGGAAAAAGAGCACAACACACCCTTCACGTTTCGAGACCATACATGTAGACATCTCTCCCTGATGTCTGCATCTCCCCCTGATGACTACGATCATGGAGATTCGGATAACTTCTGCAAACGATGCTACCAACGTGTTTCTCGAAAGTGGAATTTAGGCAATGACTTAGTGAGCAAGCCTGGCGCACTGTTCTCAGATTGAACCTAGTTCACTTTGATCTTGAGGAGAGTTTGTTGTTGCTGATTATACTTGGTGTTGTCGCTTTTGATGTAGCCTGGCCTCATTTGTTCAAAACAAGCAGCATTATCCTAAACGCTTGTAGGCTCATCTGTGGTAGACTTCAAACCACAACTGTTTGAACATGCGAAATTATGGATCCAATCCATATACATTCACGAACCACTTCGTGAAGAGCAATAATCTCTGCATTGTTCGAAGATATAGCTACTAGGGTCTGTTCTGTAGACCTCTAAGATATCACGGTCTTTACCCATGGTAAACACTTAAACCAGTTTGGGAATGACCTTTGTATGGGCCAGAGAGATACCCAATATCAGCAAACCTTCCAAAACACATGTCGTTTTGGGATGGGGATAGTGGACGTAGGCCACTGTTGGCGGCGTTCCTGGTGTGTGATAGGTTCGGAATCCATCATCCCTCTATAGGGATAGGACAATGCCATATCGATTGTACATCTCAAGTATCGAAAGATATCTTTTACACTAATCCAATGGCGTCGCGTTAGCGCAAAGCTAGACCTAACTAACAAGTTCACAACATATGAGATATCCAGTCTTGTGCATTGAGCTAAGTACAATAATGCGCGTATTGCACTTAAGTGAGGCACTTTTTCACATCTTCGCCATCATCCTTTAGACGATCATGGGGGTGCTTGAAGGTTTGACCTTGTCAAAATGCCTAAGCATATATCGACACGATGCTCAAGTTCCAAACCGAGACATAATCGTGTTCTCCCATAATCCTTCATCTCAAAATCGGATTTCAAGTGTTTAGCGGTTTCCCTTAACTCTTTAAGAGCTTCCAATGAATGTCATGTCCAACATGAACCGCGATAGAATCCGAAACTTGTTATGAAAAAGCACGGGCATATCCCTTCCCAATCAAGTAGTCACTTTAGTAAGCGTTTCAACCTTATTGTAAACGCGCCCGTGGTCTAGAACCACTTGACTTGGGTAAATGAAGTTCACCATGAACCTTCATGTATATTCTGTATCTAGATCCCTATAAAGATACGTAGTGACCACATTTGTAAGCTGCATGTTCAGTTATTCAGAAACTACCAAACTGACAGGGTAGTGGAGTCAATGACATCCATTAAGAGAGAATATGTCTCATCGTAGTCGATTCCAAGGCGTTTTACGAGAAACCTTGCGCCATAAGGCGAGATTACCATCTCTTTTTCTCAACACGCTTTCTAATGAAAACCTTCCTCTTCGTTTAGAGAATCCAACTTAACCTGAATCGCATCTTTCCATTTAGGCCAAATCTCTCTACTTTGGCATTCATTCATCAACGGAGCGTGGTTTGATATCATCGGACTCAACAAACTCATGCGCAATGAAATGCGTGACTACATCATCAATTTTGATGGAGTTTCTATCCCACATCTCATGTACACTAGTGTAGGTTTCATAGAGCTCTATATTCTCAGGAATAGGTTCTGACATTGAGGCTAGGCCTCATCAAAAAGCCCGCGGATCAAGTGAGCCGATGGAGGCCCGCCGGCCCGGAGGGCCAAAAGCCCGACCCGGCCCGTCAAAAAGCCCGCAAAAGCCCGCCTCGGTGGGCCGATGGAGGCCCGCTAAAAAGCCCGGAAAAACCCGGCCCGGCCCATAGGCCCGGCCCGTCAAAAGCCCACTAGACCCGGCCCGTAAAAGCCCGCCTAGGCCCGGCCCGTAAAGCCCGTAAACTATTTTTTACATATTATATATATTTGTGTGTGTTTGTGAATATATAGATATATATATATATATATTAATATATATGTGTATGTGTGTATGTTTATATATATATATATACACACATATATATATATAATAGATATGTGTGTGTGCTTATATATATATATAGATATGTGTGTGCACTGTGTGTGTTTATATATATATATATATATATATATATATATATATATATATAGATGTGTGTATGTGTGTGTTTATATTTATATATATATATATATGTGTGTGTGTGTGTGTGGAAATTCTCATATTTTTATAGTAAATATGTGCATATATATTCTAAAAAACAAGTGACAACGGTTGATCAATTAGATCGGATTTGAAAATATGATGAAATTAGCTAATTTTTTTACCACACTCATAATTTGTTGTAATAATCACATCCAACGGTCGGTTTTTTCATTTTATTTGAATTTATAGAGGTTGCTCTTTGGAGTGTATGATATATAAATATAGGTTTATAATAGTAACTAAGTTTGACCTAGTGGATCGAATTCGAAACTAGAACTAAATTGGCTGGATTTTTTACAGCCACTATAAAACATTACAATCTCTCCATCGAACGGTTGGTTTCTCCAAATTCATCTTCCACTTCATGGTTGCTTTAGAATGGACATCAATAGTTTTAAATGCAATGTACAAGTCATATAACTTTAGGTGACAAATTGATATAGGGCAACGTCTTTGTAATAAAATTGAAATTTTTATCTTATGTACACGTACATCCATCAATAGGATATTTACATATATGATGTGAAAAAATAAGCATGTTTTGCGGTTATCAAGCCATCGGTCAATCAAGAAAACATACAAGCGACTACGGTTGACCAATCCGATCGGGTTTGAAACTATGGTGAAATTGACTAAATTTTTAACCACACTCATAATTTATTATAATAATCACATCCAACGGTCGGTTTTTCCATTTTCTTTGAATTGATAGAGGTTACTCTTTGGAGTGTGTGATATATAAATATAGGTTTATAAGAGTAAATAGGTTTGACCTAGTTGATCGAATTCGAAACGAGAACCAAATTGGCTTTATTTTTTACAACCACCATAAAATATTACAATCTCTCTATCAAACGGTTGGTTTTTCCAAATTCATTTTCCACTTCATGGTTGTTTTAGAATGAACCTCAACAATTTAAATGTAATGTATAAGGCATACAACTTTAAGAGGCAAGTTGGTATAGGTCAATGTATTTGTAATTAAAATTGAAATTTTTATCTTATATCCATGCACATCTATCAATGAAATATTTACAAACGTGATGTAAAAAAATAAGCAAGTTTTGCGGCCATCACGCCACCGGTCAATCAAGAAAGCATACAAGCGACTACGGTTGACCAATCCGATCGGGTTTAAAACTATGGTGAAATTGACTAAATTTTTAACCACACTCATAATTTATTGTAATAATCAAATCCAACGGTCGGTTTTCCCATTTTCTTTGAATTGATAGAGGTTGCTCTTTGGAGTGTATGATATATAAATATAGGTTTATAATAGTAACTAAGTTTGACCTAGTTGATCGAATTCGAAACGAGAACTAAATTGGCTGGATTTTTTACAGCCACTATAAAACATTACAATCTCTCCATCGAACGGTTGGTTTCTCCAAATTCATCTTCCACTTCATGGTTGCTTTAGAATGAACATCAATAGTTTTAAATGCAATGTACAAGTCATATAACTTTAGGTGACAAATTGATATAGGGCAACGTCTTTGTAATAAAATTGAAATTTTTATCTTATGTACACGTACATCCATCGATAGGATATTTACAGATATGATGTGAAAAAATAAGCATGTTTTGCGGTTATCAAGCCATCGGTCAATCAAGAAAACATACAAGCGACTACGGTTGACCAATCCGATCGGGTTTGAAACTATGGTGAAATTGACTAAATTTTTAACCACACTCATAATTTATTATAATAATCACATCCAACGGTCGGTTTTCCCATTTTCTTTGAATTGATAGAGGTTGCTCTTTGGAGTGTGTGATATATAAATATAGGTTTATAAGAGTAACTAGGTTTGACCTAGTTGATCGAATTTGAAACGAAAACCAAATTAGCTGGATTTTTTACAACCACCATAAAATATTACAGTCTCTCAATCAAACGGTTGGTTTTTTCAAATTTATTTTCCACTGCATGTTTGCTCTAGAATGAACCTCAACAATTTAAATGCAATGTACAAGTCATACAACTTTAAGAGGCAAATTGGTATTGGTCAATGTATTTGTAATTAAAATTGAAATTTTTATCTTATGTCCACTCACATCCATCGATGAAATATTTACAAATGTGATGTAAAAAAATAAGCAATTTTTGCGGTTATCACGCCATCAGTCAACCAAGAAAACATGCAAGTGACTACGGTTGACTAATCCGATTGAGTTCGAAACTACGGTGAAATTGACTAAATTTTTAACCACACGTATAATTTATTGTAATAATCACATCCAACGGTCGGTTTTCTCATTTTCTTTGAATTGCTATATGTTGCTCTTTGGAGTGTATGATGTATCAATATAAATTTATAAAAAATTAGTGTCTTTAAAAATTTAATTATCAATAAATTAGTATCTATATATAAATATAGATTTTTTTTGGTACAATATAGATCTATTATCTTTGGTTGTATTTGATCATTATCCAATGAATTTCCAAAACTTGATTAAAAAAAAAATATTTGTGTCTTTAAAGCCCGCAAGGCCCGGCCCGAAAAAGCCCGCAAGGCCCGCTTTATATGGACGGGCTTGGATCCTTTGATTTTTAATAAAGCCCGGCCCGGCCCGGCCCGCAATTATTAAAAAATTTAGCAAGGCCCTGCCCAAGCCCGCAATGAATGGGTCGGGCCTAGCCCGGACCGGCCCGTTGACGACCCCTAATTGAGGCATCCCCCAACGATAACCATAATCCAGAAGATACTCATGAGACGGATTTTGAGTCTTGATGATCCAAGGATTGAGTTGTGCCAAAGTATCATCGAACCCACGGGCCTACCATGCATCCTAGCTGGGGCCATGGCCTGTAACGCCAGAGTGCCACTTTCTTTAGCATTGGTGCCATGCCTATCTCCATGTAGGGTGGTGCTACGTCCTCTCGTAATGACGTCCATCATTGCAGGCATGTTTACAGCAGATATGTATGATCTCGTCACTTTAGTAGGGATCGAGATGAGACATAGTGGGGACAGACCACGACAATTCTTGTCGTTTTTGCTGAACATCTGTGTTCTTATCTCCCCCTAACGAAGGAAAGACTATCTCATCAGAGTGACAACCCGCAAATCTAGCGATAAGGAGATCGCCTAACAAGGGCATTAAGTGGCAGACGATGGTTGGAGTCTCAAATCCAATTTTCTCATTCGTCTGTAAGGACCTATTATAGTGCGCTGTGGCGGTACAATTGGCACATAAATGACTCACTCAAATATACGTAAGTACAAAATACTTATACCCAGTCACTAGTTGTAACAAATAGATTGAGTGGTGGTAGGTCGTAGACGAATTAGCATAGCTACATGCGATATTGCATCACCCCAAATAGATATAGGGAGATTGGTGCGCATTACCAATGTCTTGACTACCATCGTAGTTGTTTCCGCGAAACCATTTGGGTGTGTTCATGAGAATGTGATGTCCAACATCAATCCCATTGCAATATCCATCGAAAGTCTTCGATGTAAACTTTCTAGCATCGTCAAGTCCAATTAACGGAATAGGATGATCCGGGGAGTGAGCCCGTTGTCATATGGTATTTGCTAAAAGTCTAGCAGAAGCAGCGTTTACAAGTGGACAATAGCACAACACGTGACCAGCGTGTTTGCGTGTCAATCAATATCATGAGATATTTAAACGTCCGCAAGTTGGTTAAATCAGTCCACAGAATCCCCACGGATTCGATGTAAGAACATAATGAGTATTTTCATATCCTTTGCATAGGACCGTCTCAGTCCTAATTTCCCGAAGGAATAGGCTTTGCAAAATAAGCGAGAGGCCTTGGAAGCAACCAATGAGAATTTTGGTTGGACCTGAGCGTTTGTAGCGCTATTAGAAGCAAAATGTGTGACTACATCTCCTATCATGGCGTTGGAGCCATGGGAATTAGTATGTACCACTTATCTCAAAACCTTCCTAGACATCACAGTTACTTTGGGTGAGCCTACTTTGAAGAAATACGAAACCATAGGCATTTACTACGAAAATAATATGGCGATTTCCTATTACATCTCTTGAAAAAATAAAGACTTAAACAGAATTGGCGATCTATTTATCCCAGCCAGATTTGTAGTCTTTAACCCTTCACTCTAGATCATCATCTTGATCTTCTTGTTCCACATTGTGAGATTCTCTTGCTTCACAATATGCTTTGTAGGCGGTGACAATTTCTTCACGAGCTTTACATATGTGTGCCCAATGACCGGAAACTCCACATCGAGAACATACATCTTTTTGCCAAGACTCCATTGATTGAGGCGTTTTGAAAGCATCATTTAGATGGCTCTTAGTGTTGGTGGTGCCACCAACATGGCCAGAGGCCTTACCTGCCTCTCTCTTTCCACGTTGACCTCTTCGGTTCCGTGTTCGCCTATTTTGGTGATTACCTTCCCAAGTAGAGCGATTATATGGATCAAAAAGTCTAGAAGTATCCCTAAGGTTAGGGTTTCGCTCTTGGCGCCTTCTCTTAGGGGTGCGACTATAATTGGATTCCGGAATATACCCTATTTCCACGGATCTCAAATTATAGTTCTTCACAAGGATTTTGTCATGCTTTTCAGCGACATTCATAGCTCCAATGAGCTCATGAAACCTTGTGATCCATCCTGCAGTAACATCAATTCGATAGTTCTTAGCAACCATCAATGCAGAGATTGGGAAAGTAGAGAGAGTCTTCTCAATCAACATCGCATTTGTGATATCTTTACCACAGAATTCCATTAAGGATTTAATGCGAAGTGCTTCCGAGTTGTAGTCAAGAACTGACTTGAAATCACAGCAGTGGAGGCTATGTCATCTCACTTCTAGGTCAGGAAGCAGGGAGTCATGGACGCTGCCAAATCTTTCTTCGAGTGAGACCCACCGCCTTTTGGGGTCTTCTTCATTCATATACTCGTACTGGAGCGAATCATCCATATGACGAGTCATTAGGATTATGGTTTTCGCCTTATTTACCTCTAAGGCTGCTCTATTTGCTTCCAAAGCTTGAGCTTGCTTAACAGTTAGCACGTCTTGGTTAGGCTCGAGAATCGTATCCAAGATTCCATCGGCCTTGAGATGCTGGCGGATATCACAAACTCACCTGTGATATTCAGAGCCAGTTGTTCCCAATGGAGCAAAGTCCAATTTGTTCAGGTTACTCATCCTGAAAGAGAACAAGAAATTAATGTCAGTTTAGAAGCGAAAAAGGCTACCACGAAAACAAATAAAATTTCTAAGCGTAGTCACTGCCGAGAAATTAGGAATTTTTGAACGTAGTCGCTTCCAATAAATTCGATTCCAAGAGGGGTTGGATTAGATCAAAACAATGATGTTTACGATCGATCATTTTATCTCAACAAACTCTAAGTTTGGAGAAGTCTACAAGCTCCAAGCTTGGAGTGAGCACGAACCCCCACAGTTCGGCTTAATTTGATCTCCCCTATGATAAAGAAAGGGGGGTAGAAGAAGGGAGGCTGCAAGTCCTCGAAAAAGAAGAGAAATTGAATTTAAAAACTCTACAAAAACAGGAACATTTAGTAAAAGTACCTCGAAATAGGTCGCCGGAAAATTTGATCTGAAAAAATTGCCGGAAAAAGTGCCCGGAAAAGTCTCCAGAAGTGGCCGAGGGTCGTTGACAGGAGCTGACTGTTGACTGTTGACTATTGACTATTGACCGTTGACTGTTGACCAGGGCTGACCGTTGACCGTTTGACCAGGGACTACCGAGCTGACGTGGCAGTGGGTCCCGGATGCTGACGTGGCAGTGGGGTCTGGTGCTGATGTGGTTGTGGGCCTGTGTCAGTAGGCCTTTGCCTTGGACTTGGGCTTCTGGGCTTCTTTTCCTTTCCCTTTTTTTCTTTTCTTTTCTTCTTTTCTGTCGGTTCAAGATGCAGCTGCTCAGGTGGCGGTTCATGTCTTTTTAGGCTGGTTTTTGGACCTTTTCTTCCGGTTCCTGATTCTTCAGATCAACGGGCTTCTGCTACCAAAAGTTAGTGGAAATTGGAGGTCCGGAAGATGGTGAACCGATGTAATATTTGGTGCGAGTTGGATGGAGCTTCCGGTGGCCGGTTCGGTAGGTTTCCGGCCGATTCTTGGGGTGCCGCCGCCGGTTCTGGAATCCTGGGATTGAGTTCTTCAAGGTGTGATTTGGAGGCAGAAAAGGCTTCATGGTTTTGTATTCGGATTCAAGGTTTTTAACTTCTTGAATCAGGGTTTGGCTATTTATTTCAGGGTTAGGGCTTCGTGCTGATAACGTATTTTAGGAAATCTGAAATTGAGAGAAATTCGCTGTGTATTCTCATTGATAATAGGGGTCTCTTTATATAGAGGATTACAATGCATAGAATCTGAATTATACAAGGAAAGTAATTCTACATTGAATAGGATTCTAAATCCTTCTATTATAACCCTATTACCACTAGGTCAAGTAACCTAGAGTTTGGACCAGAAACATAATCTGGATTTCCTTGAACAAAATTCAAATTTTCTTGTAATGTCAACCCGAGCAACTCATTACCAAAATAGAGTCATCATTCGGTGTTTATCAAAAGTGTCTTTCCTTCACTTTATTTTCCTATTATTGCTCAGAAAGCATTATACTATGTCCAGGACTGACTGTACTTTTGGTTCCCCAAATACATAGTTTTAAAAACCCTACACTCTAATTAGATTCCAATTCTTGGTGCCTCAATTAGCGCATGCTTGCTTACTATTTCGATGACAATAGTATGTGTCAATCATTAGAGTTTATAAAGGATATATATGTATTCAACCAATTTTGAGCTAATAATCTAAAAGCTAATGCCATTCTTAAACAATTAATTGGCAGAGTACGTCCCACTAAATATCTTTTGTGCCAAGAAATCCAATGAGTTGGGAATACATACACCTACCAAATCTCCTTTCCAAGATCTTATACAACCAGTAATGGAGTAGTGAGCCAACTAAAGCTGATACTTAGTTTTTCTTATACCAAATGAAGCACATGCACTTATACATACACACTTAATTGAGGCGTGTTCGATTCACGTAAGGTTCAATTAAAAAAAAAAATTAGTTCGAGTCCCATTAAAGGTGAGTATGGGGTGAGGTTTTTATTTTTATTTTAAAAAAAAAAATATATATATATATATATATATACACACACACACACACTTAATTGTGATGTTATAATATGAAGAGAATACATAATCAAATGAAAGCACAATTGACTACTGAAAAGCTGAAAAGGGAAAAATAAAATAAAGGGTGTTTCAATCTAATTATGGTATTTGCCCGACAATGACAATATCACCAAAAGCATGCCAATTTTTTCAGCCTAATATATTAATCAAATATCCATAATATAATTAGGCACCACGTTTAGCTAGTTGTTAGTGTTTCTTGAATGCTAAGGGACTGCAACTGTGATCCAAATCCATTGAACCAGAGCTGTTTAGCTCTCTCCTTCTAAATTTGTTTGATAACCTCAGAAGCTTAGAAGGGGTACAGAAACCTGCATATATTATGGATCACGAGCAGAAGATTAAGAAACTAATTAAGTGCAATTATTTGATCGAGCTGATCCAGTGATACATTATGTCCGCTAGTTAGGATAATGATCGATTTTGTTGAGTACAATGATTCCACGAGGTCTTTGTTTGTGAAAGCCAAGTTTTAACTAACTAAAACGCAAGAATTAAAAGTTTGAGCACTAAACTGATAAGAAGGTCTACACTCATACTTTGATTACCTTCATTAAGGTACTAATAATTAGAAATGGTATATATATGTTTAGTTTTCAGAGCTTTCTCCAGGTCCTACATATAGATCCCAGGATTCACAATCATTATTATTCCGATTGAAACCAAATACCACACTAAGCTGGACCACTTATCACCAGAAAGTCAGAAACACTGCTATTAGTTAACTAGCTATGGTCTCGATGAGTCTTTAAAAAAAAAAATTAAAAAAAATTAAAAATAAAAACACCACCCCATTCCCATCTTTTGATGGGGGTCGATCTCGATGAGTCTGTTTGGAGCTGTAATACGTTCTGGGTTTGTTCCAGTTGATCATATCCTAAAACTAGTTCTGTCAGCCTCTGTAAAACTAGTTGTGAGACTCTAGTGAGATAAATACACGTTATAAATTTACAATTACCATGGACGTAACGGATTTGCTCAACACTCTACGTACTTCTCTCCTCGGGTTCTTTCGCTTTTTTTTTTTCCCTCCAGCTGTAGAAAAATTAAATAAAGAAAACCGCTAGCTAGGGTATATATGATCGTCTTGATTTTCTATATATACAAATAGATGCATGTGAAATAACAGTAAAAGAAGATTAAGTATGTTCTTTAAAATTAAGCAGCAGCATCTCGAGGAAGCTGACCTGTGGCTTGTGGTAAAAATTAGTGGTCTGTCCAACCATTCCTGCATAAACATACAGCAAATATATAGACTAAATATTCATAAAGAGCAGGGGTATTATCATGTGATTTTCTGTTTTGTTTTAGCTTGTAATATGTTTTCTTCATGATGTAATACCAGAAAACCTTTCACAAAGGATCTCTTTCATTTTCTTCAGTTATCACTAGCTAGTGGTGCTCAGATGTTTTTTTTCTTCCAGTTTGTTTATATTTCTACTTAGGGATATATTTTAAAGCCTACACTACACTTACAGGGTAAGAAGATTTGTGTGATTAGTTTTTCCTAGACTCAAAATCTCAAAATACTTATGGGGTCTCAACAATGCATAGATTGGTTTCCAATCTATTTCGATGACAATTCATTTAGAACATTACTCCATTGATTTCCCGGAAAACGCATTGTAGGCGATTATAAATTTCTTGATCTCCCCATGACCATGAAAACATTACTCCGTTATCATTAGAATATATGAGTAATTAGAATTGGAATTAATTCTTTTGATGGGATGCATATATATGGTGCTGATTTATGTACCAAAAATATATATGGTGCTGATTTTGTTCAAGCAAAGATAAAATATATAGGGGAATACTTGTCTTTGGTACTAGAAGAAATTGACTACACAGTTCACAAGGACCACAACCTTGCAAAACTCCAGCAGAGCCGGGGCTGGCATGGCTTGGTTGTTGGAGAAATTGAGAAGAAGAAACAATTCAATGAAACGCTAACTAGCTTGTTAAGTTATTGCAATTTACTAGGCTATACTAGAAACGAACAATGAAGTAAGCGTTCAATAAAATGTTTCATAGAGAAATCGAGATAGGTAAGTTTAGTTCTGGCCAAAAGAAAATTCTGAATTCGTCTCTACTATGGATTATACTAACGTAGAAATATTCTCGGATAAAACTCCCTCATCAAGTTCATTGGGTTAATAATTAAGTTAGGCACTTGAGTTCACGGTAATGATGACAACAACATTAGTCATAAATTTCCTATAACCTTCATTATTAACTATACAGAGCATAAAATATTCTAAAGCTCCAACTAAATCACCATTGTAAGCAAGAATAACTGGAGAAAAAGATAAATGATGAGCAAGCATTGGAAGAGGGAAAGATTCTGGTATAATTAAAGAGAGACTAGTTAGTACTGTCTTCCTTCCAATACTAATCATTATATTTCCTTTCCCTGTACTCAAGAAAAATGAGTGGAGTGAATACATACACTGCTGAAGAAAAGCTTAAGCTAAGAACCAGGAAAAAAAAAAAAGGAGATTAGTTGGTGAGCAGTCAGTGTACTTGGTGAGCTTTACCGACAACAGTTTCTGTATCCTCCACTAAATAAATGAGTAATTAGGAGGAGATAGACCCAATGGTGGTAATAGAATACCCTAGAATTCTTTGTACTTTTCCCTTACTCAATTCACTTCACTCAACAAAAAGTGAAGAAAGACAAAGACCCACAGCTCTTGAATAGTTGAGTACTTGATTGGGTGAGGTGGGTGTGAGTGAATGAGTGGGTGTTAATCCAACAGAAAGAGACTGCTGAGAGAGAGAGTGAAAGAGAGTTCAAATTTGAATATGCTGCTTTAAGGGGTTTGTATAATGAAAGCAAATGAATCATACAGAGGCTAGTTGGGTAACTACCTTGAATAATCTGCAGAATGAGTGACCTTGCATGTACCCAAAAGATG
Organism: Rosa persica; assembly: GCA_025331145.1. Lineage (NCBI taxonomy): Eukaryota > Viridiplantae > Streptophyta > Magnoliopsida > Rosales > Rosaceae > Rosa > Rosa persica. Next base: position 14,277,676 of record WFKR01000007.1, on the reverse strand, counting down.
CCGGAAAAATCTGTTTATGGCTTTCCATAATTGGTAAACTACTTTACTAGCTTGGAATTAAAAGAGTTGGTGACTAGCTATTTTGTCAATTTACTCACTACTAATATTTCACCAGTCCCATATGATCATTACCCCATTCTGACCATAATTCAAGTAAAACATAAAAGTTTATAGGTTTGGTTTGGTCATTCTAGCTCAAGTCATTACTCCAGAAGTTGGTAGATTGGGCATACCAGATTTTAACATTTGAATCCTCAGGCACTCCTTTTTCTACGGAGTATAAATTGAATTTCACAGACCGATTATTACGTATCATAAAAAATGTAGATAAGTAATCAGATATCTGCAATAAGCTTTAGCAATGAATTCTTTCAAAAAAAAAAAATGCTTTAGCAATGAAGGACGAACTAAATAATAGGGTTTCAATGAGCCTGAATAAGTAGTAAACATGTGGTTGTGAACAAGCGGTTTACACAATACATACAAACACATGATGTTAGGTACACGACTTCCAATACCACTACATGTTAAGAACTTAAAATTGTAGTTTTCAACTCCAGTGAAGGCCTAAACAAGCAGCGGGAAAATGAGGCTAATTTTGATAGAGGCTTCGTTCTCAAGCATCTTGTGTGCTGCTTCATGCCGACAGCCTTCCTTAGGAACTGGGTTCTTCTTTTTCGAAACCTTTCTTTCCTTCAATCATAGGAAGCAAGCATCAACCCAATAACTCTGCATCAAACTTTCATCAAAAGCCTTTGGAATGTTTAAAACACAAGTTACCCAATTGAACCAAACTTGCTGATTTGATGGGAAAAGGAAAAAACAAAATTAATAATAATAATAAAAAAACCCTGATAATCTTATCCCATTCCCATAGATCCATGACCAAAAAAACCAAAGCTTAGAAAACGACTTCCACTTCTCTGATGGTGGGGGCTTAGCTGAAACAAAAAGTGCTTCTCCAGCTATAAAGCCCTGCATTTGTGAAACTCTGGCTTGCCATTAGAAGAACCAAAGCCCTGTATATGCAAAAGACAGGTCGTTTCGAAACAATTTCAGGTCATATCAGTCTTTGGATCCTTTCGGCAAGCTCTTCCTCTGTCATGATCCAAAGGGTTATGCTAACCACCAACCGTTTTAAGGTGGCCTCTCTAGTCCAACCATATCTTTGTCGAACTCTTCTGCTGGAAAAGAGAGAAATAGAGTGGAAGTTTAGTATAATCATACGGAACTAATTATGCAGTTGAAACATCCAAGTTAGTGATTTCACATCTAAACAAAAGTCGTCAACACACAAAACTATTCTCTTTTGGCATATTTGATATTCCAAAACACACAGCAACAATAGTTAAAGTTATGTCCTTCAGGAAGCTTGAAATAAAAAATAAAGAAAAGCACTAAAAATCAACAGTAGAAGAGGAAGTACTGAATTCTATATCCTCTGGTTCCGAGTGAAAAACAGAGATATTAAATAAGCAACAAGGTCATTCACTCATTTTGTTGCCTCAGTAAGAGGATGTTGATTGAATAAGACATGTAGATGAGCAAGCAAGGACCGCAAGAGATATATCATCTCAGAGTTTCTGAGTTAAATCCTTCCCATGATTTAATGATTCATCCACAGATAAAAGAAAAAGGGTCTGACTGTACACTTGAATCTAAAATTTCAGTTGGACCTTGGCATCATTTTGAAGATAAACGGTGCAACTTTTTCAGACAGAAAGTCAATTCCCTTTGTAGAGCTACTACTTCAACAATAATGCCAACATGGAAATGTTATTATGACAAGAGAATTACAGAACAAAGCACCTGGTGCAAAAAATGGCTCCTCCAGTTCAAAAGCAAGTGTTGCAGTCAGTCAAACCCTGTTCAGAAAGAACAGAAATGGAAAACATCACAGAATTGCTTTATGCAATTTACAAACCAAACGAAGATAGCTACATGCTCCATCTGTGGCGCAGATCATTACCAACATGTTCATGAGATTATAGTTAATTGGTTAATTAGCCAAAACTCTACTTTAAAGCAAAAGGAGGTAAAAGAGAAAAGGTGAGATTAGAGATTTGATAAAGAAACAAAGGAGAAATAATAAAATCTTCCCCTTCACTAATATTATTTATGTCAAAGTACTTAGGTACAAAAATTTTACAACATTCTTCCTGTACTTTGCACTGCATCCTCTATCTTCACACACAAGAAGAATATCTTTTTCTGCAAACCCAAAAACTTCAAAATCATTGCTAGGGTGAAATTGGGCAGTGACTAAAATCAAATGAAGCTGTACAGTGCTAGAAATACAGATTCAATTCCTACTCCCCCAACCTTACTGCCCTAAAATCTTCTAGAGTAACTAAACAGATACAACAACAAAAAATAAGAAAGAATTCAATAAATCCTACAAATTTAAATTTCTACTTGAGAAAAAAAATATTTGTTACACTGAGGATGCAACAAGAACCTCATTTAACACATCATCCTCACCGTTTACTAGGGCAAGTAGCTCTGCATCCTTATCTTCATCACAGGAAAAATCCCGTCTTTCAAGCTTGGAATGAGCTGCAATGAAGATCAACTTCTGTGCCTTGTCCATGCTCACCCTTGAGTGCCCATTTGCAGACACCCACCTCATTAAAGACCAACTGGATTTGAACCCACATGAAGTTGCATGAAGGAAAATGAGCCTGACTGCAACTTTCCCTAGTGACTTAAATTCAGTGAGGTATGTTTCCCACACAAGTCTACTGCTTTGTGGGTTAGCAATTCTCATCTTGCCTGAAACGGGATCCTTCTCCTTCATTTGTACAGCGCGAGCATATACGGGATCAAGCCCTTCTGTTCTCCACTTCATGAGTTCCATTAGTGCAATGTGAGCCTCCTCCCTCGATACAAGCCGGGTTATGAGCTTGTCCACATCCTTCTCTTGCTCCGGCGTCAATAATTTGAATGGAGGAAGATACTTTCCACTTATGTCCTTAATCAAATAAACTGGATCGAGTATAAATGCAGCAGCCCAAGCTGGATGGTAATTCTTCTTGAACCGCTTTTCGATTACCTTCTCCACGGGACCTTCATCAATGTGGAAACTTGAACACCAATCCTTCACTTTTGCTCTTAATTCATCCCAAAGCGGGAGGCATTTCCCAACCAGTGGCCTCTCAATCTCAATCTCTTGAGCCATGTCCTTGATAAGTTTAACCAAAGAATGCACCGCCTCCAGTTCATTCCAGAACGCCACCTCCCCAACCATCTCAGCAACTTCTCTTGCCGTTGGGTCCTCCATTGTTACCCCTTTATAAGACTCATCTAGCACGACCAACTGAAGTGCTCGCGCGGAGCTAAGAATATCCTCAACCATTACATACACTGGACCAAAGTTGAGCATTTCATAATCGCGCATCGATGGCACTCGTAATAAACCAGCATAACCACCCTCCTGGGACTGATACCTCTGAAAGCTACTCCTAACCTGAGACTTGTTATTCACAAAACTCGCGAGCTTGTAACAGTTTTCAGTAACAGCCCTGAACAACCGAAGCTCCTTACTGAAATCCTTAATCAAACTAGTAAAACCCTGAAACTGACACGATAGATTAACCATCCAGTGATTCTGACACTCTAAATTCCTCAATGCCTTGATCCTAAACCTGTCCGCTACTATTCCTACACATTGTTCCACAGCATTCCCACAAATGCTCGTAATCGTCTCCCACAGAACCTCCTCGGCGTACTTCCACGGCACAGAGCCGCCAACAAACACCGCCCTCCGGTACACACTAGTCCCATTGGGAAGATTCACAGTCAAATTGACAAGACTATCCTCACCTAAACCCCCAGCATTCTTGGACTTCCATCCATCAGAGGCAATCTGGAAGAACATGGCGTCTCTAATTCTGGCTTCCGACTCGGCCTTTGCTTCCTCAAACTTCGCATCCAACCTCGACCCGGTGAACTCCCTCCGGGAAATCGCCGGCAAGCCCACCTGGTTGAGAAAAGCTCGGAACTTGGGGTGCTCGAGGCTCGAAAATGAGACCGACCCACAAGACTCGTAGACCCAATCAGCAAGAAAATCAAGCGCACAATCGACTAGGCTCTTAGACAGCATCGGCCCCGGTGAGGTTTTGGGACTCTTGAGCTTCTTCACACTGTCCTCCAGCATCGCCAGAGCTCCCAAATCGTCTTTCCCGCCGGACAACATCAAATGCGGATGCTGAGTCAGCACCGTTGTCGTCACCGCCGAAGCGTACGTCAGCTCGCCGCCGCAGAACCGTGTCGGATCGACCATACCCTGCGGCGGAACGCTGTACGACGGCGTCGGGGCGCTCCCAGAGGCCGCCGCCGAGGAGGAGCTCCGCTTCCGGGGGTTGTGGTGGGACGTCAGCGGCGGCGGAGCTGAGTTGGGCAAAGAAGTCGATATTGGCGACGGAGACGAAATGGGTTTGGATGCGGAGCTGAAATTGGGGCAAGTCCCGCGCTTCAGGTGCTCCGACGCCGTGCGCGACGGGTTCGACGCCGAGAAAATGGCCTCGCAGAGAGCGCAGCGGAGCTTCACGGCCTTGGGTAGCCCGGTGTCCGTGTTCTGAACCAGAATGGGCTCTAGGTGGGCCCAGTACCAAGCCCCTTTGCCCTTTATGGCCTTGGTTCTCACCATCACCAGCCCCTCGAAGCGTTTCGTCACGGCCTTCGCCGCCGCGTCGTCTGGCGACGCCGACGACGTGTCCACCGCGAGTTCCATCCCCACGGCCACCGTCTGCGTGGTGGTGTTAGTAGCCGCCATTCTCGGAGCAGAAAAAAAGAAGGGGTCACGTTGGCGAAATTGTGGAGCTTTCCGGGGATTTCAATGAGTCAATACGACGGCGTATTGGTGGCATTCGGCCGGAGAAAGCCGCGGGCTTGGGCTTGGGCCGGTCTCCATTACCCGACCCGGCGATCTGAACACTCTAGCTGCTTCTTCTTCTTCTTTGGTGGACTGAGACTGACGGCTCGGGTTTCTGAGTTGAGCTGTGTTGGTTATGAGAGTCTGGGTTTTTTTCAGAGGGAAAATAGGGACAGACGTGAGAGAGAGAGAGAGAGAGAGAGAGAGAGAGATGGTTATGTAGGTAGGTCTTTCAGTGGGAGTCAGTAGTAGTCCACGCACATCCACGCGCCACCGTCTTGCGCGTGGGGAGACACGGCCTGGTTTTGTTGATGGAATTGGAAACTACGACCGTGGTGGCCACCGTGAGGTAATATTAATAATGCCACTACTCAACAGTCTCGCACGGACGGAAACAGTTCCTCCTGACATCGCTCATCACCCGCTCCTCATTGGAGCGTGAGGCGCACGTGCCTTTAAAGGTAAGGGGGGTTTTGGGCCATGGCAAGGGTTTTGGTGCTTTTTAAATTTTTTTGCTTCTTTTCCACACTTTTCTTTTATGTGTTGTGGGGAAGGGCTTGGTTTGTCTGCTTCTCTCTTTTCTTTTCTTTATGCACTGATTTCGTACATTTCAATAGTTTATTATTTATTTTTCAAATTAATTATTCAAAATGAGGGAAGATTTTTTTGTGCTAGGGCTTACATTTGTGACTTGTTGTTCATGTGGGTATTTGTGAAGGGGATGGGGACATAAAAGGGCAACCTAGGAATTCAATGAATTCTTTTGGTGTGGGGGCCCAAGTGTTGACCAAGACAAGGAAAGAGAATTGGCTTGAAAAAGTTCACCACCAAATGCACCTCTGCTCTGCAATCCAAGCCTGAATTATGAATCTAATGAGTCTTTTTTATTATTATTATATAGGATGTGATAGGCAATATAGTCATACTTTATTTCCATAAAAAATTAATTGTTTTATTTTTTTCTAGAAATTTTTAGAACTTTGTTTAATTTGTAGACGGAGTACAGTAGGTCGGTAGCTGTCATTCATTGCCCAAGTATGAGAGTTGTCATCTTGACAAAATTTCTACATATTTATTTACTGATTTTTTATTATTCCATTAGATGGTTAATTGTTTTCTTACCAGATGAAGATAGGTAATTTGAGATAAAGCTACTTGCACCGGCGTTTAACCAAATTGGTTACTTTTTTTTTTTTTAAAAATGATATTGACTTCATTAGATTCAATAACCATAATGAGTAGACTTGTAAATAGACTAGATTTTGTTCCGGACCCGCTCCAGATCCGTGGCTATTGGATAGGTTTAGATCAAAAATTTTGATCCATTGATCCATTAATGATCTGAATCTGTTTACCCGTTTATTTAACGGATTAAATACGGATTTAGGTCGATCTGATCCGTTAATGATCCGGCTCGTTTTTGTAATAATAAAATATTATTTTTATTAATATATTATTATTATTTTTAAATATAAAATATAAAGTATGAAGAATTTCTAATACAAATTTTTTACAGCAATCTACGGGACAACTTATCATCCAAGATTCCAAGAAGCACTAAGAATTTTGATAATGTAATTCTACTTTTTGTGATACTCTTCATGTTGTTTTAATATTTTATTAATATCTTATGAGGTAATATGATATAAATTTAATATTACTATTAAAATTTTAAAATATTTGAAATTATAAACCGGTCGGATTAGCTGATCGGGTATCCGTTAATCCGGCGGATACGTATTTGGATCAAGCTATCTATGATCCGCCGAGTTAACAGAGCAGGTTTGGATTGGATTTTTTTTTTTTTTTTAAGTAAACAGATTTGGATTTAGGTAGGCCCGATCCAAATCCGGTCCAATTACAGGTCTAATAATGGGCTAGAGTCTACATATACTTGAATATGATATGGACAAAACCCGAACTCTATCAAGCAAATACAAACTCATTACAAATCTTTTTTGAGCTCACTATAACAGCGAGTTTATAGTACAAAGAACTACTTCGTATCTCCTAAGGCAAAATCATAAACTACCCTCCTATTAGCCATGCATGCAATTGTGGTACCATTAAAAAGTCACTTTTTAGCAAACAAATATGAGCAACTACTCATCTATAAGCCGCTTGACAGCCAATCTTATTCCAAATAATTACCAACTTCCATAAAAGTCATGATCCGAAACTATTGGTCATGGACCATAAGTCGACCTAAAAGCCCAAGAAGGTCCACATCTCAGACCAGGTCCACCTTCATCACTAAGTGAGAGATGATCCCTACTGGCCCACAAGATAGAGCCCAACAACCTAGATTTGAGCACAGCCAAAAGCCCAAGCCCAAACCTGAGCAAAAATAGCAACAGCCCTAATCAATTTCTGCCAACCAATTGCCGCCGCCGCCAAGGTCTCAGGCAGCCGACCTCTCCAGCAACGCATCATCTTCAAACTCTGGTCTTGTTGCCTTCCTTCCGCAAAGCCGACAACGAAACCAACTGGAGTCCAGAAAAAGAAAGCCTAATCCTTTGCACTTAAGTCGATCTGCTTCCTTGGCCTCACCGAATCTCGACCACGACTCGCCGGGAAAGATTCTAGCGCCCAAGCAGTAGATGAACCTAGTTTTCTCCATGAAACGCCACTCAACAAGGAGGTATGCCTGCTGAGTCCGACGGAGAATAGCCACCGCCGTCCCTCTGCTCTCTTTGAAGGAGTTGAAGAGCTGATTACTTCTTTCTTATGTTATTGGATGATTAAATATTTCTTGCCAATAAATTTGTTATTGAAATTATTAGACTATTGATCATAATGAGTGTATGTATTAGCAAACTATTCCTATTTTTTTTTGGTGAATCATTTATTATTTAATTATATTTAAATAATTACGGTTTGGTTCGTTTTGACAAATTATGTATCTATAGATGTATTTGGATTACCTATAAACTAAATAATTTTAAATATAAAATTATATACATACTGAATCAAACATTTTTCAAATGAAAAAGAAGGCCAATGCTCAATCCCCTAGAAGGGTTAGGTATAGTACACGATGGGTTTGCCCTCCTGTGGGTTGGTGCAACATTACTTTGGACGGTGTTTTATGAGGTTGCTAGATTTGGAGGGATTGGGGTGTTAACTAGATATCATGAGGGCTCCTTCCTTATGGGATGTTCCTTTATTGTTTAGCATGTTTACGACCCTGGTCAAGTAGAACCGTAGAAGTTTTAGCAGGGAAATCGGCTAGTCAATTCGCTGTTGAGCATGATCTTGAGGTCGTCCGATTTGAATTAGACTGCCTTCATTTGGTATGGGTTCTATCTTGATTCACACAGGTCACGTTAATTACTCCATCTATGAGGACATTGGCAGACACTTCTAAGAGCTTCCAAGATCCTCATTTCCATCATATTTGTAGGGAGGTTAATGAAGTGGCTCACCGGTTAGCTAAATGTGTTTTACATATCCATTCAATCTTTACTTTATTACATTGCTTCCAAGATCCTTGTTTAATCATATTTGGTTGATATCCTTCATGAGGAGTGTAACCGAACATATGCTTTATTTTGAATAAAATTTTCCGTCTATTTTTGGAGAAAATAAATAAATAAATAAATAAAATAATTTGTTGTCTAGACTCTAGGCTTTTTAGCCTTTGTATTATAATTGCATACTTTGACGCCTTCCGTCTCTTTCTGGAAGAAGGAAAAAAAAGAAATAAAAAAAAAGAGCAGTTGTCTAGCCTTTTTAGCCTGTGCCTGTGCCTGTGCCTGTCTTATAATTGCATACTTTGACGCGAGCTATATGGGTATGAAGGGGGTGGTGTAGGATTGTTTCGTTAGAAGGTTTTCTTTTTTCTTTCTTTCTAATTTTTTTTTCCGTAATGTAAGTGCAATTTATACTATATTGGGTGTTATTTGCTCGAGATTACTCCTTACTAGGTCAAGTAGGCAAGGCAGTTGTTGTTACATGGTTTAGGCTGTAATATACGTCATGTCTCGGTACTGTTCTTGTGTGGTCACCGTGATTTTTAATATAGGCTTAATAGTCAATTTGCTACCTTAAGTTTTATCCTAATGTTAATTTGCTACCCTATGTCTTCTTTATATTAATTTGCAACCTTAAGTTTCATAATTAGCCGATTCACTACCCTAAGTTTTATTTCAATCAACTTTTCATAAACCAATTTACTACCCTCCCATTTTGTCAAATTTACTTGTTTTAATTCTTCCATTCATCTGTCCAAACATTGATTAATTTTGCATAGGGGTAATAAATGACTAATTTTGAAAAGAACAAAATTAAGTTTGCCTCCTCTAATTTAGGGGCAAACATCATGTTAGTCCTTGATTTTTTTTTTTTAATCAGAATCACCCTTGAACTTCCTAAATGCATCATTCGTGTTTGATTCTCAGAAATTCATCCAATTGTGACATCAAACGGTGATTTGGCGCCAACAAGCATGGCGCACTGTTCATCGTTTGAACTCCCAATAAGGGTAAAATAGACATATCACCATTTAAACTCGACCAGGCTACCCAGTCCCCTCGGATCTAGGCATGGCAAAAATCCCCATCGGGGAGGAGCTCCATTGGATACCCGTCTCTAATGGAGAGAGAATTTGGGGACAAATGGGGAATGGGGATAGGGATCCCCAATCCCCGGTATATAAGATTGGGGATGGGGCGGGGATGGTATTATGATTCCCATCCCCAAACCCGCCCCAATAATATATACATATATTTAACTTATATATATTTTAATTTATTTTTTATAATATAAATCACAAATATATATATTTACTATTTTACTTTAATGACTACACTTTTACTTTAATTGTATTTTGATTTTTGTACTCATTGAATTATGATTTATGAATTTAATAATGTTTTAAATTTATTCGTTGTAGATTTTGATTTTAAAAAAGGCAATATGAGAAAAAATTATTTTATTTATTAAATTCTTATTGGGAGTTTGGGGCGGGTTTAGAGGCTTAGTCCCCAGTGAGGATGGAGACGGGGAATCCACAATATATTTTTATTGGTGATTGGGGCGGGGATGAGGTAGAGAATGACCTCGGGGATGGGGATGGTATGGTGATCCCCATCCCTAACCTGCCCCATTGCCATCCCTACTCAGATCTTCCATCTTCGAATTTCTGAGGGCGTTTCACTATACAAACCTCACGCTCTCTCTCTGCCCTCACCTTCTTCGCCTTCTCTCCCGACGAAAACTAACTCCTCGACTGCGGCTCCACCATGGGCTCCACCTTTGACGATGGTCGCAACTTTGTTCTGGACTCGTCCACTTTAGCTGCTCAAAATCTTGGGCTTTGAGGGCTCAGAAGATTGAGTTGCGATAGTTTGAGAATGACCTATTAAAGGAATTAGAGGTACGAGTTGATATGTAGGAGGATCCAGTAGATCAGAGATCGAAATTTGGGGGCTTTGAAGAAGATGAAGAAGAAAGTTGGTCTGATTTGCCGAAGGGCTTGAAGCTGTAATCGGAGCTTAGGAGAGCCGAGATCCAAGATGATTTTTCTAGAGCTTAATGGAAGGGTTTTCTGGCGTCCCTAATTGGAGCATATTGTAGTTTGGAGGTTTTGGCAGCGGTCTAGAGATTCAGATGTGGTCGCTACAAAACATGCTTTGCTTTTCATTATCTTGCTTCCGTACACCCCTAGACTTCTTCGAGTCTTGCCGAAGAGTGTATCAATTATGGTTTTATGGATATATGTCATGCCCCGAATTTTAGAATAAAAAATTCAAAATCCGAAACATGAATTACTACAACTTAAAATAACCATCCTGAAAATTTCTTTTTCTTAACAACATTACCACACAGTTTAATTTCAAAAACCGAATTTAGTCTCGGTTAATTATTACAATTCACTCACAAAATAAATTGTAAAGCGGGCATAACAAATCTCACAACTCAAAAGAAATAAAAATAATTGCTGCAACACCTAAACAGCACGGTCACCTCCATGGTTATCCTGACATGCAGGAATATCGGCTACACCATTTGAATAGTGTACCGGGATTGCAACAACACAAAATCCGGTAAGCTTTTGAAAGCTCGTATGAGTAAAAAGAAAGAATGATTGTTTAATTAAATCATAATTATTTTCACCCAAGTCAACACTAAATAATTTCCACATCAACGAAGCACCAATAATCTCAATCAATCAACAAATCAACAAATCGACACAAAACCCTAGCGCACATCTTTCTTCTCAAAACCCCGATATCATATTTATAAAAATACGGTATTTGACAGACTAGAGATCTAACTGAATCGTAGCCCGTCACCTGGCCTAGGTTATGGTAGCCGACATATATATCTTTATCGTATTTCATCAATATGTATACGTATATACATATTTAGAACGTCCGATACTCATACTTACTCAACCAATCGTATCCCATCATCCACCTAGGATTAGAGCGTCCGATTCCCTCATACCGGTCACTACGTTGACCCTAAATTCATAATGAGCACAACGATATGTTTTCACAAAATGAAATCAACTCATCCAAGATACACAATATTGTTATGAAATTTAAGCATTTGAAATATAATCTCAATCGTCATTCCAACTCAATCATATCATCACTCAACAACACACCAAGCAATATATATATATATATTCCACGTAAATATATATATATATATATATATACACACGTAATCATCCACTCATGAATGACCACTAATGTTATCTATAGTTCACACAAGAAAATCGTTAAATTCATTTGTATAATTAAAATTCATTTTACTTACCTATGAACCGTAGTTGATCAAGTCCATATGATTTAAAAAAAAAAAAAACAAATATTTAATCCATAAACATTTTCCACACAATTACAAAAATAAATAATTTAAAACACTCGGTTCGTAATATGAACCATGTGACTTTTACTCACCTCGAAACTCCCGTTGCGTCTTCACTTAGATACAGATCACAATAATCTAAATGCTCGTCTACTCAAACCGTCAAGTACCTAATCAAGTATGGTCTTTACTTAGCAAACGAAGTACGAAATAAACTTAAGTGATGATCCAACGGTCGAATTCTAAAATAAAGACGATCCAACTGTCGGATTCTAAAATAAAAACGATCCAACGGTCGGATCAAATTTAAACGATGATCCAACGGTTAGATCCTCACGGATCGCCCTTGGAAACATCCTATCAAAATTATACGAAAATATGATGGACGGATCTTCACAAATAGCCTCCCGAATCACTGTTTTACAAATATACGAAGATCCAACGGTCGGATCTTCGCCCGTGGCCACACAAAGTCATCGGGACAGTCATATGATCATCATATTGAAATTTGAAGTAAAACCGATGGTCTGATCTCCGTAAATCGTAAACCGAATATAAACTGTAAAACCATAAATAGTAACGTCAAAACTTAAATTGACTATTTATCAACTTTTTCTAACATGACCATGTTATATATCAAAACCCCCGTATGGATGCATAGATCATCGTCCAGATAATATAAACTCGAAATTTGGTCTGACGCGCCGCCACATGCGACAGTCAGACGGCGGTCAACGCCGGTCAACCACCTCATATGCAAAAGTTGTCAACTACAAACTTCTTCAAAATGAAATTGTGAACAACTTTAATACCTCACTTTTTCCGAGATAAGGTCTACATCCTCCTAGATCGGGTTTTGAAGTTTGATTAATCTCGGTCACTCGATCAGATTCCAGATCAAATCAGGGACGTCGAAACCTTCAACTCTTGATCTACAACTCTACACTCAAAATCATGATGCAAGCCACATATGAGGATGATCAGGAGGAAGAGCACATCACGAAAATGGGGAGGATCTGCCGAGATTATGCCAGAAAAAGGGAGATCCGGCCGGGTCGGTCTTCCTCGTCTGGGGTTGCTTCGATCCAAGGCTAGGGACAACGGCGGGGCGAGATGAAGGCGGGGAGCGGCTGGGTGCAGCACGACGAAGGCGGGGAGCACCGGGTCCGACGGCGGCGTGGCCGGGAAGGGTGGTTTCCACCCGGGTTTGGTGGGGGGGGGGGGGGGGGGGGTGGGAGGGGGCTTTAAGTGCAAAAATTGATTTTTTTCGTTCTTAATGAAAAATCTGATTTTTCATACTATTTATAAAAACAATTCAAATTTTCAAAAATTCATAACTTATTCATACGAACTCCGAATATTACATTCCACATATGCACGAACTCGTATCGACAAGCTCTATAACTTTTATGACGCAAGTTTTCCCAAATTTGAACGTATAGGGGGGCTTAAGTGCAAAAATTGATTTTTTTCGTCCTTAATAAAAAATCTGATTTTTCATACTATTTATAAAAACAATTCAAATTTTCAAAAATTCATAACTTATTCATACGAACTCCGAATATTACATTCCACATATGCACGAACTCGTATCGACAAGCTCTACAACTTTCATGATGCAAGTTTTCCCAAATTTTGAACGTATAGGGGGGCTTAAGTGCAAAAATTGATTTTTTTCGTCCTTAATAAAAAATCTGATTTTTCATACTATTTATAGAAAAATTTTAATTTTTAAAAATTCATAACTTATTCATACGAACTCCGAATATTACGTTCCACATATGCACGAACTCGTATCGACGAGTTCTACAACTTTCATGAAGAAAGTTTTCCTAAATTTTGAACATATAAAAAGTCGATTTGCACGACCCCCTAAATAACGTTCGTTTTCGAAAATAAAATCATTCGAAACCAACTTTCCTAAACTACGACATACCAATTAATCTCAAATATCATAATTCAATTAATATAACAATTATTGAATTACATAAATTAATTATATGAAATTTTGGGTCTTCAAAATATATATGAAATTCGACCGATTTGGTTTGGGTTTGACCGAGGTTTGGAGTCTCTGACTGACAAAGAGAGAAAGAAGAGAGAGATGGCTATCTATCTATGAATGAAGTTGATGATGGAGCAGCCTACAATCCTCGAACCGTTAAAGAGATTTTCAGAGATTTCAAGGGCTGCATAATTGGCTTGATCAAGGCCCTAACTACTGGTCTTTTACATATTCCTTTATTCAATTTCTGCTCAGTAGCTTCTACTTTTCCTGTTGAGAACATCCAGAAATGTAATTGATGATTCTGGGGTTTATGTTGATTTGACGTTGAATTTTGAATTGGAAATTACCTTATTTTTGTCTCTTATTGGGTCTAGCTTCTTTTGAATTTGGTTTCGGAGATAACTCGGGAAGTAAAACTACCCCATTGAGGTGCAGTTCTAGGGTGATGGGGAAATATCTATTTGAACAAAAGTTCGAATTGAAATTTTTGCTTATTTGGTTATTTGTGTTCTGTATCTGAAGAAATAGATAGAGGAATGGTGAAGAGAGTCCATTTGAGAAACTGATCTATAGTCAGAATTAGAGAATTTGGAGATATATAGTTGCTTCATTTCATAACTTTGTTAATTAAAATGGCTTCAGTGATTTTTGGATTTGATATTCCTTTTTCTTTCTTCGTTTGTTCTTAATATCTCAATTTCCTTTACCTGCAAAAATGGCTTCTGGAAAATATGGAAGTGTTATAGAAGAAGAGAGGAGACTGAGGTGAGATGAATTCTTTTTTAAGGTTATTTTGGGAAATTTGCCCTTCTCATAGGTGGAAAATCTGAAAGCGGGTCATGTTGTCGGTGCCATGTCATATAATGACGTCATAATTTGATGAATTTCTAAGAATCGAACACGAATGATCAATTTGAGAAGTCATGGGTGATCTTGATTAAAAAAAAAGATCAGGGACTAACATGATGTTTGCTCCTAAGTTGGAGGAGACAAACTGAATTTTGTTCTTTTGAAATTTAGATAAGCAACTTGGTTAATTTTGAAATCCTAGATTATGAAATGTGACAGAAGGGTGATAATTTGGTTGAAATAAAACTTAGGGTAGTAAATTGACTAATTATGAAACCCTAGGTTAACAAATTGACATAAATAAAATTTAGGGTAGCAAATTGATACACGGTCAAACCTAGGGTACAAATTGATAATCATGCTTTAAAGTAAGTATTTATTCAGCTTGTGTGTGTGTGTGTGTGGTGAATTTGTTATTATGCCCCGATTATGAATCTTGTGATTGAAAAATATTCATCTTACTCTTTCATAATCAGACTTCTTCATTTTAAATAATAATATGAGTGTGGGGATGAACCATTCAGCTTGATTAGGTTCCAAACTCCATTGTAAACAAAAAAAAAAAAATAATAATAATCTTCATCTTACCCTCTCATAATTAAATTCATCCATTTTATAAATCACCCAATTATTACAAACAACCAATTAAGTTAAAAATTGTTTAACTATCAAATCGTCTCAAACAAATGTAAAAAATAAGCATTTCATGTATACAAGTGGTCAAGTGTTAAGTGTGAACATTCCATCACAAGTGGAGTGAATTTCTTTGGGAATAAACCACAAGGTTTGTCGCAGAGGTGAACTTAAAAATTATCTAAACCTGAAACACTATATATGTTATCATAGGATTATAAAATCATAAATCTTCCATAATTAAGAGAATCCATAACGGTAGTGTCCTTGGGATATTTGGGAAGGGCGGTATTTTGACAGATCCTCTCACCTCTGATTTTTGAATTCTCTTTAGGCATAGTCCTAATAACCAATTATAGAACATGAGATCATTGGAGGGGGATTAATTAAGAGATTTCTTGGGTTACAGGATTAATTAAGAGATTTCTTAGCAACTAAAGTAGCTATAATAAGCTGATTAAGTATTAATCAAGAAGTGAAGTTGTCAATAAAATTGACCTAGGAGTCAATTCCAATGAGTCAATAACCACATACCCAACTGTCATCCACATTCTGATGTAAACAATTACTGAACCCACAAAAAGGGTGTGATGCCGTTGCTCCTCTCCAAATTAGTAGCTGGCTTTTAATTGTTAAATTCCAAGAATAGCTTAACAAGAGAGGCATTGATTAAATCCCAATTGAATGGCTTGGTTTTTTGGGTTTTGGAGTAATTTAGTGCCTCTCATTTTGGTCTTGAGAAAATATTAGTTGTCTACCCTTTTGTTCCACGACATAATACACTAAATTAAGCAATAGAAAAAGAAAATCCTCATGAGCCAGTCATTTTCAAAACTTCATGACTGGTACTTTTCCTTGCCTTCTTTTTCTTTTTCATTCAAAGCTCACATGTAAACCAAGTGAAATGTCAAATTCAGAGTTTCTTCAAAAAACATCTTTTGCCTCTTTTCTCCCAACTCCAAGAAGCTTGTCTCTCAATATAGTTTCTTTTTCTATTTTTTCTTTGGTAAGATCTAAATATAGCTTCCAGCAACTAGCAAGTACTATTGACTTGTGGCTTTGTGTAGAACTCGGATATTGTTTTACTTGGCCCTTAAACCGAATTATGAGTTGTCAGCCATGAAATATGGTTTTCGTCTGTCTAATTTTAAATTTGCAATTTTGACACATATGATTTATGAGAGATAAAACAATCGTTTATTTTTGCCAATTTATTGGATCAGTGAGCAAGCGAGTAACCAATGCTAGTAAGAGCATAGATGGAAACTATAAACTACCCAAGAAGACGGAATTGCACATAAGCAAGTTCATTCTTTCAAACAAATTGACAGAATTAAACCAAGAGGGGTGTAAATGAATATTTCAGGAATGTCAAAAACATTTTCCAACATATAAAAATGAAAGTTCTCCCTGAAAAGAACTAGCGCAAATCCATCTTCTCTTTGAACAAGATTGAAGTGGTGACTAAGGGAACCTGAGTATAGATTGCGGTCTTTCTTTTGTATTTAGTTTATTGGGGGAAATAACAATCTTTTTGTTTGTTCATAAACTACAAGGGTAAAGTTCTAAAAGTTAAAACAACAAGTATTGGAACTTAAAATACTTAGAATCATAATTGCAATTAAGTTAATACAAACATACTATTCTTTGACCAAAATGACAAAAAAGGCGCTATTCTTATTTTATAACAAGGTATGTTGTATTATTAGACAATAAATGTAAAAAATCTCTTTTCAATTTGGATTAATATCTTCTTCTTTTTTTGAATAAATTTGGAGTAATATCTTTGGTGGGAGTAATTGAATATTTCAGAGACCCATGAGCTTGCCCAGTGCTATAATAACTACCTGGGAGCTAGTTTTTTAGTTTTTTTTTTTAATTAACTACCTGGGAGCTAGTTGGAACTAAAATTGTCAAATGGGTTTGGAGCAGAGGGCAAAGGTACTTGCTTTTAAATGGGTATGTTGTGTACTGTACTTGGGATTCCATATGATTAGCTGAGGGATCCAGAGCCATGTGTGTGGTAAGGATTGAGAAGCTGACATTGCACCCTCCTAATGATTCTGCATGAAAGAAAGCCATAAAAAGTGAAGGAAATGATGATCTGCAACTTCCCCTCATTCCTTTATGACAAGTGGGGAAAAGCAAGCAACAGCAGCAAGGGAGGCCTATCTATATCTACGTACAAACATTGAAAGCTGAAACTTGTTATAGCAATCAGAATTCAGGACACAGCTGGCTGGGTCAAGCACATCATTGCTGAGGACCCCCTGCCCATTCCAATTCCATGTACTAATAAGCTCTCTGGTACTTTCAGTTGATCACTCCGAGATCACCATAGAATTAAAGAACTAAATGGGCTCATCTGTTAGGCCTTGTTCAGTTTCATCAAGGCCCATCAAATTTGTCCAAAATATGTAACTTGGGCTGCAAACAAAACTTCATAACGTGCAGCAAAGCAAGTTTATGTTAATTTGTTAAAAACGAAAATAAAATATCAAAAAAAAAAAAAAACAGAATCGCCCACCGTGGGGCTCGAACCCACGACCACAAGGTTAAGAGCCTTGCGCTCTACCAACTGAGCTAGACGGGCTGCTGTTGGCAATGATTCTGAAAAGCAATATCGACGTTACTCAAACTTTTGTTAACATGACTTGGCTTGGCATTAGTGATTTTAGTCTGGTTTGGAGTCTGTATCATCAGCAGGACTATCTTTCTAGCTTCGAGGCATACTACATAGCTCCATTATTGTCCTTTTTGGACTTGGAAAGTTATGTTCATGCCCACGGATTTGACGTTTTGGACTTAGATTGTATCGTACAACCCAGTTTGGATCGAAGCATGCTCGCATAAAACCAAGATACCAACTCTGATCTGAATCCATATATATCCATGGGCAGCAGTGCTCTGGATTTGATGCTCGGAATACAGCACATGGAATTGAGATTTCATCCAGAATAGTTTAGGGAATCAAGTGCAAATCAGCAAAGCCTGCACTATAGTCACGTGCAAAGATCACATGACTAATCTACTTGTCTACAGAATGTTTCACTTTCACCAACGTGAATAAACTATTTGGTCCACCCTTCGACATAAGCATCTGAGCCCAAGTCCCAACTGCATATGCTGGGAATAAAGTGGAACAATCCTCCTTGGATGTAAAACCAGATAGTTATGTCACCCAGGTGGAGAATTTTATAAACTTGATGCCAAACTCAAGAAACTCAAGCTAAAGAACATTTTAACATTTAAATTCCAAAATCACAAACAACGAACAAGTTCATCCAATTATAGTTTTGAACATTATGTCAAAAACACAAGCTGAACTCTGAACCATACAATCTACTGATTTTTTTTAACCCCCTCCAGGCTACTCAAAATCACGAACTCTGAAAACCCCACAGTTAATCTGCACCTGAGCCGCTACACTTCTATTTACCACCTAGCACATTGATGTCAACTTGAGATCAGAGGTTTCTGAGAGTTGTCACCACTGAGAGCTATACTGAAAGGGCATTTCTGAAATACAGAGCTACGCAGCCTCGAAGCTAATCAGTTTTAAGGTCTACAGTTGAGGTGTTGTACGACCCTCCATTTTGCACACCATTAGTATCCTCTTTCAACTGAAATACAATTACCGAGTTTATTAGATTGAGCGAACTAATAATGCCAAATGCAAAATAGATTAACAGAGAACGCAATAATTTAAATGACAGATGATGCATGGTTGCCCAAGAAAGCACAAGGCAAGCATGAAAGAAAGAAGTAATCCTATAAGCAACCAGTTAAAATATTCTACCTAGGACGGTATACTAAAACTCTTGGTAAACTATACCCACTTATAGATTTCAGACAATAAAAGAAATTAGTTGATCAACGGATCAGGTACATGTTGAACTATATCAATCGTGAGACATGATTCTCCATATGTCAAACAACCAAGAGCCCATTGTATGTTTTGATAGTGTAAGGGGAAAATAAAGACAGGATGATTACCTTTTTAAGGATCTTCTTCTGGTAACGATATCCCTGTTAAAATTGATCAAGAGTTAGTGATTGCCAAACCATTTCATCAGATGAAACATAAGTATACTGGTACAAAGTGATGGTATTTTACCTTGTCAGTCCCATAAATGTAATCGCAGTAGGTGAAAACTGAAGCAAAATTGCTCTGGCTTAGTCCTCCAACATAATGATGGTAATCATGATACTCAGCACCACCATAAAATGGAATATATTTTGTGGGAGTCCAGGGGAAGTCATACCTGCACAATAAGACATGGATTAAAATTTGGTCCTCATGAAACATAGTAGTCAAAACCTCAGTGCAGATAATGAGAAGAAACCACATGATTCTTATGTTGCTGCAAAACATAAAAATGGACGTGGAATAACTCACTGCAGGAAAATTTATATAATAGTACACTAAAAGACATGCCATCCATGCAGCTAACTGACTTTTTCTCCTCAGACAATTCCCCAAGGGAATGATATTATGTCACCAAACTCACTGTTCGTCAACAAACACCTCACATATAAAGCAAAAGCCGCATTTCAGCAACTCGATAAAACTAAAGGTATGCAGGTAAAATTCATGGCCCTTCACCAAAAGGTCTACTTCTTCCAAAGAAACTTGTATCTTAGTTCTGTATGGACCTCCTACAGTCCAAATTACACAAAACTCTATAGGCAACAACACATGCAGCGATGATCAGATACAAATAAGACGCTCACTTTCAACAAAGGCTTTTTTTTTTTTTTTTTTTTTTTCCCTTCTTTGCATCGTTCTCCCTCTGAAGTGCTAATATGGTGGCGTGCAGGACTAATTATATATAAATTTTTATGCAGACAATTTGACGATAATGGTTGAACACATCAATCATAAGAACCTTAATGCACAAACAACTGACTCAAACCCCAAAATACCCGTTCTGTCATAAGAGTTCAGTGATCGGCATTTAAGAATGACAATTGGATCTGGAAGATCATGAAGTTCATGTGGTTGCACTCATCGATTCTCCATCTTTGGATTCCAATATTGGCAGAAAATCCAGAACAAGAGTGAAGCATAAAAAATTATAATTCTGCTGGTAACCACTCACTCAGCATACAAAAAGTAATAATTAAGAAACTAAATACTGAAAAAAAGTTAGAAGAGAAAAGCATTGTAGCGATCGTTGGCCCCATCATTGAAAGTTAAGGCACTATCTAAGATCTTTCAAATCTGTGGTACTTTGCTTAGAATTCCATTAGAAAAGTAAAAAAAGAATGAAAGGAAGTCCAAAGTTGCCATCATCAAGTCAGAATCTAGAGAAGTGAAGGACCACAAGCATAAAAAAGCAAAATGCAGCATGCGTACCCGCTGTGTGTTTCAATGGCCTCAACCTGCCTCAACGCTATCCACGACCAGAATGTGATCATGTGGCCAGGCGCTATCGCTGGCCCGAGAAAAGACGGGATACCGAGAATCAAAATCTCAGCCCAATGCGCATATGGCGCTGCAAATCCAATCGGAGCAGTGTATTCGTGATGAACTCGATGGATCTTGTCATACCCCCATTTGTTATGCAGAAATCTGTGGATCCAGTAGTTGGTGTAATCTTCAACCAAGAAATAAACTAACAATTGGGAAATCATCTCCCACCCAGAAGGCAATGGCAATCCTGTTCGAATCCCTATAAGCTGTTCACAACCAGAATCGAGTTAAATCCATGATTATTACAGCAATTTCAGAAAGTAAAGCAACATTCTTCATCATCCCCAGTGGATGATGATGAAATTTTTAAGCAAATATTCATAATTCAGGCACAATGTTAGTAGAAAAAATCAAAAGAACTAAATTTTACTTAAACCCACGATTGCTTCAAGTTTAAGCATAATGCAAAACCCCTACAAATCCCAATACAAAAACCCCTCAAACAAAAGTGAAGTAAACCCAATTGCACAAACACAAAATCTATCAAGAAAATTAAATAGAGGGAGGATCAAAGTCATAATTTTTGTAGTGAAATCAAATTGGAAGAGACCTGAATAGAAGGGTAAGAGACGAGCTGGAGGGGGCCGACGATGGAGAAGAACATCCACATGACGTCCTTGTAGCACTTGAGCATGTCATGGAGGGTCAATCGGACCTTGGGCTGGATCTTGTAGCGGTCGAACCCGGCCCATCGGAGGACCTCGACGAAGACGAGGGGGAGGGGGACGACGGAGAAGATGAAGAAGAGGAAGAGAATGTTGTGGCAGTAGAGGATGTAGTCGGACTTGGAGGCCGAGTAGTTGAACCAGAGGGTCTCGGCGAAGGTGAGGTTCCGGCCGAGGGCGGTGGCCGCCTCCGAGATAGTCTGGTACGGCAGCATTCGATCAGAGATGAACTGAGCGGTGGAGAGAGAGAGAGATAGGTACAGAGTCTGGACTCTGGAGGGTGTTGGGGGGTTAAGTTGGTTAAAATATGCGGGAATATTTAAACGGCGATGGGAAAGGCATCGAGAATCGCACACATGGAGACAGAGGTGCCTCTGTTACTTATATAAATTTCTGAAACTACTTCTAATAAAAAAATAATAAAAAAAATCTGAAACCTCTATGTGATTTTAGTATAGAAAAGAAAAAGAAGAAATAAAAAGGGTGCGAGGTGAGTGAGAGAGGAAGACAAATCAGATACGGATAGATTGTTAGTCACGTACTTTTGAGGCACACTTTCTAAACCATGAAAAATAAAAGACGGCATCAGAGTGTATATTAGAAATAAAAGTGCTTAATAAAAATACAAATGGGTCTATGACTCTATCTCATGACAGCATGGAGAATGCTGAAAATAGGGAAGGATTAAGTAATTTCAAGGAGAAAGGTTGGAAGGGTTTCAAACTTTTAATTCTTATATTTTTTCTTGTAGCATTTTTCTTTTGAACAGCACGTTTGCACATTTGTCAAACATTGAAGATGAAACATTATTCAGTGTCTAATCCACATAGTACTTGAGCCAACACTCTTTAACGTGTAGCTCTACATAAAATTAATCAATCATCACCGGTGTGTTAATTGCAATTGATGAATTTTTCTTAGGAACACTGACGTTTTTATCAGGATTGTAACTCATAATTTCGTGGGAGTGTTTGAAAGTGTGGAAAATGATTATGCTTTTTAGTTCATTGCATGGTCTCATGGGTTGTGAGATAGACATTCTCATTGTGTATATCTTGCATTTCTCATCTTTGTACTCGGATTCTCATTCGATTACCGAAACGCAAAATCGAGAAAAAGAGTACAATGATAGCAAGTGGGAGTGTGAAAAGGGCCTTAATTTCTTCCTCGAAGTTACTATTTATTCCATGATATAAATTCGAATATCATTGAGTATACAAAAAATCATTAGTCAATATTGCATTTTAGGCACCATATGATAAAAAAAACCTTACTATGAAAAGGAAAAAAAAAAACAAACAAAAGATATTTTTTTGATCAAAATTCTCATAAAATGATAAAATTTATGATAAAATTTAAGTTATCAAATAAAGAAAAAGAGAGAGTAGATTGTAAAATTAGGAGCATAGATTTCACTAAATAAACAAAAAAAAGTGGCAGGACATGATAAAATGCTTCCATAACTAGAGAGCAGAGAGCCGCAGACGACTATATCGGTAGTGTTGGAAATAGATAGACCAGGAGGACTGAGCGAGCCTGAACTTCAAGCACCTCCAGAGTTCGATCAGATCGATAATATATAGAGCAGCAGCAGTTCTGAACCAAATTATTAGAGGATTCAATTTACCAAGTGGTGTATGTTCTTACTTCTTCGTTGCCCACGTCGCCAGATAGTTGGTGACATCCAGTTTGGAACGTGATTTGGTTGTCTCGATCTCTGCAATAATGTATGGTATGGGGCGAGAAAGATTGACACCACGCATCATGCATTCATTGTTTTTGCAAATGCATGCAATATATGAGCCAATAATGCAGATTTATATATTTCATTATTAGTACGTAGCAACTGCAGAGGTGTGTGTGTATCTTAAGAAAGAAAGACTCGATGCTGCATTATAGCAATATGAATAGCACATGATTTTTTTCTGCTGCCCATATCTCCATATTGGAGAGCAGTAAGTAGTAACGAAACCAGATCTTGTTCTTATATATGCAAACAAACTATATGTCTATGTGAACTGTGTGTATATATATATATATATATATATATATATATATATATCTAAACAGCAAGAGTAGCATCTCCAATTGATGCATTTAATTGTACTTTGTGTTTGAACCCAAAATAACATTTTTTTCCCGACGAGGGGAACTCGAAAGAAACGGGCCAATATCGGTGGTCCAAGCTATATATTTATGATAAACTCGAAATATATTATTCAGAGGCTAAATAAAGTCTATTTGAAGGCCAAGTAATTTTGAATCAAATCTAGGTATTCCTTGATCTACTATTAATTATCAAATATTTGATAATTAAGGATAGTTAGTTTGCTTGTCAAAATTGAGCAGAAGGGAAGGATGTGGACGTGCAAGCATGGACTCTTATTGATTAAGGAATAAATGGCGTGGACTTGTGGACTTGCAGCTGAAGATATATATTGGAATTAAAGATTGCTCGCGAAGATATATAATCAAGGACGCGAACGCGGACGAGGACGAGCTGGTTTGCTCGCGAATATCAAGTTGGCCATATATATATATATATATATATATATATATATATATATATATATATATACAGTCCTTCTTGGCTAAGGACCTCCTTAGTTTTTCTTAGGTACGGATTTCCGGTTTTAACCCACTTTCCGATCACATTTTCACATCTTAACCGTTCCGTTTTTAGGTTCTAATGTATAGATCACCTCTGAAAATTTTCAGCCAATTTGGTGATAGTTAAGGTATCCAAAACTGTAATTTACCATTATAAATACGAACGGTTCCGGTTCGACAGATTCGGTCCGTTCGTGTAAATTACAGTTTTGGATGTCTTAACGATCACCAAATTGGCTGAAATTTTGCAGGAGGGATCTATACATTAGGCTCTAAAAACTGAACGGTTAAGATGTGAAAATATGATCGGAAAGTGGGTGAAAACACCAAATCCGCACCTAAGAAAAACTAAGGACATCCTTACCTGAGAAAAATCCTATATATATATATATATATATATATTTCCCATGCAATTAAGGCATGGTGAGACAATGAAGGAAAGGAAAAGGTGTCATGCATGAGAGGGAAATGTCAAGGGACCCCACTTATATTTCACTCAGAAGATTGTTGGACGTGGAGCAAGATAGGAAGGGTATAATTATCCTTGATTACATTCTAACAGAAGATGTACATGCAATTAATGCATATCAAACAGTTCGCATCCAAGAGAAAGATTACGTCCAGGACTCTAGAGATAGTTAACTTTGCCTACATTCTAGCGATGATAGAGGAGGATAATTATTAATTATTACTCACAACAATATCAAAACTATTAAGAGTTTTGATTTGATTCAAAGGCCAATAGCTGTGGCCTAAAATATACTATTTCATTCCTATTAGGGAGGAGAATCTGCAGCAGCTATATATAGAGGCTAAAGACGAAACAACAAATGACACAACTCTTCAATCAATCGCACAGATTACCAAGCCTCCCTGGAGCAAACCTTCAACCCAGTTGAAACCCGGTGACCGCACGCCAGTCTTAGTCTCTTCAAGAGCCGACTGTCAGTGCCACCAAACCAACCCGGCGACCGTACTTCTAGTCCTAGTCTCCTCAGGAGCCAACTATTAGTGCTACAGCTACCGATACTACCAGCGAAGCAAGGGTAATTCCCTCGCAACCCAGCGAAGCTAAAGTCGCGGTTTAGCACAAGCCCGTGCTTTCTCCCAACTTCCCAGTGATTGCTCTGTTTAACCTACAACGTTAAGTATCGATTCGGTGAACGTAAGAGATTATACCAAAGCCCTTACCAGTAAGGCAAGACGTCCTTTTCCGAAAGGCATAGAAAAGAACCTTGTGACGAGGTTGGTGCTCTCCTCGTCCACATTGTTTGAGAAGAAGTCAGGTCAAGGGACTCCCCGACGACTGCACCCCACGATGCTGGCACGCTCGCGCAACCACATCAGTAAAAGAGACAGTTTGCACTCAGACCGATTTTAGAGCCAAACACTTTGATGGCTTATTTTGGCTAACTGTCGATCGTTCTAGTTATTTTAAACTCGAACCGCCATGCCAAACGGATTTTGGTTATATGAGCAACCAATATTCAACTTTCCAAACAGAATAGCGTCGTTGCATGAAAAGTACGTCAAATGCTATTATCAAACAGGTCTGGTTGTATGAAAAATTTCGACTAGTGGAGATGTTTATTAGTGGAATAAATCTTCTTTGGTCATAACACGATTAATGTCACTTACTATAATATCAATCTATTGTTTGAATATATCGATCTAACAAGAGAACATCATTCAGACTATTTACTTAATCGTTGGTGATATCTCAAATTATGTGTTTATTAGTCTATATTTTGTGTAAATGCAAACCATAAGCATGATAATGTTGATTAATCACTTTATGCATGTATGTTATTGGAATTTTGCAATCATCATGAGGTGGAAATTAACTTGGTGTATGATACTTTTGGTTTTTCTTAACACTAAGAGAAAAGAACATCTTAGCTGTAGCTAGCAAGAACTAAGAACCAGTGATTAACCAGGACAGCGTACGACAGATTAATGGATCAAACCCAAAAAAAAAAAGGACAGATTACTGGATCGAAATCTCCTAAGAAAGCTTAATGGATCAAATAACCTACACAAGTACTTTACTTAGATTCGTTTCAATTTACTCTTCTCAATCAGATTAATGATAACAGATTTTTGCTGATCAATAAAGTAAATCCACACCGCCATATCCTCTTTTCAAAAAAATCCACATCATGTCCAGCTTTTTTCGTCAGCATTTTGACCACGCTCATGAATGATTGTTTTGAATTCAACACAAACTTCGACTGCCACTCATAGTCATCTATAAACACAATTTTTCGAAACAAAGATTTTGATATCACGTTACACCGTCAATATTATCACACATGGAAGACCAATGGTCCAAAATATTTAACAAAATAGGGGTATGACAAACACCCGAGTATCTAAGAAAATTCCTTAAAGTATTGAAAATGAATCAAAGTATTGAATTTTATATCGTACAATCATCAAAGATATATGACTAACTTCATGTTTGTATTAGACAATTAGTTGCCCATAAACAGTAATTTTCTGATACTAGTTTGCTAATTAAGATCATACAAGATTACAAGTACATGATTTTACACCGGATCAAAAATTTATACTGCTATAAGGGCTTTGTGTTATAATTTTCTTCTTCTCTTAGGAAAAAAAAATCTAGAACTCTAGCTTGCCAACAAGAAGAGATTAATAAAAGAACGAAATTAAGAAGACGGCTGATGATGAAAAAGTTTAAAAATAGAAAAGCCTAGCCTAATGAGCATCTGAATGAAATAGCATTCATGATGGATTTTACTTTCACCCATCAACTTTGCCTTTAGTTCAAGAGTCATTATTTCCTGATGCTGAATTGAAAATGACAAAGTCTGATTCATATTGATGAAGCATGAGCTAGCTGATGAGCATGAACATTTCCATCATTCATATATTTGTCCTTTCTAGAATTACAACTCTCGCGCCAAGTCTCAAAACTTTTGAACAACACAGCAGTTACTTCATACTTCCTGGTTCCTGCACAAGAATATTGTTCTAGCTTACTGATACACAACGTAAGTACTCGTACTCAATTAAGATCTGCAAGAAGAATAATACCCAAATGATCGAGCTTGACATCTGCAAAACTATATACGTCCCAAACCGATGACACCATGTTTAGGGTTTACAACCAAATAAGCATTCCAGTTTTGCAACCACAAGTCCTCAATATTTGTTTTCGCGTTAATTTTTTTTTGTTTTTCCTTAAGAGTGAGGCAAAGATAAAATGCCTGAAAGATCGAAGCAAAAGGTTACGAAATGTACGTTCGTTCGTGTTACTGTCTCAAAGTGATTGAGATAAAAAAAATAATTAACTTTGAGATAGGGTTCCTTAACCCATCCAATTCTTTTGTTCGTTCTGGTCTTCAATATCCAGCTGCTGCAACAAGCTTCCCGTACAAATTGGTGATATGATAGATTGTCATAGCTAGTCACCTAGCTGATAGTGCAGTCTCCATCTGCATATCCAGTAAAATCAATTTTGAAATATCCCCAAAGACAGAGATAGTGTAAAAAGTGATCCGTATCAGTTGAATCATCATTTGCTGGGCAAAGGTTCGCATTTTGGTGATGATTATATTAGTCCACAGGCCCCAGTGCCAGGCACCAGTGTTAGATCAGTACCACTGTCCTTGGGTGTGGTGATGAAGATGTGATGTGATCAAATGATTCGGTGCGTGGACTCTTAGCATGGGAAAGTAGTCAGTCGGCCTCTTTTTCTTTTTCTGCTGAAAAAAGTCAGTCGACCACTTTTTCTTATGCTCTGTCCAGCTGACTAGCATGCATATATTCATCAGATGAAAATAGAGGGGATGGCACACTCTTAATCCTATTCATGAATCATGCTTTTCCCAAAAGGGGTTTTAGACTAGGATTCTAGCTAATTAATTGAGTCCATTCAGTCATTCATTGTAGTAATTAATTAAATTTGATGGAACAACCGTCTAATCTTCAGAGGGTACATTTTATATATCATCATCATCATCATCAAATTAGGAATCGTTGTGATGATTTTTGACGCAATTGAGAGATGTAGATGACCCTTGTGCTTCTTGAATTTACCGGGACGCGCATGATTCACGAGTGACACTTGGTCAAATTTGGACATCTATGAAAAACTTTTCTAATAGTGAATAATCATATATATATTCTAAAGGTCTCAAATCTTACACGTAAACGGTAAATCGACTTCTTGTAAAGACTTATTAGTTTCATGCAATAATAAACTAGCTAGTAAGAGATTAGTTTTTTACTACATGCATAGAGTTGATCTACTATTACAAAGAGTTGATAGTGTATTTATGCAATTATGCATGGAAGTGTAATGTCGGTGTTGGATATCAGCTTTTATTTATTTTGATCGATCTCTTACATTTTGTGTTCAAACCAAGGTTTCAAATTTCTCTAAAACTGCCAAAATTTTCATAATTTTGAAATACCGAAACGAAATTCAAATGCTATATCATTTCCGTCGGGAGTTCCCCGAAATTTTCTGTACATTTCCATGAAATTTTTAATTTATGAAATATCTACATACACAATATATATTTAAAAATTCACACCGAAATTTTATCCGAAATTTCTCTAAAACTTCTGTCAAATTTTTATGTCACCTTTCAACTACAATGAATTTTTTACTTCATACTTTCATATAGAAAATATGAAAATTTTGATATATTTTTTTGGCAATCAAGTTGAATACAACAAAAAAACTTTTTGCTTTTATCTGCTATAAAGTTGAATGCTCCAACCACAACATGATTTCCTTTTTGCTTTGTCTCAAATATTGTATGCTTCATACACTAAAACATCAGAATAGGTAATTCTACAATATCTAATGTATGGATTTCATGTGAAAAGGGAACAACACGTACATATACAATACCCATACGATGAAGTACGAAAATCATTTTCAAAATTTATGTACTTGGGAGCAGTATTGTATGATACTAAATGAAAGCAGTTCAACCAGCTAGATATATCGAACCACATCGTAGTAGCTTTTATGTTCCTTTTGTTGTACTTGTTCATTTTCATTCACGAGGTTTTGGTTTTACGTGCTCCGCCCCACCCTGTTGTAATTTTCTAATTATTAAAAAAAGTAAATCATATTTACATTATCAGTATATAACACATTATCAATACACATAGACAAAAACACTAGTTTAACAACCTACTACAGTACTAGTTAATTACTCGTCCATATAAAATATCATAATTCTATTATAAATGTATAATTTTATAGAGGTTACGTTGTAAGTAGGTTTATTATAAGTTAGTTTAGTCTATGTAAAAGTTTCATTTAAAAATATAATTTTATAAATGAAATTAATTTGATTTCTTTATTTTTAACCGAAATTTTCTCCGAAATTTTCTTAAATTTGAAGTATCGAAACCGAAACCGAAATTTGAAACCTTGGTTTAAACACAACGATACAATAAGAATATTCTTGCCAAGTGAAAGTGATATAATGTTTAAGAAATTATACATAGATTGACATGCAAGGTCGAGTTAAATTAGTTAGATCGACCAAGTTTTTTCATCTTTATCATATCATATTCTTTGAAACAAAATAAAAACTAATTCAAGAACATTGATAGTTAATCCATCAATAATATTAGTCAACACTAGTGAAAGACTAATCAATTCACCTGAAAAATGTTATGATCGAAGTCGCTATTTTTTTGTTCCCAGTCACTTCCAAAGCCACACAAACTCTCAGGAGTCATGTACGTACGTACACAAAAACAAACCGTACAGCCACAGTACCAAGTCTTGGCCTTTCTCTCCAATCTCCATCTCCATCTCCTAAAACTGACAGCTACTTGTATATATCGATGGACGATGGCTCTGATTCCTTCGGAAGGAATTACGTTTTAGATTGATGGCCGGGTTTATGAATTATTGGTCTGCTGTTTGTATAGATCATAAGGCACTATGAGAAATTGGCCATGCCATTAAGACATTATAAGACAATTTGCCTTCGATGCCACTCCTCAAGAATTAAACAAAGTTTCTTGATTGGATCATAGAAGCCTTCAGGCTTTAGCTCCATTTACGGATGACCATATATAGATGCCTTTGAGCGATTATGTATGCATAATCGTTGAGCTTCTAGCCGGAAGGGATGGTTGGACTGTAAGACTAAAATGGACTTTATCATTAGTTTACATCGAGTCATCAACAACTTACCAATTTACGCAGAATAAGTAATTGGAGAATCTTGAGACTTTAATTCTAGATATCTTATTTATGGTGTATCTGATAAGAGACAATCTTCTTCCTCATCATCTAATTCATCTTTGTCCTTATCTACCTCTCTCTCTCCAAGTATTTCGGTTGTTTCACATGATAAAGATTCAATTACTCAAGCTAATCATGTTAGACCCATCTTTGCCACAATCTCCTGAACCTTCTTAGATTAGTCATTATCACCAATAGATAAATGTTCAGTTGTACATATTTATCTCTTTGTATTCTGTTATCACTTTGGTGATTGAGTTCTATCTCTATTGTAAGTTTGTAACTCTGTATACATATCAATATAAATACATCACATAACCCACTAGTATTCGGTGTGGTTTTGAGCTCAATCATATCTTCTTTATGGTATCAGAGCACAAAACGTCTAAAGACATAAACAGAAAGAAAGCATACCAAACCTCTCCTTTCCAATGGCCCCCTCCTCCACTTCCTCCTCCTCTGACTCCTCTCCCAATATCTCTCATTCCCTCTACATCAAGCTAGACAGAAACACTTATCCCTTATGGCTTGCTCAAATTTCCCCCCTTCTCAAAGGCCACAAGCTGATGGGTATTGCTGATGGTACTGAACCCTGCCCTCCCTGCTTTTTGACAGACAAAGAAGGTAAGGTGACGGAGACGATGAATCCATGTTATGAAAACTGGATGGAAAAAGATCAGATGGTGTTAGGTTGGATTAATGGCTCTCTGACCCCAACCGTGCTCTCGACTGTTGCCCGTTCTACCTCTTCAGCTGCTACTTGGGATTCCTTGGCTACTAGATATGCCTCTAAGTCTCACAATAGGATCCTTCAGCTACGTGGTGATCTTCTCCATACTGTTCGTGGTAATTTGTCAATTTCTGATTTTCTTGACAAAATTAATGCTATTGCTGATAATTTAGCCCTTGCTGGAGATGTTGTGTCTGATAATGATCTTGTTAGCATAATCATGAATAATGTTGGTCCTCTCTATGAGACCACCGTCAGCTCTGCACAAGCCCGAGACACCCCCATAACCTATGACTCACTTGAAGCTCTTCTACTCAATGCCGAGCGCCGTTATGCTGAACATAGTCTTCCTTCCCTTGATCTTGGTGGTCAAGCTTCTGCACTTCATGATTTCGCGGTCGTGGCCGTACCGGTCCTTCCTCACTCTTTGGGACTAGTCGCGGTGGCTCTTATGGCTCTCGGGGTAATAGTTTTGCCGGTCGCGGGTCCTCATTGTTAGGTCGTGGTCTTCCTAGTTCTCGTGGCACTAATAACAATTTTGGTCAATGTGGCTCCTCTTCTATTCTTGGTCCTGCCCCTACAACTCCAGCTTCTACCACAAGTCAATCCATTTTTCATTCCGGAGGTCGCATCCATTGCCAAATTTGTGGCCGTCCTGGCCACTCTGCTCTTGATTGTTACAATCGCATGAATATGGCTTTTGAAGGGCGTGTTCCCTCATCTCGTCTCACTGCAATGGCTGCTTATAATGCTCCCTCTTCGGCTGATGGTGTGACTTGGCTTGCTGATAGTGGTGCCAATGCTCATGTGACTCCTAATATAGGTAACATTGCTTATCCTAAACCATATCACAGTATCGACAATCTTGGTGGTATTAGTAATGATTCTAGCCTTTCCATTAAACACATTGGGTCTTCTTTTCTTCACACAAATTCGTCAACCTTTCCCTTACATGATATTCTTCATTGTCCATCTGCTTCTGCCAACTTACTTTCCATCAACAAGTTTACCATTGATAATAATTGCTATTTTATCTTATATCCTGATTCTTTTTGTGTAAAAGATCTCACAACCAAGAGGACGCTTTTCCGAGGGAAGAGTGACAATGGGCTCTATCCGTTGCGACTTCATCAAACAAGTTTGAGTCCATCTAGTCCATTTGCTTTTGTTGGTGCCCTAGTTTCCGCTCAAGTCTGGCATTCACGTCTTGGTCATGCATCATCATCCATTTTGAATAAAGTCTTAGCCAGTACAGCTGTCCCTGTATTAGGTTCAAACAAAATGTCTTTTTGTCATTCATGTCCATTAGGGAAGAGTACAAAACTTCCCTTTGCTTTGTCTGAGTCTGTTTCCCATTTTCCTTTGGAATTAATCCATTCTGATGTTTGGTCGTCTACAACTTTATCCAATCAAGGTTTCAAGTATTATCTATTATTTGTTGATGATTATTCTAGATATTCTTGGTTATTTCCTATGAAAAATAAGCATGAAGTGTTTAACCTATTTATCACCTTTCGTACCCATGCTGAAAAATTATTCAATCGTCCAATTAAAGTACTTCAAACTGATGAAGGTGGTGAATATATGAGTAATGCTTTTCGTACTTATTTATCTACTCATGGTATATCTCAAAGATTTTCTTTCCTAAACATCCTGAACAAAATGGCTTGGCTGAGCGTAAACATCGACATATCGTTGATACTGGGCTTACTCTAATAGCTCATGCACACATGCCCTCAAATTTTTGGGTTGATGCCTTCAACACGGCTGTGTATATTATCAATCGACTTCCTTCCAGTGTTCTAGGATATGTGTCTCCATACCAAAAACTATTTAATTGAGTTCCTCAATATGATTTCTTTAAAGTTTTTGGTTCTACTTGTTTTCCATATCTTCGTCCATATAATAATTCAAAATTACAAATACGGTCAAAACGTTGTATTTTTTTAGGCTATACTCTTAATCATCAAGGTTATCGTTGTTTAGATCCATCTACCGGTCGTGTCTATTTATCTCGTCATGTTTTGTTTGATAAAGCAACCTTCCCATTCTCAGAGCCCATTCTTCCCTCATCTCAATGTGCCTCTTCACCATCATCTTTATTCCCTCACTCTACTCTCCCTTCTCCACGTCTTACATTACCTTACCTCATAAATTCAACCCAACCCACTAGTCCACCTATGACGTCACCTACTCCACCACCAACTCTATCTCCTTCCCCTCATATCACGTTACCTACCTCACCACCATCTCTCTCTTCTCCCCCTCATATCGCATCCCCTATTCCACCACCAACTCTATCTACTCCAAATCTCTCACTACCAAATCTCTCGTCACCCACCTCTTCATCCCCAGAATCATTACTGCCATCACCACCTACTTCTTTGCCTATGGTCAACAACGTTCCTAATGATCATTTGATGGTTACTCGAGGCAAGGATAGGATTCGTAAACCCAATCCTAAATATGCTTTATCTGCATCTGTTATTGCTACTGATCTTGAACCTACTAGTTATAGTCAAGCTGCCAAGCACAAGGATTGGAGAATAGCCATGGGTAATGAGTTTGATGCACTGCAACGATCTGGAACCTGGTCCCTTGTCCCACCTACTCCTGGCATGAACATTCTTCCCAACAAGTGGGTCTTCCGGATTAAACGACGATCTGATGGCAGTATCGAGCGCTATAAGGCTCGATTGGTGGCAAATGGGTTTCACCAACAGGAAGGACTCGACTATACTGAAACTTTCAGCTCGGTTGTCAAACACTCTACCATTCGTCTTGTTCTTGCTATTGCGGTTAGTCACAAATGGCCAATTCGACAGTTGGACGTCCAAAATGCATTTCTTCATGGTTACTTAAATGAAGAAGTGTACATGAAGCAACCAATTGGGTTTGTTAATTCTCAGTTTCCCAATCATGTTTATCGATTGCATCGATCTTTATATGGTCTCAAGCAGGCTCCCAGAGCTTGGTTTCAGTGCTTTGCAGACTATATAGAAGACTTAGGCTTTCAAGAATCAAGGGCAGATTACTCTATGTTCACGTTTAACAAGCATGGTGTCTATCTCATCCTTCTTATCTATGTTGATGATATCTTAATCACGGGTAATAATTCTACTCACATATCTCACCTCATTACAAATTTGAGTAGCTTATTTTCCATGAAGGACTTGGGTGCCATTCATTATTTCTTGGGTATTGAGGCTGTGTATAATGGCGATCAGTTACATCTCACTCAACATAAATATACTGTTGATCTTCTATAACGGTCTAAGCTTCATGATGTTAAACCAATGTCTACTCCCGTTCAATGTGGCACAAAGCTTAGTTTATATGAGGGAGATTTGTTATCTGATCCAAGTGAATATAGAAGTATTGTTGGAGCTCTTCAGTACTTAACACTGACTCGTCCAGATATATGTTTTGCTGTGAACCAAGTTTGTCAGTTTATGCATTCTCCTACTACTGTGCATTGGACTGTTGTTAAACGCATTTTGCGTTATCTTAAGAAAACTGTTGATCATGGTTTAGTCTATAAACCTGGGACTATGCAGCTCACTGCCTATTCTAATGCTGATTATGTCGGTGATCCTGATCACCGTTATTCTACCGGTGGGTATTGTGTTTACCTTGGTGCCAATCTGATTTCTTGGAGCTCTAAGAAACATAAAACTGTTTCGCTGTCGAGTGCGGAGGCAGAGTACCGCCAGCTTGCCTACACTGCTGTTGAATTGTCATGGCTACGTTCTTTATTTCGAGATTTAAATGTTTATCTCACTACTCCAAGAATATGGTGTGACAATATCAGTTCTATTGCTTTGGCATCTAATCCGGTTTTTCATTCTCGAACCACGCACATCGAAGTTGATTATCATTATGTTCGAGACAAGGTTGTGCGCAAGGAACTTGATGTGCATTATGTCTGCACTGACGATCAAACTGCTGATCTTTTCACAAAAGGCCTTCCAACTCCTCGTTTTGAGTTTCTGGTCTCCAAGCTTCCTGTCCGTCCTCGGCTTGTTCGCTTGCGGGGGCATGATAAGAGACAATCTTCTTCCTCATCATCTAATTCATCTTTGTCCTTATCTACCTCTCTCTCTCCAAGTATTTCGGTTGTTTCACATGATAAAGATTCAATTACTCAAGCTAATCATGTTAGACCCATCTTTGCCACAATCTCCTGAACCTTCTTAGATTAGTCATTATCACCAATAGATAAATGTTCAGTTGTACATATTTATCTCTTTGTATTCTGTTATCACTTTGGTGATTGAGTTCTATCTCTATTGTAAGTTTGTAACTCTTGTATACATATCAATATAAATACATCACATAACCCACTAGTATTCGGTGTGGTTTTGAGCTCAATCATATCTTCTTTAGTATCCTCATAAATAATGTAGGAATCTAATATGACTTGGTTATTAAGTTAACCTAAAAAGATATACAATTACAATAGGGATTTGAACTTGAATTGTTTCCTTTTCCTTTATGGCAGGTTACAGAATATCCAATTCCCTATATAAAGCTTAGGTCCCTGCACTCTCTCATGCTCTCGTTAATACAGTTCTTGCCCCATACAAAGAATACCAAAATTGAGATGCAGTGCAGAAGAAGACTTAGGCTTGGATTGAGTGGCCATTCAGTTTAAAGGTTCATGATCCATTTCTAGTTTATTTCTTGTTTTTACTTTTATATGATTGCATCTATATTTCTTGTGAAGCGATCTAATGACTTTTCAATTTAAGATTACATGTGGTATCAGAGCCACCTTCACAAAATATAGATCGTTGTCGATAATCATTTTGCAGTAACAAGAAAATGATTTTCACATGAACCCTGGAAACTAATAATGGGTCGATTTTGTTTCTATATTATTATCTTTTAATGCGTTTTTCTTTTACGCGAGGAAACCAAAAATTGGGCTGTACACTATTTTTGCACGATGAACCAAAGAAGAATTGGGTCTCGAACTCATTGCTCGACTATCATCTTCCAGGAACCGAGAGCGATGAGCATGACAAAAGGGCAAGGCTGAAAGAAGATGATTTAACCCATCGTTGGATACAGACTAGACGAAACCAAATGATAACCCCCGGGCTGTAACGGAAACAAACTGAAGTCAAAGTGACGGTGTGGTTGAAATCTTTTGATGGAGGGAACAATTAATCCTAATCCGGAAGCTCAGATGGGCAAATTTTATTTTGCTTATGCGATATCTGACCAATGATAATGAAATCCTAAATCCAGAAAGCTCGAACGGACAGATAAGCAAACTTATATTGCCTTTGTTTTTAGAAGTCTTATATTCTTTGAAATGCCGATATTGAGATACTCTGCACAGCTGCAGTTTACTATTGTCATGCTTGGTTTTGGGTTGTTGTTCCTCAATGAAGGAAAACATGTGTCTGTGCATATAGATTCAGTGAATTAACTGATGATCAGGGGTATGAGTCTATCTTTGAGATCAGCAAATGATTATTTGCAATTGGAGAATAAATTGAAATGGTCCTTGATCAAGAACACAATTGAGAACATGTGTTCTTACGGTTGTTCTTTTGTCACATGATAAATGATTTTTAGCATGGAAAGAATGAAATATATTTTAAAAAATATGCTACTGATAACTTCACATTATGGATACATATCAGTGAAAGCCTAGATTTTTTTATTTTCCTTAT
Source organism: Rosa persica (assembly GCA_025331145.1). Classification (NCBI taxonomy): domain Eukaryota; kingdom Viridiplantae; phylum Streptophyta; class Magnoliopsida; order Rosales; family Rosaceae; genus Rosa; species Rosa persica. Next base: position 14,241,082 of record WFKR01000007.1, on the reverse strand, counting down.
CAAATAATTGTTGAAGGCTAAGTATTCTAATTTGGTTTCTGTCCGATTGAAAATATGGACATGCTGTGTATTTGATTGTTATTGATGCAATCGTATCTTGCGATTAAAGCAACTTGTATACTATTAACATTAGTTTTGTATCAATATTGATATGCGGATTGTTGATGCTTTTGATTATTACTGAGAACTGTAGTAATTAATTGGTTGATTGAGATTTTTGGCCTAAGTTCAATCCTACTTTTTTTTTTTTGAACAACGCAGAAGTTATATATTTATCAATTGTACATATATTTGTTTTGGCTATCTTATGATGGATATTTTAATATAGAAAATGCATAAGGCCCTTTTGTATATGCAAATGCATAGGGTTGCTTCTTTTACAATCAAAGACAGAGCACATGAATGTTGTGTTCATTTCTGTTAATGGGTATTATATCCTGTTTTTAAGCATGACTGCAGACTTGTATGAAATTATTTTCGCTTCAGTTATCTTCACAGGCTGAATTTCTTCAAGTACTTTTTCTAGTATCTTTTGCCTTCATGCTTTTTCATTAGTCTGGGACCATATTTTTAATCATCTAAAGTTTGAGACATTCAAACATATTTTAGTATGGCCATATGCATTCTAAGATCATAGAAAGGCTTCTGAATTTTTTTTTTCTCTGTGTAATGTTTATTCATGAAGTCATATATTGAATTATGTTGTACGTGAAACTGCAGTAGTAGTGGACATACTTTAATTTAGTTTACCATTGTAGACGAGAACTACATAACAGGTACACAGACTATTTATCGTAGATATTGTTACGGTTTCTAGAATAATGATAATAACTTGGCCCAAATAATTTATTTTGTTATTGGTGAAGATATTTGCTATTGCATATACGTACAGTGGCATGACTGTAGTTTATCTAGTCGTTGATATACATATATGCATGACTACTAGAAACCACTAGAATTGTGTTAATTGCCTTTTCCCCGCGTTGGTGATTGTAATCTTATGCTCACCTCTGCTGCATACCTGATGGTTGTTTGGATGCTTTTAAAACTGGCTTCATATATGTATTCATACAGATATAGCCTTGATACGTTTCAAAGGTGATGCACTGAATGTTGATATATGTAAAAGGGAATAAGGTATATTGTTTAAGCATTCATCAAGCTGTGTGGCATGTATAGCTACTATAGTTTACATGATTGTTGGCTGCCATTAAAGTTTCTATTAGTATCGAGTGTATATCAAGTTTGGATTGGTAGTTATTTCTAAGGATGTTCTACTCTTTGGTGTTACTACCATGTAAGGACTTGCCTTTTCTGGACAATGAGCATTTTTACCTTTTCTTTTAAGTAGAATATCTTTTCTCCCTCATTTTTTTTTTTTGAACTTTGAGCTCTAGAACAGCATAACAGGTTAAGTGCATCTCATTGTTATGAAAAGTAGCTAGGAATACACTGAAGCTATACTCGCTTTATCATATTGAAATGCAGAAAACTATATTGTGATTAAGATAGTTCTCTTCTGGTAGTGTACTCACATGATGTTTATAGATGTGGTTCAAAACCACTTCCTTTTATGTGTTGGTCTGTATCAGATTGATATACACATAGTATTCATATTGGAGAATTGCTAGATATGCATGTGTTGGAACATACTTGCAGTGATTTTTAATAGATATTGGCTGTCAACATGCAGTTTTACGAGAAATAGACAATGAAGCTAAGTTAGTAGCTATTTGTTCGCTCGCGAGCAACCAAATACATGCCTTTTGGCATAACCCATTATTATTCCTTCTTAATCATATTCTGATTTTGGTTTTGGATATTGGAACAAGTCATTTGCTCTTCTAAATATGTACAGAGGCTATTGTTTTGGGCTACTGGCATTTTAATGAAATATGCTCACCTAGTTGAGCTTCATGAATATGTGTGATTGTATGAACGATCAAGTAAAGAATTAAGGCTACTTTTGTGATATATATATATATATATATATATATATTTGCTATACAGTTTTTATACAGGAACACAAAAGAGACATGGATAGAGGTATGTCCTATTGAATTTCCGCTGTGCGATAAATCAAGTTTAGCATAAAAGTGTCAACGTCTGATTTCAGATTTTATCTTGTGAAGGAGAACTTGACTAAAATAATTCCTTGTTGTTAATCGACGTTTTCTTAGTATAAGTGATGTATTTTGAAAGAAAATTGCCACATTGACATAATTATATTTTCTAGCCAGTTAATAGTCTTCTTATGCTTTTTCTTTTTGATCAGTTTTCCTTAAAATCAGACTATAGAGATTGCTTGGGTGCTATGCGGGTTATATATATGCATTTGCTGCTAACATGATTTGACACAACTGAGGTATGTTTTCAAGAACTCTTTAAAAACCTTCGTCATTGATTATCAAGTGATACTTATCAGGGATATACATGAGTTTAAAGCGTGTTGCCCTGAGTATTTTTAATTAGGATATTTTGGGATGATCCTATGTCAATGACTGTAGTGATATGTTACCTCTAGTGCTAGCTCTTGTATGATTTGGAATATCTTGCATACGTTGATAATTATTGTGTACAATTTGCTGGTGTAAAATTTAAATAACAAGAAAATATCTCCCAAAGTAAGTCTTGTTGAATTTTACTGTAAGCACAGTTGGTATCTTTCATCAAGCCGTGTGCTCGACGAAACTTCAGGAACCAACTTTGATCTTAGATCTCTGCGGTGTCTTAGTGGTACATTGTTGGAAGTATAGGATCTGCTGTCAACATTGGTTGCTGTCAATGTTGGCTGGTTGCTGCAATTTGTACATGCATTTACACATGTTGTATTTGTTTGCTGTCAACATTGGTTGCTGTCACTGTTGGCTGGCTGCTGCAATTTGTTCATGCATTCACACATGCATTAATTGTCATTCACACATGCATTAATTTTTTGTAAGCTGCCTATATAAAACTAGGATGTTGTATCATCTTAACATCAGAAATAAGATCAAGAGGAATGATATCTTCCTCTCATATTTCAATATGGTATCAGAGCAGAAATCCTCATAGGACCTGCATCTGTATTGTTCCTACAAGACTCTTGTATTCCTCTATCATCCTCATTAAGATGACAGAAGGAGAAGGTTCCCTCGTTGCAAAGATAGAAAGCCCAGAAGGGAATCCAAATCAGCGTCAGCTTCATCAACAACAAAAGCAAGATCCCAGATGCCTCATCATCTGAATATGAAAGTTGGTTATCCAACGATCAACTTGTTATGTCATGGCTCCTTAATTCAATGGAGCCAAAACTTGCAGAAATCTTCAGCTATTCAGAGTCATCTCAACATCTTTGGGATGCTGTCAAAGACATGTATGGAAACCTAAACAATGCAGCAAGAGTGTTCCAACTCAAAAAGGATCTTGCAGGGATTCAACAAGGTAATCTCTCATTTGTTCAACATCTTGGCAACCTAAAGGCCAAGTGGAATGAACTTGATATGTATAGGCCTCACACCACTGATGCCACCATATTGTTGAAACGAGCTGAAGAAGATAAAGTATTCCAATTGCTTGCAAATCTGGGATCTGAATATGAGGATCTCAAAAGCGACCTTTTGATGACCCCAAAGCTTCTTTCATTCACAACGATATGAACTCCATTCAACGTGAAGAAGTGCGCAAAAGGGTGATGAATGTGAACACCAGTATTGGAGGGTCTGAAGCTAGAGCATTTGCTGCAAACAAAAGTGTCACAAGTGACAGAACATACAAGGGCAAGAGGCCAGATCTGAAGTGCACACATTGTGAACGCATTGGACGAGCTGGTATAAGCCACATAAGAGAGAGATGTTGGATATTGTATCCAGAACTGAAACCTAAGTTCAATGAGGAGCAAAAGAATCAAAGAGGCACCACTCAGAGAAGCCCTTACATCTCTAATCCAAAGGGAAACCTTAGCAACACTTCTGACGGTATGATGAACTTCACATCCAATCCAATAACTCTTATAAATGAGTTTGCTATATATCTTGAAAAGAAGCAAGGCTGTTTAGAGAGAAATGAAAATGGAAGCACAACTGCTATGCTTGGAAAGTTTGCTGGTTTTTTGGCGAAATCAAACACGGCTTCTTCAGAGGATATACCAGGTATTATTTGTGCCATTTCTACTGCTTTAGATGTCAGTAAGAATCATGATTTTTGGATAGTGGATTCAGGTGCCTCAGATCACATGACAAACAATTCTTCCATATTACATGAGTTTGATATCTTGTCAAAACCTTCACATGTCTCAATTGCAAATGGCAACAATGTTCCCATCTTAGGAAAAGGAAAATTAAAGCTTTTTTCTAATAGCATTGAGTCATTTGTATTATTTGTACCCTCATTCCCATTCCAACTCTTGTCTGTAGGAAGGTTAACAAACTTATTGGATTGTCTAGCTATTTTCTCTCCTCATAATGTTGTTTTTCAGGATCGAGTGTCCAAGGAGAAGATTGGTGAAGGGTTCTTTCTAAATGGCTTGTACTACATATCAACTTCATCAAGCTTTTCAAAGTGTTTTCTAATAGAGTCCAAATCTGTAATACAGCAACAATTGTGGCATAAACGCCTAGCCCATCCTTCCTTTCATATTTTGTCAATGTTATTCCCCAGTTTTTGTCAAGTTTCTCATAAGTGTGAGACATGTCATATGTCAAAATTTACCATATTGCCTTTCAAATCTCCCAATCCAGAGCAACTCAGCCTTTTGAAATTATACATTCTGATGTTTGGGGACCAGCATCCCTAGAATCATTTGATGGCTATAGGTTTTATGTCACCTTTATTGATGATTTTACTCGAACTACTTTTGTGTATCTTTTGAAGTGAAGTCTTCAAGTGTTTCCAAGATTTTCATAACCTTGTCACAAATCATTTTTCATCAAAAATTTGCATTTTAAGGTCAGACAATGGCACTGAATACCCATGCAAAATCATGACTGATTATCTTAGTGCTCAAGGAATTATTCATCAAACTAGCTATGTGGGAACACCATAACGAAATGGTATTGCAGAACGCAAAAATAGAGATTTACTTGAAAAGGCTAGGGCCTTCAAACAAATGTTCAAAAAAAATTCTGGTCTCAAGGAATTCAAACTGCAGCTTACATCATAAACAAATTGCCTAGCAGTGTGTTAAATTTCAAATCTCGATTTGAAGTTCTAAAAGGTCGAAAAGTTGACATAACACACCTTCGAGTATTTGGCTGTACGTGTTTTGTACATGTTCAGTCAAATCACTGAGATAAGTTTGATCCTAGAGCTGTCAAATGTGTGTTCCTCGGGTACTCATCTACCCAAAAGGGATACAAGTGTTACAATTCACAGACCAGAAAATTGTTTGTTTCAAGGGATGTTCGTTTTGATGAGTCTGACTATTTCTTTCAGTTATTTGATAATGAACCTCAGGGGGAGCATATTTGTGACTTGTTTCCCACTCCAATTCATGTTGAAGCTGCAATAGGTACTCCTAGTTCACCACAACTAGTTCAACAATTTGCAAACATTGACAAGGTGCCGACAGAGTCCAACACTCAAGATGATTAACAAGAAGTGGTACCAAACACATCTCAACCTCGAAGAAACCCACCAAGGATGAGACATCCACCAACAAGACTTCAGAATTATGAGACTTACACACCACGTTATCCTCTTGCACAAATTGCTCATTCCATCAATACCTCCTCTTCTCACAATGCTTTCCTCATCAAGATTTCCAAAGAAACTGAACCAAGGAATTTTGAAGAAGCAAATCAGTCACCAGTTTGGAAGAAAGCTATGCATGATGAACTCAAAGCCCTTGATGACAATAGAACTTGGAGTATAGTCAAACTTCCCAAAGGCCAGAAAATTGTAGGGGCAAAATGGATTTACAAAATCAAGTTCAACTCCGATGGTTCAATTAAGCGGCATAAGGCAAGGTTAGTTGCTCGTGGCTTCACTCAAAACTTTGGTGTTGATTATAAGGAGAGTAAGCCTGCACACACTCCTCTTAGTAGCAGACTTAAAATAGATGTTGAATGAGAGCCTCTTTCGGATATTTGTGTTTATCAACGTCTTGTGGGTAAGCTCATCTATCTCACCATTACAAGACCAGACCTCACTTACGCTGTGAGTTTGGTTAGTCAATTCATGCACTCTCCTACAACTCATGATCTACAAATTGTCAAAAGGATTCTTCGCTACTTAAAGGGCACAATTGATCGAGAATTGTTATGAAGAACAATGGTCACTTCAACCTTGTGGGCTACTCAGACTCTGACTGGGCAGGAAATTCCATTGATTGAAAGTCTACAACTGGGTACTGTACCTTCATTGGAGGCAATCTAGTTACTTGGAAAAGTAAGAAACAAACGGTGGTTGCTCGTTCTAGTGCCGAAGCCGAGTATCGTGCAATGGCATCCACAGGTTGTAAACTCATATGGTTAAAGACATTGTTGGGTGCCTAGGCATTGTATGCCCTGCATCCATAACTCTACATTGTGACAACTAGGCTGCCATGCATATTGCAGCCAATCCTGTCTTCCATGAACGCACCAAACATATTGAAGTAGATTGTCACTTTGTTCGAGATCAGGTTCAGTCTAAGTTGATTGAAACAGTATACACACGATCATGCTATCAACTAGCAGACATTTTTATGAAGATTCTTGCTTCCGCTCAATTTGAACGTCTGCTTTCCAAGCTTGGCTCAAGGAACTTCCCTGATCCAGCTTGAGGGGGAGTGTTGGAAGTATAGGATCTGCTGTCAACATAATTGGTTGCTGTCAATGTTGGCTGGCTGCTGCAATTTGTACATGCATTTACATATGTTGTATTTGTTTGCTGTCAACATTGGTTGCTGTCAATGTTGGCTGGCTACTGCAATTTGTTCATGCATTAATTGTCATTCACACATACATTAATTGTTTGTAAGCTGCCTATATAAAGCTAAGATGTTGTATCATTTTAACATCAGAAATAAGATCAAGAGGAATGATATTCTTCCTCTCATATTTCAATATACATGTTGCACACAACAAACCGCCACTAGGATCGCTCATTGATTTTAAAGGTTATAAGATCAAAAAACTTGTGTTGTGCATTTTAATTTCATGACTGTATCTCTTAAAGGAGGTTTAAACTTTACATGGCTTTAACTTGCACATACAGCACATCACAAAATTGATATAAATGCATTTAGTTTGCCTAGATCTTTTCCTCTTGCCATTAAAGGTGTTGACTGATCTTAGCAAAATAGCATTTTTATCCATTTTGGTTTTGTGAAAAGAAACTTCATAATGTCATGTCTTCTTGCCACACAGGTGTTGCTTGACATTGTCTAAGGGGCTTACTATAGTACATCTTGTTTGATGTAATCACTATATTTATATTGTTTGCTAAACTGTCTATCATTTTTCCATTTCCCATGAGACATAGCAAACTACAGAAACATTAAAAGTTGGCATGATGTTGAAATTGTCAGTATGGTTTAAGTTGAGCATGGCAATTTACAATAACATATTTCCAAAGTACTTGAAGTATGAATCTATTTTTTTTTGAATCATTCACATGTTTAATGTTATGTTTAATGGTATTCAATATATCTCGTATATGTTGACATTTTTTTGCCAATAAAATTGCTGTCATGTTTTTGACAAGGCTGTTATTGTATATTTTTCAAGGTATAAACATGGTTTAAGTTCCTCAGTTACTTGATCTAGAAGCAAATTGCAATAAGGAGCATGTTTATATTATGATACTTGATTTGCCTATTGACATGAAAATGTCAAATAGCATCACCACCTTTTATCCTAACGAGCATTTTGGCTACACATTTCCCTTGTTTATGTGTCTAAATATTAAATCCTAACGAGAAGTTTTCTACCAAGGATTTCATGATTAAAATTCCATGGTATTATGTTTATTTCTTGCTGCAGCAGTATTGTTTTCGGCTAAAGCATTAAGTGATTTGAAATATAAATAGCTATTTGATTTTAGTTGTTCTCGTATTGCAGAGGCAACATATGGAATCTATCAAGATGGTATGGAACACATACAGCTGAGTTTCCTTGGAAACTTGTGTTTCCTTGAGGTTTTATCATTCAAAACCATTAAGAGGACCAAAGTACAAGGCATAAAGTTTTGATACATGGAGGAGCCTTTGTACATTACAGATATATCTTTTGTTTGGTAACTCATGTAGATTACAGTTGCAACATTAGTAGTTATGAAGGTCTTGTGTTATGATGAACATAAAAGCTCCTCCTTGGCTTGTGGTTGTTCTTTGACAGAGTTATTAGATTTTAAAAGATCATGATTCTCTTGTGCGTACTAAAGAATTGATTACTATATCTGATCACAGTGGTATTCTTGTTGAGTAAACGTATGATAGTCCAAGTGGGAGAATGTAAGACTAAAATGGACTTTATCATTAGTTTACATCAAATCATCACAGCTTACCAATTTACGCAGAATAAGTAATTGGAGGATCTTGAGACTTTAATCCTAGATATCTTATTTATGGTGTACCCTCGTAAATAATGTAGAAATCTAATATGACTTGGTTATTAAGTTAACCTAAAAAGATATGCAATTACAATAGGGATTTGGACTTGAATTGTTTCCTTTATGGCAGGTTACAGAATATCCAATTCTCTATATAAAGCTTAGGTCTCTGCACTCTCTCATACTCTCGGTAATACAGTTCTTGCCCCATACAAAGAATACCAAAATTGAGATGGATTGTGTGGCCATTCAGTTTAAAGGTTCATGATCCATTTCTAGTTTATTTCTTGTTTTTACTTTTATATGATTGTATCTATATTTCTTGTGAAGCGATCTAATGACTTTTCAATTTAAGATTACATGGACAAGTCAGTTGAGGTAAGAAGTGGAACATGTACAGTTGGGGTGTACGGAGTTTCGCTTCTTGCTTTCACCTTGCACAATGAAGTCGAGTTCGGGCAGATTGCTGCTCCGAATTGGAGAGACAAGAAAAGGCAAACATCTATGATTTGGGATAGAAACTTAATGTTTCAGTGTTCATTTTCATATATATATATATATATATATATATATAGACACACACACACACACACACACACACACACACACACACACACACACCATTTTAGAATATTAAGAGGTAGCTGTAGTTTCTTGTCAAGCATCTAAAACCCTTATATTTGACCGCTTAGTGTCGGGCTGCTCTAGAGGTTTTTGTATTTGACGGTTGTAGTATTTCCTAAAAAAAAAAGAAAAAAAGAAAAGAAAAAAGAAAGGAGGTAGCTGGTGTTCATGATAGAATGCCTACATGCCGTATCAGAGTTTCAGAGGTGAAAAATCCAAAGTAACTCTTTGGGCTTCCCTCATCTGGCAATACTTTTTGATGTCTTAGTATGATGCGAAAGAACTTGTAGCTAATCCTTTTTTTTTTTTTTTTCCAAGCATGAACTTTGTTGGAGTTAAATTGGCGAGTTGGGCCTTTCTCTTGATTTTGGGCTGGCTTTAGCAAACTCTTTTGAAACTCAATCAGGCTCTTTTAGTGCTTTGACCCTCATGTGAAAATGTGCTTTCGGTTTTCTAGAACGTGCATTTGTTTCTTGGTTGTAAACTTAGATCGTGTCTTTGAATTTTAAAAAGCAGTCAACTTCTTCTTTTACCTCAATGGTATTTTCCAATATAAAGTTAAAAACATTACTACGCTAATTATTTACCACATGAGTAAAATGATTACAATTTTAAAGCATAATGCTTATAAATATATATTTAGTTGTCAATTAAATGACTCATTTTAAGTCCGTAATTACACCATAAACGAGGTCAATGCATATAGAAATGTAACTGTACCAAATGATTTTGGTACTAGTGATATGAAATCATTTGGATACATTGTATCCAAAACTCTTACAACATTTTCATAATTATTTAAGTCAATGATAACTTCTCTAATGATGAAATCTAAATCTCTTTCTAAAACTTTTTTTTTGTCACAGTATTATAGTAATTGAAGATTCTTACGAGTGATTGTAATACCGGAGATTAGAGCAAAATATTTAAGAGAACAAAAATTCATTCTCGAATAAGAAGATTTTCTGCAGCATCAGCTAACAGAAAAGTTCACAATAAAAAAAAAAGATAAAAAAAGTGAAAGTACGGAAGATCTGCTTCAACACCCCATTCCTCCCTTAATTTCGGACCTTAATAGCGAGGAGACAACGCCAGCGCCCCAATTGTTCATGGTGTTTTTAACCTTCTTTACAGTTTCAGTTATTTTACCACCAGAAAAGAAAAGGCACATGGCCGACCTTTTGCGCCAAAGCACAAACTCGACCAATAAAAAAGGAGTGACGGTGACTTCGAAAAGCCAAAACAAAGAAAAAGAAACCAGACACAGAGAAGAAGCAGTTATAAAGCAAAGACGACTCTGTAGCACTAAGCAAACATCTCTTTCCTCTCACGCAAAAGCCACCACCAACCACCTCCCCCAACTTCCCTTCTCTTCCAAAAAACCCAAAACGCAATCCATCGATCTCCAAAAACCCAACTAAACAACTCCAAAACTTGTAGCTTTACATGTCAGAGAGGGGTCTCCGGCGACGATCTCAGGTGACAGGTAGTGGCCGGAGGACCCGGCTCTCGAACGCTTCACCATCGTCGCACCGGAAGACCCCACCAGCTCGAAGATCGCCCAAGCAACGTTCCAAGCCTATAAAGATTCTCACGCGATGCTCCTCCGAGCCTCTGCTCGGGAGCCCTATTTCCGATTTCGGCGAGGAGGTGGTGCCGCATGTTGGTCGGGAGTTGAGGTCGGAGCCGGAGGGAGTTCTCTTCCGGCCTCAAACTTGTGTCGACGTTTTTGCGTCGTCTCCGACGTTGATGACGCCCTTCTCTCCCAATAATCATGAGGTATGCGATCAAAGTTAGATTTTTGTTTGTAAATTTTCAATCTTATTTGTAGTTGACTGTTTGGTGAATCAAACTAATTAGCTGCACTGTATTTTTTTTAAATTTTTTTCTTTTTTTAGATCAAGTGGGTTTTATAGTTTATTTCATTTCCTTTTGCAATTTTTTATTACCATTTTGTTTTGTCTTTTTTTCTTTTGGCTTCTAGTCATATTAATCAGAATCTAAATGTGAGGTAAATGTTGATTGTGGCAAATATCGCGGGTCTGAAAATAGAAAAATACTTTTGAACTGAACGACAGGAATTACATAGAAGTTTTCAGTAAAATGTGGTAAGAGAAAGTATCCAAGATATGTAAAATGTGACATCTTATATCATTTATAGCTCCTCAAAGACAAATATATGAAGAAAATTTCGAGGATATGGTGGATGTTTTCGACCATGACAAGAATGCAAAAGAAATCTCCTTGTATCTTTTAGTTTTTGGGCAAATATTTCGTTAGAACTTGAGGTCCATAATCCACACTGCCTGCAATTAATGCATAACCAATGCAGCATTGGCCCTTTTGATGATTTTCATTTACTGTGGAGTATTGTGATTTTGATATTCAATTAATGCATAATCAATTCAATCTTTATTTCAAAAAATTTGATGTAGGCATGACTAAATTCAAAGTTCCGATAGATATGTATGGGTTAAGGAGCTAAGAGGTAGTGTTTGAAATGCAGGCATACAAGAAAGATGCAAAGGTGGTCTTGAATGTTTCGGTTGAAGGAAGTCCAGGACCAGTGAGGGCCATGGTGAAGTTGGGATCTACGGTGGAAGAGACTATCAAGCTTGTTGTAGACAAATATACTAAAGAAGGGAGAACTCCCAAGCTTCTTAAGGATGAGGCATCGTCCTTTGAGTTACACCAGTCCTACTTCAGCCTTCAAAGTAAGTCAAAATTATATAGTTATTCATGTTCTATTAACATTTTTTTTTTCTTGGAGGTGCTCTGCCAGATTGTAGAATTAGTAGTTTGATAGTTTGAGAGGTAATATTCAGAGAATTTTAACTGGTGAACTATTTATTAGGGATTGTGTGGATCAAACACAGTTGAGATCAAATAAGTAAACGTGTAACATTGGTTATGTTAAGAGGGATAGTTCCGAAGCTGCACCAAGACATTTTAGTTAAACCACTGCAAAATTACATGTAAAGATGCGTTTCTAAGAAGTTGCGAGCTCTGAAACCACTGAAAAACGAGAGCTGTGGTGCCTTGAACAATGTGCTTGATTTTGTTGATTTCCAACTAGGATCAGATCTTTATACAGAACTCTTTTAATTGAACAGGTTTGGATAAATCAGACTTAATTGGGGATGTTGGTAGCAGAAGCTTCTATCTTCGAAAAAGCAGCAGCAATAATGGAGGATCAACTACTTCTTTGGAAGTCATCCCTGTGAGAGCAAACTCTCCTCCACCTGCTCTGCGTCCTGGATTGTTACTTCCAAATATTATTGCTCGTAGACTCCGTAAATTTGTTAGAAGAACTCATAGACTTTGGAAGGTCATAGTCTGTATGCGATGAGGAGATTATGTACAAAGAAAGGACCATTGCTACAGACTTTAGAGTAACACAAAATATTATTCCTGTTACTCTAGAATGAGCCTCTCTAATGCTGATGTCCAACGAACCACATCTGTGACATGTATTAGCAACTTCTCTTCCCCTTCTGAATTTGATTTATGCAAATGCTGTAAATATGTCCTTATTGGACGATCATTTATCTCATAGCTGAATAACCTCAAATAGAGATCACAATTGTTCATATGTATCGTACTTGAATACTAGGAACAATTGCGATTTGTTTGGCTTGATCCAAGAGGGTATTATGCCTACAAGACTCAAATATTTATTACTGGAATGGTTATTGTAATGTGACCTTTTTACTAATCCTATGGCTTCAGAAGCCAGGAACTAAAGCTGCGGGGTATATGAAGTGAACTGGGGTGACTTTTTTGTTTTGTTTTGGCAATCAGTGGTGACTTTATACGGGAAGTGGGAACTAGCGCAGTTATAACTCCTTTATAAGGGGGCAAACTACGAGTTATATCCGTTATCCATATTACTTTACTGCTGATTGTTCAGCATATGGCTATTTGTTGAAAAAGTCTCACTTTCTAGATGCAAAATCCCCTACTATTTGCCATGATGAATAGAGCTCAACCTTTATATGTGATATGACCCCTTCATAGCATCAGTACTGTTAATGCTGCAAGGATGAACCTTAAGCAGGGGATCAGTACACCTTAATACCACCAGTATAGTGAATAGATAGGGCTCAATCTTTAACAATACTAAGAGGAAAGAAGTATGAGTTTGCTTGCTGAGAGCTCAACCTAGAAGTTAATGGTTAACGTAGCTGTCTTACTGTTTACCTCACTCTTGTAGTTAGTCCAGGCTATGAACAGGAGAAGAACTGAATCAACTAGGACAGTGAGCCGATCACCTCTCCAAAACAAGAAAAAAATGGAGGGGGACAACAATAACCCAAATAACATTAAGCAAAAAGAGCCTCGCAAAGACAAGGGGCCTCCCCACTACGCTCCACCAAAGTATGACAAAGCTACCCAAGACACAAAGCGCAAGGACGCAACAAGAAGAAGGTGAGCACTAGCTAAAATCGGGATAGGGATCAGGAATAGGATAGGGATAAGTTTATTTTTAGTTTTTATTATTTATGCATGTCGTCCTTCGTTTAATTAAGTTTTCATGTTCCTAGCTAGTTCATTTTTAGTATGCTATCTTCCTCCCTCCCCAATTGTATTACTATTTAATTAATTAAAAGAAAAATATTGTCTTATGTGCATGGCCTTTCTTGGTGATTTGTGTTAACTACTTTAATGAAGCCCTTGTTTGATTTAAAAATTTCAAAGCAATCTCCACTAGGATGTCTTACATTTTGTTTTGGCTAATGGATGTCTTAAATCCAAAGGCCACAAACTTGTGTAAAAAATTGTGTTAAAAAATATGATACGATTGAACTTGACCCGTATTAGTGATGTGCAATAATTGTTTTTCAAATATATTTCAAAATATGAAATCGATGACTTGTGATTTGTGAACTTCATGCAACAAACAAAAAAAATTACATTATCATTTATGTATTCTCTTCTTTTTTAAAAAAGCTATTATTTTCAATATAATAGAGGTTCAATCACTTGGCACAAATATAGTAGGGAGCTTTTTAAAAACATATTGAAGCTGTATAAATATTTACAACCTTAAACTTTGCATCTATATATCTAAATATCTAGACAATGCCACAAACTTGTGTAAACTTTTTTTACACAAATTTGTGGCCTTTGGATTTAAGACGCTCATTAGCCAAAACAAAATGTATGACATCCTAATGGATATTAAAAGAAACAAAATTTATATTGTTATTCTCTTACTAGCAATTTGCTCTGAAATTTTTAAATCAAACCTTATGAAGTTAACACAAATCATCAAGAAAGGCCATGCACATAAGACAATATCTTTTTTTTTAATTGATTAAAATAGTAATACAATTCGGGAAGGAGGGAGATAGCATACTAAAAAAGTAAAAAGTAAAAACTAACTAGCCAGGAACATTGAAAACTTAATTAAACGAAGGACAACATGCATACGACATAAAAACTGATAGTTTGATTGAGCATGGTGGGGAGGCCCCTTGTCTTTGCGAGGCCCTTTTTGCTTATTGTTGTTTGGGTTATTCTTGTCCTCCTCCATTTTTTCTTGTTTTCGAGAAGTGATAGGAGGTTGGGTATGTAAGAGTAGTGAATCAATGTGAATGGTTGTGTGAGCTGAGAATGAAACCATGGCAACGTATATATAGGAAAAATGCATGCGGAGAACACTGCAATTAAATTAATCACTAAGGAAAAAATACTTATGAAATTTGCGTGATCAACTCATCACGTAAAATTTGGTCCAAAGATTATAACAGCTTTTTGAAATGGGACTCTCAGTCTTGCAGAGAATCAAACTATGGAAGGAACAGACTAGTTCAACCCTCACATGGTTTCAGTGTACCTATATATGCAGCAGTGACTATTGACCGCTTCCTCTCTCTCTCCAAGTTTTTTTTTTTTTTTTGTGGAGAATTACGTATATCGATCTACTCTCTCCGACTTGCCCCAAATTCTGCACATAACTATCAGAAAGCTTTATCACCAAACTAGCATTTTAGTTTATCACGGGCACTTAATAGGTTTTTGAAAATTTAACGAAACTACGTTTATATAAGACAGAAAGCTAGGTTGCTCAATATTTTAGTTTATCACCAAACTAGCACTTATTTTATAACAAAGCTTTATCACCAAACTAGCATTTTATTTTATCACGGGCACTTATGGATGTTGTTGTCCCTCTCCTTTTTTTCTTGTTTTCGAGAAGTGATGGGAGGTTGGGTATGTCAGAGTAGTGAATAAATGTGAACGGTTGTGTGAGCTGAGAATGAAACCATGGCAACGCATATATAGGAAAGAATCGAACGATGCATGAGAACACTACAATTAAAATTAATCAATAAGGAAAAACAAATACTGATGAAATTTGCCATCATGTAAAATTAAATATGGTTATGGTCTGATAGTTTGAGAGATAATATTCAGAGAATTTTAACTGGTGAACTATTTATTAGGGATTGTGTGAATCAAACACAGTTGAGATAAAAAAAAAAGTGAACGTGTAACATTGGTTATGTTAAGAGGGATATTATCCGAAGTTGCACCCAGACATTTTAGTTAAACCAATGCAAAATTACACGTAAAGAATGACAAACTTATCCAGTTCTAAGAAGTTGCTAGCTCTGAAATCACTGAAAGACGAGAACAAGTAGTGGTGCATTGAGCAATGTGCTTGATTTTTTTGGTTTCCAACTAGGATTAGATCTTTATTGAGAACTCTTTTAATTGAACAGGTTTGGATAAATCAGACTTAATTGGGGATGTTGGTAGCAGAAGCTTCTATCTTCGGAAAAGCAGCAGCAACAATGGAGGATCAAGTACTTCTTTGGAAGTCATTCCTGTGAGAGTAAACTCTCCTCCACGTGCTCTGCGTCCTGGATTGTTACTTGCAAATTTTATTGCTCGTAGACTCAGTAAATTTGTTAGACGAACTCATAGACTTTGGAAGGTCATAGTCTGTATGCGATGAGGAGATTATGTACAAAGAAAGGACCATTGCTAGAGACTTTGGATTAACACAAAATATTATACCTGTTACTCTAGAACGAGCCTCTCTAATTAATGCGGATGTCCAACGGACCACGTCTGTGACATGTATTATCAACTTTCTCTTCTGCCTTCTGAATTTGATTTATGCAAATGTTGTAAATTATATGTCCTTATCGGAAGATCATTTATCTCATAGCTGAACCTCAAATAGAGATCACCATTGTTCATATGTATCTTACTCAAATACAAGGAACAATTGCTATTTGTTTGGCTTGATCCAAGAGGGTATTATGCCTACAAGACTCAAATCTTTATTACTGGAATGGTTTTTTTAATGTAATCCTTTTACTAATCCTATGGCTTCAGAAGCTAGGAACTAAAGCTGCGGGGTATAGGAACTGAACTGAGGGGTGACTTTCTTTTGTTTTGTTTTGGCAATCACTGGTGAATTTATACGGGAGTGGGAACTAGCAAAGTTATAACTCATTATAAGAGGGCAAACTCCGAGTTATATCCGTTATCCATATTACTTTACTGCTGATTGTTCAGCATATGGCTAGTTGAAAAAATCTCACTTTCTAGATGCAAAATCCCCTATTATTTGCCATGTTGAATAGAGCTCAACCTCTATATCTGATATGAGCACTTCATAGCACCAGTATTGTAAATGCTCCTAGGATGAACCTTAAGCAGGGGATCAGTATGCCTTAATAGCACCAGTATTGTGAATAGATGGAGCTCAATCTTTAACAATACTGAGAGGTAAGAAGTATGAGTTTGCTTGCTGAGAGCTCAACCTAGAAGTTAATACCGAGCTGTCTTACTGTTCACAACCGCTCTCTTGTAGTTAGTTCTGGCTATGAACAGGAGAGTTCTTGAATCAACTAGGACAGTGAGCTTGTGATTTCTTCAGCCAGGACTGGGGCACCCCTCTGTTATACAATTGGAGAAAAGGATACTGGAATGTATGTAATCTGATGGCATATATCAAACCTTTTCTAAATCTCGGAGTAGTAAAGAATATCGCAGTTCACCTTTTCTTTTTACCATAAATTAATGTTCAGATGGTGAATTATAAATTGTACATTCACAAACACAAAGCTTGAATCTTGTTCATCAACCAGTACACTTTACGATCCAGTTTTAACCTCCTGGCAACTGTTACAGGATCTTCGTTTCTAAGAAAACAACATTCCACAACTGACCTGAACAGCCTTAATTCCGCAGCTGAAGTCCCCACTGCAACAATAATGAATCCATTTATATAAATGTCACACTTCAACAGGCGTCCAAGTGCCTGTGAGTTTTGCCTCAAACGTTCCCTGTTTTCCATGTTTTTAACATACTTATCCTTCTCGTATACCAATTTTGCACAAAGGCCACCATTGTGAAACCCAGTCTTGATGACTTCACGTTGCACACGGCCATTTAGTATTTCTACTGCCTTGGTTGCCGGAATACTAGTTCGATTACTTGCCACAAGTTCAAGAACAACCCCAACCTTGTCTACGTATCTGGATTCATTGTCTTTCTGGTGGTTGAAATTGTCAAGCGACGCCCAGCCGTGTTCAATGTGCATGAAATGCCATGCCCATGTAAAAACCACTGCACAAACGGCCAAGCTTCTTGTTCCTCAGTTTCTCGGCCTGTTGAGATAGGCAAAAGGTAAGGTTACTACAAGCATGCCATATGAATCCAAGCAAGGGCCACACTTCTCATCCATTCCCATGCGATTGACGTTTGGTTCCCGAATCAGTTTTCCCTTCTCCAAAAAGAGTTTTCTCATCTCACCAACGCAAGTTTCCGGATTCATGTGGTTTACATGCAATGCAGTGGACGACAATCTTCCTGACTAGCAAGAACGACCGAGATACACCCACAGCAGCAATTAAGATAGGCCTCGTCAACGGGTTGGGTCGGGCCGGGTCTTGTTATATATTTAAATAATTATGGATCGGATCGGGCCGGACTTTATTGTAAATCGAAGGATCTAAACCCGTCCATATAAAATGGACCTTGTGGGCTTTTTCGGACTGGGCCTTGCGGGTTTTATTTATAAATAAATATTTAAAGACACTAATTATTATTTTTTTAATTAAGCTTTGAAGATTCATTAGATAATGATCAAATACAACTAAAGGGAACAAATCTATATTGTACCAAAAAAAATCTATATTTATATATAGACACTAATTCATTTATAAATAAATTTTTAAAGACACTAATTTTTTATATATCTATATTTATATATCACACATTCCAAAAAGCAACCTCTATCAATTCAAAGAAAATGGGAAAATCAGTCGTTGGATGTGATTATTACAATAAATTATGAGTGTGGTTAAAAATTTAGTCAATTTCACCATAGTTTTGAACCCGATCTGATTGGTCAATCGTAGTCGCTTGTACATTTTCTTGATTGACCGATGGTGTGATGACTGTAAAACTTGCTTATTTTTTACATCACGTTTGTAGATATTTCATCGATGGATGTGCGTGAACATAAGATAAAATTTTCAATTTTAATTACAAATACATTGGCCTATACCAATTTGCCTCCTCAAAGTTGTATGACTTATATATTATATTTAAATTGTTGAGGTTCATTCTGAAACAACCATGAAGTGGAAAATGAATTTGGAAAAACCAACAGTTTGATGGAGAGATTGTAATATTTTATAGTGGTTGTAAAAAATCTAGCCAATTTGGTTCTTGTTTCGAATTCGATCAATTAGGTCAAACCTGGTTACTCTTATAAACCTATATTTATATATTATACACTACAAAAAGCAATCTCTATCAATTCAAAGAAAATGGGAAAACCAACCATTGGATGTGATTATTACAATAAATTATGAGTGTGGTAAAAAATTTAGTCAATTTCACCGTATTTTCGAATCCGATCGAATTGGTCAACTGCCTTCACTTGTATGTTTCTCTTGGTTGACCGATGACTTGACGAACGCAAAACATGCTTATTTTTTCACATCATGTCTGTAATATATCATATCAATGGATGTGCGTGTACATAAGATAAAAAATTCAATTTTATTACAAAGATGTTGACCTATATCAATTTGCCACCTAAAGTTATATGACTTGTACATTGCATTTAAATTATTGATATCCATTCTAAAGCAACCATGAAGTGGAAGATGAATTTGGAGAAACCAACCACTCGATGGAGAGATTGTAATGTTTTATAGTGCCTGTAAAAAATCCAACCAATTTTGTTCTCGTTTCGAATTCGATCAATTAGGTTAAACTTAGTTGCTCTTATAAACCTATATTTATATATCATCCACTCCAAAAAGCAACTTCTATAAATTCGAATAAAATGAAAAAACCTACCGTTAGATGTAATTATTACAATAAATTATGAGTGTGGTAAAAAATTTAACCAATTTCACCATATTTTCGACTCCGATTGAATTGGTTAACTATTGTCACTTGTATGTCTTCTTGGTTGACCGATGACATAGCGACCGTTAAATGTGCTTATTTTTCACATCATGTATGTAAATATTCAGTCAATGGATATACGTGAACATAAGATAAAAATTTTAATTTTAATTACAAGTACGTTGGCCTATACCAATTTGTCTCCTAAAGTTGTATGACTTATATATTGCATTTAAATTGTTGAGGTCCATTCTAAAACAACCATGAAGTAGAAGATGAATTTAAAGAAACCAACCACTCGATGGAGAGATTGTAATGTTTTATGGTGTCTGTAAAAAATCCAGCCAATTTAGTTTTCATTTCGAATTAGATCAACTAGGTCAAACTTAGTTACTCTTATAAACCTATATTTATATATCATACACTCCAAAGAGCAATCTCTATAAATTCAAATAAAATGAAAAAACCGACCGTTGGATGTGATTATTACAATAAATTATGAGTGTGGTAAAAAACTTAGCCAATTTCATCATATTTTCGAATCCGATCGAATTAGTCAACCGTTGTCACTTGTTTTTTAGAATATATATGCACATATTCTCTATGAAAGTATGAGAACTTCCACACACATACACACACACACACACACACACACACATATATATATATATATATATATATATATATATATATATATATATATATATATAACTTTGCTCAGGTGCGGATATCCGCACCTAAGAAAAAAGTACAGATTTCCAGTTTTGACCCACTTTTCAATCATATTTTCACATCTTAACCGTTCAGTTTTTAGTTCCTAACGTATAGATTACCTTTGCAAAATTTCAGCCAAATTGGTGATCGTTAAGGCATCCAAAACTGCAATTTACATGAACGAACCGAATCTTCTGAACAGGAACCGTTCGTGTACATTGTTGTAAATTACAGTTTTAGATGCCTTAACGATCACCAATTTGGCTGAAATTTTGCAGAGGTGATCTATACATTAGGACATGAAAACTGAACGATTAAGATGTGAAAATATGATCGAAACCTAAAATCCGTACCTAAGAAAATCTGCGGACGTCCGCAGTGGAGAAATGTTGTATATATATATATATATACAGTCCGGCTACACTAAGGACGTCCTTAGTTTTTCTTAGGTACGGATTTCTGGTTTTCACCTACTTTCCGATCACATTTTCACATCTTAACCGTTCAGTTTTTAGGTCCTAATGTATAGATCACCTCTGCAAATTTTCAGCCAATTTGGTGATCGTTAAGGCATCCAAAACTGCAAGTTACTATTATAAATACGAACGGTTTCAGTTCGACAGAGTCAGTCCGTTCGTGTAAATTACAGTTTTGGATGCCTTAACGATCACCAAATTGGCTGAAATTTTACAGGGGGATCTATACAATAGGCTCTAAAAACTGAACGGTTAAGATGTGAAAATGTGATCAGAAAGTAGGTGAAAATACCAAATCCGTACCTAAACCTTAGGTAAGGACATCCTTACCTGAGAAAAATCCTATATATATATATATATATATTTATATATAGATCTCATCCCGAGCGATGCTTGGCTCTGAAATTAAAGTGCGAGACTCCTTTCTTAGCCCTTGGATCAATTTACTTAAATCTAATGGATCATAACTCATCTCTCTTAACCAAGGTTAAAACCCATGGGTTAACAAATAAGAAAATGAAAAAGAAAAAGAAAAAAACTCACAAATCTAGGTTTTCCACGCTCAAGACGTCTCATCCTCTTCTCCTTTACTGTGCTCTATCTTCTCCTTTCCTATACTCTTCTCATTCAGGAGGTCTCAATAACTGGAACATATATATGTGTTCTCTTTCTTCACTTGCTACTTAACCATTATTGATATACACTTCTCAAAATTCATGAAAGGGTGAAGGGCGTGGGTTGATATAGGTCCATGGCTGGGAGACCCATATTTCTTTTTGTGAAGATATTCTATACCCCTTTTAACTATCAGGGACTTACAATCATTGCATTCAATGGAAGTTTTGATGCAAAATGTATTAGAAAAATTCTCAATCCAGGTTTGACATTCGTTGGAATGAAATTTCTTGAGAGTATGTTTCTTTATTGCTCAAGGAATTGATTTGTGTTTTCTTTATCATCATATAATTAAGAACTCGTTGTATGTTAACACTGTTCCATTAAATATTGGCAAGTTATTTGTTTAGTTGCCTGCCACTAGAGTAGTTCATTCCATAGCTGAGAAAAGGTTAGTTAAATGCATTAGTAACCGATGTCTGGGAATTTTTAAATATATTTTGGTAAATTTATGATCCCAACAGATATGAAAGTTTATATTCTATGACTTCTATGACGCGTATTTCTTCTTGTAAAGATATTCTATGCCCCACATTCTTGCATAAGCATATCGTCTGCTCTTGTGTTTAGTTTTTTTTTATTTTATTTACTTTCTTTTTTCCCCCTTTCTTCTGATGTTGTTAAACAAAGGTAACATTTTTGTCTGTGCCTTAATGTAGGAATGGAGTCACAACAAAGTTTCGATGACACTGCTATTTATTGTCCTCAAGTTGATCTAATTTTTGTAAAGAACCAAGAATTTCATACACTTGAAGACGTTGAGACGTTTTACAAAAGCTATGCAAAAGAATCAGGGTTTGATGTCAAAAGTTTTACTAGCGAGAAGAAGAATGGTGTGATTGTAAGAAAGGCATATGTGTGCTCTAAAGAAGGAACATCAAAGGTAACAGGAAAGAAAAGAAATAGGAATCAAACAAGAGTAAATTGCAAGGCAAGAATAGTAGTTGTAAAATATGCTCCGATCGGCAAATATGTTGTCACTACTTTTGATGAGGGTCACAACCATCCTTTAACTACCCCACGAAGATAACATCTGACAAAGATCCATCGTGAGGTTTCATCGATTCATAAATCGTTAACGAAACAACTGACTGTAGTCAATGTGCCAACATGTACACAATTTGACTTTCTTGGAGTGCATTCAGGAGGAGTAGAAAACATTGGGTGCTTACAACAAGATATTTATAACTACAAAAGGGATTGTCGCAAAGAGGTGAAGGGGCATGATGGAGATATGTTGCATGAGTATTTCCTGTTGGAGAAAGAAAAAGATCCTTCATTAATTTTCAAAATAGAGGCTGATAACGAGAACAGGATCACACATATCTTTTGGGCTGATGCAATTTCTAGATGATCTTACAAGTTTTATGGTGATGTTGTTATATTTGACACAACTTACAATACCAATATGTATTCGTTGATCTTTGTACCTTTGGTGGGAGTAAATAATCATGGGCAGACAATAATTTTGGCTTGTGCATTCTTAAGCAATGAGACAAATGATTCTTTTGTTTGGTTCTTTAAAGAATTTTTAGATGCAATGCCAGGTGATGCTCTGAGGATGATTATTACTGATCAAGATCCAGCAATGATGAAAGCTATCTCTGAAGTACTCCCACAGACATTTAACAGGTATTGTAGTTGGCATTTTCTAAATAAATTCTTTGAAAAAATAGACCCAAGAAAATATACTCGTTATTATGATGAATTTCAAGATTGCATATGGAATTCAGTAAATAGAGATGAGTTTGATGGAAGGTGGACACCGGTTGTTGTGAGTAGTGGCTTAAGTGATAATGGATGGTTAAGGACTATGTATGATATTCGGTCAACATGGGTGCCTGCATATGTAAATCATATATTTTCGGCTGGGATGTCAAGTACTCAGTGAGTAGAAAGTGGGCATGCTTTTTACAAGAGGTTTATTTCTAAAGAAAACACATTGTTAGATTTTATGGTTCAGTTAATCGGACTGTCACACGTCAACGACATGTGGAATTAATGGAGGACCATGTTGACATCAATGAGAAGCCAAATTTTCACTCCCCCTTTGAGATGGCAGACCAAATGGCTCGTGTTTATACACATGAATGCTTTAAAGAATTTTATGATAAGTTGTTCCAGTGTTGCAATTATAGATTTGAGCTCTCACATGAGAATGATACGTATATGGTGTATATTGCACTGAGAAAAAAAAATGGAGCAAGAGTCATGAAATTATTTATGCCAAAGAGTCAGATTTTGTATCATGCAGCTGCAAAAAATTTGAGATGGCCGGGATATGATGTAGACATATTTTGGCATTTCTCATATTTATACGACTTGTTGATAGATTGCCAGATCAATACATCTTAAAGAGGTGGACAAAATCAATAAAAGCTGAGACAGTTCTTGATGATGTCGGTGTGGAGATAACATATAATAGAGATTTGCTTGCAAGGTGGAGTCGGTTATGCCAATATGCTGTAGATGTAATTGATAAGATTATGGGTAGTGAAGAAGCGAGTGATTTGTTTGTAGATTCATTAAAGAGTGTTATGGAGATGTATAATTCCATGATGGCTGATGGTGAGACTGTTAAGTTTGCAATAGTGCCAGCTGAACAAAAAAGTCTTCCTTCTCAACACATTTATAATGAACCTATTCAAGTAAGGGCCAAAGGATGTGGGGAAAAGATTGAAGGCAGGGAAAGAGAAGGGCATATTGAAAGCTGCAAAGAAGGCAAATGGTAAAGGTAGATTTTGTCATGGATGTAAAAGAAATGACCAGCAACATGATAAAAGAAATTGTCCTAAGTTGAAGAATAAAAATGACATATCAATCCCTAAAAAAATGACATATCAATCCCTCAAACTGAGTAAGCATTTAGTTGTTGTATCTAATACTGATATTGCATTATCCCTCATACTTAGATCAATCCCTGATGATTTTTTTGTTTTCTCATTTTTGATTTACAAAGAGGATACAAGTGACCCAAGTACGGATGAGGAAGAGTATTCCAACACAGGAGTTGATGAGTCTGCTTAGCAAGCCGAGCATGATTGTCCACAATTATTTGTCATCCCTTGTCGAATTTGTTTGATCGTGCACTCATCTGCAAAGCTAAACATTTTTCTCATGTAGGATTGTTTAATTTGTAACTATTGTTACTGCTCAGAGATGCTGAATCTGTTGCAAGTCCATTGTTATGCCTTTTCCATAGCTGAGACAAGTCATAATTATATATGCATTGCAGTAGAATAACAAGCTACGTGAGTTTTTCATGTTGATATTGTGCTGCAGTAGAATAAGATCCTTCCGTAATACACATGCAAATCTTGATTTAGCAAGCTATTTGAGTAGAGATATAAACTACGCACTAAAAGTGTCACGCCCCGAATTTTGAATAACAATTTCAAATCCGAAACGTGAATTAAATAACTCACTCGAATAACAATCAGAAATATTATTTTGTTTTTTTTTTTCAAAACAGACACAACACTTGTCACTTCAATATAAAATTCCAAGATTCTCGAGTTAATTATTACAATTCACACACAAGGTAAATTGTAAAGCTCTAAATGAGCATAACAAACCTCACAAAAGAAAAGCAAATAAACTAAATGCTGTCACTCTAACCAGCTTGATCACCACCCTGGTTCTCCTGACCTGCAGGATTATCCACTACACCGTTCGAATAGTGTACCGGGATTGCAACAACACAAAACCTGGTAAGCTTTTGAAAGCCAGTATGAGTAAATAGAAATAAAACAGTAAATCAATAACTTTTACTTAAAATAATCACAATCACAATTCAAAACAAAACATTCCACCTCCATTTCCAAACCATTTTCTAACAAATCTCATCAATCACCACTCGACCCATCTTATATAATAAATATGTATTCATGATCATGAGTAATTCAGCTCGTTGCTTTCATGCCATACTATATTCATGATCACGAGTAATTCAACTCGCTGCTTTCATGTCATACTGTGACAGATAGACTAGAGCTTTAACTGAATCATAAAGTGTCACCTTGGCCAAGGTTCACGCTTACGATAATCTTGCCTTAGTCACCACTTGTGACCAATCTGTAGATCAAAACATTTAAAAGTTGTCCTATCTAACTCAAATGTTATGCTTCGACTCACTTAGCTTTCTCACAATAAAATCAATAATTACATGATATATTGTATTTCTATAGAAAGTAAGTGCTCGGAATATAATTCAAAAATCCAATAGCACACCATCCAAATAATATAAGTCACATAAATATATATATTTATATTTATATGTAATCATCCACTCAGGAATGACCACTAAAACCAACTATAATTTGCGTATAATTTATTGAATACATACGTAAATGAACCATGTGAGATTTACTCACCTCTTATCCTACTGCGTCTTCTATAAACCAAAACCACAATAATCCAATCGCTCGTCACTCAAACTGCCAAGTACCTAATCAAGTATGGTCTTCACTTAGCAAACGAAAACGAAATAAACTTAAATGATGATTTAGGGATTTTAAAATAAAGACTATCCAACGGGTCGGATTCTAAAATAAAGATGATCCAACGGTCGAATAGAATTTAAACTATGATCCAACGGTCGGATTCTCACGGATCGCCCTTGGAAACATCCTAGCAAAATTATATGAAAATCTGACGGACGGATTCTCACGAATCGCCTCCCGAATCACTGTTTTACAATTATACCAAAATCCAAAGGTCAGATCTTCGCCCGTGACCTCACAAATTCATCGGGACAGTCATACGATCAACATATTAAAATTTGAAGCAAAACCGATGGTCTGGTCTCCGCAGATCGTAAACCGAAGGTAAAACATAAAAACCGTAAATAGTAACGTCAAAACGTAAATCCACTATATATCAACTTTTTCTAACATGACCATGTTATATATCAAAACGTTCGTATGGATGCATAGATCGTCGCCTAGATAATGAAATCTCAAAATATATCCGACGCGCCGCCACATGCAGAGGTCAGACGGCGGTCAACTCCGGTCAACCACCTCAGATGCAAAAGTTGTCAACTACAAACGTTTTCAAAATGAAATTATGAACAACTTTAATACCTGACTTTTTTCAAGACAAGGTCTAGATCGTCCTAAATCGATCTTTGAAGTTGAATTAATCTAGGTCCTCTGATCAGTTTCCAGATTGAATGACAACCATCGAAAACTTCAAAGATATGAGGATGATCAGGAGGAAGAGTTGATCACAAAAATGGGAAGGATCGGCCCGTGTAACGCCGGCACCGACGAGATCCGGTTGGGTCGGGCTCATGGGGCTGGGGTGCTTCGATCCAAGGCAGTTAGCTTCGGCGGGGCAGACCGAAGGAGGGGAGCAGCTGGGCGGGGAGCGACGACCACGGGGAGGGCTGGGTTTTGGCCGGAGGAGGCTCGACGGCTCCACTGGCGCAGGTCGAGTCAAAGGGTCAGCAGGGGGGGTGGTCTCGCGCGAGAGAGAGAAAGGGGAGGGGGCTGGGGACTAATCCGCAAAAATAGAATTTTTTCGTCCTTAATGAAGAAATCAGATTTTCTTGATATTTATAGAAAATTTTCAATTTTTAAATATTCATAACTTATTCATACGAACTCCGAATAATGCGTTCCATATATGCACGGGAACGTATCGACGAGCTCTACAACTTTCATGAAGGAAGTTTTCTCAAATTTTGAACATATAAAAAGTCGATTTTCACGACCCCCTAAATAACGTTCGTTTTCGAAAATTAAATCATTCGAAACCAATTTTCTCAAACCACGACATACGAATTTATCCCAAATAACATAATTCAAATAATAGAACAATTATTGAATTACATAAATTTATTATATGAAAATTCGAGTATTCACAGTCTGCCCTCCTTAAAGGAATTTTGTTTAGAAATTCAAGCACTCTCGTTGACAAAAAGCTGTGGATACTTTTTCCTCATGTCAGACTCTAACTCCCATGATACATCACCGTCATCATGATGACTCCACAACACCTTGACCAACTCCATTTCCTTCCTTCGAAGCTGTTTTGTTGACTGATCCAAGATACGTATCGGTTCCACCACGAAGGTCACATCCCCTCTAACCTCTATCGTAGCATGATCAATCACGTGGGACTCATCTCGGATATACTTCCTAAGCGTAGACACATGGAAGACATTGTGTACGCCAGACATGCTAACAGGTAGAGCCAGTCGATATGCCAAATCATCGACCTTTTCCAGAATTTCGAAAGGTCCCACGTATCTTGGTGCCAGTTTTCCCCTTCTTGCCAAATCTCACCACACCTTTCATAGGTGAGACTTTCAAAAACACGTGACCACCTACTTCGAGCTCAATTGGTCTTCTCTTCAAATCGGCATAACTCCTCTGCCTATCTGTACTGTTCGGATCCTGTCCCGAATAATAGTGACCTTCTCTGTAGTCTCCTGTACAATTTCAGGACCGAAGAACCCTTTATCCCCAGCTTCAGCCCAACAGATAGGAGTCCTACATGGCCTACCATAAAGAGCCTCATATGGAGGCATACCGATACTTGAGTGATAGTTGTTGTTGTAGGCAAACTCTACCAATGGCTGATGATCCGCCCAACTCCCTTAAAGTCCAGTACATAAGCTCTAAGCATGTCCTCCATCACTTGATTCACTCTCTCGGTTTGCCCATCTGTCTGTGGATGTAAGGCAGTGCTCATAGCTAATGATGTGCCAAAAGTCTTATGGAATCTGCACCAAAATTCCGAAGTGAAACGAACATCCCTATCAGAATCAATCGTTACAGGCACACCATGAAGCTTTACTATCTCATTCAGATACAACTTACACAATGCATCGCCTGAGTAAGTCTTCGCCACGGGTAGAAAGTGTGCTGACTTTGTCAATTGGTCAATAATCAGCCAAATCGAGTCATAACTTTGCCTGGACCTAGGCAATCCAGTCACAAAGTCCATGGAGATATCCTCCCATTTCCAAACAGGAATCGGTAAGGGTTTCAGCATCCCTGCAGGCCTCTGATGTTCTACCTTCACTTGCTGACATATAAGACACTTCGACACATGTTCTGCCACATCCCTCTTCATTCCATACCACCAAAACTGTCTTCGTAGATCCATATACATGTGGTAGCCCCTGGATGGATCGTGTATCGAGATTTATGTGCTTCCCTCATGACCTCATCCTTGAGGTTATCAACACTTGGAACATACAATCTCCCTCAAAATCTTAACCCTCAATCTGCCCCAATAGCCCACTCAGAAGGGCCCTCCATATTTAGATCAGCAGCCATCTCAGCAAGCTTCGCCTGAGCAAACTCATCAAGTGTCTGACCCTGAATGATCCTGGAAATCAAGATAGGCTGCCAGGTAATACTACCGAGGAAGATTCCCTGTCCTGATCTTATTGACATGAGGTCAAACTCGGATGCAGCCTCCAACATGAGCCACTCCTGAACCATAAGAGATGCCATGATTACTCGGAGTTTCCTGCTCAAGGCATCCGCTACTACATTGGCCTTTCAGGGATGATACTCTAAAGTGAAATCATAATCCTTAATAAGCTCCATCCATCTCCTCTGCCTCATGTTCTACTCTTTCTCGAAGAACAGATACTTCAAACTCTTATGATCAGAAAAGAGTTCGAACTTCTCACCATAAAGATAATGCCTCCAAGTCTTCAAGGCAAAAACTACTGCCGCTAGCTCTAGATCATGAGTCGGGTAATTCTGCTCATGCACCTTCAACTGTCTAGAACCATATGCAACCACTGGAGCAGTAGATAACTAGGCCGCCACCACTAGTAGGGATGATCAGCACTGGAGCAGTGGTCAACCTAGTCTTCAACTCGTCAAAGGCCTTCTCACATTCTTCAGTCAAAAAAAACTGAACGTCTTTCCTCATCAGTTTGGTCAAAGCTGAAGCAATACTCGAAAATCCTTCAATGAATCGCCTATAATACCCTACCAATCCGAGGAAGCTACGGATCTCTGTAACAGTAGTGGGGCGATTCCAACTCATCACCGCTTTAACCTTCGAATGATCCACAAAAACTCCATCCTTTGAAACTACATGACCAAGGAACTTGACTTCCTTCTGCCAAAAATCACACTTCTCAAACTTGGCAAACAATTTCTTCTCTCTCAAAGGCTGTAGCACGATCCGCAAATGCTTCTCATGCTCATCAGACGACCTTGAGTAAATCAAGATATCGTCAACGAACATTACAACAAACTTATCCAAATAAGGACTAAATGTGTGGTTCATCAAGTCCATGAATGCTGCAGGTGCATTAGTTAGACTAAAAGACATGATAAGGAACTCAAAATGTCCATACCTAGTCCTGAACGTCGTCTTTGGAATATCCTCTTCCTTCACCCTTAACTGGTGGTATCCAGATCTCAAATCAATCTTTGAGAACACAGTAGCCTCCCTAAGCTAATCGAACAAGTCATCAATCCTAGGTAAGGGATACTTGTTCTTGACGGTCACCTTGTTCAGCTGTCGATAATCCACACATAACCAGAGTGAATTATCCTTCTTCTTCACGAACAATACTGGTGCGCCCCAAGGAGATACACTAGCCTGTATGAACCCTTGTGCAAGTAATCCCTCAATCTGAACCTTCAACTCCTGAAGTTCAGCTGGAGCCATCCGATAAGGTGCTTTCGATACAGGGGCTGTACCTGGTATTACATCAATGGAGAAATCCATTACCCTTTTCGGAGGTAACCCTGGTATCTCTTGGAACACATCAGCATACTCTGAAACTACAGGAATTCCTGTAATCCCAGAAGCACTACTCCCTGATTCAATATGAGCTAAAATCCCTGCCCTTATGGCGATGTCAGACTTCAGACAACGGTAATGAAACACTGGTTGTCCAGGAACATGGAAGGACACAATCATCCTAAAGCAATCAATCACTGCATGGTTCGAGCTCAACCAATCCATACCAAAAATCACATCATATGTGTGATCCGGAAGCACAATCAAAGAAGCAGTAAACTCTCTATACAAATCCCAATAGGACAATCATCACAAAACACACCAAGCTCAAGAGAGATGCCAAGAGGTGATGTAACACACAAAGATCTAGCAAGTGGTGTAGCAGTCAATCCCAAAACATCTACCACAGAACTAGATATGAAGGAGTGGGAGGCTCCCTTATCAAAAAATACTCTACCTAGATAGTTGTTTTGGCTTCAGTTTTTCTTGAGCTGGTCAACAATCTCTTTTCTTGCGTGGGCGTGCCAGCACCGTTTGGGTGCGGTCGTCAGGGGTGTCCCTTGACCTGACTTCTTCTGAGCGATTGTGGACAGGCCAAAATGCTCATTTTGGGTCCAAACAATAGTTATAAACAGATAGAGTACCTTCCACCCCGGTGTCTCTCTGGCCAATGGCGAAGACTCTTACAGGTGCAAGTGGGAGTTTCCTATGCTGGTTTCCATACACCCTTTCTGGGGTTGGGTACACTCTCTAGCTAAGTGCCATTCCAACCCACATTTGTAGCATGCCCTGCTCTTCAGTTTAGTGCATCCTCTGGAGATATGGCTTGCGTCCCCACAGTTATAACATACCACTGGCGTGGCTGGTGCTGCCCTAGCTAGAGCCTGGTGATGATAGACTGCTCTAGCTGGAGCCTGGTGATGATAGGGTACCTTGGCTGGAGCTTGCTGGTGAAAGCAGGTCCGTTGCCTCTTCTAGGGCCCACCCTGATGCCTCGTCGAACCACTGCTCCCTGTTATAGCCTTTCCTCTATCCCGAAAGTCTCTCATAGCTGTCTAGTCAATCCGAGGAGGTGGGTTCGCCTCTTCTAGTACCATTTCCTTTGCCACCATTTGTGCCACAGTTGCCAACTCAAATGACGATACTGTAACTCGAAGGTTCTCGTTCAGCCCTCGCAGAAAGTGCATAGCCAACCTTTCGGCATCCCATGTTGGTACGAAGCGATACATTCGAGAGAACTCTGCCTCGTATTCCCGAACAGTCATATTCCCCTCAGTCAACCCCAAAAACTCCTTCTCCAAGTGTTCCACAACAGATCTAAGAAAGTACTTTTCCTTGAAGCGCCTCTCGAATTCCTCCCAGGACATGGCAGTCATGTCCTTACTCCTTTCAATGAAATTCCACCAAACACGTGCCTCATCTTTCAGCATGAAGGTGGCAACCTCCTTCTTCTCAACATTAGTGCAGATGACCATCCTGAAACAGTTCTGCATATTCTTGACCCACTGATTAGCCTCTAAATGATCGGTACCACTCTTAAAAGGAGCAGCTCCAAGCTTGGTGACCTCCTTGACCAACCTTGCCAGATGTAAAACATCCATCTGTGGAGCAGGCGGTTCGACTAGGGGCACCTCCTCCTCATCCTAGAACATCTCAACAGGAGGAACTCTGCCTCTACCTCGGCTTCGGCCTCTGCCTCTACTACGGCCTCAGCCTCTACCATCGCCTCCTACCAAATCCATTTCCTAATGAGCATAGCATTCCTGGTTAATACATGTATAATACTTAAACATAGCATAAGTCAAATACAAGTCCATATTAACCGAGCTACTAACACATCAATGGTAATTCAAAACTCCAATCATGACCTAACGTCCTAGGTGAATCCTAAAGCTCTTACATACCCAATGATGTTTTCAATACTGAAGAGCGCACGATGGGGATCTGCTGCAGATAGGCCATCACTTGGAAAGTATTAACGCATCACAAAATATGTACCTTACCCTCTGATACCCAATTGTCACGCCCCGAATTTTGAATAACAATTTCAAATCCGAAACGTGAATTAAATAACTCACTCGAATAACAATCAGAAATATTATTTTGTTTTTTTTTCTAAACAAACACAACACTTGCCACTCGAATATAAAATTCAAGATTCTCGAGTTAATTATTACAATTCACACACAAGGTAAATTGTAAAGCTCTAAATGAGCATAACAAACCTCACAAAAGAAAAGCGAATAAAATAAATGCTGTCACTCTAACCAGCTTGATCACCACCCTGGTTCTCCTGACCTACAAGATTATCCGCTACACCGTTTGACTAGTGTACCGGGATTGCAACAACACAAAACCCGATAAGCTTTTGAAAGCCCGTATGAGTAAATAGAAATAAAACAATAAATCAACAACTTTTACTCAAAACAATCACAATTCAAAACAAAACATTCCACCTCGATTTCCAAATCATCTTCCAACAAATCTCATCACTCACCATTCGACCCATCTTATATAATGAATATGTATTCATGATCACGAGTAATTCAACTCGCTGCTTTCATGTTATACGTCAATTTCCAAAGGTGTATTCATGATCACGAGTAATTCAACTCGCTGCTTTCATGTCATACTGTGTTCATGATCACGAGTAATTCAACTCACTGCTTTCATGTCATATTATGGTAGACAGACTAGAGCTCTAACTGAACCGTAATGTGTCACCTTGGCCAAGGTTCACGCTTACGACAATCTTGCCTCAGTCACCACTTGTGACCAATCCGTAGATCAAAACATTTAAAAGTTGTTCTACCTGACTCAAATGTTACGCTTCGATTCACTTAGCTTTCTCACAATAAAATCAATAATTACATGATATATTGTATTTCTATAGAAACTGAGTGCTCGAAATAATAATCTAAAAATCCAATAGCACACCATCCAAAGATATATAAGTCACATGAATATATTTATATTTATATGTAATCATCCACTCAGGAATGACCACTAATACCAACTATAATTTACGTATAATTTATTGAATACATACGGAAGTAATGAAATTCGGTTCGTAAATGAACCATGTGAGATTTTATCACGCCCTGAATTTTAGAATAAAAATTTCAGATCTGAAACATGAATTACCACAACTCAAAATAATCATCCTGAAACTCCTAAACTACACAGTCACCTCCCTGGTTATCCTGACCTGCAGGAATATCCGCTACACCATTTGAATAGTGTACCGAGATTGCAACAACACAAAACCCTGTTAGCTTTTGAAGCCTCGTATGAGTAAAAAAAAAGAACGGTTATTTAATTAATTCATAATCATTTTCACCCAAGTCAACGCACAACACTTTCCACATCCACAAGGAACCAACTATCTCAAAATCAATCACCAAATCACCAAATCACCAAATCAACACAAAACTTAAACTCACATCTTTCTTCTCACAACCCCGAAATCGTATTTATAAAAATACGGTTTTGACAGACTGGAGCTCTAACTGAATCGTAGCCCGTCAGCTGGCCTAGGTTATGGCATCCGACATATTTATCCTTATCGTATTTCATCAATATATATACGTATATACATATTTAGAACGTCCGATACTCATACTAAATCAAGCCTCATTACCCGACAAGGGTTGTGGCATCTAACTCACTCAATCAATCATATCCCATCATCCACCTAGGATTAGAGCTTCCGATTCCCCCATACTGGTCACTACGTTGACCCTAAATCCATAAATGATCACAATAATATATTTTCACACAATGAAATCAACTCAACCAAGATACACAATATTATTATGAAATTTAAGCATTTGAAATATAATCCAAATCATCATTCCAACTCAATCACATCATCACACATCAACACACCACGCATATATACATTCTATGTAAATATATATATATATATACACACACGTAATTATCCACTCAGGGATGACCACTAATACCATCTATAGTTCACATAAGAAAATCGTGAAATTCATTTGCATAATTAAAATTCATTTGATCAAGTCCATGTGATTTTAAAAAAAAATATTTAATTCATAAATAATTTTCACACAATTACGATAAAATAAATTAACTAAAAGTATTCGGTTAGTAATATGAACCACGTGAGCTTTACTCACCCCGAAACTCCCGCTGCGTCTTCAATTAAAAATACAAAACCACACCGAAACAGCTCACGCAAGTATAACCCGCCAATCACCTAATCAAATGTGACTTGAATTTAGCCATTAATTCCAAAAGAAACTTAAACTACCATTCAACGGTTGGATTTTAAATTATAAGAAAATCCGACGGACGGATTCTCACGAATTCGCCTCCCTAATCACCGTTTTGTAATTATATGAAGATCCAACGGTCGGATCTTCACCGATGACCACACAAAGCCACTGGGACAGTTATATGATCATCAGATCAAAACTACAAGTCCATCAGACGGTCCTAACTTCACATATCACAAATCTAACGAACGAAATTGATCTAAATCTAAAAATTCATAACTAAATCATACGATATCCGAAAAATACGTATAATATGCTAAAATGATCGTATTGAAATGTAAATCTTAAAATATATAGAAACTATATTTTTGACCCCCTGGAGGTAGCCGGAAAGGGCCGCCGGAGTCAGTAGCAGAGTCGCCGCCGACCACCACCAATGGTGTCGAGGCTGAGCTTCTCCCATTCGTTTCATCATTTTGAGCAACTTTCATAACTAGTATGAGATCAGAAAATAACAGGAAGAGGTCGAATGGAACCAAAAACAGTCGAGGTTGCCGGAAAATTTCCATAAACCGGTGGTGCTCCGATCCACGTAAAAACTCCAACAACTCGACTCGATCCCTTCTTGAGACTTCTTCAGGAACTCAAGGGGAGTTCACCAAGCCAAGAATCACAATAAATGGTCGTCTGTAACTCGAGATATCCGGATTTGAAGGTGGTTATTGATCTAAATAGAGGTGAGCTCTGACGAACGTAAATCGATCGACCCTGGTCCGGTCCTTCTTGGTCCTTGATCAACAAGTCGAGGCGAGTCCAATGAGATAAGAATCAAGTGGAATGGTGACCTATACCTCGAGATATCGAGATCGAAACAAAATCGTGTGGCGCCTTAAGATAGGGGAAGTGGTTTGGTGCCTTAAGATGGCCGGTGGCGTGAGAGAGAGCATGGTGAAAGCCGTGCTATGTTTTGGCTGGGCTTCGGTTGCGCGAGAGAGAGAGGGAGAACAGTCCTAAAGAGGAAAGAGGCCGGGAGAAAAAAGGGTTTTTTCTTTATATACTCTTTTTGGAAATTTCTTCTAAATGCTATAACTAAATCAGAAAAAATCCGATCTTTGTGTTCCGCATAAGTACGAACTCATATCGACGAGCTCTACAACGTTCATGAAAAGTTGATTTCTTGAATCGGGCATTTCAAGCTTTTCGTTAAAACAATCGTTTCGGAACTTTGATAATTCTACAAATGAAATATTATCGAGCAAGATTCGTGAAATTGTATAATATTCGTTCCACACAATTACACGAAATTAAAATGGAAATCGCGGTTATTACAGATTTACTCACCTCTTGTCCTGCTGCATCTTCTATAAACCAAACTACAATAATCCAATCGCTCGTTACTCAAACCATCAAGTACCTAATCAAGTATGGTCTTTACTTAGCAAATGATATACGAAATAAACTTAAATGATGATCCAACGGTCAGATTTTAAAATAAAGACAATCCAGAGGTCGGATTCTAAAATAAAGACGATCCAACGGTCGGATTCTCATGGATCGCCCTTGGAAACATCCTAGCAAAATTATATGAAAATCCGACAGATGGATTCTCACGAATCACCTCCCGAATCACTGTTTTACAATTATACGAAAATCCAACGGTCGGATCAACATATTAAAATTTGAAGCAAAACCGATGGTCTGATCTCCGCAGATCGTAAACCGTAGGTAAAACCTAAAAACGGTAAACAGTAACGTCAAAACGTAAATGCACTATTTATCAACTTTTTCTAACATAACCAGGCCCAAACACCAGTGGCAGTGGTAGGCGGCGGCTTTACCACTAACTCTGGCGGCCCTTTCCGACCACATTCGGGGGTCAAAAGAGCAGTTTCTGTGCATTTTTAAATTCTACATTTCTGTGTATGATTTAGTTATGAATTTTTAAGTTTCGATCGATTTCGATAGTTCGATTTGTGATCTGTGAAGATAGGACAATCCGATGGACTTGAAGTTTTAATATGATGATCGTATGACTATCCCAATGACTTTTTGTGGTCATGGGAAAAGATCCAACCGTTGGATGTTCGTATATTTGTAAAAATGTGATTGAAGGCGATTTGTGAGAATCTAACCGTCGGATTTTCGTATAAATTTGTGGAGATGTTAGTAAGGATGATTCAGGAAGATCCGATCGTCGATCTTCGTGATGATTTTTGGAGGATGATCCTAAAGGCGATCCGTGAGGATCCGACTGTTAGATCATCATTTAATTTCGATCCGACCATTGGATTGTCTTTTGAGTATGTTTTTGAGTTATTGGCTAAATTGAAGTCACATTTGATTAGGTGATTGACAGTTTTTACTTGGGTGAGCAGTTTCGGTGTATATTGTGTTGATTTAAAGACAAATTTATTGATTTACGAGCTGGAATTTATTGATTTATATTCAATTGTGAATGTGTGGAAATTGTTTTAAAAAAAATAAAGATTTGTTTGAAATAATATGAACTTGATCGACTACGGTTCATAGGGCTGCAGTTCACAGGTAAGAAAATGAATTTAAGTATAAAATGATTTTTTTGTTTTCAATGCATGTGAACTATAGTTGGTATTAGTGGTCATTCCTGAGTGGATGATTATTTATATATATATATATATATATTTACGTTGAATATATATTGGTTGCTGTGTTATTAAGTGATGATATAATTGAGATTGGAATGATGATTGTTGAGTTATATTTTGAGTGTTTAATTTCATAATAATATTATGTATTTTGGAATTGTTGATCCTATTGTGTGAGAGAATATTGCTGTACTCGATTATGGATTTAGGGTCAACATAGTGACTGGTATGAGGGAATCGAACGCTTTAATCCTAGGTGAATGATGGGTTACGATTGGTTGAGTAAGTTGGATGCCACAACCCTTGTCGAGTAATGGGGCTAGATTGATTATGTGTATTGGATGTTCTAAACGTATATTGATAAACTACGATAATGATAAATATGTCGGATGCCATAACCTAGGCAAGGTGACGGGCTACGATTCAGTTAGAGCTCTAGTCTGTCAGTCACTGTATTTGTATATATACGACTTCAGGGTTTTGAGAAGAAAGATGTGAGTTTAGATCTCGTATTAATTCTTCATGATTTGGTGATTGATTATTGAGATTGTGGTTTCTTTGTGGATATTGGAATTGTTGGATGTTGACTTGGGTGAAAAGAAATATGATTTAAATAAAACAACCGTTCATTCTTATTTACTCACACGAGCTTTCAGAAAGCTTATCGGGGTTTGTATTGTTGCAATCTCGGTACACTATTCAAACGTGTAGTGGGTGATCCTACAGGTCTGGAGAATCAAGAAGGTGATCGAGCTGCTTAGAGTAGCTGTACTTGTGTTAATTTGAATTCTTTCGTGAGGTGTGTTATGCTCAATCTGAGCTTACATTTTAATTTGGAGAGATTGTGTTGTAATAATTAACCCGAGACTTATTCGGGATTTAAAATTGAGAATCATGTGGTGTGGTTATTTAAGAAAAAATTCAGGATGATATTTGTTGAGTTGTAGTAATTCATGTTTCGGATTTTGAATTATTATTCCAAAATTCGGGGAGTGACATGTTTCCTCTAACCTCTTCAGATAAAGATGTGTTGATAATTAGAAGATATTAATTATCAAGAGTCTCCCTCCAACGGCTAGGATTTGATGAGCTTGAGGTTAACAATTGGTGTGAACAAAAATAATATGGCCCTAGTTCATTTACCAAAGAATAGTACGTACAATGTAGACTATTCTATTCAGACATTGATACCTCAGAGTAGTCTATGTTAACAAAATTCACTCGCCCCGTAGACAATTTATTCTATCAGACTCTAAACACCAAACACGCTATGTGGGACGCTAAAGTTAGATACTTCTACAAAGGCTACTTAAAAAGCTTTTATTAGCATAGACAAACAATCTAACTAAAACAACTAGGCTAAAAATCTAAAGGCCCAAAACCTGAGACCAAGCCAGAGAAATCTTATGACTTGTGCCTCACAGTATTTCGATTTTTGTAGGTCACAGTATTTTCATTCGCTCCACTCCTGACTTTTGCCCAACTTTTGCTATAAAAGGGGACAACTGATAGCTCTTTTCATTGCACCAAGAATCGAACATAGTTATCTTCTATCAACATTAAGTATTCTTAGTTTTTAGAACGTTGAAAATCATGAATCAAGGAAATCAACACCAGCAACAAAAGGGCTTACTAGGTCCCTCCCCCTTTCCATAACCAACACAAGCCTCATTATGATAGGAAGTCCACAGAATCTCAACTTAAGGCTCAGGAGGCCTTGAAGAAAGCTGAGGCAAAAAATGAAGAGTAACTTAGTGAGAAGCCATGAGCTAGTTGCGAATTTAAGAACAAAGATCCCAGCCAAATTTTAGTTTTTTATGGGTGTTATATGTGTGTTTAACTTTATATGTTTGCATGTTCTTAATTTTCTATATTATCTTCAGTTTTAATATGTTCGTACTACAATTGTAATATCATGAATTAATAAGCCAAATCTCCTCTGAATTTTAATTTTTAATTCAAGCATTGTCAAATTCAAATGTTTTACTGATTGGACGCTCTAAAGCCTCACCACTTTACTTATACAACAGTATTTTTTATTTTATTTTATTTTTTTAAAATCTCTAAGGAGTTAAAAGTTAAAACAAATGCATGAGTATGTTTATTAGGGTTTCAGATAATTTGGTCGACAACCAAACCTCATGCATGCCTTCATAAAAGAAGCATGCATCTATGATCTCTCCTACCCCGGCGCACTCATGCTTTTCCCTCTCACGAGCTAGGATCCTAATCCTAAATCCATGTAACCCCTAAACAATATTGTGGCTGCTGCGCAAAAATGATGTCTTAACAATCGATCTATATTCTATAGGATTGGAGCTACATATATACATGAAAAGGTAATAAATTAATTATTAGAGAGAAAAATGAAGTTTTGAGTTCTGCTGCATGTAAATTAAGTGAACTTTAGTTGGGATTGCATGGCTCATGGCTGGGAACTTTAGTTGACACAAATATGTTTTGTGAAAGACAAGTTTGACGCTAAACCAATTGTCTCAGTTGGAGGAAATTATATTCGAGGCAAAACAATCTATGTTGGGTGGCAGCGGGTCAAAAGCATTGTATATCTGGAAAAGCAGTTGCGTGCATGAGGCTTCAGTTAACCAGGCAAATTGCCATGAATTAAATTGCATATACGTGTTTTCATGTGTTTTTAGTCGATAAAATTGCTACAGTTTTTTTTTCAAGTCAAGAAGTATTGTAAGACGTTTGGCTGGTTTATTGTTGCTGTAATGTAGGAGAAGGCTAGGAATCCTATACGAGCATGCATAATGGCTGTATAACTGTAAAAATTTTACTCGTTAAAAAAATGAAATACTTCGAATGCTTGTATAAACTTGCCATTGGTTTCACTAGAGCTCTAATATACTCTCTTTGCACATGTGCAAACCAGGCTAACCAATATAGACAATTTTGATTATACTTCTTTTTCAAGGATATATCATGGGGTTGTCCAGAGTACTTGGATGTTTATCATACACTCATTTACATCTAATTGAATCAAAATTACAATTTAGTTGAACCAAATTTACAACATTAACAACAAAGTTATCACATTTGTTTTACACATTTACATATAATAGAACCAAGTTACTACATCAATAATAATTTGTTCATAAACTTGTAAAAATATCGCAAGTAGAGTAATTACCTGTAATAGAACTAAAATTACCAAAAAAATAATTTTATTTACCACAATGACAACAAAATTATTGTTAGATCTGTAAATGAGTGTATCACATACATACAGATACCGTAGAATTTCTCATATATCATGCATGCGGTACCCGATCTCGGTGCCTTTTTTTTTGCATTGTTTAATTTGAGATTAAGAAAGAAGGGAATCCTTTTATACGTTACAAAATTTACACAAACACACACACACACACACACACACACACAGATATATATATATATATATATATATATATATATATATATATATATATATATACAAATACTATCCAGAGCGAGGCCTCGCTTTGAAATTTCAGAGTGAGGTTAGGGTTTAGGGTCACTTTTCGGTCGCATATCCACATCATGACCGTTCAATTTTTAGGTACTACTGTATAGATCATATATGCAAACTTTTAGCCAAATTGATGATATTTAAGATATCTAATTAACTTGCTTAAACTAGTGGACGAACTGAATCTGTCCAGCTTGAACTGTACTAGTGTCAAGACAGTTATCAATGCCTTAACGACCATCAATTTGACTGAAATTTTGTAGAGATGATCTATACATTAGTACCTAAAAATTAAACGGTCTAAATGTAGATATGCGACCAAATCAAGTTGGTTAGTTCTAGTACTCTTCACCCTCCTCCTTCTCTTCGGTTTCCTGTCTCCTCCATTATTATTCATATGCTTTAGCTTATCATGTTTTATAGCTACCTCATCGGCATCGTTATCCACATGACTACTGGTTGCCATGTACTCAACCATTGCTTCAAAAAAAATTTCACCAACCTTTTCCATAGCCTTTTCCCTTACCACCATGGCAAGAAGAACATCCATCTCATCCACCTCCTCCTCTCCTCAGCATATTCAAGTGCTTCACTAAAGTTTTCCCACCTATTGTCACCGGCACAATTAGAATGCTCATCACTCTCTCCAACCACTTCATCCCCTTTTGCTTTCACCGAAACCTCCTCTTTATCAAGCTCTTCATAATCCCTCTTGTCATCCATTGACTCAACAACAATTTCACGATGGTTAGGTTGCAATAACTCTATTGACTCTGAAACCATATGAAGGTGCTTCTTCGACTGCTCGTGATTTCTGCACGGCTTCTCACTCCTAAATCCCTTCATACAAATAACACACTATGGAAGTAAAGCCACTTGTGCATCTTACTTCATGCTTAAGTTCTTGATAAGCATGATCTTCTTGATTAGTTAAAAATGGAGGCTTGCTTAATGCTTAAGTTCTTGATAAGTCAAAGATTGTGACTTACTTCATGCTTAAGTTGTTGATAGGTCAAAGATTGTGGCATACTTTCACATATTATAGTTGTAAAGATTGGATTTACAACTCATACATAGCTAAGTTTCTTAAGTTTTAAGAAACTAGTAGTAACCTCCTCTATCTAGTATAAATAGAGGTCTTGAGTTATAGAATGGTTAATCCCATGATGTGAGTGAAAACAGAGAGAAAGAGGGAGTGGAGTTTAGAGAGAAAAGAGAGATTTCTCCTAAAACTCAAGTGTTATTCTTTTGTTAGAGTATATTTCCTCCTGTTATAAGAGAGAGGGTATTGTCAATTGTGCTCTGCTTATTGCAGAAGAGAAATTGTTGTATCTTTTTGCTATAGTAAAATCCTTCTACAATTTGCCTATCATCTTGTGCTTCACTCATTTTCATAGTTTCTCCTTCAATTGTAATTGGGTGTCCCGTACCACAAAGTTCCTAACAGTGGTATCAGAACTCCAGGTTTATAGCAGGTTTTCGTGCTAAAGTGAGATCCAGTTAGTGGAAATGAGGCATCTTCAACAATGGCGACGAAGTACAAAGTAGAGAAGTTCAATGGGTACAACTTCTTATTGTGGAAATAAGGATAAAAGCAGTTTTGAGAAAAGATAACTGCTTGGCGGCAATTGGAGATAGGCCTGAGGAGATCACTGACGATGGCAAGTGGAACGAGATGGATGGCAATGCTATTGCTAATCTGCATCTAGCACTAGCCGATGAAGTATTGTCAAGTGTGGCGGAGAAGAAGACGGCAAAAGAGATATGGGATACACTCACAAAATTGTATGAGGCCAAATCACTACACAACAAAATCTTCTTGAAGAGAAAACTTTACACCCTTCGGATGATGGAGTCAACTACAATGACTGACCATATCAACACACTCAACACCTTGTTCTCACAGCTCACAACAATGGGGTATAACATAGAGATGGGTGAACGTGCTGAAATTCTACTTCAAAGTCTACCTGATTCGTATGATCAACTCATCATCAACTTAACCAACAATCTAGAAATACTAGTCTTCGATGATATTGCAGTTGCGGTTCTTGAAGAAGAAAGTCAGCGCAAGAGCAAAGAAGATAGATTGGGAGGCTCACAGTAGGCTGAAGCTTTGATGATAACGAGAGGGAGATCAACGGAACGTGGCCCTAGTAGGAGTCAGATTCAGAGTAGACCAAAATCCAGAAGTAAGAAGAATGTCAAGTGTCATCACTGTGGCAAGAAAGGGCACTATAAAAGGGAGTGTTGGCATCTCAAGAAGAATGAAGAAACCAAAGGAAAAGGTCCTGAATCATCAAGAGCTCAGGGTTGTGTAGCAAGCACCTCAGATGATGGTGAAGTTTTATACAGTCAACAACAGTTACTGAAGGGAGGAAAAAATTTGCTGATATTTGGCTTATGGACTCAGGAGCAACATGGCATATAACCCCCCGGAGAGAATGGTTCCACCAATATGAACTTATCTCAAGAGGAACTGTGTTCATAGGAGATGATTATCCCTATGAGATCGTTGGTATTGGTACCATAAAAGTGAAGATGTATGATGGTACAGTTCACACCATTCAGGAGGTACGACACGTGAAAGGCCTGAAGAAAAATCTATTGTCTTGGGGACAATTAGATAGTAGTGGATACAAAATCTATGGTCAACATGGGATCATGAAAATAGTTAAAGGTGAGCTTGTGGTGATGAAAGCGGAAAAGATAGCTGCAAATCTATACATGCTTAAAGGAGAAACACAACAAAAAGGAGAAGCGTCTATTGCATCATTAAGATCTTTAGAAGAATCAACGATGATGTGGCACCGTAAGCTTGGCCACATGTCGGAACGAGGTTTGAAGATTCTCACTGAACAAAAGCTTCTTCCAGGGCTCAAAAAGGTTTCATTACCCTTTTGTGAGCACTATGTCACTAGTAAGCAGCATAGATTAAAGTTCAGCAGTTCTAATGCTAGAACCAAAGCTATTTTAGAATTGATCCATTCGATGTTTGGCAAACACTAGTTCTATCCCTAGGAGGTGCAAGATACTTTGTGTCTTTTATTGACGATTAGTCCAGGAGGTGTTGGGTGTATCCAATCAAAGTGAAGGCGGACGTGTTCCCAGTTTTCAAAATATTCAAAGCGTGTGTGGAACTTGAATCTGAAAAGAAGATCAAGTGTTTAAGGACAGATAATGGAGGAGAATATACCAGTAATGAATTTGATAACCTTTGTAAACAAGACGGTATCAAGAGGCAGTTCACAGTGGCATACACTTCATAACAAAATGGAGTAGCAGAGCGAATGAACAGAACCTTGTTAGAATGGACAAGAGCAATGTTGAGGACTGCGGAGATGGCTAAGTCATTTTGGGCAGAAGCAGTGAAGACCACCTGTTATGTGATCAATTGGTCATCATCAACCGCAATTGATCTGAAGATGCCAATGGAGATGTGGACTGGTAAACCAGCTGATTATTCTCGCTTGCATACATTTGGAAGTCCTGTGTACGTTATGTACAATGTCCAAGAAACATAAAAACTGGATCCAAAATCCAGAAAATGTATTTTCTTAGGGTATGCTGATGGAGTGAAGGGGTACCGCCTGTGGGATCCCACTACCCACAAGGTGATAATCAGCAGAGATATAATATTTATAGAAGATAAGGTACAAGGAAAAGAAAATGATAGCATTTCAAAAGAGAAGCCAAAGACTATTACAGTTCAAGTTGAAGATAAACAAGAACAAGAAGTTCCTGATTCTTCTGAAGCAACACTAGAGCACGATGAACAAGAACAAGTTGAGTTTGCAACTCCACGAGTTCGACGGTCAACTCGGGAAAGAAGAGAACCAGCTTGGCACTCATAATACATTATGGAGGGAAATGTTGCATACTGTCTACTAATAGAGGATAGAAAGCCTTCGACTTTCCATGAGGCTACAAAAGGCCAAGAAACTTCTTTGTGGATGGCATCAATGCAAGAAGAAATTGAAGCCTTCCATAAAAATAAGACGTGGGATCTTGTTCCACTACCACAAGGAAGGAAGGCCATTGGCACCAAATGGGTCTACAAGATCAAATGAGATGGCAATAACCAAGTGGAGCGGTATCGTGTTCGATTGGTGGTGAAAGGATTCTCTCAGAAAGAAGGTATTGACTTCAACGAAATATTCTCTCCTGTTGTTCGACTCACAACAGTTCGAGTAGTCCTGGTGATGTGTGCTACATTTGATTTGTGCTTAAAGCAGTTAGATGTGAAAACTGCGTTTCTTCATGGAGAACTTGAAGAAGAGATTTACATGCTCCAACCAGATGGATTTCAAGAAAAAGAAAAGGAAAACTTGGTTTCCAGGTTGAACAAATCTCTATACGGTCTCAAACAGGCGCTGAGATGTTGATATAAGAGATTTGATTCCTTCATTATGAGCATTGGATACAACAGACTTAGTCCAGATCC
This sequence comes from Rosa persica, assembly GCA_025331145.1. Taxonomy (NCBI): domain Eukaryota; kingdom Viridiplantae; phylum Streptophyta; class Magnoliopsida; order Rosales; family Rosaceae; genus Rosa; species Rosa persica. The sequence continues at coordinate 14,196,188 of WFKR01000007.1, read as the reverse complement.
TTGTGCTTACTACAAGAGATTTAGTGATGGTGATTTCATTATTCTGCTGTTGTATGTTGACGACATGTTGGTAGCAGGCCCCAACAAAGATCGTATTAAAGAGTTGAAGGCACAGTTGGCTAGGGAGTTTGAAATGAAGGACTTGGGACCAACAAACAAGATTCTAGGAATGCAAATTTACCAAGTCAGAAATAGTAGGAAGATTTGGCTCTCTCAGAAAAACTACTTGAAGAAAATCTTGTGTCGCTTCAATATGCAAGATTGTGAGTCAATTTCTACCCCTCTTCCTATTAATTTCAAGTTATCCTCAAGTATGAGTCCTAGCAACGAAGCAGAGAGGATGAAATGTCTCGAGTACCATACGCATCAGCAGTGGGTAGCTTAATGTTCGCTATGGTGTGCACAAGACTAGACATTGCACAAGCAGTGGGAGCGGTTAGTCGATACATGGCGAATCTTGGTAAAGAGCATTGGAATGCTGTGAAAAGGATCCTGAGATATGTCAAGGGTACCTCAAATGCTGCGTTATGTTATGGAGGATCAGATTTTACTGTCATAGGCTATGTTGATTCAGATTTTGCGGGTGATCTTGATAAGAGTAAGTCCACCACAAGTTATGTGTTTACTCTTGCTGGAGGAGCTGTAAGTTAGGTTTCGAAACTGCAGTCTGTTGTGACTACTTCTACGACAGAAGTAGAATACGTCGCAGCTACAGAAGCTAGCAAAGAGGTAATATGGTTGCAAATGCTATTGGAGGAGCTCGGACACAAACAAGAGAAGATTGCTCTATTTTATGACAGTCAGAGCGCTTTGTACTTGGCAAAGAATCCAGCATTTCACTCAAGGACAAAACACATAAGAGTCCAATATCACTTCGTTCATGAGAAGGTGGAAGATGGAAGTGTGGATATACAGAAAATCCATACAAATGACAAACCTAGCAGATGTTCTAACAAAGCCGATCAACAATGATAAGTTTATTTGGTGTCAAACCTCTATTGGCCTAGTAGAAACATAAGCAGTATGGACATGGCAAAGTAGAAAGGATAGAGGAATTGCAAAATTGACTTTTAAGTGGGAGATATGTGGAAGTAAAGCCACTTGTACATCTTACTTCATGCTTAAGTTCTTGATAAGCATGATCTTCTTGATTAGTCAAAAATGGAGGCTTGATTCATGCTTAAGTTCTTGATGAGCATGATGTTCTTGATAAGTCAAAGATTGTGACTTACTTCATGCTTAAGTTGTTGATAGGTTAAAAATTGTGACTTACTTCATACTTAAGTTGTTGATAGGTCAAAGATTATGGCATACTTTCACATATGATAGTTGTAAAGATTGGATTTACAACTCATACATAGCTAAGTTTCTTAAGTTTTAAGAAACTAGTACTAACCTCCTCTATCTAGTATAAATAGAGGTCTTGAGTTATAGAATGGTTAATCCCATGATGTGAGTGAAAACAGAGAAAAAGAGAGATTTCTCCTAAAATTCAAGTGTCTTTCGTTTGTTAGAGTCTATTTCCTCCTGTTATAAGAGAGAATGTATTGTCAATTGTGCTCTGCTTATTGCAGAAGAGAAATTGTTGTATCCTTTTGCTATAGTAAAAGTCTTCTACAATTTGCCTATCATCTTGTGCTTCACTCATTTTCATAGTTTCTCCTTCAGTTGTAATTGGGTGTCCCGTACCACAATGTTCCTAACACACACTCCCATTCCTCTATCCCTTTTACCTTCTCCTCCTCAGGATCACCATATTTTCTCCTCCTCTCAACCACTTTGGTCCACTCCGGCTCCTCATACTCCCTAGCCGTCTTATACAACTTCCCTTTCTTTAACCACTTCCTCCTCTCCCTCTCCTCTTCCATCTCTCTCTTTCTCTCCTCCTCCGTCTTCGCTGTCATCTGCATGACCCTCCTGTCCAGCCTCTTGGCATTTTGAGCCAAACTCCGCACATTGTTGTTGTACTCCTTCTTGGCCTTCTTCTAGCTTTCATGTTTAGGCGGACCACAGCTTTACTCGTCTGCGGGAGACCTGACTCAGATCTTACTCATCATGAGGTTCCTCCCAGCAAAAATCCATTATGGAACTAAAGTTGAGCCAGTAGTTATAAAACTGAACAACCTCAGGATACGGGCTTTCCAGATTTCCCATGCGCGGAGGGTTGTGAACAGAACCCCACGGCGGGGGTCATTCTTTTCTTGAAAAGCACGCTCATTGCCCTAAATCCTGTCGAAAACGTCGGAGTAGACCTTATAAATGCCGCTGCCGGAGTCGGAGTAGCTGTTGAAGTTGATGTTGTCGAAGGCGGCTTCGTGGTCGGGGTTGAAAGCCTCTGGCACAGCGTAGGTCTGGTGGTAGGAGTCGTAGAAGGCTCACTCATCGGGTTCTTTGAGAATGTCGTAGGCGTCTTTGATTGCTAGAAATTTGGCGGAGGCTTCATCTTTCGGCATGCTGCAACTGGAGTTGTATTTGTCCGGGTGGTATATTTTGATCAGTTCATGGTACGCATGTCTGACATCATCCATCGAGCAGTTGGGTTCGAGGCCTAAGGTATCATAGTAGCAAACGCGCTCGGTGCTCTTTACCATTGCTGGTGGTCGATCGGTAAGTTTTATCGATCAAACAGCATATTACGGAGAACACTACGTACTGTTGCTAGGGCATATATATAGAACAACAAAACATAATTAAACCTAATCATCATCTTTCTTGGGAGAAGCAAACGTAATTGGACAAGAAATCGTAATCTTAGGTCATACTATAACAATCTCTTTTTTTAATTAGTTACAGCTACCAAGTGTTATACGAGAATTTTATCGCAATAACATTACATGTTGGTAACAGAGTCTAATGCTGCATAACGGGAATCATGTAAACTCAATCATGCTACAAATATCTAACTCTTTTCAGAAAAGGACTCATCTGACTAGACATAATGAAAAAGAAACTAGATTTGAGACCTAACCAACTGGATACCATGCACATACAAATATAGGAAAAATTGTTCAATTAGTATCTGAAAATTTTCAGACTTTTTCCAACTATTAATTTTCATACCAAAATTTTGAGAAATATCAAAATGGTACATGAAAATTTAAGCCCAACCCAACATTTATATCTAGAAAGAGTAATGATGTTAGGCTCGTTAACTTTTGATGGATAAAAGCGTACTTCATGTATTCTAGTACAATGAATCTAAGAGTGGAGAAAAGGACTGTTGGATTTCATGGTAGGCTTTCTGCACTTTTCTTGCAGAAACTGGCTACTTTGTTTCTACATCAACCCTTTTCCTACGCCAAGACCAAAACTTTATAAGCTCATCTCCTTCAAATCAATCAACCCTTCTAATTGTTTAACCTATAAGCCATTTGATTACAGAAGCTAAACCAGTAAATGTGAAAGAGAAGGACAATTATAACAAACCTGGAATCACAAGCAAGAGGCTTAGTCGAAGAAGGAGCTGAAACAGCTGCAAAGTCATCGCCTTTCCATTGATTCATGCTGCAAATCAATTTGGTACTCTAGGGTTTTTGCTCTACAAATTAGGAAATTGAGAACGACAATTACAAAATCCAAATTGGACCCAGAAGCAGAAGCATACCAACACAGCTTATTTCGGCTTAGTTTGGAATTGATTCCTGAGGTGCTTTTGGGGCTGCTTCTGTTTGTGAGCTAAAAGTATGGTGTTTGGTAAAATCTATGAAAACTGCTTTTGGTTAAAATTGCTTCTCCGTAAAGCTGAATTTGAGAAGCTCCATTTTGTAGCTTTTGAGAGCTGCTTTTGGAAAACATGGAGCAACAACAGTAGAGGGTTTAATGAAATTTGTCTAACTGTCAATTCTATCCTCCTCATTTTCTGAAAATTACATAACAGATAGGGTTTAGCTTCTTCGATCTCCATCACAAGGCAGCCATTCCACAGTCGTTCACCTTCTTCCTCTTTGTCGTCAAGACAACAGGCGCAACACTCGATAATTCGATCCTCATCGAACTTCTCCTCCTTGTCCTCCTGCTCTCTCTGCTGTCACTGAAATTTTCAATCTTGCTCTCTTTACCTTACTCTTTCAGATTCAATCTTTTTTTGATTCGTGCTTCATGTAATTGTATTCTTCTGTGAGTTGGGTTTGTGCTTTTAAGCATTATTGAAGTTTGTGTCTTGCTTAATTTGGGATAGGAAGAATAAAGGTTTAATTTTTGAGTTAGTTTCTGGAGGAGGTCGAAGAAGAATGAATTATCAGCAAAAATACTTAGATGAATGACTTTGGGTATGCCGTCGGAATCTCAGCTGGTTTCGAATCCGGAAAGAAGAAGAGGATCTAGGACTGTAGTTATGGAGTCGCTGCCTTTCCACTAGGAGAGAAGAGGAACTAAGGGAAATAGGCTCAACTCTCTCTCGAATTGGAAGAAAGGGAAGAGGAACCTCCTCTAAGAACTGGTGTTAGAATCTGCAGTTATTGCTGTCTTTGAAAAATATGATTAAGTGCAGTAATTGAGCTGTTCTTGTTTCTTCTTATAAACTTGGGGATGATGTCTGGTTGATAAATAGACACTTAACAAACTTGGTTCATGTGATTGGATTGGTTTCTGTAATCCAGTTTTGTTCCCGTTATTGAAAGACACATGATAAAATTGATTTGAACATTTGAAACAGATCACTTTCTTAGTATGAGAAGGATATGTGAGAGTTCTGCACCTATTAAAACTTTAGATGTACTATATACATTATCTATTAGCATTGTCATTTCCTAAATCAAATATCATTTTAGCATTGTCATATCCTTATCTTAATAATTTGGAACTTTCATTGCTATTGACTAATTCTAGCTAGATTGGTATTCTGCTAGTTATATGGTGCTGCACTAATCAGTAAGATTTATGATATGCAAATTAGAGTTATTAGGAAAGAAGCTAATCAATAAGATTTATTAATATGCATATTAGAGTTTATGGAGATCTTTATCTTACAAGTAGTAGTACGTAGTACACCTGAATGATGTTTTCATATTCCCACATCGTTATATATATCATGTAATTTAGCAATCACATAGTTACAGAGCAGAGCATCCCTCTTAAGCATATAACTCATATATTAGTTATGATTTACTTAGCACTTTCTTAGCCAGTAAAAGATGCTTTATACAAGTTGAAATTGCTATGTACGTAGTTTGGATTGTTCATTGGCTTTGTGTTTTGCAATCTAGTTCCTTAATTTGATTATATGCTTCTGGGATCGTTACATATTTTGAGTTTGTATACTAATTGTAATGGAGGTGTTTGCTTCCAATTGTTTCCAACAGTCCTATATTTAATTATGATGTAGTATTTGAGAATCTTTGTATACTAAAACAACTTGCCTGAGAATCTTTGTATACTAAAACAATATTTGAGAATCTCTATTCCTGATCCATGGCTGCTCCAGGTACGTGACCATTAACTCCAACATGTATATGTTTCATAACTACTACAAACACTTGAACATAACTGTATCTAAACTATTTGTTGGTGATATTGGTTGTTTGAATAATCATACATGTATCTGCAGTAAGCTTGATTGTGTTTATATTCCGTGTTTGATCTTTCATAGACAAGATAATTGGTTCTGTTTTGGGAAGTAAGTGGAGGCTTTGAAATGTGCATTGTGGCTTGTTGCTTTGGCACAAATCTAGAATAATTGATGATGTGAGGTTTTTCTCTTAATTTGTATACTGCTATTAGTTATAGTGATATTATAAGAGACTAGTCATTGTAAGAAATATTGTGCTTTCAGAATTTTTACATGATAGACAAGTTAATTAACTCTTCATATATGAAATCCATATTTGGGAACCAACAAGATCTCTATACAAACAGCGATTGGTACAGTAATAGCAATTGCTGGTGTTGTCATTTACTCCTTGATAAAAGCAAACTTGGAAGCAAAAGAAGTCAAGGATTTTGAAGTACCCCATTTTGGATTGAACTCACATACAATATATCATATGTTCTATTTCAAGAGGTTGCTGCTATTTCTGCACCATAAGAGGTATAGCATGGAAAGGGAAAATAAGACCTGTGCAGTCACATGCTTCATCTACAGATTACAAATTGAAATGCTCATTGAACTTTGACTATTATTGTACTATTATTACCAATTTGTAAGTGATCTCTAAAGAGACTGGATCACTACTGTTGTAAGACAAAATCATTGTATTTTAACAAATGTTAATGTTAAACCCCTTTCAAATTCATCGACTTATTTCTCAAGCAAGTTTTCAAATGGATGTACATCTATGATTTGCAAATTTCTTGTTTGTCACCCAGAATTGCTTCGGTCCAAGCAAAATTGCCCAAATTAGTATTTTTAGCATTTATGACCGTTTTAGTGATTATACTCAGTCACAACACTTTTGTTCACTTAGCATTTAGTTACAAATTTCAAGTGACTTTAACATATTGTGTAATGCTTCCCGTTGAACTATGGTCGGGAAATTAATTCAAAAATTAATCCAAATATTCTGGACAATTGTGATAGTAAAACATAATATGCATGTTGAAGGGTTTAAAGTAAATCTTTTATTTGGTCCAAGCAAGGGTACAAGGATAATACATGAGATTTTTTTTTGTTAATTTGGTATGGTTACATAATCAAAAAACAAAATTATGTATTTTAGTAGCATATCTTAGCATATATGACTACTTTAGTAATTATACCCAGTCAAAATACTTTTGCCTTATAACTTACCAAACACTTAGAAATTGCTTTTCGTTTCTCACAGCACTTTTAAAACCAGTTTACCAAACACCTTAGCTGCTTCTTCTCATAACAAGTTCGGAAGTGCTTCCTCTCACAGCAGGTTTGAAAGTGTTTCTTCTCACAACACAACAATGCCAAACTAAGCCTTCATCAGCTTCCCAAAAAACGCAGATACATGGATTCCACTGTGAATTAAAACTTGGATTTTTGTTTTTCCAAAAAAAATCTTTTGACGGAGAAAGCACTATCTGAGAACTTCTGACCACAAATGTAACTTAAAAAAAAAAAACCACCAAGTCAGCTAATTATATAGCTCTATGTATTGCCCCACTACGACGTCATTCCAAATTTTTGCAATTTAGGGTTTCATGGACTACGATTAGAAGAAGAAGACGATGATGAAGATAGTGAAGTACACCGTTAACGGCATGAGGCAGCGGATCGGACGGTTCGGATCTCTTCAGAAATTGCTAATTTCCTTGGACGGTGAAGTCATTTGCTTCCATGAAACCAAACTGAGGCGGCCGGAATTGACCGCCGATTTGGTAATGGCGGAAGGCTACCAGTCGTTCTTCTCCAGCACCCAGAACTCCGAACGAGGCAGTGCTAGATATTCAGGTAAGTTCTTGTCCAATTTCCCCAAATTTCGGACCTTTTTCATTTCGGTTTTTAACTCAATTGATTTCCAATGTGAAGGTGTGGCTACATTTTGTCTAGTGAAGTCAGCATTAAACAGTGATGATTGGCGTTGCCCGTGGCTGCAAAGAAATACATGAAGTACAATTTTAAATTTAACTGCTTTAACGTCATTAATTACTGTTTCTAGGAATGAAGGTTTGGTCGGGTTTAACTTTTTAGGTATCATTTTGATATTTTCCGAAACTTAAGTTTGAAAATTAATAGCCAGAAAAAGTTTAAGTATTGTTTGATCAATTTTCTCGAATATATATGAAAGTTTATGCGTTATTCATTTATAGTTAGTCATATATATGCATGGTTGAAGTGTCTGAAAAAGGGTTTGAAACAGTCACATGGTTGGTTCCCTACCTTGGAAGAATTGATATTATATCTAGAAATCATGTGCTTTCTGTATTGAAAATTTCATTGTACCCTCTCACATGGTTGGTTCCCTACCTCATCTCTTTGACAAACCTCATTTACAACTTCAAGTTTAAGGTGTGGCAAAAGGAAAGTTTAATCTAATAAATAATTTAACATAGATGAGCATTAATTGCATTTGATTAAAAAATAAATAATAACTATAGATGCGAACGGACCCAAAATTAAAAATATTTAACTTCATTTCCCGCTCCAGTGGATTATAATCAATAGCACCTGAGACTTGGCTCGTAGCCTTGTACCCAGTAGTGGTACGTATGGAGCACATGCATGCCTCAACCATTGAAAAGCAGGTATAGACATAAATCAAAATGAGGTACAAAATTATGAATATCCCAAAATACTTGAAGAGGTTTCGGGACCAAAGGGATATGGTATGTATGCAATTGTTAGTTCCCAAAATCTACCATATTTCCCGAGCAGTTTGTTTGTTAAGTATAATGGCGGAACATGAGTCAATGATTTACATTTTTCTTTTTGAAATGGATGATTTAATTTTGAATAAAAAATAAGAGAACGAGCGGGTAAAAAAAAAGAAGTAAACATTAAAGGACCCTCTTGATTAATTAACAAAAGTGCAACGTAGAACTTGAAAAACTACAACTCATAACTAACATAAATTAAGGAGATAACGATAAACAAATAGGAAAAGAAAAACACACTTAGGGATCTTATCCCGCTCCACAATATCATTTGCCCTCTAGCGAAAATGAGTTGTGCCTGATGAGTTCGAGCCTTGATTGGAAGGATGATTGGTGTTAGGCTTCTGGTCGATTGGACCAGTATGTCTGAGTTCTTTTCCGTAAGGAACCTGTTTCCGCCTTCATTTCCACCTCCATGACCACCCTCAGGCCCACCCCACTCCCACCATTGGGTGGTGGCAGAAGATTCCTCTACTCTCACCACCCCCATCTCCTGAGTTTCTTATCCCTTCAAACATGTTCTTGTTTTTATTATCAGAGGCCTATGGATCGTTGCTCATGGTGAAGAATATTGGAGCGAAATGGTGAAAACTCTGGTGTAAAAATTAACAATAAGAAAAGGTGCGAGGAGAGAAGAATCAAAGACTCCATTTTATAGCAAAAATTGGGAGTCATGAGAGAATAATACATGTAATGCAAAAAAAAAAAAAAAAAAAGAGAAATCCTCAAATGATACCTGAACTATGGTCCAATGCATATTTTGGTACCTAAACTTTCAAAACTACCCTAATGGTACCTAAACTATTGCTCCGTTTCTCCATATGGTACTTCCGTCAAATGTGCCGTTAACTTTGCCTATAATTTTTTTTTTGAGTTGAATGTCATCCAATAAGAATGAGCCACGTAGACAAAGTTAACAGGCACATTTGATGGAAGTATTATATGGAGAAACGGAGCAATAGTTCAGGCACTATTAGGGTAGTTTTGAAAGTTTATGTACCAAAATGTGCATTGGACCATAGTTCAGGTACCATTTGAGAATTTTCCCAAAAAAAAAAAAAAGTTTTTCATTTGCGTTCTGCATAGACCAAAGGCGAGAAAGTGGTTACAGTACTATTGGCTACAAGGGAACTTTTAGAGAACTGAAACCAAAGCCCTTTTCTTCCCCACCCACCTCATCAAAGATCCCCCATATCTTTAATCAATTTACACAAGCAATCAATCTATGTAGGTACAGTGTTGTAAGTTGATGGGTTTCATACTCTGTAACTCTGATTAAATACGAATTAGTTAGTTTCTGTTTAAGAGTATTGAAGGATTTTTTTCTTCTGAGATCAAATTTTATAATAATACATAGCTCATTTTATAATGCATGACTGATGTTTTTATTTTCTAGTTGTTCTACTTGTTTAGAGTTTTGACAAAACTGTTCTATTCATATCTCTAAAATTGACATTTGAATTTCTCATTCTTCTCTCAAGTAGTGGTTGATATTGTTAACTTATGTGAAATATCCAATCAAGATAATTTAGTGAAATAAACACACCTCATTCTTTTACCTCCTTACCATCTACAAACTTAGCGTATTTCTTTACCATGTTCAAACTGGGATTGATAACATCCCTTTATGATATTTTCAAAAGTATAATTTTCCCTATTTCCTTCAACATTGAACCAAGTTAATCCATCAAAAGTGACAATGTAATTATTGAGAGCCAAATCATGATTTTGGAACCTTTATTTGGCAAGCTGTTATGAAATTCTGAGAAATCTTCTGTTATTTTTCTTCTCAATCAGAACCATGGTAAAAAATATTTGGGTAACAAATTGAGTTTTTTTTGTTAATTTCATAAATATTTTTTCCGTTCTTTGTTATGCATAAAGAAATTAATGGATCATACTTAATTATATTGAGACATTTTGTGTTAAAACCCACCATCTGATAGGTGGTTAAGTAATGATGGGCTACGGGCCATGTTTGTCACTGTTTTTAACTAATTATTGTATGAATGATTTAATCTCCTCTCAACATTTGGTTAGAATGTTTTAAATTGTCCCTAAAATAGGGCATGTGGATCAATAGTAGAATTAAGTCTATATATGCATTCTGGCTTTAGTTTTTCGTGCTTTTGAATCCTTCAAGCAATGAGTTATATGCATGTGATCTACATCCACCACTACTGCACTAGCTGCATTTTTCTTATGCTGATACCCGATTTGAATGAGTAAAGGTGCTATCTACCTACTTCTTTTGAACTAGTCATGTATTTGTGATTTTCATTTTTCAATCTCAAACCGTTGTCATCTTTACCCTGCCCAATTTTTTCTATTTAAAGGAGGCTCCATTTGATCATTTTACTCCATTTAACTTTCATTCTCATCATTCGCATGGGAGCACATCAACTGCTACCCACCAAACTAGCGTTCATAACAAATACATGATCTAATTTGTCATGAATTTATTATAACAGAGATTTTTTTTCCCACTAAAGAAAAGCCAGAAAAGCCCTTAGAACAGAGTTATTCTCTTTCCATTTGGTAGTTTGCTTTGACAGTCTGAAACTAAACAAGGGCTTTATCAATGAATCTAACATAAATAACCAACAAACGCCGGCTACATAAGATCAATTCATTAAAATATTAATAATACAATTCAAGAGGGAGTGACATAGCCAACTATAGACATTGACTAGGAACACATAATGAAAACTTAATTGAACTAAGAAGATATGCATACTCAATAAAGATTTGATACAAACTTAATAACGATCCTTATACATTCCCGTTCCCATCCCCATCCATATCCCATCTCGATCCTAGTCACCCATCACAGCTTCCTCCACCTTGCTCCGCCTTGATGGTTGTGGTTGGTTTGGGTGAGGGGGTAGGAAGTCTCCTTGTCTTTGCGAGGCTGGCTTTGATTATTGGTTTTTTTTTTTTTTGTTGATGTTGTTGTTCCTGTTTATTTTTGTTTTTTTAGAAGTAATATATATATTTTTTTGTTGATGTTGTTGTTCCTGTTCTTTTTTTTTTTTTTTTTTTGAGAAGTAATGGATGTTGGTATGTACGAAATATAAGAGTGTATTCATCTGAATGGATGGTGTGTGCTGAGAATGAAACCAAGGCAATATTTATGTAGGAAAGATACACAGAGTTGGTAACAAGCGTTTTGAAATAGTAAATGAGAATAGCACCTCAACTAGTTTCAATGACCAGTGACCATCTCTCTCTCTCTCTCTCTCAAACTACCACGGCCTACTAGACTCTTGGTCACATTGAACTCTTCTTCCAGCTTTATTTACCCACCCTTAACTTCAAGGGATAAGGCCCTCTCAAAAGATTTGCAATTACGGTCTCTTACTCCATTAATTATGGGCTTCCATGTCAATATGTCAAATGTTTCCAACATAAATCTTACCCTTTTAATCTTTTATACACTCATTTGGATTTATAAATTTTTTTTTATAATAATAATTAAACAATGGGAATATTGGCAATGATACATTATGATATTTGAAAATGTTAAGTAGTGTGGGATGACAGGCTTTAGCGTTCTCAAAATACAAAATAATTTCAGCCCTTAGTTGTTCTAGTTGTTGAGACTGTCATGCAGTATTCAGCCAGATTTATAGCACATGCAATGCCATACTCTTCTAGAGACGATTCCACCATCGGAAAAAGTCTTGCAACTTGTGATCTTATTTTCCATGGAAAGAAAAGAAAGAGGTCTCGTTCCAAGAAGAAGAAGAAGAAAGGTCAGACTTGTGGATCTACATGCAGTCAACTTTCTGCGTCTTGTTATCGTTCTTCTCATCACCGAGGGGCGGAACAAGAATTTTAAGCAAGTTGGGGGTGGAGGCCGGGGGTCCATATTCAAAAAAAAAAAAATTGTTCAACAGCAAAATCATATATATATATATATATATGTATGTGTGTGTGTATATATATATATTTTTTTTTTCCATAAAAGGAAGGCACAGATAATTATAGCATTTATGCTTGATATTTGTCTAATGTAATTAGTTGATTTGATAAAAAAAATTACTGCATATGAAATTCATCATAAAAGAGAAGATAAATCCTATGAACTTCATTAGGAAATATGAGCGAAGAAAAAAAAACAACTCTAATATTATGATAAGATAACACAAAAAGAGAGATTTAAAACTGATCAGATATTAAAATTTAAACGAAATCGTTTTTTGTGTATTATGGGGAGGGAGTGGGGTCCATTAATACATTTGAGGGCAAATAGGCTATGATTAAGGAAAATTATTGAAGTTGATTAACATTTTTAGGAAAACTGGGGCCCTTTATGTAATTTCATCCCTTGTTTATCGCAGACTCAAAATCGGGTTTGAAACGCTGAAGATGATGTTGTTTGAAATATAAGCCTAATCATGTAGTGTAAGTTCCTTTAGGAAACTGGTATACCAAGTTACTCTAGCAAACTAAATATACCAAGTTGCTTTAGGAAAACTACTTGAAAATTATTAATTGGATCAATGCTTAATACATACATACATACTATTTTTTTGGTTTTTTTTTGATAAAGGGGTTTGTAACATAATCAAACTGGGAGCCTTATTCCTACGCCCATATTATTATTATTATTACTTTGACACACCGGGGCGTAATACATGTACTCCGATTGTTTGAAGTTATACAGTAACCTGTTGAGAATCGGTCAATATGTGAAGTCGAAAATACAAACAAGCACGGCACACCAAGAGAAACAACCACAAAGATACGAGCACAAGAACACAGATTTACGGTGGTTTAGCAAAACTTTTGTCTACGTCCACCAAGCAGAAAAAGAACATTATATTATATTTATAATGGGTACAACCAGAAAGAATAAGAAAAAAAGGACTCTCTCTCCTCTTCTTATCTCTCTCTTCTTTGCCCTCTCTCACTCTCTAACTCCGAGAATGGAATACACTTTGCTCCCTGTCTTTATGATGCAAAACTAAGAGCAGAACCCCTCCTTATATAGCCATAACGATATCAGCTTTCTTCACCATCTAGAAAACCTATTCCTATTTGTGGTAGACAATTATGCCTTCTCCTTATCTGTAATCAATAAGGATTACAAGGTATCCTACATCAATAAGGATTTTCTTTCCTCATTGGAACTCCATTCATCAGCATGAATCCAAAACCTACTAGGTAACCAATTCTCATACTCTAAGACAATTATCTTAGGAAAGACTCATGGGCTGGAAACCCAACAATCTCCCCCTCCAGACCATAAGGGAGGAATACCGGCGTGACTCCATTATTGGGAGTCCGCTCGAGCGGACTTGATGCAGAACTTCATGTTTGGAGCATGTAGCTCCCCTTGATCGAATAACCCATCACCATGTCCCTCCTGGTGGAACAATTCTTGACCATCTTCTCCTTGGTCAGAAAAATCATCATTGGAAAAGGAAATTAGGGACTTCTTTTCCATATCACCTTTCTTCCTTATATGGCCTTTGATGTGGCGCCATATGTGTGAAGAAGTATTACCCGTTACACTCAAGTCATCTCTGCATACCAAGCTATGTGTCTTGTACAAGGAATGACAAGCTCTCCTTTAGTAACATCCAATGACCCGTTTGTAAGTGTTCACTTTCCATCACCAATATATTGGTGGAAACCTTGTCTATTAAGAGCACTTGAAGACAATATGTGGACACACAAATCAGAAACTTGCCTCACATCCTTCAATGTCATTTGATAACCAAGATTAGTCTCGATGCAAATATCTCTCATTCCTGAAATCTTGGAGTAGCTTGTATTGCCCATCTTTAACATCCCAACGTCGCGTGCTTCGTATGTAGAAAAAAGCTCCAAGTTGGAAGTAACATGACAACTTGCACCGGTATCCATGACCTAATCGTGACCCTTGTCACCAACATACAAACATTCTTGAACAGTAAGAAGCTCACCCGAGATAGTAGCCGTAATGCCATCATCTCCATCATTTTGGTATTTGCCTTTCTTTTTGTCCTGTTTCCACTTTTGACACATCCGCTTCATGTGGCCCGTATTATGACGAAATCCTCGACCTGAATTCTTATCTTGACCCTCCATGACATAGAGCGCACTCCATGTCCATTGTCTATGCCCACAAATTTCTTTATTTCTTCGTTAAGCATGTTATCCTTAATGGTATCCATAGACAGTACACCATCAGACACAGAATTACTGAAAGTCACCACGAAAGTACACCATCAGACGCAGAATTGTTGGAAATTTTATGATTTAAAATTAAAATATATTTTATTTATTTCTTTATTTATTTTGGGGGTTATTTTTATTTTGTGTTTATTTCTCTATTTATGATTTAACAGTTTTATGTTATAAATATATGATTATTATTTGACCGTTATATGGTTTATGAGGCTAATTATGGTCATGACAAGTATGACCTATATAAGGGTACATGGCTAGAGTTGGAAAGTATATGGTTGGAAGATATATGGTGAGACATGAAACATGTACATGAGTGGGAGTCTAGATTGTCGGATAATGAGGGTATACATGACGGTATAATCCACCATAATGCAACCACTCTAGCCAAATACCTCTACCAAAGATATTCTTACAAACTATACATATACATACTTTACTTATACACCGTTTTGAGCGCACGGGTGATTAAGGTTCAATGGGGCTTCTTAGCTGCACGACGGAGCTCGAAGAGTTGTTGTATCTTGGGGGAAGTTCGTTATTCAACCATGTGCAGTGGGGACGAATCTTCTCTTAGGATAGTGCGCTTGCACGCCTCGACTCGATAAGTTTTGTTATATAAAACTTATATATTATATTATTTTCTTACTTTATTTCATTTTGTTATCTATATCTCAATTCTTATTTCCCAAGATATTTTCATATTATTTTATTTTAATTTTACAGGAATTTTGTCCCATGTTTTTTACAACAATTTAAGAGAAGATTCGAACGGAATCTCTGTTAACTTGTTAATCAAATCTTTCTATATTATTAGTCACCTATTCTCCACTATTTGTTTATACTAATTGTCAATTCTATTTTGCAAGTTTTGTTCCGAATTGAAGCCACAGTTAAAAGAAAAGTAATACAAGCATTATGGTCTTGTGCAACTATGGCAAACCGCAACATGTATTCAGGTGTCCTATTATTTAACATCAAGGTTATAACCAGGGAGTATGAAATGGTTCGTCATTAATTTTATTATAGTATTCTACTGTCTCTTGTTTATTCTACCATTGGCTATCTAATGTCTATCGTATGAAGCTATCGTTTATTCTACTATCGGCCATCTAATGTCTATCGTATGAAGCTATCATTCCCTTCAATATCTTAGTGACAATTTTTGGGTTGTTGAATACCTTGATATGTACATATATGTATATAGACAACTAACCAATTACAATTATTTTTTATTATTAATTGCCGGTTTGTGGTTGATGACCATGAGATAGCCCTGCTTAACTTGTCATTTCCCAAGTGTAATTCATATTTGTCTGTATTCTATTAAGATCTTTAGTACCCACCAGAACTGCTACTATGGTACTAGTTGAGTAGCAGATATCTTTATTCCCGTCAACATTGTTACTAAATTTTCATGCATAATAGTTTGTAGACTGTAGGCATATGTTTCTTGCATGCCAGCATAATTTGTGTTTAATGGCAATGAGTTTTGTCAGAATATCAGTTTAGCTATTTCTTGTTTTAATTTGTTTTGACAATCAACACATATTACCTTGAGCAATGACGGTAAAGAAACGTTTTACTATTGAGGTATGTATATCTTAAATATGAGATACTGTTTGAATTAAACGAGTTATTATTTCAACGCACTTATATACATGGTAGTAAAACTTTTGCGTACCATTAAATATGTTAACAATTATATTATGAATGTGTTTGACCTTAAAGTCTATTGCAGCGCTTTATATGTTGTCAGGTCAGTTACAAATTACCTTTGCCTTTTGTTTTGAGGAGAAGCATATATTTCATCAGAGTTGCATATCATAATTAATGATTATTTATCTTTTCTTTCATATGTAAAATGATCGATGCTACTCCAAATTGTGGTGATAAATATTAATTTTGTCTAATTATTAAATTTAAAGTCATTAGTCCTAGTATTTATTTGAGTTCCTAATAAGTTATTGCAGGAAAAGAAAATAAAGATGGTACGGTTTCTTTTATTCTCAAAATTTAATTTATATGTGCATTATCAGTTATACAAATGCCCTTTGCGCTAGCCATGTATACACAAATGCAACAGGTAATCTCATAAACAAGAATGCTCCAACAATACTTGTAAGTTCAATTTGTGAGAAATTTCTCATTCACTTTATGAGCCAATACGAAGTTACTTTCAATTCCAATAGGGGGGTTACTAATTCAAATGTCAATCATTTCATATTAGAGAATTCTTTAATACTTATTATTATGGGTTTTATATATCTGATTTATGAGTATTGTTAGCATTTACTATTCTCTCATGAAGAGCATCTATCTTGGTGATGTGGGGGTAAGCTCCAGCTATAACTCCTGTAAATACTTATAAACATGTTTTGAAGAACATTAAATATCAAGTAATGTGGGGGTTATGATTTATATTTCTAGTCATCATTTACTATTTACTTCAATGATATTTTTAAATGCCCTATGGTAGTGTTGGAGTAATACTCGTAGCGATTTATCATACGTGCTTAATAAATAATTAGTGCAAATTTATAAATTTTCTTGTTCCCATATTGAGGAAAACACTCCTATGGGAATTGTGGCTGATGGTTTATTTAAGGCTTGCAGATAAATTAAAATGCAGGTTTTGCGAGCTAAAGTGACAAGCAAGATATAACAAAAAAGAAAAAAGAAAATAAATATAATATGACAAAAGTCATATAAACATGCCTCACGGAGGAGGCCCTTATAGTCTCGAGGAGGAGACTATATATAAAAAATTGCTGAAGGGGGATGTGCTTAAACCCACAAGGGAGTCACCTAGGGAGGTAACCCAACTTCTGTGATTGGAGATCCCATGAAGGAAGTTCAATGTGGTAGAAACAATCCATATTGCGTGACTCAAATATAGCACACATAAACTTTAAGGATATATCCAAAAGAGATATTATCTTGTGCATCCCTAAGGCATTAAGTGCTATATTAAATGTGACGTTAGGAAGGGAAAACAATGATACCCTGAATGAGTTTCGAGGCAGGCAAACTCCCGCGGGGTTCGGGCACACGTACCCTTGGAGAACTCACCTCAATGAGAGTTGTTCGTGAGGCCGCGACAATGAGAATTGGGCTATTCTCTAATACTCTCATGAGAATCAAGATACGCGCACGGCCATAAATGAGCCAACAGGCGAACCTATCTAATTACCTGTACTATGTGTGTGATATGTTGAAGTTTGGTCAAAGGTATCAAAGTTCAAAACTGTGTCACTTTGGTTCCTCAAATGGAGACTATCACACTAAGCTAGGTTCAAACCCGAAAGGTACCTATGCCGATTGCACAGTAAAAGCACTCACTTATTTTGTTTTAAATGATTTTATTTTAATTTTAAATCAGTAGGAGATTATTGGAAATTTTATGATTTAAAATTAAAATATATTTTATTTATTTCTTTATTTATTTTGGGGGTTATTTTTATTTTGTGTTTATTTCTCTATTTATGATTTAACAGTTTTATGTTATAAATATATAACTATTATTTGACCGTTATATGGTTTGTGAGGCTAATTATGGTCATGACAAGTATGACCTATCTAAGGATACATGGCTAGAGTTGGAAAGTATATGGTTGGAAAATATATGGTGAGACATGAAACATGTACGTGTATGGGAGTTTAGATTGTCGGATAATGAGGGTATACATGACGGTATAATCCACCATAATACAACCACTCTAGCCAAATACCTCTACCAATGATATTCTTACAAACTATACATATACATACTTTACTTATACACCGTTTTGAGCGCATGGGTGATTAAGGTTCAATTGGGCTTCTTAGCTGCACGACGGAGCTCGAAGTGTTGTTGTATCTTCGGGGAAGTTCGTCATTCAACCTTGTGCAGTAGGGGACGAATCTTCTCTTAGGACAGTGCGCTTGCACGCCTCGACTCGATAAGTTTTCCTATATAAAAACCTATATATTATATTATTTTCTTACTTTATTTCATTTTCTTATCTATATCTCAATTCTTATTTCCCAAGATATTTTCATATTATTTTATTTTAATTTTATAGGAATTCCGTCCCATATGTTTTACAACATTACTTCAAGTCACCACGAAAGTTTCCGAGCTTTCCTTCATTCTTGGTGTCCACGTCACCCAATTTGAGTGGGTGAGTTTGATCATTGTGCTATTTGTTCCTTCCATTCTGACAACACCGAACCTGCCAATTCAAACCTAGAATTTCCCAGATGAACTAGGCTCTGATACCACTTGTTGAGAATCAGTCAATATGTGAAATCGAAAACACAAACAGGCACAACACACCAAGAGAAACAACCACAAAGATACGAGCACAAGAACAAAAATTTAAGGTGGTTCAGAAAAACTTTTGCCTACGTCTACCTGGCAGAAAAACAACCTTCCACTATATTTATAATGGGTACAACCAGAAAGAATAAGAAAACAAGGACTCTTTCTCCTCTTCCTATCTCTCTCTGCTTTGCCCTCTCTCATTGTCTAAATTCGAGAATGGAATACACTTTGCTCTCTGTCTTTGTGATGCAAAACTAAGAGCAGAACCCCTCCTTATGGCCTATTTCCATTTGTGGTAGGCAATTTTGCCTTCTCCTTCTCTGTAATCAACAAGGATTACAGGTAATCCTACATCAATAAAGATTTTCCTTCCTCTTTGGAACTTCATTCCTCAGTATGAATCCAAAACCTACTGGGTAAACAATTCTCATACTCTAAGACAATTGTCTTAGAAAAGACTCATGGGCTGGAAACCCAATATAATCCTCGTAGAGCACATTCTGTATGAAACTAGGAGGCTCATCTAAAGTCAGATCAATACTATGACTGAAACTAGCAATGTGAGCTAATCTATCTACCACACTATTTGCTTATCTAAAAATGTGTCAAATTACAATAACATCAAAAGCATGAAAATAATCCATTACAATCATCAATAATTCGACTAATCTCCAAAAGAACTTCCCCATTATGATTCAACGCATTCACCAAAATAGAAGAGTCACTCTCCAGTTCAACCTCCTTCCAACCTTGGTGGGTAGCCAGTAACAGCCCTGCTCTAAGAGCTTCTGCCTCGCAGTGAAAAGCACTGATAACATACATACCATCTTTAATCAGTTTAAAATTTTGAAATTTAAACAAGGAAGAGAGGCTGCTAGGAACACAGCACGTTCCTGTAGATGCGCCAGAGGGACATTACCTTGCACGGGTGTATGATATTAGCTAAACTGTAAGGTTGACATTTCTCAATACCGTCTTCAAAGCCAGTAACAGAAAGAATAGGGAGATTGGTTACAGGTGGAGATCTATGAATTTTGATATAGCAGAGACTTTTGTAATGAAAAGCATTTAGGTACAACCTACTTGGGCATTTAGTAATTAGGTTGATGTAATTATTAGGAATTGAAAGACAATGTAATAATTTTGAGACTTCTCTAATGAATTGGAATTTTCATTTCTGTTCAATTTATTGTATTGTGGTTGTACTGCTCATCGATTTTCCTCGTGCTGTATGGAATATGTGTATTGGCACTGCACATGATTGAGTTGCTTGCTTATTGGAGAGCATCTTGATATTTTAACCTTATTTAGCCGCACAAGCCTATCCATGACCATGCTCGAGCTTTTATAGCCATAACAATACAGTTTGATAGTATGAACCTGTAGTAAGCATTTCAGTTCTGAATTGTATTATTCTCATATCCTAGTGAAAGTGAAGTTGTAGCTCACTTTGTGA
This sequence comes from Rosa persica, assembly GCA_025331145.1. Taxonomy (NCBI): domain Eukaryota; kingdom Viridiplantae; phylum Streptophyta; class Magnoliopsida; order Rosales; family Rosaceae; genus Rosa; species Rosa persica. Next base: position 14,175,972 of record WFKR01000007.1, on the reverse strand, counting down.
TTCAGGGGAATTACATTTTCTTTCATTTAAATAAGCCCCTGTTTGGGTGTTTAAGCGTTTATTAACCTGTATATTGTGGTCATGTATCTGTTTATTTGTGTGCTTTTAGTTTGGTCGTAGTTAAAGTGTTGATCAAGGGAGCACATGATGCAAACCTAAGGCAAACCCTCTTTGGCTTTCAAAACTTCAAAAGCACTTGGTTTGTTTTTGTATCTTTTGCAAGAAATGGTTTAAACTTTAAAATAGGTGTTTTTTGAGTCATTTTGGAATTGAGAAATCTTGACTGTGATATGGACAAATTGTGTTCTCGAGTCTCATTCTCAACATGTACTTGCAAATTACATCCCTCGACCAGAGATGTTGCTTCATCAGCTTTACGTACTATATGCAATTCCAATTCAACTTTCGGGCACCCTAAAGAATCAATGTCCACTAACAAATTATTCATCTGTGCTTGTTATCCTCAAGTTCTTTGTTAAAACAGAAAGTTCGATTAGCTTCCCAGTCTTTTAATATCAATTCAAGTTGTGAAATTTAGGCTTGTAGTCCTGCATTCTCCTCTTCCCGTTGTTTTGCTTCAATTTCTTTGTTCTGACTCTCTACCCTAGCAAAGATTCTAGATCCAGTTTGAGCCTTGTCCCGCTTGCCAATGTTAATTCTCATGCAGCATATGCATCACAGACAAAGCTGATAGTCATTTTTCCTCTGACCCAATATATTGCTTATGCTTGGTGTCCTCTAAATTTTTCTCCATTTCCCCTTATTTACTTTTCTTCTTATTTTTGTCTTCCCGATGATGAGTTACACTACTACAACTAAAGAGAGCGTTCATCAGCCAGCACCAAGTCGATCTGTATGACTGTATCCAAACAAGGATCCCAAGAATGATCCAAAGACCCCCTATTTGCGTCTATAGTCTTCTGTTTCGTCTCAGGATCATACTTGGGATTGTTGCTTGGATTGGTACCGGCTGATGATGGCTTTTTTACCTTTAGTTCAATACTGGAACTCATTATCAATTTTGAAGCAAAAAAAAGAACTTTAGTTGTGTAAGATTGTAGTGGCCTGATGTTGTGAATTTCTTTGTTTTTCCCAATGGTTTATACAGAATTCTCCAAATTCTTTGAAATGATTCTACGTGAATTATTATATGAGGACCTTGATAGGGTGGTGGTTACATGGACGATAGAAGTGGCTAATAAAAGTGTTTATTTTTGTTGGAAGGATTCTCATAAATAATTCAAGTAGAATTGCTTCAGTGGCTAGGAAAGTCTCTGTAAATCATCAAGACAAGCATAAAATCTACGACATCAACTCAAAATATCTTACGCCTTTATTGCCACTATCATGAGTTTAGGATTTAGAAATTATGCGTCCGTTTCAAGTTTGAATCAAGGAAATCAACATCAGAAACAACAACACCAACCAAAAAACTAAAAAAGGGAAATTGAAAGCAATTTCCATATTGAGTTTTCTTGTTGGTTTTGTGTCTGGTGCCGTTACCCTGATTGGAACTTGAAAGGGAGGGAACTTGGGATGATGAAGCAAAAAACTCTAGTGCAGTAAATGCAACATGTATTGTGAGTAGATGTAGTTTTTCTACGCAAGTTTCGGTTGTTTATATAGAATTCTTAGGTTCTTTTTCAATGATTCGACGTGAAACATCTATGACAAGCCTAATTGATTCATGCATAAAATGGCATAATTTGGAGTAGACCACTTCCTCACAATATTTTTATGACTAGCAGACCCATGATCTCATATGGTCTCCATGTAGAAGTCGTCTCTTTCTTGAACTACCCTCATCTGCTCTCTCTGACTCTCGATCACAAACAAGTCGTTTGTATAGAAAGGGTGTGAATTCATCTTTTTCTGGGTTTGGCAGGGTTGAAATGAATTAATTCCTCTTAAGTATATCAAATTGGCCCTCTCTGTCTCCATTTTGAACAATCGTATCAAGTTGCAACTTAATTCTGTTCAGCAATTGTTTGAGCTATAGAAATTTATATCATATGACATTCTGAGGCATAGTTAAAGCCTTTTTATTTGGCAATTAAATTGATTACGGTCAATGAAAATTATGTTGAAGTGAAAAAACTCCACATTAGAAAAGTAACAAAAAACAATATAACTTATAAATGGGTGGATCACACTCAATTATATTAAGACATTTTGTCTTAAAACCCAACACCTAATAGGTGGTTAAGTTGAAACAATATTGATACAATGGTAATGTTTTAATCTACTCTCAGCATTTGGCTATGAATGTTTTAAAATTGTCCCTAAAATAGGGCATGTTGATCACTAGTAGGATTAAATCTATATATGCATTCTGGCTTTAGTTTTTCCTGCTTTTGAATCCTTCAAGCAATGCTTTATATGCATGTGATCCACACCTACTACTACTGCACTAGCTGCATTTTTCTTGTGCTAATACCCGATTTGAATGAGTAAATGTGCTATCTACCTACTTCTTTTGAACTTGTCATGTATTTGTGATTTTCATTTTTCAATCCCAAACCGTTGTCATCTTTGCCCTGCCTATTTGTTTCTATTTAAAGGAGGCTCCATTTGATCGTTTTACTCCATTTAACTTTCATTCTCATCATTCCATGGAAGCAAACCAACTGCTACCCACCAAACACGCCCTACAAGGCAAGAAGGAAGGCACAGTCATGACAAAACCACAAAACAGTTCACAAGAAAAATGAATGAAGCCAACGAAGGGTTGATTTCTGTTTTTCCTGTGAACTGCTTTGTAGTTTTGTCATTGGTGGTACCTTCCTTCTTTCCCTTGTAGGGCTTGTTCGGTGGATTAGCTGTTTTTTTTTTTTTTTTTTGTGTTAAGGCTTGGATAGGTGAGGAGGAGATCCTTCCTATCCTCTTATATTAAGAAAAGGAAAACGAGAGTACAAATGACGGGATCAAACCAAAACCTCCCAAATAGATCATTTAAAGCAAACAAGGAGCAAATGAAAACGAAAATTCAAAAGACCCAAGTGGATCCTGTTACAGTGTGCAAGAATGAAGGGTGGAGCAGAGTCCTACCAAACCAAACTTGTAGAAGTAGCACCAAAATTCGAATGCATCAACAACTTAATTACCTTCCTAAAATATATGAGATGATCGAAAATTCATTTGAAAAATGCGATACAAGCAATTGCGTCATTCAATGCAAAATGTCTATGGAACTAAATTAGGATTGCAAAGAAAGTCAAGGATGATAGCAGAATCCACTTCCAATCAAATGTGCTTCCAGTCTCTAACCCAAGCTAGTTCAATTGCCTTGATGACCGCCATTACCTCCGCTGCAATTGAGTTAGGAATTTCAAGATTAGAAGAGAAAACACCAAATACATGAGTCCTCTGTACTCCCGAAAAACTGCAGCATAACCCCTCATTAGAACTATGCTTCCAAGCATCATTAGAGTTAATTTTAATCCATCCACACAGGAGGTAGATGCCAATTAACCTCAATCATCCTAGGAGCACAACGAGACTTGCATTGAACACCAAACCGTTTAAATATCCGAAGATCCCGTATTGTGTCATGCATGTTGCCGTGAGCAAGCCGACTAGCATATTGAATGTGCCCTGAGATCATCTGACAAATTGCATCCACTTGAAAAACCTGACCATCTTGGCTTTTTTTTTGTAGCATGCCAAATAAACCATACAACAATTGTAAAGCAAGCCAACCATAGCTGTTTTAATTGAGGACTCAAGCCATCAGAGATACCCAAATGAAGCACGTCTAAGGTTAGCAGTTGATTTGCTCTTATGGTTTCCAATCTGCAAGAGCATTGTGGATGCAGTTGAAGATGTTATTCAATGGCTTGATGATTCCTACTAGCCCAGCTATATGATTCGTTGTATGGATCGTTCTTACTATTCATCCGCGGTCACAGTTCTACGGGCGGAACATGTGTCCTCCAGCAGTTTCCGAGAGGACGCTTCAGACCTTCGCGCCGGAGAGGCACACTAACCTCGTACGCAGACGGGGAGGCCTCATCTCTGTCCCCGGGAAGCTCTGGAAGACTCCGGAGAGCCGCCCAGAGAACTCCCAGTACCGTTTGACGAAGCTGCTTCTGAATGTGACGATAGAGAGGAGCCTGTCGCCGGAGAACACGGTCAGTGATTTGATAAAGTCCGCCGTAGAAATATACCGTTTCGAGCTCCACTACTCACAATTCAGTCTGGAGAGTAAGTAATCATGTCACAAGAAGTTAAGATTCGTCGTTCATGAACTTGAAAGTAAGTATTCATCTATGCCGAAGTCTGAACCACCTCCTGCGTTGAGAGAAGTCCCTGAGTTCATCTTCGCCGGCATCAAAACAAAATTCCAAACCCCCCAATAACGATGCCTGGTTCATTTTTCTTGGGGCTTTTCATCACAACTACCATAATCCCCTCAGGTACTACTCTCTCATTCTCTGCCTTCACTTTCCTGAAATCTCTTTATGGTGACTACATGTCTGAAGGCTCTCCCTCTTTGATCAATCTCATGCCTTGTCAGTATTTCTGGGTTATTTAACAACCTTTTCCTTTCATCTTGGCCGGTTGCTTCAAATTTCTGGGAGTTTGATTCAGGTTTCAAATTTTTGCAAGTGCATGTAATTTTTCTGTTCATGTCAATCATGTTAAGGATTTTACCTCTCTGGTCAGTTCATGTTTGGTTTTGGGCTTAAGTAGGTTTTAGCTTAGGTATGTAGATGTTCCAACATTCAAAGAATTATTGGCATAGGGTGCTGGTAGTAACTTTAGAAGGGGTTACTCCCCAGATTTGTGTGTGATTGTTGTCCCTCTCCCCCCATTGTCCATTTTCTTCCCATTAGTTGCTTTACATGGAATATATGTATCAATCAACAAAACTGATTTGGAAAACAAGTTGGGGCTACTTCTTTCTAGTTAGTGAATGCTAAGACTGCAAAATTGAGGATGAGACTAGTTTAGCCCAAGTTAAATCAGAAATCATAGTGTACAATATGGCCAGCATTTCTGTGCAATAGAAATCGGCAAATGTGATAATATCTGCAAGTGGAAGGTATAAACAATTGTTTAAGCTTTTAGGAATGTTGTGATATATATTTATTTGACACTCCATTTATAAATAATGCATACAGATCCCTCTTTCACTCTGCTTAATTTTTCCATCAGACTCATACTTTAGCTTCTGTCTGCATTGTATTTAGTCTCCTGAGCTATATGAATGCTTCAGTTTTCCCTAAACTCATAGTTTTAATTTCCAACTCAGTTTTATTCGTCTATTTGATGATATATAAGCATATGAAAAAATTTAGACTGCTAGTATTTACATTAGGCTAATTTCAATGGGCATAATCGTTAATCAGGTTTCATCTATTTCTAAACAAGCATTCAGATTTTCGGCAGACTAATTCATATATACCTGTGGAATGTATGATTTTATTTACCTGTGGAATTGTGAGGCCGGGTAATGAAAACAAAGGTGTCATGGCTGGGGTTTAAAGATTAATGTTCATAGCTATATATAACTTTAAATTGAGTAAAATGTCGCAACGGATTGTATAGTACTGTATTAGATTGATCTTATACTCGTATGAGGTTATTGTATCATTAATGATTCCTATATACCTGGTTCATTTGCATCTCTGTTTCAGATTGTATAGCTCTGACAAATTTGATAAACAAATAATATTTCTGAAACTTCAATAATCTTTTTTTTTTTTTGGAATAGTTTCCGAAACTTTTTTTTTACCACGGAAAAGTGAATTTCTTAGAATTACATCCCATATTTCCATCTGAGTCAGATATTGGTTCTGCCACTGCGGATGCAGTGTCTAAAATTTTCCTTGCTATTTCGTAAATCTTGTTATGGAGCCTTCCACATGACAGAATGTTGGGCCAGGGGCTTTGATCTTCAACTCCAGGGCAGTGGTCAGGCTCCGAACACAGCCAAATGTTGGCGAATGATGTATGGAGGGAGGTTTGGTGAACCCAAGACCTCAGCAGATATGCACCTTAAAGTAGTGAGTTTCTGTTGTTCTCTCTAGAGATGTGCTTCTCTTAATTAAGCTACTTTTATTTCGGTTTTTGATTGGATATACTTTTCTACTTTCATTTTCATGATAAGAAATTTAGTTCTGATGAAAATGTGGTTGCATGTGCTTTATGAATAATAAGTTGAAACGGCTATTAAGACATTATTGGTTTTATTATGCATCTGCAAAACATGACATATTACCTAGAGAAACTCTGCAAGAGTTTCTTCATTGTCAAGTTTTGTTGAGTTTTGCCTCATCCAATTATATAGCTTTGAGCTCAATTATAGTAACTGGTTTGGTATCGATCAAGTCATGCCCTATGCTTGCTACTCAAGCTTAAATGTTTTAGATATATGATCCAAGCCATTTCGCATTTGTTTGATGTTTCTGATTTATAAGTCTCGCATGATTCCCTATCTTTGGGCATTGGACAGATTGCTTTGTCTAGTAATTGTCTGCCTTTCCTATATTTATACTGTGTGAACTTTGTTGGATGATTTTAACTACTGTTCATTGTCATTTGCATTGTTGGCAGCGTTATGGTGGAAAGCTCTCTGAGAAGGGCTCCTATGTAGATGAACCAGAGTCTGCTAGTGTTAGCTGGGGTGCTGGTGTTTATCGTTTATGCATGTCAGCTTCACGTGGGGAGCCTTTTGGATGGCAGTCTGTTATGGATCTTAGATGGATTACCTCTCCCCATTTAATACAACACATGAGTTTTCTTTTTAACCCTTTGCTGCTTTGCAGAGTTGAGCATTGCACTTGTTGGTTAAGTTAACTTTTTTTTCTTCTCCGTTACACCACATTTTGTTGAAGGGGACAAAAGAAACAGATGAACAGAATTACCTTCCATGGAGAATAGTAAATGGTGTTGCAGAAGATGAGATGCCAAAAGTACATATTTAATTCCTTCTTGACAATGTACTTGGTTATTTAATAACTGCAAGATCTCTATCTTATTAGGATATTATACTTCCATCTCAATTTAATTGGTTAGTTTTTGGCCCAAGTTCTCTGTCTTTGTGACATGTTATTTGTACTTGGGATGATTCTATTGTGTCTGAAGTAGTCAAGTTCATAAACAGTATTATGTAGCTCGTACAAACGCCTTGATTCTTTTGATTTCTTTTTCAAGGATAATGGATAAGCTAATCCATCTTAACTTTCAAATTTCTACTTGCTCTGAATATCACAAGCCTTACCATTATTTTCTTCTGAAGCAAAGCAGAATGTTGCTTCTGGCTCCCTAGTGATTGATAGTGTCTGGCAATAAAGTCGGCACTGTCACAACTCAACCTGGTGTTATGGGCTTGGTGTTTTGCGTTTGCATGAAGCTTTTAAAGACAGGTACGTTGACCATAAGAGGCCAGAATGATTTAAAGGTTGAGGCGGTAGGACCAGATTGGTGGCTGCCTGAATGGATTTCCTGTTGCAGCTGCTTCAGGTTCTAGAATTGCTCTTTTAGGTTTTGTCGACGAATTCTTGATATCTGCAGCCAGTTGCATCAAAAGTTTTGACTTGTAGTTTCCCTGATATAACTTGGACGACAATATCTCCAAATGCATCTACAATTCTTAGTGAAGTGACCAGTTGTGATATATTCATGAGCTAAGTATCCCATTGCAGCACTTGTTTCCGGAGTGCAGAAGACATTGTCATCAGCAAGCAGCTTAGGAAGGCCTGAATCCGAAATCAATGACTATAAATTGCTGATCTATATCGATGAGAACCTTTTGTACAAATATGTTTTGGTGAATCATGGCAGGTTTGTGTTCATCATTGCTGTGCAAGTATCCAATACCTGGTTGCAAAAGATAGCTGGGTTCTTTCTTTTGTTCTTCTAACTTTCTTTATAGAGATCATTTTTTTTTTTGGTCGGGTTCTCTATAGAGATCATGGAATGATAATAACATGGATCTCTAGCTGACTTCGCAAATTCATCTTTTTATGTTATTCTTCCTTCTTTGTTGGTTTTTTTTTGTCCTTTTTTGGTGTTAGTTCTGGCTTTTGATGGACGGTATGACATTTGTAAAGTTGGATTGTCTGCGCATAAAAAGGCAACAGTCTAAGCAAAGATAGGTCTTTCTCTTTTTCACTTAGTGAGGATAACACTTGTAAACCCTCAAGTATGAAGCAAAGACACACTTCGGCTCATCGTTAGGCCAAAATCCTTTGCTGTGTGCTATCGTCCTAGTTTGATTGTGTTTTCTATACCTAATTGGATTATGTTTCCAATCCTAATAGACTTATATTGACTTGTCACCAATTCCTCTCTTTTTCATTTCGTCCACAAAAAACAAAAAGATTAAAAAATAATAATAATAATATTTGTTTGCTTCAAGGACGTTGCTTTGATTCCTAATGTCAATCAGATTCCTTTTGTTTGGTGAAAAAGTATTCCTTTTGCTATATGGAGATCCAAACTGAATCACTTATGGCCTCACCTTCTCTAGTAACTTCAATGTCATAGTCAGTGAAAGCATCTCCTTGTGCTAGTTCTGCAGCAAATTCGCTTTCCATTTCTGCATCACTCTGATGCATTACTAGACGTTGAAGGACCTCCGACTTGACCATTTTGATTATCAAGCACTGTAGCAAGAGAATTTGCAATGTTAGTTGCAACATCAGATTGGCTATTGTTGTACACTCATGTTGAAACCAATCCAAGAAAATGAAAGGAAGATTGATATGGTTTAACTGTCAAAGTTACAGGGCCACATGTACGTCATAGTAATACAATGTCTTCAATAAAGTAACTCACTCACCTCAATAACCTTTGGATTGCATAGAGATAAAGCCTCCTACGAGAATGAAAAAAAGGAAGAAAATACAAACCACTGAGATTAGGAGACATAAGCTGCCGTAACAAGCATGGACAAGCCATGTAACATGCAAATTTCATATGAACGGAACTATAAGTTGCAAAAAGGCACCAGTAACGAACCTTCTCCATTCTGAGCATTTCCAATGCATCTCGGTAATTTTGTGTTTTAATCAGATGCTTTGCATTGGTATGAAGCATCAGGCCCATCATGATTGCCCTGTCAAACAACATTTCAAATCTTACTTCAAACTCAAAATGGGATTGCATCCCCTAAATTTCCCATAAATATTTCTTACTTGAGAACAGAAATTACTGAAACCTAATTCAATCATACAGCTGATCAGTCTCCGATCCCATTTGTACTTTCTTCCCACTCTGATCTTCAAGTACTAGGTGGAAATCTTCAATTGGCAATGAACCAAGAGCGTGTCTCTTCGACAGCACAGTTGCAGCAGCCCTATAAATTTATTACACACACAGCCTGGTTAAACCAAAACACAGACATTTGCTAAACAAAACACAGAGATATGAAAGATAACCTTCCTTCTGAAACCAAAAGCTCATAGATAATTATAAGGTCTAGACAAAACGCAACACTTTCTGACTACCAAAAACACTATTTGTTCAATCAATCGGAAACAAAACCCGGAATAGAGTGTTCATCAGATAAGCAGCCACCATAACTCGTATGCAACGAAACCTGTTCCAAACAAACCCATGATTAACATGACCAAAGTTTTCATAAAACTAAATGCTTTCGTCAAAATCAATCAACCTCATGACTAACACAACAAAATTTGAACAATTTAAATCAAATCCATGGCATAAACTATTATATTTGATATGAAAATTATAGAATCTAATATGACACGGCATTATATCAAAAATATTATATCAAATCAAGGAACTTGATCAAAATATTATAACAAAATATTTATCAATCTCACGGCTAACCTGACGGCGTCTCTTGGTCTACAATTGTTTTTATTCATTCCAGACAACTCCATAAAACATAACCTACTTTTGAATTGATATGAATATGAAGACTAGGCTTATGAAGTTATCATATATTGGCTTCTGTTTACATTATTACTTTAGTGTTGCATAAGCATATTAGAATTTGTAATGGCTCTCAAAACATGTGAATTGATGTACTTATACCATTGTCTAAAGAGATTATATTGTTTAATCAGGAAACTGACTAGAAAGGGAATCAAGTTGATCTTGCGGCAGATGAAGCCGGAGGGAGGAGTATAGCTCAAGGTGGAGCGTAATGACATTCTCATCTTTCTAAATTTTAAAGAAGCCACTATTTTCTGTATTACAGCTCATTTGTTTCTCTTTATCTAGGGCTTTATCCAAAAAAAAAAAAAAAATGATTACAGATAGGGCTTGGCATCACACTTGAGTTAGGAGATTTACGAAGGCTGTCGTGATTACACAGTGGTATAATACTGCTTGCTTATACTGCTAAAAACACCTTGTCATCAAAACAAGGTCGGAGTGCTGCATAACACTGGATTTTGTGTATTTACACTTTTTCAATGTAGTTTCTTGCCGAACCAAAATTTGTACAACAACTGTGGGTTGTTGAGCAGCATTATAAGCTCTGAGATCCCTGCTTGTGTATAAATGTATGGACTATTAGTCAAACAGAACAAAGACAAAGAGAAAGTTTGAGAATTTCTTATGTATTGACCTTCTCCAGAGATGGAGTACATATACAAAATCAATTCAGTCCCTGAACTTCTAATTTCATCAAAAACACCTATGCATTTTCAATTTTGATCTAATAGGTCCAATTTGTTAGTTTTCCGACAATTGAGTTATTTAACTAGTTAATGTGGCTCATATATAGCCTTTATTTTATGATGTGGTGTCTGCAGGTCACCTCTAGTCAATTTAAGAGTCAGTTATACTATTAAAAATAAATAGTTTTTCAACAAATAATTCAACTATAACTTGAACCCATAACAAAATATTAACAAATTACACCTATTAGATCAAAATTGAAAATGCAGGGCTGTTTTTGATGAAATTAGAAGTTCAATGGCTGAATTGATTTTGAATATAAACCACAGGGTAGTAACCAGTATTTTGGTCTTTAAGTATACACATTCCTAATAGGAAACTAATTACACCGTGATATTCTCCCCTCAACTACATTGTCACGCCCCGAATTTTAGAATAAAAATTCAAAATCCGAAACATGAATTACTACAACTTAAAAACAACCATCCTGAAAATTTCTTTTTCTTAACACCGTCACCACATAATTTAATTTCAAAAACCAAATTTAGTCTCTTTGTTTATTACAACTCACTCACAAATTAAATTGTAGAGCTCTAAATGATCATAACAAACCTCACAACTTAAATGAAAGCAAAATAAATACTGCAACACCTAAACAGTACGGTCACCTCCCTGGTTATCCTGACCTGCAGGAATATCTGCTACACCATTTTAATAGTGTACCGGGATTGCAACAACACAAAATCCGGTATGAAAGCTCGTTTGAGTAAAAAGAAGGAACAGTTGTTTAATTAAATCATAATTATTTTCACCCAAGTCAACACACAACAATTTTCACGTCCACAAGAAACCAACAATCTCAAATCAATCACCAAATCACAAGTCGACACAAAACCCTAAATTCTTATCTTTTCTTCTCAAAACCCCGAAATCGTATTTATAAAAATACGGTATTGACAGACTAGAGCTCTAACTGAATCGTAGCCCGTCACCTGGTCTAGGTTATGGCATAAGACATATTTATCTTTATCGTATTTCATCGATATGTATACTTATATACATATTTAGAACGTCCGATAATCGTACATACTCAACCAATCGTATCCCATCATCCACCTAGGATTAGAGCGTTTGATTCTCCCATACCGGTCACTACGTTGACCCTAAATCCATAATGATTACAACAATATGTTTTTACACAATGAAATCAACTCATCCAACATACATAATATTATTATGAAATTTAAGCATTTGAAATATAATCCAAATCATCATTCCAACTCAATCATATCATCACTCAATAACACACCAATCAATATATATATTCCACGTAAATATATATATATATATACGTAATCATCCACTCAGGAATGACCACTAATACCATCTATAGTTCACACAAGAAAATCGTGAAATTCATTTGTATAATTAAAATTCATTTTACTTACCTATGGACCGTAGTTGATCAAGTCCATGTGATTTTAAAACAAATATTTAATCCATAAATACTTTTCACACATTTACAAAAATAAATAATTTAAAGCATTCGGTTCGTAATATGAACCACGTGAGTTTACTCACCTCGAAACTCCCGCTGCGTCTTCACTTAGATACAAATCACAATAATCCAAATGCTCATCAACTCAAACCGTCAAGTTCCTAATCAAGTACGGTCTCTATTTAGCAAACGAAGCACAAAATAAACTTAAATGATGATCCAACGGTCGGATTCTAAAATCAAGACGATCCGTCGAATTCTAAAATAAAGACGATCCAACGGTCGGATCGAATTTAAACGATCATCCAACGGTTAGATCCTCACGGATCGCCCTTGGAAACATCCTTTCAAAATTATACGAAAATCCGACGGACGGATCTTTATAAATCGCCTCCCGAATCACTGTTTTACAATTATAATAAGATCCAACGGTCAGATCTTCGCCTGTGACCACACAGAGTCATCGGGACAGTCATATGAACATCATATTAAAATTTGAAGTAAAACCGATGGTCTGGTCTCCGTAAATCGTAAACCGAAGATAAACTGTAAAACCATAAATAGTAACGTCAAAACTTAAATTGACTATTTATCAACTTTTTCTAACATGACCATGTTATATATCAAAACGCTTGTATGGATGCATAGATCAACGTCCAGATAATATAAACTCAAAATTTGGTCTGACGCGCCGCCACATGCGGCCGTCAGACGGCGGTCAACGCCGGTCAACCACCTCATATGCAAAAGTTGTCAACTACAAACTTCTTCAAAATGAAATTATGAACAACTTTAATACCTGACTTTTTCCGAGATAAGAAATAGATCGTCCTAGGTCGGGCTTTGAAGTTGGATTTATCTCAGCTACTCGATCAGATTCCAGATCAAATCAGGGACGTCGAAACCTTCAACTCTTGATTTACAACTCTACACTCAAAATCGTGATGCAAGCCACATATGATGATGATCAGGAGGAAGAGGACATCACGAAAATGATGAAGATCGGCCCGTACACCGCCGGAAAAGTGGAGTTCCGGCCGGGTCGGGTTGGAGGCTCGGAAAGAGGCTTCGATCCAGGCGAGGGAGCAGCGGCGGGGCGAAGCGAGGGCGGGGACCGGGTCAACCCGCCGGGGGGGGGGGGGGGGGGGGGGGTCCTATGCGCGAGAGAGAGATAGGGGATGGGGGACTGAAATGCAAAAATCAGATTTTTTTCGTCCTTAATGAAAAAATCTGATTTTTCATGATATTTATAGAAAAATTCAATTTTCAAATATTCATAACTTATTCATACGAACTCCGAATATTACGTTCCACATATGCACGAATGCGTATCGATGAGCTCTACAACTTTCATGAAGGAAGTTTTCCCAATTTTGGAACGTATAAAAAGTCGATTTTCACGACCCCCTAAATAGTGTTCGTTTTCGAAAATAAAATCATTCGAAACCAACTTTCTCAAACCATGACATACCTTTGTAAGAATGTCTGCCAACTGCTCCTCAGTAGATATGAAAGTAAAAGAGATGATTTGTTGATCCAGCTTCTCTTTGATGAAGTGTCTATCAACCTCCACATGTTTTGTGAGATCATGTTGGACATGATTATGAGCAATTTCAACTGCAGCTTTGTTATCACATAATAAGGGCATGGCTTTCTTCTGCTTGAACCCCAAATCCCTCAACAAGTGCCTTAACCACAACTTCTCACAAACTCCATGAGCCATTCCTCTATATTCTGCTTCAGCACTAGAACGAGTCACCACCTTCTGCTTCTTACTTTTCCAAGTAACTAAATTCCCACCTAAAAACGTAAAGTATCTGGAAATGGACCGTCGATCAGTTATACAACCTGCTCATTTTGCATCTTTATATCCCAAAACATCAAAATACCTATGCTTATAAAAAACCAACCCCCTTCCAAGAGTAGACTTCAAGTACCTTAAGATCTTAACTACAGTTTCCATATGAGCCTTACTAGGATTATGCATGAACTGACTCACAACACTAACTACATAAGCTAAGTTTGGTCTAGTGTGTGACAAATAAATTCATCTTCCAACTAACCTCTGAGATCTTGCCTTATTCATGGGTACTTGATCTGGATACTCAGCTAACCGATGGTTTTGCTCAATCGGTGTGTCAGCTGGTTGGTAATCGGGCATACCCATCTCTGCTAATAAGTCAAGGACATACTTTCTCTGGCTCAACATAATACAATTTTTTCCTCTAGCAACTTCAATTCCCAAGAAATATTACAAACTCCCTAAGTCTTTCATTTCAAATTATGCTAACATGACAATGCACTCTGCAACTTCTTAATCTCCTCAAGATCATTCCCTGTCACCGCCATGTCATCCACGTAAATAATTAAAGCTATAACTTTACCCTTCTGATGCTTAAGGAATAGGGTATGATCTGAATTGCTCTGCCTAAACCCAATCCTCCTCATGAATGTCGTGAATCGACCAAACCAAGCTCTTGGAGATTGTCCATAAATCGGAATGAATTAATTCAAAAGGCATTGTACTAGACTGAAAAGGATAACTAGACCTATGACTCTTGGCTAAAGAACAGGTTTCACAATGTAGACTAGAATCACTTATTCCCAAAAAAAAGGAAGGCATGGATTTATTCATGACACTAAAGGATGGGTGGCCCAAAAACGGCGATGCCACAACCACAATTCATTCATCCGATCAGAACTCAATGTCAGGGCAACAGGACCTTGTGGACTTGATGGTGCCTGTGTCGGTCCTCTGTACATCCAATCCAAGTGAAACAGTCTCTCCCTCAGATCTCACTTGCCAATTATCACTCGAGTACACAGATCCTGAAAGATAACATACATAGGATAAAAGGTGATAGAACATTTGTTTTATGTGTTTAATTGAGATACAAAAAAAAGATGATGAGATAAAGAGGGTACATAGAGGATACTATAAAGAGTAATGGACTGTGTAACTTGGACTGACCCAATTCCTAAGACTGGAAAGGACTCACCATTGGAATTAGAGACATGTGTATGGATGGGGAGGACAACGTGACGAAGAAAGACTTATCATAGGTCATATGATCAGAAGCACAAGAATCAATTATCCATATATTACTACCAGTAAAGCCAGAAACATTTAAAGCGACACAAATTTTACCTCGATTCTCCTGAATTAGGGAAACATTACCCTTAGTTTGATCTTGACCCTCCACATCATAGAAATCAAGTTCTTGCCCTGCACTAGTTGGATTGCCGCCTTGCTTTTCTGACCATTGTTACTTCTTTTCCAACCAAAGTTATTAGAGTTGAGTCTTAGCAACTTGGGGCATTGACTCTTGTAGTGGCCAACAGTCTTACAACAATTGCAAGTCACCTGATTGTTGAACAACGAACTAAGGGACAAATCTGCCATTCTTCTTCTTCAAGCAGTAACGTAAAGCACAAAATTTGACACAGGTAAGGAAGGAGAAGCTGACGGCAAGGTATTGAAAACTTTAGGGTTTTAGGGAAAAAGGAAAAGAGGATGAAGACAAATGACAAACTCTTAAAGAGTACAAAGACAAATTTGCAGCGGAAACAAATGAACAGATCTATGCTCTGATACCAAGTCAAACATAACAAAGACAAAGAGAAAGTTTGAGAATTTCTAATGTATTGATCTTCTCCAAAGATAGAGTACATATATAAAGTATACACATTCCTAATAGGAAACTAATTACACCGTGATATTCTCCCCCTTAACTACATGATATCCTCCTTAACTATACAATCCTAATTATACTACAATTCCTACAATTATGGAGAGTGACTTACGCCAACACTATTTTTGTATGGTTGTTGCACCATTTATCCCTTTTTGATTTATAGACCTTGTCTTTTCTACTCAACCCTTGTACCACTCTAAGAGGTTTTCTCAATTCAGTTACATTTTGCTCATCTTCATTGTTGTTATGGTTTATAATTTGGTTATTGAACCATTCAATTTGAAAGACAAAAGTATAGCTTTGGATGTATCAAAGCGGCAAATTTATATCTCCCGGATTTAAGACTCCAGGAATGATCAGAGACGATGAGATTACTATAGGTCTAGTGTAGGAATGGTCATCTCTCTAACTCCACCTTCTCCGCCATCATGTTCCTAGAAGCTACATGAACCTTTTAGAGGATCGAAAACCAAAGCCCTTTTCTTCGTGGACTAACCTCACCAATCTCTTTAATCAATTTAACCAACAAAGTTGAGTGACCTCGTTTACAGATTGGTTAGTCATCCCTCAACAAGTTTGTACAGCATAATTTTTGCAAATGAAAAAAGGAAGGATAGTAATGTTAATAATTACACAAGCAATTAATCAAATGTATCTATGCAAGTCAGTTCCCTAAATCTCCCATATACCTCAGGTAGTTTGTCTATTCAGCATTAATTATGATGGATCCCCTAACAAGTTTGTACTGTATTACTTTTAAAAATGAAAAAAGTAAGGATAATAATGTTAATTACACAAGCAATCAAGTGTATCTATGCAAGTCAATTCCCACAATCTCCCATATTCCTAGGATAGTTTATATTTTCAGTGTTATGGTGGATCAATAGTTAATGATTTAATAGAAAAAATAAGAGAATGAGCGGGTTAAAACAAGAACAATGCATAAACATAAAGGATCCTCTTGATTAACAGAAAATTACAACTTAGAATTTAAAACAACAACAACAACTCATAACTAACATAAATTCAGGAGATAACAGTAAACAAACAGAAGAAAAAGAAAAACACTTAGGGATCCTATTTGCTTGCCGCTTTGCAACATCATTTTCCCTCTAGCGGAAAGTTTCGCCCGATGAGTTTGAGTCTTGAGAGGGAGGAGGATGATTGGTGTTTGGTTTCTGGTTAGACCAATATGTTCGGGTTCTTTTCCATACGGACCCGGTTTTGGTTATGGGCAGCTTCTCTTCAATTCTGATCCCTCCAAATTTTCCATCACGAGCAAGAGCAACTATCCCTGGGGATCGGGAAACAAAAATAAAAACTGGTTTGAGGGGATAAGCAACTCAGGAGGCGGGGGTGGAAATCCTCTGCCACCACCCAATGGTGGGGTTGGGGGTGCGCCTGAGGGTAGGCCTGGAGGTGGAGGCGGAGGCGGAGGATTTCCACCCCACCTCCTAAGTTGCTTATCCCTTGAACCCGTTTTTATTTTTTCTTATCGATCCCTAGGGATCATTGCTTTTGCTAGTGATGGAAAATTTGGAGAGATCATAATTGGAGAGAAAATATTGTAGAAACAACAAGAAGAAAATGTATGAAGTGCGAGGAGAAAAGAAGCTGAAACTTCAATTTATAGCAAATGTTGGTTATAGTACTATTGACTAATTGAAACCGGAGCCATTTTCTTCACAAGAACCCACATCTTCAAATGGTTTAGTGTTGTAAGTTGATTGTATACAAATTGGTGCTAGCAAATTAACGCAAGGAAAGTACGGTGGTCCTCTTACTGACTTTGGATTGAATATTAACCAAACAGAAGTACAGAATCATATGGTTGAAGTGTCTGGAAAAGGGTTTCATGATTGGTCTGTTACCTTGGGAGAATTGATATCAAGTCTAGAAATCATGTGCTTTCTGTGTTGAAAATGTCATTGTACTTTGTCTCACTGTCATTGTATTTTTGTCCCACTGTCACTGTACCTTATCCCACTGTCATTGTACTTTGTTCCCCTATAACAAACCTCTTTCACAACGTACTTCAAACCTTCAAGGTATGGAATACATCTATGTATTTAACTTCATCCTTGAATCATTGAAAAACAGGTAATGGTATAAATGAAAACAAGGTACAAAACTTTATATACATCTACCAAACTTTTTAATACACATCCTATTTCTCTTTTTCTTTTCTTCAGTTGTTAATAACTAAAATATGAAGACCAAATGTTTTAGGGAATTTAGTTTGAATATTCCTAGATGTATGCCTTGTTAGGGATTTATAGATTATGGGTTACGAAAGCACTAATGCTTCCTGAGGAAGCTATTTTTGATACTTTATGTTTATAAATAAGCCTATCAAGAGCTTATTCGATGAGGAAGTGCTTTTAACATGTAGCACTTCTATTTCAAAGTAAAAAATAATATGTGATACTAAGTACTATACCCGTTAGTTTCCAACAAACAAAAATGTGACTTTGCTTGGCTCTCCTCATTCTTCTTCTATATAAAAGCAAGTGAAGGAAGAGCAGCTCTTTACATTTAGCTCGTCTCCTTCTTCTTCCATATAACTCTTCTTGCTTTGGTGGTGTTTTCCAGGTCAATTACTAAACTGTTAGAATTATTATGAACATGTCACTTGCAGAACAAAGTAACAAAAGATTAATCATGACTCTAACATTGATTAAATAAATATAAGAGCGAGAAACTTATGCTTAGTGACATATTTAATTAACAGGATACCAACGATAACTTGTAGAACACAAGGCTAGAGAAATCCAAGTATTATATTAGGGGTCCCAGCAAACTCTACATCTACATGAAAATAAATTGTCTTCCTAAGGAAATCTTTATCATTGCAGTCAAACAACCAAGGCCGGTAACACGAACCCTACTATGCGTACTTCGGCTAAATATATATGCAGTGTGCACGTCTCACTTGTGCTTTTTTTTCATTTTATTTGGCCATCTTATGCACAAGCAACATATATGGCGCTTTTGTACTTGTGTTTAACTGTGATTATGAAGTGGTAACATAAACTCCCTTTCAGTTTTTTTCAATCTATACCAATTAAGTTCATTATAAATTTCAG
The DNA here is from genome assembly GCA_025331145.1 of Rosa persica. Taxonomy (NCBI): domain Eukaryota; kingdom Viridiplantae; phylum Streptophyta; class Magnoliopsida; order Rosales; family Rosaceae; genus Rosa; species Rosa persica. The sequence goes on along the minus strand of WFKR01000007.1, from coordinate 14,157,094 downwards.
TTTCACTTTTATCCCTAAAACAAGTTCACAAAAGGAAAATCACTTCTTGCTTACAAGAAGTGCTTTTAGTCTAGAAGTTCTACATGTGCCAGAGATTTTCTTTTTATGCTTTCTTTAATTTATTAATTTTTTTTTTTCAAGGAGGAATACTTTGACGTAATTCAATTGCAAAATGTTAATAGACCGAGCACATAGCTAGCTATGACTTCGTTCTAATAAGCTTAAGTCTATCTGCTTCTCACACTTCATTTTAGATTTTCACTTTTAACCAAATATATGTGTGTTTTTCTTTTCTGCATACTATATGTGCTTGTTTTTAGAGTTTCAAGCTCAATGGAGCATTACTCCTTGCGGCAATATTGTTTTTCATAGGTTTACAACTACTGTTACTTCGTAAATGCTTGGAACCATTTTTCTTGTTTTCTGCTTTCTTTGTTGTTATTCTTTATATAGTGGAATGGAGCTGGTTAGTCTACGAGTTTCTTTTTCTTTATTTAGGTAGTCTTTTTCATGCATATAGATTGGAATCCGCAAGGTTGCAGTCCAAACCAAAGTACCATCAAGTGAGGGCGTACGTAATTGAGCTAGTCTCAAGTAAAGTAAATAGTTGAGTAACTGGGGCCTCATTTTACTGTCGCATAGCATCCCTCAAATTTAAGGGTGATATGATGCCGCTCTGTTTTTTATAAACTTTTCTTGTCTCATCTGTAAACTAAACAAAGTCTAAATAGAGTAACAAATAAAGAAATTAATAACCCCGTTTCAAAACAAAAATAAAGAAATTAATAGGGTGATATCATCTTCAGTTTTTTTTTTTTAATGGGCTTATACCTTTGGGCTTGAACAAATTATTAGATTTTCTCAAACTAAAAAGAGTGCATAAATAATGAGATTTCAGTAATAAAAAATTACTATTCATTGGTGCATCAGTCATGCATACTGTGAATCATGATATTACTTTGTTTTTTCTTCAAAAAATATGCTACCTTGTTTATTCTTTTTTGTTTTTTTGTGCAAAGAGAATCAAAGGATTTCACTCCTACCCCCACGGTGACTCGAACCTATGACTTCGCCATTAGGTAGCGGGTGCTCTAACCGCTGAGTTACCATGTTTATTCTTCTTCAAACAAACATACAAGTACGTCTTCAAGGTATTTCCTCAAGCTCGAGCGCCTCTTCTTCATGCTCAGGGACTAGTCTTCAAGCTCGAGCACCTCTTATTCAAGCTGGCGCGCCTTTTCTTTAAGCTCGCACGCTTTTTTTTAAATCTCGAGCACCTCTTTTGAGACCACCCCCTTTTTTTTTCTTGGTTTCATTATCATTTTGTTCATGGAAAATTTTTACCATTCAAGTTTTCTGATTATCCAATTAGTGACCACAAAATTAAAATTTTAAGGTTTCGATCATATCATGCTAATTTAATTTTCTGGATAAAAACTCATTTATAGCCAGGGTATACCAACTCTGACTGATTACCTATTCCGCTATTCCATTAATTTCCAGATTTGGTGGTAATGATTGAAGCTATATACATCAAGGCCTGTATTGGTACCGGTTGATAAAGAATATATAAAAAAAAAAAACAATAAAAAAAAGATTTTAAAAAAAAAACAGAAAACCTAAGAAATCCACAAAAGGGAGATCCACTAATGGAGATCGACTACATTTTGGATGATGGGTCCACATTCACACTTAATAGTGTTCACAAATCATTTAATTCAATGTCCTTTTGTTTCGATAACTCATATGAAATTGGTGTTACATGTTTCAATGTAGCATGTTCTATACACCGCCATCGGGACTGGTTCAAACAAAAATGAGATGAACTGAACGGCTAAACTTCTATCAATGAAAAGAAGAATAATATTAGGGGGATTATCTTTACTGTAAGTGTGAAGCATTTTTGCTCACTTCTTTTAGTTAAGGGTTATATATTCACCTTTCCTCTAATATGTTATTACCTATCAAAAACTAATGACTATAACCAAATAGTTAGTATTTTCATTTTATCATTCCATAATTAATGCCTGTATCTTTGATAAATAAGACCAGTTGAGATATGATTGTTCTAGGGTTATTGTGTAATTTTATTTTCTTCACAAAGATAAAAAGAAACTACAACCATTTGCCAAAAGTGAAAGAAAATGTTGCGCTAACCTGTTTACTAGATAACCAACAAGCAACATATCATTGACAGTCAAGCTCACATATGCATTTCCTAAAACTCAAACCTCAGTTTGTTTTCTTTAACCACCCTAATGTTTCATTTGAATTTGACTGATCGATGCTCAAATTAATATGAACATGGAATAGGAAATACAGTTTGTCCATTCCAGTCCTTATTATGCTCAGTCCAACGGTCAAGCGGAGGCAAACAACAAGATCATCATCACTTTGTTGAAGAAATTGTTGGAAGCTAATCCGCGTCCGTGGCATGAGACACTTTATGAAACTCTTTGGGCCTACCGCATATCTAAGCGAAATCCCATCGCGACAACACCTTATGCTTTGATGTTCTGCCATGATGCAGTCCTGCCTTTGGAAGTCAACGTCCAATCATTACGAGTTCAAGAGCAACATCAACTCATTGGAAAAGACTACGTTCAGGCTATGTGGCAGGAACATGAAGACCTTAGCGTAAAGCGCTTAGAGGCTTTAGATAGCTTGGTCATGGAGAAGCAACGAGTCGCTCGCGCTTATGACAAGCGGACGTGGGGAAGGAGTTACAGCAAAAGAGAGTTGGTTTGGAAAGCAGTTCTCCCACTTGGCCAGAAGTTAGATGGTCGCGGCAAATGGACTCCAAGATGGGAAGGTCCGTACATCATCCATAAAATCTTATAGAAAGGGGCTTTTCATCTCAACCCGATCAATGGCAGATACTTGAAGAAATACTTTCCCAGTATATAGGACTCGAAGGAGTTGTAGACAGCTTCTTCACATAAAGCTTATGGGACAACTATAGTCTCTCTACGCTCGCAAAGCCCATTTATTAAGGCCTGCCATTGAGGCCCATATGTATCACTTTATTAAGGCCTGCCATTGAGGCCCATTTATTAACTCCTTCTTCACATGGAAGCAGCTATGGAACCCAACATCAGGTCGAGCCGCGCCATTATCTTCGAGAGAGGCAGAGGGCAGAGGAACTGAATATTGGCTTGAGACTCTGCACTCTCTACAACTTTGGCAGCCACCATTTTTTGGGCGTGCAGCCCTAACCCATTCCTTCCGCGACTCCATCTTCCCTTAATCCTCCAAGATTCTGTCAGGAAGAGAGATTTAGAGGAGGTGGCCACCAAAGACCCTTCCATTTGGAGGACTCAGGTCGAGCTGGGTCCAGAAAGAAGGGGTCCGAAGAAGAACAAAGGCCTCAAACTGGATGTCACGCCCCAAATTTTAGAATAATAAATTTAAAATCCGAAACATGAATTACTACAACCCAACAAATAATATCCTGGATTTTTTCTTTCTTAACAAACACACCACATGAAATGAATTTCAAATCCCGAATTTAGCATCGGTTAATTATTACAACTGAAACTCACAAATAAAAGTGTAAAACTCTAAATAAGTATGACAACCTCACAACGTAAATGAAATCAAATAAATGCTGCAACTCCTAAACAGCACGGTCGCCTTCCTGATTATCCTGACTTGCAGGAATATCTGCTACACAATTTAAATAGTGTACCGGGATTGCAACAACACAAAACCCGGTAAGCTTTTCTGAAAGCTCGTATGAGTAAAAAGAAAGAACTGTTGTTTAATTAAGTCATACTTATTATCACCCATGTCAACATTCAACCATTTCCACGTTCACAAAGAAAACAACAATCTCACAATCAATCACCAATCAACAGTTCAACACGACACCTAAATTCACATCTTTCTTCTCAAAACCCCGAAATCGTATTTATAAAAATATACTGTTTTGGCAGACTAGAGCTCTAACTGAATCGTAGCCCGTCACCTGGCCTAGGTTATGGCATCCGACATATTTATCATTATCGTATTTCATTAATATATATACATATATACATATTTAGGACGTCCGATACTCGCACTTAATCTAGCCCCATTACCCGACAAGGGTTGTGGTATCCAACTCACTCAACCAATCGCAACCCATCATCCACCTAGGATTAGAGCGTCTGATTCCCCCATACCTATCACTACGTCGACCCTAAATCCATAAACGAGCACAACAATATGTTTCACACAATGAAATCAATCCATCCAAGATACACAATATTATTATGAAAATTAAGCAATTGAAATATAATACAAATCATCAATTCCAACTCAATCATCATCACTCAACAACACACCACCCAATATATATATTGCACGTAAATATATATATATATATACACACACACACACACATAATCATCCACTCAGGGATGACCAATAATACCATTTATAGTTCACACAAGAAAATCGTGAAATTCATTTGTATAATTAAAATTCATTTTACTTACCTATGGACCTTAACTGATCAAGTCCATGTGATTTTAAAAACAAATATTTAATCCATAAATACTTTTCACACAATTACATAAATAAATTAAAAGCACTCGCTTCGTAATATGAGCCACGTGAGTTTTACTCACCTCAAAACTCCCGCTGGTCAATTTAAACACAAATTACACCGAACCAGCTCACCCAAGTACAAACCGTCAATCACCTAAGCAAATGTGACTTGAATTTAACCAATAATTCCAAAACATACTGAAACTACCATCCAACGGTCGGATTCTAAATTATACGAAAATCCGAAGACGGATTCTCACAAATCGCCTCCCTAATCACCGTTTTGCAATTATACGAAGATCCAACAGTCGAATCTTCGCCCATGACCACACAAAGCCACTGGGATAGTCATATGATCAACATATCAAACTACAAGTCCATCGGACTATCCTAACTTCATAGATCACAAATCTAACGATCAAAAAATCTATCTAAATCTAAAAATTCATAACTAAATCATATGATATCCGAAAAATGCTTATAATATGCCAAAATGATCGTATTGAAATGTAGAATCTTAAAATGTACAGAAACTATATTTTTGACTTCCGTAGGTGGCCGGAAAGAGCAACCAGAGTTAATGGCAGAGCCGTCGCCGACCACCACCGGAGCCGAGCTACTCTTCTTCATTTTAACATGTTGATCATTTTTCATAACTAGCTCAAGATTAGAAAATAACAGGAAGAGATCAAAAAGTACCAAAATAGTCCCGGTGGCCGAAAAATTTCTAGAATCCGGCGAGCTTGAGTTCGAAGTAAAAACTTCAATCAATGACTTCGATCCCTTCTGGAGATTTGTTCAGCAACTCAATGCGAGTTCAGCAAGTCAAGAATCACATGAAACAAAGCTCTACAACTCGAGATATCCGGATCAAAAGTTTCATTCGATCCGATTGGGACTGGCTTCCAGCTGCCGCAACAGGCCACGCTGCCGTGCAAGGTTGCTTCTGGGAGCTTCAGGAGGTCGAGTCGATGTAGAGGGAGAAGTTTAGCATGGGTTAGTGGCCGAAAACACGAGGAGGATGGATTGGTTCGGTTTCGGGTGCAACTGGTTCGAGCTGTTTTGTTGGACCTTGAGGCAGTGTCGAAGGGAGCGACGAAGTCCAGTGGGTAGAGCAGCTCGAGGTGAAGCCAAGAGAGGTTGTCCAACGTCTGGAGGTGGTCAGTGGAGGGAGAACAAGGCTGGAGAAGTTTGCTCTGTTTCAGTGGTTTTGGGATGAGAGAGAGAGGATGAACACGAGTAATAGTGACGGCGACAGAAATGGAAACCCTAAAATGGGAAAGTTTCCAAAAATATATATACCAAGTTGGAAACTTCTTCTAAATGTCATCACTAATTCATAAAAAATATGATTTCTGTGTTCCATATATGCACGAACTCGTATCGACGAGCTCTGCAACTTAGTATAAACTCTAGAGGCTAAGAATGGTTTCATGAGGCGAAGATTTGTGGAGAAGGAGAAAGAGAAGCAAAGATTGGAAGGCCATTGTTTCTAGGTTCGTGGTTTGAGTACTTCCTTTTTAGAGTGCACCTATTTATAGGAAGAGATTGAATGAATCTCTACCCTTGGATGAATGGCTGAGGAGTCAAATCAGTGTCTTTAATCCGGGTTAATTACTTTAATCTCGGAAATGAAGTAAATGTAATGGAGCGTAGGGAATCGAATGGTTTTCAAGGAGGTAACTATTCCATTTTCAATATTAGCTTCCCACAACCGTTTTCAAAGGTTAGTTAATGCGAAATTAAAATTCATTATGATGACAAGACAAAGAGGTTTGCAATTTGGGCTAACGAATGGATCCAGGAAAACTTCAATTCGATACTGTGGTTTATATTGCAACAAAAGATAGTTACATATGTGGTTGTTTTGTTCCTAGAAACACTGTCTACTATACTGTCAAACCCTAAACTATACTGTCAAGGCCCGCAAAATCATGCTTTACACAAAATACCTCAACCTAGAGGCCTACAGCAAGGGCCCCGTTTTCAATCAACAAGGCCCGCTCTTCAGCTTGGGTCAAGCGGCGAGTCAATTCTTCGGAGGCAGCCAAGGTGTAATAACCGTAATTTTCATTTTCATTTCGTGTAATTGTGTGGAACGAATAATGTGTATTAGCACGAATATTACTCGAAACATTTCATTTTTAGAATTATCAATGTTCTGAAACAATTTGTTTTAACAAAAAGCTCGAAATGTCCGATTCAAGAAATCGACTTTTTATACGTACGGAATTTTGGAAAACTTCCTTCATGAAAGTTGTAGAATTCGTCGACACGAGTCCGTGCATATGCAGAACACAAAGATCGGATTTTTGTTGAAGTAGTTATTGCAATTAGAAGAAATTTCCAAATTGGGTATATATAGAAAAAACCCTAGTTTTTTTTTTGGAATGTTTCCATTTTAGTGTGGCCTCCCTTTTATTTTTTGAAAGCACTGTTCATCGTCTCTCTCTTTCTCTCTCTCTCGGCCGAACCCAGAAAACATAGCAAAGGCTCCCCGGCCTCTCTCTCCCTCCACCGGTTACCAAATGGCGTCAGACCACCTCCATTACCTTCATCTCGGCCTTGCGCAGCTGCCAGAGGAAGCCTTGCACCACGACACAGTTACCTTCTTCTAAATGCCGTAACTAATTCATAAAAAATTCGATTTTTGTGTTCCACATATGCTCGAACTCGTATCAACGAGCTCTACAATTTTAATGAAGGAAAGTTTCCCCAATTCTGTATGTACAAAAGGTCGATTTCTCAAATCGAACATTTCGAGTTTTTTGTTAAAACATAAAGTTTCGGAACTTCAATAATCAAGAATAAGATACTTCGAGTCTAAAATTCGAGCAAAAGTACATTAGTAATTCCATACAATTACACGAACTAAAAACGAAATTTGCGGTTATTACAATCTACCCCCCTTAAAGGAATTTCGTCCCGAAATTCAAGTATCCAATTCCCCAAAGAGTTGTGGATACCTAACTCTCATGTTAGACTCTAACTCCCATGATGCATCACCCTCGTCATGATAACTCCACAACACCTTCACAAGCTCAACCTCCTTCCTACGAAGCCTCTTCGTAGACCTATCCAAGATACGAATAGGTTCCACCACAAAGGTCACATCTGTGTTCACCCTGATCGTACCATGATCAATCACGTGGGACTTATCTCGTATATACTTCCTGAGTATAAACACATGAAAGACATTGTGGACACCAGACATGCTAACAGGTAAAGCAAGACAATATGTTAATTTCCCAACCCTTTCCAGAATCTCAAAGGGTCACACATACCTCGGCACGAGTTTTCCCTTTTTGCCAAATCTCACCACACCTTTCATAGGTAAGACCTTCAAGAACACATGATCACCTGCCTCATACTCTACAGGTCTTCTCTTCAAGTCAGCATAACTATTCTGGCCACTCTGAGAGGTTAGGATCCTATCTCGAATAGTAGTGATCTTCTCAGTAGTATCCTGAACAAGTGCAGGACCCAAAAGTCCTTTCTCTCCAACTTCCGCCCAACAGATAAGAGTCCTACATGGCCAACCATAAAGAGCCTCATATGGAGCCATACCAATGCTCGAGTGATAGCTGTTGTTGTCAGCAAACTCTACCAATGATAGATGATCCGCCCAACTTCCCTTGAAGTCAAGAATACAAGCTCTAAGCATATCCTCCATCACCTAATTCACTCTCTCTTCCCATCTGTCTGTGGGTGAAATGTAGTGCTCATAGCTAAAGACGTGCTAAAAGTCTTATAGAATCTATGCCAGAATTCAGATGTGAAACGAGCATCCTGATCAGAAACAATCGTGACAGGCACACCATGAAGCCCCACTATCTCATTCACATATAACTTACACAACGCATCCCCTGAGTAAGTTTTCGCCACCAAAAGGAAGTGTGCATAACATTGCCTGGACTTAGGCAATCTAGTCACAAAGTCCATGGAGATATCTTCTCATTTCCATACCGGAATTGGCAAAGGTTGCAGTATTCCTAAGGGCCTCTGAGGCTCTGCCTTCACTTGCTGACATGTAAGACACTTTGACACATGTTCTGCCACATCCCTCTTCATTCCATACCACCAAAACTGTCTTCATAGATCCATATACATTTTGGTACCCCTTGGATGTATCGTGTATCTAGATCTATGTGCTACCCGCATGACCTCTTCTTTGAGGTTATCAACACTTGGGACATACAATCTTCCTCGAAATCTCAACCCTCCATCTGTCCCAACGGCCCACTCAGAAGGGTCTGCCACATTCAGATCAGCAGTCATCTCAGCAATCCTCGCCTGAGCGAACTCATCAAGTGTCTGACCCTGAATGATCCTGGAAGTCAAGGTGGACTGAAAGGTGATACTACCGAGAAAGATTTCATGTCCAACTCCTGCGGGCATAAGATCAAATTCGGATGCAGCTTCTAACATGAGCCACTCCTGCACTATAAACGATGCCATGAGTACTCAGGGTTTCCTACTCAAAGTATCTGCCACTACGTTGGCATTTCTAGGATGATACTGCAAAGTGAAATCATAGTCTTTGATGAGCCCTATCCATCTCCTCTGCCTTATGTTCAACTCCTTTTGGGAGAACAGGTATTTCAAACTCTTATGATCCGAAAAGAGCTTTAATTTGTCACTATAAAGATAGTGCCTCCAAATCTTCAAAGCAAATACCACTGCGGCTAACTCTAGATCATGAATGGGGTAGTTCCGCTCATGAACCTTCAGTTATCTAGAACCATAGGTAACCACACCACCATTTTGCATCAGCACACACCCCAAACCCTGATGAGATGCATCGCTGTAGATGACTAACCCACCACAACTAGTAGGAATAGTCAACACTGGAGCCGTAGTCAATCTGGTCTTCAGCTTATTAAAAGCCTTCTCACACTCATCCGACCACACGAACTGAGTGTCCTTCATTGTCAATTTGGTCAAAGCTGAAGCAATACCAGAAAACCCTTCAATGAAACACCTATAATACCCTGCCAATCCAAGGAAGCTACGGATTTCTGTAACCTTAGTAGGGCGACTCCAACTCATCACTACTTCAACTTCGAAGGATCCACAGAAACTCCATCATTCGAGACCACATGACCAAGGAACTTGACTTCACTCTGCCAGAAATCGCACTTCTCAAACTTGGCAAATAATTTCTTCTCTCTCCACGTCTGTAGCACAATCCGCAAATGCTTCTCATGCTCGTCTGACGACCGTGAATAAATCAATATGTCGTTAACGAGCACTATGACAAACTGATTCAAGTAAGGACTGAAAGTACTGGTCATCAAGTCCATGAATGCTGCAGGTGCATTAGTGAGACCAAAAGGCATGACAAGGAACTCAAAATGTTTATACCTGGTCCTGAATACCGTCTTTGGGATATCCTCATCCCTCACCCTTAACTGGTGATACCCATATCTCAAATCAATCTTTGAGAACACAGTAGCTTCCCTAAACTGATCAAACAAGTCATCAATCCTAGGTAACGGGTACCTGTTCTTAATGGTCATCTTGTTCAGCTGTCGATAATCCATACATAATCGAAGTGAATTATACTTCTTCTTCACAAAAAACACTGGTGTACCCCAAGGAGATACACTAGCCTTAATGAACCCTTGCGCAAGTAATCCCTCAATCTAAACCTTTAACTCCTGAAGTTCAGTTTGTGCCATTCGACAGGGTGCCTTCGATATAGGAGAAATACTTGGTATCACATCAATGGAGAAGTCCATTACCCTTTTCAAAGGTAACCCAGGTATCTCCTAAAACACGTCAGCATAGTCTGAAACTACAGGAATCTCTGTAATCCTTGAAGTACTGCTCCCTGATTCAATATGGGCCAAAATCCCCGCCCTCATGGCAATGTCGGATTTTAGACAACGGTAGTGAAACACTGGTTGTCCAGGGACATGAAAGGACACAATCATTCTAAAATAATCAATCACAGCATAGTTCGGGCTCAACCAATCCATACCCAAAATCACAATCAAAGATGCAGATCCCAATAGGGTAATCATCACAAAACATGTTAAGCTCAAGAGACATACCGAGAGGTGATTTAACACATAATGATCTAGTAAGAGGTATGACAATCAAACCCAACACATCCACAACCGAACTAGATATGAAGGAGTGTGCGGCTCCTGTATCAAGCAGTACTCTAGCAAGATAATGATAAACAAATAGAGTACCTTCCACCCCAAACTTGGGTGCTCTCCCAAACTTGGTTGCTCCCAAGCGGTTAATTTCCTTCGCTAGCACTAACAAGCGAGCATGATCATCAACCATGCCCACAGGCGGAATATGCTGATCATTATGAGGTGCCTCTACCTCCACCTAATATGCATCATCAACCGGAGGGGCCCTACCCTACCCCGGCCTCTACCCCTACCACGAGGTCTGCCTCTACCACGACCTCTAGTTTCGTTTCCCTCAATCTCCATCACTTATTAAGCAGGGCATACTTGGTTAATACACACATAACACTTAAACATAGCATAATTCAATGAAAGTCCATATTAACCAAGTAACTAACATACAAGACGACGCCTAAAGTTCCTAGCCAACCTAATGCTCTCACATACCCAATGGCACACGATGAGGATCCGCTGTAGACGGGTCATCACTCAGAGAGTATTGACACATCACCAAATATGTACCTTACGCTTTGATACCAAACTTTTACGCCCCGAATTTAGAATAATAAATTCAAAATCCAAAACATGAATTACAACAACCCAACAAATAATATCCTGGATTTCTTTCTTTTTTTCTTAACAAACACACCCCATGAATTGAATTTCAAATCCCAAATTTTGCCTCGGTTAATTATTACAACTGAAACTCACAAATAAAATTGTAAAGCTCTAAATGAGGATGACAACCTCACAACATAAATGAAATCAAATAAATGCTACAAATCCTAAACAGCACAGTCGCCTCCCTGATTATCCTGACCTGCAGGAATATCCGCTACACCTTTTGAATAGTGTACTGGGATTGCAACAACACAAAGCCCGGTTAGCTTTTTGGAAGCTCGTATGAGTAAAAAGAAAGAACTGTTGTTTAATTAAGTAATATTTATTAACTGAATCGTAGCCCGTCACCTGGCCTAGGTTATGGCATCCGACATATTTATCGTTATCATATTTCATCAATATATATACATATTCAGAACGTCCGATACTCGTACTTAATCTAGCCCCATTACCCGACAAGGGTTGTGGCACCCAACTCACTCAACCAATCGTAACCCATCATCCACATAGGATTAGAGAGTCCGATTCCCCCATACCTGTCACTACGTCGACCATGTATCCATAAACGAGCACAACAATATGTTTCACACAATGAAATCAACCCATCCAAGATACACAATATTATTATGAAATTTAAGCAATTGAAATTTAATACAAATCATCAATTCCAACTCAATCATCATCACTCAACAACACACCACCCAATATATATATTACATGTAAATATATATATATATATATATATATATATATATATATACACACGCAATCATCCACTCAGAGATGACCACTAATACCATCTATAGTTCACACAAGAAAATCGTGAAATTCATTTGTATAATTAAAATTCATTTTACTTACCTATGGACAGTAGTTGATCAAGTCCTTGTGATTTAAAAAAAAAAAATTTAATCCATATATATTTTTCACACTATTACGTCAAAATAAATAAATTAAAAGCACTCGCTTCGTAATATGAGCCACGTGAGTTTTACTCACCTCAAAACTCCCGCTGCGTCTTTAATTTAAACACAAATCATACATAACCAGCTCACCCAAGTACAAACCGTCAATCACCTAATCAAATGTGATTTGAATTTAGCTAATAATTCCAAAACATACTTAAACTACTATCCAATGGTCGGATTCTAAATTATACGAAAATCCGACGGACGGATTCTCACGCTTCTCCTCCTTAATCACCGTTTTACAATTATACGAAGATCTAACGGTCGGATCTTCACCCATGACCACACAAAGCCGCTGGGACAGTCATATTATCAACATATCAAAACTACAAATCCATCAGACGGTTCTAACTTCACAGATCACAAATCTAACGATCGAAATCAAAAAATTCCTAACTAAATCATACGATACCTGAAAAATGCGTATTATATGCCGAAATGATCGTATTGAAATGTAGAATCTTAAAATGTACAGAAACTATATTTTTGACCCCCAGAGCTGGCTAGAAAGGGCCGCCGGAGTTAATGGCAAAGCTGCCACCGACCACTACCAATGGTGTCGGAGCCGAGCCGCTCTTCTTCATTTTAACATGCTGATCATTTTTCATAACTAGCTCAAGATTAGAAAATAACAGGAAGAGACCGAAAAGTACCAAAGTAATCACGGTGGCCGGGAAATTTCCAGAATCCAGCGAGCTTGGGTTCGACGTAAAAACTTCAACCAATGGCTTCGATCCCTTCTGGAGATTTGTTCAGCAACTCAAGGCGAGTCAAACCAAGAATCACGCGAACGAAGCTCTATAACTCGAGATATCCGGATCGAAAGTTTCAGCTGCAGCCACAGGCCACTCCGCCGTGCAAGGTTGCTTCTGGGAGCTTCAGGAGGTCAAGTCGACGTAGAGGGAGAAGTTTCTCGTGGGTTGGTGGCCGAAAACACGAGGATGATGGTTTGGTTTTGTTTCTGGTGCAACTGGTTCGACCTATTTTGTCAGACCTTGAGGCCATGCCGGGGGGGAGCAACGACGTCCAGCAGGTAGAGCAGCTCGAGATGAAGCCAAGGGAGGTGGTCCGACTTGCTTTGTTTAGGTGGTTTCGGACGAGAGAGAGAGGATGAAGACGAGCAATAGTGACGGCGACAGAAATGGAAACCCTAAAATGGAAAAGTTTCCGAAAATATATATACCAAGTTGGAAACTTCTTCTAAATGCCATCACTAATTCATAAAAAATACGATTTCTGTGTTCCGTATATGCATGGACTCGTATCGACGAGCTCTACAACTTTCAAGAATGAAGTTTTCCCAAATTTTGTATGTATAAAAAGTCGATTTCTCAAATCGAACATTTCGAGCTTTTTGTTAAAACGTAAATTTTCGGAACTTCAATAATCAAGAATAAGATACTTCGCATCTAACATTCGAGCAAAAGTACAACAGTAATTCCACACAATTACACGAACTGAAAACGAAATTTACGGTTATTACAGTGGCCTTCCTCCCTTCCTCGGATTCCCCTCGTGCTTCTTAACCTCTTAAAGCCTATATATTCCATCCAGGCTTTCAAAGGTTAAAAAACACGGGGTTGCCTGAGTTTAAGCCATAAGGCAGTCCCGGCTAGAGATTTTGCCATAAGGCATAAACTCTAGAGGCTGAGAATGGTTTCATGAGGCAAAGATTTATGGAGAAGGAAAAAGAGAAGCAAAGATTGGAAGGCCATTGTTTTCGGGTTCGTGGTCTGAGTATTTCCTTTTCAGAGTCCACCTATTTATAGGAAGAGATTAAATGAATCTCTACCCTTGGATGAATGGCTGAGGAGTCAAATCAGTGTCCTTAATCCGGGTTAATTACTTTAATCTCGGAAATGAAGGAAACGTAATGGAGCGTAGGGAACCGAATGGTTTTCGAGGAGGTAACTATTCCATTTTCAATATTATCTTCCCACAACCGTTTTCAACGGTTAGTTAATGCGAAATTAAAGTTCATTATGATGACAAGACAAAGAGGTTTGCAATTTGGGCCAGCGAATGGATCCAAGAAAACTTCATTTCGATACTTTGGTTTATATTGCAACAAAAGATAGTTACATATGTGGTTGTTTTGTTCCTAGAAAAACTGTCTGCTATACTGTCAAGGCCTAAAGTGGCCGGCCCGCAAAATCAAGGTTTACACAAAATACCTCAACCTGGAGGCTTACAGCAAGGGCCCCGTTTTCAATCAACAAGGCCCTCTCTTCAGCTTGGGTCAAGCGGTGAGTCAATTCTTCTGAGGCAGCCAAGGTGTAATAACCGTAATTTTCATTTTCATTTCGTGTAATTGTGTGGAACAAATAATGTGCATTTGCACGAATATTACTCGAAACATTTCATTTTTAGAATTATCGATGTTCTGAAACAATTTGTTTTAACGAAAAGCTCGAAATGTCCGATTCAAGAAATCGACTTTTTATACGTACGGAATTTGGGAAAACTTCCTTCATGAAAGTTGTAGAACTCGTCGACACGAGTCCGTGCATATTCACAACACAAAGATCGAATTTTTGTTGAAGTAGTTATTGCAGTTGGAAGAAATTTCCAAATTGGGTATATATAGAAACAACCCTAGTTTTTTTTTAATGGTTCCATTTTAGTCTGGCCTCCCTTTATTTTTAGAAAACACTGTTCATCGTCTCTCTCTCTCTCTCGGCCGAACCCAGAAAATAGAGCAAAGGCTCCCCGGCCTCTCTTTCCCTCCACCGGCCACCAAACGGCATCGGACCACCTTCATTACCTTCGTCTTGGCCTTGCGCAGCTGCCAGAGGAAGTCTTGCACCACGACACGGTCGCAGCGGTGGCGGGAAGCTCCGCCGAGTTTGAGCTCATTTTGGTTCCAAGATTGATATCTCAAGCTACCAGTCATCACTCCTCGCCAAACTCCATCCAAGAGCTCGCCTCAACTTCCTGAAACTCCCAGAAGTGTCCTTGCACGGCGGGGCTGAGCGTGGTGGCTGCTGGAAGCCAGCCCCTATCTAAATCAAAACCGAGCTATCGATCCCGATATCTCGAGCTATAAGCCATCGTTTTGAGTGATTCTTAAACTGGTGAGCTCGCCTTGAGTTGCTGAACAAATCTCCAGAAGAAATCGAAGCGAGTTGTTAAAGTTTTTACGTGCATCGGAGCACCTGTCGGATTCTGGAATTTTTCCGGCCACCGTAGCTTGTAAGGTAGAATTCGATCCCTTCCTGATGTTTTTTGATATCATGTCTTTAGAGTTTTTTGATAAGCATGATGAGATGAAGACGAGCAGCCTGGCCAGGACACCATGGGTCGGCGGCAGCTCTACCATTAACTCCAGCGGCCCTTTCCAGCCACCTCCGAGGGTCAAAAATTTCAATACGCTCATTTCGTTATATTATACGTATTTTTTGGATATCGTATGATTTAGTTATGAATTTTGACATTTCGATCGATTTCGATCGTTAGATTTATGATCTGTGAAGTTAGGACCGTCTGATGGACTTGTAGTTTTGATGTTGATCATATGACTGTCCCAGTGGCTTTGTGTGGTCATGGGTGAACATCTGACCGTTAGATCTTCGTATAATTGCAAAACGGTGATTAGGGAGGCGATTCGTGAGAATCCGTCCGTCTGATTTTCGTATAATTTAGAATCCGACCGTTGGATGGTAGTTTAAGTATGTTTTGGAATTATTAGCTAAATTCAAGTCATATTTGATTAGGTGATTGACGGTTTTTACTTTTAATTAATTTATTTTGTCGTAATTGTGTGAAAAATATTTATGAAAAAAATATTTGTTTTTAAAATCACATGGACTTGATAATTATGTTTCGTAGGTAAGTAAAATGAATTTTAATTATACAAATGAATTTCATGATTCACTTGTGTGAACTATAGATGGTTTTTTCGGTCATCCCTGAGTAGATGATTACGTATATATATATTTACGTGGAATATATATATTGGTTGTTGTGTTGTTAAGTGATGATATGATTGAGTTGGAATGATGATTTCGAATTACATTTGAAAGCTTAATTTTATAATAATATTGTGTATGTTGGATTGGTTGATTCATTATGTGAAACATATTATTGTGCTCGATTATGGATTTAGGGTCGACGTAGTGACTTGTATGGGGGAATTAGATGCTCTAATCCTAGGTGGATGATGGGTTACGAATGGATTGAGTAAGTTGGATGCCACAACCCTTGTCGAGTAATGGGGCTAGATTGAGTATCAGTATCGGACGTTCTAAATATGTATATATGTGTATATATTGATGAACTACGATAATGATAAATATGTCCGATGTCATTTCCTAGGCCAGCCAAACACCGTATTATTATAAATACGATTTTAGGGTTTTGAGAAGAAAGATGTGAGTTTAGATTCCGCGTTGAATTGTTGATTTGGTGGTTGATTATTGAGTTTGTGGTTCTTCGTGGATGTTGAAAATGTTGGGTGTTAACTTTGGTGAAAATGAATATAATTTAATAAAATAATCGTTCTTTCTTATTTACTCATACTAGATTTTAAAAAGCTTACCGGGTTTTGTGTTGTTGCAATCCCGGTACACTATTCAAATGGTGTAGCGGATATTCCTGCATGTCAGGATAATCAGGGAGGCGACCGTGTTGTTTAGGAGTTGCAGCATTTATTTGATTTCATTTATGTTGTTAGGTTTGTTATACTAATTTAGAGCTTTACAATTTAATTTGTGAGTTTGAGTTGTAACAATTAACAAAGACTAAAATTTGGGATTTGAAATTCAATTTGTGTGGTGTGGTTGTTAAGGAAAAATTTTCATGATGATTATTTTTGAGTTGTGGTAATTCATGTTATGGATTTTGAATTTTGATTCTAAAATTCGGGGTGTGACAGTTTGGTATCAGACATAAGGTACATATTTGGTGATATGTCAATACTCTCCGAGTGATGGCCCGTCTGCAGCGGATCCCCATTGTGTGCTCTTCGGTATTGACAAAGTCATTGGGTATGTGAGAGTGTTAGGTTTTCTAGGAACGTTAGTACGTCATAAAAACTTTAGGCGTCGTCTTGTATGCTAGTTACTTGGTTAATATGGACTTGCATTGACTTATGGCATGTTTAAGTGTTATGCGTGTATTAACCAAGTATAGGGGAAGATGACTATTGTCACAGCCCCGAATTTTATGAATAACAATTCATAATCCGAAACATGAAAATTTTTCTTTTCTTAACTCACTCACCACACGAAATAAAATCAAACCGACTTAGTCTCGGTTAATTATTACAACATAAATCCAAAATGTAATGTAAAGCTCTAAATGAGCATACACACACACACCTCACAACTAAATAAATAACAAAACTGCTGTAACACCTAAGCAGCTCGGTCACCTCCCTGGTTATCCTGACCTGCAGGAATATCCGCTACACCATTGAATAGTGTACCGGGATTGCAACAACACAAAACCCGGTAAGCTTATGAAAGCTTGTATGAGTAAAAGAAGGAAATGTTACTTAATTTAAACTCTTTTAATTCCCACATACAGCAACACTCAATTATTTCCACATATACAAATAATAACAATCTCAATCAACACCAATTCAATATATATAGTCAACTCCAATCACTACTTTCCCCACGACTCTCTTCATCGTATTTATAAAAATACGGTACTTGACAGACTAGAGCTCTAACTGAATCGTAGCCCGTCACCTGGCCTAGGTTATGGCATCCGACATATTTATCAATTATTGTATTTCATCAATATGCATACCTATATACATATTTAGAACGTCCAATAATTTCACATACTCAACCAATCGTATCCCATCATCCACACTAGGATTAGAGCGTCCGATTACCCACACCGGTCAATGTTAACCCTAAACCCATAAATGAACCCAACATATCACATCACATACTGATATCAACCCAACCAAGATACATCATATTATTATGGAATTACACAATCGTAATAAAATCAACTCATCAATTCCACTCAATCATATCATAAATCAAACAATCCACTCATCAATATATATTTTCCACGTAAATATATATATACGTAATCATCCACTCAGGAATGACCACTAATACCATCTATAGTTCACACAAGAAAATTATGAAATTCATTTGTATAGTTAAAATTCATTTTACTTACCTATGGACCGTGGTAATTCAAGTCCATGAAATTTTAAAACAAATATTTAATCCGCAAATATTTTTCACACAATTACCAAAAATAAATAAATTAAAATGCTCGGTTCGTAATATGAACCACATGAGTTTTACTCACCTCGAACTCCTGCTGCGTCTTCTATATATATATAACTCACAAAAATCCAATGCTCGTCAACTCAAGCCGTCAAGTACCTAATCAAGTATGGTCTTTACTTAGCAACGAAGCATGAAATAAACCTAATTGATGATCCAACGGTCGGATTTCTAAAATAAAGATAATCCAACGGTTAGATCCTCACGGATTGCCCATGGAAACATCCTATCAAAATTATACGAAAATCCGATGGACGGATCTTCGTTAATAGCTTCCCGAATCACTATTTTATAATTATACGATGATCCAAAAGTCGGATCTTCGCCCGTGACCACACAAAGTCATCGGGACAGTCATATGAACATCATATTAAAATTTGAAGTAAAACCGATGGTCTGATCTTCGTAAATCTCAAACCGAAGGTAAATTGTAAAACCGTAAATAGTAACGTTAAAACAGAAATTGACTATTTATCAACTTTTTCTAACATGACCAAGTTATATCTCAAAACGCTCGTATGGATGCATAGATCATCGTCCAGATAATAAAAACTCAAAATTCGGTCCGACGCGCCGCCACACGCGGCGGTCAGACGGTGGTCAACGCGGCGGTCAACACCGGTCAACCACCTCCGATGCAAAAGTCGTCAACTACAAACTTCTTCAAAATGAAATTTTGAACAACTTTAATACCTGACTTTTTCGGAGATGAGGTCTGGATCGTCCTAGATCGGGCTTTGAAGTTGGATTAATCTCGGCCCTCTGATCAGTCTCCAGATCGAATCAGGGACGTCGAAATCTTCAACTCTTGATCTACCACTCTACACTCAAAATCGTGATGCAAGCTATATATGGGGATGATCAGAAGGAAGAGCACGTCACGAAAATGGGGACGATCGGCCCGTGCACCACCGGAAAAGGGGTTTTCCGGCCGGGTCGGGTTTTCACTTCGGGAGGAGGCTTCGATCCACGTCTGGAGGCAGCGGCGGGGCGCGACGATGGCGGGGATCGCCCAGGCGCGAGGCGGCGACGCGGGAGAAGGCCGGGTCCGGCGGCGGCGGGGTCGGGAGGCCCGACTTCCAGTCGGGTCGGGTCGCTGGGTCGGAAGGCGCAGTGACCAGGCCGAGAGAGAGAGACGGGGGACTGATGTGCAATAATGGAATTTTTTCGTCCTTCACAACAAACTCAGATTTTTCCACTATTTATAGAAAAATTTCGATTTTCAAATATTCATAACTTATTCATACGAACTCCGAATAATACGTTCCACATATGCACGGACTCGTATCGACGAGTTCTACAACTTTCATGAAGGAAGTTTTCCCAAATTTTGAACGTATAAAAAGTCGATTTACACGACCCCCTAAATAACGTTCGTTTTTGAAAATAAAATCATTCGGAACCAATTTTCTCAACCCACGACAATCCAAATAATCTCAAATGTCATAATTCAATTTATATAACAATTATTGAATTACATAAATTTATTGTATGAAAATCAGGGTCTTCACAGTCTACCCTCCTTAAAAGAATTTCGTCCCGAAATTCAAGCATGTTCGTCCACAAAAAGCTGAGGATATCTCTTCCTCATGTCAGACTCCAATTCCCATGACGCATCACCCTCATCATGATGACTCCACAACACCTTCACAAGATCAACCTCTTTCCTACGAAGTTTCTTTGTAGACCTATCCAAGATACGAACAGGTTCAACTACAAACGTCACATCCGAGTTCACTTCGATCGTACCGTGATCAATCACGTGAGACTCGTCTCGTACATACTTCCTGAGCAGAGACACATGGAAGACACTGTGCACACCCGACATGCTAACAGGTAAAGCAAGACGATATGCCAAGTTACCAACCCTTTCTAGAATCTCAAAGGGTCCGACATACCTCGGTGCGAGTTTCCCCTTCTTGCCAAATCTCACCACACCTTTCATAGGTGAGACTTTCAAGAACACATGATCACCTGTCTCAAACTCCAACGGTCTCCTCTTCAAGTCGGCATAACTCTTCTGTCTACTCTGAGCGGTTCTGATTCTGTCCCGAATAGTAGTGACCTTCTCTGTAGTCTCCTGTACAATCTCAGGTCCGATGAGTCCTTTATCCCCTGCTTCCGCCCAACAGATAGGAGTCCTACATGGCCTACCATAAAGAGCCTCATATGGAGCCATACCAATACTAGAGTGATAGCTGTTGTTGTAGGCAAACTCTACCAATGGCAGATGATCCGCCCAACTACCCTTAAAATCCAGAACACAAGCTCTGAGCATGTCCTCCATCACCTGATTCACTCTCTCGGTCTGTCCATCTGTTTGTGGGTGAAATGCAGTGCTCATAGCAAGAGACGTACCAAATGCCTTGTGGAACCTACGCCAGAATTCTGATGTGAAACGAGCATCACGATCCGATACAATCGTCACAGGCACTCCATGAAGCCTCACTATCTCGTTCACATATATCTTACACAATGCATCACCTGAGTATGTTTTTGCCACCGGAAGGAAGTGTGCTGATTTGGTCAACCGGTCAACAATCACCCAAATCGAGTCATAACTTTGCCTGGATCTGGGCAATCCAGTTACAAAGTCCATAGAGATATCTTCCCATTTCCATACAGGAATCGATAAGGGGTTCAGCATTCCTGCTGGTCTCTGATGCTCTGCCTTCACCTGTTGACAGGTAAGACATTTCGACACGTGTTCCGCCACATCCCTCTTCATACCATACCACCAAAACTGCCTCCGTAGATCCATATACATTTTAGTACCTCTTGGATGTATAGTATATCGAGACCTATGTGCTTCCCGCATGATCTCCTCCCTGAGGTTATCAACACTTGGTACATACAATCTCCCTCGAAATCTCAACCCTCCATCAGCCCCAATCAACCACTCAGAAGGACCCTCCACATCCGGGTCAGCAGTCATCTCAGCAATCCTCGCCTGAGCAAACTCATCAAGTGTCTGACCCTGAATGATCCTGGAGATCAAGGTGGGCTGTAAGGTGATACTACCGAGAAAGATTCCCTGTCCTGCTCCTGCGGGCATAAGGTCGAACTCAGATGCAGCTTCTAACATGCGCCACTCCCGCACCATAATCGATGCCATGATTACCCGCGGTTTCCTACTCAAAGCATCCGCCACCACATTCGCCTTTCCGGGATGATACTCCAAGGTGAAATCATAGTCCTTAATGAGCTCCATCCATCTCCTCTGCCTCATGTTCAATTCCTTCTGAGAGAATAGATACTTCAAACTCTTGTGATCAGAAAAGAGTTCAAATTTCTCACCATAAAGATAGTGTCTCCAAATCTTCAAGGTAAACACCACAGCTGCTAGCTCTAGATCATGAGTAGGGTAATTCCGCTCATGTACCTTCAACTGTCTAGAACCATAAGCAACAACACTACCATTCTGCATTAACACACACCCCAAACCCTGATGAGATGCATCGCTGTAAATGACTAATCCACCACCACTAGTAGGAATAGTCAACACCGGAGCTGTAGTCAATCTAGTCTTCAGCTCAATGAAAGCCTTCTCACACTCATCCGACCATACGAACTGAGTGTCCTTCCTGGTCAATTTGGTCAAAGCCGAAGCAATACCAGAAAACCCTTCAATGAAGCGCCTGTAATAACTGGCCAATCCAAGGAAGCTACGGATTTCTGTAACCGTAGTAGGGCGACTCCAACTCATCACTGCTTCAACCTTTGAAGGATCCACAGAAACTCCATCCTTCGAGACCACATGACCAAGGAACTTGACTTCACTCTGCCAGAAGTCGCATTTCTCGAACTTGGCAAATAGTTTCTGCTCCCTCAATGTCTGCAGCACTATCCGCAGATGTCTCTCATGCTCCGCTGACGACCTTGAATATATCAATATGTCATCAACGAACACTACCACGAACTGATCCAAGTAAGGACTGAACGTACGGTTCATCAAATCCATAAATGCTGCGGGGGCATTCGTGAGACCAAAAGGCATGACAAGAAACTCAAAATGTCCATACCTGGTCCTGAACGCCGTCTTTGGAATATCTTCCTCCTTCACCCTCAACTGGTGATATCCAGACCTCAAGTCAATCTTCGAGAACACAGTAGCTTCTCTAAGCTGATCAAACAAGTCATCAATCCGAGGTAAAGGGTACCTATTCTTGATGGTCACCTTGTTCAACTGTCGATAATCCACACATAGACGAAGTGAACTATCCTTCTTCCTCACAAACAACACTGGTGCACCCCAAGGAGACACACTTGCCTGAATGAACCCTTGTGCAAGTAAGCCCTCAATCTGCACCTTCAACTCCTGGAGTTCAGCTGGAGCCATTCGATAGGGTGCTTTCGACACAGGTGAAGTACCTGGTATCACATCAATGGAGAAGTCCATTACCCTTTTCGGGGGTAACCCAGGGATCTCCTGAAACACGTCTTCATACTCTGAAACTACAGGAATCCCTGTAATCTTCGAAGTACTACTCCCTGATTCAATATGGGCCAGAATTCCTATCCTCATGGTGATGTCAGACTTCAGGCAACGGTAATGAAACACCGGTTGTTCCGGAACATGGAAGGACACAATCATCCTAAAGCAATCAATAACAGCATGGTTCGGGCTCAACCAATCCATACCCAAAATCACATCATACGTGTGATCCGGAATCACAATCAAAGATGCAGAGAACTCTCTGCCACCAATCCCAATAGGGCAATCATCACAAAGCATGCTAAGCTCAAGAGACACACCGAGAGGTGATGTAACACACAATGATCTAATCAGAGGCATAGCAATCAAACCCAAAACATCCACAACCGAACTAGATATGAAAGAGTGTGAGGCTCCCGTATCAAATAGTACTCTAGCAAGAAAGTGATAAACAGATAAGGTACCTTCCACTCCCGTGCCTGCCTGACCAACGGCAAAGACTCTAGCATGAGCAGGTGGTAGTTGCCTCTGCTGGTTACCCTGCACTCTACCCTGATTTCGAGGACACTCTCTAGCCTGATGCCCTGCCTGTCCACAACTGTAGCATAACCTACCCCGTGGCTTCGTGCACGCACGAGAGATGTGGCCCGGCTCGCCACAGTTAAAGCACTTCACTGAAGCTGCTGGTGCTATCTGCCTGATAGGCATAGCCTGCACAGGAGGAGCTACTGCTGGCCTAGCTGGAGTCTGATGCTGAAACTGAGTTCTCTGTCTCTTCCAGAACCCACCCCTGAAGTCTCTAGCTCTACTGCTCCCTGCTATGGCCTTTCCCTTACCCTGGAAGTCTCTCTCAGCAGACTCCTTCTCCCTACGGATCAGGTTCTGCTGCTCAATGATCTGTGCCTTAGCCAAGATCTCTCTCTTGGTCTTCAGCTCCAAGATAGCTACATCACGCTCAATCGAAGGGCTCAACCCTCTCTGAAACTTCTTGGCCAAGTCCTCATCCTCCATCTGCCTCACATACTTGTACAATCTGGAGAACTCTGCATCATACTCAATGACTGTCATCTTCCCCTGTACAAGTGCAAGGAACTCTCTCTCCAACCTCTCCTTCACTGCTGGTGGAAAGTACTTCTCTCTGAACAGCCTCTCAAAGCCGTCCCATGTCAAGGTAGACACCTCAATGCTCCTCTGAGTGACGTTCCACCACACTCTAGCCTCATCCTTCAGCATGAAAGCGGCTAGCTTCCTCTTGTCGGTCTCAGTGCAATCAAGCAGATCGAAATAAGTCTGCAAATCCTCTATCCAGCGATCCGCCACCATATAATCTGTGCCTCCTCCAAACTTGGTTGCTCCCAAGCGAGTAATTTCCCTTGCTAGCATCAGTAAGCGAGCAGGATTATCAATCACAGCCACAGGAGGAATAGGCTGATCCTCATAAGGTGCATCTTCCTCCGACTCGAATACTTCTTCAACTGGAGGGGCCCTACCCCTTCCTCGGCCTCTACCCCTGCCACGAGGTCTACCTCTACCCCGACCTCTGGCTTCGTTTCCCTCAATCTCCATTACCTAATAAGCATGATATACTTGATTAATACACGCATAACACTTAAACAAAACATAAGTCAAATGCAAGTCCATATTAACCAAGTACTGATCATACATAACGATGCTTAAATTTCCTAAAAATACTAACGTTCCTAGCCAACCTAACGCACTCACATACCCAATGACATTGTCAATACCGAAGAGCACACGATGGGGATCCGCTGCAGACGGGCCATCACTCGGTAAGTATTGACATATCACCAAATATGTACCTTACGCTCTGATACCAAACTGTCACGCCCCGAATTTTATGAATAACAATTCATAATCCGAAACATGAAAATTTTTCTTTTCTTAACTCACTCACCACACGAAATAAAATCAAACCGACTTAGTCTCGGTTAATTATTACAACATAAATCCAAAATGTAATGTAAAGCTCTAAATGAGCATACACACACACCTCACAACTAAATAAATAACAAAACTGCTGTAACACCTAAGCAGCTCGGTCACCTCCCTGGTTATCCTGACCTGCAGGAATATCCGCTACACCATTGAATAGTGTACCGGGATTGCAACAACACAAAACCCGGTAAGCTTATGAAAGCTTGTATGAGTAAAAGAAGGAAATGTTACTTAATTTAAACTCTTTTAATTCCCACATACAGCAACACTCAATTATTTCCACATATACAAATAATAACAATCTCAATCAACACCAATTCAATATATATAGTCAACTCCAATCACTACTTTCCCCACGACTCTCTTCATCGTATTTATAAAAATACGGTACTTGACAGACTAGAGCTCTAACTGAATCGTAGCCCGTCACCTGGCCTAGGTTATGGCATCCGACATATTTATCAATTATTGTATTTCATCAATATGCATACCTATATACATATTTAGAACGTCCAATAATTTCACATACTCAACCAATCGTATCCCATCATCCACACTAGGATTAGAGCGTCCGATTACCACACCGGTCAATGTTAACCCTAAACCCATAAATGAACCCAACATATCACATCACATACTGATATCAACCCAACCAAGATACATCATATTATTATGGAATTACACAATCGTAATAAAATCAACTCATCAATTCCACTCAATCATATCATAAATCAAACAATCCACTCATCAATATATATTTTCCACGTAAATATATATATACGTAATCATCCACTCAGGAATGACCACTAATACCATCTATAGTTCACACAAGAAAATTATGAAATTCATTTGTATAGTTAAAATTCATTTTACTTACCTATGGACCGTGGTAATTCAAGTCCATGAAATTTTAAAACAAATATTTAATCCGCAAATATTTTTCACACAATTACCAAAAATAAATAAATTAAAATGCTCGGTTCGTAATATGAACCACGTGAGTTTTACTCACCTCGAACTCCTGCTGCGTCTTCTATATATATATAACTCACAAAAATCCAATGCTCGTCAACTCAAGCCGTCAAGTACCTAATCAAGTATGGTCTTTACTTAGCAACGAAGCATGAAATAAACCTAATTGATGATCCAACGGTCGGATTTCTAAAATAAAGATAATCCAACGGTTAGATCCTCACGGATTGCCCATGGAAACATCCTATCAAAATTATACGAAAATCCGATGGACGGATCTTCGTTAATAGCTTCCCGAATCACTATTTTATAATTATACGATGATCCAAAAGTCGGATCTTCGCCCGTGACCACACAAAGTCATCGGGACAGTCATATGAACATCATATTAAAATTTGAAGTAAAACCGATGGTCTGATCTTCGTAAATCTCAAACCGAATGTAAATTGTAAAACCGTAAATAGTAACGTTAAAACAGAAATTGACTATTTATCAACTTTTTCTAACATGACCAAGTTATATCTCAAAACGCTCGTATGGATGCATAGATCATCGTCCAGATAATAAAAACTCAAAATTCGGTCCGACGCGCCGCCACACGCGGCGGTCAGACGGTGGTCAACGCGGCGGTCAACACCGGTCAACCACCTCCGATGCAAAAGTCGTCAACTACAAACTTCTTCAAAATGAAATTTTGAACAACTTTAATACCTGACTTTTTCGGAGATGAGGTCTGGATCGTCCTAGATCGGGCTTTGAAGTTGGATTAATCTCGGCCCTCTGATCAGTCTCCAGATCGAATCAGGGACGTCGAAATCTTCAACTCTTGATCTACCACTCTACACTCAAAATCGTGATGCAAGCTATATATGGGGATGATCAGAAGGAAGAGCACGTCACGAAAATGGGGACGATCGGCCCGTGCACCACCGGAAAAGGGGTTTTCCGGCCGGGTCGGGTTTTCACTTCGGGAGGAGGCTTCGATCCACGTCTGGAGGCAGCGGCGGGGCGCGACGATGGCGGGGATCGCCCAGGCGCGAGGCGGCGACGCGGGAGAAGGCCGGGTCCGGCGGCGGCGGGGTCGGGAGGCCCGACTTCCAGTCGGGTCGGGTCGCTGGGTCGGAAGGCGCAGTGACCAGGCCGAGAGAGAGAGACGGGGGACTGATGTGCAATAATGGAATTTTTTCGTCCTTCACAACAAACTCAGATTTTTCCACTATTTATAGAAAAATTTCGATTTTCAAATATTCATAACTTATTCATACGAACTCCGAATAATACGTTCCACATATGCACGGACTCGTATCGACGAGTTCTACAACTTTCATGAAGGAAGTTTTCCCAAATTTTGAACGTATAAAAAGTCGATTTTCACGACCCCCTAAATAACGTTCGTTTTTGAAAATAAAATCATTCGGAACCAATTTTCTCAACCCACGACAATCCAAATAATCCCAAATGTCATAATTCAATTTATATAACAATTATTGAATTATATAAATTTATTGTATGAAAATCAGGGTCTTCACAACTATGATAGAGTATGATGCAGAGTTCTCTAGGCTGTACAAGTATGTGAAGCAAGTGGATGATGAGGATTTGGCTAAGAAGTTTCAGCGAGAGTTGAGTCCTTCGATTGAGCGTGATGTGGCTATTTTAGAGCTAAAAACGAAGAGGGAAATCTTGGTTAAGGCACAGATCATTTAGCAGCATAACCTAATTCATAGAGAAAATGAGTCAGCTGAGAGAAACTTCCAAGGAATGGGAAAGGCAATGGCGGGGAGCAGTAGATCCAGAGACTTTAGGGGCGGTTTCTGGAAGAAACAGAAGACTCAATTCCAGTATCATGTCGCAGCTAGGGCAGTAGCAACTCTTCCTATTCAGGCTATACCTATTAGACAGATGGCACCAGCAGGTCCGGTGAAGTGCTATAACTGTGGTGAGCAGGGCCACATCTCTTGCGCGTGCACCAAACTGCGTGGCAGAGTGTGCTACAGCTGTGGACAAACAAGGCACCAGGCTAGGGAGTGTACGCGAAATCAAGGTAGAGTACAGGGAAACTAGCATAGGCAACTACCACCAGCACCTGCTAGAGTCTTTACCATTAGTCAGACAGGCACGGGGGTGGAAGGTACTCTATATGTTTATCACTATCTTGCTAGAGTACTGTTTGATACAGGAGCCTCCCACTCTTTCATATCTAGTTCGGTTGTGGATGTGTTGGATTTGATTGCCATGCCTCTTACTAGATCATCATGTGTTACATCACCTCTCGGTGTGTCTCTTGAGCTTAATATGTGTTGTGATGATTGCCCTATTGGGATTGGTGGCAGAGAGTTCTCTACATCTTTGATTGTGATTCCGGATCACACGTATGATGTGATTTTAGGTATGGATTGGTTGAGCCCAAACCATGCTGTGATTGATTGCTTTAGAATGATTGTGTCCTTCTGTGGTCCTGGACAACCAGTGTTTCACTACCGTTGTCTGAAATCCGACATTGCCATGAAGGCAGGGATTTTGGCTTATATTGAATCAGGGAGCAGTACTTCAAGGATTACAGGGATTCCTATAGTTGCAGGGTATGCTGATGTGTTTCAAGAGATACCTGGGTTGCCTTCAAAAAGGGAAATGGACTTCTCCATTGATGTGATACCAGGTACTTCTCCTATATCAAAATCACCTTACCGAATGGCTCCAGCTGAACTTCAGGAGTTGAAGGTTTAGATTAAGGGATTACTTGCACAAGGGTTCATTCAGGCTAGTGTATCTCCTTGGGGTGCACCAGTGTTGTTTGTGAAGAAGAATGATAATTCACTTCAGTTATGCATGGATTATCTGCAGCTAAATAAGGTGACCATCAAGAACATGTACCCTTTACCTAGGATTGATGCCTTATTTGATCAGTTTAGGGAGGCTACTGTGTTCTCAAATATTGATTTGAAATCTGCATATCACCAGTTAAGGGTGAAGGAGGAGGACATTCTAAAGACGGCGTTCAGGACCGGGTATGGACAATTCGATTTCGATCGTTAGATTTTTGATATGTGAAGTTAGGACCGTCCGATGGACTTGTAGTTTTGATATGTTGATCATATGACTCTCCTAGTGGCTTTGTGTAGTCATGGGCAAAGATCCAACCGTTGGATGTTCGTATAATTGTAAAACAGTGATTAGGGAGGCGATTCGTGAGAATCCATCCGTCAGATTTTCGTATAATTTAGGTGATTTACGGTAGATGGTAGTTTAAGTATGTTTTGGAATTATTGGCCAAATTCAAGTCACATTTGATTAGATGATTTACGGTTTTTACTTGGGTGAACGGGTTCGGTGTGATTTGTGTTAAAATTGAAGACGCAAAGGGAGTATCGAGGTGAGTAAAACTCACATGGTTCATATTACAAACCAAGTAATTTTAATTAATTTATTTTATCGTAATTGTGTGAAAAATATTTATGGAATAAATATTTGTTTTTAAATTGACATGGACATGATCAACTACTGTCCGTAGGTAAGTAAAATGAATTTTAATTATACAAATGAATTTCATGATTTTCTTGTGTGAACTATAGATGGTATTGGTGGTCATCCCTGAGTGGATAAATTACACACATATATATATATATATATATATATTTATGTGGAATATATATATTGGTTGGCGTGTTGTTGAGTGATTATATTATTGAGTTGCAATGATGATTTCGAGTTATATTCGAAAGTTTAATTTCATAATAATATTGTGTATCTTGGATTGGTTGATTCATTGTGTGAAACATATTATTGTGATCGATTATGGATTTAAGGTCGACGTAGTGACTGGTATGGGAGAATCAAACGCTCTAATCCTAGGTGGATGATGGGTTACGATGGGTTGAGTAAGTTGGATGCCACAACCCTTGTCGGGTAATATGGCTAGATTGAATAAGAGTATCGGACGTTCTAAATATGTATATGAACTACGATAAAGATGAATATGTTGGATGTCATAACCTAGGCCAGGTGACGGGCTACGATTCAGTAAGAGCTCTAGTCTGTCAGACACCTTATTATTATAAATACGATTTCAAGGTTTTGAGAAAAAAGATGCGAGTATAGATTCCGCGTTGAATTGTTGATTTGGTAGTTGATTATTGAGTCTATGGTTCTTTGTGGATGTTGAAAATGTTGGGTGTTAACTTTGGTGAAAAGGAATATAATTTAATAAAACAACTGTTCTTTCTTATTTATTCATACGAGCTTTCAAAAACCTTACCGGATTTTGTGTTGTTGCAATCCCGGTACACTATTCAAATGGTGTAGCGGATATTCTTGCAGGTCAAGACAGGGAGGCGACCATGCAGTTTAGAAGTTGCAGCATTTATTTGATTTCTTTTACGTTGTGTGGTTTGTTATGCTCATTTAGAGCTTTACAATTTAATTTGTGAGTTTGAGTTGTAATAATTAACCGAGACTAAAATTCGGGATTACAACTCGTGTGGTGTGGTTGTTAAGAAAAAATTTTCAGGATGATTATTTTTGAGTTGTGGTAATTCATGTTATGGATTTTGAATTTTGATTCTAAAATTCGGGGCGTGACACAAGGGAGCGTCCAGCTGGGATTCCTCCGCGCTGAGCTTGTTGTTCACATGGCCCAGGCGAACTTTGAGATGTTGGATCTGGGCCTCTAAGTTTAACTTTTGAAGCCTCATCTCCCCCATGCGAGTGGCCTGATCATTCAAGGTGCTGCGAAGAGTCTCCACTGATTAGCGAGGTTATTCCGTACCACGTAGGCCACACAAGCTTGAGCCTCCGCGACAGATTGGTGAGTGCAGGCCACGTCAAGGTCTTTCAACAACTTCTCTATAATGTCGAGCTGAGCTGGATTGACAGCACGCTCTCGGCGTAGGAACACAATAGCTTCCAAATCCTTGGGAGTTCTTCAGGCCCCAGCCGCCGCTATCCCAAAAGGTTACGAAGCTCCGTCCTCACTAGGTCAACGGCAGTAGGAGGAGCTTCCTCAAGGATTCGAGCTAACTTTTCAAGCCTAGTGGGAGAAGGAGGTGGTGGATTCACAGCACGGCCATAAGTCACCAATTTTAGAGGGTCCATCGATTCCTCAAATCTTTCATATTCGCCCACATCTTCAACAAAAGTCCTCTGAGCTCGGCCTGACATCTCAGTCGCGGGGGACTCTAGAAATTTAATGCGAGGTTCAACAGTGGAATATTGGAGACGAGCAGCTCCGAGAGTAGAACCTTCGGCCTCAACGCTCACCTCATCTATTTCCGAAATCAAAAGACCACCACCACTGCTCACCTCATCACCCAAATCTAGGACGTATGTCCTGCCGACGAGATCTTCAGCGTCGAGGACTACTTTTGTACGAACAAAATCCTGGTCAGGTTCAGAAATTTCAGGGAGTATTTTTTTTATCAAAAGGGAAATGAAAAGCATTGGCCAACAATGACTTACCTCACGAGCTGTCAGTTTGATATCTGGTACAGGATCACTTGGAGTAAGAGGACCCACTTTATTCGCCTCTTGGGCTTCTAATGCCGTAGGAATCTCTGTCGTCACTAGTTCCTCATAAGCGGTAGAAGCCTCAGAGTGGCTTTCCACACTTTCATGCTCCGGGGAGTCATCATCAAAGATCGTTATTTGAATGGTAGGACCCTGCGGGTGCTCTATAGATGTGGGAGAGGGAAGAGGTGCCGCGGGGCTAGTCGGTGTTTGAACTAGCTAGAGAGCCAGCTCTTCTGCAGCGGTTGAAGATCCAACCTTACTCAAGCGAGAGGGATCAGTGGTCCTCTGACGGACTTGTCAAAGAGACGATACATAATAAGGATCCTGCCCACATTCTCAAATTCAAATAGAATAAGATGGGGCCGGAGTTTACCAATCGCATTCCCAGAGGTTTATCATCCTCAAAACTCTCTTCAACAAATTGAGGTCGATCGTGTTTGCGAGCAAGGACAGCAGTGGCATGTGTGAGAAAAGAGTCACAACTCAGAAAAGGGGAAAACACCAAATGTACAGGTTTGGGGTCGTTCTTAACCAAATTACCTCAGCGAGATTTTCATCATCAGAAGACTTTTCAGGAGTCTCCTTGGTTATTGCCTTTTGTTTCCTAGCCTGAACAGAGGCTGTCCTACTCTAGGTGATGCGCTATAAAACACGCTCAAGAGTAAGAGTGAAATAATCAAAACAAGGAAAATAAATGGTGAAGAAAGACGAAAACTTACTGTTGCCCCGGGCTAGCGGATTTGTATCCCAAGATGCGATGTGCGAGAAGGTAGAACAGGTTGTGGGGGTTGTGCTACAGGGTTGGGGAAGCGCTCAAGAATCTCGCAGTTCTCTGGGCTAGGACTACTCATACCACGAAAGATCAGGGCGAAGAATTCGTCATGTGATAGGTCCCAACAGTTCACGGACACTTCTTTCCACCAATCAACATAATTATCGTCGACAGCGTTGAGAGGGTACAACACTTTGACCTAAGGGGGAATCACTATCAGAGTAAACTGACTCAAATTGGCGAGCAAAGTGGTTTAGGGCATAGAGCTCGTAGCTTACGCGGTCAGTGGCAAGATGAATATCACAACTCAAAAAACCATCATCAAGTGGGGGAGGGTATCGCCTAGAAAGGACTATTGTTCGGCCCGACATTTCTAGCAGGAAGTACAAGTAAGTGAAGCACTCGGAGTAGGGTTAAGCTCGGTACCTCATGTTGCGGCAAAGCCAATTCCCCACAAGGGAATTAACTGAGGGATCCTTTGGAATATCATTACGATGGAAGCGGGGAAAATAAATCTATAGCCAAAAGGCGAGGATCCAAAAAAGGTCGCCGGGTAAAGCAACCTTTTGTCAGAAAGTTAGAAGGTCTTATGATTGAAACCCTCAGTAAAACGGACTCATCTTTGTTCTATCATTAGTTGGCAGCAACTGAACATGACGTTGTAGCAAGGCCGCTAATGTCAGTATCGAAAGGGCGCATTATGCCTTTATAAAGGGAGATTTATAGCGCACCCAATACAGTTTACCCAAGGCCAACGCAAATACCATTGTGGAGAGCAGTGGCCAGAGAATTCTAGGTACCAGTAGGTTTGCCAGTAGAAGTACAGAAAATGAACTTACAGAGCCAAAATTCAAGGAAGGCAATTCTCCAGTTGCGTTGCTGTGTTCCCGGTATTGATCTCGCCACGCCGGGTAGGATCTGCTGTAGTGGCCCCGATTTGTCTGAGTCATTTGCAGCGGGAATTTGATATTGTCAAACTGACCATGCACATAGGGCTCAAAGTCAATGGGCAACCCCATGATGGTAAGAACATCCAACAGAGCTATGCTCATCTGCCCAAACCTGAAATCGAATGTATTGTTGGAGGTGTTTCAGAAGCAAAGAGCGACAGCTAGCAGTGCAGGATTGGTATTCTGAGGGAGACAAAAGCATAGATCGATGGTTTTGGTGATACCTACCGCATTCCAATAGGTCAAATCTCTCGCTCAGACCTCCTGATACCAAACATTTTCCTCAGGAGCGATGGTAGGCCAGAAATCCACTTTTCTCCTTGGACCCCAACTGCTAAACTAACCGGGTACCTGCCGAAGAGCCATTATAGGATGGTGGATGGGAAGCCCATAATAGGGCATAGCATCGTCTGGCAAATGATCACGAGGTGTGGGACCCAGGCTCGCTTGATTATCACGACCACTAAAGCCCATCATTCGACTTCTCTCCTCTCCGGTCTGGCTTCTACATCGAACACTCATGTTAGTCCGCCAAGTGAATGCGGCTTTCTCAGTGATTTCATCTGCTTGATTGATAGCGAATGATTTCTTGGGTGCCATTTCTGGGTTTTTTTCAGAAATGGAAAATGAAGTTTGGGGGAAAGAGAGAGACTCGAAAGGGTTTTCTTATGGGTTTCTCTAGAAAGAAAGGTAGAAGTAAAAGTGGTCAAGAGGATATGACAGTGTTGTTGATTTGATGGAGGTAGAGGCGCCCAAATTTAAATAAGAGATTTTGTGAGGGAAACGATGCGGCCAAAAGACATTTTTGTAGCCAAAAGGTCGCTTGTTTTCATCATTACACCGCTCTTCATTAATGGCCTCGTTTCTACCAAATGGACATGTCGCTTCAGGCCCTCTTCGATCAGTCACAATTTGCCACGGGCCTGATCTCGAGGTCTAGGGGTAATGTTTGAGCCCAAAAGTACTTTTGGCTGGATCCTAAGAATGATCGACAGTACAGGCCGGTGCAGCGGCTCAAATAGAGAGCAACTTGGCATATCCCGTGAGGAAATCCAGGCGGAATCCTAGCGGAGTCCCCGTGGAGGCCCAGTTGGAGTCCACGATCAGGAGACCACGTTGATTAATCATTAAATTCCCTACCCACGTGGGAGTCAGAGAGTGCAGTACAGCTTAGCTCGCGGTGTAAGAAAGATGGTAGGCGTGCTATGGGATCTGTTCACTTTTGCAGAGAAATAGGAATATAGCATTATGACTATATTAGTGCTCCACCATGTTAGAGCTCTCGCGGGGATAAGGCTAAACAAATATATCCTAACTGCCAGCATCTAATGAGGAGTCAGCTTTACTCCTATTTTAACTATATCCAGATTAATTAACAATTAATCTGTGATATTCATTAAGATTCCCAAAATAATGCTTCTACAGGTCAGATACCCTTGGTCTAGAATAAAATATTTTACACTTTTTTTAGGACTGGGAATTCACAGAACAACCTATATCTGAGGCTAACATGAAGCTTAGCAAAAGTCCTCACCATGAGGCACTTCCTAGTGATTTTCGCTCTGCTCGATCTACAACGTCGAGTATCGATTTGTGATTTCAAAGAAGCTTAGCAAAAGTCCTCACCAGGAGGCACAAAGAATCCCGAGATGAGGTTGGTGCTCTCCTCGTCCGCAACCGCTCGAAAGAAGTCAGGTCAAGGGACACCCTCAATGGCTGCGCCCTACTGTGCTAGCACGCTCTCATAAGAAAAGAGACTGTTGACCAGCTGCAACAAAACTAGATCCAAACATATGGAAAGAGACTCCAGAGTCAATGGCCCATGCAACACCGGGACAATCATCAACATGTAAGCATTCACCTTCAAGACAGAGGAACTCACATTCACCATGAGACACGGAAGCTGCAGTGTTTCTCGTGTCATCCTTCGGTTGAGTATTGCCATCTCGACCCTCTTTCGGATCCTTCTTCAACTTGTTGTAGTTCTTTTTCATGTGGCCAAAAATACCACAATGATGGCACTTTCCATTGAATCTTATCCTGGATCTGCTCACACTCCTTCCATAGCCTTTGGGTCCTCTCCTTTTGCTCCTTCCTCTATACTCCGTCACAAAGACTTGGCTATTATCCGAGCTTGAAGATTTTCTTCTAGTTTCTTCATTCAACATGTTATTTTTAACATTATCCATAGACAATATACCATCTGGTCATCAATCTTCATGTCCATCGTGGCCAATTGATTGATTGTGCTTTGGAAGTTGTTGAAGTGCTAGGTCACTCTAACACCATCTTTGTACTTCATGTCTATAAGCTCATTGATTAGAAATGCTTTCTTGGCAGCAGTCTTTTTCTCGAACAAGGATGCCAACTTCATCCATAATTCATGTGTGTTGGTTTCATTGGACACATGGTGGAATACACTGTTATCCACCCATTCGCCCATATGATCGATGGCTTTGCGGTTCATTTTCATCCAATTCACAACCAAAGTTCCTTCTGGCTTGGCCTCCTCTCCTTCGATTGGCTCATGCAAATCTTTGCAATAGAGAATATCTTCCATTCTCGGCTTCCATGTAATCCAGTTAGAGTGGTTGAGTCGGATCATGGTACTCTTTCAACTTTCCATTCTAACGCCTTACGAACTAAGAGCTCTGATACCACTGTTGGGAAAATTAATAGAATGGAAATAATAACTCCAACCACAAAAGGATAATATGCAAAGAAATAAAATAAGTAAAGGAAAGTGAACATCAGATATAACGTGGTTCTAAAATGTGCCTACGTTCACGGAGCAGCAACAACAAGAACTTCCACTATAATAATTAAGGTGGATAAAAGAGATACACAACTTCAAGAACACTACTTGAAGGAAACCCTTTCTCTCACACTTATTTTGCTGCCTAAACACCTACAACACTTAGAAAGCTCAGATTTTCTTGAGCTTAGACCAACTATCTCTACATAAGCTCACTTGGATGCTTCAAATGCATTGCCAAGCTACCTATTTACAGGCAACTTCATACAATGTGAAAAGGCAAAGCCTTTTCTTCCTTCCTATTGCAAATTGCAGCAGCCATGCCTCCATTTTCAAATATTTCTGCCAACATACATGTGCAGCACCTAATCAAGTTACAGCAGCAGCCACCTCCAAGTTATGCTTATAGGTTTGTTTCTTGCATTCCAATAATTGCTGCACCAAATTCAATAATTGCTTGCTGCCATTTTCAACAATTGCTGCATAAGATAAGGAGAGACTTACAACAGCTATGAACTTTGTTTAGTTTTCATTTTTCTGTACCCATCCCTCTTCTCCTTGCTCTATATGCATTTTGCAGGTGAGATTTGTATGCTCAGAGCCAAGAGCTATGATTAGTTCAATTACAGAGATATCCACTTGCAAGTATGCACTTATAAATCAATGTCCCACACTTTGCAAGCATCCGTAAGCCTCTCTATCTCTTTCCCCCCCTCTATCTCTCTATTTAGTGAATCTAATGGCTACTTTCAACCAACAGATTATTCCACACAGAGAGAGACTGGTATGGCAAACCATTAATTATAATGTGCTTCCCAAGGATTACAAGGAAACTTAAGTTAAGGATGAAGAATCTGAAATTAGCAGATAGTTATGGTCACAGGCAGTGGATCTCATTCCAATGATGAATCTGACGAGTAACATTATAAATTCAGAAAATTTTGTGAATATGAATGATAGCCAACCTTATGTAATCTTGTATTCTTTTACATCTTTCACAAGTTTATAGAAACCTAGTCATTGATTGTCCTCTATAACCTTGTTGCCCTTATGTTTCAAGATGGGTATCATATCCTGAATTGATACTAGTAAATTAGAATGTTTATACCACATATACTTAAAAGAAGCAAATATGCTTTTTTATAATTCCAGAAATGGCGAAAGGCATGTCAGATAACCTACATGGCACTACTATTAGTCTTGAAATAGTTGGGAAAATGCCGGATCAAAGACATTGATCATCCGGAACACCATCACCATAACTAGATCCATGACCTACTGTCCATTATATATGTACATGCATGGTTGTTAAAGTCGCAATTCTTATTGGCAAAGTGACACTTATTTGTTCCTGCTGAATTCAGTAGATCCAAGTAATCACTTATGGCTTCACCTTCTCTAGTAACTTCAATGTCATAGTCAGTGAAAGCATCTCCTTGTGCTAATCCTGCAGCAAATTCGCCTCCGTTTCTGCATCACACTCTAATGCATTTTCTTCAGCAAGTTCGCTTTCCATTTCTGTATCACACCGATGCATTACTAGACACTAAAGGACCTCCGACTTGACCATTTTGATTATCAAGCACTGGAGCAAGAGAATTTGCAATGTCAGTACCAACATCAGATTGGCTATTATTGTACACAATAGTGAAACCAATCTAAGAAAATGAAAGGAAGATTGATATGGTTTAACTGTAAAAGTTACAGGGCCACATGTACTTCATAGTAATACAATGTCTTCAATAAAGTAACTCACTCACCTCAATAACCTTTGAATCGCATAGAGAGAAAGTCTCCTACATGATATAAAAAGGAAGAAAATACAGACCACTGAGATTAGTGTAACAAGCATGACAAGCCATGTAACATAAAGGCACCAGTAACGAACCTCCCCCTTGTTGACCATTTCCAATGCATCTCGGTAATTTTGTGCCTTAATCAGTTGCTTTGCATTGGTATGAAGCATTAGGCCCATCATGATTTCCCTGTCAAACAACATTTCAAATCTTACTTCAAACTCGAAATGGGGATTGCATCCCCTAAATTTCTCATAAAAATTTCTAACTTGAGAACAGAAATTACTGAAACCTAATTAAATCTTACAGCTGATCAGTCTCTGATCCCATTTGTACTTTCTTCCCACTCTGATCTTCAAGTACTATGTGGAAATCTTCAATTGGCAATGAACCATCAACGTGTCTCCTCAATAGCACAGTTGTAGCAGCCCTATAAATTTAATACACACATAGCCTGGTTAAACCAAAACACAGAGATATGAAAGATAACCTTCCTTCTGAAACCAAAATCTCATAGGTAATTATAAGGTCTAGACAAAACGCAACACTTTCTGACTACCAAAAACACTATTTGTTTAATCAATCCGAAACAAAACCCGGAATAGAGTGTTCATCAGATAAGCAGCCACCATAATCATACAAGAACACACTCATATGCAACGAAACCTGTTCCAAACAAACCCCATGACTAACATGACCAAAGTTTTCATAAAGCTAAATGCTTTCATCAAAATCAATCAACCCCATGACTAACACAACAAAATTTGAACAACTTAAATCAAATCCAGGGCGTAAACTATTATATTGGATATGAAAATTATAGAATCTAATACGACACGGCATTATATCAAAATATTATATCAAATCACGGAACTTGATCAAAATATTTATCAATCTCACGGCTAATCTGACGGCGTCTCTTGTCTACAATTGTTTTGATTCATTGCAGAAAACTCCATAAAACATACCCTACTTTTGAATTAATATGAATATGAAGACTAGGCTTATTGAATTTACATATATTGGCTTCTGTTTACATTATTACGTTAGTGTTGCATAAGCATATCGGAATTTGTGATGACTTTCAAAACATGTGAATTGATGTACTTATACCATTGATCAAAAGAGATTATTGTGAGTCCCGGAAAAATGTATTGAACTTATTGATGTTCGTACGAGAATATTTTCAGAAATTTTTGTAAAGTAAAATCCTCAATTTAGGAATTGGATAATAAAGTACATGTTACGACGAGTTTGTGAAAATTTTCGGGGAATTTTCCGAGTACCCGAGCTATTTACGGCGATTTTACGAAGTTGTGGGATTTAAGAAATTAAATCAAGGAAATAGAAAATAGATGGAGCAATCTTAGCCCTTCATCCAGGCACCGCTTCATCTCAGCCATTAGCATTCCACCGATGGATCACAACCGTTATATATTAAGAAGAGGAGGCTTATATAGCTGCTGGACTAGATCAGATGATCTGGGTGACGCTCGAGAGAGAGAGCGAGCTGGGAGTTCCAGACCCGGACGCCACCAACCCGAGAGGGAAATCCGACCAGAGCGACCCCGTCCGGCCATCTCAACGCGGCGGACCACTGGCATCCTCTTCGTACTGATTACGCTGTCACGCCTGTGGCCTCGGATAGCACATGCATTGGTTGAGGACGGAGGACCGACGACTGGAAGCCCCGAACTTTCTCCGACAACCTCTGCAATTTCCGGTGACTCCGGTCACCGATTGGTTTGCATGAGCTATGGAAATGAATCTCCTCGTCCTACTCTACACGTCTACGTCATTATTTTTCTAATTGGATTGGGTTTTGATGATTTACGTTTCTGGGTAGCTACGGCCCCGTCACGGCTTTTCGACGCCGGCGACTTCTTCCGGCTCTCCTTGGCTTGTCTTGGCCTCACATGCAACTGTAGACAAGGTATTAGGCAGCTTTCTGGGTAGAGCACGTCGACACCCTCAGTTCATCACCAACCCAGTTTCGGCAGTGAGCCTGTGAAGCAGAGTTTGGGTTTGTTCAAGGGATTTCCGGTTTCGAAGGTATAATCTCGAACTTGGATTCTATTTTGTTCAGGTGTTAGTGATCAAAAGGTTTGGAACCGAGCTTGGTTTGATGTGATATTGAATTGGTTATGTTTTTGTTTATGGTGTTTTATGTTGTTGCAAGTAAATCTGGGAATTGTTAGAGGTTCGGTAGTTTGGAGTTCATGTTTGAATTGGGAAAGAAATCTGATGTTGGTTATGCAATGTTAACTGTACAGATCGGTGTTTATACCTTGACTTGGTTGTGGTTGCATGGGTGATTGGGTATTTGAAATTGTGTATGTTGTTATGCCTAGAAACTTTGGTTGTGAAATAATTGGAAAGTGGACAAGTTATGATTTTGGGTGTCCAAAGTAATTTTCCATTGAATTACTGTGTGGCAAAATAAGAAATGGAAGTAAAAGACCGAGTGTAGGGTGATTGAGATAAATTGTTGACGGAATTGGAAACATGTTATATGCGTGTGCATATGTTAAATGGATAGAAAGTGAAAGAAATTAATTTATAAGCATACATGTATTGGGTGGCCTTAGTAAATCGGGTGCACTCAATATATGTTTGGTCGATAACGTAATTTCAAGTAAATGTTCGATAATTAAATCGAACCTACCTCGATTGGTCAAATGGTCAAAGTGGTCAACCCTCGGTCAACTCCTGGTCAAACCAAGAAAAGTTGGTTTGGATGATATATTAATCGTTGAGATTTCGTTTAACTGTTCAAAAGTTATTAACTGTTGAAATGTCGGGACTCAGGACTCTAGTTACTAGAGGAACCGAAGGTTCGCAACTCTCGGAGTACATGAGAGAATGCATCGGAATCTAGATAGGGATTCGGAATTCTTCTCGATTAGTGTTTTTACTTCCTTAGTTGTTTCCAATATGATGCATGTTACATAGTATGGCTTGGTTAAGTTAAAATGCGATGCATACTGACCAAACCGTATGAGAAATGTGAGTGAAAGGGGCACTGATTTCCTTGGGTTTGAATCCCTAAACCTCCAGAGGGTTAGCTATACCAGTCGGATGGTGCGCGATCGCAATGACGACCCGATCTGTCTGTATAGCTAGGTAGCGGACGCTCTCGCTACGCTTAGCTGGTGATAAATTAAATTGAGGTAAGGTCGTGTAATGGGTCTATGGGACCAGCCATCAGGTAAAAACATGGATTTGGCATCGTATTTATTTAAGCATCATGCATCAAAGTTTGTCGTTCCTTTTAAATACTTGGTTTAAGCATGTTTTCATACTGGAGCGCTCCAAATACTTTTCTGTTGATTTTCAAACCTAGTCGAGTTAGGGTTCCTGTTGAGCAGCGAGGACGAAAGCTCACCCCTACAACAGTATAGTTGCAGGTACTGTGCACTGGTGACGGGATAGTAGCGGAAGGAGCTGGGTGTGCGGAACAAGTTCATTTATTCTAAATCCTACTTCGTGGTCTTCATGTTTCAGAACTTGTTAATATTTAGTCTCGTGTCAAATTTAGTTGAATTCCTTTCTTTGGAGTTCGTACCTCGTGCCAACCTCTATCTAAGTTTTGGACGAACACAGTAGATTTTAGGCAACCCAAATTTTTCACCTCGAAAATATTTGTAGTTTCCGCTGTGTTTTACAAAAAGATTTCAAATAAAATGCCTAGCGGTTTTCTAGAATGTAAATCGGCCGTTCGGTTTATGTTTTAGAAACTCGCGGCATTGTGACGTGCTTAAGCTGGTGAGGTGCAGCTTGGGGCGTTATAATTATATTGTTTAATCAGACAACTGACTAGAA
Source organism: Rosa persica (assembly GCA_025331145.1). Lineage (NCBI taxonomy): Eukaryota > Viridiplantae > Streptophyta > Magnoliopsida > Rosales > Rosaceae > Rosa > Rosa persica. The sequence goes on along the minus strand of WFKR01000007.1, from coordinate 14,115,612 downwards.
AGGGAATCAAGTTGATGAAGCCGGAGGGAGGAGTATAGCTCAAGGTGGAGTGTAATGCATTCTCATCTTTCTAAAATTTAAAGAAGCCATTATTTTCTGTATTATAGCTCATTTGTTTCTCTTTGCCTAGGGCTTTATCCAAAAAAGAAAGAATATTACACACAAGGCTTGGCATCAAACTAGAGTAAGGAGATTTACGAAGGCTGTTATGATTACACATAGTGCTATAATACTGCTTGCTTTTACTACTAAAGAAACCTTGTCATCAAAACAAGGTCGGAGTCCTGCGTAACACTGGATTTTGTGTATTTACACTTTTTCAATGCCGAACCAAAATTTGTACAACTATTGTAGGTTGTTGAGCAGCATTATAAGCTCTGAGATCCCTGCTTGTGTATAAATGTATAGACTATTTTTGTATGGTTGTTGCACCATTTATCTCTTTTTGATTTGTGGACCTTGTCTTTTCTTCTCAACTCTTGTACCACTCTAGGAGGTTTCCTCAATTCAGTTACATTTTGCTTATCTTCATTGTTGTTATGGCTTATAATTTGGTTATTGAACCATTCAATTTGAAAGAGAAAAGGATAAGGATATCTTTGGATGTATCAAAGTAGCAAATTTATATCTCTCGGATTTAAGACTCCAGGAATTATCAGAAACGATGAGATTACTATAGGTCCTGTGTAGGAATGGTCATCTATCTAATTCCACCTTCTCCGCCGTCATGCTCCCAGAAGCTACATGAACTTTTAGAGGATCGAAAACCGGAGCCCTTTTCGTCATAGACCAACCTCACCAATCTCTTTATAATCAATTTAACCAACAAAGTTGAGTGACCTCGTTTACAGATTGGTTAGTCATCCCTCAACAAGTTTGTACCGCATTATTGCAAATGAAAAAAGGAAGGATAGTAATGTTAATAATTACACAAGCAATTAATCAAATGTATCCATGCAAGTCAGTTTCCAAAATCTCTCATATTCCTCAGGTAGTTTGTTTGTTCAGTATTAATCATGGTGGATCCCGCAACAAGTTTGTACCGCATTATTTTTACAAATGAAAAAGTAAGGATAATAATGTTAATTACACAAACAATCAAGTGTGTCTATGCAAGTCGGTTCCTACAATCTCCCATGTTCCTCGGGTAGTTTATATTTTCAGTGTTATGGTGGATCAATAGTCAATCATTTAATTTTGAATAGAAAAATAAGAGAATGAGCGGGTTAAAAATAGAACAATGCATAAACATAACGGATCCTCCTGATTAACAGAAAATTACAACTTATAATTTAAAAGAACAACAACAACTCGTAACTAACATAAATTCAGGAGATAACGGTAAACGAACAGAAAGAAAAAGAAAACAGGATCATATTTGCTTGCCCCTCAGCAACATCATTTTCCCTCTAGCAAAAAGGTTTGCCTAATGAGTTTGAGCCTTGAGAGGGAAGAGGATGATTGGTGTTTCTGGTCAATTATACCGATATGTCTGGGTTCTTTTCCATACAGACCCGATTTTGGTTGTGGGCGAGCTCCGCCTCTGCCTCCACCTCCACCTCCAGGCCCACCCTCAAGCGCACTTCCATCCCCGGCCCCAACCCCACCATTGGGTGGTGGAAGAGGATTTCCTCCACCCCCACTGCCTATCCCCTCAAACCATTTCTTGTTTTTGTTTCCGGATGCCCATGGGTCGTTGCTCATGATGGAAAATTTGGAGAGAAGCTGTTGTAGAAACAAGAAGGAGAAATGGTATAAAGTGCGAGGAGAGAAGAAGCTGGGACTGCAATTTATAGCAAAAGTTGGCTACAGTACTATTGGTTTAAAAAAAAAAGCAAAAACAAAAAAAATGGGCCATTTTCTTCACAAGAACACACATCTTCAGAGGTCCCCATATCTTTATGATCACCTCATCAAAGATCCCCATATCTTTAATCAAGGGCTAAATACTGTTTAGTCCCTAAACTTTTGCTGAAAAAATACTTCAGTCCATCGCCTTTTAATTTGACATGTTTACTACATGTTCTTTCATTTTTACGACCAATAGGTCCATTCCGTTAGACTTCGTTAAATTGTGCCGTTAACTCTCTATTTTAAGGATAAAATTACTATTATAGCTCCGACTTTCTCTTTCTATAATTTTTTTAATTGTTTTTATTCTTCCCTTTAATTTTTTTAATTGTTTTTATTCTTCTCTTTTATTTTTTCTTTCTTTAATTTTTTTTTTCTTCTCTCTTATCTTTTTTCTTTTGATTTGCACCAATAAATTACTATTTTTTAAAATTATTTTTATTCTTCTCTTAATTTTTTTAATTGTTTTTATTCTTCTCTTTTAAGGATAAAATTATAATTATATTCCACCCCTTGTTTCATCTGTTATGAATAATTTTATTGGGTGTTTGGGTGAGCCGGAGAAGAAAAAACTAATCATAACCAATAGATCAATTCTGTTACACTCTGTTAAATTGTGCCGTTAACTCTCTATTTTAAGGATAAAATTACTATTATAGGCTTGACTTTCTTTTTCTTTAATTTTTTTAATTGTTTATTTTTCTCTTCTTATTTTTTTCCTTCTGATTCACAGCAATCCTTTTATAAAAATCATAGTTAGAAGTTATGACTATTTTTTTCTTCTCCGCCTCACCCAAACACCCAATAAAATTAGTCATAAGAAAAGAAACAAGGGAGAGAATATAATAGTAATTTTTATCCTTAAAAGAGAAGAAAAAATAAAAGAGAAGAATAAAAATAATTAAAGTAATATTATTGGCGTGAATCAGAAGAAAAAAATAAAAGAGAAGAATAAAAATAATTTTAAAAAAAAATTGGTAATTTTATTGATGCAAATCAGAAGAAAAACAATAAAAGAGAAGAATACAAAAATTAAAAAAAATTAAAGAAACCAAAAATAAAAGAGAAGAATAAAAACAATTAAAAAAATTAGTAATTTTGTTGGTGCAAATCAGAAGAAAAAAATAAGAGAGAAGAATAAAAACAATTGAAAAAAATTAATGAAAGAGAAAGTCAGGGCTATAATAGTAATTTTATCCTTAAAATTAGGAGTTAACGGCACAATTTAACGGAGTCTAACGGAATGGACTTCTTGGATGCAAAATTGAAAGAACAGGGAGTAAACATGTCAAATTAAAAGGTGAGGGACTGAAGTGTTTTTTTAGCAAAAATTCAGGGACTAACCAGTATTTAGCCTTTTAATCAATTTACACAAGTAATCAATCTCCGTACGTCTAGTGTTGTAAGTTGATTGTATATGAATTGGTGTTGGCAAATTAAGACAAGGAAAGTACGATGGTCTTCTGACTGATTTTAGATTGAAAACTGACCAAACAGAAGTGCATAACCACATGGCCATGAGTTCTACGAACATTATTGGGTTCTTCCGCCAAAAAAGAAATTGAGTGCATTTTCGAAACTTGGATTTGAAATTGTGGGAAAGGCAGAACTCTTTGAGATTGCAAACGGTATTGGCATTCATGTCAGACTAGATAATAACACCTCGGAAATTAATGTGGAATTTGGTGTCCATTCCTCACCATTCTGATGAATGGGAATTGATCGAACCAACTAAGTTTCTTAAATTAAGCTTAATTGCATTATATCAAGGATGATTTGGAGATTAAAGAAATTAATGATTGAAAATTCTGCACATAATGTTTTGGTGATTTAGTTGCAATAAACTTTATATAAATGAAGTCGAAATCTTCATTCAATTCTAATAAAGCAATACCACATTTACCTTTAAGACTTTCTGATGACTATAAAAAACACAAAAAGAAAATAAATCAAAGACCTAACCAACTACTATATCCTGCACATGCAAATATATGAAAGTTTATGCATAATCCGTTTATAGTTATATGGTTGAAGTATCCAGAAAAGGGCTTCATGATTGGCCTGTTACCTTGGGAGAATTGATATCAAGTCCAAAAATCATGTACTTTCTATGTTGAAAATGTCATTGTACTTGGTCCCACTGTCATTGTACTTTGTCCCACTATAACAAACCTCTTTCACAACGTACTTCAAACCTTCAAAGTATGGAACACATGCATGCATTTAACTTCATCCTTGAATCATTGAAAGTAGGTTGAAAAGCAGGTAACGGTATAAATGAAAATGACATATAAAACTTTATATACACCTACCAAACTTTTAATACACATCATATTTCTCTCTTTCTTTTCTTCAGTTGTTAGTAACTAAAATATAAACACCAAATGTTTGAGGGAACTTAGTTTGAATATTCTTAGATGTATGTTTTTTTAGGGATTAACAGTTTATGGATTACGAAAGCACTAACGTTTTCTGCTTTCTGAATAAGCTATTTTTGATGCTTTATGTTTATAAATAAGCCCTATCAAGAGCTTATTTGATCAGAAAGTGCTTTTAATATGTAGCACTTCTATTTCAAAGTAAAAGAAAATATGTGATACTAAGTACTATACCCGTTAGTTTCCAACAAAACAAAAATGTGACTTTGCTTGGCTTTCCTCCTCCTTCTTCCATATAAAAACAAGTGAACGAAGAGTAGCTCTTTACGTTTAGCTCGTCTCCTTCTTCTTCCATATAACTCTTCTTGCTCTAGTGGTGTTTTCTAGGTTAATTACTAAACTGTTAGAATTATTGTGAACATCACTGGCAGAACGAAGTAACAAAAGCTTAATCATGACTCTAACATTGATTAAATAAATATAAGAGCAAGAAAGTAATGCTTAATGTCTTATTTAATTAACAGGATACCAATGATAAGTCGATGACTTGAAGAACACAAGGCTAGAGTAATTTAAGTACTTTATATAGGGGTCCCAGCAAACTCTACATTTACATGAAAATAAATGGTCTTCCCAAGAAAAGCTTCATCATTGCAGTCAAACAACTAAGGCTGGTAAGTGGTAACTCGATATATATATATATATATATGCACGTGTATGCGTCTTGCTTGTGCTTTTTTCATTTTGTTTGGCCATCTTGCTTGTGCTTAACATATATGGCACTTTTGTACTTGTGTTTAACTGTGATTATGAAGTGGTAAAATAAACTCACTTTCAGTTTTTTTCAATCTATACCAATAAATTTCATTGTAAATTTCAATTTCACTTTTATCTCTAAAACAAGTTCAGAAAAGGAAAATCACTTCTTGCTTACAAGAAGTACTTTTAGTCTAGGGGTTTGACATCTGCTAGAGATTTTTTTTTTTTTTTGCTTTCTTTACTTTTCTATTATTATTAATTTTTTTTATACGGTCATTAATCCTATGTTGGTTATACAAGAAGGAATAATTTGACGTACTTCAATTGCAAAATGTTAATAGACAGAGCACATAGCTTGCTATGACTTCATTCTAATAAGCTTAAGTTTATCTACTTCTCACACTTCAGTTTACATTACGTCCTGAACCAAAGTTTTACTTGTTTAATTGCGAAAGTACGATGATTAACGGTTTCGGCTATGTTTTGACTGTTTTTGGTACATTTAGTGGCCCTAAAGATTTTAATTTTTTTGTTCGGGCCAAAATTTGAAAAGTTGTAGAGGACATTAAACCGAGCGCGTGTATACTTGGTTCGTAAAAATCGGAGCTCGTATACGAAAGTTATAAGCGACATACTAAAGTTATCATAGATGGTAGATGGTATATATTTGAATTTTCACTGTGGTATATCAGATTCTGCCCGGGTGCATTTTTTCCCTCCCTATCTTTCTCCTCCTGCGCGACTCTCTCTCTCTCTCTCTCTCTTCAACCTCACCACTGCAACTTCCTCCTCTGGCAACCTGGGAACGTGTGGCCGGTACCATTCCACTCCTCTACCCAAACCCAACCTCCCCACGGTGGTAGATCACAGCCTCGTGGCCAGAAAATGACGAGACAAGGCCGCCCACGACGCCGTTTTGAGTCAACGCTTCGTTCTCCCAACTTCGGCCACCAAAAACTGTCATACCAAGTCCATTAGGAGCGCCTTGAGACATAGATAGTGAGTGACTTTATTTTTAAGAAAATGGTGCCTGCGATAATATATTTTGTTTAATGCTTATTTAACTATGATACTATATTACTAAGCATTAAATTAAGTTGCGATTATATTTTCGAATATGGTGGATTTTACATTATCAATTTCGAAAATAAATATGTTGAATTAAATTTCTAATGTTGAGATCTTATCATTTATCCAACATATTAAACACGAATATATATATATATATATATATATATATATGTATATATGTACATGTCTGTGCGTGTATATATTAAATAAATCTTGGATTACAATTAGAAATCGTGAATTATGTTGATTTTCGACCAAGTACATTCTAAGTTGATTTCCAGAATAATTATTTTCTTTTATTCTTTGATATTGAGATTTTCTGGAATATTATCATAAATGAGATTTTCGAGGGAATTATAATTATTTCTCGCCTACTTTTTTATGACTTCGAGATTATTTTGGCTGATGAGACATGTCATTGGAAATTCATTTGCGAGATTTGAGGAAGCTTTATGGATTTATTGGTTTTCGGATTTCTTATGTCATATGTTGGATGATTATTTATCATGCTGGCATTGAGTCCGCCTATGTGGCGACGTGACGAGGTCACGGAAGCCTGTCCATCTTTGTGGCGCTGGTTACTGTCTTTGTGACAGTAACACTGAATCTCAGTATCTTGATTGCTACATTTAGTGGCATAAGGATATATAATGGGAGTATGAGAGTACTTTAGCCTGGAGGGCTATCACCTGAGCTTGAGAGGCTCACCTATATGGCAAATTATCTTCCCCATATTATATTTTGATATTTTAGGCTAGTGGGGCTAGTTTGCTTAATTGTTGAAGAATTTTCTTTATGTTCAGCATGAATTACTTTTTTTTTTATTTTGGTTTGTGGGAAAGTATAAATTATTGAGATATTTCTTATTACAATATTTATTTTTATCTACTCACGCTAACGTTTTTATATACTTCTCCCTTGGGCCTTTCATTTTAAAACGCCTAGATCGCAGTGTAGCTGTTCGGCATAAGAGTCGAGACCTAGCACTGTTACTGTCATCTATCCACTGTAGGTTATTCGTTAACCCACTTTATGTACTATATTTTTATTTTCCGTAGATTGCTCTGATGACCTTAGGAGGTTTTATATAAATATTTGTTTAATTATGGGACGTGATGGAGTTTGTATAAATTTCGAGAAAGTAGAAAAGTTTGAGTTGTTGGGTTGTATTATATAAATTTTATGTTGAAGTGTTTAAGCTTTTATGCTTGGTAAATTGTGGGTTGTTTTCCGAGGAGCAAGGTGGCTCCAGGAATTGGGAATGAGTTAAACCTAGAAGTGTATTCTTGTATTTTCGAACAGGTCAGAGTTGCCTACATTTTAGGGAGGTTCTGTCAAAATTTCCTTAGAAAGTGGGCCCCACATGGCCATCTGGGATTTCAGGGGGAAATTTCGGGACGAGTCTTTGCATTTTATGTTTTCACTTTCAACCTAAAATATGTGTGTTTTTCTTTCTGCATACTATATGTGCGTGTGTTTAGAGTTTCAAGCTCAATGGAGCATTACTCCTTGCGGCAATATTGTTTTTCATAGGTTTACAACTATTGTTACTTTGTAAATGCTTGGAACCATTTTTCTTCTTCTCTGCTTTCTTTGTTCTTATTCTTTCATATATGGTGGAATGCAGCTGGTTAGTCTTTCTCACGCACCTCTTATTCAAGCTGGCACGCCTTTTTTTTTAAGCCGGCACGCTTTTCTTTTAAATCTCGAGCATCTCTTTTGAGACTACCCCCGATTTTTTTTATTTTTTATTTTTTTGGTTTCATTATCATTTTGTTCATGGAAAATTTATCATTCAAGTTTTCTGATTATCCAATTAGTGACCACAAAATTAAAATTTTAAGGTTTCGATCATATCATGCTAATTTAATTTTCTGGATAAAAACTCATTTATAATCAGGGTATACCAACTCTGACTGATTACCTATTCCGCTATTCCATTAATTTCCAGATTTGGTGGTAATGATTGAAGCTATATACATCAAGGCATGTACTGGTACTGATTGATAAAGAATATATATATATATATATATATATATATATAATAAAAATAAAAAACAGAAAACCTAAGAAATCCACAAAAGGGAAATTATCCACTAATAGAGATAGACCACATTTTGGATGATGGGTCTACATTCACGCTTAATAGTGTTCACAAATCATTTAATTCAATGTCCTTTTGTTTTGATAACCCATATGAAATTGGTGTCACATGTTTCAATGTTGAATGTTCTATAAACCACCATCGTGACTGGTCTTAACAAAAATGAGATGAACTAAACCTCTATCAATAAAAAACAAGAATAATATTAGGGGGATTATCTTTACCGTAAATGTGAAGCATTTTTGCTCACTTCTTTTAGTTAAGGGTTATATATTCACCTTCCTCTAATATGTTATTACCTATCAAAAACTAATGAGTATAACCAAATAGTTAATATTTTCATTTTATCATTCCATAATTAATGCCTATATTTTTTTTATTATAAAAATAGGTCAGCCTTTTCATTAAAATTCAGCAAGCAATACAAAAACGAAACACCTCTATAGTATCGACAGAAAGAATCGTTTCTTAGAACCTCATGGAACCCTATTCTAGTAGAATAACATCCTAAAAAATCACGAATACACCAACCTTTTAGAAAATTCACACATTATTATTCTAACAAAAACCAAAAAATATTGAAGCAGGCATAAAATGATTCAACTAAGACACTGATTTTTGCGACCCAAAATAAAATTAAACATGAATTAATAGTCAGTCATATTCCCTTATAAAAAAGAGGAATAATGACTACTAATAAAATATAAAATAAAACCTTAATTTTCAGGTGGGCCAAAAACAATCAAATCCACCTTGAATGTCCATTATATTGAGAACATATAGAGATAGTAGATAAGGACATGTGGATCAATAGTAGAATTAAATCTATGCATGCATTCTGGCTTGAGTTTTACCTGCTTTTGAATCCTTTTAAGCTAGCCATGCGTTATACGCATGTGATCAGACCTACCAACATTGTACTAGCTGCAATTTTCTTGTGCTGATACCTGATTTGAATGAGTATATGTGATATGTACGTACTTCTTTTGAACTTGTCATGTATTTGTGATTTCCGCATACCGTTGTCATCCTTGTCTAATTTTTTCTATTTAAAGGAGGCTCCATTTCATCGGTTTACTTCATTTAACTTCCATTCTCATCATTTCCATGGGAGCAAATCAACTGCCAGGGCCGGCCCTGAAAATTAAGAGACCTAGTGCGAATATTTTAATGAGGTCTCACTAATCATGATCTCAATTAGAGAACTAAAAAATAATATTTGGTATAAATAAAAGAATAAAAGTGTGGAGAGATAAAAACATAACAAAACAAGGAAGGAAAATGAAAAGAAAAAAATAAGAATAAGAAGAAGATAACAAAAAAGGCAAAGATAAAAAAATAGAGAGGCGACAAAACATGAAAAAAAACTGCCTATGGGGCTCGAATCCAAGACGGATCAAAACTAGCAACTTCATAGGGAGTTGCCAACTGAACTAGTGAGCAGCTTAGCAAATACTAACATTCTGAAGTTATATATTATCAAAGGCATTGTGAAAGAGGCCTTCGAAAACCGGAGGCCTTGTGCACTTGCACCATGTGCACACCCCTAGGGCCGCCCTTGTCAACTGCTACCCACCAAACAAGCCCTACAAGGCAAGAAGGAAGGTACTAGCCATGACAAAATTAATCATAAAGCATTTCACAAGAAAAATGAATGAAGCCAACGAATGGCTGATTTCTATTTTTTGAAGTGCTTTGTCATCAGTGGTACCTTCCTTATTTCCCTTTGTGGGTGGGTCAGTCGTTGTATTGCTCCTATGGCTTCCAATCCGCAAAAGCTCAATCAACATAAAGGATAAGAAGAAAATTGTGGATGCAATTGAAGATGTTATTCAATGGCTTGATGAGAATGAGAAATTGAGAACCAATTCGCTGATCAAATGTAAAGAGTATGAGATGGATAGCTCTAAAGCTGCAAGGTTGGTTAGGGATAAGGACGGCTTTCTGATCGAGGAGATCAAGTCTCTAATGAAACTTTTTGTAACAACACAAATGTTGTTTTCCAACCAAGGGAATGCAACAAAGTAGCTTATAGTCTTGCCAAGTTCATTTTGAATGTGAATGAAATTTTGTATTGAATTGAATATGGGTCAGAATGGCTTATGGAATTGATGAATATCGATTCGGATGTTTGTAACTTTCCCCCAAATTAGTAAATAGTTACTTTGTTGATTAAAAAAAAAAAGTACGAGGAGAAGATTAAAAAAAGCTTGAAAATCTCTGCAACTAATGGAAGATGTACTCCTCATTTGGGTGGTCTTGCCTTCATATTGGGCTGGGCTTGGCTCTCCTTGATGGACATTTTTTTCTGCAGTGGTGTGGACAGTTTTGCTTGTTTCTTCTTTTTTGTAATAACTCTCAAACTCAGGGGCTTTCAAACGACCCCAAGCTTCTACGAAGCTTGGCGCACCTCTCTTCTTCAATAGTATGCAAAAGAACCTTGGACGTCCGTCATCTGACTCACTGAAACCCTCCACATTACTTCAGAAGTTTCACAGAAGCTCCTCTCAACAAAGTACAACCTACCACAAAAATTTCCACATTCACTTTGCATTGTATGGATCATTCTTACTAGCCAGCTATATGATTCATCCGCGGTCACAGTTTTACGGGCGGAACATGTGTCCTCCGGCCTTTTCCGAGAGGACCCTCCAGACCTTCCCGCCAGAGAGGCACACCAACCTCGTACGCCGGCCGGGAGGTCTCATCTCCGTCCCCGGGAGGCTCTGGAAGGCTTCGGAGACCCGCCCCCGCCTGGAGAACTCCCAGTACCGTTTGACGAAGCTGCTTCTGAATGTGACGATGGAGAGGAGCTTCGGGCCTGTACACGTGTTGATGTCGCCGGAGAACACGGTCAGTGATTTGATAAAGTCTGCCGTAGAAATATACGTGAAGGAGAAGAGAAGGCCTTTGGTGAAGGAGACTGATCCGCACCGTTTTCGAGCTTCACTACTCACAATTCAGTCTGGAGAGTAAGTAATGATGTCACAAGAAATTAGGATTCATCGTTGATGAACTTGAAAGTAAGTAATCATCTAAGCCGAAGTCTGAACCACCTCCTGCGTTGAGAGATGTCCCTGCGTTCGTCTTCGCCGGCATCAAAACAAAATTCCAAACCCCAGTAACGATGCCTGGTTCATTTTTCTTGGGGCTTTTCATCACAACTACCATAACCCCCTCAGGTACTCCTCGTTCACTCTCTCGTTCTCTGCCTTCACTTTCCTGAACTCTCTTTATGGTGATTACATGTCTGAAGGCTCTCCCTCTTTGATCAATCTCATGCCTTGTAAGTATTTCTGGGTTGTTGAAAACCTTTTCCTTTCATCTTGGCTGGTTGCTTCAAATTTCTAGGACATTGACTTCAGGTTTCAATTTTCAAATTTTTGCAGGTGCATGTAATTTCTGTGTTCATGTCAATCATGTTATGCATTTTACTCTCTGGTCAGTTTGGTTTTGGGCTTAAGTAGGTTTCAGCTTAAGTATGTAGATGTTCCAACATTCAAAAAATCAACCTGCATAGGGTGCTGGTAGTAACTTTAGAAGTGTTACTCCCCAAAAAATTGTGTCTGATTGTTGCCCCTCTCCCCCCCATTGTCCATTTCCTTCCCATTAGTTGCTTTTCATGGGATATATGTATCCATCAACAAAAATGATTTGAAAAAACAAGTTGGTGAATGCTAAGATTGCAAAATTGAAGATGAGACTAGTTTAGCCCAAGTTAAATCAGAAATCATATTGTACAATATGGCCAGCATTTCTGTGCAATTGAAATCGGCAAATGTGATAATATCTGCAGAGGAACCGTAGGCCTTCAGTAACTGAGAAAGTTAAAGTATCTGGTTCTAATCATTATGCTTATGATGTACAAATTTAGGGTGACATATTGAAATACTATTACTTAACGGACAGAGCTACACAAAGTTACACCCATACGTCCACTGATCTTCTGTTTGAACTTTTTCTTTCTGGTTGGTTAATAATTGTTTTAAGCTTTAAGGAATGTTGTGATATATATTTATTTGACACTCCAGTTATAGATAGTGCATACAGGTTCCTCTTTCACGCTTCCTAATTTTCCATCAGACTCATACTTAAGCTTCTGTCTGCATTGTGTTTAGTCTCCTGAGCTATATGAATGCTTCAGTTTTCCCTAAACTCATAGTTTTAACTTTTAATTTCCAACTCACTTTTATTCGTCCATTAGATGATATATAAGCGTATGAAGAAATTTAGACTAGTATTTACATTAGTCTAATTTCAATGGGCATAATCGTTAATCAGGTTTCATCTATTTCTAAACGAGCATTCAGATTTTCGGCAGACTAATTCTTATATACCTGTGGAATATATGATTTATTTACCTGTGGAATTGTGAGGCTGGCTAATGAAAACAAAGGTGTCATGGCTGGGGTTTAAAGATTAATGTTCGTAGCTATATAGTTATATATAACTATTAAATTGAGTAAAATGAGCAACAGATTGTATGGTACTGTATTAGTTGATCTTATACTTGTATGAGGTTATTGTATCATTATTGGTTCCTATATACTTGGTTCATTTGCATCTCTGTTTCAGATTGTATAGCTCTGACAAATATCATGAACAAATAATATTTCGGAATCTTCAATAATCTTTATTTATTTATTTATTTTTGAATAGTTTTGGAAACTTTTTTTTTACCACGGGAAAGTGAATTTCTTAGAATGACATCCCATATTTCCATCTGAGTCAGATATTGGTTCCGCCACTGAGGATGCAGTGTCTAAAATTTTCCTTGCTATTTCGTAAATCCTGTTATGGAGCCTTCCACATTACAGAATGTTGGCCAGGGGCTTCGATCTTCAAGTCCAGGGCAGTGGTCAGGCTCCGAACACAGTCAAATGTCTGTTGGCGAATGATGTATGGAGGGAGGTTTGGTGAACCCACAGATATGCACCTTAAAGTAGTGAGTTTCTGTTGTTCTCTCTAGAGATGTGCTTCTCTTAATTAAGGTACTTTTATTTCGGTTTTTGATTGGATATGCTTTTCTACTTTCATTTTCAAGGTAATAAATTTAGTTCTGATGAAAATGTGGTTGCATGTGCTTTATGAAAAATAAGTTGGAATGGCTATTAAGACATTATTGGTTTTATTATGCATCTGCAAAACATGACATATTACCCAGAGAAACTCTGTGAGAACAAGAGTTTCTTCATTGCCAAGTTTTGTTGCGTTTGGCGTCATCCAATTATATAGCTTAAAGCTCAATTATAGTAACTGGTTTGGTATCGATCAAGTCATGCCCTATGCTTGCTACTCTAAATTAAATGTTTTAGATCGGATATATGATCCAAGCCATTTCGCATTTGTTTGATGTTTCTGATTTATAAGTCTCGCATGATTCCCTATCTTTGGGCATTGTGTAAGATTATATCTACTGCACAGCAATAGATATGAACTAGCTATTATATGCTGTATGCATCAGTTAATGTAAATGAGCTATTTTGAATTCAAATGTAAATACATTAACCAATATATGTAAACTTTTTAAGTAATCGAATTATATATTAGAATATCTGTTAAAGAATTTCAAATTCAAATGTGTGGTTATCCAGACAAATCTATTAGGAAGTTATTTTGACAGTTCCTTGATGGAAGGAACTGCCATGTAACTACTGTGTTCAACAGTTTTATAAAAAAAGTGGAATTTGTATTTGATCCCTGCTAGAACATAAAAACGCTCTCATTGAGTTTGTCCCATCAAGCAATAAAGAGAGATACGGTGTGTATCTAGGAGAAGATCAAATAGATAACGGCAGCAGATCACCAATGGATAACGGCAGCAATCCACCAAGTTAGTTTTATGATTTTATTTCATAACATTGATCTAACATTTGAGATAGTATACTTGAGTTCTAAGTTCATGTTTCATATTGAATCTAACACATTGGAGATATTGCTTTGTGTAGTAATTGTCTGCCTTTCCTATATTTATACTGTATGAACTTGTCAGATGGTTTTAACTACTGTTCCTTGTTGTTTGCATTGTTGGCAGCGTTATGGGGAAAAGCTCTCTGAGAAGGGCCCCTCTGTAGATGAACCAGAGTCTGCTAGTGTTAGCTGGGGTGCTGATGTTTATCATTTTCGCATGTCAGCTTCACGTGGGGAGCCTTTTGGATGGCAGTGGTTAAGGATCTTTGATGGATTGCCTCTCCCTGTTTAATGCAACACATGAGTTTTTTTAACCATTTGCTGCTTTGGAGAGTTAAGCATTGCTCTTGTTGGTTAAGTTAACATTTTTTCTTCTTCGTTACACCACATTTTGTTGAAGGGGACAAAAGAAACAGATGAACAGAATTACCTTTCATGGAGAATCGTAAATGGTGTTGCAGAAGGTGAGATGCCAAAAGTACATATTTAATTTGACAGTATACTTGGTTATTTAATAACTGCAAGATCTCTATCTTATTAGGAGATAATCCTTCCGTCTCAATTTTAATGGTTAGTTTTTGGTCCAAGTTCTATGTCTTTGTGACATGTTATTTGTACTTGGGATGATTCTATTGTGTCTGAAATAGTCTAGCTAAGTTCGTAAACAGTATTATTAGCTCGTACAAACGCCAGATTCCTTTGATTTCTTTTCAAGGATAATGGATAAGCTAATCGATCTTAACTTTCAAATTTCTGTTTGCTGTGAATATCACAAGCCTTACCATTATGTTCGTCTGAAGCAGAGCAGAATGTTGCTTCTGGCTCCGTAGTGATTGGTAGTGTCTGGCAATAAAGTCGGCACTGTCACAACTCAACCTGGATGTTGTGGGCTTGGTGGTTTGCGTTTGCATGAAGCTTTTAAAGATAGGTATGTTTACTATAAGAGGCCAGAATGATTAAAGGTTGAGGCGATAGGACCAGATTGGTGGCTGCCTGAATGGATTTCCCGTTGCAGCTACTTCAGGTTCTAGAATTGCATAATGCATCTACAATTCTTAGCTAAGTGACCAGTTGTGATATATTCAGGAGCTAGTGTCCCGTTGCAGCACTTGTTTCTAGGGTGCAGAAGACATTGTCATCAGCAAGCATCTTAGGAAGGCCTGAGTCCAAAGTCAATGGCTATAAATTGCTGATCGATATTGATGTGTACAAAAATGTTTTGGTGAATCATGGCAGGTTTCTGTTCATCTTGCTGTGCCAGTATCCAATACCTGGTTGCAAAAGATTGCTGGGTTCTTTATTTTGTTCTTCTAACTTTCTTTATTGAGATCATTTTTTCTGTCTGGTTCTCTATAGAGATCATGGAATGAAAATAACATGGATCTCTAACTGACTTCGCAAATTCATTTTTTTATGTTATTCTTCCGTCTTTGTTTTTTAGTTTTTTTCCCTCCCTTCTCTATTTGGTGTTAAGACAGCAAAGGAGTTTGGGCTATACGATGAGCCGAAGTGTTTCTTTGCTTCATGCTTGAGGGTTTATTAGTGTTATCATCCTATCCTTAATGAAAGTGAGAGAGGCCTACTTGCTTAGACTGTTACCTTTTTATGCGCAGGCAATCCAACATTTTACAAATGACATACCGTCCATCAAAAGCCAGAACTAACACCAAAGTGTATAGGCCAATCTCCATCAGTTCGACTCACCGTCTTTAGAATTTTGTTTGTCAAAGGTATAGTCAATTGTCAAAATAAAAATGGGGGTGGTTATTGTCACTCTACAAAATGTAGTTGAAAGAGTATCAAGGATCACGAAATACCAAGTACACGCCTACAACCAAGTAGCCTTCTTGAATATGAATTTCATGTATTCAAATCAATTCTTGTAAAATCTCTTTTCAATTTTTTTTCATTACAACTGATCACGTACTCAAATACTTCAAAAGCGAAACTGATTATGGTCAATGTTGCGATATGTTCTTACTTTGAAACTGAATATGTCGACTCTATAAACTGAATATGTCCACTCTCCTCCGTCAAATCTATAGGTTTTATGCCTACAGGTTTTCCAAATCATACCTAAAGACTATTTTTTTTTTTTGGTAAAAACTATACCGAGAGTCTTTCGGCATTACATGCAAAAATATCAGCATTAAGAAATCTACGGCGGTAAAGTTTCTATAAATTAATATTGTCACATAAATAAATTTATTATTATTACTTTAGAGGCGTTAAATAAATATTTATATATTTAGAAATTCTTAATTCTATTTCACTAATATCGTCCTAGTTTGATTGTGTTTTCTATACCTAATTGGATTATGTTCCAATTCCTAATAGACTTATGTCACCAGTTCCTCTGTTTCATTTAGTCCACCAAAACTAAAAAAAAAAAAAAAAACAAAAAACTAATTTTTTGTGTCAAGGACGTTGCTTGGATTCCTAATATCAATCAGATTCCTTTGTTTGGTGAAAAAGTATTCCTTTTGCTATATGGAAACCCAAACTGAAACATCAATTTAATATCTATATATAGTGTAGTATATCACATTCATTGATTACGTTAAGTTTTTTTGCCGTTGTACACGTACTCGAATAATTATCAATGGCCATGGCGACAAAAGGCGAAGGTCCAGCGATCGGAATCGATCTTGGAACAACTTACTCATGCGTTGGTGTTTGGCAACACGGGCGCGTTGAAATCATAACCAATGATCAGGGCAATAGAGTAACACCGTCATATGTTGCTTTTACAGACGCTGGGCGTTTAGTTGGTGATGCCGCTAAGAACCAAGTTTCAATGAACCCCTTAAACACTGTTTTCGGTAAGTTCTTCATATTTTCTATCATAGATATAATATGGTCATAAGTGTGAGGTTAAATTGTTTGTATGTACATTATTGTTTTTCATACTTGTTACTTATATTAACTTTTTATGTTTTTCTTTAGATGCTAAGCGCTTGATTGGAAGAAGATTTAGTGATGTAAATGTCAAAAATGACATGAAATTATGGCCTTTTGAGGTTCGTGGAGTTGGGGACAAACCCATGATTATGATCAATTATAAGAATGAAAAGAAGCAGTTTGCCGCTGAGGAGATATCTGCAATGGTTCTCAATAAGATGCATGAAATAGCAGAGGCCTACATCGGATCAACAGTAAAGAATGTCGTTATCACTGTCCCAGCATACTTTAATGACTTACAACGTCAGGCTACAAAGGATGCCGGTGTAATTGCAGGAATGAATGTTATTCGTATTATCAACGAGCCAACAGCTGCTGCCATTGCCTATGGTCTTGATAAAAAATGCACCAATATTGCTAGAAAAAATGTTCTTATTTTTGATCTTGGTGGTGGTACTTTCGATGTTTCCCTTCTTAAAATTGAAGAAGATACTTTTGAGGTGAAAGCTACAGCTGGTGATACTCATCTTGGGGGTGAAGATTTTGATAATAGAATGGTGAACTATTTTATACAGGAGTTTCGAATGAAGTACGGAAAGGACATTAGTAATAACCCCAAAGCACTAAGAAGATTGAGAACATCTTGTGAGAGAGCAAAGAGAACTCTTTCTTCCACTACACAAACCACCGTTGAGATTGATTCTTTATTCGAAGGTACTGACTTTCACTCGACAATAACGAGAGCAAAATTTGAAGAGATCAACTTGGATCTATTTACCAAATGTATGGAGCCTGTGAAGCAATGTTTGAGAGATGCTAAAATGGACAAGAGTATTGTTCATGATGTTGTTCTTGTTGGT
Organism: Rosa persica; assembly: GCA_025331145.1. NCBI lineage: Eukaryota > Viridiplantae > Streptophyta > Magnoliopsida > Rosales > Rosaceae > Rosa > Rosa persica. The sequence goes on along the minus strand of WFKR01000007.1, from coordinate 14,097,778 downwards.
GGATCTACAAGAATTCCCAAGGTACAACAGCTATTGCAAGACTTATTTGATGGCAAGGAGCTTTGCAAAAGTATCAATCCTGATGAAGCAGTTGCATATGGTGCCTCTATTCAAGCTGTAATTTTAAACGGTGAAGAAAATATCGAGAAGGTTCAGGACTTGCTCTTGTTGGATGTCACTCCCTTTTCTCTTGGTGCAGAGCGTTTTAACGGAGAGATGAAGGTTGTCGTCCCAAGAAACACTACCATCCCCACTAAGAAGGAAAAAGTTGTGACAAATGTCGAAACAGGACAAGTATGCATGAAGTTTAAAGTGTACGAGGGTGAAAGAACAGTAGCTAAAGATAACAGATTGTTGGGTACATTTAAGCTCCAAGGCCTCCGTTATGCTCAAAGGAAAACATCTCAGGTTACCCTTTGCATTGAGATTGATGCCAACGGTATTATGGTTGTCTCTGCCGAGGAAAAAACAACGCGGAATAGGAGCCAGATTACACTAACCAATAACCACAAAGGCAGGCTATCACAGGAAGAAATTGAGAAGATGGTAAAAGAGGCAGAGGAGTACAAGTTAGAGGATCGGAAGAATAAGAAGAAAACGGAGGCTAAGCTTGCATTGAAAGATTATGCATCTAACACGATGGACACAGTTTCTAACATCCCAAATTTGAATGAAGCGGACAAGACAAAAATTGTGGATGCAGTTGAAATGGTGATGCGATGGCTTGATGAGAATGAGAACAAACTTGCTGAATGTGAAAATTATGAGAATGAGATGAGAAAACTTGAAGACCTCTGCAGTTCCATGTTGCCTAAGATGAACTAGGGTGCTGACTGTACTAGAATTCGCTAAGAAGTAAGAAAGAAGCTGTTTATTTTTGGCTCCGGTAGATCTCAATCATTACTTGTCTATTTGTTCACGAATAGTATGTAGCTCGAATGCCTAACTTAGAGTTTGGTTTTGACTTTTATTTTCGATCTGAGTGACATGAATGAATTTGGTCTCAAAATATTTTCCAAGCAAACATATTTCTTTGTATGAGAGGATGTGTCTCTCTCTTGTTATACTGGAATTCTTGGTTTGTCTCTCAATGGAGTGCTCCTCTCTCTCAATCAAAACTCTGTTCTTTTTAATCTGGATGGTTACAAAATGTGACAACATTAGAATTACATATAAGTGGTGCCTGAGATTCTCCGACAACGATAATCAAATAACTTTCTGGTTCTGTTCTCAAACAATCAGGCCTTTTTTTTGTTCTGCAAACTGCACTTATTATATCATATCATACATTAAGATCTCATATGGTCTTATATTCTCACGACCATCTCCAAATGATTTAAAGTAGTCTGGTCAAAGATTGATCAATACGGTCTTCAAAACATTGCTCTGTCTACGCAGAAATTGAACAACACCATCTCGTCTCCCTGAAAGTTGCCTTCCCAGAGTTTTAGGTTCTGTCATATCCAAGGCATTATCAAACTGCAAATATTGAATTATATTAGAGGTCAAGTGATACAAAAGGATGCTTGCTAACGCACAGATTTAAATATATAACTCATATATTCCAATCAATCATCCATACATATTACACAAATAAACATTAGTACAAAAAGAACTCAGGATCTTGATGTGATAAGGTTTCAGCTTGAGTAGCCACTAGTGTGTGTGTGTGTGTGTCTGCAGATTTCTTCTGCAATATTTTTTACAATATTGAGAACATGAGGACTGATAAGGCTCCTCAACTTGTAATTTGATTCCTCTCCATATTCATTTTCATCATGCTTCATGCAAACAGGGCAAGTATTTTACTTCAAAAAAAAAAAAAATGGTTTCAGTTTCCCTCACTAAGTTAGCAAATATGACCGCTATGCTAGTTCTGATAATGCACAATAACAGGAAATCAACAACCTGGAATACCACATAAATATACCTCAGGACACTTTGCATATTGTTACGAACAAATTTGAAATGCACAATAACAGGAAATCAACAAGTTGAAATACCACATTACCACATATATACACCTCAGGACACTTTGCATATTGTTACGAACAAATTTGAAACGAGCTGCAGGTGACTAACATTAAAACCAGTTATATATAATTGAAAGGGAATTAAAGAATAAGTCGGCCCATACTTCACATACTAACACCCAGAATTAGACATTGCAAGACCAGGCCAAATTGGCCAATCTAAATTGAACAGAAATTGTGAACATACCTGCAATAAAATTAAAATGTTTTCACAGCTCAGTAGTGTTGAAGGAAAATCAGCTTTGTGTGCCTAATCAAACTAGGAGTAGTTTCCATGATTGTAATAGCAGACCTAGTCCTATTCGGAATAGTTTTCTTTGTATCATTAGAACATGTAATTTGTAATCCCTATATATAGGGCTCCTATTCTCAATAATGAAAGATAATTCTCTCATCAAGCTCTCTCAATTCTATTTTCCTTAAACAAGTAGAGTATTTTATATTCATCATGCATCGATTGTCTAAAGAAATCAGGAAGTCCAAAACTTGTAAAATCCCTGAAGAACTCAAATGAGCGAGCCTCTTCCAGGTTATGAATCAAACTGGTCAAGTTGCATCCCCTAAGAGACATATGCATGCACAAAAGCTTGTATGCATACACTTACAACAGAAAAGTTAAAATATCAAAATGTCAAGACAACTAACAATGCAGAGACAGCCTGAAAGAGACTTTTGCTAGTAAAACTATGCGTGATATTTACCATATGTGCATTTTTGTTTTCGAAGCCCATATGGGCATATTGGAAACAGTAAAAAAAAGGAAAAAAAGAAAAGAAAAAGAGAACTGAACTAGAACAGATCTATGTCATTGATGAACTACTACCAGTAGCATGGCCAATCACACAGTTCAACGACTTGTAAGCTGCATTCATGACTTCCAGCTAAATTCCCAAATTTCCACGTGTTTTACATCCAATGAAACTCATACGTGAGTTTATACATTCTCCATACAATTTAACACAAGTATGTTATAATGTTCTCAGAACTATTTCTTATAAACAGCTAACATTTAAGATAATTCAGACATGATTTCCTCATTCCGTGCAACAAACAACAGAACACAATTCAAACATCCCTTGGCATGGATGACAAAAGAGGTTTTAAAGTGTACGGATGAAGTGATTTTCAACAAATGTAATCTAACTAAAACAATTTAAGGTGGAAATGTCTATGAGGGGATATTGAGTTAATATGGCTTTCTCGGTCCAAATGCAATGAGAAGCTACACTCAGAGATAATATACAATCAAGCTCAATCTAACTCAAGAAATAAATAGAAACGAACAATACAAGTCTGAATCAATATGTCAAAATGACTCCTAAGAAAGGCAAACAATTGTAGAACCAGATAGTTCTTGAAAAATCAGTTATTGGAACTGTTAATGAATATAAAACAAAACATATTCCTGATGCAAACGAAGAAAATTGGAAGGTTTAAGACACTTGCGCATCCTTGTGAAGTTCATATATGCTGAATAAGTAAGAGTAGACAAAGCAGGCAAAAGAAACATAAGCAAAATTCGAAATGTCCTCGTCCTCCAAACATTCGAGATAGGAATCGAGAAGCCTTGAATCGGTTCAGATCTTTAGCGATAGAGAGACTAATAAGAATCGAGGAAGAAGTACATGAAGGGAACGTGAAGCAGTGCTTTGATTATCAATGAAGATGGGGGGAGAGAGAGAGAGAGAGAGAGTCTCCATGCTTTCCAGTTTTCACAAGCCACGTAAAGACTCTTCCAAGCTGGGAAATGTCGTAATTGCCAGACTCCTTTCACCATGACGGCAATGAAATTATATTAACGGAGGTTTCACAATCAAATTTTTTTCAGCAATGTCTGTGGAACTTGCTAAACTACATGATGCAATAACAGAACACATCAACCACAAGATCAATTCATACAAACACATATGCAAGATCAAAACCAGCTGCATAACAAACATCGACCAACTGCAGAATAGTTTTCCTAGTGGCACTAGGAGTCCACCGGATCAATGCCACTCTGGATTCCAGCAGAAACGATTTGGCCTAGGTTGGACATCTTGTGCAGCAGGAACAAGGATTGAATAGCAGCAGAAACTGGAGCAAGAAGCCTTCTGTATGTCAACACCAAAAGCTTCATAATGGGGCTGAACTGTGTGCTAAAAACCGGTGATGAATACAGGGACTTTGCTCCCTATATATATTGGCCAAACCACGAGTTAGACTCATCGCATAAGGAGTCCAACACTGCTACATGTTTATCTAATTAGGAGACTTGTTGTTTATCACAAATACTTGATGTAATTCAGGTTGATTACTAATGAGCTTCCTACTTCTATTAAGAGACATGCTCCTCAATAGATAACCAGAATTAGAGTTATGATTATATACTTCTTGTTATTTATGTAAAGATAAATCAATTAGTTTTATTCTTAATGTGAATCAGATAATGTTAAGTTCCAACAGAATTGGCAGAGTCAGTGGGGTCCCTTTGGTTCATTTTGTTTTGGTTTGTTGCAGCCTACTCCTTGGTGCACCGAGTAATGATAATTTGAACGTACTATGGATTTGATGCTAAGCTACCGTGTAAAAGTATTAAAACTGAAATGAGGTTGACTGATGAGAGATTAGAACAGAAAACCAAAAAAATCGAGTCTTTTATAATAAAACATAACCCGCTTTTGATAATAATAACATAAGTCACTTTTGAATTAATATGAATATGAAGACAAGGCTTATGAAGTTATCATCTATTGGCTTCTGTTTACATTATTACGTCAGTGTTGCATAATCATGCAACTGACTAGAAAGGGAATCAAGTTGATCTTGCGGCGGATGAAGCCGGAGGGAGGAGTATAGCCCAAGGTGGAGTGTAATGACATTATCTTTCTAAATTTTAAAGAATCCACTATTTTCTGTATTATAGCCATTTGTTTCTCTTTGTCTAGAGCTTTATCCCAAAAATAAATAAATGAATGATTACACACAGTGCTTGGCATCACACTTGAGTAGGGAGATTTATGAAGGCTGTCGTGGTTATGAATCCAAAGGAAAACTATTGTACTGCTTGCTGATACTGCTAAAAAAAATACCTTGTCAGCAAAACAAGGTCGGAGTGCTGCATAACACTGGATTTTGTGTATTCACACTTTTTCAATGTAGTTTCTTGCCGAAACAAAATTTGTACAACTACTATATGGGTTGTTCAGCAGCATTATAAGCTCTAAGATCGGAAGATCCCTGATTGTGTATAAATGTATAGACTATTTTGTATGGTTGTTACACCATTTATCCCTTTTGATTTATGGACCTTGTCTTTTCTTCTCAACTCTTGTACCACTCGAGGAGGTTTCCTCGATTCAGTTACATTTGCTCATCTTCATTGTTGTTATGGTTTATAATTTGGTTATTGAACCATTCAATTCCAAAGACAAAAGGATAGCTTTGGATGAATCAAAGCAGCAAATTAGCTTTGGACGAATCAAAGCAGCAAATTTATATCTCTCGGATTTAAGACTCAAGGAATGATCAGAGAGACAGAGACGATGAGATTACTTTAGGTCCAGTGTAGGAATGGTCATATCTCTAACTCCACCTTCTCCCCCATCATGCTCCCGGAAGCTACATGAACTTTTAGAGGATCGAAAACCAGAGCGCTTTTCTTCGTGAACGAAGCTCACCAATCTCTTTAATCAATTTAACCAACAAAGTTGACTGACCTCGTTTACAGATTGGTTAGTCATCCCTCAACAAGTTTGTACCGCATTATTTTTGCAAAACGAAATAGTAAGGATAATAATGCTAAAAATTACACAAGCAATCAAATGTATCTATGCAAGTCAGTTCCCAAATTCTCCCATATTCCTCGGGTAGTTTGTGTGTTCAGTATTATGGTGGATCTTGCAACAAGTTGTACCGTCTAATTTTTACAACTGAAAAAAGTCAGGATAATAATGTTAATTACACAAGCAATCAAGTGTATCTACGCAAGTCGGTTCCCACAATCTCCCATGTTCTTCGGGTAGTTTGTTTTTTCAGTGTTATGGTGGAGCAATAGTCAATGATTTGATTTTGAATAGAAAAATAAGAGAATGAGCGGGTTAAAAAAAAACAAAGCAAAACAAAAAAAAAAAACAACAACAACAACAACAACAATACATAAACATTAAAGGATCCTCTTGATTAACAGAAAACAATAGAATTTAAAACAACAACTCGTAACTAAGAGATAACAGTAAACAAACAGAAGAAAAGAAAAACAAACTTAGGGATCCTGTTTGCTTTCCACTCCGCAACTTCATTTTCCCTCTAGTGAAAATGAGTTTTGCCCGATGAGTTTGAGCCTTGAGAGGGAGGATGTTTGGTGTTGGGTTTCTGGTCGATTGGACCAGTATGTCCGGATTCTTTCCATAGGGACCCGGTTTTGGTTGTGGGCGAGCTCCGTCTCTGCCTCCGCCTCCACCTCCGCCTCCGCCTCCACCTCCAGGCCCACCCTCAGGCGCACCTCCACCCCCAACCCCACCATCGGGTGGTGGCCGAGGATTTCCTCCACCTCCACTGCTGATCCCCTCAAACCAGTTCTTGTTTTTGTTTCCGGATGCCCATGGGTCGTTGCTCATGATGGAAACTTTGGAGAGAAATGGAGAGAAGCTGCTGTAGAAACAACAAGGAGAAATGGTATGAAGTGCGAGGAGAGAAGAAGCTGGAACTGCAATTTATAGCAAAAGTTGGCTACAGTACTATTGGCAAATTGAAAGCAGAGCCATTCATTTTCTTCACAAGAACACACATCAGGTCCCCATATCTTTATGATCACCTCATCAAATATCCCCATATCTTTAATCAATTTACACAAGCAATCACTCTTCGTAGGTCTAGTGTTATAACTTGATTGTATACGAATTGGTACTAGCAAATTAAAACAAGGAAAGTACGGTGGTCCTTCTGACTAACTTTGGATTGAAAACTGACCAAAGAATAGTGCAGAACCACATGGCCATGAGTTCTACGAACATTATTGGGTTCTTCCAGCCAAAAAAAAAATATTGAGTCTATTTTCGGAACTTGGATTTGAAATTGTGGGAAAGGCGGACACTCTTTGAGATTGCAAGTGGCATTGGCATTCATGTCAGACTAGATAATAACATCTTGGGAATTAATGTGAAATTTGGTGTCCTTTCCTCAACATTCTGATGAATGGGAATGGATCGAACCAACTAAGTTTCTCAAATTAAGCTTAATTGCATTATATCTAGGATGATTCGGGGAGATTAAAAAAATTAACGATTAAAAATTCTGCACAAAATGTTTTGGTGATTTAGTTGCAATGAACTTTTATATAAATGAAGTCGAAATCTTCATTTAATTCTAATAAAACAATACCACATTTACCTTTAAGACTTTCTAATGACGATAAAAAAATACAAAAAGAAAATAAATCAGATACCTAACTAACTATTATACCATGCACATGCAAATATATGAAAGTTTATGCATAATCTATTTATATATATATATATATATTTTAGAAGATCCATTTATAGTTATATGGTTGAAGTGTCCGGAAAAGGGTTTCATGATTGGTCTATTACCTTGGGAGAATTGATATCAAGTCCAGAAATCATGTGATTTCTGTGTTGAAAATGTCATTGTACTTTGCCCCACTGTCATAGATACCTCATGCAGACATCATATCGACGTACTATGACAAACCTCTTTCACAACGTACTTCAAACCTTCAAAGTATGGAACACATGCATGCATTTAACTTCATCCTTGAATCATTGAAAAGCAGGTTGAAAAGCAGGTAATGGTATAAATGAAAACGAGGTACAAAACTTTATATACACCTACCAAACTTTTTAATACACATCCTATTTCTCTTTTTCTTTTCTTCAGTTGTTAGTAGCTAAAATGTGAAGACCAAATGTTTGAGGGAACTTAGTTTGAATATTCCTAGATATATGCTTTGTTCGGGATTAACAGTTTATGGGTTACGAAAACACTAACGCTTTCTGCTTTCTAAAGAAGCTATTTTTGATGCTTTATGTTTATAAATAAGCCCTATCAAGAGCTTATTCGATCAGAAAGTGCTTTTAATATGTAGCACTTCTATTTCAAAGTAAAAGAAAATATGTGATACTAAGTACTATACCCATGTAGCACTTCTATTTCAAAGTAAAAGAAAATATGTGATACTAAGCATTATACCCGTTAATTTCCAACAAAACAAAAATGTGACTTTGCTTGGCTCTCTTCCTCCTCCTTCCCTACAAAAGCAAATGAAGGAAAAGCAGCTCTTTACGTTTAGTCTCGTCTCCTTCTTCTTCCATATAACTCTTCTTGCTCTGGTGGTGTTTTCCAGGTCAATTACTAAACTATTAGAATTATTGTGAACATGTCACTTACAGAACGAAGTAATAAAAACTTAATCATGACTCTAACATTGATTAAATAAATATAAGAGCGAGAAAGTTATGCTTAATGTCTTACTAGAAATATTACCCGCGCTTTGCTGCGGAATTTGTTCTTTTGTACAAATTAGAACGATAAAATACAAAAGGGAAATTATTTACATATTATTGAAATAGTGAAAGAGTTATTATACATTTTACATAAACGTAAGCTGTACAAAAATGCTGGGTGCTTTAGTTGGAGCTATTAACATAGTAAAAGTAGCAGCTGCAGTATATTGAAAGAGCTAGCTGGTTTAGTTATAAGACTTGGAAAAAGCTCCTTCTGGAGTTTCTTCAAAATGTGATTGCTCCAGTTGTCGCTGTACAAAATGCTCTAGTTGATTGCTTCAGTTCCAGCAGCGAGGCATTGGTTCTTCCAGTTATAGCTGTACAACAATAGTTATTTATGTTTAGTCATTTTTCTGCTTGCGAGGCTGTGCTTTAGTTCCTGATGGTGATGATGTTGTTGTTCCATGTTTACCTTGCCTGTCACTTTAATATAAAGAAAACAAAGAAAACAGAGTTAAAACTACAGGAAGGAATTTGGAAATTGCGGTTTGATATAAAATAGAAATAAACAGTCAAGAGAATTTGATAGCATACTGTTTCTCTGAATGAATAACACAGTTTTAATTAAATCACAAACCAGATGAAATAGCAAATTTTAGTAACAGAAGACGTGCAACTATATTTCTACAAAAATTTTATTTTCTTACAATACCATAAACACTTGCAGAGACTGAAGATCATGAAGCCCTATCTCAAAATTAAACCCCCAAACACCTAAAACAGATAAAACCCAGATGATATTCCAGGCTCCAGAGTCCAAACTGGCTCTGATTAAGATCACAGCCTCCCAGACCTTCAATAAAGACATTAAGACATACAATCAATGATCCCAAAAATCATGCAAACAGAGGAAACCCAAAAACTCGAGACAAAAAAAAATTACAAATACCCACAACAGATCGAGTCGCAATTCTGGGAAAAAAAAAATACCGATTGTTGTGCGCAATCAAAACAAAGCCATGACAGCTTCCCGTCCCTTCTTCCTTTTCTCCGAGTTATCTTATCTACCTTCTTCCCCTGTTAATTTCATACATTACCAATCAAATGACTCCAGCTCTTCCATTTATCTTTTGTAAAACACACTCTATATTCCAACTGAACAAAGCAATTCGTAATAAATTAAAAGTTGTGAACATGAATGATGAAAAATTCAGACCAGGTATGAGAAAACATAAATTTGAAGGATTGATACCAAGTATCAGCCATTAAACAGAATTCACAAATTTTGATGGCAATCTAGATTTGATACAAAGTTAATAAATAATATATATAAAATTGAAGTTGTAAGCAAATTTGATCATAACTGTTATGTTTAAAACTAATCGAAAAGATGCAAGGTTGATCATAACTGTTACTAAAAAATTAAAAATCTTTTTGATTATTAACAACAATGACTTTCCAAAATCGATCCAGAATTGATAGAAAGTTGATAAACCGACAAAATCATTTAGTTTTATGATTTCTAGTTGAAATCAAGTTTACTCACCTTTGATGTAGGGGATACAGAGTCACCACTTGTTTGTTCGTGCTTCCCAAATGATTTCAGCTTTTGACAGAAAGGCAAGGCTGCAGAAGGTACTACTTAAAAGCATGTTACTGGTATAAATAAACTGAAGAGTTGGTTTTTAGTTTAGTTAATTAGTAGATGAACTAAATTCACTTTAACCACCTAAACTTTACACCATACTGTAAGACCTTATTGAACTAGACATCAGTTTTTTCTGTTAAGTTGACATTATGAGGAGTTTTGGAGTTCAGTTTGTAACATCAGTGAGTTAAATAAAATAGTAATCGAAAATGATTTTATTTAATGCAATATGTTTTGAATTGAAATTCAAATTGTGTGATCATCCATATCAATCCTTATCAGACAAATAAAGAGGTTATTTGACAGTTTTTTGATGGAAGAAACTGTCTCAACTGCTTTGCTGATATAAAAGGATTGTCAGTCTGTATTGATCCCTACAAGAACACCATAACTCATATTCTTTTGTCCCATCACAAAACTGAGACTAAGGGGTGGATCTTGGAGAAGAGCAATGGACACAGGCACTTCATCATTATCGTGTTAGTATTACATGTTCTCTTAAATTCTGTTTTAAATTTAAATTCCTGCTTTTCTGCAGATTATGTTTCTCATTTATGATTCATGTTATTGATTAATAACAATCTTGTATTTGAAATAGTTATTATCTTAATCATGTGAATCTGTTTATATCAATGAACTCAGAATACATTTTGATCCTATAGAACAATTGCTCCAGAAATTGAATATGCAGATTTTGTCATTATGGTTCTTGTTGATTTAATAATCTGATCAGTTGCTCATGAAGTTATGTTTTCATGTTTTGACACTTTCTATTTCTTACACATACATCATTTGTGCCCTTAGACTTTCAATTTCATCATACATACCCTTTCACTTATCATTCGTACCCAGCTCTAGCATCCTTGGTACTAGCTATAGAGGAAGGTTTAGTACCACTTGCTTTGATTTCATCTCTTCGGTCCTGAATTGACAATAAAATCATTTAAGTTTGCAACCTTGACTACATATGCGTCAGAACATGACAACCAAGTGCAGGAAGAAGTTTAATACACCAGAAATCAAAAATTGTACCTTGGCTTTCTGTGCTCTTTCTTTAGCTTTCTCCCTCAACTTGTTCTTCCTAATCACACTTGCTTTTTGAGGTCCAACATTCTTCTACACACAAAAAAAAGAAAGAAAAAAAAAAAACAACAATCAAAGAACTCTAGTTAAATGCAATGAATATCACTTTGATTCTCATTTGAAAAGAATGTTTTAGTGCACTTATGAAACCTGGCTTTGGGTTGCACTAGTTGAAGCTTCACCCGAGTTTAGCTCCCTTTTTTTAGAAACTTTCTTGCTGGTTTTTTCCTTAGGAGGCAAATGTCTGTGACATGACTTGATATTATGTCCAAGTACATGACAGTTGCTGCACTTGAGCGATCGTTGTACCCTCCCTAATTTAAAGCCAGAATTCTCTACCTTCTCGGATGCATCCTTGATTCTTTTTTTTCTTGGCCTCCCTGGTTGCCTATTGTATTGTGGTGGAAGGATTTGAGCTTAATTAGAGACTTCCCACAGATCCATGCCATTGATTGGCAAGATTATGTTGTCATAGATTTGCATGTATGTGGACTTGCAGTAGCAATTGTCAACATAATCCTTTGGCTTGTGCCTCTTGTGATGAATTGTAGAAATCGCATGCTTGCACGGAATGCCACTCAAGTTCCACAGTCTACAAGTGCAAGTTCTATTCTCAAGATGAACCATATACTGGCCCCCTTCGATGCTTTCAACTTCAACCAATAGACCACCAGCCAATCTTGATATGCAATCAGTTGCAGCCTTGACTTTGTTCTTGTCTAAAATTTCTCTTGGCTTTGGGCATATATTCCCTTCATACTTCATCATCTTATCTCTTCTAATTTGAATCCTTTTCATCAGCTTCATCTAATTTCCTCAAACATTGAGATGATTGGCTTACCCCTTGCAGGCAATACAAAGCTGTTGAATGATTCGCATATATTATTCACTAGAATATCACACTTCAGATGCGTGTTGAAGTGTGATCTAGAACAATTCTTAGAAGGTCTATCTGGGTCTGTAAAAGTAAAATAATGCAAGAATGTCAATAGGTACAAACTGAACCACCCAAAACAAAAGGAAAAAAAATTGCAGCACTTATGTGATAACCAGTCATCTGTCGCAGGGCACATGTTTTTCATCATGATCATATCTTTGATAAAGTACGCCATTGTCGTTGCTCTTGCACATGCCCACAACTGGTTTTTGAGCTCCATCCCTTGAAATAGCTTGTTGAAGTTGGTCCATAGGTGCCTTACACAAAACCTATGTTCAGCTCTTGGTATCACTTGCTCAAATGCAGGAATGAGTCCTTTTTGCTTGTCACTAATATAGGTCCAACCAGTACCATCATTCCTCATGTTTACATCCATCACTAGTAGCTCCAAAAACCAAATCCAAGCATCTTTGCACTCCATTTCAATCATTGCATACGCAATCACCCAAGTGGTGTTATTTGCGTCTAGTCCAATAGCAATCAATAGTTGCCCACCATAGCAACTCTTCAAATGACAGCCATCAAGTCCAATCAACTCCCTACATCCAGATTTGAACCCATTCTTGCAAGCTCCTAAGCATATATACATTCTCTTAAATAATGGCAGCTTCTAAGGGTTATTGTAGTCACATTTGATGTCTATGGTTATGTTTGGGTCTCTCTTCTTCAACTCTTCCCCATAATCCCAAACTCTTGCATACTGTGCATTCACAGTACCTTCTAGAACTTTCAAAGCCATCTGTTTTGCTCTATATGCCTTCTGCGTTGGAACAGAAGCCCTCACATTTGAAGCCATTGTCCTTGCAAGAGAATCTGTCCACATTGGAATAAAACATGAACTTTAGAACACAATAATAAATTTACTAGAATATCATAAAAAACATCAACACAAAAGAGACACACACACACACCAACATATATACCACAGCTACAATAAATACCCCAGCATGAAGTGAGAGTGAAAGCAAAAAAAAAAAGAACATGTTGAAACATAGTGCTGAAGTTTGACTAAAAAAATAGAAGTTCGACTCAAACTTATAAAAGAGCAAAAATAAACAAACCCATGTTATCAGAAGAGACAAATATTGTAACCCATACATATGTAACGCAAATTACCTGTTGACCAATTCTCATTTAACTCGATCCTATCCAAAAATCATTCAGATAAGTAAGTTGCCTTGACCATGCAATTCTCATACTCTATCACAATTATGTTCAGGGTTGTAAGTCTTGACTTGAAGTGTGTTTTCATGCTGCATCTTAGAGGCAAAAATCTCATATGGGCAATCAGTAGCCTTACATATTACCCTTACTCTTGTTCTATCACTCCTTACAAATAGCCCTTCCCATCCATCAAGTATGCCTCTCTCTCTAACTGCTGCTCTAAAGATATTGGAAGTGGCAAACTTCATTCCTTTAACGAACTTTGGATTCTTCATGTCAGTCTTGGGATTAAATTCTGGGTATTTTTCCTCAGCTTCATCATCTGAATTAATAGCAGGTCCTAATATTTCATTATCTGGATCAATCGCACCAAACATTTGCCCATTGTCCTCTATTCCTACAAGGTCTGCTTCATTGAAAAAATGGTGGGCACTGACCTTAGAGAGTTAGGTCCAACCTGCTCAACAGCTTCATTTATCTCATTAACCATCTCCATATTCATTTCAGGTATCCAATCATCATCAGCAACATAATGATCATCCACAAAACCTGGATCAGTAAAATCACCATAATCAGTTTCACCATCTGCCTCCACATGAGGTGAAGCCACCAAGCCACCTTGCTACCCTTCTTTAATTTACTCACATCACCGTCAACCAACTCCTCAAGCATACTAGCATGTATATCATTTTTTGAAAAAGCATTAGCTTCAACAACCTTTTTTTTGCCTTTGTCCCCAGGTTGTAGAGTTGTTGCTTTGCTGCCTTGCGTGCTTGCCATATCATGGCAACCCAACTCTCTAATGACAATACCAACAGCCTTCTTTCTTTCATTTGAAGGGGTAATCTTCTTTGGTTCTTCAGGCAACTTCTTTGTAACAACCTCACTTGAAGCAACTTGACTAAACATGATTTCATCAAAGACAAACCTCTCCCACTCAGCATCATGATCATCATTATGTATGTCCAAATGATCAAAGTATATTATGATCATTCTAAAATATGGTACCAAGGCACACATATCCACTACATCATTATCAGAATTTAGTTTTGTTAAAGCATCATCGTACTCTCCCACTGAATACCAATAGTCTATCATCCCACTACGCCCTAAGCACCTAACCATTGCATCCAGTTCAGTTACTGACATCTTGTGACAGTTGTCAAAATAGTCAATTCTCCCACCCACATATTTGTTATTGACTATCCTCCCACCATGAAAAATCTTCACAATGAATAAATCGGGGATGTCTGCATACATATAATAGAAGCCTACTTAATTCAGCATATTAAAGAGACTTGAATATGACAATAACTCAGGTTTTCAAAACACTCTTTCTGATATCACAGAAGGACCACAACAACATAAAGGCATTAATTTTCAGAAATGTGAGACAAGAAGCTTCGTTCTTCTTTTTTGGTACAAAAAGGAGCTTCAGATCTCTATTATTATAGTAAGGACTATAAATAAATTTTACACCCAATTCCATCTACACCAACCACATTATTAAAAGCTCTTATTGCTGCCCCCAAAAACCCCCACATGAATCATTTATAGAAGAATATAAAACCTTTGTATACTAATAACCCAAAAAGAATGAACAAACAGACAAGCTAAGCATAGATTAACAGCCCACAATAGCGAATAGACGAGATAGAATATCTATACTTTGACCACAACCAAACCCTCAAAACCATAACATTGTAGCTTTCTCATAACGTCAAAACCCAAAGTTCGAAACTTTAAACACTATTAACCTCCTTGAAACAAAAACCATATACCCAATTATAAAGAAAAATCTAGAATAAGGAAGATTTGGCTGACCATAATTAGGGATTTCACTGATAACCACTACTATTCGAGGCACCCACTCATCCATCACATAGCATGAAAAATCTCAATGAAGGATTCTGTTTGATTATGGTTTCAATAAGACATTGGTTTTCAATTTTCTGGGCTTTCACTTAAGGTTGTCTTCTAACCGATAAGTGATTGATTAAGGGTAAGAGGGTTATGGGTTGTGGTGCTTTAGAGCTTAATTTTTTTTTTCTTCTTAGAATCTATAGGGCCTAATTTTATGATTAAAAATGGGGTTGAAGAGTGTGATTATGTCAGATAGATCGAGCGGGAAACCGAAGGAGGGGTGTCAGATATATCAAGCAGGAAAACAAAGGATAGAATAAAAATAGCCTTAATTGGGATCCACAACCCAAATATCAACATGCCACGTCAACAATTGACGGACCAATTGACGATTGGCTACGAATGATCAAATCAAAGAATGAGAGGGTATATATGATGAAATTAAAAGTTTAGGGGCACAAATGATGTATCGTGTAAAGTTTAGGTAGGTAAAATGAATTTAGTTCTTAGTAGATGCAGATTAACAAACCAGTGAACAAACGATAAAAAATTGGTTGGAAAGAGCATGATTGTCACGCCCCGAATTTTAGAATAAAAATTCAAAATCCGAAACATGAATTACCACAACTCAAAAATAATCATCCTAAAATTTTCTTTTTCTTAACAACCACACCACACAAATTTAATTTCAAATCCCGAATTTAATCTCGGCTAGTTATTACAACTGAAACTCATAAATAAAATTGTAAAGCTCTAAATAAGCATAACAACCTCACAACATAAATGAAATCAAATAAATGTTGTAACTCCTAAACAGCGTCGCCCGTCACCTAAAATCGTATTTATAAAAATACGGTGTATGACAGACTAGAACTCTAACTGAATCGTAGCCCGTCACCTGGCTCAGGTATGGTATCCGCATATTTATCGTTATCGTATTTCATTAATATATATACGTATATACATATTTAGAACTTCCGATACTCATATTAAATCTAGCCTCATTACCCGACAAGAGTTGTGACATCCAACTCACTCAATCAATCATATCTCATAATCCACCTAGGACTAGAGCGTCCGATTCCCCTATACCAGTCACTACGTTGACCTTAAATCCATAAACGAGTACAACAATATGTTTCACACAAAGACATCAACCCATCCAAGATACACAATATTATTATGAAATTTAAGCATTTGAAATATAATACAAATCATCATTCCAACTCAATCATATCATCACTCAACAACACACCACCCAATATATATATTCCACGTAAATATATATATACGTAATCAGCCACTTAGGGATGATCACTAATACCATCCATAGTTCACACAAGAAAATCGTGAAATTCATTTGTATAATTAAAATTCATTTTACTTACCTACGGAGCGTAGTTGATCAAGTCCATGTGATTTAAAAAAAAATATTTAACCCATAAATATTTTTCACACAATTACAACAAAATAAATAAATTAAAAGCGCTCGGTTCTTAGTATGAACCACGTGAGTTTTACTCACCTCGAAACTCCCGTTGCGTCTTCAATTTAAACACAAATCACATCGAACCAGTTCACCCAAGTACAAACCGTCAATCACCTAATCAAATGTGACTTGAATTTAGCCAATAATTCCAAAACATACTTAAACTACTATCCAACGGTCGGATTCTAAATTATACGAAAATCCGACGGACGGATTCTCACGAATCGCCTCCCTAATCACCGTTTTGCAATTATACGAAGATCCAACGGTTGGATCTTCGTCCATGACCACACAAAGCCACTGGGACAGTCATATGATCAACATATCAAAACTACAAGTCCATCGGACGGTCTTAACTTCACATATCATAAATCTAACGATTGAAATCAATCGAAATTTAAAAATTCATAACTAAATCATATGATATCCGAAAAATGCATGTAATATGTCAAAATGATCGTATTGAAATGTAGAATCTTAAAATGTATAGAAACTATATTTTTGACCCCGGAGGTAGCCAGAATGGGCCGCCGGAGTTAATGACAGAGCTGCCGCCGACCCCCACCAATGGTGTCGGGGCCAAGCTGCTCTTCTTCATTTTAACATGCTGATCATTTTTTATAACTAGCTCAAGATCAAAAAATAACGGGATGAGGTCAAAAAGTGCCAAAATAGTCACGGTGGCTGGAAAATTTCCAGAATTCAGCGAGCTTGAGTTCGACCTAAAAACTTCTACCAATGGCTTCGATTCCTTCTGGAGAGTTGTTCAGCAACTCAAGGCGAGCTCCTCAACTCAAGAATCACTCGAAACGAAGTTCCACAGCTCGAGATATCCAGATCGAAATTTCCGTTTGATCTATAACGGGGCTGGCTTCCAACCGCCGCCACAGGCCACGCCTCCTAAAAATGAAATATTTCAAGCAACATTCGTAAAATTGTACAATATTCGTTCCACACAATTACACGAAATTAAAATGGAAACTTCAGTTATTACAATCTACCTCCTTAAAGGAATTTCGTCTCGAAATTCAAGTATCCAATTCCCTAAAGAGCTGTGGATACCTCACTCTCATGTCAGACTCTAACTCCCATGACGCATCACCCTCGTCATGATGACTCTACAACACATTCACAAGATCAACCTCCTTCCTACGAAGTCTCTTCATAAAAAACAGTGGAAAAACATAGAGGTTCAAGTACTGTATAGGCTAGAGTAATCCAAGTGCTATATATAAGCTAGAGTAATCCAAGTACACTATATATAGCACTTGGATTACTCTAGCCTATATATGACTATATATAGCCTATATAGGTCCAAGTACTTTCATGTAGGCTAAAGTGTAACATTTGAGTCATATAGATTGCTCATATCGACTTTCATATATTGTATAACTTAATTAACAGGATATCAATGATAAGTCGATAACTTGAAGAACTATAGGCTAGAGTAATCCAAGTACTATATAAAGTGTCATAAAAAAAAGTACCATATATAGGGGTCATAGCAAACTCTACATCTACATGAAAAATAATTGTCTTCCCAAGGAAAGCTTCATCATTGCACTCAAACAACCAAGGCTACCAAGTGGTAACTCGAACCCTACTCTGCATACTTCGGCTATATATATATATATATATGCACATGTGCGCGTCTTGCCTGTGTTTTTTTCATTTTGTTTGGCCAACTTGCTTGTGCTTAACATATATGGCGCTTTTGTACTTGTGTTTAACTGTGATTATGAAGTGGTAACATAAACTCCCTTTCAGTTTTTTTCAATCTATACCAATAAAGTTCATTGTAAATTTTAGTTTCACTTTTATCCCTAAAACAAGTTCAGAAAAGGAAAATCACTTCTTGCTTACAAGAAGTACTTCTAGTCTAGAGGTTCTACATGTGCCGGAGATTTTTTTTTTTTTTTTTTTACTTTCTTTACTTTTATTATTATTATTTTTTACACGGTCATTAATCCTATGTTGGTTATACAAGAAGGAATAATTTGACATACTTCAATTGCAAAATGTTAATAGACAAAGCACATAGCTAGCTATGACTTCCTTCATTCTAATAAGCTCAAGTTTATCTACTTCCCACACTTCATTTTACGTTTTCACTTTCAACCAAATATATGTGTGTTTTCTTTCTGCATACTATATGTGTGCGTGTTTAGAGTGTCAAGCTCAATGGAGCATTACTCGGGCAATATTGTTTTTCATAGGTTTACAACTATTGTTACTTTGTAAATGCTAGGAACCATTTTTCTTCTTCTCTGCTTTCTTTGTTGTTATTCTTTCATATATGGTGGAATGCAACTGGTTAGTCTTTCTCACGCACCTTTTATTCAAGCTGGTGCACCTTTTTTTCAAGCTCGCACGCTTTCTTTTTAAATCTCGAGCACCTCTCATGAGACTACCCCTGATATTTTTTTTTTTTTTGGTTTCATTATCATTTTGTTCATGAAAAATTTATCATTCAAGTTTTCTGATTGTCCAATTAGTGACCGCAAAATTTTAAGGTTTCGATCATATCGTGCTAATTTTATTTTTTGGATAAAAACTCATTTTAACCGAGGTATACCAGCTCTGACTGATTACATATTCCGCTATTCCATTAATTTCATGGTAATGATTGAAGCTATATACATCAAGGCCTGTACTGGTACTGGTTGATAAAAAAAAAAAAAAAATATATATATATATATATAATAAAATAAAAATAAAAACAGAAAACCTAAGAAATCCACAAAAGGGATATCCACTAATGGAGATAGACCATGATTTGGATGATGGGTCCACATGTTTCAATATTAAATGTTCTATAAACCATCATCGTGACTGGTCCTAACAAAAATGAGATGAACTAAACCTCTATCAATAAAAAACAAGAATAATATTAGGGGGATTATCTTTACCGTAAATGTGAAGCATTTTTGCTCACTTCTTTTAGTTAAGGATTATATAGTCACCTTTCCTCTAATATGTTATTACCTCTCAAGCATAACCAAATAGTTAATATTTGCATTTTATCATTCCATAATTAATGCCTGTATTTTTTTATTTATTATAGAAATAGGTCAGTCATTTCCTTAAAATTCAGCAAACAGTTCAACAATGAAACACCCCTATAGAAAGAATCGTTTCTTAAAACCTCATGGAACCCTATTCTAGTAGAATAACAGTTGAAGATGTTATTCAATGGCTTGATGAGAATGAGAACCAACTCGCTGATCAAATGTAAAGAGTATGAGATGGATAGCTCTGAAGCTGCAAGCTTGGTTAGGGATAAGGACGGCTTTCTGATCGAGGAGATCAAGTCTCTACTGAAACTTATTTGTAGCAACACAGATGTTGTTTTCCAACCAAGGGAATGCAACAAAGTAGCTTATAGTCTTGCCAAGTTCATCTTGAATGTGAATGAAATTTTGTACTGTATTGGATATGGGTTAGAATGGCTTATGGAATTGATGAATATCGATTCCGATGTTTGTAACTTTTTCCCAGATTAGTAAATGGTTACTTTGTTGATTGAAAAAAAAGAAAAAAAGAATAGTATGAGGAGAAGATAAAAAAAAGCTTGAAAATCTCTGCAATGGAGATGTACTCCTCATTTGGGTGGTCTTGCCTTCATATTGGGCTGGGCTTGGCTTTCCTTGATGGACTTTTTTTCTGCAGTGGTGTGGACTGTTTTGCTTGTTTCTTCTTTTTTGTAATAACTCTCAAACTCAGGAGCTTTCAAACAACCCCTAGCTAGCTTCTACGAAGCTTCGCGCACCTCTCTCCTTCAATAGTGTGCAAAAGAACCTTGTACGTCGTCATCTGACTCAGTGAAACCCTCCATATTACTTCAGAAGTTTCACAGAAGCTCCTCTCAACAAAGTACAACCTACCACAAAAATTTCCACGTTCACTTTGCATTGTATGTATCATTCTTACTAGCCAGCTAATGATTCATCCGCGGTCACAGTTTTACGGGCGGAACATGTGTCCTCCGGCCTTTTCCGAGAGGACCCTCCAGACCTTCCCGCCAGAGAGGCACAGCAACCTCGTACGCCGGCCGGGAGGTCTCATCTCCGTCCCCGGGAGGCTCTGGAAGGCTCCGGAGACCCGCCTGGAGAACTCCCAGTACCGTTTGACGAAGCTGCTTCTGAATGTGACGATGGAGAGGAGCTTCGGGCCTGTACACGTGTTGATGTCGCCGGAGAACACGGTCAGTGATTTGATAAAGTCCGCCGTAGAAATATACGTGAAGGAGGAGAGAAGGCCTTTGGTGAAGGAGACTGATCCGCACCGTTTCGAGCTTCACTATTCACAATTCAGTCTGGAGAGTAAGTAGTTATGTCACAAGAAATTAAGATTCGTCGTTCATGAACTTGAAAGTTCATATGGCCAAATATTGGAAATTCTTATATTTTGTTATTTTCTTTAAATGTTAGCCTTTTTGTAGTGACAGTTTTTGATGAAAGATTTTGGGTTATTACAGGTTTGAAGGAGGATCAGAAGTTGATAAAGTTGGGGTCTAGAAATTTTTTCTTGTGCTCAAAGGCATCAGATTCCAATGCCCTTTTATGTAGCTCTGTCGTCAATCCTGCGAATTGCTCAAAGGAAGCAAAGAAGGAAATCAATTCTCCATTTCCATTGATAAAGTTGATGGATTTCTTGCTGTAATTGCTCTTCCGTTAAGTTCATATATTTCATGTATATGTATGTATGTTTGTTTCTACAAGGAAATATAAGATCGATGCTGTCGATCTATTGTGAATCAATGCTGATCGAGCATGACTAACCCAAGAGAAATTCCATCATAGGTAGCGCTTGAGGAGCCTCTGTAACTTCATTCTTTGTTGATTAGACAACGACATAAGAGGCCACCAAAAACCCTCTGCTTAGTCTTACTAGGTAAACCTCTCCTGCTATATTTAAACAAGCTCAAACTATATGTGGCTTTGCTTGCTTGGTTTGTATTCGAAACAGATCCAAGTTCATTCGGATACATCATTTGGATCTAATTGAACATTCAAGTTATTAGTAAATTTAAGGGATAAATACTGTTTACTCCTTGAACTTTTGACCATAAAACACTTCAGTCTGACCTTCTAATTTCACACGTTTAGTCCATGTACTTCAAAATTTCAGACCAATAGGTCATTGCCGTCTAAAAGTCGCGGCGAAATGTCTATTATGCCCTCAGTTCTTTTTTTTAATTAATTAATTATTTTATTTTTTTTGGAAAAGGAATTTTTTTCCCTTTCTTTCTTTCTGTTTATTTTTTTCTGTTTTTTTTTTCCTTTCTTTCTTTCTGTTTGAAAAAGAAGAATAAATAAAATAAAGAAAAAATAATTAAAAAAAAGAGAGAAATGAATAAATTTATTATAAAAAAAAAAGAACTGAGGGCATAATAGACATTTCACCACAACTTTTAGACGGCAAAGACCTATTGGTCTGAAATTTTGAAGTACAGGGACTAAACGTGTGAAATTAGAAGATCAGGGAGTGAAGTATTTTATGGTCAAAATCTCAAGAACTAAACAGTATTTAGCCCTAAATTTAATCCTCAAATAAAAGTTATTAGTAATTTAAGTTATATGGACAAAACTACACAAGCATATTTTCTACTTTCAAACAATCTCATACTCAATTTCAACTTTCACAAATATTACAAGCATACCTCAAAGATCTTTTAAGCTTGAGATTCCACTTGTTTTCTTTAACCATCCTAATGTCTTGTTCGAGTTTGACATATATATGATGTCAAGAGTGAAAACTCATAGCCGACAATAATACTAACTTGAGTTGTATCAATCGATCAATTTACATACGTATTTAAGGGGAAAATCTTCAAATAGTACCTGAACTATGGTCCAATGCACATTTTGGTATCTAAACTTTCAAAACTACCCTAATGGTACCTGAACTATTGCTCCGTTTCTCCAAATGATACTTCCGTCAAATGTGCCGTTAACTTTGTCTAGATGGCTCATTCTTATTGGATGACATTCATTTCCAAAAAAAAAAAAAAAAATTTATAGGCAAAGTTAACGGCATATTTGACGGAAGTACCATATGGAGAAACGGAGCAATAGTTCATGTACCATTAAGG
Source organism: Rosa persica (assembly GCA_025331145.1). Lineage (NCBI taxonomy): Eukaryota > Viridiplantae > Streptophyta > Magnoliopsida > Rosales > Rosaceae > Rosa > Rosa persica. The sequence goes on along the minus strand of WFKR01000007.1, from coordinate 14,075,024 downwards.
TAGTTTTGAAAGTTTAAGTACCAAAATGTGCATTGCACCATAATTCAGATACCATTTGAAGATTTTTCTCCAATATTTAATTAGGTTCTTGCTTCCTCAACGGGCAAGGCTTGGATGCCTTTTTATGGGCCTTGCCTTTTCATCCCCTGTATCAAATTCTCAATTTTGAGCTCTATTGGACAAGTGGGAAGATTTTTCTGCGCTCTGTAAATATAAAAACAAACAAAAATAGGAGAAAAATAAAATAGAGGAATTATACTCATCCTCGGGCCACCGCATTGGCTAGACTCTGCCGTCTTCGAGTCTCCTCCGACCGTCGATATAAAAAAGAAAGAGTCTTCTCCGATCGTTTTAGTGTATCCGCAGCCAGACCCGGCCGCGCGTGATTTTTCTGCCACGCGCCTCTTTCAGGCCATCTCATCATCCATACTGTGTTATAAATTCGAAACAGAGATTGAGTTAGTAGCAAGTCAAGAGAAAGATTGAGCATAAATGGGGGATCTTTTCGTTTGGCTAATTTCCTTCTTCTTCCTCATAGCCCTTCTTGCTCTAGTTGTTTTCCAGGTGGGTCAATCCCCAAAACTCCTTTCGAATTTTTATCTCAATTTATTATGAGTTTATTGGCAATTTTTGTTTCTATTTTATTTCTATTAAATCAGAAAAGGATATCAGTTCTTACATACTAGAAGTAGTTTTAGTCTAGAGGGATCTGTATGTGCTAAAGTATGTGTTTTTGGTGGGTGATCGCTTTTGTGTTGGTGATAAAATCCAGTACTTTAATGGCAAATGTTAATAGAAGCACATAGGTGTAGTAGCTTAATTTTGTCTGAATAATCTTATGTCATTCTGTAATCTCGCTTTTGAGTATGGTGATATGTGTGTTTGTGTTTTGGCATTCAGTCATGGCAGTTTTTCTTGAGTATAGATTGAAATTGATTTCCAGCCAGCATTAGGTTGAAGCCGAAACCAAGTACCATCAAGAAGGGGTGTTATTGAAAGAATTTCCGAGAATCTACCAAAACAGTATAAATATGAAGAGAAGACTTTTTCAGAAAAAAATGAAGACATCTTTGATTTAGTTTCATATCCTTGTGTGAAACATGAGACCTTATTCAGTGGCTGTTACGTTTTACCCAGGGAGCAGCAATATTAAACTTGGATTGGCAAACCCCATGTTGTCAACTTGTATTGTGCTTGTTGAGGTGCTTAACACCAATTCATCTTGTATTAGGTGATGGTAGTTCTAATGATACCATGAGAAATCGTTTTAATGTTGAAATTGCTGTTGTGAAGATTATGTTAGGACATGGAGCAACTATATATGACAGTGGAACAGATTTTGAAATTACACGGGCTATGGTTGATTGTGTATATAGCATCTGTGTTTGCATAATGTTATTGCTGCTCTAGTACTTTTTAAGGGATATGAAAACTGAATCTTAACGCTTCTAAAATTGTTGCAGCTGATGTGCTTAGCAGATCTAGAGTTTGATTATATCAACCCTTATGACTCTTCAACACGGATTAACAGAGTGATTTTGCCCGAGTACATCCTAGAAGGACTATTAGGTGCCATCTACCTTGTAACAGGGCATTGGATCATGGCACTATTTTGTGGTCCATACCTCTATTATAACGTGAACCTGTAAGTCCTGTTGCATTGTATATAAACTTATGCCTTTTGATTCTGATTACTGTAAACTTGTAAGAAAAAAGGAGGAGGAAAATATGAAAAAGAGAGTAAGAAAGAGTCCCAAACCAAGCTAGGTTTATCAGCATTGAGAATATGAACTAGAAATTGTAGACCGGGGGAAGCAGACCAAGATTTAAACCTACACATGCAAGGACTATAGCAACAGTTACAGATCATTAACATCAGATTTCTTTTTGGGCTGTGGTGTGGTGTTTTGTTGTGTGTGTGTTTTTTTTTTTTTGTGGTGGGGGGGGGGGGGGGGGGTTGTGTTCGACCTGGGTCTTTTTACAGATGATGTATGATATTGTGTTCAGCTCAGCTAAGTATTAGAACACTGCTCCCAGGATGGTAACACTATCACTGGTTTGTTGAAGCATATGTCACACACAAGCTGGTTGATAAGATTTAATCCAATTGGCATGGATATTAACCTGATATCTCCATGATTGTTAGACTAGATGATGGTATAGTAGTTTATCCAGTCTTGGTGCTGTGAAATACTGAATGTGCTCTTTTTCAGTCTTATGACCTTAGTTTTTTATCCTGAGTTTATGATCTTACTAACTTTCTCCTTTTTCTGAGTAGGTATACAAGTAACAGGCACCTCGTAGATGTTACTGAGATATTCAATATGCTTCACAAAGAGAAGAAGCAACGACTTTTCAAACTCTTCTATCTTGTTTTCCTTCTCTTTCTCTCGATATTTTGGTACTGTGGCTAAGAAAGTTACACGTCTTCCTTGAAATATTCATTTTATGTAAGTTTAATACCGGTTACTCATATTCTTTCACCCACCCTTGCAGGATGATTCTAACTGCATTGGAAGACCACGAGTAACACAGACAATTGCTGCATCAACTGACTGTTTACCAGAACTCTTCAGTTTGTTGCCACTAAGTTGCCACTCTTTACAACTTTTATTCCATCACCACTGATGTAATTTGTGCGACTTCCACTGATGTTGTATGATTATTGGATGGTAGATTTCCTTAGTACAGCTCTGTGACATTCTTTTCAACCCTTACATCATAGCTGTAGTTCGAGGGATTCATGACTTGTATTCTTAGTATTCTTAGGTTAGCAGGTTCAAGCAATCTAAATTTGTCTAATAAATCTATTAATTAAGACATTGTTCTGTTTCAGTTTTCATTTGTGTATGGTTGATGAACAACTCCTAATTGCATGCATTTGAAGCTGATGCCTTGATTCGTTGTGATCACACTTGCATTTGTCACTTGTTTTGCAATACCACGTATCTAGAGAACCCTGTAATGCTGTGGTTCTGAAGGAGTGGATTTCTTTGCCAAAGAAACATTTTTCTGGCCGTTTGTCTCTTTTTGCATTCTTTAACCCAAAGTGTGTATAATTTCTTCAAAATTTTTAGGACATCCAATAAGCCACAGCTAAGATAGTACTTCTCTAGTTTCAAGCCATTCTTGGTTTGTGCCTACTCTTCAGTTTTTATGACATGTCATTTCAAATGATTTTGTAATCCTTATTAATTTATTAAACTTATTTTAAAAGAATCAAATGAATGATATATGCAAGATTTTTTTTTTTTTTAATAATATGCAAGGTTAGTATGGTGCTTAAAAATGATACGCATATATCACAGAAAAAAATAATTTGACCTTAAAATCTTAAATCCACCACGGAGGAATGTAGGGATTAGGCGATAAGTTACTTTTTATTCAGGTAAAGTTTGAAATTACCAAAGACAAGGTGTAATGAAATCGTGACCAAAGTAGAAATGAAGTTAACGAACTAAACTACAGGGACAAAATTGAAATTTACTCAAAGATAGAAAAAAAAAAAAAACACACACATATATATATGGGTGAAATTTGCAGCTTGCAGCGGCCAATAGAAATCCAGTGATTCCCAAATAAAGCAGAGACAGCCTTCGAGTCTGTCCTAGAAACTCCGGAAGCTCCCACGCCTCTGCAACATAAAGAGGTCAAGATTCGATCTTGTTCGTATCTGTTTTGGAAATTTAAGTAGTTATTAATCAATTCTTGGGCTTTATGGTTTTTGGGGACTTTGGGTTTACCTGGAGCTGTTTAGATAACAAATGAATGTGTTGTTCTGGGTTGGGATTGGTTTCATATGCTCATGTTTGGTATGGTACATCTTAGTATCTGTAGAGACTGGTATTGTTTATCTAAAGGCAATACTTTCAGTGCTTTGATCAATTCTGTATTTTGGGCTTCTGATCAAGAATGCAGATAACATTGACTTCCATATGATAGACTTGTAAAACTAGACTCTGAAGAACACCGTTTTCGGGGATCAAAACTAATGTATACTGTGTTCTGTATCATTCTATGTTTTGGAGTTATGACGGGTAGAAAGGCAAAAACTTGTATGGCTTCTGTAATTTAGATCAGGTGCTCTAAAGCAATAATTGAACTCTTTGTTTTGTGGGTTTTGAGTTAAACGACTTTAATTCTTGGATGCTACTTCAGTTCTGACACTGAAGCATTGCTGGTGATTGGTATAATCTTATTCATTTTTTAATTTATTTCAATAGCTAAAGAGATTAGAGACTGCTAGTTTCTGTAAGGGTGGTATCTTCATTACTTTGATCAATTCTTTCTTGTTGTGGGTAGCATTTGAAATAATACCGTTGAAATGTCGCTTAACATATCCCCTATGTCTTTTATGGTCAAGATAAAGGATAACTATTTTCTCATTCCTTCGTTTTTGTTTTTGCAGTTAAGATTTTAAGGTTGCTGATACATTATGGTGAATGCTACTAAAGGATTGTTTATCTCTTGGTAAGATGCATGTACCATCGTTGGGTTGTGCTTTTCTTATTTTTACACATAATCAACTATTCTCTGTGAAGATTTGGGTTTAGAATCTAAATCTTCCTCACCTATGTATAAACAGAAAGCTAGCTCAAATGTTTGGTTAAAGTCAAATAGATGAGAGCATATAGAAAAGGGAGCCATTATCTGTGCTGCGGTTAAGTGCCTAGAAGGCATTGTGTGCAGCATTAGGTCTTCAAGCAACTGCATGCATCCTGAATTTTTTCTGGTCCTTTATGATGGTTCTGAGGCAGATTTGGCATCTTTCATATTTACCTGTTTAGGACCAGTAGACCTTTCCCAATGTGACAATAGGGTTTTAGGAAGCCTACATAGGGACCTTTAAGAGTCTTGCCTCCTTGGATACATTGGGTGAGATCAAAACACTGATGCATAAGCCCACCAAAAAAAAAACTGTTTATGTTTTGGTGAGACACTGGTACCAATTGTGTGTTACGTGTTTCCTAATAAAACCAAAATGGTTTTTGAGGACATTATGTTCTGGTTGCTCCTGTTTCATATAATGTATGTAATTATGAAAGTATGAAAGTTCAGCATTTTGTATTGCGTAAGAACTATTCTATCACTTGGGACTGATAGTTTAGTGTTTTTGAGATGAAAGTGAGGGTTTAGTTTTGGACATTCTGGAAATCACATTCTGACACTTTCTAGTTGCTGACTTGCTGTTATATCAGATTCTATGCTTTAAATATCAATCAAGATTAGGTTGTGCATTTAGTGGAAATTCATCTTTTAAGCCTCATTTAAGTTCTTATTAGCAGACAAATCAAGCAGTAGGTTCTAAAAGAGTAGTTTGAGACTTGGAGTTGCCTTGTTTGCTTAGTCAAGCTCTCTTTTCTGTCTCTGAAAGCATCTGTATATTTCCCTTGTGCAGTGACATACCTATGGCTCAATTCATCATCAATTACAACAATTCACTGCCCCCATCACAAAAGTTCATAATACACGTCTTGGATGGCACTCACTTGTTTGTGCAACCCCATGCAGCTGAGATGATAAGAAGTGCCATTTCAGAATTTAGAGACCAGAATTCTTATGAGAAGCCTACTTGAATATCTTCTATTGACCAGATGTTTACATTGTACCTTGGTTTCGATCATCCTTGTATTATCAATTAGTGAATTACAGCTTTTACATGAGTAAGCATTTACCTACGTTGTGAACACAATAGAATTGTTAGGTTTGCTTACATGATATACTTATATTGAATTCAGTGTTCATGAAGTGAACATTGCTTTGATTTTGGTCTTCTAAAAAATCACATTTGATAACTTACTTGCAATCGGAGCCACTGTACAGTTTTTTTTTTTTGTGGAGAATATGTACGATATAGTTTGGTTCATATTTCTGGTCATTCTCCCTAAATTTGTCGTAAGCAATTTTCAAGTGCCTCAATCTGTGCTTCCCTAGAATGTGTTATGTTGGTCAACTATATATAGAAGTTTCTTCGCCACTGAATGAAAGAGTTTCGGAGTCTTATACAATAAGGAGGATACGGTTGATTACAGAAGCTCGATCCTGAGGTATTGGAGGTGTTTCTTGAAGCTCTATGAGTATCAAACTTCGCTTCATAACTAAAACTTGACTCGAGTAAATACTTGAATTCAAATAGAGTTACAAGACCCCGGATCATTTGCTACTCCTTCTACCGAAAGAATCACAGTTAAATTAATCCAATCTAGCAATGAATGTGTTCAAGAAATCAACTTGGACCTTCCTTAGCGGGTCGGGTCGGGCCGGACGGGGCTGACCCATGACCCGACTCTTTGTCTCTCATTCTAAAACAGTTTAGATTGGTTCAGAAAAACAACTTCTCTCTCTCTCTCTCTGCTCTGTGCTCGCGAAAATGGCAGTCTCCTTTGCCACAACGACGTACACTCCAAGCCTTCAGGCCCAAGCTAGACTCTCTCACCCTCCTCCCAGGTTCTCTCTCTCTCTCTCGTTTAATTTTCACTGTTTCTAATCCAAAACAAAAAAAAGATAAATTTTATTGGTTGTAATCCGTAATTGGTTTTCCGCAGTTGCTCAATGAAGCATTTTTCTGGGTTAAAGCCTGAATCTTTAGGTATGTCGGGTCCTTATTCCTTAATCCCATATGGTAATTTCGGCCTTCTTTTGTAGGATGTAATCGGTTTTTGAATTTTGTTTTTCTTTATCTGATAAGGTACTTTTGGAGCTAAAAATCCAAACTTGACGGTTGAGTTCTACAGCAAAGTTAGTAGGAGCCTTCTACCCAGGTAAGTCATTATGGGCTTGTAATTTATTTGCTTAATCCTTATGCAATTTGGTGGTTGAGTGACAAGATTAGGGTGCTGTCCACTCAGTTGTTAACAGCAATAGGTTGGATTTAAATTATGTAATCTAGTGTGGGTTTTGGAATCATGATTCTTAAACTCCAAGAAGGCTTTCACTAGAAAAAATTTATGCAGTGTCTGACACAGGGTAGGCTTAAGTTGTAACAAGATTTTTAGTTAAACAAAAAGACTTGAGAATACAGCGTTCAAGCATTCTTTCTCATTGGGGTAAGTGTACCTTATTTGACTGAGGATCGTGCATGTATGTGTAGTGTTGAGGCTACAATTATGGTAGTTTATATTTATGTTTTTGAATAAGTAGACGCATATTGAAGGTTTTCTTGTCTACTCTTTAACCACCTGCAGTAGAGATGTAATGGTGAAAGTCATGTTTTAGGAGGAAAACTTGCTTACATGATAGATTAGTGTGTCCACTTTATCTGTCAGATTGAAATATGTCTTTAGAAGTTTCATCATCGATTCACCGTCAATGAAGAAGCTCATTGTAGTGATTTATTTTGTTTACCAATTGATCCTTTAGTATAGCATTTTTCGACAAAGTGAAAATGCTCGATTTGGTCTTGTTCTCATAAAAAGAGTAGCTATACATTTGCATTGTACAATCTTTTCTGGGGATTGTTTAAATCTCTAAATCAGGCTGTTAATGCATGGATGATGCAGCTTTATGTTTGCACTTTTCAGGACAGGAAACCACAGATCATCACGTGCACAAGTTCGAATGATGCCAATAGGGACACCAAAGGTTCCGTATCGAACCCCTGGTGAGGGAGGTTGGCAATGGGTTGATCTGTGGAATGCTCTAGTAAGTCATTAGAGTTAATTTCAAATCAAATGAACATGCATTTATTGAGCTAGGGAGGTTATAGGTAGAGGTTATTAATAGTAATACGATCTGTTGGTACAGCACCACGGGGCTTGCAGCTAACTGACCCTAAACCTTATCTGAACCAGAACTTTCTTTAACATCTCTTTAGTATCTTTTCTCTTTTTAAACCCATAATATTTGAAAATGCGGTGGAGTCTTTTTGAACATGTCTTGCTAGTGGTATTAAAATGAGATTAACTGACATCCTATGTCAAGAATGGTGTTGCATCTCTGTTAAATATTTTTCTCTTTTTAAATTTGTTCCTATACAAAATATTTGAAAGTGCCATGGAATCTTTCATGAACTTGGTAGTGGAATGACAACGAGAGTAATTGACATCCTATGTCAAGAAGTGTGTTGATTTAAACTTTTTTATCCAGATTTTACTGGAATATCATTTATTGTGCATCTCTAAGACCATCTCTTATTTTCTGGGACTGTAGTACCGGGAACGTGTTATCTTCATTGGGCAAAATATAGATGAAGAGTTTAGCAATCAAATTCTGGCAACAATGCTGTACCTTGACACAATTGATTCGTCCAAAAGGCTTTATATGTATATCAATGGTCCTGGTGGAGATGTAAGCTCTCAGTTTTTCATGATGAAATTCTGTTACTTATTTCTTGATCTTGTGGTTCCCTGTGGCATATATCTAAAACTTGCACCATCTACAGCTTACTCCGAGCATGGCTATCTATGATACTATGCAAAGCTTAAAGAGTCCTGTTGGCACCCACTGTGTGGGCTATGCCTACAATTTGGCAGCCTTTCTTCTTGCAGCTGGAGAAAAGGTAATGTTCTTTCCCTTTCTAAATCCAGGTTAATGAAAAGCATCATGAACCTGGTGGAGTATGTCAGTTTTTTAGTTTGCTTCATTTTTTTTTTCTTTTGCCTCCGAAGTGTGGAAGTTCAGCGGTTAAATAGTTCTATGATACATTTAGGAGTCTGGCCCATTAAGGTTTTATAGAAAATGACTCCATTTCATTATGTCTGAGCTCTTCCATCACATGGCCCTGTGCATTAATGATTTGATGGGCTTTCATCATGTTTCCAGTAACTTGTAAGAAAAACAAAACACTACTTTCATCTATTCTAACTTAGATGGTTGAACTCTGAAATTCCACCTTTTGTTGTTTTCTGCTTTGATTAGGGTAATCGATTTGCAATGCCACTATCAAGAATTGCACTGCAGTCTCCTGCTGGGGCTGCTCGTGGTCAGGTATAACCTCGTATTTTGGTATGCTGTGATTCATTGCTTTCTGGTTTGCAGATTTTTGGTTCTTTCTTAAACCATTCAAAAATTTGTGGCAGGCTGATGACATACGCAATGAGGCAAATGAGCTTCTCAGAATCAGAGATTACCTTTTTAATGAGTTGGCAGAGAAAACTGGCCAGCCAATTGAAAAGGTTAGGTAGTTTGACAAGTAAAACTTAGAATTGCGTCTGGTTAGGTGGTTTGATGACTTCATTAAGCATGGTCACTTGCTTCCTTCAGTAAGTGCTGCAACTATTGCAACATGAAGCATTATTTCTTTATTTAATTATTTTATTTTCTTATTTTGGAATTCAGTAGCCATCCTTTTATTTTTAGAGTTGGTCATTGACCTACTTCAGACATTACCTAAGCAAAGTGGCCCATGTGTTTTACCAAAAAAAAAAAAAAAAAAAATTGCCTAATCAAATCTTAGGTTGAAAATGGTTTATGCCCATTTGAATCTGCTTGGTCCTTTATAACATCATTGCAATGTTTAACTAAAATATTTATCATGATAGGATGAATGCTCATTCTGAAATGTGTATATGCAGATTAACAAAGACCTAAGTCGGATGAAGCGCTTTAATGCACAGGAAGCTCTTGAGTATGGGCTCATTGATCGTGTAGTTAGGCCGCCTCGTATTAAGGCTGACTCACCTAGCAAAGATGCGGGAACAGGTCTTGGTTAGCACAGATCTTGGCTTCCCACTGGCCAAATTGGCTAACGACAGCTATAGTATTCAAAATGTTTCTGCAGTTCAGTTTTCTGTTGTCTTCTGCCTAGTCAGAATTGCTGCATAGAAATTTTTCATTTTCTCTTTAGAAGGCTTTTGGAAAGAACTATTTTCTGAAAACAAGGTGCTGTATCATTTATACACCCTCCCAGAGAACATAAATGAATATTTAATGTGGTTTAACTGTTTAAGACTTTTAAGTGTTTCAGCTTCTGTGGTAGATAAAGAAAATTGAATAGTGATATTAGTTACAGGTTTCAGAACTAATTCTGTCTGCTTATGTTCTGTGCCATATTTGTGTTTTGATTGATTTGTGTTGTCACTCTCCACTTTTCCGGTAACTATCTAATGAGGGGATGTGAGCCTTCGACTGTACAGTATTTGAGATTAGCAAACCAGATCAGAGTGTATTAATGGCAATCTTCTTTACAGTTGTCAACTGAAAAAGGGAAGAATTTAGAAGGCAACAACATTATATAGAAAGGTACACTATTATTTCACCTCAAAGGAGACGATGAGGCAGAAAATTTTATTTTTGTATTTTACAGAGCTATAATTTGGTTGGGGTTGAGTTTTGTTTGTATGAACTAATTTGCTCTACATATTCAATCTACTAATGTTTTTACAGCTGTAAATATTATAAGGGATTGATGTAACCAAAAAGTTGCAGGGGATTGCATAGGGTATCCCTTAACCTCTCTTCTCGCCATCCCTTGTAAACCCTATCAATGAAGTTTTCGACTCTCGTCTCCAAGTTATCATCAGATTCATCTGTGTCTTCCCAGCCAATTTTGCCATTGCTACCATTGTCGTCGTCATCTTCGTTGTAACCCTCAGAATCATATTCTCCATCTTCTTCTTCACTTTCATCAACTTGATCATCAACATCCTCACTGCCATTAACATGACCATCCACATTGCAGTGCTTGTTGCTACCATCATCCTCAATATCATTAGTTGCATCCTCTGCCGAACCTGATAGGAATGGTAAGATGCTGTCAACTTCCTCGGTAGGTGGCCGATGATCTCCAACAATGATGGCAAAGATTATGATGTTACAGAGCGAAAACACGAATAGAGGGTTCGATGAGAATTGAAGATTTTCTTGTTTCAAAATCGACTGAAACAAAGAGCTCAGGACAAGAACAATAGCTAGGAACAGCAATAGAAACACAGGCTTAGGTACCCCAACGAGCCTCATCCCCTGGTTTACAAAAAAAATAGGTGTGATTGTGATAGTTTAATTCTGAAGTCTCCTCTCTGAACATACAAATATATAGAGATGATTGCTTCATATATTGTATATAATATAGGAGATTTTCCGGGAAAGTTTGAGAAGAGTATATTATTTGTATACTCCATTTCACATTAAAATGTAGTTAGTTTAGGGGTTAACCAAGTCAAAAGTGAAGAAAGCTTCCAAGCATATAACAACATTTCTGGGTTTATGGGTTCCTTGCTTAGAAGCTTAGAAGGGAGCTAAAACACAAGCTAAGTCCACGTATGCACATATCACAGTTGGGTGTTAATTTGGGCATGTATAAAACTAATGAAGCCAATACAAAGTTGAAATGTGGGTTATTAGGGTGTCAATTTGATCATAATTTAATATAATTTAGTATCTCAACGATTGTAAAGATTTTTTGTTAATCTTCACAAGAAATTGGCCAGGATTTGTGAATCTGAATCAACTTTATCAGACCTCTGAGGTATTGAACAAGCCAATTTGGGTAGTACATTAACCGAGTGACTTGGGAATGTTGGTAAGTCAGTAGTTCTATTTTTGGGTCTAACACAGTTGCTGGGAAATTTCCATGAGGGGTGCTTTTCTTTTTTTCTTCAGGGTTCGGCTGCTTCTGCATGAGCCATGAAACTTCACGTAGTTGACAAAAACAGCCGCAGATTTGGGGATGTTTCGAAGTTGACATATTGAATAAATATTATGTTAAAGTACATGCCAAGATTTGTGTTTCTGACTAGATTCTTATTACATATTGTTGCAAGTTAAAGAACTGGCAACTAATAGTTCATGAAAAGAAAAAGAGCTCTGCCGACGACCTTTTCTGACAAACAGGCTTTGGCTAAGGCCTCCAATAAAAGAGTTATAGGTATATATTCATCGAATCATCGCCTGAAAACGAAAGCGTGACAATTTAACCATGAAATTTCATTTGCAAAATTTTCATTATAAATAAAATAGATTCATTTATTTAAAAATAAAATAAAATAAAATAAAATATTTCTTTCATTAAATCATTAACAATTACGATCGTTACGAATGACATCTCTTTTAAATTTAGGAGTTATTACAAGTCATGTTTGGCTATCAATATTCCTCAAAGCATAAGAAGCAAGCAAATGAGCCATGTTATTTGCCTTTCTTAGTACATAATTAACCTGGAATTGAGGATTATATCTCAAAAGCACCTTGATGCATGTCCTCTATTAGAAAACTCATTGTAGACAAATCCTGACATTCTTGCTAATGGCTTGTACCAAAAGGGAGCAGTCTGTCTCCAAACACACCTGCGCATGTTGTAAAGAAACTGCCAGCTTCATTCCTTCCAGCAGCGCAGCGAGCTCGGAGTGAAAGGGGGAGGTAGCAGAGCACCTGGTCTAGCAGCGCCGGCTTTGAACTGCCACACTTGGCTATTCCAGGCCGGTTCTTCCAAATGCCCCATTGCAGGATAAGTATCTAATTCACCTGTTCCTTACTCAAATTAAATGGGATACCGCCTCCATCAACCAGTGTTGAAAATTATTGAAAACTCCCCCATTCCACTGAAAATCCTCTCTATGCCATTCCTCCTGCGCATATGGGCAGTCCACGAACACATGCAGGCTATTTTCCAATGCATGATCACACTGTACACATCCCATCTCCCCTACATAGCTTCTAGTACTTGGGCTCATTCTTGTAGGCAAGATATTGGCTGCCACTCTCCAAGCATTCATAGCAACTTTGCTAGGGATCACTAATATTGCATTTTTGATAATTCAATCTTAGTTTTCAATTGCAGCGAAAGGCTTTTAGTAATAGATTCATCTAGTGTGTTTATATATGCAATCTTTAGTTTATGTTCATTCTACCAAGAGAGAAAACTTGGATATTTGCTGGGTACAGTTAGAAAAATCCTAATTTTTTTTATATTTGTTAGTTAAAAAAAAAATAGTTCAATGTACGGCAATGTCCTCAACTTTTTTACCTTCATTTTAAATTATCATCGGAAAAGGTTTTAACAAGGCCATTATGTCACTTGAATTTGTAAGTTAACTTACCTGTTTTTTTTTTTTTTAAACAATAAGTTAACCAAACTTTCATGAATAAGGTTCTTCCCATATCAAATTTTTTTTTGTTTTTTAAATGTGAAGAAAGGTCTCGAGTCGTGAATTGACTTTGCCTTGACCCCAGAAATTTTCAGAGCCGGCATGTCCATTGTTACTGTTGAAAACGACCTATGCTCGAGTAGTTGAGTGGGCAATTCCCTTGGCACAACTGTTGTTTCAGTTCATACACACAATTTTAGGTGCCGAAAAGATGGGGATTACTCAGAACTGACCGTGAGTATTTCTTCTATTATGATTTGTTTAATCAAGATGATAAGTAGCTTCTCATGATGTATCACTTAACGTTGACGGTAGCTGACTTGAGTTGAGTAGGCTAGGGTTTGTCATGCTTGCTGGGATTGGAAAGAGACTGGGAAACCTTTAAAAACCAAACCTTCACAATCAATGTTTATTCTTAACCATCAGAATCACAGGGGCTAAAAGATGAGACCACTGCCGAGTTAAAGCAACATAAACAAACAAGACAAAAGCGTGGGATAGTCACAAAGACACAAACTTCTAAATCACATTGCATCAATCCAAAGAGATTACGAGAGTCAGATTCCGGTCGGCTGCTAATATTACATCACACTACTCTACATGACACAACAACAGCAGTAGTGCAACAAGAGCCTATCTAAGCGGCTAAATTAAATGATACATCAAAGTGGGGGGTGGGGTGGGGGAACCCCAGATGACTTTAGACGACTAGTAGTCAACAAGTTTACAGATGCAAACAAGGTGAAGTGAGATCCAACAGTTGGGGACTGGGAGATGAATTGCCGTTGTGGTCAGTGAGAAACCTCATGTTGCAACAAATAAGCATGGACTCTTCACATTACACCTCCAGGCAATGATACATTAATGTCAGTCTTATTTTTATGATCAGATGGATACGAAGACCAATTATCACCACGGAAGGAAGTCGAAGATGAGAGGTTTGTCTTTGGTTCAGCACTTGAAACAGGAATAGCCATAGTTGGTGTTGCATTAGAAATGTATTCATGTTTCTGTTTCTTGGGTTTCTGCTCATGCTGGTTTCCCGCCAGAAAACTGCCAACTACAACCTGATATAAATCAAGAAGAAATATTAAAACCATGGTCTGTTGTTTTCCAAATTTCAAACCATCCTACTTTTTTTAGTTTTATTTTTTCCCGTCCTAGAAGTTTGGACCCCAAAAACTAATCCATACCTGCACAGGACTTGCAGCAACTAATAGTCCAGCAACTCCACCACCTACGACACGCCCATCTGGACTCGCTAAAGAAACACTCATCCCACCTGATCTGCTTCTTGTCCCTCCACTTTCATTTGGCATAAAGGAACCAGATAAAGATAGTATCTCGAAACGACCCTGCAAGAACAAGGCAAAGAGATGGGATATCCACTAGTGGTTAACAGAGAATGTTCAATAAACTGTAAGAGATTCAATATTAGAAATTGAAAGTTATAAAGATAAAACACGTTCCATGTTTAGAAGTATCAAATGAAAAGCAAATCATTAAAGCAATGGGCAATGTGGACAAAAAAAAATCATAGAGCGGCATTTGGGAATAGGTGAAAACCTTGTGGATTGAGGTTGCAACAAGCTGACAAGACATATAAACAATGATTGCCTAATGTCAACCTAATGGAAAATAGTTATGTAATGATGATGGACAATTTTCTGTCCTCTTCGAGGTCAATTCCGGAAAGACAAACCAAATTCACTTAGCTTTTTCCTATGATGAAGTTTGCACTAAAGCACAAGCATACGTCTTCAGTGATTCCAATCACCCACATTAGAGTACACCTTAGTTCCCATTCTCTCGCCTGTTAACTTCTTTAGTTATGCGCAGTACAGCACCAAGAGTGCTAGATGTTCATTAGTCTAGTAAGCACACTCAACCCCAAAAAGAAATGTAAAGTTGAGTAAAGATGGGGGCTTTTACTACAAATTGACTAGCTGTAAGCCTCACCGTCCAAATTATGACATCATAAACAGAGTTGAGGAAAAACAAACTTCTTTCTTTGAAGGGAAAAAAAGACACCCTTATATAATGTCTACTACAAGGATAAATATCTAGTAATACCAAACTAAACAAAGAATCAAGAAGTTTCAAACTATGCTTTAGAGATTAGATAAAAAGCAAACTACTGGATATAACCATACATAAGAAAAGGATATTATGCTGATAATACTATATAAGCATAATTGCATAAAAGTCACATATTAAACACCAAACCAATTATGTTAATAGAATATATCCAAATCAAGGTAGAAATTCCCTGTTATCTTACTGAAATAAACTAACAACAAAATAACAATAAGATGCATCACCTCATATGTCAATGTACCACCAGAAGAATCAGGTTGACGAAGTGTAACACTTGATATAACACCATTTGCGGAGAGCACACATATAGCTCGAGGACCTTGTTGAGAAAATGATATAATCTTCATCATGACATCCTAAGACAACAGAGTTGTTACAGAAAAAGTCAACTTTAAGTGCTTAAAGTACTCAATGAAGTTAGAAACAAAGAAACTACTAAAGAAGTTACTAAAGATCTGAAGTGTATAATTAACAGAAACTCAATTCTTCAAGTTAATTACCTCGCCAGAATTAACATTGATGATGTGAGGAGTAAAATTAGCACCAACAGAGCATGCAACCCATTCACCTACATAAATGAAATTCTCACATAATCAGACACCTGGAAAAGAGCTCTCCACTTTGCGATAGATTCTGTGATATTTGCACTACATCAAGTTAAATGTTCCACAAATCAAAGTAAGGAAAAGTGATATAGAGTACTAATTTAAAGATCTTTAAGAATCTTATAGGTTCCCTTACAAAAGCTTTAATCTTTTGTTTTACCAAACAAAAGTGTTGACTCAAAATTCTGCCAATTGCATATCTCACACAAAACCAACAATAATACCCTCGGCATCAACCATACACAACAGATTAGGAAGTAACTCTACGACAATTTCAAGAAACACCAGCTTAATGAAGATATTATATACATCAACATATTAGGTAGTGTTTACAGATTCCTAACCATTTCTGTTTACAGATTCTTAATAATTTCTGTTGGCCAGTACATGGTGTAAGATAGTAAAAGTTTTACTCAGAACCCTTGTTCCCAGAAGAAACTTTATGCCTGGTTATTCACGCAGTACAAAGGTAACACTCATAGAAGTAAAGTGGCAGTTTTTGTTTATGCTAAAATCAAAATTGGTCCATTCCTTATCTATCTTGTTTAAGAATAACTAATCAGGCAAGAAGAATATGAAAAGAAAGTCCGAGTATCTTGTTTATAAGCATATATCCAGTGCAGAAAGAAATAATGGCAAGCCCTGGGATTCTTGTATCAGTGATAGAATACATAATCAATAGATTATCAAAAAGGACAAATGAAAATAAGCCCAGCTATATTTAATGCATTGGTGAAACGAATTCAGTGAATGACTGTAAATACGGAGATGAATTAAGATGGAAGATCCATCAGGAAAGGAACCAGCAACTGCATGCAAACTTACAAAGACAAACTGATTTGACTCATTATAATTAACAGCCAAAGAACTAATCAAAAGTCCACATGGCACATTTCTGCTAATAACCAGTAGCTCAGATTTTAAAGATTCCACCATACATCTTGCAGAGAATAATTCAGAGAATTACAAATTAAGCTGACTCAAATGAAAAACTAGCAGTGCATGATAAGACTCGAAAAGCCAAAGACCATCTCAATCTCATCATGAGAAACCAACAATACAACACACAATCAGAGCTGGGAATCTTCAAGAAGGACAAAACTCTATCAAAGAGTGGGACGAGGGGGGATATCCTTCTATAGGTTCATGTCAGCAAGTTTAAGACAGGTTTCAAGTCCAAGCAGTCTGTTCACCATCACTTGCAGACTTCAGCAGGTACACAACTTGGCACCTGGCATTAATCTCCTTGCTCAAAAAGGTGAGAGAAATGCCAAAGGACAGCCATAACAAGAAGATTCCATCATTCCCATACCAACCCACAAAAACTCATCTTTTCAGAACCCCCACACAAACACCAAGATCTCTCTCTCTCTCTCTCTCACTCTCAATAACAGCATCCAATCACAGGTCCCACATCTACCCAACCAAGAATCCCATAAACCACAAAGCTCTCTATCTAACACCCTCTTAAATTTCTCAGTCCCTTCCAATAAAAAGACTCAATCCCCCCCCCCCCCCCCCCCAAATCCCCACATAGAAACAACACTAAAAATCATAACTTGAGCTCAGAACCAAACTATAAATATAAAAATCACTCAAAAACTCAAAAGGGTATATGCATCAAAAACAAAAAACCATTCTTTCATTACCTAAATTCTCCATCTCATACTTGGTCTTGCTCACTGAGCTGGCCGGCTTCACTTTCCCCCGCGGCTGCTTCTCCACCGCGAAATCAATCACCGGAGGCGGCGCCGCCGACGATATCGGCTTCGGTGACAGCGCCATAGTCACGCTCCCATCTGGCCCATACTTCCTCGGCCTCCCTCTCTTCTTCTTCACCGCCACGGACCCGGCCCCCGCCAGCATCGCCGCCGCGGGAGGAGGAGCAACCGGCGGCGCAGGTGCTGATCCGGAGTTATTGGCCGGGTTTTCGGCCCTCGGAGCCACGTGGTAATCTGACGGAGCATCTGATCCCACCACTGTAACCCCACTAGTATTCACAGCTTCCCTACCCTCCATAGATAGTTTACCTTAAACCCCAAAGTTTGTTTCTTTTGAGATTTTTAACAGAAACCCATTTTTACTTTACTGATCTAAACCACTCTCAGAAAACAAGAAGTTCAGTGATTTCACAAGATTTTTGAAAACAGAAACCCACAAATGATACAGGAAACCCAGATGGAAAAAAAATTAAATTTGGGAAAAAAGACTTGAAATTGAGGAATTTGAAAGCTCCCTAAAGCTTTTGAACTCAAAAACTACAAGATAAAGCAAAAAAAAAAAAAAAAAAAGGTTTCTGAATGTTTATTTTACTGAAAGCTGCAGAGTTAGCTGGAGAAACTGGGCTTCAGGGGAAAGAGATTGAATTTTATTTTCTGGGGAAGGAAAAGAAATTTTTTATTTTTTATTTGTTGGGATGGGAAGAAAAAGATTGGAGTTTTGAGGTGTTTGATTTGTGATTTCAATGGAAAATGGTGAGATAATAATAAGAAAGCTGGTTTTTGTTTTTCAGCTTATTGGGCGCCTAACTTTCCTAAGACTGTCCGAATTGAGATTAAAAAAATGAAATGAAAGAAGAAAAGAAGGAAATATTAAATAAATATGGGCATTTTGAATGTGTAATGATTTATTTAAAAAAAAACAAAAAATGGTTAAAATACGAAGTTTCTGGTTTTGGTTGGAATCCGGTGAGAAATAATTATAGTTTATAAAAAAATTGGTAGTGGGTAGGGGGATTTTCTTATTCTTCCTTTTTTAAGTATAGTTTTTGCTTGAAATATGGGCAAAAGTGAACTGAAGTAATTATTGTTTTTATTATTTATATAGTTTTTAGGTGAATGGAAAAGTAAAATTAGGTTGCCAAGGCATGAAGAAAGAAATTGTCTAGAAAAGGGCAAAAGATGGGGTGGGGGTGGGCTTGGGTAGGCATCAACTTTTTTGAGTTATGGTACAAATGAAAAAGATAATTAGGAAAACAAAAAAAAAGAGCAAAATCAAACCAACCGAGAAAATAAAAATTAAAAAGCAAAATCATGGAAGGATAAGTCTCATTTGCAGTAGGCAATTTCCACATACTTATAATTCCACATTTAGAGGTTCAACTCTCCTTTCACTCATAATTAGGGGAATGAGCAATTGGATGCTTGTTTCTCCTAAAATGAAAATTCTTTGACCTTTGGTACTTGGTGGGATAAGCAAAATCGACTCCTGAAATTAGGCTTCTGAGATTGTGAGCAAACAATAGCAAAAAAAACAGTAAAGCTAAAAGTCTAGAGGGAAATATGGCATTGCCATAATATCCATGATTACAGTTTTGAGTTACTGTTTTTTTTGAATTACGATGAGAAATCTCTCTCGAGTAATTATAAAGTTAATGTATATCTTAGTTGTAAAAACTCAAAACATAGACATGTCCTGGTGAGCTGTGACATGTTGGTAAGTTATAAATCTAACATAATAAAGGTTATGGATTCGATTCTCATTGACATATGTAAAGGTGGGTGGGCTAAAAGGTTTTTTTTTTTTGGGTTACTATGGAAATGCAAGATCTCGAGTAATTCCGAAGTTAGTGTATACCCAATCTGTAGAAACTCAAAGCATAGACGAGTGCACCGACTTCACAGCATACGTATATCAAACTATCAATACTTTAAGAGGTTTTGGGTTGCTATTGAAATGCAAGATCTTTATTTTATAAATCTCAATAACCTGTGCCAATAAAGTCAAGTTGCATTCTAAACTTTTATACGTTATCTAAAAAATATTAGTATTTATCATATCAACAACCAAATTATGATTTTTTGATCGAGAGAGTCGCAAAAGAAACATCATATCTTTCTCACGTTAATGAGTGATGACTTAAAATAAAATCATGCTCATAGCAATTGGGTTAATGGGGTTGAAATGACAAGGCAAAGTTGTGTTTTGTTTAAGAGGTAAAAGAACCAAAAGAAAAGTGCTTGAAGTTTATAGCGTGCTTAAATAAATGTGAGGCATGTTTAGTGGCTGCACAGTGCACATGTTAGAAGCCTTATCTTATATTTTTAGTGTCTTATCGGTTAAGAGATAATAGTTATTTTTAGTCATAGTGGAATCATATGTACTTAGAACCATGTTACATACCGTTTGGCGTTTGACGCCCAGCAAACAGCTTGGAGTTGTTAAAACTTGTCTTAATTTGGACAAGATTAAGACATCCACTTAAAAGCTGTTTCTTTTTTTCTATTTACATATATGGAGGTTAGAAGATTTCCCTGAACTTGGAATTTGAAAATCTAGTTTAGTGATTAAAATTGTTTATTCTATATCATTTTTGCGTGTACAACAAAAAATTTATCAAATTAAAAACCTTTTAGCCATTTAGTATTTTAATTACCAATTCTTATACAAATTTTATTTGCAAAATTATTTACACAGGTTATTGCAAACAATTAGAAATCTGATTGATTTTCTCAAAGATTGATTGCGATCAGAGGACCAGACAAGAAAAATAGAGGAAAATTTTCTCTCTAGAAACCCTAGACGCCGCAGTTGTGCTAGTGCCTGTCCGGCTACCCCCCGGCAATGGCAACGGCCTCTGGCCTAGCCAACTCACGTTGGGTGCGATCAGATGGGTAATCCGTTTTTGATGCCACAGTTCAGGCTCGAAGGAGGAGATAGGAGATGTACCTGCTTCCCTCTCTTGGTTGAAAGGAGTAGTTAAGTCGTGGCTGCGGACTGAGATTGGAGTGGACTAGGGGCTCTGCCAGGGAGTGGGGGTGTCTGGTAACAGTCGGAGATCGGCAAACCATGTTCGATGCATATCGGATGTTATCGCTGGTTGACGGCGGTGATCGGATTACGGCTTGGATGTGAACGCAGGGCTTCAGGGTGTGGTATGGTGTGGGATAGGATGGTGATTAGTGGCGTTTCCTCGTTGTAGGTCAGACGACAACGACGTCGGTTTTATCCGACAACAGAGGTGGGAGAAGGGATGCAGGATCAACGAGGCTGGCCTAGGCCCGAGAGGGTGGGGTACGCCCCACCTTCTGATTTGACCTTCTGAGCATGGGCACTGGCTGTGGCCATTATGGGCTAAAGTTTAGGTTGGGGCTCTTTTTTGGGCTCTGCCTTCTTCTTTAGTTTACTTTATTTTTCTGTTTTCTATAATTCCCTATTTACAAGGATGGTCTAGGCACCTTTGTGCATCTAGTTTTAGCATTTGGTCTTGGTTTTTGTCGACTTAATTCTCAATGTCTCTAGTTGTACACCAATTGCAGTCTGTAGGCGACTAGATTTACTGTTTTATGAGATAGATTGCGAGGACCAGTGCCCTTCTAGCGCATTCGACGTAGTACCAAAGGGATCCTGCTTTATTTACGTACTTGATTGTACAATGAGTATGTCTATTTTCTATGTACCACTATCTTCTTGTCTGTCTAGATGACAGTGGAAGAGTATGTAATGGTCTATTTCTGGTTTTTGATAAATATATGTTCGCACACTAGCTCTATTAAAAAAAAAAAAACCGATTGATTGTGAAACTAAATTTTATCATGGTCGATGATAGTCTTTTCTTAATTATTTTCAAAACGAAGTTATGATCATGACTTTTGAGTCACATGAGAGATTATTGAAGAGTCGAACTATAGTCCTCTCGTTTGCCATCACCCAATTCCACTCTAGATCACTATCCCTTCTCTCATGGTCGGAAATTATTACACATTAATCCTCCTTATCCTCTTTATATCTGGCGCCATGTATTCACCATTGAGACAGAACCATTGTGTTCTTCCATTCCCTCTTCTTCATAGCCTAATAAAAGTGTGAGAGGAAAAATGTTGTTCACGTACGATGAAACTTTTTTTTTTAATCGAGATCACACGGTTCCTTAAAAGCTTCTTAGGCCCGGGGACTAATCCACTTTGGAGGATCATGTCAGAAGCATCCCCCCCTGGTCACCAAGAATATATTGTGATTTAACTCCAGTACGCGTCAGTGATATTCGAACTCAGGTGTGGAGTTCCCCACCTGGAGGCTCTTACCAACTAGACCACCTGTGGTAGTTATGAAATACTCTCTTTGTTCATCGTCTTCCTCGCTGTTGTTGGTTTATACTTTATATTTAATCAACATTCTCGGTTTCTTCATTATTAGTTAATTACAATGACAACCACAAGAGTTGGTGATTATTAGATTTGGCTACAGGGGTCATCATGGAATGCTAGGGGGAAACGTAGTTCCAAACTTAATTTCTTGAAGAGTCGCATATAGGTTTTGATTGAAATATTTATGATTAACTCACAATAAAATGAGCTTTCAACTGTACAGACGGAGGCGGGGCCATAAAAGATATGTTTGTGATCGACGATAAGATAACAAATTTCTTCTTTCTTCTTCTTTTTTTTCTTTTTAAAGAAAATGGGTGGAATAGCACATTTATTGTTTATATTTGGCTTCGCCATTGATTATGGGTAATAGTGTCGCCATGGGAGGCCTGGTTGATGACATAAAGACTGCCATGAGGCTTTACAGAATGTTTCAATATGCCATGCTCCAAGAACTTGTAATGGAGTGGCACATACACTAGCTAATATTGCTTTTGAAGCTAGGGAAAGCTGTTTTTGGTTCATTAGTACTCCAAACTGCTCTGGATGTAATGTAGTACAATTGTAACCGTCTTGGTTAATGTCTTCTAAATAAGTAATTTCCTTGATTCGAAAGTGAAAAAAAAAAAAAAAGATAAAGTGTCGCTCATGAATTACCCGACATTTTTTATTTGTGAGACATAAATGTATTTCGTTTTGAATGCGCACCCCAGTTATAAATTTTATCATAAATTTGTGGTTTAGAATTGTATAAACTTGTGGTTTAGTAATAAACTTGTCTTAAGAAATATTAATTTGTTTTCTTTGTCCAAATGGAGAAGAGTAATCCAACTGTTTCATGACACTAGGATGGTAGAAAATCTTCTGTGTTTGTCCTTTATTTTGAGAAAATCTAAGATTCGTTTTCCTATTTCAAAATTTGTATAAACAAATTGAATAAAGATGGTCTTACCGAAAAATTGATCAAAGATGGTAGAAATATTGGAAGTGATCACACATGGGAGCACATAATAAAATCAACACGAATAAAGGACCACAAGCATGCATTGACCAAAGAAAATGCCATCGAGTATGAGTAAAATATTCAAAAGCCTTAATGCATCCTTTTCAAATTAAGCACAGATAAGTTACCAAAACACCAGAAAAATGTTAAAGAAATTAAGGGTAGATAAGAACAACTAATTATTAAATTATGTGAGCAATTGAAAAATATGGTGATGAACTCGATGCACGTTAGCTTCCACAAGTTTGTGTTTAATTTTATTTTTTTCCCAGTATTATTGGCCTGCAAGTTTGGCTCATTTTTCATTCTCTTTTCATTTTTTAATCAATATGGAAATGGGACTTTATTATTGGAATTTTTCTTTCATTGGTTGAATAAACCCTAATTTCAAATGTCGGCTTCACAGTAATGGAAAAAAGGTTATCACAGCAGACAATGCAATATAAAAAGTAAACTTACTAATAAAAAGTTAGAATAACATAACGTATTATATTATAGTTGAATTAAGAGACGCTTTGCCCTATAAGAAATTGGCACCTCTAGCTAGCTCCAAATATTGCGTTGCACCATGTCCATATCAAAATTAAAAACAAGACTATGAAATCTGAAGGAGAATACGAGCAATTCAAAATATTGATGAATACGTATGGGATCGATTATGCATGTATATACTGTATATACATGTAAGTATAGGTAAAATTAAGTAACGCCACGATAATCGCTGGTTACAGTATATGTCATGCTTGCTGCGTACGTATGATACAAGAAGCATGCTTATAGTACAAAACACGTAGATTACTATGTATGAGAATTTAGGCAGAGACTTCAGACAGTTGGAATATCAGTCAAACCGACTGTTTAACTACTGCATTCCATCGATCCATCTTAATTAATACAACGTCGAAGACTAGTCAAACTTAGTTGCTCAAGTCTCTTCTTCCCTGTGTCTCTCATCAAAGCCAATAGTGTCATGTATGTTTTTCCTCTATTCCTGGTGTGTTCTGTTTCTAATTATCTTTGAATCTCTCTGGACTTCATCCCCCAAGTGTCTTCTAAGAAAAGAATACGAAACATGTATTTCCGTTTTATACTTGGCTAGATCTAGCGATAAGGTGCGTGAAAGAATCTTTTGCGGATGTTTGTTTTTGACATACGTAAAAATTATGATTCAAACGGAACATTCTTATTATCTATACAAAAATCCAACATAAGTGATTGATTATCATCAATTTCATTTTAATATTTTCTTTGGCACAGTTCAAATTACCAGGCCCAAACTGAAAGTGCTTACTTAACAAAAATTATTAATAAATTTGATGATGAGCAGATGGGGTTAGTGCTTGGATTTTTGTTTTATCCTTTTGCTGCATATCACTCGAATGGTAGAAAGGAGTTCCTCGTGTTTATATAAGACCAAACCCATTTAACTGGTTAAGAAAGATAACAATCCTTTTCTTTTTGAGTAATTCTTCATGAGTGGTTGTGAATGATTAGCGTTTGATATTTCTAACCTTAGTTGTGTAATTTTGAGCGGTACCGTAACTGCTCCGAGTCAAATAGCAGTGATACAAAGGTTTCTTACTTTTATTTTACGAACCAAAACAGTGTTTTATTAGGATGGTTTTTCGTTTTCTTTATGAATAATCCTTACATGCATAGGAACCTTGAGAATGAACAATTTCATGGTTGCCAAGAGGCAGGTTCAAAGAATAATTTTTGCAGACGTACTCCCGAAACGGGCTGTTGTTTCCTTTATGGTGATGTTTGTTTTGCATACACAACATCAATTTATGGATAGGGGGTTTTGGCTTGAGCTGCTTAGGTCCCAGTAATTTGAAATTTCATACTGAAAAGTACATATCAAATCGGAAAATGTGGTACTGAAAAGTACATATCAAAGCTGAAAATGTGGTGACTAATTGGGGCTAACATGCTTGATTGGAACTTCTATTGGCATATTTACTTGTTTGCTTCAGCTCTTCTAAGAAAGAGCAAATCTAGTTGAAGCATAGCATGCATGGATTGACCGGAAAACAGCCTGATTAATTTCTTTCTTCAAGTCGTCCCAACATGACTTGATATGAAGAAACAATTATGCATGTGAAGTTGTTGAACTTGTACATATATGAATGACATTTAGTTGACAGAGTCGGTCAGTACACAGCAGTCACTATTATTTCATCAGCAATTCGACTGGAAAATTCAACTCAACTTAAACCGTTCAATATATACGATAGAGTAATAGATTCCCCCTTTCCAAATTGAAAGGGACTTACAGTTAGCACAGACATTCCAATTAAAGGCTTAAAGCCATGCACTTCCCTTTGTTGGTCAAGCTCTGATAACTGACACTACCTTGTTTCAGATCATCACACTTCTGGCTCTTTGGTGTTCGATCTGCTTTTTGAAGCATCCAGCAAATTTCATTTGAAAGATGCGGGTGCTTTCTTTTCATGATATCTTCTGAAACTAATTCTTCCACATTAGTTCCATCAGACATCTTGTATTTTCGTCTTTGTAAGGAAGTGCGGATGAAATAAAACTCCCCCACGTGGTATATGTAAGAGTTAGACCTTTGAATTTCATCCACACTTGCATTTAATCTTTTCTACAGTGATTAAGCAAGGAACAATATTAGCATAATGAGAGAAAATCGAAAGATATATATGGAGTCTCAGCGATTGATATCAGAGGTATGATTCGGTTGAGGAGCCACAGTTTGGATTTAGGGTGAAGCATGTGGGAATTGTGTGGACCGCATGAGTCACGAGAGTTTATATCAACTGATTAAGTGAGATATTTGGTTATTTTCTAATGGGCCTATCTAAACCTGCTAATCTTTAAGAAACCTCTCTTTGAAAGGCATCCAGGCGTAAGTCTGGCATGATAGTGGGCCTGTCTCTTTCTTGCTTAGCAAGTCTTACTTTGTCTTGATCAAGTTTAGCCCAAATCATTAAGCATAATACAGTCATGTGCAGTTCTTTCCCAAATCATTTGTTCCCATTGGGCATTGGGCTATGATTTAGTTTTCTGGTTTTAGTTTTGAGTGCTGATAGAAGCTGCTAGTTGTGGCACCCTTCCTCTCCAAAGCTAGTTCAAATTCTGGCGAGTTTACACTAGCTAATTCAAGCTTCTATTCATTTTGGTGGATTCAGATCCTCAGGTTGTCAGGTATTTGCTTAGTTATGACGATGATAGTTTCGTTTTCGATGGGCACTTGGCTTTTGAAGTTAAGAGAACGTCTTCTTAATCAATACAGTTGATTTTCTAATGCTTAAGTTCCCCGGCCGGAGCTGTAATTAATGTTGCTGCTGCTTATGGCATGAGAAGTACTAGTAAATGGGAATAAAAAGTACTAGAATCCCTCTAAGTCTCAACTGGCCGGCTGCTTGATTAATTTAAACTACTTGAAGCTCTTGGTGGTTTGGTTAGTCCCATCATTATATTGAGGAGGCAACCATACGTACCTAGATTTAGGACCAAGAATGACATCCGAATATATCATGAAGATACATTAAGTTGCACATCATGGATAACAAGGAATCTTCTTATTCTAATTAAAATGGTCCTTAATTAAGCAACCCTTTGTGATAATTAATGACTATTTAACAGATAGACGGATACCATAGCTTCTACTTGTATATTTTGGTCAACCAGAAATCAAATTCAACGGTTGGTTATTTCTCATAAATGTATATAACTATACAAGAAGAAAATGCCAAATGCTGGCATGGCTTTGATTCTGCTTACAAATAGAAAAAGACCCTCTTTAGCATCCGAGCTTCCAATTAGCTAGAGGCCTAGATAATTAGCTAGGTCTCTCTGGTGAAATCTAGCGCCGACGTTGTTTCTTGAAGTTGATTAAGATGTTAAACCAATGATAATAAGGTTACTTGAGGAGGTTTATTATGAGACTTCCAATGAACTATCCAGCCTATACAATTTGTTAGTTCCAATATGATAGGATTAACAAGGAAAACAATGTTTCCTGCAACTGTGACATTGTGTTTCTCCCCCTAAAATATGGCCTCATATGTTTGTTGCTATCTGGGTATCTCAAGGGTCAAACTGTTCTTCTTTTGCCAATAATCACTTCCAGGTCTCAATATTCCTAGTCCAGCTAATCCTTTAGGTCTTTTTATTGAATAACCTCGGCGATGTGAGAGAGTCCTCTATTGGTAAAAGATTAGAGTATTCAAGTATAACGAAGAACCTAACGTCGTAGGAAACAAGAGAACCAAGCCAAAGTTAAAGCAAGCAGGATGAACACATTTAATTATTTCAGTTTTAAGTGGACTTTGTAGCTCCGGTGATTGATATGATGCACAATGACACCAATGATCAGAGTTTGAATCCCTGCCGAAAAAAACCAATGACACCATCAATCTCTAGCCTCGATTAGTCTTTGTAACTGAAAACACCAAGGCTTCACAGTGTTGCCGATATAGCTTTAAATAACTCTGCTCAGGTGCGGATATCCGCATCTAAGAAAAAAAGTACGGATTTCCAGTTTTGACCCACTTTTCGATCATATTTTTACATCTTAACCGTTTAGATTTTAGGTCCTAATGCTGCAAAATTTCAGCCAAATTGGTGATCGTTAAGGCATCCAAAACTGCAATTTACACGAACGAACAGAATCTGTAGAACCGGAACCGTTCGTGTACATTGTTGTAAATTGCAGTTTTGGATGCCTTAACGATCACCAATTTGGCTGAAATTTTGCAGAGGTGATCTATACAATAGGACCTAAAAACTGAACGGTTAAGATGTGAAAATATGATCGAAAAGTAGGTCAAAACCTAAAATCCGTACCTAAGAAAAACTGCGGACGTCCGCAATGGAGAAACGCTGTAGCCTTAAAGTTAGATGTAGGCAAGAATTTGAGGAAGCTGTCCAGAATGGCCTTGATGTTGTAAGAATATTGGAAGCATCTTTGTGGGAATTTTTGCCGGTACGGAATTTCTGGAGAAAAAGGTCATCTTGATAGCTAGGAAGTTTCCAACATTGTATTTCACTTAAAAGACGATAAAAATAATGTTATGAAGTTACAACTCTACAACTATTGCCTAGCTACACTGTTTTTGAATATGAGAATCTTCCAGGGAGGTAATTACTAGAAAAAGAGGTAGCTTAAAGAGAAAGGGAAAGGCTTTGTGAACTTGCTGATGAGATCAGAAACCAGATAAAACATGTAAGCATGTACCGACTTATTACAAAAGCTATGTGAACAAGTGAAAAGGGAAAGGGTAAGACAAGAATAAAGAGAGAGATTCCATACATAAAGATTGCGGCTCATCGCAGCAAAAAAACAAGTCTCATTTGGAAGCACAAACTTTCCTGGATTCTCCATATAAACTTTCCTTGCTAAGGATGGTTAACCTAATATTCTGCTTTCAGTCCAGGAATTATGATCATTAAAGATTTAAACACTGGGTTGCGCGTAATGTAAATTCAACTGATGGAAGGTTCGAATTCTCATCGACAATGGCATTGTTGGTAGCATGCATGAGCTTTAGCACTCATAAATTTACACGGAATGTCAACTTAATTAATACTATGAGGAATATTAACTTGTTGGAAGACAATCTTTAGCTCTTAAGTCACATTACTTTTAAGCAATTCACGGAACAAATGCTTTGTTCCCTATATATTCACATGATCGAGATTCGTCCAGTGAATTCGCATCACTATCATTTGGATTCAAGCCGGTTTGGTACATTATTACATTGTATGCCACTTGGCTTGATCAGTCCCATCACCATCTAGCTTAAGAGCCATAGTCTATACAGTAAAGATTTTCATATATCCAAACTAACATGTCAATTTGTGTATGATTCCAGATTATAGGACAAAAGTGCCTGATACATTCCTCAAGCATCTATTGAAACCAGAATTAGATCAGCATATGCTCTTTTAATTGCGTCAGCATAATTGGAAACATCAACAGTTTGTTGAACTACAACAAGAAAAGGCCAAGAAGGCATTTGGATATATACAGATTCCAAATTCCAACCAGAAAAGGAATTAGAATTAGCAGCCAAATTAGGATGGGACAGAAAGTCCTTAAAAATTACTAACAAGCAACTGATTAGTTTGTAGGTTACCACAAGGGGAAAAAGCAAGAGAAAAAGACCCATTTCACTAGAATTTAGGATACACAAAAAGAGAATTATTCATAGTACAACGCAACTTTAGTATGTGGTAAAATCTATAGCACAGTTGGCTGAGAATCTCTCCTTTATTCTTGTTTACAAAAACTAAGTGGTAAGCTAGCTGTTAGATAAACTAACTAGCTAGGTTATGCTAATAGGACTTAACTTTCCACGCATGGGTGTATATATATATACACCGCGTGGAAAGTTAGTCCTATTATATATATATATATATATATATATATATATAGCGGTTCTCCACTGCGGACGTAAGCAGTTTTTCGATCCGTACGGATTTCAAGTTTTGACCCACTTTCCAATCACATTTTCACATCTTAACCGTTCAGTTTTTAGATCCTAATGTATAGATCACCTCTGCAAAATTTCAGCCAATTTGGTGATCATTAAGGCATTCAAAACTGTAAATTACAACAATATATACGAATGGTTCCGGTTCGCCAGATTATGTTCGTTCGTGTAAATTGCAGCTTTAGACACTTTAACGATTACCAAATTGGCTGAAATTTTGTAGAGGTGATCTATTCATTATGACCTAAAAACTAAACGGTTAAGATATGAATGTTTGATCGAAAAATGAGGAAAAACACAAAATTTATACGTTTTTACTTAGATGCGGATATCCGCACCTGAGCAAGGTTATATATATAAACACACACACAAAGCATTTGTCAGAAAGATAGAGAAGCATATAAAAGATATTCCACTAACTAAAGAAGCTAAGCAGCTTGATTCAATAAAAAAAGTGACCACTTTGTTGGAATCTCCGATCGAACATGTTTGATATAGGAAACGACCAAAAGAGTACTTGGATTATGTATTAGATAGCTGATTGTACAATTGGAATGAAAGGACAATTGAACAGACAGTGGGGCTTTTATTAAACTAGTTGATGAATAGGTCTTTCTGTCTATCAGAATGCTAATTAATCCTCTTGGCTTACGTTGTGTCAGTTGTGGGAGACCCATTAAGCTGATAAGTGGGTTTAGAAGTTATGAGGTAAATGCCAATACAGAGAGTTGGGTTGTTTGGAAGTTTGGATTGATGTTTGTCGTTGCGTTAATTATCTGGTAGAGAAAGAGGGTACAGAAATATGAGGACAACAACTAAAACAGGAGATTTTAAGATCTGAAATTACTCAAATGAGTGTAAAACAATATGCATATGGTTAGAAGTAAACCCTAGGGTTTGAGCAGAGAGTGGCGGCAGATTTCTTCTGAGGATCCGCCGGTGGTCTAGAAGCGGTGAGGCATGGAATCGCAGGGTACCAAAGATGTGGTGATGAAGACGTTGTTTGCGTCTTTGGTAATCTTTTTGTTCTGCATCCGCCGTTGTGGAGCAGATCTGAGTCGGTGTTCGTATCCGATCTCAGGTTTGCGTTGCTGCACTTGGTCCAACAGAATGGGTTCGATGGGTTTTGATGCTGATAGTATGCTGTGGCGGTAGGGTAGGCCACCAGAAGTCGGCACGGCGAGGTTAACGATGAAGGCTGAGACGTCCGTCCTGGGGGGATTTTTTGGCGTATGAGGTTGCTGGTTACAACGCGAGGTAGGAGGCCTGTACTCATGGGCGCCATGATTCAGGGAGGCAGGATGGCGAATGTGCAGCCATGGTCGACGTCAGAGCTGATGGTGGCGGTTACTCATGTCTGGGTGCCCAGCATTTAGGTGTCCAAATCAGAAAATTAGGCGGTATGGCGAGGCTGCCTTTCGGCCTATGGTGGAGTCCATTTGGGCTTGAGTTCTTCAAGGATTTGAGACCCAGGAGGTGTTTTGGGTATCCATTTGATCAATTGTGTTATCCTTATTATTTCGGGTGTACCGTGTTTATGTGCAGATAGGTTGTTCATCTCTACATTCTATAAGAATTCTCAGTATAATATTACTGTGAGTATCACAATTGCATGCCTGACAAATAGTGATACTTGTACTAGGACGAATATAGTTTTGATTGGTCTATCGATCTCTTGCATACCCAAATCTCATATTCTGATGGTTTTGTCTCCAAATCTCAAGGTCATGGCAATTGTCTCATTGTTGGTAATTATCTTGGGAAGGCTAGGAATTTACCTTCAGTTGTTTGTTAGTTTCTCTATAAGTGATTCAGAGCATTAATGTATTGTACATGAACAACCTATTGGTGTAGTACATCTTCTAGTTTGTTCTAGCTTAGCTCTAGTTTCAAGTCATTTATGGCTTATGTCTGCTCTTAAGATTTTTCAGGATTTCATTCTAAACGATTGTAATCGTTGAAGTTTCAATGAATTCACTTTTCAAAAAAAAAAATGCATATGGTTAGACAACCGATATCCCAAAAGTTTAAGTTGTACCCTCTCGGTCAATTTGTATGTAGGGAGATAGAGAAAAACTAAGAGATGAAGGAATCGAAACTCAAGACCTCTTATAAAAAAATATATGATATCTTGTTAGACAAATAATATAATTTTAACAAAAGAGTTTCTATTAAGACCGTCAAATTTGCTCATTTGACCTCTCATATCTCTACATCTCCTTTGTGCTTTTAAATACAAAAATTTGCTCATTAAACCTCATTTTGAAATCCTAAAATAACTTTAGTTATATTATTCACATACAAAAAAAAATAAAATACTCATTATACCTTTAATTCACTAACTACACCTCCATTCTTTTTCTTTTTTTTTTTGTTCTTTTGTGCACACAAATCTAAAAAATGCCCAAAATAAATTTCTAGGACTTTAAATCATGAATCAAACGATTAGACAATGAATCCTATGTTTCTAACCATTATAAAAAATGAAAGGTTAAAGAAATTGATATAAATAAATAAAACCCGGAACAAAAAAAATAAAAACCAAAAACCACCATCTGCCACCTAAAACTCATCCTCTAACCAAACCTTAAACGAAGTCTAGACGAATAACTCAATAAAAGTTTGGAACAATTTTTTCGTCTTTAATTGGTGTTAAAACTAGGCGGAGAGGTTTGTAAAGAAAATATATATTAGTTGATTATAATTCATTGTCTATAATTGTCATTTTGTAAGAGGATATATATGTAATTTAATAATTCAAAAGATATGGAGCTCAAATGAGTAAATATGAAGGTCTCAATAGAAATCTTATTTTAACAATGCCAAATATCAATGTAATATATATATATATATATATGCATCTACGTATGATCAACCCCAAAAGGATTATTAATTCTACTTGACCAAACATTACCATGTTAGGTGTTCATATTACTGAATGAACAAGTGAAAAGATAACTACCCGTAGTTCTAGTGATTAGGTGTATTAATTCTCTCCGTACACCCTTAAACCTCTCCATTCTTTTACTATGGCAATTTGCAACCCTCTATAGTTCTTGCTGTTTGGTTCTAGTTTTGCCGCGGCTGGTCAACAGTCTCTTTTCTTGCAGGGCGTGCCAGCACCGTTCGGGTTGCGAGGGCGTTACCCTTACTTCGCTGGTTCTGTAACCGTTATGGTCGCGGTACTATAGTCGGCTCATGAGGAGGCTAGGATCGAGGTATGTTGACAGAGGGCTTGGTGGCACTGACAGTCGGCTCCTGAAGAGACTGGGACTGGAGTGTGGTCACCAATAAGAGAGAAAGTTGTTTGCTCCGGAGAGGTTTGGATAATCGTAGAGATTAATTGAGAGATTGGCCGTCATTGTAATTTCGTCATATCCTCCATATATATGATGTTTCTGTGGACCTATCATGCCACAGTTATTGGCCTTGGTAGCTGTAATAGAGCAATGATTAGTAATTATTTGCTTTCTGACAAAAATAGTATCTCCCTCTTTCCTGTGCGGAAAACCTGCGTTGTCTCCCTTGAGTCTCAGTGGGTGAAGTATCTAATGATCATGCAAGAAGACCCCTTGTTTTATAGACTTCTAGGCCCTCGCGGGGTTTTGGTAAGATTCCCGCGCGGGAATTTGGTAGATCTTCAGATTGGGCAGCTAATCCGACCTGCGGTACTTATCCTTCTTGGATCGGGCCCAAAGATACTTTTGGGCTCAAACATTGCCCCCCAGGCCCTGAGATCAAGCACATATAAAAAATGTAACTAATTGAAGGGGCCTTTGAAACGACATGCCTATTTGATGGAAATGAGGTCATTAATGAAGAGTGGCCTAATGATGAAAGTAGGTGACCCTTTGGATGTGAAAACATCTGTTGGCCGCATCGTTTCCCTCACAAAATCTCTTATTTAAATCTTGCTGCCACCACTGTCGTCCAATCATTCATCAATCTATCAGTCTTTTCTTCTGAAAAACCGAGAAGTTTTCTTCTAACTCTTCTGCCCTTTGAACAAAGCCAGAAACTTCTTCTCTTTCAACCCATTCTTTTCTTTCGGAAAAAAACCAGAAATGGCTCCTCGAAAGAAACTTGTCATCAATTAGGAAGACGAGATCAATGAAGAGGTCGCACTCGCTTGGGGACTCGAAATGAGTAATGTCTATTTGTTCGAAAACGCTGTGGAGCAACCCATCCTCTTAAGCCTTGCGGAGGGACAAGCCGGTTTGGGACGCACTCCTCGAGTTCCTTTTTTCAACACTGTTCTGGCCTTTTATGGTCTTCTGATCCGTCGCCCAATTTTGGCCGTTCGTCGGGCTCCTACTAATCTTAGAAGCTGGGGTCAAAAACATCAGAGAGTCAAGATCGTTTTTTGGCCTTCTATCGTGGCTCTTGATGTAGCATGGTATAACGAAGTCCGCGCTCGAGATCTGGCCCGCTGGTGCCCAATGGGTTTTGCAGAGGCTATCGATTTGAGTTTTTAGATTCCTGGCGACCTTAATCGCTCTCTTCTTGCCGCGGCCTTTTGTTTCTGGAATACCATCGGCAACACTTTTGACTTCTGCTTTGGTCAGATGAGTATCTCCTTATTGGATATTCTCACTATCATGGGCCTGCCAATCGACGAGGAACCCTATGTCCAAGGCCAATTCGACGACGTCGAATTCCCATTGCAGATGACTCAGACTGATCGAAGTGCTCACAGCAGATCTTATCCAACCTGGAGAAATCATTACCGCGGTCATCATGAATAGACCGGAGGAATCGCCTTCCTCGAGTGGTGGCTTTGCAAGTTTATTTTCTGCACTTCTACTGGTAAGCCAACCGGTACTTGGACCTCCCTAGTCACTGCTCTTTACAATGGTACAGCTGTTGGCCTTGGTCAGCCGGCTTTGGGCTCGCTTTATTGTACCTTTTATCAAGTCGCTATGCACCCATTTGAAGTCCAGACCTCAGGTCCATTTTAGATTATGGATTTATGGCTCCAAACCTATTTCCCCCCAGTTTCGCCGACCAGATGTGCCAGTAGTGCCCCCAAATGATGTCCTCTTCGGTTAGTGGCTTTACCGCGCAGGGAGGTACGAATCTCTGGCGTTCTCTGAGTGCTTCAGTTTTTTGTATCTTTTGCATGAGATACCGGATGTGAAGTTGGTAGTGAACTGAAGATTCCTCACGGTCTTAGCAAACAGATTTCTTTCTCACCCAGGACATAGCGAAAAGGCTCTTATGGTATTCCGCTGCGCCATTTCTTATCCCGACATCCGATTGGCCGTGGATGAAATCCGCTACGAACTGTATGCGCTGAATCACTGCGCTCACCAGTTTGGGCTTGTTCAGCATGTTCCTTATCCTCTTTATAATGTCATTAACTGTTATACCTCATGGAGGAGGATCGAGGTGCGGCTCGGTGCAGCGGTCCAGCAGAGTGTGCTTCCTTTGATTGACCTTCCTTCCTGGGGGGAAGACATATATTTTTGTGATGACGTTCATGAAGAGTACCGCTAATGGTGGAAAGAGGTATCTGTTAACTGTTGGACCATGAACAATGCAGAACTCTTCGCTATGCTTTTCCGCGACTTGGAACACCCTTGCACTGCGGACCGCGAAATCCTTAAACAATATCCGGCTGGTGATGCCCCGCTCCCGCAACCTGCTCATGTTCCACCGCCGCGACCTACTAAGCCTTCGCGGCAGGCCCAACCAGGGATCGTCATCTGCGATCCTGAAACTACAGTAAGTCCAACAATTCTTCTTTTTCCCGATACTCCCCTTTCTTTAGTTGTTTTATATCCAAAATTGCTCATGGGTATGCTTGCAGGGAAATAACCAAAATAGGACCACTGCACTGCCTTCTGGTGGCAATCAAACTGGGTCCTCAGCTGCAGGTCTCTGTTCAGGCTGGGAAACAGAAGGCGATAGTGGAAGATGTCCCTGATGAGGGCTCTTCTGATGATGAAGATCCTCCTGAGGTACTTGACGATTTTTCAAAGTTTCTGCATCTAGTGTGTTTCCTCCTTTTGAGTTAGGAATCTCTTTTTTCTAGGTTGTTGTCGCCCTTGCTCACAAGCGCGATCATGCCTGTTTCAATGAAGAGATTTTGATGATGATGAGCCACTGGCCATGCGATTGGTAATTTCCCTGTCATATCCTGTTTGTTTGTGTTCTTAGTTATCTAGGCAGGCCCCTAATCATGTATCACCTGTAGGTTGGTCGGAGGACCACCGGTCCATCTCGCCTGAGTAAGGCCGGATCCTCTTCCGTTGTGGAAGGATTGGCCTCCTCTCAAATTCAAGCCTCTGCTTCTCCTGCAGCGCCAGTGCTTGCTTAGGTAATATCAGTTTCGGCTGAAGATTCCCAGTCGCGTGGGGACATGAATCCTCCTCTTAAGGTTCTTGCTAATAATCTAACTGCAGAGGAGATCCCTTGGATGGATGACGCTGCTCTTCCTTCTGCTTCCCCTGTCCTCTCAGTCGTAGATAACGAACCAGTAGTCCAAGAAGTAAGTTGTTGTTATTCAAAGCTTCACTTTTTCATTTTTCACTTTAACTTGCTCTGTCCTCTGAGGATTCTTGCTTGATTAGGGTTCGGTTCATACTGAGGAAGTGGTTATAACTGTTGAGGACCTTATTAGCGGGAAAGTTGCTCCCGAAGTTGAAGATGAGGCAGATAGTGGCGGTGTCCCCGAAATCCCACAAATGAATGAAACACCCGGCACCGTGGACGCCTCAACCTCTGAATCTGCTCACTCTTAGTCCGACAACGCTGAGCCACGAGCTGAGCATCCAAATCCTTCTGGCGTGGAGAGGCAGGAACAGCCTCAAGTGGCTGCTGAAGAGGTCTTTAACCCTCTGGCCTTAGTGGTTCGTGATCCGACAATGCCTCCTCCTCCCACCAGGTTCGAGAGATTAGTGAGGTTTTTAGAGGTTCCTCCGCTTTCTCCTGTTGATGAGGCTAAAATGGTACTTCATGAGTATCTGGGGCCCCAGGTGTTGGAATCTGGTATTCTCCCACGAGTCATGGAAGCCTTAAGGTATCTTCACCAAGAGCAAGTGCTAACCCCACGGAAATTCAACTCCATTGACACTCTGCTGAATGAATTTACTAAGGCTCGCACTGCGCGTGTTTCCTTGAGTAACCTTTCCCGAGAAATGGACTTCTCCGGCGGCATTTTGGCTTCTAAAGCATTAGAAAGCAACTTGGCCCATGCCAGAAATCGGGCTGCTCAAGCTGATGCTGGTGCCATCGCGATGAATCTCCGCGGGGAGGAACTCAGTCTGAAGTTACGCTTCGCGGCCCAACCCTTGTAGGCGGCCCAGCCCCTGTAGGCCTCTTATAGTAATGATTTTTAGGCCTAGTCGTAGTATAATGAATATATATATATATATATATATTATTCTTGTATTACAAACATCATCTTTAATCCATGCCATCTTCTCCTCGCCTATGAAGCTCATCATTTCGAAGGAAGTACTTGAGGGCGTGGTAGCGGATCCTCTTATTAGTGGGTTGATCAGGATGTTTGAGATAGTCAACCAAGGGGACCCGCCAATCTATATCAATGGATTCTAAGGTCGTTACCACGGCGTCCTCTAGCCGCTCTTTCCTTGCCATCCAGGAAGGAAGTGTTCGACGCTCCACTTTCAATATTCTCTCACGCAAGCTATATCTCAGTGTTACCCCTGTTGCTAGCTGGGCCAACTTCTTAGCGGCAAAGTTTCATTCGCGGGGACTGTGCTCCAGATCCACGTCGTCAAATAGGGCCAACAACTCCAGGGCTCTTTCCCAATATGGGGCCAATGACAAACTAGAGCATTTGAACATTTCACGCAACTGATTGATTACCAGAAGCGAATCTCCAAGTACTTGTCCCGTCTTGACTCCCATTTCTAAAAGCACTTCTAGACCAATCATTAAGGCCTTCTATTCCGCTTGGTTATTGATGCATTGATATTCTAACTGAAAAAAGTATGAAAAATGTTCTTCGGACGGGTTTTCCAATGCGATGCCGGCTCCGGCCATCACATCAGTTCTTGAACCATCGAAGTATAATACCCAAGGATGGAACATAATGGCTGCTAAGGAATTCTCATAGACCTCCTTGCTGGGTATTCTATATAGGTCTTCTAACGAATTCTCGGCGACTTTTCGCTAGTATCCAGCATTGGATGATGCACCAAAAAATCAATGATGGCGTGGCCTTTCACACCTTTTTGGGGAACATACTGCAAAGAGAACTCTGAAAGTGCCAAAACCCATTTACCAATCCGGCCCCTAAGAATGGGCCGCGACAACATTTATTTGACCAGGTCGGTCTGAGCAATTATGCATGTAGTAAATGACAACATGTAATGGCGCAGCTTGAATGCAGAGAAGTATAACATTAAGCATAGCTTTTCCATAGGTGTGTACCTAGTCTCGCAATCCGTTAACGTTCTGCTAAGGTAAAAGATGGCGTGTTCTACGCCCTCTTCATTGTTTTGTGCCAGAAGGCTTCCTATTGAAGCTGTCGCAGCTAAGATATAGAGTTTGAGCAGTTGGTTTAGTTTCGGAGGAACGAGAACCGGTGGATTGGTTAAGTAGGCCTTTATGTTATCAAAGGCCTCTTGATGCTTTGCTTCCCACACAAATTCTGCTTGCCCCTACAACTTCAATAGGGCGGAGAAAGGCTGAATCTTGCCGGTGGGATTGGAGATAAACCGTTGCAAGAAATTAATTTTTCCCAGCAACCTTTGCAACTCCTTTTTCGTTCGCGGGGGTGAAGTATTAATTAGTGCTTTAGCTTTATCCTCAGATACTTTGATTCCCCTTTGATGTACAATAAATCCCAAAAAGTCGCCCGCGGGTTTCATTTTCAATTTGTGTATTCGCATGCGCTCAAAAACCTTTCGCAAATCTGTGATGTGGTTTTCCTGCTGCTTTGTTTTGACGACCACATCATCAATGTAAACCTCTAAAATTTTCCCCAGGATATCATGAAAGGTTAGGTTCATCGCTCGCTGGTATGTGGCCCCCGCGTTTTTCAAGCCAAAAGGCATGACAACATACTTGAAAGCTCCTGCGAAACCTGGGCATCTAAACGCAGTCTTATGTCTATCCTCTTCTGCCACTGGAATCTGATGATAATCGGCGGTCCCATCCATAAAATTCAGGCACTTATGTCCAGCTACTGCATCTACCAACATATCCGCAACCGCATAGGGTAAACGTCTTTAGGGGTGGCACTATTGAGATCGCTGTAACCATTGATTGTACTTGGCGACCTTGATGATTTCTGACTTATGCATCTTCTCGACTTCCTCCTTAACCAAAACCAGAGTTTCTAAATTCATTCGCCTGGAGTTCTGCTTCACCGAATTTTGATCTGGTATAGTCGGCAGTTTGTGACAGACCAAGTCAGGCGATAAACCTGGAATATCTTTATACTTTTCCGCAAAACAATCCTTATACTCATGCAATAAGTCGATGAGCCCTTGCTTTTCTTTGGGCTCTAAGTTTGCGCTGATTTCTACCTCTAATGGCTCGCCTTCAGTCCCCAGGTTCACCTTTTCTGTAGGATCCCTAACCTTTGTAGGGGCATCGTCCAATGATGCTGGAGCTAGCAGGATGGGCTCTTCTTCCTCTTTATGGTCGGAGAGATCTTCGTCAACGTATTCCAATGTTGCTACTTGTGCATAGGCCTTTGTTTCAACTAAATATGAAAATAATCTATTACATAAAGAATGGAAGGCCTCAACCTCTTCTGTTGGAGAGTCTTGATCCATTAATCAGAACTTGGAGATGGACCCGCATGTCCGGGCCTTTCGAGATCTTTTCTTGCGACTGCAAGTCCCCATTGTGCCAGTTCAGAGGTCGTCACCCCTGTGGGGCGGCCCTTGTTGTCAATGTTGCTGATCTGCGATGGAGAAATAAGTTCTAAATAGTACCTTACGTCCACATAGGCTGCGGAGACCAAGAAAGGTCGCGGATCTGCTTTGACTATTGCTGCCTTATCCGCAACCCTGTCCCACAGGATCAGCTCTGAATGAAGGGTGGAT
Organism: Rosa persica; assembly: GCA_025331145.1. Taxonomy (NCBI): domain Eukaryota; kingdom Viridiplantae; phylum Streptophyta; class Magnoliopsida; order Rosales; family Rosaceae; genus Rosa; species Rosa persica. The sequence goes on along the minus strand of WFKR01000007.1, from coordinate 14,035,722 downwards.
GAGACACAATAACTCCAGTGAATCCAATCGCGGCCCAGGATTACGCTTTATGGTGCATAGCAGTCTGTAACAAAAAACGCGTAAGTCCCTTCCGCTGGACCCAGTTTGACTTTCAGGAAAATCAAACCCAGTGTTTTGGTTACAGTCCCTGTAAAGTTCTTTAGTGTAAGCGATGTGGACTAGATTCTCTCTTTCTTGATGCCTAGTAGCTGCATGGTTATGGTGGTCAATACGTTGACTTCCACGCCTGTATCTACCATGATCTTGCCAACCTTGATGCCGTTCATATCGGTGGTGACATACAATGGTCTCATGTGCTGCGCTATAGCCTGTGTTGGCTTGCTGAAACCCATTTCCGGAACCCTCACACTAGTATCTGCAACCTCTGTCGCTTCGATCTCCTTTGATGTGGGGTTCTTTTCGAGAATCGGTGCTGCTAAAGTGATCTCGAACGACTGTTTGGCCGATGATTCTCCTTCTTCCGCTTGACATTCCTGAGCAGCTATTGGTAGAGCATATTTTGATGATAAGACATATACCATGTTACACGTAGTGTCTAACATATCATCCTCCTCTGATTCCGCCGCTGGGGAACTCAAGTCAGCTGCTGCCGCGAACTTACTTATGACGTAAGTGGCCAGCGATCCTTCTTGGATCATGGCCTGCTCTTGCTGATCTGCCGTGAAGGCATATTCCCTCCTGGGTGGCCCCTGCCTCACTGATGAAGCCTCTCCTGACTCCCCAACCATTACACTTTGAACCTTCTTAGGCCTCCGTTGCATAGTTACAGACCGATTGTCTTTGCCCCCAGTCTGTCTAAGATCGGAGGTCGCTTATGTTGTTCCTCACGAGATATCCTTCGCCAAACACTAGGTTTGTGAGTTGGCGGTGATTCTCGCTTTGCGGGAACTCGGGATTTCCCCTGACTATCTTTCCCGCGAGCATTGGTCTTTGAAGCCCTTTGCGACATCCTAGGATACCGCTGGGAAACTCGCGGGGTGATGAAACTTTTGGAGGTCAATGCCTCCACCTATCTCTGGTAATCTCCAGGAGATCTCACCAACTGTGATGGTCTAATCAGTCCCTCGTCCAGTGCTTCCAAGGTTCACTTTGCTTCTCCAAACCTCCGCTGGACTTTCCTCTTCCTTGAAGAGCTCATTTCCACCGCTTTACCCTTATTCTAGGTATACCATCTCCCTTCCTTGATAGTGGACGTCAGCGCCAGAGGAATATACGGTCTGTTCGTAACTTCTGACCGCTCATTTGCTGTTTCTTCTTCCCTCGCAACCTTCAATTTCTTGAACAAATTAGAATCCCTTGGAGAGGAAATTCCTGACCCAACGTGCGTTCTCGGACTACCTGGCTGGAAGCTTCTAGAATGTGCTGGAAACTTTATTAGTGGTAAAGTAGCAAAGCGAACGGTCTATTCTTCCTCTTCGTGCAACGCCTGGATATCACATTCCTCCTTGCACCTTGAACATAGCATGATAGGTGGAGCCGACTTTGATCTCCGCTTCGTGGACTACTCGGTTGCCTTTTCTAAGCCCCCGGTGGTGCGATTTGGGTTCAGCCTCTGTTGATCCTTTGTGTCCCAAACTACGTCAACCATGTTGACTCCAGTATCTAGAACGGATCCAAATCTACCAACGTCGCCGCTGTTGCTCGCTCCTCAACGTGTAAGCTACCATTATTCAATCAGATCTGAATCTGATCCTTCCATCTGTCACAGTAGGCCGTATTGTGATTCCACAAATTGTAGAGCTTACAGTAGTTCTTCCCCCTTAACTGCTTTGGTTTGGGGAATGGTTCGAAGTCGGTCTTCACCATCTTCGCAGCGATCATTTCATCTAAGATTTCATGAGCTTTATTCATAGCATAGGTGTAACTTGTGAATTCCGGTTCGGTGAAGACCACCGACTTGAGTTTCACTGGCTCTTTACACAGCTTCAGCTGCTTTAACGTTGTCGCCTTCTTCCCAGTGAGCTCGAGTCCTGCTACCTAGTCCTCTTCAGACTCTTCAGCCCTTGTCGGGCCGGATTCTTCGCTCCTATAGTAAGGATCATAGGAACATGAGTGATGGTTCACTGCTGCCACAGTCCTTCGTTTTCCCGGAATGTATGTCCCTTTGGAGAAGTTCTTCATAGCGTGCATTTCTCTGAGCAGATGTTCAAAGCTCCACACTTCCATGATCAGTTCTCCCATGGAGCCGAACATGCTTCCATAATGCTTTTTACATTGGCGAGGCTCCAAGCCTTTGATTGCCAACTTCACTAATTCTTTCTCCAAGAGAATCACGTTCAATTTCCCCTTCTGGATCTGGAAGTGTTGAAGGTAAGCGACAACAGATTCAGTTGGCTGCTGAGCCATCTGAGTAAGCGAAGCTAGATCTACCTCCAGCTCAATAGTTCCGAACGTCTCCTTGAATAGCTTCTCCATCGCTGGCCAACTAGAGACTGATCCTGACTGCAACTTAGTGAACCATGTGAAGGCAGACCCCGACAAAGAAGTGGCGAAGATATTACACTTCAGATTGTCATCATTCTAGTATTGGCCACATTGCACTCGAAACCTGACCAAATGGGCCGCGACATTTTCGACTTCCTCTCCCGAAGAAATAGATAATGTAATGCTCTTATATCCTCTAAGATAAGGTGCTTGTGAAATATACAATGGGAAAGGGCCCTGATAGGCCTCCTCCAGATTAGGCCTCTAGTTCGCGGCTCTGATCATTGTTTCTACTTCCTCTCTCCTTATATATCCGGGATCAGGGGAAGGTGGGTGAGCCAGTGTACCATTAACTGGCCGGGTCAGCGGTGGCGTTTGTGAAGCATGATTGATCAAAGATAGGCCACCTCCTTGGGTCAATCTTTGCTAGGTCAACGTCTGTGACGTAACACCCGCTGATGTCTGACCCCTTGTGGCCACAGTGATCACTGCTGAGCTTCTAACCTGTTGGATCGTTAGAGGGTGGTCCTGATACACGTATTCAATCCCGTCGCTGTCATATTGAGGAGATGGGCTATGGTCAACATTGGGCCCTCGTTGATTTTTAAAGTCCTGGCCCCTTACGTGGCTGACAACACAGTGTTGTTCTTTCCATCCGTAGCCTCTTTACCTCTGACTGATGCGACATTTGGAGTTAGAACTGATGCAGCCGTGCTGCCTCCGCTAGCTTTTTCTCGGGCATTCGGTGGTATATACTTACCTGACCCTACGGGTTGGCCAAGCGAACCAAGGATGGCACTAGGATCTCCGAGAGCTTTGTTCATAACTTCTTTAGCCTGGTCTAAGTCAGCTCTCTGCATGGCAACTTGGGTCGCGAGATTGGATCCCTCGTTCTGAATAGCCGCGACGTTTGTTGCGATATGTTTGCTTGCGGCTAACAGCTCTTCATGATTCTTCTGCATCTTTTGATTCATGTTATCCAATTGTCCTTCTGTTTGTTGTGCCCCTATCTCGAGCCTTTTGAACGAGGTCATGAATTTTTCTAGCAGACGACGATCCTCCGCAATGGTTTTTTCCATCTTTTCATAGTATGCGGCGGAATTCTGTTGAATGATGTCAAGCTGTTCCTCTATGATCGCGTTCTCTAGAACGGGAATGAGCATGAAATCAATAGTTGTAACCGCACTCACTGCTATCTGGGTAATGCTAGACGTATCACCAGCCTCATTAGGCTGTCGATTTCCTCCTTGCTCTATTGTCGTCTCGGTCGATGGTGGATTGAGAGAAAATCTCTGGATCACTAGTTCTTTAGAAAGACCACGACACTCTGCACATGAGTGCGGTCTGTAACTAGAGGTCTTGTGTTTTGGGCAGTTAACGTAAACCTTTTGATAAGGGTTTTCGGTTGACTTTCCAATGGCTGTAATTGCACAGAAATGCTAGACACTTGTGGGTTCCACTGGGCGTGCCAAAATGTTTGGGTCCAGTTTTGCCGCAGCTGGTCAACAGTATCTTTTCTTGCGGGGCATGTCAGCACCGTTCGGGTGAGATCGTCGGTGGTGTCCCTTGACCTGACTTCTATCGTGCGATTGATGAAGAGGAGAGCACCAACCTCATCACTGGATTCTTTATGTCTCATGCTGAGGACTTCGGTGCAGTTTCTTCTTATGACACACAATCGATGCTCAATATTATAGATTGAGCAGAGCGAAATCACTGGGAAGTATTGAGATCTTGCTAAAGCATGACTTTGGCTTTGCTGGGTTGCGAGGGCATTACCCTTATTTCGCTGGTTATGTAACCGTTGTGACCGCGGTACTATAGTCGACTCCCGAGGAGGCTAAGATCGAGGTATGTTGACAGAGGGCTTGGTAGCACTGACAGTCGGCTCCTGAAGAGACTGGGACTGGAGTGTGGTCACCGGTAAGAGAGAATGTTGCTTGCTCCAGAGAGGCTTGGATAATCCTAGAGATTAATTGAGAGATTGGCCTTCATTGTAATTTCGTCGTATCCTCCATATATAGGATATTTCTGTGGACCTATCAGGCCACAGTTATTGGCCTTGATAGCTGTAATAGAGCAATGATTAGTAATTATTTGCTTTTTGACAAAAGTAGCATCTCCCTCTTTCCTGTGCGGAAAACCAGTGTTGTCTCCCTTGAGTCTCAGTCGGTGAAGAATCTAATGATCATGCGGGAAGACCCCTTGTTTTATGGACTTCTTGGCCCTCGCGGGGTTTTGGCAAGATTCCCGCGTGAGAATTTGGTAGATCTTCAGATTAGGCCGCTAATTCAGCCTGTGGTACTTGTCCTTCTTGGATCTGGCCCAAAGATACTTTTGGGCTCAAACACTTGCATCTTTAGCTATCCCACCAAATCATCAATGCAATGTTACACTCATCAATCATGACATTCTGCAGAACATACATGTTTTCTTTTCTCCACTAATAAAATGGCACTGTCAAAGTAGTCATTGTGGAACAAATACTAAACCAAATACATGAATAATAGCAAATTGTCAACGAAATATCTTCTATGTGTATGAGGATTCACATGCACACAATATTTTGGAAACGAAGGCTGAGGAGGAAGCATGAGATTGCCTCTTACAAGTCGCAATGGCCATTTTTGTAATGCCTTGAGAAATGTTCAAAATCATAGGCACATAGGTAGCTCCACTACCATTTGGTAGGTCAAAGAAAGAAAGAAAGGAATAGGTAGCTCCATTACCATTAGCCTTAGGCACATAGGTAGCTCCATACCCGGTTACCATTTTCCTATATCCAATGCATGTGTGACTTTCTCTGAGCATCGGTATCAGCTTTTTGAGCCCCCAAAAAACCATGAACGATAATATCCAAGGTATCATATACCTCAAAGCTAGCACACACGGGATAAACAAGTCTATGTAAAGCAGAGCGGCAAGAGCCAATTAAACTCAGCGACAAATTAAATTAAGGGCATGTGGTTAAGTGTGATTCTCAGGCTACAGATTCATTGAGCTATAAAACAAAAACTAACAAGGCCAGCCAGCTATGGTGGAGCTGTGCATTTTAACCGGCGTATTTAAAGGTAGGCGAGGCAGGGCTTTTAGTTGTAAACAACCAACCAGCTGCCAAACACAATAACCTTGGACCACCATTATGATATATACTTCACCTTCCTATGGTTGGTATGAGACGTCGTTCCCAACTTCCAAGTTGAAATTTATTGCGAGAATGAGAATATTGTCCTATTAATTCAAAAACGGTAGAACCGTTTGTTTTTTTATTCTTTTTTTTTTCTTTTTGAAATAAGTGGTTATTAATCCATCAATAAAATGTAAATGTAGTTAATAATATAAACATGACCCATCTTTGCTGGCTATGTAGCCATGTAAGTAACATTAGAGATACTAAATATCAAAACCCTCAATTAAGCACCAAAACCAAAATAACCATGACAATGCTAGAGTGATGGACCAATCCGCCTAAGCTTATTCGAAAACACATGAGATCTCTCTACGCAGAGGGGGCTTCCCCAGGAGCACAACTAGCAGAATCCATCAAAGTCTCCTTCACACTATCATGAGAATCTATAGCAACCTCATCCGCCATCTCCAGCTCACGCTTAGCAGATCTAAACCTGCTCTTCTTGGCTTTCTTGGAACCCAAGCCAATAGCTTCCAACTTCCAGGGACGAATGTACTCCATATTAGGCTTATTCTTAGAACCCATAGGACGTCCCACCTTGCGTTTCTTCACCGGAGAGACCAACAATTTCCAATCCTGATAAGGTAGAACCAGATCATGTGCATACTCCGGAGCAAGAGGAGCAGACTCAGCATTGGAGCCACGGCCTTGCCGCTTTTGCTATACGTCACCAAGCTCATAGAAGCAGGGCGCTTAGCACCAGCGATGGGCTGCCCCACAACTGCAGCGCTGCGCTCAGGAACCCTAACACCATCGGTGCTGGAGAGCGAAACCGATGGAGTAAGAAATAGGTAACAATAAATATAGGTGTACTGCAAATTGCTTCAAAGAGAGCAAGCATATAACTTCACTTTTTGGTGCTCCAAAAACATAACAAAAAGTTAACTCCTGGACAGGCATTAGTAAATGTAGTTACCATGGTTGATTCGAATTAGATAACTTATAATTTATAACATATTAATATCGAGTTCCTAGCGAAAAAAATATGTTACACCACAATCAATTATTTAAACTTTTCAAAAGAAAGATTATGTTAACATAAGGAAATTCTTTATAGGATTTACAATTTAGGGTTAGGGTTTAAGGTTTGTAAGTTGGAAACTTAAACTGAAAGTATGATTAGTTAATTGTAGATGTCTTAATTAAAGAAGCAAATTAGAGGGCGCGCAATGCAGACAAAGCTGCAAGTATAGATATTGTTCGACTAATTGTCCGGAGTCGTGGTGTTTATGCCTTGGACACATAAACCACATTATTAGCCGCTCTCTTTTCTCATAGTCATAGACAAAACCAATTTCAATTTGTTTTATTATCCATTTTATTTCTTTTTATCCTTTTGCTTGCCTTTGAGTCTTTGACTACTTTCAAATCCAATTTGTCTCACCCAGTTGACATATAATTGGACCCAAAGCTGCATGAACTTATTATTCAATTTGAATTATCATGCACTAAAATAATAATCACATTCTTAGATCTTTGCTAAAATATGTTAGCCATACACAATATAAAACTACCCGTATTGCCGGTTCAACAAGTAAGGTGTCGATTGTGCAGGATCTATTTGATCTTCATCACAACTCACAAGAAATTGGAAGTTAGCATGAACGGTATAAAATCACATAATCTCAGTAAAAATAGTCAATACATCAAAACTCAGTAATTATTTGTGATTTATTACCCATAATCTATCTCAAATTTGATGTGAGTAATATATCAATATCAAGTAATTACGGGTTAATTTCGTTTGCATTTCACTTGGGCTACGATTTTTTTTTTTTTTTAAAGTAATATGAAACCAAGAAATGCCCATGTTCTCTTCGCGATGGTCGGGTTTAGTCACATGTCTTTGAGAACACGGTTTTTCACCAAACAAACCACTTCAAAAAAACTGGGATTCAACAGAGTCAACAAAATTACCAACTCCTTATTTAAATCTGTGATCTGCGTGCCCTACAAATCTTGATGATTTTCTTCTTTAACAAGAATGGAGCTTTATCTCTATCTGCAAATGACATTTTCACACACAGCTTATGGGTCCCGTTGCTGTCATTATATACTAATTAAGGGGGATTAGATTCTTCCCCCATTGCACAAAGTGAAAAACCTTCTGGATTGGACAAAGAGATGGTAGAAACATTCAATTAAAAAATATCAAGTCAACCATTAAAACTAATAATAATACCTTAAATCATAGAGAGTTGCTATGTACACAAATCTAGCTGTGGTAATTAAAACTCCTATTTCCTTTGACCTAACATTCTCTTCTTTTCCTTCCAGCAATAAACCAATAAATTCACTACCACCCAACACCCCTTTTTACACTCCCATCTGTTCGTTCCCTCTTACTAATTTTCAAACAAAAGCATTTAAAATGGAGTGGCCCTCCAATCTCTATCAATTCCCTCCAACCAGACCAAACCCACCTATAACAGCAACTACCATCACCAAATTCCCACCTTCCTTCTTCCTTTTCTCTTTATGTACAATGCCAAAACCCCAAGCAAAGAATAATATACCATCCATTGCCAAACACCAACCAAGTGAATAACCAAGTCTTCTACAACATCCTCAAGAAAAAGACCTGATGAGTCCCAAATTGTATAGATTCCTTCTCACTAAGCTCCCAAGTGATAACAGCACTGCCCCACCAACCCCTACTGCTTGCTCTTCTCTGTCACCCTTTGAATGGCAAAGGAATGGCAGTTCCTTCACTTTCAAGTCACTCAAACCTACTTTCTGCCTCACTGCATCAATGGTTTCTGGATCCGCAGAGTTTCCAATTGCATCGGTGACATAGAAAACGTTTAGAGCCTTGTCTGTTGAGGTGGATATCTCGGCCCTTGTCACATTGAGACCGGCCTCTCGGAATGTTCTGGTGACATTTGCTAGAAGACCCTCTCTATCCTTGGTGCACAATTCAAGTCTCACACCCTGCAATGACATAATAAAAATAGTAATTAGCACAATGAACCCTAAACAAAATGAAATTACCAAAACAATCGGGGATACTGAAGATATGAACAATACCTCAGAAGCTCTTCTTTCAATGGCAGCTTGTAAGCATTGAATTACACGATGTCGTTCGGGTTCAGAACTAATTGGGGTTCCATCGGTATGCCTAATGTAAAATTCCTGATAAAAGATAAATCAACCAGACCCAAGTTAGTTAATTGACTTAAATACTGACACTGTACTAAAAACACAACGCAGCATAAACCAACTACAAGGAAATGCATATATACCATGTGTGCTCGATCTCCCGCTGTTTTAATCGTGGCATGGAAAACCACATAGTCCATATCTGTCATTGTGCAAACAACATCAAACAAAAGCTTTGCCCGATCCTTGCACTGAATATTCACTACGGAATAGCTCCTTTCAGCCCAATTCTGCACCATTACAATCGGAGAATCTGTGCAAAGCTGTAGGATGGGCTTCCTTTCGTAATCACGATCTGCAAACATCATCTGATGGAGTCTTCTTTCGGTGTGCGTGACAGCCATGGAAACTGAGGTTTTCGCGCTCCGAATGTCATTGTCTCCCTTGAGCACAGTCCTCAACCGCGCTTCAATTGTATCAATTTTCTGCGAGTCCTCAATTGGGCAACCCGAACCCGAGTCCTTGACATAAATCAGTGAAGCAATTCGGCCGTTGTGCGTCCATACCTTGGATTCAACCACATTGCATTGCATCTCAGCCAGCACAGCAAAGACCTCTGAAAGAAGACCAACTCGGTCCGTTCCGGTTAGCTCCAGGGCTGTTAGGCCGTTAGAACAGTTGGAGGTCCCGAAGTGAATCGTTCCGAGTGACTGTAAAATACAAATAAATAAATTAGTTTCAGTTTCAATTCTAGACTGATCTAATCAATTAATCATAAATTTGAAAAACAAAAATTGAGATTAATGGTGCATTAAATGATTAGATTACCTGCTCAATGTAATTGATAACGCTCTCGTCCGTTAATTTGTTCCCATATTGGTCGGTAACATGGAAAACTATACCAAAAACATAAACCCAATTTAGAAAGAACATTCAAGAAATAACAACCTTCAAAATAAAATTAAAGATTTGAAATTTCTTACCATCCATGAACCATCGTCCGTCAGAAGAAATATAAGCTTTTTTAATGGTGAGGTTTAGGTCTGTGAGGACCTGAACAGCCTCTAGAAGAATTCCATGCCTTCTAGCACTATCGACCTGGACAACGAAAACAGAGACTCGATCAGTCAATTTCTTTGAAAAAATCAAATCTTCTTTTTGGGTTTCCAATTTGGTTTTCGTAGAAGCAAACCTTGACTAAAGTCGCAGTGGAGCAGACGGCATTGTCAATCACGACCCTGCAATGTAAAACCAACCCAACGGTCAAGTCAGATAAACACCACCACCGTCGTCAAGAAAAGTCACAAATTTTGAACGCGAGATTTTGGGTAGTAATTAAAATAAAATATATATACATATATATATATATAGATGTATATATATATGTTGGGTAAAATCGTTAATAATCTTCAAAATTATTACTTGCTGTAAAGGAAAGTAATTGAAGAAGAGATCTGAGTCTTTTGAAAAAATCTCTCCAGAAACGGAAGGAAAGTTCGAGATTACAGGACTAATAATAGTACCAAACCCGGAAAAGCCGAAAATCTCAGAAACTGAAAACCGAAAAACAAACACAAAACCATGAAGAAATGATGAACAAGGGAGAAGGAACATACCTGGGGGTGTTCATTCGGAAGACGAGTTTCTCATATTCATCAAGACAAGCAGGCCACTCCATCCTTCAATTCTTTGTGAGAGGAAAAAAACAGAGCAGACGAACTGAGGGCGTTTAATAAACCGAGAAACGAAAGCGCTCTTTGGGGCTTTAAAGAAAAGCACCCAACAAATTCTGAGCGACGAGACAATCGAAAAGAAGAAGACGAAGCTTCGCTGCCGTATCAAACAAAGCCAGCAATGCGAGAGAGGTGAGTCGCCTCCGGACTCTCGCCTTCTTAGATCAAATCGCCACAACTCTCACCCAACACCAACACCAGCACCAACCTTATCTGTTTCTCTCTCTACAAAGAGAGGTACTATGGCTCTCGCTCTCTCTCTCTCTCTCTCTATCTATCTACTCTCAATTTCAAAAGCGCAAAGCACGCCTTGTTCTTAACACAGTGTGTTTGCCTCTTTGCCCATCTGGGTGGTCACCTCCATTATATATATTTATTTTATTATTTAACAAATTCCAGCAATAAAGATATTTTAATATTCTATTCATTTTTATACTGCTTTCCTAACCACGCCCTCACGCAAAGAGGTAGGGCGGGTAATCCTTACTACTGCTACTAATCACATGCCATGAGTAACGCCTGCCCGAAAAACCCTGCCCGCGCTGACCGAACTCTCCCTCACTCTCTCTCACTCACAACCTCCCCACTCAAAAAGTCAACCAACGAGACATATACGTGGCGCTTGATCCCTCGTTGTTAATGGTTTCATTGCCACCAGCTCGGACGCCACGTGTACATCTCCAAAACCACCTTTGCGTGCGTTCAACTCTACTACGAAACAAGTGTAGGTAAATCCACGTGGGAGGAGCGCTGGGGCCAACATGACTTGGTAATTAAGGGTGCGATTTGCCGACCGGAATTATGACCCTGTGACTTGTCACACCGGCTTTGTTTCGGCTTTTCCTCTGTCTTCCGTTTCAGGCCGGTTTTTCATTGTATTTTTGCAGCCATTAGTGGCAGTTTAGTAATTTAATCATGGCTTTTGTTAGGGTTTCGCCGTTTTAATGATACTTGTTGGCGAATATTCGGACCATTAGGTATTATAATCAAGTTAAATGGATGACGGAGTCTGTTATGTTCAGTGACGTCCTATTTTGATCCCAAAATGTTTCGTCTCGGTCAAATACGGGATGAGATGGCGGATCCTGATTGGCGAGACGACGCACGACTTGCGGGCATGATCTTAGACGTAGTCGTGGAGGCACGCTTCGTAAGAGCTGTTTGAAATCTCCGACACGTCGACACGTGTCAAACTGATGGAGAGCTACCAACTGAATAGTAATTCCCACAGCTCAGTCCTGGACCCACCTCGCTACCTAAGGTGCTTCCTTGTCTGACAATCACGTGCCTGCTCCTCAGAAAACACGTTCCTGCTTTGGCTGATGTCTCTTGCCACCGACCTTGATCTTCCGACGTCCCCGAGTTAACGGTCCCCGCACTACCCACTGACAACGCGCGTCAACTGAAAAAAAAAAACAAAAAAAGGAATAAAAAAACTTTTAACGGCGGGGCGTTAAATTTCAAACGGTACACACGTCCGCTATGGATGCGAAGCGTCGGTTTGAAGCGACAGGTGTGGGGGTGCGGGCGCGGCAGTTATGTGGATCACTCAAAAGCGCGCCGCTCCATTTATAATACTGCTGGCGGGAAACACCACCGCGTTTCGCGCCAAAATGGGGTGGTGGTGGCCCACGTCACAGGGAAAGAAAGATCCACACGATGGCGATAGAGGGGTCCCATGGTAATTTCCTTGGCTTCAAAGAGCAGTGGCCTTTTGCAGGGAGGGAGGGGAAAAGTTAGGTTGGGTTGGCCGCTCGGACATGTACGAGGACCAGAGAGAGCTACACGCCATTGACAGCTAAGACGGTCGGTCGGGTCCTCCGGTCTGGGTAAAAATATCTTCTTTTTAAAAAAGAAACTACGAGTCTGGGAATTCCCGCTTTTTTTTTTTGTAGCTTGGGTGTCTTTTTGACCGTTTAGTCTTCGGCGCCAAAATCGAGGGCCACGTTCACGTTTTAGGCGGGGATTGAATACAGCGGCGCCGCAGATGGCTCCGTGAGACAGTGGAGGCATGTTTTAAGTTCAACGTGATCAGACATGCCGGAGACTACAGAATTTAATTAATGGTTTAATCTGATCTTGGTTTTTATTTGTTAATTAACGGCATGAACCTGGTTGTGTTTACCACTTTGCAGAGGGTATACACTAAACCTAATAAGAACGCATGCATTTTCCTCCACGTCTTTTGCTAACTCAAAGATCTTAGGTACGTCAGAGAAAGAAGATCTTGGCCGTTAAATCAGGGTTGCAGGCTTTGCAGGTGTGGGAAGCTGGAGTCATGCATGCATTGGTCGAGATCTCAAAGGAAGAGTAGACAGTGTGACTTGTGAGGTGAGGGTGATGTATAGCACTAGCACCAATTGATATTAAAATACTAAAATATGAACCAGCAATATACATGTGTCACTGTGCGAACCATGCGAGGTGAATTTTACTAATTTCTAAATGCATTTTTTCTTAACTTGATATTTTTTGGTTCTGTATGATGCTCATATAATATTAAGATTAATATTTTATTAATCGGAATGATTGTTTCTTCTCATAATCCTACATGTTATTGCACACAATTCAAATTAATTTTCCAACTTAGAACATAACATCCGATACATTCGGAGGTTAATATGATTTTCGTTTCTTGATTAAAGCGCATGATGAAGGCAAAACATACAAACTGCCCTACATGTATATATCAATAGAAGCTCTTCTCGGTTGATTAATTTTTCTAAGAGGTTGCAATTTTCAAATTTTCAAATTATTATCGAGATCGTTCATATTTTAAGTTATTATTCAAAGATTATGTATTTATTTCTAATAAAAATATATTGTTTAGTTTCGATTTTGTATGATGGATTTTTTTGTCAACATATATAAATTAAGTAGTCAAAATGATTTTTGATGTCTGAATGATATTTCATAATGGTTATAATCTTCTTATTTCCTTGTCTAGATGATTATAAGTGCATTTTTGTTATTGCAAATAAACATTTTCCATCAATTATCATTAGTTTTTATTTTTTGGGTAAGTCTTTTTTTTTTGTGGATAAGTCCAGTTTCATGTGTCATTATGTCCCTTTGCTTCAAGTCGTTCACTAATCAAATTTGCCAGATGGGAAAGTGAAGGTTAGGCAGAAAAGACATTTTCAGACGTTGAACGATACGAAAATACTTGATATTAATGTCACATTAGAAGATTGTAACTTCAATCATAAAAATAATAAGATTGTGACTACTTTCTCATATTCCCCACCTAAATACGAGTATGTTTAGCAGATTTTTTATTTTAGCTCCTTAACTATTTTAGAGAGTATATTTAGCTTTTTATCTATTTTAGCAGCTACATCAGACTCTTAAGTGGCTCTCAATTATAACTTTTAACTATCTCGCTCCTAAATATAGAGAGCGTTTAGGAGCGAGATGAGGCTCTCTATAATTTAAAACATTATTTTTAAGTTATTTTATGTAATTTATAAATACATTTAAACTCTTTAATTATCATTTTAAAAAATAATATAAATTCAAAATTAGTTAAAATAGAGAGCATTTATACAAACTTATTTCTAAAGTGACTAGTCAAAATGACTTTTTAACCATTTTCCCTAAAATTTAACTAAAAAATAACTAGTATTGCTAAAGATGTTCTTTAGTTTGACAACTTACGAGTGTAGCCATTGCAGGCCTTTTGGCTCCCCTAGAGAAGACATGTACACACTTAATTAAACACTTACCTTTCAATTCTATCACAATTTTGGTTTTCAATCTTGAAAACCGAAAATTTTCTCAACATTTTAATCATTATAAATTGTATATTTTCTTCAGCTACTAGAAAAGAACAGAATTCCTTCTTCTTCTTATTAAAAATAGAAAACATGGAATTATGATAACGACTCGTATGACCAAATTTTGTACATGGCCTATTGGAGAAGGCGTTGGTCACATCAATCAATGGAAGCTTTGATGGCTTCTACTTTTGGCCGGGTAATAAATATATTGTATGCAATCTTGCATTTTCTCTTAATTAACTACGGTAGGAAAGGTGATCAAATTCAAACTTGAGTAGAGATAAATGTTCTTAACCAATGACTTACGAGCCCCCTTCTTACATTTGGTTGGAGAATACTCAAAAATGGCACAGTACGTAACAATCTTATAGTCTCACTATTAGTCAAAAGATCATTAAACATATCATCAGCTTGCATATATGGTGAAATGTTCATACCGTGCTTGATGAAGAATTAGACATCCTAATTGCGTATATATTCATGTATGGAAACGCGGACATTTCATACATAGACGGTGTGAATTATTTTTCCATTCATATGTCACAAAGCCTTGAAATCCAGTTATAGTAGACACTATATTTCCAATTGGTAAGTTCTTCTTCGTCTTCTTCTTTTGATAAGTTATCTTTGTTGAACAACACTTACGTCATGAGTGATCACATATCGTTTGACGATGATTCAAAAAATCTCAATAATGATGCATAATGACTATTTAATCGCTTAAAGGAAAATGCATAACGACTAATTTGATGAAAATATGGACTTATACGGTTCTTAATTATCCTTGTCTTGTCAAGGATTTGATTGAGTCTTGGAACAGCTAGCAAATTGGTGAACTAAATCTCCATGGTAATTGAAACTGTTAATCAGAAATTAACATAATGAAGGCAAATGATGCTATTCCTTTTTCGACAGAAAGTACATCGTGGGTGGACAGACACAACTAATTTCATTATGAAGAAGTTACTTACTTTTCTGATTATCACAAGGTGAGAATGTCTGGTATCTGTGATTAAGACATAAAACGTTACTGTTTGATTGAGGTAATATTTCTGTCAGCAAAGAGAATATCAGTGACACCTTAAAATGTACCAAAAATTCAATGTTCTCAACATTATTCTATGGATAATGCTTGGTTAATCATAGCAAATAATAAGAGGATACGTGTCCAATAACCAATTAAAAATGATTGACAATAATGTGAAGAAGATTTCACCGCAATACAATACAAAAGTAAAAGTTATGAGTATTATCCTTGTAAATAGGCACATGTCTTCTTGTTATTGGTTGTAGTTAGCCTTGACCAATCAAGTATAATCCTTATTCTATTACGTAAATTGAAAAAAGAAAAAAAAAGCCATTTGATTAAGAATTGCAAGACATTGTGCGTGATATTGTTCTATAACGTCTGCTCTAGCTTTTAAAAGAGATCCTGGATTCATCTAGCACGAGTAAGAAATGAAGTTAAGGCTTACAGATCTTGCGTTGCATTACTAGTTTGTTTTATTCTTAATTGTCTTTGGCCGCAAAATACTGACCGTATATAGAGTTCTAGATATGGTCCCTAGTTTTACTTTTAAAAATGGTGTGTGGTTGATAAAATCTTATGTAAGTACGAGGCGAGTTGTAAACTCATACGCATAATCCAGGGCTCCTTCATAATTATATATAATATATTAGCTTACTTGAAAAAAAAAATATATATATATATATATGTATATAATATATACATACACACACCAAACTCAAAAATAAATTACGAGAATCTGACGATATATTTACCCTAGGATTTGGGATCTAATTAAAGACTAACTATGATAGTTTACATTACTTAATATATCCTCTTCCTTTGGGTAAACTGTAAACCCATCCATGCCAGCAGCATCATGAGTTGCATAAATCTCAAGGCTTCGACTCTGTTAAGGCCAGGAACACCTTCATACCCTACTTGTCGATTTGTGCATAACGAAATAATGGAAAAGGCTCCACACACGAGATTTCTTAGGTGCTACACATTTAGCTAGAGATTCACACGACCCCACCTCACTTGCATAAGGTTTCCATCTTCTTCTCTGAACAGTACCACCAAACCTAAGTTCAATCCCACATTCCAGTTTGACTATTCTGCAGCTGCACATATAGAATCTCACATTCTTTGTTCCTACACTGTTTGGCTTGCTACAAAGTCTACAGGTCTTTCTTCCTCCCTCCCTTAATTTACTGCACCTATTATTCACGAGGACCAGACCAGAGACCCTTTGTCTATTAATATAAGAAAAATGGTGGCCTAATCTTGGGAGGGGTGGGTCCATATTTTGAAGACTTTCTCAGGCTAGCTGCTACTGTGCTGGTCTCAAATGGTGGCAGGGTGACCCTTCTTGTTTAAATTTCACATGGGGTTTCGGTTACCATTGCGAGCATTGTCTATCGAAAGTCTAGGGTTAAAGGTATTCCAAATGCACAGTTTCATTTTAGACATTAAAACCCTGAAATATATAATCACTAGCTTGTTGCCTATTCGCATGACATTGCAAATGAGTTGGCCCTGCCTTTTCAGGACACTATGCTTCCATAATTGGTGGCCAAACTGGAACCTACCTCACAGCTTGAAAAATAATTACTGCTATATGGGTTTTCACTTTTTCCAATTCATATATAAATGTATGATCAGAGACATAATCAATGTAATAGGAATGAACAATGAAGGACATGTTCTAGAACTGAAACCAAGCTATGCGTTTGAAGATCTAACAGCGCTAGCTGTGGGCTTGATGATGGAGCTGTGTTTATATTAATGGCGCCACAGGGACAAGGTGAACAGAGACTTTGTGCATTTGTTCGGTGGCTGATTTATTGTCTATGTCGTCGATCATTTTATTATAATGATATGAACCATGCGAAAGCGAGTGAGCGCATATGTGTGTTTGCAGGTCTCACTCAGATACTCCTCATTGATCACACTTCACATGTCCGGTGCTTGTCAAGCACAAGTTCAATAAGTAGATCCATCTGTCCAGCCCAGATGATGAGTAAATGCTATTAATAAAGCTCATTCGCTGGAAAGCTCTTGCAATATTCAAGTTGGGCCAAGTTGTAGGTCACAGACACGATTTAATCTCCAATATACTCATTTGAAGAGCTTGTAATTCTGATAGAATTCAGTAATTCATAGAACTCATGACTCACCACATCATACAAATGTTACCATAAAAGCTAGAGCCCGATGTCAACATTTTAAGATTGGGCTGGTTTTACGCCCAATTGTTAACCTTGTTTCTGTTGCCTTTTGTGGGTCTATTGCTGTTGTATTTGTCCAAAGCCCAATTCTAGGTTTTCTAATTAGAGTGATGCATTTTTATTAAGAGTGGTGCTATTTACACACTCATTTTCTCTATCTACACACTCTTTTTATTTATCTATTACTTTAATTCAATTTTTTTTTTTATAAATTACCCTGACTACCTCACTACCCTCCCTTGCAATTCTCTTTTATTTATTTATTTTTCTTTTTTCTATTTGTCAAGTCAATCATTCCTAAATCCTAAACCCTTATTGTTAACAATTATATGTTCGATCATATTTTGATTATTATTGGCCTTACATAATACATGCTTATAATTGTTTGGGTCCTTGACCCAAAGCATCAACATAACAAAAAATTATCCAACTTACCCCAACAAAAGATTTTTGTTCCCACAAACACAATTTAACACAAAATGACCATTTTACCCTCAATTCAATTAAATAACTACAACCACTACCACTCAATATCAATCTCTCTCTGGTCTCGATCTCTCTCTCTCTCCCTCCTTTCCCACTTCCTATTGACCTCCGGCTCCGACGCACGAGCCAGGCCATTTCCGGCTCCGGCGCTTGACCCACGCAACCTACCTCTCTCTTCCAGATTTCAGTGTTGAAGACCAACCTGCCGGTGCTGCGCATCTCCGGCTTCAGTCCACTCCCTGATCATCCCTTGGCACGACGTTGAGTTCTTGCCCAGATTCGGACGTTCGATCCACTCCGTCGTCTCCTTAGCCTCACCGAGCATTCGATCCATTCTGTTGCGCATCACCAACGTTAGATCTACTCTGCAGTTGCTCCGGTGTCGTATCCTCTAGTGCTAAATGCAGGCCGGTGGCAGAGGAGAAAGGAGAAAGATGATTTGGCCAATTTCGCAGCTCGGGTGCCCAAATCAGGATATGGAGTGGAGGAGGAAGGCCTCTGGGATGCTGACCCATCAGAGCAGAAGTTGCCGCACCGGAGGATTAGAGGTCACTAGTTCCCGGGTGCCCAAATTAGTTTATGGGTGCACAAATTAGTTTCTGGTTTATTTGTTTTTTTTTTCTTCAGTAAAATAGAAAGAAAGAACAAAGAAAAAAAAAGTTTTTATTAGGGGCTACTAGACGTCTATTGGGGGCCAATAGATGTTTTAAATTGATGTAATCTCTCGTTTTTTTTCTTTAATCAAAGTTTTATTCTGTAATTTTAAGAAGATTAGTTTGCATTTCGGTAATCGAAAAGTTTATTGGGGGGCAATATACATTAGGGGGCAATAGATGTTTTGAATTGATGTAATCTCCTCGTTTTTTTCTTTAATCAAAGTTTTATTTATGTAATTTTAAGAAGATTGGTTCCCATTTCCGTAATCGAGACGTCTATTGAGAGGCAATAGAGTCTATTGGGGGGCAATAGGCATATATTGAGGGGCAGTAGACATCTCTTAGGGGGCAACACACTGTTGGGGCAATAGACATCTATTATGGAGCAATAGACGTCTATTGCTCCTCTATTGGGGGGCAATAGACGGTTTTTAAAAAAAATCCAGTAGGGCGGTAGCCGATGACCGGATTCTGGTGACTGGCTCATGCGAAGTCTCCTATGGTTTCTCTCTCTTCCATTTTCTCTTTGTCTCTCTCTCTCTCTAAGTAATAAAGGGATGATGGGTAAAATGGTATTAAAAAAATTAAAAAAAAAATCTTAATTGGGTATTAGGGAAGACTCCCTTAGAGTGTATTGGGTAAGAGGGAATTAAAAAACTTAATGGAGTTACTGGGAAAAAAATCCCTAGAAATGTGGTAAATGGAAAAAAACCCTAATTGTTTTCTATTTTTGCTACACCAAACATAGATTAAATTAAGGGTTGAATAAATTAGTCATATCACCACTCTATAGAATGCTTTATTCAACTGGTGGAACAATGACTAAAACACTGGGAATGATATTTTGAATCAACGTTGCTAAAGTAGATGTGAGAGGTTTTGGATCTCCTTTAGTTTAGGTGATATGCTTATACGTTTCTTCAATGCTATATAACAGTCATCACATACCTAAATTCTCAAATTCAGTCACTTAGTGATTTTTCATAGGATTAAATACTGTTTACTTCCTACACTTATAGGGTTTCATCGTTTCAGTCTCTGACCTTCGAATTTCACCTAAAAAGTCCTTGAACTCTCAATTTCCTCCCAATCGGTCCTAGCCATCAAAATTTTCTGTTAAAGTTACTGAAAATGTTTATTATGCCCTCACTTACTGTTTTTTTTTTTAAAATTTATTCTCTCTCTCTCTCTCTCTCTTTTATTTCTTTTTTTCATTTCACATTTTGAAGGTTTGTGGATTAGAACCATCTTGATGAAGAGATGAAAAGAAGGAGGCAAGAGAGCCGGAGGAAGAAGAGGTAAAAAGAAAAAAAATAATAAAAAAAGAGAGGAAGAGAAATATATATATTTTTAAAGTAATTTAGGGTATAATAGACTTTTTAGAGGAAGATAACGGAGTTTTGACGGATGCTTGACGGCAAGGACCAATTTGAAGGAAATTGGGAGTTCAGGACTTTTTAGGTGAAATTCGAAGGTCAGGGACTGAAATGATGAAACCCTATAAGTATAGAGAGTAAACAGTATTTAACTCTTTTTCATATGAGCTCTAAACTTTGCTGCATTAAGTGCTGGACTTTTGACAGATAACATTTTGTCTTGCCAATCAGGTTTGTTTGTTTCTTCTTCTTCTTAATCAGCAATGACATTCACAAGATAAGAATAAAATATTACGCAAGATTTTATTCAATTTGATATATTATGGTTTTGTAACTGCTACCCCTGTTAACAAACCATCTATACATTTTAGTTTAGCAACTGTAACTACTACTCTAAATAACCAACTAGCTATTGGATTGACATTCTCTTCACAATGTTGAATTAGGTCTGGTACTTTTCTACCTAATAATCAGAGTGTGCAGAGGAGAACCATATTTACTACAGAAAATTAGTGTTACTTGGAAGATCTTTGCAATTTGGATTCATTTGAATGAACGTAATTACCTGGGAAGCATAGTCCCTGTCTAATAATACAGTTTATTCCACTTAATGAACGTATTATTTTTCCTTCATTTATAGCAAAAAGAAATTGATTTATTGTATAATGATGTTTGATTCACGATTGACTTGCAAAATATAAAAAAAGAATAAGAAAAATGAAAAGAAACAAAATTACAAAGGAGATAGTCAGGGTAATTTGTAAAAAAAAAAAAAAATTGAATTAAAGTAATAGAAAAATAGAGGGGGTGTGTGAATAGAGAAAAGAAGTGCATGAATAGCACCACTCTTTATTAATGCATTATACTTTCATTCAATGAAAAATAAACTCTCTCCTCATTTAATAAAAGTTCAAACCAAAGAGAATAAAAGAAGATAGTTGGTGTTTTCTTTTTAAGTCTTGTTATACAAGTTCAAGCCAAAGAGAATAAAAGAATAAATTGGGTTGTGGCTTTGGTCAAATCCAAGAAAAGTTGAGTTGTCCTACTTGGTTTTTTGCTATAAACTAGCGATTTGAACTCGGCGATGCCATGGGGTAGAATTTCTACTTTCAGCTCGCTAAGTTTGTATGTTTTTACATGTTTGATTAGGAAAAACAATTAAGATGTATTCAAATGAAACGGAAAATATGTGTAATAAAGTAAACGACTATTATGTTTATTGCTTTCTTTTATCATTGTTTTTTTAGTAGGTTGTGGCTTTTTGCGGGAAATAAGCCCTTACCACTTTATCGTAGGGCGACGCAGGCATTGTTCCGTTATGCACACTCTTGTGTACCTTGTTTGGCCTAGCAAGGTGGCGAGCTGTTTTGATCAAATGGATGCAGCATTTTAGTGGCAAGATGAAATGAAGTGTCGCCGGATTTGTTTTCGTGCGGTAACATAGTAGAAAGCTGTGCTATTTGTAATGATGCTTCCTCGTGATAGAGTTAACTTACAGTTATGTCACCGCTTTGTTAAAACAAATGAAGTACCCAGTCGAGTGCTAATTGGTACATGTTAGAATACATAGATTTTGTAGAGATTCCTGATATTATTTCAGGATGAATCTTGAAATTGTTTAAGAGTTAGGTTATGTTACGACCTGAACCTAAATTTATAGACTTACGGGTATTTTGGACGGTAAACGAGATTTATTTTAATTTTCGACTCCGTTTTGACTGTTGATGGGCCTTAAAAGATGACTTTTTGTTTGGGTCAAAATTTGAGAAAGTTTTCTTCATGAAAGTCGTAGAGAACGTTAAACCGAGCGCGCGCATACTTGGTTCGTAAAAATTGAAGTTCGTATGCAGAAGTTATAAGCGAAATGCGAAAATTATTGTTCATGATAATTAGTATAAATATGTAAAGTTACTGTGGGTAGTTCAGAACCTACCCAGTCACTTTTCTCTCTCCCCGATTTCCTGTTCCTCTCCGACCTCTTCACCTTCTTCCGGCCATAACTCCTTCATCCGGCGACAGATTTTGACGTATAAGATGTCGTTGGAAAGCTCTCTTCCTTCTCTTCATTTTTGGGTTGGTTTGGTAGCTTAATTTAAACTGTGGAAGGTGAAGCAAGGAGGAGAAGAGGACGGTGCTGCTGTTTTCTTGGATTTTTGGTCGGAACTTAAGTTTCCGGCCACCTCCAGCGATGATTCTTTCTGGGTCTTGGAGCTCTTGGATCATACAAGCATCCCTCAAAGTTTCTTGATCAAATTTGAAGTGTGGAGCATGAATCAAAGGATTAAATTTCTGGATACTATTCGGATTTTACTGTTTTCTTAATTGTTCATATAGTTCTAGTTGTTTTCTGGCTTTGTGGTAGTTAAGAGAATTGCTTAGGAGGTTGAGATGAAGGTCCTGCTAAAATTTGGTGACCATTGGAGGAGTTGGCAGCCGCGTGAACTGTGCGTCGGGTGAGCAGTGACTTTAATGTAAATTTAGATTTCCGTCATGTAATTATTTATTTACGAGCATTATATTTATACAGGACGTGAGAAGGAATCACACGGAGGAAACTTCAAATAAACGGCAAGTTTAGCCGTATACTGTGGGTGGACTTTTGTTTTAAATAATGATGCATGCAGTTATTTCGAAATTATTGATTTATTTAATTATCGTTTAATTGAGCGAGCATAATATTTTATTTTGGATTATAATCTTGATATTGTTTTTCCATATGAATTTGGATATCAATTTATTATGCTTGAATTTGGATTTATGATTTGCTTTTGAGAATATGAATTGATTTCGGAGATTAATTATGATTTGAGAAATGGATTTGTGATACTATTTTTTTGGATATCGAGCTTTCGATATTTATCTCCGATATATGATTATTATTTGAAAATGTGATTTATGTGATTTTCGACGAATTATTTTCTGAGGTGATTTCCGTAATTCAATATTATATTTTATTCGTCGATTTTGACATTCTGGAATATTATCAGAGATGAGATTTTCGAGGAAATTATTTACACTTATTATTCTCGCCGACTTGTTTATGAATTTGAGAATATTTTGACGTGCGGGGCCATGTCATTGGAAGTGTGGAATATTTTGACGTATTTTTTTCGCGAGGAATTGAGGAAGCTTTATGGATTTACGAGTTTTTGGATTATTTTCCTTCACCATACTCGAGTTGGTTATTATGTCTCCTTCTCACTTACTTTGTGTTTGTGAGTGAAGTCGAGGTGATTTATTTTCCTCCTCACGTGAGTAGTAGAAGTTGTTATTTCTCTTCCTCACATAATTTATATGTGAGGGAGTCGAGGGTAGAGCTTGAGGGACTCTGATATACTCGTATGGTGATAATCGTTTTTCCCCGTATGATATTATTATTTGACTAGCGAGACTGGCCCGATTTTTTTTAACTGGCGAGGCTGGTATGTTTTTACGAGTTTTCATATGGCGAGAAATATATTTTATAAATGTGGCATGCATCGAAATTTTTGTAAATATTTCAAATTATGGAAAGTATTAAAGTTTCGTTCAATTAAATTATATTGTTAATTATTTTTGTCCACTCACTCTAATGTGTTTTTAAATTACTTTCCCCTGGGCCATTTGTTTTCAAATGCCTAGTTTGCAGGCGAAATTAGTCGAAATCGGGCGTACATAGAGTTGAGGCATAGCTAGCACTACTTCCGCATTGTAGGATCTATCGATCCTTATCCTCTTTTCATTTGTTTTAGAATTGCTCTGATAACCTATTAGAATTGTTTATTATGGAAATAGAGTTGTTGGTTTTTGGGGAGCATGATGGCTCCAGAAGTATAAGGACAGTATGTTAGAAGTGTAATTTGAATTCTTTACAGGTTAGGGTTGTTCATTTTGGGGAAAGTTCTGTTGAATTTTCTCGAAAAGTAGACCCCGCAGGGCCACCTGGAAATTTCAAGGGGGAAATTCTGGGTCGGATCCTGTCAGGTTACATTGATGAATCTTGTTCTATGAGTTGCAATTTACAATTAACATTTCTACAAACCATTATCTTATCAAACAATCATAGATTTGATTTCGTTACAAATGATTGACAATTTGACATGTAGAGAGCGAAAAAGATCCTCCTAATTTTGGTATAAAAGTTGGTGGATGAGAAATTTGAGTATGGTTTGGGAAGTATAGGTGGTTTTTACTATAAATAAGGATGAGAATTTATACAAGTGGTGTATTAAAAATGGGATGTGTTTTAAGTATTTAACAATGGGCATAATTGCTAATTTGCTACCCTAGGTTTCACGTTGTGTCAATTTACTACCTTAGGTTATATTTTAGCCAATTTTCTACCTTAAGTTTTCAAAATTGGCCAATTTGTTACCCTATGTTTTATTTTAGCCAATTTGCTACATTTCTGTCAAATTTTATACTCTAGTTTTCAAGATTAACCAAGATGCTTCCTTAAGTTTTCAGAATTAGCCATTTGCTACCCTCGATTTTTAAATTAATCAATGTTTGAACTGAGGAATTGATGTAAGAGTAGTAAATTCACTAATTTTTAAGACATAAGGTGGCAAATTAGCAAAAATAATACTTATGGTAGCAAATTGACTAATTGTGAAAATTCATTCTTTTATAAAATGAGGAGATTTTTTATTTTTACTTTGTATTAATGAAAGTATAATGCAATTAATAAAAAGGGCACCGACTCCCATTACAAAACCTGATATTGGGTGCTTGGATGAATACAACAGCAACATACTCAACAAATATAAGGATAACAATTAAGCTTAAAACAAGAAATTCAAACCAAATCCTGCAAACACCAAAAGCCGATAACACTACAATCGGAACTTATGGAGTGGTCTTTACCGTCAATTTCTTCTGGATGGTTAGGAGGGATAAACTTCTGTAGAAATGTGTGTGTTTCCTTTCAAATCCAAGATATTAACATTAGAAGTAAAGATGTATATTGGGCAAGACCGACCCAAACCATCATTGTCCAAGCACCAATAACGATGAACCAGGCCGAGCGAGTCCGAGATATACTAATTCCATCTCATCAACACCAAAAACCAATAACACCACAACCAAAGCTTACGAGGTATTCTTCACTACTAATGTCTTATGGATGGTCAAAAGAGATCGACATTATTAGAAATGTGTGTGTTTTCTTTTTAAGCCAAAGATATTAACATTAGAAGTAAAGATGTAAATTAGGCAAGACCAACCCAAGCCTATAAGGTTGACCCATCAAGATCCAATAATAGACTGGGCTGAGATATATTAATCCATTGAACTCGAGAAGATGGAGATTTGAAAAATAGAAGACTGTTGAGATTATAGGGTAACATTTGTAGATGTCGTGAATTATGTGAATTTTATAAGAATTATATGAGTAACTAAGAAGTAGACAACATGGTGTAAACAATTAATGAACGACCTTTTGTTGGAACAAGAATAAAATGTTCGATCCAATCACCACCGAACTAGTTGCACTCATCATTGAGCCATAACTTTAGATTTATTGCATCGTTTCTCATTATTACAAATCATTTTTTTAGGGAAATTATTACGAACATAAATGAGGCTCAGTTTCTAGAACTTTCTTGAAATATTTAGAAGCTCACACAACCTAAAATTATGTTAACCACATACATCATTTGTTATTGATCATTTCAACCCCCTTCCTCAACCTCTCATCCTTCTCACTTATCCTCTGTAACTACTCCTCTTGTCTTACCATGAAAGCCTAGATGCACATGAATTAAGATGTTACGCCCCGAACCCAGAATTTTCGATTTTTATTAATTTGACGGTAAATGTCAATTACACTTACTTTTTACTCCGTAATATGATTTTAGTGGCCTTAAAAATTGACTTTTTGTTCGGGTCAAAATTTGAGAAAATGTTCTTCATAGAAGTCGTAGAGGATGTTAAACCGAGAACATGCATACGTGGTTCGTAAAAATCGGAGTTAGTATGCGAAAGTTATAAGCGAAAAACTAAATTTACTATTCCCGGTTACTGTTCATAGTAAATTCTTTAAATAGGAAGTTACTGTGGTAAGTTTCCAAATTTGGAAACTTACCCGGCCTTTTCTCTCTCCTCTCCCCCGATTTCTTCCTCCTCCAGTTCGGCCGAAACCCCTTCCTTTGAGTTCCTTCGATTCCGGCCGCCCCACGACGAAACCCGGACGTTCCTAGGTTCGCCTCTTCCTCCTCGTCATGCCCATGGTCGCATTTCATGGTATCTCGACCGGAGGAGCTCGGATTTAAGCCACAAAGTCCACTGTAGCAGATTGGGTTTTTCGGTGATTTCCGGCGATTTCAGTCGTCTCCGGCCACCAAACCGGTGTCGAAGGTTCGGTTTTCTTCACTGATCATTTCCCCTATGGCCTTGTGTCTCGATTTGCTGTGTAGAAGTCGAATTGTTGAATTGAAATTCTAGGGTTCTTGGACAATTTTTGGGTTTATGTTCATTCGTTGATTTCGACTGGTTTTGATTGTTATTTGGATGTGTTGTAGTTGAATGAAATGATCAGTGAGTAGAATTGATGTTGTGGATGAAATTTGGTGGCCATAGGAGGAGGTTGATTCCGGCGAGTAACCGCCACTCGCCGCCACTGTGGGCGGCGCGTGAGGTGGTGTAGGGCAGGTTTCTGATTGTCGTAGTTTGGTTATTAAATCGATGGTATAATGTAGTTTGCATATTGGTGACCTCGGATTAATTTTGTGAAGTGTAGATATGGTTTTCGTTATGGTGTGAAATTCATTGATTAATTCACGAATAATCCGTGTATCGGAATTCCTTAATCGGAAGCTCAAAGTAAAGAAATGAAGTTAGAAAAGTGAAATTGGAGATTTTTTAAGCAAATAATAACAATTGGGATATGGTTTGGTTTTGGTGGATTTAATTTTTATCCGTCCTGTACTTATTGGTTTATGAACGTTATATTGTACAGGACGTGAGGAGGATTCCTACGAAGAGGGTTCGGATCGACGGCAGGCTTAGCCGTATACGGTGAGTGGACGTTTGATTTTAAAGTCATGCATGCAATTAAATTTTCTAAGTTTCGAAATTATTTAAAGTATTTATTATTTAATGAGCAAATTATTCGATTTTTGATTATGAAATTAGTTATGGTTCAAATTGCCGATTAGAAGTGGTTATGTTCCATTTCGAACTTTTTATTAGAAATAATCTTCGATAAGATTATTTCTGAAAATGGAAGTATCATTATTTATTAATAGATTCGGATTTCTCGAAAAATCTTCGGAAAGGGAAGATTTCTTCGAGATTATAAACTTACATGATTTTAATATATTGATTCATAATTTTGAATCATGTTGGCGTGCGGGGTCACGTCGTTGGACTAAATTCCTTTCTTGTGAGACTTCGAGGAAATCTCACAAATTCTCGATTTTCATATGGTTTTTACCCACCATACCTGGGTCGATATACTTTATTGCTAGCTAGCTTATTGGTACTCCTCCCTACTTACTTTGTGTTAGTGGGTGAGTAGAGCCGAGCATGGGATGCTCTTGAGTGTGGGACACTCCGACTCGAGCCTTAGCGGCTCATTTTATTTTATTGTATGGTGATGACGTTTTTCCTCATACCTTTTAAATTATTTACTTATTTGTTTATTCGTCCGACTATCAGGGTCGGTCGAACTTCCCTTAAGCCAGCGGGGCTGGCTTAGTCATGGAAGTGATTTGGAAACCTTTAGTTCCCTATTGCATGCATAAGAATGTTCTAAACAATAAAAGTGGGAAAGTGAGAAACACTTCTTTCTTGATTAAATATTTTTGTCCACTCACAACTAACGTTTTATCGCTTACTTTCCCCTGGGCTTTTCGGTTTCCTTTGCCCAGTTCGCAGTGTTGCTGTTCGGCGTGGGATCGAGGCTTAGCACCAGTTCTGCCACTTGCCTTTCGTAGGTTAATATTAACCTACCCCATGTAATATATTTGATTTTATCGTAGATCGCTCTGATTGTATAAGAGGCTGTATTGTATAATTTTACTACCTTACGCTTGGATTTTGCTTAATAACTGTGGTGGTTGTGAAATATAGGATGACCGCATGTTGTGAGATCTTGAATTTAGAAATATGTGTTTTTGTCGTTTTTCTCACAGGTTGGGTTGTCCACTTTTAAGGGAAGTTCTGTCGAATTTTTCTTAAAAGTGGGCCCCGCAGAGTCCATCTCGAAAATGTGGAAGGATTTTCGGGATGGGTTCTGACATAAGATGTTTTCATGTCCAATAACTTATCATTTGAACAGTTTCTACCATTAAATAAGTAAGACGAACAAATACATCATAGAAACCAATGGCAAAATCAATCCTGATGAAAATGGAAATAGAGATCATATAAAACAGTATGATTTCATATCATCAAAGGGATGCACAAGAATTGAGATTTTTTTTTTTTTGGGAAATATTTTGAATAGTTACATAGTTTTCATAAAGAAACAAACGCAAACACTTTAAAAACGCAAATACATAGATTACTTTATCGAAAAGCTCGAAACGCTCGATTTGAGAAATCGACTTTTTATACGTTTAAAATTTGAGAAAACTTCCTTCATGAAAGTTGTAGAGCTCGTCGATACGAGTCTGTACATATGTGGAACACAAAGATTGAATTTTTTCTGAATTAGTTATCGCATTTAGAAGAAAATTCCCAAACGAGTATGTAGGGAAAAAACCCTAATTTTTTTTGAAAACCCTCCTTTTTTCTCCCGACCTCCCTTTCCTCTTTGGGAAACTGTAGCTCGATTTCTCTCTCTCTCTCTCTCTCTCTCTCTCAGCGCGGCCGAAACCCAGAAAAACAGAGCACGGAGAAGCTGTTCTCTCTCTTCCTCCTCCGTCCACCTCAAGGCCTCAAACCTCTTCCATTGGCTAGAGGCAGCCTTGCGCCGCGACACGGCCGGCAGCAGCGGCGATGAGGCCCGAACGGATAAATCTCGTTTTCGTTTCGATCTCGATATCTTGAGCTATATGTCACCATTTCACGTGATTCTTGGCTCATTGAACTAGCCTCAACTTCCTTAACAAGCACCAAGAAGGACCGGACCTGGGTCGATCGTTTTCATCTTCGTCGGAGTTCGACTTATTTAGATTGAAAAACAACCTTTCGATCTGTATATCTCGAGTTATGGACCACCTCTTCATGTGATTCTTGGCCTGGTGAGTTCGCAATGAAGTTCTGAACAAGTTTCCAGAAGAGATCGAGGCGTGAGGTTGCAGTTTTTACGTTGGTTTCAGGAAAAATTCTGGCCACCGACTGTGTTTGGTACATTTCGATCCCTTTCCGTTATTTCCTGGTTTTGTGCTAGTTATGAAAGTTGCTCAGAATGATGAAACGAAGGGGAGAAGCTCGGCCCCGACACCATTGGTGGTGGTCTGCGGTGGCTTTGCCCCTAACTCCGGCTGCCCTTTCCAGCCACCTCCGGAGGTCTAAAATATAGTTTCTGTCCATTTTATGATTCTATGTTTCAATATGATCATTTCGGCATATTATACGCATTTTTCGGATATCGTATGATTTAGTTATGAATTTTGAGATTTCGATCGTTAGATTTATGATATGTGAAATTTGAACCGTCCGATGGACTTGTAGTTTTGATATGATGATCATATGACTGTCCCAATGGCTTTGTGTGGTCATGGGCGAAGATCCGACTGTTAGATCATTGTATGAGTGCAAAACGGTGATTAGGGGAGCGATTCGTGAGAATCAGTCCGTCGGATTTCTTATAAATTAAAATCCGGCCGTTTAATGGAGTATAGTTATGTTTTGGAATTTATTGGCTAGATTCAAATCACATCTGATTAGGTGATTGACAGATTATATTTGGGTGAGCTGTTTCGGTGTGGTTTATATTTTAATTGAAGACGCTGCGGGAGTCTCGAGGTGAGTAAAACTCACGTGGTTCATATTATGAACCGAGCACTTTAAATTATTTATTTTTGTAATTGTGTGAAAAATATTTGTAGATTAAATAGTTGTTTTTAAAATCACATGGACTTGATCACTACGGTCCATAGGTAAGTAAAATGAATTTTAATTATACAAATGAATTTCATGATTTTCTTATGTGAACTATAGATGGTATTAGTGGTCATTCCTGAGTGGATGATTACGTGTGTATATATATATATATATATATATATATATATATATTTACGTGGAATATATGTAGTGATTGGTGGATTGTTGAGTGGTGATACGATTGAGTTGGATTGATGATTTGAATTATATTTCAAATACTTAAATTTCATAATAATATTGTGTATCTTGGATGGGTTGATTTCATTGTGTGATAATACATTGTTGTGCTCATTTAAGGATTTTGGGTCAATGTAGTGACCGGTATGGGGGAATCGAACGCTCTAATCCTAGGTGGATGATGGGATATGTCACGCCCCGAATTTTAGAATAAAATTCAAAATCCGAAACATGAAAATTACCACAACTCAAAATAATCATCCTGAAAATTTCTTTTCTTAACAACCTCACCACACGAAATCAAATCAAACTGAATCTTGTTTCGGTTAATTATTACACACAAATACGCAATAATTTGTAAAGCTCTAAATGAGCATACACACCTCACAACTCAAAGAAATAAAATGTAACTGCTGTAACACCTAAGCAGCTCGGTCACCTCCCTGGTTATCCTGACCTGCAGGAATATCCGCTACACCATTTGAATAGTGTACCGGGATTGCAACAATACAAAACCCGGTAAGCTTATGAAAGCTTGTATGAGTAAAAGAAAGAACTGTTACTTAATTTAGTTACATTCATTTCTACCTAGTCAACATGCAATGATTCTACAACTACAAAAACTAACAATCACAATAAATCAACTACTCAACACCAACCCTTACTCACATCTTTCTCCACAATACCTCATCATTGTATTTATAAAAATACGATATTCGACAGACTAGATCTCTAACTGAATCGTAGCCCGTCACCTGGCTTAGGTTATGGCATCCGACATATTATCTTTATCGTATTTCATCAATATGTATACTTATATACATATTTAGAACGTCCGATAATTGTACATACTCAACCAATCGTATCCCATCATCCACCTTAGATTAGAGCGTCCGATTACCCTATACTAGTCACTACGTTGACCCTAAATCCACAACATGTACAACCGTATGTTTTCACATAAATAAATCAACTCAACCAATATATATGATATTATCATGAAATTAAAGCATTTGAATATAATCCAAATCATCATTCTAACTCAATAATATTGTCATTCAAAATCACGCCAATCAATGTATATATATTCCACGTAAATATATATATATATATATATATGTAATCATTCACTCAGGAATGACCACTAATACCATCTATAGTTCACCCAATTACCAAAAATAAATAATTTAAGTACTCGGTTCATAATATGAACCATGTGAGATTTACTCACCTCGAAATTCCCGCTGCGTCTTCAATAAATATAACTCACAATAATCCAAATGCTCGTCAACTCAAGCCGTCAAGTACCTAATCAAGTACGGTCTTTACTTAGCAACGAAGCATGAAATAAACCTAAATGATGATCCAACGGTCGGATTTCAAAATAACGACAATCCAACGATCGGATTCTAAAATAAAGACAATCCGACGGTCGGATTGAATTTAAATGATGATCCAACGGTTAGATCCTCACGGATTGCCCTTGGAAACATCCTATCAAAATTATACGAAAATCCGATGGACGGATCTTCACTAATCGCCTCCCGAATCACTATTTTACAATTATACGAAGATCCAACGGTCGGATCTTCGCCCGTGACCACACAAAGTCATCGGGACAGTCATATGAACATCATATTAAAATTTGAAGTAAAACCGATGGTCTGATCTCCATAAATCTCAAACCGAATGTAAATTGTAAAACCGTAAATAGTAACGTCAAAATAGAAATTGACTATTTATCAACGTTTTCTAACATGAAGAAGTTATATCTCAAAACACTCGTATGGATGCATAGATCATCGTCCAGATAATAAAAACTCAAAATTTGATCCGACACGCCGCCACACGAGGCGGTCAACGCCGGTCAACGCGGCGGTCAACCACCTCCGATGCAAAAATCGTCAACTACAAACTTCTTCAAAATGAAATTGTGAACAACTTTAATACCTGACTTTTTCGGAGATGAGGTCTAGATCGTCCTAGATTGGGCTTTGAAGTTGGATTAATCTCGGCCCTCTGATCAGTCTCCAGATCGAATCAGGGACGTCGAAATCTTCAACTCTTGCTCTACCACTCTACACTCAAAATCGTGATGCAAGCCATATATGGGGATGATCAAGAGGAAGAACACGTCACGAAAATGGGGAGGATCGGCTCGTGCACCGCCGGAAAAATGGTTTTCCGGCCGGGTCGGGTTTGGGCTTCGGATAGAGGCTTCGATCCAAGCCTAGGAGCGGCGGCTGGGTGTGGCGACAACGGGGATCGACTGGGCGCGAGACGGCGAAGCGGATGGGGGTCGGGTCCTGTGGCGGCGCGGCCGGGAAGGCCGACTTCCAGTCGGGTCGGCGGGTCTGCAAGCACAGTGACCAGGCCGAGAGAGAGAGAGACGGGGCTGATGTGTAAAAACAGAATTTTTTCGTCCTTCAAAACAAACTCAGATTTTTCCACTATTTATAGAAAAATTTCGATTTTCAAATATTCATAACTTATTCATACGAACTCCGAATAATACGTTCCACATATGCACGGACTTGTATCGACGAGCTCTACAACTTTTATGAAGGAAGTTTTCCCAAATTTTGAACGTATAAAAAGTCGATTTTCACGACCCCCTAAATAACGTTCGTTTTCGAAAATAAAATCATTCGGAACCAATTTTCTCAACCCACGACAATCCAAATAATCCCAAATATCACAATTCAATTAATATAACAATTATTGAATTACATAAATTTATTGTATGAAAATCTGGGTCTTCACAGGATACGATTAGTTGAGTATGTACAATTATCAGACGTTCTAAATATGTATATAAGTATACATATTGATGAAATACGATAAAGATAAATATGTCGGATGCCATAACCTATGCCAGGTGACGGGCTACGATTCAGTTAGAGCTCTAGTCTGTCAAATACCATATTTTTATAAATACGATGTTGGGGTTTTGAGAAGAAAGATGTGAGTTAGGGTTTTGTGTTGATTTATTGAATGATTGATATTGTTGATACTTCGTGTATGTGGAAATTGTGGAGTGATGATTTGGGTGAAAAATAATTACGATTTAATTAAACAACAGTTCTTTCTTTTTACTCATACGAGCTTTCAAAAGCTTACCGGGTTTTGTGTTGTTGCAATCCCGGTACACTATTCAAATGGTGTAGCAGATATTCCTGCAGGTCAGGATAACCAGGGAGGTGTCCGAGCTGCTTAGGTGTTGCAGAATTTATTTTTATTTCATTTGAGTTGAGAGGTTGTATGCTCATTTAGAGCTTTACAATTTATTGTGAGTGAGATGTAATAATTAACCGAGATTAAATTCGGTTTTTTGAATTTAATTCGTGTGGTGAGGTTGTTAAGAAAAAAAAATTTTCGGGATGATTATTTTGAGTTGTGATAATTTTCATGTTTCGATTTTGATATTTTAATCAAAAAATTCAGGGCGTGACATGGCTGCTCTTTTTTCAGCACTATCTCACCTTTTCCTTGAGCTGAACAATCAACTTTTTTATTTTTTGAATGATGCCTTATTGATTTCATTTCATTTAGGTTTCACACGATTTGCTACAAAAAGTCTTCTCACCCAAATCATTTTGTCTTACTGCAGTTTGTGTTGTAAAAACCCATCCACCCATAATCCCCTTCTTTTATTCCATCAAGTTAGTATTAGTAATTGTACAACAAGTTTTTAGATCTCCCTTCTTCTCGGGTCTTCAATTGTTTGCATACCCCTCTTCTTTCTTTTAGGCCAAAATCACAACCTACCATTCGATCTACATCTAGATGAAGAAGATTGAGTGGTTTTTATATTTCTAAATCTACACAATCTTACTGGGTTCTGCGATCGAAATATATTTAACCATTACATATTATTGTTACTACAATTAACTTGGAGAATATATAGTCGGAGACTTTGGAAGGAGAGAGAGGCCATGCCTCTTTTTCTTTTTGTGTGAAGAAGGAGAAGATGACATTCATCTTCTAATTTCATTTGATTTTCTGTATAAAATCATTTTAATTTAAGTTTTTTTTCTTTTTAGAAATTATAATTGTTTCATGTAATTTGCCACATCATACTTGAAAGTAATCAAGACCATTCAAAGCATATCAATCTAATGGCTAAGAGAAAGTGTAAAAATATGTGTAAAATAAAGTGTCCCAGGAAACAGACCTAAGAAAAAGATAAGGAACAAGGCTTAAATATAGAAGTGCATCATAGTCATGGAAGAATGAGGTGCAACATCGTTCGCACATATTAAACTGCAAGCTTCTCATACTGGCTCATTAGTTGTTGATCTCCAAGGCTTGAGTAATTAACTTGACACAACGTAAGACTCGTGGATGGGATGACTACTAGTACATTAGTCAATAAAACGATGAAATTAAAACAATAAAACATAGGGCAACAGATAGGCAACAAAAACAACCAAACCACACGAACACAATCAACATAATTAAAGCACATCCAACACATCAAGTTCAGTTGAACCACCTTCCTTTCTTTCCCTTCTTCTTCGCATTGCTAGTAGTTTTGTCAAACTGAGGGTCTAGAGTCTAATAAGGTGCATCCATGTATGACAGACCACCTTTTTTTAGGCTTCTTTTATGAGTCTTCTCCTTTTTCTCCTTCTTTTCTCTCTTCTTGTTCCTCCTTGGATCCTCTTCCCCTTCAGCCTCCGCATACACCTAAATGGAGAAATAGAGGTTAGGCGCTGGGACGCTGAGTAAGCTGAAGTGTTTGGATCGCAGGGTAAGAGTTATATTATCTGGGCATGGAGTTGTTGTTCTCATCATAGCTTGAATAGTTGTTGTGTGGGTAGGCACCGTAGGCTCCCTCCTCACTATAGCCAGTATAGTTGTTGTTGGATGGGTCTGGGCAGAAATTTGGCGGGTAGACCGCCTCCTTACCATTAGGAAGGTAATAGGGAGGATAGTTTGATGCCATTGGGGTGATTAATGGTGTGTAAATTGGGATGAGGAGTGATGTGTAGAGGTGTGTGTAAACAGGGTGATGGGAGTGATATATACATGGTTAGTCAAAATGTGTATAAAATGGAGAGCCACTTTAGAAGTTTGGTGTAGGTGTTCAAATTGATAAAAAATAGTTCTCTATTTTAACTTTTAGCTATCTCCTAAATATAGAGAGGAGATGAGGCTATATATTATTTTTGTTTGTTTTAAACATCATTTTAAGTCATTCTATTTGGGTGGAAAATATGAATATCAATGATGAAATATTGGGACTTTATGTTTACACCAACTGAGGCACCAATGATTTGATCCGCTATATATTTGAGGTATCATTGATGTGTGCACAAATTCAACAAACTATGGTCACATCAAAATTTATTTTAAAGTCATCAAGTTTTAAGAGGCTGATTGACAATTGTTGGGTTTGTGCATTGTACTATTGCATACCAAACATTGAATGAGATGTGTGAGATCTTTTTTTATATAGCCCGAGATTGTTGTCCTTTCATTCTTATTTTTTTCTCTCGCCTATAACAATTAGATAAGTATTTACAACTATGGTTATTCTCTCTTTTTTGATCTTGATGAACAATATTGAAATTTCTCTTCGAATCCATACCTCTATTTAATGTTTGGTATGCAATAGTACAATGTGCAAACCCAACAATTGTCAATCACCCTCTTAAAACTTGATGACACTAAAATAAATTTTGATGTGACCATAGTTTGTTGAATTTGTGCACACATCAATGATACCTCAAATATATAGCGGATCAAATCATTGGTGCCTCAGTTGGTGTAAACATAGAGTCCCAATATTTTTTAAGTCATTCTATTTGAGTGGAAAATATGACGATTAATGTTGAAATATTGGGACTCTATGTTTACACCAACTGAGGCGCCAATGATTTGATCTGCTATATATTTGAGGTATCATTGATGTGTGCACAAATTTAACAAACTATGGTCACATCAAAATTTATTTTAGTGTCATCAAGTTTTAAGAGGGTGATTGACAATTGTTGGGTTTGTGCATTGTACTATTGCATACCAAACATTGAATAGAGGTATGGATTCGAAGAGATATTTCAATATTGTTCATCAAGATCAAACAAGGGAGAATAACCATAGCTGTAAATACTTGTCTAATTATTATAGGTGTTTGGCTCCAGTTTTTCTTGAGCTGGTCAACAGTCTCTTTTCTTGCGTGGGCGTGCCAGTACCGTTCAGGTGCGGTCGTCGGAGGTGTCCCTTGACCTGACTTCTTCTGAGCGATTGTGAACGAGGAGAGCACCAACCTCGTCATGGGATTCTTTGTGCCTCGTGGTGAGGACTTTTGCTGAGCTTCTTCAAAATTACAATCGATACTCGATGTTGTAGATCGAGCAGAGCGAAAACCACTGGGAAGTGAGGAGAACTTGCTAAAGCGTGACTCTAGCTTGGCTAGTTTGCGAGGGCATTACCCTTGCTTGGCTGGTTCCGTAACGGTTGTGGTCGTGGTACTACAGTCGGCTCCCGAGGAGACTAGGACCAAAGCACTTTGACAGAGGGTTTGGTGGTACTGAAAGTTGGCTCCTAAGGAGACTAGAACTTGGAGTGTGATCACCGATAAGAGAAAGAGAAGGAGAGGAGTTACTCTTAGAGAGGTTGCTCTAGAGAGAACTTAGATCATCTTATAGATGTTTGGATGAGTGAATTGGTCAGATGATACTTGTTGTAGCCTCTATATATAGGCTTCCAAGCAACACTATTTGGCCCTTTAAACAAATCATAGTGGGTTAAGTTTGAGCACACAAACACTTAGTGGATTTGTTAGGTGAGAGCACTAACACTTAGTGGATTTTGTTAGGTGAGAGCACTAACACTTCTTTATTCCTTTAATTTTTATCTCCACTAAGAACTCATATTTAACCTTCGACTTCTTCATATGAAATGATCCACCATGAATGTAGATTATTGTGGTAAAATTTCAGAATTTATTTCCATGTGGTTGGGCCGAAAATTCTATTGGACTCCTTACAGGTCCAGTTTTTCAGTTTTGCTTCTGTAGAAAATTGGACTGATTTTTTGAAAGTTTTCCACTCCGAATGAGCTCTGGCACTCTTCATAAGAAATGGTCCTTGAGATGTCTAGAATGGAAAGTTTCAACTCATTTGAAGTTCGGATGGTTAGTCTGCCGCCCATCCTTCCTTGTTTAGCTCGGTTTCTCCTAGCTGAAGTAGGAAAATGTGCTAAGGTTGACTTTTCATTTCCATGCTTCCATAGTAGGCTTTATTTAGCCTCTAAATATATATTTCTAACTTGTCGACAATATATAGCTTGAGCCACTGACATTGGCTTAATTTCTCCAAGACATGTCTTGTCAAGTCAAAATGCTCATTTTTGGTCCAAACATTGCCCCCCCCAGACCTCGAAGTCAAAGGTCTTCGTCTTGATTGAAGAGGTCTTGAATCAGTACTACTCTTATAATATCATTGCTCCGAAGCCACTTGTATTGGCTTGACTGAAATTACTTGATTGATTCCATATAGGCCTCTAAATAGGCCATAAAGCTTGGATGCCACAATCTGAATTGCCTTTGTCATGAACTGATGCTTTCTTTGCCAACTTTATTACCCCCGTATCTGATGTCTGGTATGCAGTGAATTAGCGAAACTTAGGCAGGTTGTAGGATATCAGAACTTTAGCGTGCCCCCCATGCGAAGGAGACTGCTTTTGATTGCAAATGAGGATCCTTCTCTTCTTTGGTGGTAGCTTCACCATGTGTATAGCAGCAAGTATCTGCCTTGATCGCTGGCTCTCTGTTGATTTTCTCAAATGTAGGTGTTTGGAGCCTTTTGCTGGCTAGATCAAGTTTGATCAAGGCCTACAGTACTTGGCAAAATAAGATGCTGAATAGCAAACTGTTTGCTGCCATTTAATCCTTCGCGAATCTTATGCTGAAGAGGATGATTGAATCATGGCTATCGTCATCATGACATGTGACGAAGTGAAACTACCATATTTGTTGCAACTTTAGCATCTAAAACTGCATTGGTTTTAATCATGTTTTATTAAAAAAAAAAAAGATCAGGCCACTATGTTGTCCCTGTGGTGGTGGGAAAAGGTGGAATATCTTCACTGTCGCCTTAGATGCGATTCTCAAGATGGAATAGTGATTCATTAATTATCAACTAGGGCCACTCACTGGCCCAGCTAATAAATTAATCTCCAAAAATATATGAGCTATAAATCAAGGTGTAATGGAGAAGTGTTCCTTGTGACCCAGAAATGACATCCAAGAAACCATTCGTTATCGATCAAGCAGATGAAATCACTGAGAAAGCCACATTCACATGGCGGACTAACATGAGTGTTCGATGTAGAAGTCAGACAGGAGAGGAGAGAAGTAGACTGATGGGCTTTGGTGGCAGTGATAGTTAAGCGAGTCTGGGTCCCACACCTCGCGATCGTTTTTTTCTATATGATACTATGGCCTATTATGGGCTTCCCATCCGCCGTCCCATAGCGGCTCTTCGGCAGGTGCCTGGTGATTTTAGCAGTTGGGGACCAAGGAGGAAAGTGGGCTTCTGGCCTACCATCGCTGTAGAGGAAAAGGTTTGGTATCAGGAGGTCCGAGCGAGAGATTTGGCCCGATGGGATGCTGTGGGTATCACCCAAACCATCGATCTATGCTTATGTCTTCCCCATAATACTATCCCTGCACCGCTATCCGTTGCTCTTTGCTTCTAGAACACCTCCAGCAATACATTCGATTTCCGATTTGGGCAGATAAGCATAACTCTGCTGGATGTTCTTACCATCACGGGGCTACCTATTGACTTTGACCCCTATGTGCATGGTCAATTTGATGGCATTCAATTTTCTTTATGGAAACCCAATGAGAGGAGCTCGATACCTTACGTTGCGGCAAAGCCAGTTCCCCAAAAGGGAATCGACTAGAGGTTCCTTTGGAATATCACCGCGACGGAAGCAAGGGAAATAAATCTACAGCCAAAAGGCAAGGATCCAGAAAGGGCCACTAATGTCTGTATCAAAAGGGCGCATTACGGCTCTATAAAGGGAGCGATATAATGCACCCAATACAGGTTGCCCAAGGCCAACGCAAATACCATTGTAGAGAGCAGTGGCCAAAGAATTCCAAGGCCCAGTAGGTTTGTTGGAAGAAGTGCAAAAGATAAATTTGCAAAGCCAGAATTCCAGGAATGTGATACCTCTTGTATGGTCACGTTGGGTGCAGTAATAGTCGCGCCAGATTGGGTAGGATCTGCTGTGATGCCCCCGACTAGCCATATCCATTCTCAAAGAAAATTGAATGCCATCAAATTGACCCCTATGTGCATGGTCACACTAGCAGTCGACTCCCAAGGAGTCTGGGACTGGAGTGTAGTCAACTGTAAGAGGAGAAAGGTTGTTTGCTCCGGAGAAGCTTGGATAATCGTAGAGATTAGTTGATGAATTGGCCGTCTTTGTTTCTTCGTGTTAGCCTCAGATATAGGCTATTCTGTG
This sequence comes from Rosa persica, assembly GCA_025331145.1. Classification (NCBI taxonomy): domain Eukaryota; kingdom Viridiplantae; phylum Streptophyta; class Magnoliopsida; order Rosales; family Rosaceae; genus Rosa; species Rosa persica. The sequence goes on along the minus strand of WFKR01000007.1, from coordinate 13,996,029 downwards.
AATTCCTGGTCCTCAGAAAGGTGTAGAGTATTCTATTCTAGACCATATGTGTCTGACATGTAGACGCTTTAACTTTGGAATCTTGGCAGATCCAACTGTTAATTGTTAATTGATCTGGATATACTTAAAATAAGAGTAAAGCTGACTCCTCATTGGATGCAGGCCGTTGGGATATCGTATTTAAACCTATCCCCGCGAGCGCGTCCCATTAATGGTGCACTTTAGTATAGTCATGATGCTATATTCCTGCTCTTCTACACCAGTATACAGACCCCATCGCATGCTTTCTCCCTTTATTCCACCGCGAGCAAAGCTGCACTACACTCACTGACTTCCACATGGGTGAAGAATATAATGATTACCTCGTGTGGTCTCCACTGGGCCTCTGTGGTGCTTCGCGGAGACTTCGCCCGGATTCCCTCGCTGGGTCTGCTTCTTGCTCCCTGTATAAAGATTACTCCACGTGGGTTCCTGATAGTGGGCTTTACTGGGCATCTGCGGGGCTTTGCGGGGACTCCGCCCTGATTCCTTCATTGGGCCTGCTTCTTGTTCCCTATATGGGCCCCTGCATCGGCCCCACACTGTCTGCCATCTAAGGGTCCGGGCAAAAATACTTTTTGAGCTTAAACACATCTATTTATAGCGTATTAGTAGGTATTGTGTAAAAAAATTAACCCAATCTGCCGTCATTTTGACATAAAATAAACCAGTCAACCCTTTAAAAACTTCTACTTTCCTAAAGGGAGCCGACCATTGAGGAGATAAAATTTGTAAAATTTTTACATTATTTGATATAGCTCCTACCCATGACAGCTTGAGAGCTGACAGATAGAAAAAATAAGTTACGAGTGAACGGTTATGAGCATATTAGTTTTATGTGGTATTTAAGGTCTAGGGTTGACCTACTAGATCGAGACCCAAATGACGACGAAAACAGTTGAAATTTTGACCATAACCATTTCTTCTTATCATGATAACATCCTACGGTCAATTTTGATAAATTATATTTCCTCCACCTTATTGCTTATGGAAGGTATACTATTTAATACATCTAATAAACAAGTTAAACCACATTAGTAGGCATATAAGGATTTTGTGCGATCAAAAAAATAGAAACTTGAAATCGATAAATTTGACATTACTCATCCATTTATAGCGTATTAATAGTTATTGTGTAAAAAAAATTAACCCAATCCGTCATCATTTCTACATCAAATAAAGCGGTCAACCCTCAACATACTTACAAGTCCCTAAGGGGAGCTGAACCACGAGGAGATAAAATTCCTGAAATTTTAACATTAGTTGATATTGGTCATACCTACGAGAGTGTGAGAGCAGACAGATCGAAAAAATATGTTATGAGTGAGTGGTTATGAGCATATTAGCTTTATGTGATATTTAAGGTTTGGAGTTGACCTACTATATCGAGACCCAAATGATGACGAAAATAGTTAAAATTTTGACCATAATCATTTCTTCTTATCATAATAACATCCTACGGTTGATTTTGATAAATTATATTTCCTCCACCTTATTGCTTATGGAAGGTATACTTCTTAATACAGCTAATAAACAAATTAGACCACATTAGTAGGCATACAAGAATTTTGTACGATAAAAAAATGGAAACTTGAAATTGATAAATTTGAAATTACTCATCTATTTATAACGTATTAATAGGTACTGTGCAAAAAAAATAACTCAATCCGTCGTCATTTCTACATAAAAAAAAGCGGTCAACCCTTAACATACTTACACGTCCCTGAGGGGAGCTGAACCACGAGGAGATAAAATTCTGAAATTTTTACATTAGTTGATATAGGTCATACTCACGAGAGTGTGAGACATGACAGATAAAAAAAAAGTTGCGAGTGAGCGGTTATGAGCATATTAGTTCTATGTGGTATTTAGGGTTTAGGGTTGACCTAGAAGATTGGGATCCAAACAACTTTGAAAATAGCTGAAATTTAGATCATAATTATATATTCTTATCATGATGACATCCAACGACTGATGTTGATAAAGTCTATTTCCTCCACATTGATCCTCATGGAAGGTATAATATTTGTTACAACTAATAAACAAATTAGACCACATTAGTAGGCACATTAGTAGGCACATTAGTCAGCCCTCACACTCTCATGGGTAGGGGGTCTAGTAACCTATGTCAAAATTTCTAAATTTTTATGTCCTCGTGCTATAGCTCCCTTAGGGAAGTTTACGTCTACAAAGGGTTGACCTCTTTAACCACTGTCAAATTGACGTCGGATCAGCCTCTTTTTTTTTTTTTTACACAGTACATACTTATATGTTATAAATAGATGGGTAATGTCAAATTTATCGATTTCTATTTTATAATTTTTAGATCGCACTAATTCCTTATATGCCTAGTAATGTAGTGTAACTTTTTTATTAGGGGTATTAAAAACTTAAACCCTTCAAACACCATCATGGTAGAGGAAATGGAATTTATGAAAATCCACTGTTGGATGTTATCACCATAACAATATATGGTTATGGTCAAAATTTCAGCTTTTATCGTCGTCACTTGGGTCTCGATCTACTAGGTCAACTCTAAACTCTAAATACCGCATAACACTAATATGCTCATAATTGATCATTCGCAATTCATTTTTGCAATATGTCAGCCCTCACACTCTCATGGGTAGGGGGTCTAGTAACCTATGTCAAAATTTCTAGATTTTTATCTCCTCATGCTATAGCTCCTCTTTGGGAAGTTTACGTTTACAAAGGGTTGACCGCTTTGACCACTGTCGAATTGATGTCGAATCAGCCTCATTTTTTTACACAGTACATACTTATATGCTATAAATAGATAAGTAATGTCAAATTTATCGATTTACATTTCAGAATTTTTGGTCGCACCAATTCCTTATATGTCTAGTAATGTAGTATAACTTGTTTATTAGGGGTATTAAAAACTTAAACCCTCCAACACCATCATGATGGAGGAAATTGAATTTATGAAAATCCACCGTTGGATGTTATTACCATAACAATATATGGTTATAGTCAAAATTTCAGCTTTTATCGTCGTCGTTTGGGTCTCGATTTACCATGTCAGCCCTAAACCCCAAATACCGCATAACACTAATATGCTCATAACTGATCATTCACAATTTATTTTTTCGATCTGTCAGCCCTCACACTCTCGTTGGTAGGGGGTCTAGTAACCTATATCAAAATTTCTAGATTTTTATCTCCTCGTGCTATAGCTCCCCTTAGGGAAGTTTACGTCTCCAAACGGTTGACTAAATGAATTGAAATCAAAACAATAAGTGATGCTATGAGAAATCTGAAATTTAAATATTTGAAATTACATTACGTGATGTAATGAGTTCGTGAAAATTTTAAGAAAAATTTTCGGACGCCTGACCTATTTACAATAAATGTATGAAGTTTTAAATTATAGAAATTCATTTTAAAAAATTAAAAAGGCAATAGAACTCGGAACATATTTTTCGGAACTTTGTTGAATGAGAATGTCCAATTTAAAAACTCGATAATCAAGTATGCGTTGCACCAAGTCCATAGTAAATTTCGTGACATTTTTCGGCCAGCTCTTTATTATGAATTTCAGAAGTCTGAAAATACATGATTGTTTTTTGTTTTTGCTTTTTTAGAAAGGAACCAAATGAATTCATTTGAATCCTATGGAGATTACATGGTGCAATTAGACCCGTTGATTTCAGTCACCGACTGATCTGGGCCGTGTATCATTAATTACATCCAAGTATAAATATCGAGACGGTGTAGAAGAAGCCATACTAGTCGACCCTGTTCCTCGACCCCAAAACTCATAACGGTGACCCGATTCCTCCTTTCGATTCCGGCTACCTCTGTTCGGCGAACCGGTGATGTTGGAATCATCTCGGAGGTGCGAAGCGGGGCTTTGTCCCCTTTGGTTCAAACGGGCATGACTGGTAGCGGTTTCTGCGTCTCAGTGAGGTGAAGGATCATATGGTGTCTGTATATTGGAAACTCAGCTTTGGACAGGTTCAGACATGCCGGCGGGTTTTCTACAATTTCCGGCGAATTTGGTCTCAATCGGCAAAGACCCAGGTATGAGGTTTGATGTCCTCTTCGAGTTCTATACGATTATGTGTTCATTTACGAGTTTCGGTTAAGTGTTGGAGGAATTGGTATTTTGGGTCCGTCCGCCACCAGTCAGGGAGAGATAGAGTACATGACTACATGGTGAGGCAGATGCCAACACTTCTTGGCACCGAGTCAAGCCCTCCATTCCTAAAATGCATATCAGCCACCTGCAATATATATCTCAACAAATTAAAACCTACTAATCAAAATTGCTCAAGATCAATGACTTTCCATGTTCCAGTAATCAAAAACAAGCAAGCGAGTGATATATATATATATATATATAGGATTTTTCTCAGGTAAGGATGTCCTTAGTTTTTCTTAGGTGCGGGTTTGGTGTTTTCACCCACTTTTCGATCGTATTTTCACATCTTAACCGTTCAGTTTTTAGAGCCTAATGTATAGATCCCCTTACAAAATTTCAGCCAATTTGGTGATCGTTAAGACATCCGAAACTGCAATTTACACGAACGGACCGAATCTGTCGAACCGAAACCGTTCGTATTTATAATGGTAAATTGCAATTTTAGATGTCTTAACGATCACCAAATTGGCTGAAAATTTTCAGAGGTGATCTATACATTAGGACCTAAAAACTGAACAGTTAAGATGTGAAAATGTGATCGGAAAATGAGTTAAAACCGGAAATCCGTACCTAAGAAAAACTAAGGAAGTCCTTAGCCAAGAAGGACTATATATATATATATATATATATATATATATATATTCCGGTCATGGAATAGATGAAATAAATCACAAAATAGATTTTTGTTCAAGAATGAAATCTTATTGGAACTGTCCACTTCATCCTTTGAAACCATATCACATCCCGGATCTGATGAAATATATATATATATACACACACACACACATACCTGGACAAATCTTGAAAGTCCCATCAGGGTGGTAAAATTTTACCCACCCATTTCTTTCTACCTCTTTATGGAACCGAACACCGTCTATGCCTTTTCCATATATATATATTTCCCCTTAATTAATTGACACGTGCAGTTCACGTGTGTGGACCCAGACAAGACGAGCATGGGAAGCTCGGAGCAGGGAAGACGCTTAGAAGAAAGCAAAAGAGTGCTGCATTTTTTTAAGAAATTCTTGTAGCTGACCTGTAACTTTGAAACATCGTAACCACGTCTATTAAAATAGTTTTCAGGAGATTCCGACTCTCTCTCATTAACATTTCTACTACAAAATCTTAGAAGAAAAGAACTTCAAATTATGATCAGAAATGTATAGCTTTACAGAAACATGTCGCTGGGTCTGGACACTATACGTAGTTTAAGAAAATGTGCATATGTGAAAACCAATTGGATGCAGCTGGAAACAAACTGTTGTTAATTGAAAGGAGAGAACTCGTTAGACACACACACACATTGAAATTGGGTATGGTGTGGGGAGAATATAGAACCAATATGTAGTTATACTTCTCAATGGATTTGCCAGATTTTCTATTCCAGCTTTTTAAGGCCAAAAGATATGGTCAGTAGAAAGTTAGTAAAAATAAGTGAGCTGTGATTTAAAGATTTTAACACTTTTCCTCATGCACAACAAAAATAGTCAGATGCCTATAGAAACATGAACACAGTTTGTTCACTTGGGGTTAGGCAACAGCAAACTACACTAAAAATAGTTTGGAAATATATATAAAAGAACTAACTTTGAACACGTGATAAGGGTTTACAGGAACAAAACACAACAACAAAAAGTGATTAAGAGGAGAACTCATAATCTCTAAATCTTTGGCTGCAAGTAAGTGAATACAAGGTATCAACTCCCTGATACATCTTCGCCAAATATAGGATTGCAGACGTTTTCTAGCTTTTTCATCTTATTCTAAATTTCTTCAAGAGTGCAAGGTTGGTTCTCATTCTCAAGCCAGTGAATTACTTTTCCAACCTCATCCGCAATTTTCTTCTTGACTTCTGGTTCAATATTTGAGTGATTATAAATTCTTCGCCTCTGGTCATATGCATAGTTTTCCAACGCAGTCTTAGCCTCCATTTTCTTCTTATACTTATTTTCTAATTTGTACTTCTCTGCCTCCTTGACCATCCTCTCGATTTCCTCCTTAGATAACCTGTTTCTGTAGTTTGTCGTGATTATGATCTTGCTCTTATTTCCCGTTAGCTTTTCCTCACAGAGACAACCAAAATTCCATTATTATCAATCCCAAAACAAATGCTGATATCCAGCACTCCCCTTAATGCAGGACGGATGCCTGAGAGCTCAAATGTACCCAACAATGTGTTATGTTTGGCTGTTGGTCTTTCACCCTCGTACACAGAAATCGTCATGCATGTTTGTCCACTAGAAGAAGTTGTGTAAATTCTTTCTTTCTTGGCGGGGATGGCAGTGTTTCTTGGGATAAAAACATCCATAACTCTCGTAAAATTTCTTATACCAAGAGAAAGTGGAGTGACATCCAACAGCAGTAAATCCTGAACCTACTCGATATTGCCTTCACCGCTCATAATTGAAGCTTGTACAGCTGCACCATATGCAACTGCCTCATCAGGATTGATGCTTTTGCATAGCGCCTTACCATTGAAAAAATCCTCCAACAATTGTTGTACTTTGGGAATTCTAGTAGATCCACCAACAAGTACAACATCATGAACGATGCTTTTGTCCATTTTGGTGTCTCTCAAACACTTCTCCACCGGCTCCATGCATTTTGTGAAGAGATCCATGTTGAGCTCCTCAAATTTTGCCCTGGTTATTGTGGAGTAAAAGTCTATACCTTCAAATAAAGAATCAATTTCAATGATAGTTTGGGTGGTGGAAGAAAGAGTTCTCTTTGCTCTCTCACAAGATGTTCTCAGCCTTCTTAGTGCTTTAGGATTGTTACTAATGTCCTTTTCGTGCTTCCTCTTAAACTCTTGTATGAAATAGGTCACCATTCCATTGTCAAAATCTTCACCCCCAAGATGAGTATCTCCGGCAGTAGCTTTCACCTCAAAAATTCCTTCTTCAATCTTGAGAAGAGAAACATCAAAAGTACCACCACCAAGATCAAATATAAGCAGATTTTTTCCGCGAACAATTGTGCCTTTTTTGTTAGACCATAGGCAATGGCAGCCGCTGTTGGCTCATTGATAAAACATATGACATTCATACCGGCAATCAAACCAGCATCTTTTGTAGCCTGTCGCTAAAAGTCATTGAAGTATGCCGACACAGTTATAACAACATCTTTCACTATTGATCCGATGCAGGCCTCTGCTATTTCACGCATTTTGAAGAAAAAGATGTTTTGGCTGAATGAATCAATTGTATTCAATCATGTAACATATATACAGAGCACCTACTACACATCTCGTGGTTCTCCAACAAGTTAGGAGACCAGTAAGGAAAGACAACTAACACAATTACAATTGGAATCAAAACTGTACAGACTATCCTATCAAATCAAATCAAATATATTCTTGCATATCAAGACAATCCCAATTCAATACTGCAAGATTTACTTTCCAACAATCCCCCTCAAGTTGGAGAGTGTATATCAATAACTCCCAACTTGCTCATGAGCTGTTTGAACTTTTCTTTTCCCAAAGCTTTTGTAAACACATCTGCTAATTGGTGTGACGAAATCACAAATCGTGTAACAACTTCACCTTTCACAATTTTGTCCCGAATAAAGTGACAATCCATTTCAATATGCCTAGTTCTCTCATGGAACACAGGATTCTTAGCAATGTGCAATGCAGCCTGATTATCACAATGTAAAACAGCAGGACTTGGAACAGGCAAATGTAAATCAGTCAATAAATAGCGTAGCCAAGTAAGCTCACAGCAAGTACCTGCCATTGCTCTGTATTCAGCTTCTGCACTTGATAAAGACACAGTCTTTTGCCTTTTGGTTCTCCATGAAATTAAAGAATCTCCTAGAAACACACAATAACCAGTAGTAGAGCGACGGGTAATAGGACAACCCGCCCAATCAGAGTCACAAAACGCCTTCAGATTTAAAGAATTATTGGCATGAAGAAGTAAACCTTGACTAGGAGATGACTTCAAGTAACGAACAACTCGAAGGGCAGCAGTCATATGTTGCAAGCGAGGTTCATGCATAAACCGGCTAAGAATATGTACTGAGTATGTGATGTCGGGCCTAGTAATGGTCAAGTAAATCAGCCGACCAACTAGACGCCGATATGAGGCAGGATCTTTAAGTAATTCTCCTTTGTCTGAAAGCTTGGATTCTTCCATGGGAAACTCAACCGGCTTAGCACCCAAGTAGCCGCTATCTTTGATAATTTCCAAGGCATATTTGCGTTGGGATATGTAAATGCCTTTCTTGGAGCGAGCTACCTCAATGCCAAGGAAGAATTTTAAATCACCAAGGTCCTTGATGCGAAAACGAGTATGGAGGAACTATTTCAGAGCATTAATAGACTCCATATTGTTTCCTGTTATCAAAATGTCATCCACATAGATTAACAATACAGTGAGAGATGTACCATGCTTGCGAACAAACAAGGAATAGTCAGCTTTGGATTGAGAAAAACCAGCAGCAAGGATGGCCTCTGTGAACTTAGAAAACCATTGACGAGAGGCCTGTTTTAGTCCATACAAAGACTTGTGGAGGCGACACACGAGATGCTCCCCCTGTCGCCGAAGACTAGGAGGAGGGGACATGTAAATTTCCTCCAATAAATCACCATTCAAAAAAGCATTATTGACATCTAATTGATGCAAGGACCAATTGAGACCAGCAGCAACAGCAAGAATGCAACGGACAGTGACCATTTTTGTAGTAGGAGAAAAAGTGTCGTGATAGTCGATACCTGCGGTCTGAGTAAAACCCCGAGCAACAAGACGAGCCTTATAGCGCTCGACAGACCCATCAGCCTTGCGTTTGATTCGATACACCCATTTACAACTGATCGGGCGTTTGCCAGGAGGCAGAGGAACAAGACTCCAGGTCCGATTATCAACAAGAGCTTGAAGCTCAGAATTCATAGCTTCCTGCCACTTTGGATCAATTGATGCAACCTCATAAGAAGTCGGCTCCTCATCCCGACTAACAGTAGCAATATAATTGAGGTGAGCAGGAGAATACCGATCATAAGAAATATAGTGACAGAGAGGATACCGTGTACCAGGGGTGAAACCGGACAAGGCTGAGGACGACGGATGTGGAGGCAGAATCACCTGCGAGCAAACGTAGTCCTTAAGGCGAACGTTGGCTTCTCGAGGGCGATGAGAACGACGAAGCGGCGCAGTGGGAACAAGGGGAAGAGGATCAGGGTGAACAACATCGATGGGTTCGATGGAAATTGGGGGCTGATCGGGGAAATTGGCGGAAGAATGGGAAAGAGGAGAAGAAGACGAAGAGGTGGAGGGTGAAGAAGAGTCGTGCGACTCAGGCAGAGGAGAAGGGGATGGTGCGACCGCCGGTGGAGGGACTGGATGGAGGCGGACATAGGTGTAGATAATGGAGGGCGGCGGATTGGGTGATGGAGGATGCGGTGGATTAGGTGGTGGAGGATGCGGTGGATTAGGTGGTGGAGAGTGCGGTGGAGTAGATGGTGGAGAGGGCGAGGGATTAGGCGAGGGATTGGGTGGTGAAGATGGCAATGGCAGGGGCTCTGGGTCGGTGGAAGGAGAAGGATGTGGGTTTGGGGAAGAAGGAGGACCGAAGAAAGGGTCAGAGAGTAAAGGGAGTGGAATGGGCTGTTGTTGGATAAATGGTGAAATATGTCCTCAAGAAAAATGACATCTCTATTAGTGAAAATTTTTCGGGTTGCAATATCAGAGTTTGTAAGCCTTTTGTCCCATGGGATAACCCAGAAAAATGCATTTGGTAGCACGAGGAGAAAATTTTGAAGACGGATGGGGAATGGTGGCAAAAGCAAGACACCCAAATACGCGCATCCGAGAATAATCAGGAATTTTATTATGAAGAATTTCAAAAGGTGTTTTCCGGTGAAGCAGCAAGGTGGGAAGACGATTGATGATATATACGGCAGTGAGGACACATTCTCCCCAAAAATTAATGGGTAGATGTGATTGAAAACGAAGGGCACGAGCGGTTTCAAGGATATGTCGATGTTTCCGCTCAACGACACCATTTTGCTGCGGTGTATAAACACAAGAATGTTGAAAAAGAACACCTTCGTCAAGAAAGAAATTTTGTAATGAAAGAAATTCAGCCCCATTGTCCGAACGAAGTTGTTGAACTTTTGTGTTGAACTGAGTGTTTACATAAGTAAAAAAACGACGGAGTAGAGGTTGTGTTTCACTTTTGTGTCGCATTAAAAAAATCCATGTAAATCGGGAAAAATCATCCACAATATTCAAGAAATAGTGAGCACCAGAAAGAGAAGGGGTTTTATAATGTCCCCAAATATCACAATGAATAAGGGAAAAACACTTCGAAGTTGAAATTGAATTGGAAGGAAAAGGTTGGCGAGTTTGTTTCGCCAATGGACAAACATCACATTTATGAGTAGAATCAAAATTAAAATTGAGAGAATTATTAGCTAAAAATTTGAGACGAGCAGAGGAAAGGTGACCCAAACGACGATGCCAAAGATCAGAGGATATGACGAGATTGCAAGCGAAGTGAGATGAAGGAGAAGTTGAAGCCAACGCCACAAGGTAGTAGAGGTTACCACGTCGCTTACCCACACCAATCATCGTCCTCGTAGCCAAGTCCTGTAAAATACACCAAGATGGAAAAAATGTCACTGAACAAGATAAATCATCGGTTGTTTTGCCAATAGACATAAGATCAACTTTAAAACTTGGCACACAGAGGACATCATTTAATTGAAAAGAATCGTTAAATCGAATTGATCCAGTCATAGTAATTCCAGCCGTGTCTCCACTAGGTAAAGAAACTGGTGCCAAAGAAGGATGCTTAATATTTATCAATGATGTAGGAGAAGAAGTAATATGATGAGTTGCTCCGCTGTCGAGTATCCAACGATTGGGAGCAACATGTAACAAACCTGTAGCATATTCAGTTGCAGAAGCAGCATTGGCTTGAGGAATTTGTGATGGAGGAGTCAAGGCAGCAATTACTTGAGTGTACTGATCCTCAGTGAGATTAGGAAGCATTCCTTGAAGTTCCTAGAATGTTGGGGTAGCATTAGCATCAACATGATTAGCAGAGGGACTTCCTCGATGTTGTCTAGTAGAATTAGCTTCCTTGGGTCCTTTGTAGAGACGATGACCAGGAGGATAACCATGCTTTCTATGGCAGGTTGCTTCAGTATGATAATCCTTGTCACAATAAGTGCAATGCTTGATTGGGGCACGAGGATGAAAATTGCTTCCTTGGGTATTGCCTTGATTCCCTTGCATCTAAGGTTGTGATCTAAAATTGCTGTGTACTGCCATTGCTGCTGTGTTAGATGGGGCAATAAGAGAGGAACCAAGCTCCCGTTGTTTTTCTTCTTGGACGAGGGAAGCATAAGCTTGTCTCACCGAAGGCAAAGGGTTCATTAACAAAATCTGTCCACGAGTAGCAGCATAAGATTCATTTAAACCCATAAGAAATTGCATCAACTTACTGCGATCATTTTGCGCTCCACAGGTGCAAGTGACAGTGTTGTACGAAGCAAGCTCGTCCCATAAGCCTTTCAGCTTTGTGTAGTATGCTGCAATGGATGATTGGCCTTGTTCAATACGGTAAATATCTCTTTGAACTTGAAATATGCGTGGGGCGTTGCCCAACGCGAATCTCTCTCGCAGGTCTTCCCAAACATCATGTGGTGTGGTGCAGCAGAGCACTGAATCGGCAAGCTCAGGTTCAAGGGAATTGAGAATCCATGAAAGCACCATGTCATTGCACCTCTGCCATAGTGCATGTTCGTCAGGTTTCTTTTCTGCAGAGGGTTCCTTAATGGTTCCGTTGATGAAGCCGGTTTTGTTCTTGGCACTTAGGGATATTCTCATAGCGCGACACCATGAGTTATAATTGTCTCCTGACAATTTCTTGGAGACAAGCAGAAGACCGGGATGGTCTGAATGATGAAGGAAAAGCGGATTGGCAGTATCATCAGAGGAAGTGTTGCTGGTGCCAATTCCACTATTAGGAGTTTCAGAAAAAAAACTCATCACCAATTGCCATTGAAAAAGGTTGCGAGGCTGCTGCTTAATAGTAGGAAAGGCTGCTTGTAATTTGGTAGAAAAACTGGAATGGAGAGGCTGCTAGTGACGGCAGAGAGAAGAAGAGCCAGGAATTATTCCTGCTCTGATACCATGAAGAAAAAGATGTTTTGGCTGAATGAATCAATTGTATTCAATCATGTAACATATATACAGAGCACCTACTACACATCTCGTGGTTCTCCAACAAGTTAGGAGACCAGTAAGGAAAGACAACTAACACAATTACAATTGGAATCAAAACTGTACAGACTATCCTATCAAATCAAATCAAATATATTATTGCATATCAAGACAATCCCAATTCAATACTGCAAGATTTACTTTCCAACACATTTTAATGAGAATCATGGAAGATATTTCCTCGACAGCAAACTGCTTCTCCATATTATTGTAGTTAACCACAATTGCGGGTTTGTCCCTGACACCACGAACCTTGAAAGGCCACAACTTCATGTCACTCTTAACAGAGGCATCGTTGAATCTCCTACCAATCAACCGCTTTGCATCTGAATTATAATGTCAATAGAGCATAAGTAATTATACAGTGCTACAAAAGCAACTAAAAAAAAAGTCAGTTTATGGAGACTAAGAATAAACTCACCAAATATAGTGTTAGTAGGGTTCGTAGAGACTTGATTCTTAGCGGCATTGTCAATCAAACGACCATTGTTGGTAAAAGCAACATAAGATGGTGTCGATCTGTTGCCTTTGTCATTAGCTATGATCTCAATGCGACCATGTTGCCAAATTCCAACGCATGAGTAAGTTGTTCCGAGATCAATACCAATCGCTGGACACACATCTTTTGCAGCCATAGCTGTTGTAGGTATGAATATTCTTTTTTCTTGATCCAAAATATAAAGAAACCTTAAACAAAGAGAAAAGTGTTTATGTTATTGTGTTTGATGGATAGTTATAGTGATTTGAGTGATGGATAATGTGGGAATAATACATAATCCTAAAACATTTAGGATTGTAGCAAATCTATTCCTTCTTTTTACTGGAATAAACGATCCTAATTGACACTAGGAGTCCTAAGGTAATTGGTCAACGTACAATCAAATAATTTGTCGAACCATGTTAGCCAACTTTTTTTTTTTTGGCTGAATGATTGAGAACTGGAGAGGATAAGCCTATCACTCCATTTTATTAATCAAAGAAGAAGAACAAAAGGAGGAGAAGCAAAACCAATACCTCCTAAAATAAATAACAGATCGACTAACTAAAACGAAATTGAGAAAACCTTATTATAATGTCACTATTACAATACGATACTATAAACTGCCACACTAAAAATGTCGTACGTGGAACCATGTTTGCTAACAGTAACAAATGAATTGTTTCGACAACTAGTTAATGTACATCCCAAAAAAAACAAATAACAAGATTAAACCCAAACATCTAGCACCAAAATTGAAGGTACCCTAGCGCAAAATAACCCTTTTCATTTCTAGTCATAGCAAGAGAACTGTTACAAAAAAAAAGAAGCAGAGAATTTCTTCTAATCAAGCTGTTCATGGTGTTGCTAATTATAGTGCTTCTTCAAATAGCTTTACTAATCATCCACCACCTCATTCCTTTTTTCTTCCATTAAATCCTCTTCTTCATTAAGCTCTTCATAATTTCTCTCTACCTCAATCAACTCCGCAACCATATCATAATGTTTCAACTTCATCAACTCCATAACCATGCGGAAGTGCTTCTTCGACTGCTCGTGATTCCGACACTGGTTTTCACTCCTAAATCCCTTTCTACAAACCACACACTCCCATTCCTCTCTCTCCTTCTCCTTCTCGTCCCCAGGATCACCATATTTTCTCTTCCTCTCAACCACTTTGGTCCACTCCGGCTCCTCATACTCCATAGCAGCCTTCGCCAGCTTCTCCTTCTTCAACCGCTTCCTCCTCTCCCTTTCCTTCTCCATCTCCCTCTTCCTTTCCTCCTCCCTCTTCGCCATCATCTGCAAGACCCTCTTGTCCAGCCTCTTCGCATTATGTGCCAAATCCCGCACCTTGTTGTTATACTCCTTCTTAGCCTTCTTCCTTGCCTTCATATTCTTTTTCGACCACCGCTTATACCCCCTGCGGAAGACCCTTCTGAGATCATGCTCATCATACGGGCCCTCCCAGCAGAAATCCATTATGGAACTAAAGTTGAGCCAGTAGTTGTAAAACTTAACAACCTCGGGATACGGGCTCTCGAGATTCCCCATGTCCGGAGGCTTGTGAACCGAATCCCACGGTAGGTCATTCTTTTCCTGAAAAGCACGCTCGCTGGCGTAAATCCTGTTGAAAACGTCAGAATAGACCTTGTAGAAACCGCGGTTGGAATCGGAGTAGCCATTGAAGTTGATGTTGTCGAAGGCGGCTTCGAGGTCGGGGTTGAAAGCCTCTGCGACAGCGTAGGTCTGGCGGTAGGTGTCGTAGAAGGCTCGCTCATCGGGTTCTTTGAGAATGTTGTAGGCGTCTTTGATCTCTAGGAATTTGGCGGCGGCTTCGTCTTCCGTCATGCCGCAACTGGACTTGTATTTGTCCGGGTGGTATATTATGGAAAGTTCATGGTAAGCATGTCTGACATCATCCATTGAGCAGTTGGGTTCGAGGCCTAAGGTCTTGTAGTAGCAGACGCGCTCGGTGCTCTTCACCATTGTTGTCGAGTTTGATAGCAAGGAACTTCGAACCGGAGATGGAGTAGGGTAAAGCGAGTCACGCCACTTGAGTAGTTATGAATTAAACTGTCTAATACATCAGTATTCAGTACGTAGCTGGGGCTTTATATTAGTGCAATCAAAACCTAGCCCTAATCCCAATTGGAATAGCAAACGTGATTTCAACTTAACAAATATAGTTCTGCTCTAATCTATAAAAAAATAAAAAGAAGAAGAAAACCTACAACAAATAGGAAAACAATATAAGGGAAGCTTATCTTAAATCATATTTAAACTCTCCTAAAAACTTTAGTTAAGAGTACTTGAGCTGTGTGCTGTACTGCCCTACAAAGACCTAATTAATTTGGGTGATCGAATAAACGTTGCATTGAATGTGCTCGATCATTAAGAACCCTAATTAACCCCATCAATACAAAATGAACGAAATTAAAGGTCATATAATTGCAACAAAGCATGAGTCGATCAGGAAAGGAGCAGTCTCAAAATTTAGATTAAAATCTCAGGATCGATGAATCTCTAGCATTTGAGGAAGTTTCCATGTTTTGAGGGAATGGTTTAGAGCTAAAGAGTGATGAGCATTATTTATTAATTGAGAGTAAGTCTAGTTTTCCGAATGATCAAACAATTAACATAAGAACAAGTCTATTTTTTTAAAAAAAATTAAGATTATTTCGATAAAATTAGACGTCCCGATGTTTACTAGTCTTTTTCGAAAGTTAACACCTTAGACTCTAGCTAGACTAATAAACATAGTAAGCATTAGGGTAATTACTCCCTAATTTCAAAAAAAAAAAAAAAAAAGGAAATACGATTCCTATTCCTTACCATGAGGTTCTAGGACTTCAAACCTACAAACAAAAAAACATGAGGGTAATTTTTTTTAGGATTAGGATTAAATTCAGTTTATCTCCCTGAGGTTTAGGGATAATTTCATGTTAGTCATTGTTTTCTGAATTTAATCAGTTCACCCCTCCCCCCCTCACCCAAGTTTTTCAATTTTCCTCAACTGTGTCCAATTCGTCCAGAACGTTAAGTTTGACAAATTAGAGACTCATGCATTTTAGAATAAGTCCACTTTAAGGGCTAAAATTGTGGTTTCAAGAGGAAAAAAAAAACTCCACGACAAAAAGAAAAAAAAATCGTCGTCTCCTTCTTCTTCCTCCTCTTCCTCTGATCCTCCTCCCCAAAACCAAACCACTCTTCATCTCCCTCCTTTGGTCTCTCTCTATTCACTGTCGCCGCTCCCCAAAATCAAGCCATTCAACTCCTGGGTTTCAATTTACAGAGACTTTAGAGGAGAGAAAGTAGATTTGAGCCTCTCTCTCCTCTACCAGCTGGTCCCTAGCTATACATCGCATGTCACCTCCACCATCACCATGCTCGCCAGTCTCCGACAAATCCTGTTCGGCGTCCGCGTTGTCCGGTGACGCCGGAAACCAGCTCACGTGCCACGGCATCACGCGACAAATACTCTGGTCACCCATTATTCTGCCATGGCCGCACCTCTTCACACTCTCTCTTTCTCTCTCTCTCTTTCTTCCCTTATCACCAAAAAAAAAGAGAAAAAAATCAATAAGATAGGGTTTCGATTCCCTCTGGCCTCTTCAGTTCTTAGAGATCGATGTTATGCTTCAATCATGAGTTAGGGTTTGTGTGCAGATCGGTGTTGAGGTTTCTTGACAGATCGGTCGCCGAAGCTATGGGCTGCTTTTTCGATTGCTTCAGAGTTAGGGACGAAAGCCATCTCGGCTCTCGGCCTCACCTCGTTTCTCAGTCCACGCGTTCGATTTCGGTTCTTGTTATTGATCCTCTGTTTGGTTTTGAGAAGATGAGAGAGAGGGAATCGATTTTGAGTGATTGTGTCGTGATGCAATTCCGTAGCCAAGCGTTTTGGGTTTGTGGGAGCTCAGAGAGAGAAGAAAAGATGGTGGGCAGGAATGGGTTTGTGGAGATAGGAGAAGAAGTGGATTTGAGGGAGGCGGTGATTTTGGTAGTCGGAGATCGAAGAAGAAGAAGATTGGGTCGATTTCTAAGCCTGGGGTTACACACGTAATTCAAATTTGGGTCTACGTCAGCATTTAACGTCCACATTGGACAGATTGGATACAAAATTGAAAAACTCAGGGTCAACTTATTAAATTGAGAGGATAAGGATTAACATAAAATTACCTATTAAATTAAGAGCATAAGGATTAACATAAAATTACTTCCAAACCTAAAAAGGTAAACTGAATTTAATCCTGTTTTTTTACTACCTCCGTAAAAAATGGGACTTTTGGTTCCAAATCCTTGACCTTTCCTTCCCAACATATCCACATTCCAAACACTTGAGCCAGCACGAAAGAGCCCCCGGCTATTCCAAACATGGCCGCTCACTCCCTCTACAAGCTTCCAGCTTTCGTCTCTGCCTTCAATCCCAATCAAACAACCAAACCCGAATCGTGTTCTCTACCTCTGACCACGACTTTGAAGCCCACAAGTCTACAGAATCTATGGTTCGGAACCAACAGTCTCGGAGTCAGAGCCCAACTGCCAAAGCTCCGACCTTTCTCTTCCACAATCTGCCTCAGCCTCCCGACCGCGTAAGTACCCAATTCTGTCGCATTGCCAGAACCCCTGTTTCTTGATTCGTTTCGTTTCACGTTTTAGATGACGAGCTGTTGTTTCAGATGCTTCTGATTTTATCATTACAGAATCAAGGAGAGAGTTTCGTCCAATGAGGAAGTGCCCAAGTGAGTGTCTTTTGTTGAACTTTGTTCGTTGGATTTAATGTTTTCGTTGGTTGATTTTGGTGGGATTGAGGTTTTGGTATTGGTTGGGTGGATGCAGATGGTCTAGCAGGGCTATAAAGTCATTTGCCATGGGGGAATTGGAAGCCAGGAAGCTCAAGTACCCAACCACTGGGACTGAAGCAATTCTCATGGGTATCCTCATTGAGGGTAAGTTTTTTCCAGCCTTTTAAGCTCTTATTGTTCATTAATAAAAGAGCAATGGTTAATTGTTAAAAGTTAGTAATCGTTCTATTGCAAATAGTCTTGTTGATTAGTTCTCTCACCCCGAATGCTTGGTTGGAAGGCTGCTTGTGCAGTTGTTTCCTGGCTTCTACCTTATGCATAAAGGCTTAGGTTGTAAATTTAGACCAAGACTTCCAAGTTATGATCCAAAACAAATGGTAACTGAAGGCTAACTCAGAATGCAAATCTGATATGATACCAACCTGAATCCTCAGAATCGAATTGAGTGTGAAATGTTTCCCATTTTTAACACCACCACCCACAGAAATACAAATAGAAATAATGATAACAAAATCTTATGATTATATCTGGTCTCTGTGATAAACACATTTTGTGGTTTACATAGCCATCTTTGCATTGGGCTGCAGGAACCACTTTGGCTTCAAAATTTTTGCGGGCAAATGGAGTTACACTGTTCAAGGTGCGTGAAGAAACCATCAAGTTACTTGGGAAAGCTGATATGTACTTTTTCAGTCCTGAGCATCCTGCATTGACTGACGAAGCTCAAAGAGTGCTCGACTGGGCTGTTGATAAGAAAATAAAATCTGGTAAATTTCTTTGCTGTTTCATTTATATACAAATTTCTCCTACAGAAATATTTTTATTTGCCTTTTCACTTTTTTGTATTTTAAGTAGTTCCTGACATGTCCCCAGAACTTATGTATATAAGTAGCTCTCGGGATTGCATCAGTGCTCAATCAAGTAGCATCTTTGATATGCAAACCAAGATACCAAATGAATTATAGTGAAGAGTGTATAAGGGCTACAATGGTCTCAACACAAATGTAGGCTAGTAAATCTTCTTTTAGAATATCAGGAAGATTTTCTGAATCCTTGTTTAACTTCACTTTGTATAAATATTTCCTTGGTCATGTGAATTCATTTCTGATTTGTTATTTGAAATTTTGTACTCGTGAGTTTTCTAAGAATTCTGAGCTTTGGGTTTGGTGTTGTAGGAAAAGGTTGTTTTTCATGGTTTTGTAGATCAGTCAAAACTGGTATTTGTGTATAACCATGGGAAGTGGGGAACTGGTATTTGCATAGTGTGGCATTTGATTGCCATTATGTTTGAGATTGCAATTACAATATCCATCATCTAGAGAATGGGTCATTGTAATAATCTGAGCTGCCTCAGATGCAAGAACTGTTTTAGAGTTCGGTCTTGAACTGACATAGTTCCTTTTCCCTTGTTATTTAAGAGATAATCTCCTTTTCTACGACAATGTTGAATTTGTATCTTCCAATGCCATCCTAAATCCAAATGCAAAGACAAATCTCGGTGGAGCTCCAAATTCCATATTTTTCTTCTGAAGGAAATGTGATATAATTATTGCATAAATGATCAAAAATACTTAAAATCTTAACTCAAGTATGGTTCTTGACTGCAAGACAATAGAACTATTTGAAAGGAGATTCATGTTGCTACTGTGCAGTGTACCCTACTTGTCAAATTGTGGGATTGTGCTCCTCAGATGCACATGACTATCTTTTCTTTAACAAATTTTTTAATTATCAGCTCTTTTTGCTCTACTTGAGTTCTTACCTTTTGATTTATTGATATCTGAATTGCAGGTGGTAGTGGCGAAATTACAACATCCCATCTGCTTCTTGGCATTTGGTATGAAGTGGATTCACCAGGTCACAAGATAATGGCCACCCTTGGCTTCAATGAAGAGAAAGTGAAAGAGCTGGAGTCTTTAATTTCTGAACCTGGATTCATTGATGGATGATATCTTCCTTCTTTTTTTTTTCTTTTTTTTTGTTCACTGTGACCTGTGATGCGAATTTCTTAACCAATGCAGGGATCAATGATGTTAGTTGGACTTGTTTAATGGCATTTGTTGTTCCTGAACGTTAGTTTGAATCTGATTCTGAACTCGTCCTAGGTTCATTCAATACAAGTAATGTTTTCTTGTGTTTAATTCAATTTTTGAGTTTTTGCTCTCTTCGTTATGGAGATTGCGCCACGTATCTACTATCAACAAATTGGAGACGCCACTGTCCTGCTCTTAACAATTTACCTTTTTCTTTTTTGTTACATGTCACGTCAATAATTAGGCGCTGTTTAATTTACATGGACTCATCAGGAAGAAACAAACCCAAGACTACAGAGATGACCGGAACTTGCATTCTCACAGTAACTTATGTTTGAGCCCAAAATATTTATAGGCGTCGAGAAAAAACTATGCATATTGGAGTTGGAGGACATTGTAGCAGACATTCTAAGGTTACTGTTAGACTTCGGCATCGACTCTCCCCACGCTTTTGTGGTTTTCGTGTTTGTTAAGTTCTGGTGCTTGACAGGTAACTGAGGCAAGTCTTTGCGCTTTGCACGCTTCTTCATCCCAGTTGATTCTTAATACAAAGATCAGCAACAAAATCAAGCAAGCAACCATCCCAGTTAAGAATCCTATCAGCAGTCCGCTCAGCCCGAGTTTAACCTTGAAGGCTAAAACAACTCCCAAGGGCAAAGCCAGAAGGTAGAATCCACCAAGATTTGCATACATAGCCAACCATGGCCTCGCTGTTCCTCGAGCAATCCCTCCACAAACAGCTAATGGGAAATTCACAACCTCCACCAAAGCCATAAGCAGCATCATCTTCTTCACACCTCTTACAATCCCCTTATCGTGGCTAAACAATGACCCCCAACTTCCCCTGGCTGCTACCATCACCAATCCACCTAAACAACCGGAGACCAAACTCACTGCCAGAGACACAAATGCAGATTGGTATGCAGGGCCTGCCCTGTTTGCTCCGAGCTCATTTGAGACTCGAGTCGATGCACATGTTGCCAGAGACAGCATCACCGAGTATAGCAAGTAGTCGAAGTTTAGTACGATGGCTAAAACTCCGACTGCCTGCTTGGCATTGGCAAGCCGGCCAGTTAATAGGACCAGAATCTCATAGCACCACCATTCTAGGCAGGTAGTGAGGCAGCAAGGTCCACAAAGCTTGAGCAGTCTAATCCAATCCCCGACACCTTGGTCCAGCCAGCCGCCTTCTTTCCACCTCCCGTCTTTTGCCTTAAATTCAATCACACACACATAAATTGAAAGTAGAATCACAACCATAAGGTCAGTGATCCAGACAGACATTGCAACTCCCTCAATACCTTTAGCGTTTGCAAGCACTATGTTGATTGGTATGTGAAAGGCAAGAGCAAGACCTGAGCAGAACATGGAAGGAACCGTGATGCCTTGCGAGTTCAAGTAGGCTTTGAGGGGACAAAGCAATGCGGTAATGACCAAGTCTGGTAGGAGATAGAAAAGGTAGGTCTTTGCAACTGTTGAAATATCTTCTTGTTGGCCAAAATGGATGAGGATTTTGTCGACACTGAGCCACAAAAATGAAATAGGAAGAGTTGCAAGAAGTAACAAGAAAGTTGTCATAAGAAGGGTCTTGTGGAGAAGCCTAATGTTTTTGGCTCCATATGCTTGACCACATACGGGCTCCATGGAACCACAGAGACCACTCAAGACAGAGAAGCCGGTGACATTAGCGAAAGTGAAACCGAGTGTGCCACCAGCCAGTTGAAGCTCTCCGAGTCTTCCTAGAAAAGCTGTTGTGATGGCCATTTTGGCAAACCATGTCAAGTTCATAACCACCAGAGGCAGAGCTATTCCTTTTTGTATTTTGAGCTCTGAAAGCATGATCTTGAGGAAATTGGAAGGCCATTTTTGGTTGAGAGGTTGGGATGAACATGGTTGAGAGGCACTCTCTGTTGGACTGTTTTGTGTTTGTGATGTTGTTACAGACATAATGTGTGTTTGAGAAAAATGGGTTGAAGGCTAGGATTTGGTGGGTGTGTTACAAACAGAAATGAGATGTGAGATTTTGGATTCTGTTTTCTTTTTATGGTTTCCTTCTTGAGATAAGATTGTTTACTGATGAGTGCATAGATTTCGTGAAGGTGTTCTTCTCCTAAAAGATGCAAATTGATAGGCTCCTTTTGTAACTGCCAATTAATTGTGAAAGAGAGAGAGTTGGTGGTGGATTTTATAGTGCGACATGAGAAAGCAAGGGGCATGAGATTGGTGCATGCATAAATGTTAGCGTGAGTCATAGTTTAACGTTAGGAGTAGAATATATTGTAATATATTGTAATTATTTCGTAGTTAGTACTTACCTGTTATATCCCTGTAAACTCCTTTATATACCTCCGCTGTGAGATGAATAATATCATCAGAAAATTCATTCTCTATATCTCGTCTTATTTGACTTGGTATCAGAGCAAAAATCTGAGAGGACTCTGTCTTTTTCTACTTTTATTTTTCCGAGTTCGAGGAATTATTTCAAAAACTCCATTGTTAGGGTTATTGTTGCCTTCACGGCGTTATTCCTCTTGTGTTGACATCCGTCCAAGAACGACTAGATCGTCTTCTTCCTGGACTTCGACGTCATCAGATCAGCCGCCTCCATCTCAACTTCAACCCAGATCGTCCTTCATCACCTGTCCAGATCGGCCTCAATCACCGATCTCAACTTCAACCCAGATTGCCTGCAGCACCAACCCGATCACGACCCTTCTGCAGCAGCCTACTCCAGGTCGGCTTCGCCTGCCCTCGCTCAATCCCGCCGTCGAGCTTCTACTTCAGTTCGCTCAGTCCAGCCCACGACCATCGACGTTCATTCTCAGTCCAGCCCGCGACTGTCGACGCTCGTTCTGCTTCGTCTTCAGCCTGCGACCGCCGCCGCTATCTCTCTTCAACCCAGATCGGCGTCATCCTTCCCTCTGTCCCTTTGCTTCGCCTGCCCTCGCGTCATCCTTTCTCGATCCAGCCCAGCGTCGTTCTTGGTTACTAGCCCAGAATCGTTCTTCCTCCTTGATTATCAGACCGGTTTTTTTTTTCTGTCCAGATCGTCCTGCCCCGTGCAACAAGTCGAACCCGGGTCATCCCGTGCAACAGGTTCGAAGAAGAAGAAGAAGAAGAAGAGGGAAAAAAAAAAAAAAAGGAAAATCTGCACGTTATAATCTGTACGTTATACTGTTTTTTGGTTATGTCTCTTTCATTCCGCTGCATATTCTGTGATTGTGTAATTTTACTGCTGTATTGTTGCAATGGGTGGTGATGATAGTGAAGGACAGAGCTCTAAGATCAATGAGGTCCAAAAGATTGAGGTTTCTGTTCGAAGTTCAGATAGTGGTTCTTTTGGTGGTCCGAAGCTCAATGGTACCAATTTTCTAACATGGAAGAAGATTATGTCTGTCCATCTTCGTGGCATACACAAGATGGGGCATGTGAATGGAACAACCAAAGCTCCTAGTGAGGCAGATGTGGATGCCTTTGCTAAGTGGGGGGATGATGATGGATCTGTGATGGCTCTCCTCTTCAAAGCCATGACTGAAGATGTTTTACAGTTGGTGGAAGAGTGTGATACTGCTGAAACAATATGGAAGACATTGGGGGATTTGTATACCAATGAGTCTGATTTTATACAGGTTCATGAATTGATGTGTAAGGCTGCTAGTATGCAACAGAACGGGCAACCAGTAGCTGTGTATTTCACCAAGCTGAAGAATGTATGGGCTGAAATCAATCAGAAGCGTCCTTGCAAGATCAAGAATCAGGAAGATCTTGTATGGTACCAGAAGGAGAAGGAACTAGAAAGGGTTCATGTATTCCTGAGAGGGCTTGATGAGAAGCATAGCAGTGCGAAGGGAGAATTGCTTAGAATGACAGACCCTCCTAGTTTGAACACAGCTTTTACATACATCCGCAAAGATGAGTCTCAGTAGGAAAGTGTCAAACATGCACAGGTTGAAGTATCTAGCCTAGCCGTTCAGGCCAAGTCACGGGCGCCTTTCCTCCAGCAGCAGCGTTCAGCCCCACTTCATCAGCAAGGTTTCCCACAAGCCTCTACTAACCGCCCTCGTCCTCAATGTTCTTATTGCACTGATCTTGGGCATGTTCGGGAGACTTGTTGGAAGTTGCATCCACACCTTAAACCTAAAAATCAAGGTTTTCGTCCCAAAGGGAAAGCAGCTGCGGTCCAATTGGTCCAAGAACTAGATTTCTATGGAGTGACTGGCCAAGATCATCATACGGCTGGTGGAGCTACTCCTACAGCCTCTATAGCTGGTCGAGGTAAAATTGGTATGGCTTTAAAGGTTTCTAACTTTGTTGGTTCTGATACATGGATTATTGATTCTGGTGCCTCCGATCATATGACTTATGACAAATCGTATTTTACTGAATTGTCTTCCCCGCCCGTGTCCTATGTAACCAATGCCAATGGTGAGGCCTTTCCTGTGTTAGGGTCAGGGTCAGGGTCAGTTCGTATCACTCCCACCTTAGAACTTCATAATGTGTTATATGTGTCTGACTTGTCTCACCATTTGATATCTGTTCCCCAGTTGAATACTGAGTCTAAATGCTCCGTAACCTTTTATCCTATGTATGTGATTTTTCAGGATCTTCTCACCAGGGAGATAATCGGTCGGGGGTATCTGAGGGGCAGGTTGTTATATCTGGATCAGACATACGCGGGAGAGAAACCAGGAGCACAGTCTCGCACCGCTTTGACTTCGAGTTCTGATAAGCTAAGTGAAATTTGGTTGTGGCATCGCCGTTTAGGGCATCCCTCTTTTAGTCTTATGAGAAAAACCATGCCTACTTTGTTTATTGGTGTGGATGAGTCTATTTTACATTGTGAAACATGTGTTTTGGCAAAGAGTCATCGTGCTACTTATTCTCCTAGTATTTCTAATAAAAGTGTTACTCCTTTTGAGTTGATTCATTCTGATGTTTTGGGACCTTCTAGAGAACCCACGGTATTGGGTATGAGATACTTTGTATTGTTTATTGATGATTGTACGAGGTTGTCATGGGTTGCTCTTCTTAAAACCAAAGATGAAGTATTTCCAGCTTTTCAAACCTTTCGCACTCTTGTTCAAACACAATATCATAGCACCATTAAAGTCCTTCGTTCTAACAATGGGGGAGAGTATGTTAATCATGTTTTCCAAGAGTTTTTCAAAACCCATGGGATTGTTCACCAAACTACATGCCCACAAACACCAGAACAAAATGGTGTGTCTGAAAGGAAAAACCGTCATTTACTTGATATGGCTCGTGCCTTCTCTTTAGTGCTCATATGCCTAAGTATCTTTGGGGCGATGCCGTCCATGCTGCCTCTCATCTTATCAATCGTCTTCCATCCAGTGTCCTTCAGGGAAAAATTCCATTTGAGGTTCTTGCATCTCATGTCTCCTTACCTTCATTTCATAATCTTCCAGCTCGTGTTTTTGGTTGTGTTGCTTTTGTCCATGTCCCTAAAAACCAGAGGTCTAAGTTGGATGCCCGGGCACTTAAGTGTGTGTTTGTTGGTTACGGAGGCTATCAGAAAGGGTACAAATGTTATCATCCACCTACCAGAAGGTACTATGTCACTATGGATGTTACTTTCTTTGAGGACATGAGTTATTTTTCCTCTTCGGATACAGCTCTTCAGGGGGAGAATTTATATTTTGAGGAGCTGTATTATGGAGAGGGGGAGGAATCAGAAGGAGGAGTGGAAGTCACACAAGCAGGAGGTATTTTGACGGATCCAGTTGAAAGCATCAGCTCATCATCTCCAGAAGCAGAAGCTCCAGACATCCAGACACCAGTTTCAATCATTGAGAATGCAGTTGAAGACATAACTACCCCTCCTACCATCCCTTCTACCCCTGACCCACAACTTCCTGGTCCTGAAGATCACTCATTTGAGGTATGTTCATCCACTGGTACTAGTAATAGTGAGTCTAATGTTGAGCAATATGTGTTACCAAATAGGACCACTCGCGGTCAATCAGCCAAAAGATATGAACCTACTCTTACAGCCAGATCAAAATACCCCGTAGCCAATTATATGTCCACTAGGAGGTTGTCTAAGTCATATGAATCATTTGTGAATCAAATATCTGCTGTATCAGTACCTAACAGAGTGCAGGATGCATTGGGGGATCCAAAGTGGAGGAAGGCAATGGAGGAAGAGATGGAGGCGTTGCAGAAGAACAGTACTTGGCAACTTGTGTCTCCACCACAAGGCAAGAAGGCTGTAGGTTGTCGTTGGGTGTTTACTGTGAAACATAATGCAGATGGATCAGTGAATCGGTACAAAGCACGCCTTGTAGCAAAGGGGTTTACTCAGACATATGGTATAGACTACGATGAAACATTTGCTCCTGTGGCCAAGATGAACACTATTCGGGTTCTGCTCTCATTTGCCGCTAGTTTAAACTGGCCACTCCGACAGTTTGATGTCAAAAATGCATTTCTTCATGGAGAGTTAGCCGAGGAAGTGTACATGAGCCTTCCACCTGGGTATGTCGTTACTTCTCCTGGTGATTTTGTATGCAAATTGAGAAAGTCACTGTATGGTCTCAAACAGTCGCCTCGTGCTTGGTTTGGAAGATTTTCACAATTCATGCGGAATGTTGGTTACAAACAGAGCAACTCAGATCATACCTTATTCCTCAAGCACCAACAAGGGAAGGTAACAGCTCTAATTATTTATGTGGATGATATGGTAATCACTGGCAATGATATTGTTGAGATGGATAGACTGCAGAGACAGCTAGCCTCTGAGTTTGAGATGAAGGACTTGGGTGAACTTAAGTACTTCTTAGGAATTGAGGTAGCCAGGGGGAGAGAAGGGATCTACCTATACCAAAGGAAGTATGTTCTTGACTTGCTGATAGAGACAGGTTTGTTGGATTGCAGACCTATTGATACTCCTATTGAGCAGAATCATTGTTTAGCTGAGTATCCAGATCAGGTACCTACTGATCGAGCTCGCTATCAGAGGTTAGTTGGGCGCTTAATTTATCTAGCTCATACTAGACCAGATGTTGCATATGCAGTGAGTGTGGTGAGTCAGTTCATGCATAACCCGAGTGAGAGTCACATGGATGCTGTTATGAGAATTTTAAGGTACCTGAAGTCAGCTCCAGGAAGGGGAGTGTTGTTTTCTAAACATAACAATATCCTTGAGGTTTGTGGCTTTACAGATGCAGATTGGGGTGGAAATATTACAGACAGGAAGTCAACATCAGGTTACTTTACATTTGTGGGAGGTAATTTGGTTACATGGAAGAGTAAGAAACAGAAAGTTGTGGCACGATCTAGTGCTGAGGCTGAGTATAGAGGTATGGCTCACGGAGTGTGTGAATTATTGTGGCTGAGAAATCTGTTGGGTTTCAAACTCAAAAGTACTATGCAGTTGTATTGTGACAACAAGGCAGCCATTGATATATCACAGAATCCAGTACAACATGATCGTACTAAGCATGTGGAGGTTGATCGTCACTTTATAAAGGAGCAGCTAGATGCCAAAATTATTAGCTTTCCTTTTGTCCCATCTGAAGAGCAACTTGCAGATATACTTACCAAAGGAGTTTCCAGGAATGTATTTTATGACTCACTAAGCAAGTTGGGCATGATTGATGTGTATGCGCCAACTTGAGGGGGAGTGTTATCGTGAGTCATAGTTTAACGTTAGGAGTAGAATATATTGTAATATATTGTAATTATTTCGTAGTTAGTACTTACCTGTTATATCCATGTAAACTCCTTTATATACCTCCGCTGTGAGATGAATAATATCATCAGAAAATTCATTCTCTATATCTCGTCTTATTTGACTATAAATGCTTACAAATAATGAGATTTGGTGCATGAGTTTGGTCTTGATGAATATGATAAGAAGAAAATCCAAATTAACTGCCGAGAGGTGGACTATTACAAAGGAAAAAAAAAAACCATGAGAATTTGATGAAAGCTAAGAAAATCCACTTGTGGTAAATTAATATTATGGTAACAATTTAGCCCTCACACATTTAGTGAAAGGAGTTTGGTTGATTCGCATGATAATCCAACTATTGACTGAAACATCCGTTATTTGACAATCATTAGATAATTAATTAATTTACGGTACTTTTTTTAATTTTAAAACGCCATAATATGATAAATTTTTAGAGAAACGGGAATTGAGAGGAATTTGCTGTGTATTCTCATTGATAATAGATACCTATTTATATAGAGGATTACAATGCATAGAATCTCAATCATACAAGGAAAGTAATCATACATTGAATATGAATTCTAATCCTTCTAATGTAACCATATTACCACTAGGTCAAGTAACTTAGAGATTGGGCCAGACACAGAATATAAATTTACTTGAACATTCCCCCTTGTGTCGCCCAAAAGCGGTGCTTCTCTCGTTGCCTCGCTAACAACCTTGCCGAGTAACAAAAACCCAATAGGACAAAATAACCTCAGTCGAATGGGAAAAAGAGCACAACACACCCTTCACGCTTCGAGACGAACATGTAGACATCTCCCCCTGATATCTGCATCTCCCCCTGATGACAACGATCATGGGAGTTCGGATAACTTCCACAAATGATGCTACCAACATGTTTCTCGAAAGTGGAATTTAGGCATAGACTTAGTGAGCAAGTCTGTCACACTGTTCTCAGACTGAACCTAGTTCATTTTGATCTTGAGGAGAGTTTGTTGTTGCTGATTAAGCTTGGTGTTGTCGCTTTGATGTAGCCTTACTTCATTTGTTCAAAACAAGCAGCATTATCTTAAGTGCTCGTAGGCTCATCTGTGGTAGACTTCAAACCACAATTATTCGAACATGCGTAATTATGGATCCAATTCATATACATTCATGAACCACTTCGTGAAGAGCAATAGTCTCTGCATTGTCCGAAGATATAGCGACTATGGTCTATTCTGTAGACCTCCAAGATATCGCGGTCTTTACCCATGGTGGAACACTTAATCAGTTTGGGAAGACATTTGTGTGGGTCAGAGAGATACTCAACATCAGCAAAACCTTCCAAAACACTTATGTCGTGTTGGGGTGAGGATAGAAAACGCATGCCAGCGTTGGCGACGTTTCTGGTGTGTGATGGGAACGAATCCATCATCTCTCTGTAGGGATAAAGCATGCCCCTATCAGTCGTACATCTCTAGTATCGAAAGATATCTTTTTCCACCAATCCAATGGTGTCTCGTTGGTGCACAGCTATACCTAGCTAACAAGTTCATAACATATGAGATATCCGGTCTTGTACATTAAGTTAAGTACAATAATGTGTCTATTGTACTTAAGTAAGGCACTTTTACCGCTAGCACATCGTCATCATCCTTTGGACGAAGAGAATCCTTTTCAGGATCAAGACTACGGACGATCATGGGGGTGCTCAAGTTCCAAACTGAGACATAATCGTGTTCTCCCAAAATCCTTGTCAAAATGCCTAATTAAGCATCTATCAACACGGTGCTCAAGTTCCAAACTGAGACATAATCGTGTTCTCCCAAAATCCTTCATCTCAAAATCGGATTTCAAGTATTCAGCGGTTTCTCTTAACTCTTTAAGGGCTTCTAATTAAGATCATGTCCAACATGAACCGCGATAGAATCTAAAAATTGTTATGGAAACGTGCGGGCATATCCCTTCCCAATCAAGTAGTCACTTTAATGAGCGTTTCAACCTTATTGTAAATGCGCTCTGTGGTCTAGAGCCACTTGACTTGGATAAATGAAGTTCACCATGAACTTTCATGTATATTTCGTATCTAGATCTCCATAGAGATATATAGTGACCACATTTATAAGCTGCATGTTCAGTTATTCGGAAACTACCAAATTGACAGGGTAGTGGAGTGCAATGATATCCATTACGAGAGAATATGTCTCATCGTAGTCAATTCCAAGGTGTTTTGTGAGAAGCCTTGCGCCATAAGGCGAGATTACCATCTCTTTTTTTCAACACACTTTCTAATGAAGACCCATTAGTCAATGGATTTTATGTCAGGAGGTGTTAGCATCACTGGCTCAAAAACCTTCCTCTTTGTTAGAGAATCCAACTTAACCTGGATCGCATCTTTCCATTTCTGCCAAATTTCTCTACGTTGGCATTCGTTCATCAACGGAGGGTGGTTCGATATCATCGGACTCAGTAAACTCATGCGCAATGAAATGCACAACTACATTATCAATTATGATAGAGTTTCTATCCCATGTCTCATGTAGACTAGTGTAACTTTCATAGAGCTCTATATTCTCAGGAATAGGTTCTAACGTTGAGGTGTCCCCCAATGATAACGATAACCCAGAAGATTCTTATGAGATGGATTTTAAGTCTTGATAATCAAAGGATTGGAGTGTGTCACAGTATCTTTCGAACCCACGAGCCTCTCACGCATCCTAGCTGGGGCCATGGCCTATAACGCCAGAGTGCCACTCTCTTTAGCGTAGGCGCCATACCTACCTCCGTGTAGGGTGGCGCTAAGTCCTCTCGTAAGGACATCCTTCCTTGTAGGCATATTTACAGCAAATGTGTGTGATCTAGTCACTTTAACAGGGATCAAGATGAGACATAGTGGGGATAGACCACGACAATTCATGTCGTTCCTGTTGAACATTCGTGTTCTTATCTTCCCCTAACGACGGGAAGACTGTCTCTTCAAAATGACATCCACAAATCTAGGGGTAAGGAGATCGCCTTGCAAGAACATTAAGTGGCAGACGATTGTTAGAGTCTCAAACCCAACTGAGTTGCCCATTCGTCTGTAAGGACCTATCAAAGTGTGTTGTGGCAGTACAATAGACACATAAATAACTCACTCAAATGTGCGTAAGTACTAAATACTTGTATCTAGTCACTGGCTGTAACGCAGAGATACAATGAGTGGTAGTAGGTCGTAGACGAATTAGCATAGCTGCATGCGATATTACATCACCCCAAGTGGATATAAGGAGATTGCTGCGCATTACCAATGTCCAGACTACCATCGTAGTCATTCTCGCGAGACCATTTGGGTATGTACATGGGAATGTGATGTCTAACATCAATCTCATTGCAATAACCATCGAAAGTCTTTGATGTAAACTCTCTAGCATAATCAAATCCAATTGACTGAATATGATGATATGGGGAGTGAGCCCGTTGTCATATGATATGTGCTAGGAGTGTAGCATAAGCAGCATTTACAGATTAACAATGGCACAACACGTGACCAGCGTGGTTGCGTGTCAACCAACATTATGAGACATCTAAACGTCCGCAAGTTGGTTGGATCAGTCCATAGAATCCCCACGGATTCTATGTAGGAACAGAATGAATATTTTCATATCTTTTGCATAGGATGGTCTCAGTCCTAATTTCCCTAAGGAACGGGCTTTGTAAAATGAGCGAGGGACCTGAGAATCAACCAATGAGGATTTTGGTTAGGCCTAAGCGTCTGAAATGCTATTTGAAGCAAAGTTGGTGATTGCAACATCACCTGGGGCGCCA
Organism: Rosa persica; assembly: GCA_025331145.1. NCBI lineage: Eukaryota > Viridiplantae > Streptophyta > Magnoliopsida > Rosales > Rosaceae > Rosa > Rosa persica. The sequence goes on along the minus strand of WFKR01000007.1, from coordinate 13,964,793 downwards.
TCACCATGATGAACGCTATCATGGCGTCATGGATAGAGACTATGCCAACCCTAGGCTGGTGGTGGACAGCGGCAGGTGCCCTAGGCAGCGGTGGCGGTCATACTTAGTTCAGGAATCAACTTTTGATTCATGCTTCGTTTCGCTCAAAAGAAATTATGTCCGTGTAAAGTCTTTAGTAGACGGATCATCATATCATGACCACGATGACCTATCCTATAGTGAAAAAGCCAATGTGTGTCTAAATCCAAGAGATCTTCTCTCAAGACTTTATTGGATTTAATAGCTCGAATAGTGACATAGAGTCCACTAGAGAGACACATAAACTTCTCTAAGATGCGTCTTTGTTCGCAATCATTAGAGGTATTGCAAGGAACTCATTTTTGTGACCTACATGCGTTTCCGCATGGTATCCATTGACTATTCATAGGTGCGATTTGCCTTAGGAGCGTAGAGAGTTTCTGTGACTGTAATCAAGGTATCATTTGATAAAGGGAACTTGGGCTATTCCATGTCCTTGAATTAATACTGATGGCCCAGCCATAGTAGTCATAAATGCATATGCTCAGAATCAAAATAGAGTCATAATGAATACTGAAAGAACTAAAAAATTTATTCATAAGCCAACGGAGTTACATCATTGTCTCTTTGACCAAAGAAAATCTAATCCAAAATGCTAGCTAATGCAAAACAATGGTAGTCATCTAACTTCTTTAGATAATTTCAAAATAAATGTGACTAGGTGAGTAGAGAGATGTCGGTGGAGCAATGCTCGCTTAAGTACCACTAATCTCATAACCTTCCTAGACATCACACTTACTTTGGGTGAGCCTACTTTGAAGAAAGTCTAAACCATTGGCATCTACTACAAATATATATGGCAATTGCCTATTACATCTCTTAGAAAATAAAAATTGCCAGTCTCTGGATCTTGGCCTTTGAAGTCTTCAACCCTTAGAGCTAGATCGTCATCTTGATCTTCTTGCTTCATGTAATTTGCTTCCCTTGCTTCACGATACGTCTTATACGCGTTAGCAAGATCCTGGGGTGCATTACATGCTTTAGCCCAATGTCTGAACGCTCCACACCGAAGACAAGCATCATCATGGTCAGGCTCCCTTGATCGAGGCACGCCTAGCGCGTGTTGGGGACGGCTATGATCCTTGGTGGTGCCACCACCATAGCCGGAAGCTTTGCCTCTCTCTCTCTTCACACGTTGACCTCTACGGTTCCATGCACACCTATCTTGGCAGTTTCCTTCCTCTTTGGGGCGAGAATATGGACCAGAACGTCCAGAATAATCCTTTTCCTTTGGGTTTCGCTCCTGGCGCCCTCCTTTGGGGGCGCGACTGTAATTAGACTCCGGAATTGGCTTTTCTCCCACGGGTCTAGAGTTATAGTTTTCACAAGTATGTTGTCATGTTTTTCAGCTACGTTCATGGCTCCAATAAGCTTATGAAATCTTGTGATGTATCTAGCATTGACATCAATCTGATAGTTCTTGGTTATCATCAATGCAGAGACAGGGAAGGTAGAGAGAGTCTTCTCGATCAACATCGTGTCAGTGATTTTCTGTCCACAAAATTCCATCAAAGACTTAATATGAAGTGCTTCCGAATTGTAGTCAGGTACAGACTTGAAATCACATAAGCAGGAGGCTATGCCATCTCACTTCTAAATCAGAAAGCAGGGAGTCACAAACATTGCCAAAACGCTGCTCGAGTTCTACCCATAGTTTTCTTTGGTCTTCCTCATTGAGGTACTCATTCTGGATCGCATCATTCATGTGCCTTGTCATGAGAATTATGGCTTTAGCTTCATTGGCCTCTTTGGTAGCTCTATTCACTTCAAAAGTGGTAGCTTGTTGAGGAGTAAGCACGTTCTGACTTGGCTCTTGGATCGTACTTAGGATCCCATTAGCCTTAAGATACTAGCGCACATCTTGGACCCACTTGTGGTATCCTGCGCCTGTTGTCTTTAGTGAAGCGAAGCTCAACTTGTTCAAGTTACTCATCCTGAAAAACAACAAAAGATTAGGGTTAGTTTCGAAGCAAAAAAGGCTACCACTAAAACGATAGAATTTCTGAGCGTAGTTGCTTCCAAGAAATTAGGAATTTCCGAGCGTAGTCACTTCCAAGAAATTCGATTCCAATAGGGGTTGGATTAGATCGAAACAATGATGTTTGTGGTCGATCATTTTATCTCAACAAACTCTAAGTTTGGAGGACTCTACAAGCTCTAAGCTTGGAGTGAGTACGAACCCCCACAGTTCGACTTTTAGTCTCCCCTATGAAGAAGAAATAGGGGTAGAAGAAGAGAGGTTGCAAGTCCCCGAAAAAAAAAATTGAAATAAAAACTTCAAAAAAAGGGAACTAAAAGAGCCTTGAAAACATACCTAAAAAATGTCAAAAATTTGCCGGAAAAGTACTGGAAAGTTGCAGGAAAAGTCACCGAAATTTGGTCGCCGGAGGTGGCCCCGGTGGTCTCTAGCCGGAGCTGTTGCAGGGCTACTGCGGGGCTGCTGCAAGGCTGCTGGGGTGTGTTGTTGAGGGCCTACGCTGGTGCTGCTGGGTGCTACCGAGGGCCTGTGCTGGTGCTACCGAGAGCATGTCGAGAGGTCTTGCCAAGGGTCTATGTGCAGGTATTGCCGAGGGTGATGGACGAGGCAGTTCAGGGGTCTTCTACTGTTCCGGTGGCCGGTTCAGTTAATTTCCGGCCGGTTCTGGACTATTTGTCTCTGGTTCCTGGTTTCTAAGTTTAGGTTACAAACGGAGGCCAACAATTACGGTAAGTGGTTGTTGGAAGGTGGTGAACCGGGCAGGAAACCTGATTATCTTCTGGAGGCCGGTTCGGTGCCTTGCCGGTCGGTTATGGTGATGTTGCCGGCAGTTCTGGACTCCTGGAGTTGAGAGCTTCAAGGTGGGTGGAGGAGGTTTCTGAGATTTGAAGGCTACGAATTCAGGGTTTCAAGGTTAGGGCTTCGTGTTGATAACGTGTTTCAGAGAAACGGGAATTGTGAGGAATTTGCTGTGTATTCTCATTGATAATAGGGGCCTCTTTATATAGAGAATTATAATGTGTAGAATCTCAATCATACAAGGAAAGTAATCATACATTGAATATGAATTCTAGATCCTTCTAATGTAACTATATTACCACTAGGTCAAGTAAATTAGAGTTTGGGCCAGACACAGAATAGAGATTTACTTGAACAATAAAGAAAATATAGAAAAAATAGAATGAGAATGTAAAAATGAAAAGGTGATTACATTCATGCATATAAAAAGAAACTCGCTTGTCATAAACTGTCAAGAATTGATGGATTCGAAAACATTAAACAAAACAAAAAGAGAATGGTTTAATCGGAAATCAAAGAAATCTTCTTTTGTACATTTTTTCCACTAAACTAGCAAATACAAATACTTCAGTCAAGATTTCATTTTAATTTGAAAGAAGAACTTTAGTACGTGTAATAGTGAAACAAACCACTTCTAGTAAACTAACTATCAGATAACTGACATGGAACGAGGTTAGAAAGTGCTTATAAATGATCGAATATGAACTTCCAAAAGAATGAAAATGAATGTGAGCGCAGTCAGCCTCGTAGCTCTGGTTGTTTATGCCTGAAATTCAGGGGAGGAATATTTGATGTAACAAAGGATATAAGAGGAAGATTGGATTTGAAAAGACTCGGACTGTGAATGCTGAGGCCTACTATTAGGGAGATTCTGAACTATAAGAATCCACTGTGACAATCATGGCCACCCAATCTATTAAGCTTTTTTCATTTCATTTATATTCCAAAGCCACCTGATTATTGAATCACTTCCATTTCGTCTTTGCCTAAATGTTAGTATTTTATTAATATTTAAAGTAATTGGACGAAACACCTTTGTAGAAAAGAAATAAAATACAAAGCAACTGTGCCTTTCAAAATGTGATTGCATGCTTTTGGACAATTTACTTTTCATCAACATCACTTTGTATGTTATTTGGAATCTGAGCAATTATTCATAACTAGAAAATATAGACACCACATTATGATTTTACTAATAATTCATCTTGTTTGTCCCTGAAAATGATAGATTAAGTAATTTCTAGAAAATGTGAAATTGGTGTCTTCATCATCCTGATCATTTTTTCTGAGACAAATTTCTCATTTTGACAAAAACCCACCTCAAATTTAGGTTCTTGTTCTGGTGCAGCATGCTTATAAAATTAAGCAATATAATGCTGGAATTTTAGTATAAAAACATTGTTAGAAGTGAGTGTGTGTCGCTAACTTACTAATGATATCTCAATAAAAAAATAAAAAAAACATTGTTAGAAGGATAATGTACGTACGTCAGAGAGGCACTCATTGATCTATCATCATTCTGGGTTTCTTTCTTTATTGGGAGCACTACTTTGCTTTCCACTTGTTCCCCATTAATTGTTAAAAGCATGGATAGATATCAACCTTATAAATCCAACCAAGTAGTGATGTGGTCTACTTTATGCATTGGTGGAAGTCTTTCTAAATCGATATGATCATCTATATATGATTGAGAATATATGTATGGAGCTAGGTTTAATTAGTGTAGACATTCGCAAGCTTCAATTCGCAGACCTCCATTCTCCACCATATACATTCTTAGGTGTTAAATGTATTAGTGGATAAAATTAGCCATATTAAAAATTATTTAGGCATTAATGCAGTGTTTGCAAAGTTAGATGAATTAACGGTTGACTGTGATTTTTATCTAATTTTTTTATATTTTTGGATGGGGAAATTCTTGAAGAAGAATCGTAGAAAATGAACGGTTCTGATTATTGAATTTCATCGTATAATAGCTCAATATGATGATGATTCTAATTTCTTGTTTTTGGGAACGTCACTTTAGATCCAGACTGAAAGTATGTATCTCATCCAACCATTTGGACATGCTATTAATTGGGTTGTATTATGTCGATTTAGAACTATTAATATTTTTCTATTATTTGAATGTACGAAGATAAACAATTGCATAACATGCTAACATGCATAGACATCACATATTTAATTAGAATAATTCTACGCAAAAGACACTATTTTGGGAGTAGATTGGGTTGTGACTCATATTACATTGACAGTTTAACAACATAAAAAAAATGTTTACACAAAATAATACGAAGTACATGGCACATATAACCCACTCAGCCTGGTTTGTGCCATGAGATTTAGAGTTGAAGAATAAATATTGAGTGCGCACGTATCTTCATTGATTCGGATCAAATTAGTTATTTGTAGGAGATGGAGTTTGATGATATTCTGTAATACATACAACTTTACGTAGAATTCCATGATGTAAAGTTCATAGGAATATGAAAAGGAAATATATAATCTTACTAGGAGGAATTACGTGCATGCAATCTTTGAGGAACCAAGAATTTAGAACAAATCTAGATCGATGACAGATATTATAACCGTATTTGATGAACATTCCTTGGAATAACGGAATGTACTGGGGAATCAAAGAAAAAATAAATAGATAAGGAATATATCCGACAAAATGCAACTTTAACAGAACCATAAATTTGTAAAATCAAAGTAGATGCTACCTAAATATTAATTTCTGTAAAACCTAGCACAGGAATTAATTAATATTGAAGGTAGCTAGAATGAGATATCTGTAATTGCAAAATCAGATGCTGATGCCTGACATATAAAAAGAGAAAAGAAAAAAGAGGGGTTAGGGACTTGGGTTAATAATTTGGTTTAGGGTTTAGCTAGGTAGAGTCGTAGAGAGGCACTTGGACTAAACAATTAATTAATCAGATACTCCACTACTTTCCCAGTACGTACTAGATGATTTGTATTCCACCACTCTATTTTTGACAAAGTAGCACTGATCAATCTGACAGTGATAAATTTGGGGTACGTGAAATCAGTACGTCAAAGCACGAAGAATACTCCCCAAGTGGTGTTTGGATCGGTCTCCCCAAATTTTTAGCTGATTAACAATATAACAGAACCTCATAAAAATTGGTCTCCTTTACACAAATTAATCAGCTGAAGATTTCGATTGTTGGTAGCAATCGGCTATGTAGTGTCTTCTTTTAGGCTAGAAATCTAATCTCTCTCCCCTTCATTCTACTAATATATTACAGCCGGAAAAAGAACGCCATCTAATTTGAGAAGCTATATATTATCGAAATAACAAAAGATATTGCACTTTGGCCTCTACCACACAACTCGACCTAATGATTCGGAAAGGAGAAATCCATGAATATTCTGTTTTTTCGGGCCAAACATACGATTCTCTTGGAGATATGAAATTATATTCACCAGATCTTGTTGAGACTGGAGTAGGAAACGAATGGTGTATGTCTGTAGGGTCTTGTTACCCACTCAATGGTTGCGAAATGACAGCTAAATTAATTCATCAATTAACACTAATCACAAGACCTTATATATTAGTTTCAGTACAGCATTCTGCCCATCTATATAATTGAAAGATAGAGTTGTAAATTGGCTCGATATCTGTTGATCCTATCAATTTTGATTTGTCCAAGCTCGAGCAGCTTATAAACTACTAGTCAATTATGATCGAGTTTCGGTTTGATTGACACGACTCGGATTTTACGTACTATGACACTGCAAAAGTGATTTTGACCTCGGCTTAAATAGCTTAACCTTGGCCAACGTTTTGCTTTCATCAATGTGTATTATGCATGTATTTTTATTAATAATTAGTTAATAGTTAATTTGCTCCACCAACTATTCAATTTATTAATATTGTAGAAATTTTCTCTTTTATTTAAGCTAGTATTATTGTCAAGCTGCCAACTAGCCTTTAGTCTAGTGTTAAAACAATTCGATCCAACAAAGTGTTATAGAGATCTTAAATTTGATTATCCAATTTTCTTTAATTTAATGATTTAAAAGATAAATAGCACTCGACCTAAGCTTAAATATGAGCGAGCTTCGATCACAAAAATAACACTTGGGCTTGATAATGGCTCATAAAGCCAGTCTTGAACACAACTATAATTAACCCGATTCAAGCTTGAGTTAGATAAAAGATAAAAAAAAAATTAAGTTCAGCCCTGATGCGTACTCTTGAGTGGGGTTAGACTTGGATTAGTGTGTAATTAATGATTCTTGCATAAATATGTCATGCTTGACTTTGAATAACTGTTTTGAATCACCTTTAGCCCTTTAGGTAAATTATTTTCGGATTTAGCTATTAATTAACTTCTTCCTTTTGCTTTCATTTAGCTCTTCAAACTTCTGTGTTACTTCTTAGTACTGTGCAAACCTTGGGTTAGTTGGGTGGATATATGTGATTCTCCCATCTTCTTTCCAGCTGAGTTAGATCTTGCATGTTCTCGTTCTTTTATGTATTTTCTTTTTCTCTTTATCAATGAATAGAGGGAGAAGGGACTCTTCAGCCGACTCCTCCTCATTTCAAGGAGATCAGTGTTAGGAATTCGACCTAGAATTCCTCTTGCGGAAGCAAACAAGTGCAACACAATAAGATAAACGATCGAGAAAACAAACACGAACTTGGTAACGAGGTTCAGCATAGAACTTTGCTTACGTCCCCGGGCTGCTTGGGTTTCACTATAGATCAGAAGAAGAATACAAGAATCTCTCACAAGAAGTTCTCACCAACTCTCAAGACCTCACTTGCTCTCTCTGTTTAATGCTTCAAAGACTTGATCTATTACTACAACCTATGCCCCTATTTATAGATATCTAACCAGACCCTATAAGACATTGGAAACATATTCCCAATAGACGTAGAAACCATTACCAAGTAGGATTATGTAAGCAGGTAGGAAACAATCAAAACTCCTCTTTGATCAAGGATTAACAAATCCTTATCCTATGTGGAATCGGATCCACACACCCAACAATCAGAGGGCTTCTTCCTTTCACAGAAACAGGACATGAATCTTCTTTCAGGTTAAGGCTAAGGTCGGTTCCCGAGCTACCAGCAAAATGCAAAGATATGATCGCATAGTTAACTTTCAAACAAGTCAATTCTACCGAAAACTGGTGCAATGCATGAAACCAAATTGCATTCAGCTTCAACTGGATTCATCATAAATTCAGAGTAAAGTTACTAGCTAGTAAACCCTAATGAGCAAAGTGGACGTACATGAACTTCTCCATAAGTAAGTAAACAACTAACAAAAGTGGTTGAAGTTACACTGTTCAGAAGAGCAAATCGATCCCAAACCACATACAAGTACAAGTGAACACAGAAACCTATACGGGTGCAAAATCAGCAGATTTTTAAGGGTAATCCTAAACACAGCAAGTGAACACTTGCATGGGCTTCTTGAACAGTTAAACCTAGTATAGGCCCAGCTTTTGTACTTTTGGGCATGGGCCCTGAATGCACAATTCTTAGTGTTTGCCCTAAAGGCACAATGTAAGTATTTTACATCCGTCGATTCTCAATTTCTCATTAAGAAGTGATATGTAAATATGTAATGCAGTAAATATGTAATTATGCATTAGATAGATGTCATCTCAGTTGCCGGTAGTCCAAATTGTAAAATGGTTTTTATAAAAAGTTTCTTGAAATAGTCGTTTTCATATACATAAGAAATATACTTACCAGATTGACGGTATTAGTTAACTTTTCGATCTATTTAAATACATATATTGATTTTCTCTTCAATCTGTTTCATAATCTTGATCATGCACTATATATCTACAACTAATCAATGTGAACTTGTTCCCATAAATTAAAATAGTTACACGCATGGATTCATGGTTGGAAAAATCAAATAAATTAAATTATCTTATCCGTACAAATATATAGATGATTATATAATTTATTTACACATTTATGTGGGTTCGACCAGTTAGATATGTTTAAGCTGTAAACAAATCCTTCGAATTCCCAAAACAGCAATCTGTAAACAATTGTTGCTTAGGAAATAAGACATACTTGAAAAACCATATTGCTTCTGATTTTATATAACTAAATCATATGGATAATATTGTTTACCACTTAAATCTGTGCATTCTTATTTGTGCTTCCCAATTAAAAATTCCAATTCAAAAACTATTGCATAATTTTAATGATCCATGCTAAAAATACAGTACTATCCCAACATAGATGACACCGGAAGAAATCACAAAAAGATACATATATAGCATTAGGTACATATATATATTAGACACTAGAATGCTAGATTTGATATACGTGTCCGAGCTAAGCTAGTAAATCTTTTTGGATTGTCAACTGGCTAATAATATATAGTCAAAAATAAACAAAGGAAAGCACTTTTAGGTTACAAAACATAAACTATAGAAATTTAAGAGTCAAGAAACCATATACATAAGGATTGTCTCAAAATTATCTATAATAAGTTTTGTTTTCATTATTTGATCAGTAATCATCAATCCGTACATTGATGAAGACAAATCTGTCCATCCCTATTCAATCAAGCTAAATCAAACACACTTTAGCTTTAGAATTTTTAAAGATGCTGTTTACTTCCAAATACTAAAATATAAATAGTTCAATTTCCAAGTTACTTCTTGTTCTAAAATCATGCACCCATATTTGTCTATATGAAATGTGGCTTTATCAGAATTCTGTAGACACAATCGCCTCTTTCAGCCTAGTTTAGCTGGTTAGGAACTGAATTCTAGGAGGATTTATATACCTAATAAGATTCTAAAAGAATTAGACGTATTGGAAATTATTAGGTTTATTGGCGAATCTTGACTAATTTCAAGCATGCAATAAAACTTAGGTCATTGCATGCATTTGCTTTTACACTTCCACGTTCTTTCAGTAATGCTAATTTTCTGCAACAATCAATTAATTGACTCAGCCTACTTTTAAACGTTATCAAACAAATATGTAAGTTGATGAGGATTTGATCTCTTTAAAGTTAAAATGTCAAAATAATGTTTTGATACTTCGTGTTAATTGATTTTTTTCTTTTCATATGAATCTCAAAACTAAAAATTTATCCATGCATTCATGAATGTTAAACCCAAAATACTTATCCATAGCATGCTGAATCGATCAGATGTTGTAGATAATTGACTGAAAAGAATTAACTGTCCAATCTAGTTCTAGCTTAATTTGCTCAATTTATTAATTAGTTTATGATTTCAACATCTATCTTGTTAAACAATGTTCGTGAGAATCAACAAGTCTAGTTTCAACTGCCAATAGCTGAAGAGAATAGTAACTTGCATGTTCAATTAAACCTTTGTAACTAAGATATGAAGCTTGAATTCGATGTAGCTTTCGAAGGATATCGTAATTTATACACGAATATGCCATTGGTTGAATTTAGATTTCAATCACCACCCATTTATCAATGCAAGATTACATACCTATACCTAATAAATATAATTAAGCTTAAAGTTAAGGTTTTAGCCTGAAATTAGGAGTGTGTGTACTGTATATGCTGACCAGATGCTTAACTATGGTGGTTAATTAACCAATGAATTAAGCAGTTGACGCGATGCGTGACCAGAAAGATACCTTACAGCAAATTTCCGTCCTTCACGTGGCTGCCTTAGTTTGTCGTTTGCAAAGCTTTAATTAGTCTCTCTAATTAAAAATTAGATAACTAATTAATTACTTGTGTTCATCATCATCATCAACAACTCTATCTCTATCTGCGCCTTTTAGCACTTAAACAAATCCGCATCCACATGTGAAGCTCTGCTGGTCTTCCCTGGAGAACAAGAAGATGGGTCTCAGCCAGCCTCGCGCGAGCTCGAACCGGAAATTTAGGGTTTGCTTTCTGAGAGAGAAAGCTAGCAGAAACATCCAGAAACCAAGTATAGCCAGATTCGAGGCATTCATTGATGCCTTTCACATGGGACTTGGGTTTTTAATCAATACTTTATTTCTCACCAATTTCATGGACTTGGTTCTTATATATGATATATATATATATATATTTTTTTTTTTTTTTTTTTTTTTGCGGGAAGATGGTGATGGGTTTTGGTTTTGTCTATTGAAAAACACTTCGGATTTAGCTTAAAATATGATTAGGTCACCAGCATCAAGGCTGCGACAGTGTTTAATTTATTATTAGGCTGTTAATTAAACTTTTTTACATCTATCTCATTGAACATCTCCATCATCCACTACTTCTCCCTCAAGGTAAGAGCCTGCTTTTCTTGAAGACCACAACTTAACTCCATCCCGATCAAGACTTGCATAGATGGTATAGTACGTAGGGCTAGCTTCTAAGTTTGGCTCACTCTACAGCTAGGTTTATTTTTTATTTTTATTTGTTTTTAAACGATCAGTCTAATCGTTTGTTTGATAAGCCTCTGAGGTTATTATTGGTTGATTTGGTTCTGTTATATGGTAAAACAGTTCCATGCGAATGCTTTAATGACTCCAACCTTCATCCGGACTTATCATTTAAATCAGTTAAATTTTACTACCATATGTTCCATACACTTAACATATACATTTCACTCTTTATTATTTCATAATTGTAACAATTTCGTACTTACTTTGGTCGTTTAGTCTAACTGTTCAATAATTACACAACACAACTTCTGTAAACCCGGATCTCGAATTATAATCATAGAGTTTGTACTAATGTGTTGGTGTAATTGGAAGAGTTGTCACAATACGTTGCGAAATGTTAAATGCTGTAAAAAGATTTTATCGGTGTCAAAATGTAGTCATGTGCTACAATTTTGTGCTGTCATTGACATCATATTATCAATTGACGGTTAAACTTATTTTTTAAAAGTCAATATATAAGGCTTCTTATGACTTCTAAATAGTAAGTATTGTAAAAAAATTAGATTAATGGGCTTTACAAAATGAACTTAAAACATAGATACTGAATTATAATTAATTAGAGCTGTCATTCATCATGTTACATGATAAGGCTACTGTTTTTTTTACTTCTGGAGTCCGAAATTAATATAGATACTAGCATTGATATTATTGTCTATAGTTTAGGAAACCACAAACGGTTTGAGCAAAATCACATTCAAACTTCAAAGAGAATAAGGAAAGAAAACAATGATCATTTGATCAAAGTCATTTTATATTAGAAGGGTCTAATTCGGAACAATCTCATCGTCATGGTTTTTCAGTTATCTTAATTTAAATCCCGTGAACTTAACGTTTCTGTTTAGGACAACCATGACTAGTTGCATGAAGGGGAAAATTTTAAAATATATCACATCGAAAGGAGACATAATGACAATGCATGAAAGCCTTGACATTAAGACATGAAAGTTACCTTTTACCAATAAATCAAAATTTTAATTAAGCCTGATTTAGAGTAAATGTGATGGTCGTAGATAGCTAGGAAGCTTCTGATGTCCAAACCAAGACAGGATTTTCATTTGAATAAGGTACGTTGATAACACTGTGGGAGCATGCATGTAGAATTAATCCAGAAGACTGATCAACGAATGGTCCTCCTAGCTAACCAAGGAGGAGATTACTGTTGTAATTGTTTGTTTATTTTCATCCAAATCTACTTGCCGGACCGAGTAAAATAAGCATAAAAAATTAATAGTTATCTTTCACCTAATTTGAGCTATTTCAGATTCATAAAGCTGCGATCTCTAGTTTCCATCTTAATCGCCCAAGATTCTCTGTGTAAACTTCTTTAGGCTATGTTTGTTTCATAGATTTTTGGCATTGGGAAAGGAATGTTTTTCCTGTGTTTGAGAGTGACAATGGAAGGAAAAATGCTTCCCAATAGAAAGAAAAAAGAGATGGAAAATGATTCCTCCCGACCCATCTCGGATCCATTTTCTCAATGGAAAGGAAAATAATTCCTTTTCTTTCCACACACCAAACAGAGCCTTAGTGAATCAAAACCTTCTGTAATTTCTTCTTATTCTTTAATGGAGATTCAGCGTTGCTCTTGATAAAGTGATTATGGACTAGAACGGAGGACTACTGTATTTGAATTCCTCATCCATGTTATCATACAATACCGCAACACTGTTTAGGGTTTCCTTGGCTTCATCGAAACCCTTAAACTAACACTCTCATAACATCATGACACAGATTTTGTTTTCTTTTAGAATTATCTCTATACATTTTTATGTGTACATTATGCTCTTTCATTTTTATGTCCAGACCTAAAAATCCAGATATATCAATGATTAGTAGTCACCAACAGTATACGCGTATAAGACGACTTTGTTAGAATGCCTAATTATATTAATCAGCGTGTTTATACTCTTACTCGGTTTCAATAATTGCCTAAACTCTGAATGTCGAAATCAAAGGACGATGTTCATACCATTGATCATGCCATTTCTGTCATCACACATGTGCTCCACATGACGTCCTATATACATGACCATTGGTTGCCCTCCTAGCTCGATCCTTATCCTTTGTCCAATTGATTTATTAATACTGAAATTAATCTGAATGGTCAACTTGATAAAATAGGCGAAGAAGATTCGTTTATGTCTTTAATTATATATGAAATTTGTATGTGATAATTTGGCAGCAGCTTGAAGCTGTTAGAGTGTTAGTTAGATGTGATGTGATGCGATGACCATTGAGGCATTGACGCACAAATTATGTCAAGTGTCTAAGCAAAGAAACCTTAAAACGGCTACAAAAGGATACTGAATAGTTTACCAACTCGTGAAGGAAAATACGTTGTAATGCGCTGAACTTGCAAAAGATTCATAGACAATATGACATGAATTACCTAGTAACCAACTAACCCAAATAGTTAGCAACCAGCCAATCTGCTTGTCGTATTATCCTTTATTGGTCCCATGATAACCACCTCATTAATCTTTATAAAAACCCAAACATATAGGTTTGAATATAAAAATATACGTTTCTGTTTTGTTGTTGAAATAATTCAAATTAAAGAAAAACATGACTGAAATAGGGTATTAACCAAAATTACCCTTTTGTTTTTTAAATCGTATGAATCTAATTAGAGAGTAAGTCCAATGAAATACTTGAGATAATCCGAAATACTTAACCAAGATTATCGTTGTTTGATATATTAAGCCATGTCTAGTCCTATCGTCAACGGTTGCATATGTTGTCATTGTCTTGTATAAATTGAGAGTATCCTTTTAGTATTAATTCTATGTAATCAGTACTTTATTACTCATGATTCTGCGAGTAGCAAACAAGCTAAAGTAGGCATTTAATCGACTAATTTGAAAAAGTTTGGGCCCCTGAATTAAGTTTCTGTGGTGCGGGAGGAGAGAGAGCAGAGGGTGTTCAATTTTTTTGTTTTCTTGTTTTTGATTGTCATTCAATTCATTAGGGTCTGTATTAATATTCTCTAGGGTTTACGGGAGTTCTATGGTGTTTTGGATTTTGAAAGGGGGTAGAGGTTGAGCGTTGAAGGAGTGAGCTTGAGCTAGAGAGAACTAAGGGGAAGGGATGGGGACCACAGTGGGGAGGAGAGACCGACAAAGAGCATCTTTTGGTACATGGGTTTGCGTCCCACGGGTGCATGCGAAAGAGCAGATCGAAGAAGGAAGGAAGGAAGGAGCAGATCACAATAGCTACTTAGCTAGCACTTGCACTGAGAATTTAATCAGACTGAGAGCAGAAAGATACATAGTCTTTTCGATTTGTATGTTGGGAGCTAGCTAGCTAGGTTTGTGCCGACTGCTGCATGCTGCAGAGAGAGAGAGAGAGAGACAGAGAGAGCTAGTTAATTTTGAGAAGATCGAGTTTGGTTACTGGTTAGTTTGTTTTGTTTGCAGCAAACTCTCCGGCGCTCGTGCAGTGGCGCTTTCGTTGTCTGTAGAGAGAGATTGTCAGCGCCACCCACGCGTCTTTAGCTCTCACTCCCACGCTAGGGTTAGCTGGAATATCTATTATGCGGTCAAACCATGCCTGCTAGCTTCTCCCCGCCTACCCTTACCATACACACACACACCGTCGCTCTCCCTCTAATTTGTCTTTGCTGGCCTTTTTTAGTGCAACTATTCATTTACACATGCATACATGCCTCTCATCGGTCACCATCATCATTTGTGTGCTCCCCCGATCTCTAGCTATAGCTACTGTAGCTAGCTAGCTCTCAAATGCTTATTGGTGCTTCTAGATCTGTTTTTCCCAAAACAGATAGTGTATCATGCGGGACTTAGATATGTACTTCAGGAATTTTTCTTGATTACGTTGTTTATACACACATATTGCGTACTTCTCTAGACAAACTACAAGGAAAACATGTTAGTGAATTATGTATATTTTATGTCATGTAATAAAACACTAATCAAATGATTTGATTGAATGTGTTCCAAGACTCTCCCCAGTCCATTGCTCACTCTCTTAATAGCTCGTAATCAAGATTTATTGGCTGCGTCGAATAAGATTTCTCGGCATCTTTATGTTGATATTGTATTTAGTGTTAAAATACGTCTTTCTAAATGGAAATCTTACATCTATTGCATAATCACTAAGACTCATAATATTATGCGGATATATATGTTAATATATGAAGAATGGATAGCTTAACCTAAATAGTAAAATATGAGACCAAAAAAAAAAAACCTAAATAGTAAATAGCTTAATCAAATTGTAATAAAATTCCAATTAGACTATGAATGTGTATGGTTTAGGTCTTTAACGATGACTAATCATATGTTTGTCCGGGCATGGTCGTTCTAGTTCTTCTGTCACTTCTCTACAAATAAAATGTTATGATGAAGTGCCTGTAAAGTTGCTTTTTCAGTGTTAGGCTTTGTTTCTTTATGACTATGATTGTGTTTTGCTGAACTCCTCTTCTACACCAATGAAAATATCTGTGAATGCACAAAATGAAAGTTGGGGACCCATCGATCTTGTTAATCAAACTTGTCTGGCCATTTCTTTTTTCTTAGATGCGGCCGGGTGCGAGTTATACATCATTCTTTTACAACTTCTTCGATCCTCATTAGTTAGACTACTGCTAGTGCCCTTTACCTTTGCATTTGCAGAGAAGTTCGACTATAACGACTAACCATCTTAATCAGTTATTCTTTTCTTATAAAACAAATTCATCAACAAACCTCAAAGTTATAGAGTAACAAGTATCCAAGTAAGAACTCTTTGGATTTGATTGTTTTATAGTTTAGTAAACTTTTGATATAGTTAATATTACCCTAAGCCAAATGGAACTACACACCCGGTCCAATTAAAATCATTAGGATCTTACCAAAAGGCCAGGTAACCACGAAAGGTACTCATTAAGTACCCAATTGAGGATAACTTAAAGGCATCAAAAGTGTTTCTGACATTTTTTTTTTATGATAAAATTAGAATACATATTGATCATTAGAAGTAAGCCAAGGGTTTAGAAGTACACATACTAATAGTAATACAATACATATCGAAGAGGACTATGACCAAATCAAAACATATCACGCCTATAATTTGACATCAATTTATTTCAAGTTAACATTTCATACAATAATACTAAAAATGGCAACACTTTCAGGTCGAAATAAGATCTATTACTAACATTTTTTTTTTGTGCGCTGATCTTATTTTAATTAGTTAATGCTAAGAAGCTAATTTTCTCTTTATACTTTTTCTTTTTGGTAGAATTCTCTCTTTATTCTTCAAGTATTTACAATGAAGAGTTTAATATTTAAAGTTTATCGTAAAAAATAATTAAATAATATTTTTACATTTAATCCACAATCATTTAATTTAAAAACATAAGCATTATAAATTATAAGTGAGATTTTCTAATTCGACTCTCTTTTATGGACTTCATTTATTATGAAACTAGGGTTTGAGCTAAAGGATCACTAGGTAAATAATTTTGATAAAGGCAACCATTATGGTTATACTTATTTTGGTATGAACATTAATAAAATTGAAGGAAATGGACGCAAAAAAACGGGGGAGCAGACACGTGGCAGGTTACAAAAGCAAGTGGACAATAGACCCAACATTAAGGTTTGTACGTTTGAGATATAAAGATAGAATTTGCATGTGGGTCATGGAAATTTGAAGCCACGCCCTCGCCAAATTTAATGTGCCAGCTCCATATTGTATTATTATCTTTTTATTTATTTTCTTTTTCATCAAAGTGACCGGTTATATTTTATCGAAAATGTTATTGTAGACCTTGGTTTGCCCAAGACTCTTCGATGTTTTACCTAAAGTTGAAGTTAGCCAACTCTATTCGACTTTTCAATTAATGTTCGTCCCCTTTTCGTTTTATGATGAACTGATGAAGCTTTACCATCTAATGCCAAATTCGGTTTGGTCAGTTGGTTAAGTAATATTGATATAGAAAATGAAGAAACATATCACATTTCAACACATAATATCCTCTCAAATATCGCACTAATTGACAACGTGCTCAAACAACTATTTAGTCTATTCCAATATTATTTAGCTCTATATTCATAATTTAATAAGAACGAGTTCATACAATGCATACTACGTTGTACACTTTAATAATCTGACAATAAAATTTTCTTTAACAATTTGCACCAGATATACAGTTGCTACTTATCATACTCGTACTTATCTTTATCTTTATTGTTATTTCGCTATGTCGAAGTAACAGAAGTATAACTTTTTTCTTTTTCTAGCTTTGTAATAGATTGGAATGCGTTGAAATTGAAAGTATAACTTAAAAAGGACTACAAAAGGCTATAGTAATAACAGATCGTAATCAGACCATTTTAACTCAAACCCGTGTTAATGAAAGAGATAGAGAGAGAGAGGAGGGGACCACTCCACCGCCCATAAGCACGCAGTAGTAGTCACACCCAAACCAAACCCATATCCATCCTCACCTCTCTCCTCCTCTCTCTCGCTCGCTCGCTCTCTCTCTCTCTCTCTCTCTCTCTCTATTTCCCATCGATCTAACCCTAACCCAACTCTGACCCCCTCTTTCTACACACCCCAACTGACCAAGATGATCCCCATACCTGTTTTCTAGCTCCTCATCTCTTCTTCTTCTCCCCCAAATCTTCAACAACACGCCCACAGACACACACAAAAGCTTCGCCAACCAAATTGAGAGTGAAGAAACATGGCAATTCAGCTCCAATCCGGTGGGTGACACCAGAAATCTGCTCATTCTCCATCTTTCTGGTGAAGCTAGTTGCAGTAAGCAAGGTGAGGAAGGCAGGAAAGCAAAGCCCAAAAAAAGAGACAGAGTCCCAGAAGTACTAGTTACTCATCCTCTTTGTTTTAATCTTTATTCCCTTTTGCTCCACTTTCTTTTCCTTTTGAAATCTGTACAACCTTCTGAGTATATATCTAGCTTGCAGTAGTACGTCCCCCTCAATTTTCTATTCTGAATTTCTTGGGTTCTGATCACTTCTCTCACAGCTAGGTTCTTTATATTTGAGTAATCAATTAAAAGCATAGAATTATGGACACCCATTCTCTTCCCCCTCCTTTCCACACTAGAGATTTCCAACTCCATCACCAGCAGCAGCAGCAGCAGCATCAGCACCAGCACCACCAGTTCCACCACCAGCAGCAGAACTCCGAAGACGAGCAAACCGGAAGCAGCGGCCTGAACAAGGGAACCAAAAGAGAGCGAGATATCGACAACAACAACGACAGTGGAAATGGTGGTGAAGGCAGCAAAGAGCTGAACATCACTGTTTCCGGCGATGGATCGGAAATGACAAGAAGACCTAGAGGCAGGCCCGCCGGATCCAAAAACAAGCCGAAGCCGCCCATCATCATTACTCGAGATAGTGCTAATGCTCTCCGCACCCATGTCATGGAAATCGCCGATGGGTGCGATATAGTGGAGAGTGTTGCCACCTTTGCTCGCAGGCGCCAAAGAGGCGTCTGCATTATGAGCGGCACGGGGACGGTTACCAACGTGACCCTCAGGCAACCGGCGTCCCCGGGCTCGGTCGTGACTTTACACGGCCGATTTGAGATCTTGTCACTAGCTGGGTCCTTCCTACCACCTCCAGCCCCACCTGCCGCGACTGGGTTGACCATTTATCTGGCAGGCGGCCAAGGGCAGGTGGTAGGAGGAAGTGTTGTTGGGACTCTTTTGGCTTCGGGTCCGGTGGTGATCATGGCTGCCTCGTTTAGCAACGCCGCCTACGAGCGGCTTCCACTGGAGGAGGACGAGGGTGCGATGCCAATGCCGGGAGGGAGTATGGGGTCTCCAACTGCGGTTGGTCAACAGCAGCACCAGCAGCAACAGCAGCAACAACAGCTTTTGGCCGAAGCTGCTAATACGAATGCGCCTCTTTTTCATGGGTTACCTCCCAATCTCCTAAACTCCATGCAATTGCCGGCTGAAGCGGCATACTGGGCTACTGGCCGCCCTCCATTCTAACCATATTGATGTCCTTGAAGGAGAACAAGAAGAAGAAAAAGAAGAAGCTTTTCCAGTTCAAGATGATCATTCACTCCTCATCACACCTGCATCTTACCAAGATGTCACAAGACTATGTAGCTAGCTAGTAGCTAGCAGAATTTGGGTTGTCGAGCATTTTCAGGTTTTAATGTGTTTCCTTCTCTTTTTTTTATTTTTATTTTTTGGGAGTTTGGTTTAGCTAGCATTCGAAACGATGATTTAGGTACGTACCATTTATATGTTTTACATCTTTGATTGAAAACTACTGTGTATATTCATGGATCATTATTCTTGGTGAGAGTTTCATTTTGTGTGTTTGTTATTTAGTGAAGGACAGTAGCCAAGAAGAAGGAACATGACTTTTTCTTATCATTCCAGTTTTCCCTATCCATGAATAAGAAAAAGCTGATCAAGCCCTTGTTCTTATACATTTTAGTACTTAATTTTGTATCAAGAGGATTGAGTTGATCAGTTTCTTCTCCTTTCTGCTAACTTTGAGTTTCTAGCTAGCTCTTACAATTTGCTACTAGTTAACCTGCATTTATGTGATTCTCTGAGATCCCATACGATATTAATTGTTACCTATTATAAATATGTAGCATATTATGGTATAATAATAACTATATATACTGAATACTGATAGAGTAATTATTACTTTGTCTATAAGCTGACCAAGGTTTGGAAGGATATAGAGGGTTTGAAAGTCTCTAGCTAAGTATGTGCGAGAGATGGAAGCAAAGAGGTATGGGCTTATTAGAGTTTCCATGTGTGTTTCTTTCCTTCTTTTAGTTTTAGTTCTAGAGAGAGAGATTTGATCAGAAATATATTGGGATAGGGAGACATGAATATATTTGGGTACTGGTTTACACGTGCATTGCTCTGAAGAAGCTCCTTTCCGAGGCAAACAACATCAACAACAACACTCTTCCATTAAACGCCCACAACTAGCAAGCAGGACTTGGCCGGATCCTCTCTCTCTCTCTCCCTTTCTCGGGTTCAGAGAATGAGAGTTGGGCACCTAGCTTTCTAACCCTTTCTTCCTTCCTAGCTGTGATCTCCTACCCCGACCCTTCTTACACCTTGCTTTGCTTTTCGATCCCCAAGCTTAAAAGCTTACTAGAGTTATCCATTCTTTTTGTTGGGGTCACGCCTAGTTACACTGAACTTTGATTTGTAGTTTATGATATCTTGTCTATAAGAGTAATTTTTGGGTCTATCCAATACATAATAGTGATAATATGTTAATATAGTTTTGAAGCTTCAAACAACTTAAATTTCAATGTTATTAATATATATATATATATATATATATATATATTTTAAATCGAATCAAGTTACTAAATTAGTTAAAATTGTTCGTTAATGTTACACAACTAGGAAAATTAGGATTTTTGAAGAATTAGATATGCAATCGAGAAAGGTTATTAGAAAAATTAAGGGAATAACTTCAACTGAACCAATAGACCACAAATTCGACAATAGGGTTTCAGAATTTTAGAACAATTTTTTTCTTTTCAAATGAATTTTCTTGCTTTTTTTTACTTTCAAAACAGTTTAAACAGAAATGAGGCTTTTCAGGATTTGGCAAGTTGGAAGGTGTTATGAGGACACTCGTGAAATGCAATGATATGCCGATTTTTCTTCAAATTCTTCTATACCATAAGCTTACCATTCCTAGAACATGGTTTCAGAAAGTGTTCCAATTGATAGAGCACCAAAACCACAAACAATTTTATTTAATTTTTTATTTTTTTTTACTTTGAAAAATAGTAAAACAAAATATGTCTTTATTTTTGAATTCCGTAAAGTTGAGAAGTTTTTATAATTTATTATTTGAAGGTGAAAATTTTGGTGAGAAAATAAGAACATACAATTTTGAGAAAAAATCATGTGCTATAAATCTATAATAAATGTCCACAGTTTGAATCATGGCCTCGGGTCTGTCTTTTTTTTTTTTTTTTTGGTAAGAAAGTTATGGGATCTTGCTTCTACTAAATTGGGGTATTAAATTTTCATTTTTCTTTTTCACCTATAAAATAAATAAAACAGTTACTTAACTTAAAAATTAGAGTATTAGGATAACACCAATGACTAAAAAGGTCATGTAACATGAAGCATCAATACATCCAGTGCCCTGTAGAAGTTACATTGCATTCTCTAGCGATTAGTTTATGCATGGACCCTGCTTGGATGGTGATATAAAAGTAGAAGAAAAACAGCCTACCTAATGAAAACCAATCCTATGTAGATGTTGAATTCAGTTTTGAATAAACTGAACATAAATGCGTTAGTGAATCTCTTGATCTTTTACTTTCGTTCTCAGCTCAATTGCTTCTTCCACTCTTTGATTTACTTCATGATTGCTAAATGCCTAAATGTGTAATTGCTGATGGTATATTGCTTAGACTTTGGCTGACATTTGCTTCAGAATGCCGAGGCTTATAGCAATTGGGTTTGTCTTGTTCGATGTGGCTTATAGTTGAATTTGATACACCCATTGTGCCAATAAAAAATCTGCCTCTTGTGCAGGCGCCGAGGAAGTAGGAACCTTAATTTCCTACATTCATAGGGAAAGTGTCTCGAAATTCTTTGTTTAAATACAAAAAGCCTTCGTCTTGGAATTGTGTCTGTATGTTTGTGATTGTAGGTACGTTAAAGTGATGAGTCCTAATTTCCAGGATGGTATTCAGAGGTTGTCGAAGTTTCAGCACGGGAGGCAAGGCAATTATAGTTTATTTACAAAGAGATGCCAAAAAATTAGTTTGTTTCCCTATTTGTTTCATATACAAATCGATGTACAAAGCACAAACTAATTTGAAGCACTGATGGAGTAATTCACTTAAAACATAATCTATCAATAATAATGATAAGGAGATTAGGGTTTTTGTGTAGACTTTAACTAAACCTTAGGACTAAATAAAGGCATACTGACTAAGATGGTGACTTCCTCAGGAACAAGATCATAGAACTTCAGTTGCAAGCATTCCTTTTTGTTTGTGCTGCAAGAATCATACCTCATGCTTGAGATTACTCTAGGCTAATACTTTCTGTGCAGCCTCCACACTTTCATATCAAGTTCTCTTATTCCACAACTCGTTAATTATCTATTCGCAGCCGCCTCAGTTCACCTTGGAAGGTGGGGCTAGAAGTTAGTGTTCGAAATGCAAGAGTTCTTATGTCTTCGCGTGAACAGTCTCGGGAAATGCGAACAAGCTCCCACAAGGCACCACCACTGATCATGTCTTTTGCATTTGTTTCTGAAAAATAGTGAATTCTACATTTTTCAGCAAACTTTCTACAGAGGGTTAGCTTTTTCATTGTGCGATAATCAGAAAGAGGAAGGAAAGCTTACCATGTTGCGCTAAGTGGCATAGTGCTAGCTCAATGTGGCGCCTGATTGGTGAGGCTTCATTATTAGCATTCTGTACAATCCATGAAAGTGCACCGTCCTCGATCAAAAGAGATCTTCCATTTTTGGTCCCTAAAGTTAAATAACCACATTAGTTCAGTCTAAAGGATGATTAAACTGTATATGTTTCAATGCAATAATTCTTCAATAATATTTGATAAGCACAGAATACATTTGAAGACAACCACAAGAAGACCTTTCTGATAGTCTTTTACCTTGTGTAGATGCCCTAGACTCGCATTTTGCGAAATTTGCAATCCCACGAGCAACTTGTGCAAGAACATCTGGATGCCCACATCTGACCATTCCTAGCAATGCCTTAATTCCACCTTCAGCCCTTAGCTTGCTCTGTAATTTATCTGAACAATGGAATTTCATTGGTGTTAGTGACAGCAGAATATACTGACATAAATTGGTTTTTATCTGGAAAGTAGATAAAGAAACACCCTGCTGAAAATGATGGAGATCCTCCTTTTAGCATTTGATGTGATTAAGGATATGATTAGGGAATTGAGCTGATTACGGCTTTGAACCATTTGATAAAGAGAATTTGGGATTTAATTCATGAAAATACTTGTAATTGAATTAGCAAGGGATCTTATTAAGTTTGATTGTTTGACAGGCCTCATAATTGCCATGATGTAATTTTCTTCAGACTGGGGCATAATAGTTTAAAATGAAATCCCAGCTTCTCTCTAGTTCTTCTCCACTATCCGCTCCCTCTGTCTCTTCTTTTCTCCCTCTTCTATTATCTCTAGAGAAATAGTTCTTTTTTTGTAGTGAACCAGACACAGTATTTAGCAAAATGACAACAGCTACAAGCGTGAAGAAAGTTGCTCACGATAGAAACATGATCAACAAATCTAATTCTGTTGCAGCCTGTACTGTAACTTCAATGTTGCTAAAAGTTTGCTTCCTACAATCTCATTTAATTCTAAGTAGGAATAAGGTTTCATAAGATTTACTTGAACTCATTTAGAACTTCTTGCAACTTGGTGTCATCTAGAATGAACAGAAGTTGAAGAAATGAACTTCAAAGAGGTCAGAAAGTTTACCATTTCCGCAAAGATTAGCAATGGCCCCAGCAACCATTCGAAGGGTTTGTGGATCTTCACCGTTGGCTGCTGTCATAGATAACAAACTAATTCCCCCTTGATTCATTATCAGCTCCTGGTTGGTTTCTGAGTTCAAAGCCAAATTAACGAGCTGACTTTAATTGTTAGCCAATATTTGCAATATCTATGAAGAATCATGAATTAGGGACCAATATTTTTACCGTTCATTGCTAAATTTGCAATGGCACCTGCCGCTACTCTATGTATGGTTTCATCGTCAGAGGTTTTGAGCAACATCAACAAGGATGTGAGACCACCAGCTTCTACAATTTTCTCCTGATTTGCTTCTGCAAATTATGGGGGAGCAGGTATTATTGCTTGCTACGCAGTAGCCTTAACTATAGTGATGCTATGAAGTGATCATAGTAGATCTGGAGATCGAGCTTTATTCAACATGGAAACTAATAAGAAATCGACATATAGAACCGGTTCAACAGCAAAATATTATGACCCAAAATATATTACAAGGGAAGAGGGACCCAATTTTTGTACACAGCATTAGAGCAAATATAGATAACAGATGAACTCAGTTTCACCACACAAAATAATTTATCAATCTTCACCTATCTTTTCATATAACCAATACTTGGCCTTTACCAAGGACTAGTAACTGCTAGTTGGACCATGAAACAGAACATAGATCTTTAACTTTTACATAGCCAAGCTATTGATGTTCGCAAAATGAATTTTTTTATTCCAATATAATTGGCATCAATTATTCTTAGGCCAATTGATCATGACTTAAGCCAAAATCCCTGTAGCATCTTCAATAGTCACTATGTTTAACACCATATTTGGAAGAAGAGAAAGATCTTAGAAATCAATTGTGCTAGTTTTTTAATCCTCTTTTCTCCCAGATATATCACAAAAATCTTCTGGTATTGAGTGGTCCTTTAAAACTAAATGCTATGCTACTTCAAGCATAAAACACATACTTCTACATATGCAATCACTCTGTAGTCTCCACATCTGAAGAGATATTCTAAAAAAGAAATTAAGCATTATGCCATGGGTAATATATATCAGTAACATGCTGGTACATTGATTTGGAGAACTTCAGAATATAAGCATGTAATATGGCAGTAGCAAGGCAAGAAAGATAAAACGAGGTAAAGAAATGAAATCACCTTCAGCAGCAAGATTTGCTACAACTTTAACAGCATGGATTCGCACATCATTGTCTTCAGCTTCAAGTAATGACAAGATCTTTTGCAATCCCACTAATAGTTTTATTTACCATTAGTATTAGATAAACAAACGAAAAACAAGAGAATAAATTGATGAATGTTATACAATATATCATCAAGTGAAAATAAGCGAGCACTAGAGCAACTGCAACCTTGTTCGAAAATTTTTGCTATTGAGGCTTTGTCCTCATTTCCTGATTCCTTTAGCTGTAGATGCCTAACTTGAGTCATGAGGGAGTCAAGGCCACCAACTTTTCCAAGCCCACTCCTATCAAGTTGTCTACTTGTCTGCAAGAGCATATGTGTTAATGCACATTTCAAGACTCTGGAAACCATGGAATTGCATGAAATGGGGCTATTTAATACCCGATGAAATAAATATAATAATACGAAAAGGCAGAGGAATTGATTGTCCCTGTTCATATGCGGAGTGCTGGTTCCATTTCAAAATGTTCAAGTCTCCAGCATTACAAATTTTGTTAGAGTTGACTGTTTCAAAAGTTCAGATTCATGTTCTTGGAAACATAAACCTCTAGTACTATGGATATGGAGTATTAATACTTATGGACATGTTCACACTTTGTGATTAAAGAAATTGCAAATCCAAGTAATTTGGGGAATTGAAACTAATTTAGACCACATTCCCAAATTTCCTTGTATACCTACACCATTACTACACTATTCAGATTGTCCACAGATATGGCCTCATTGCCTTTCTAAACCCCTTCCAAAGATTTTACATCCCTTAGCCTGCCTGGCCAGCACTGCAGAAATTCAAGGCAAGGCTTGTTGCACTAGTTACACTAAGCCACTCAGGCACGTCTCTCTAAAAGATGTCACCCCATTTTGAGCTAGAGTGTTTGCTGATGGCATACATCCCTCATGGTTAGTCAAACCACACCAGTCACCACACATGATCATATTTTTATCATTCACACCAGCACTATCAAGAGAAAAGAAGGATACTAATAACTATAATCTTCTTTTCTGACCAGGGGATGATACTCTAACTAAACACTGCCTTGGAAGAAAAGGGGAGTTGGACTATTACTTTCTGAAGAGGTAATATTTTTCGTTTTTTAATTACCAACTGGTAGTATTAAACAATTATTGGTGTTTTTGGTCCTAATTACATCCATAAAAATTTAAAATTCCTATGGCAGAAAAACAAATTCAATGAAAGTTAGAACAATCCGGAAATAGATGATTCCCAACAAGATTTAAAACTCTACATATAGCATACCTCATCAGCATCAAAGCTCAGTTGCAACAATTGACTGTGAAGTGTTGCTATTTCTCCTTCAAGTTTCTCCTTCTGATGTGCCTCATCTTCCAGCATCTTACGAAGCTTTAAGATCTCTGAATTTCCAGCTGCCTACCACATCAAAAGAATTTTTCTATGTAACATCCGCAAGATTTCAAAGATCGATTCAATGATATGATATCAGAATCATTAAACTGGTGATAAAACGCACCTCTGACCTTTTCCATTGAGTCAGTTGACTCTTCAGATTACTAGTTTCCTCTTCAGCAGCCTTCCTAAGACTTGCCTCTCGCTGGAGCAACTTTCTTAAGTCATCAATTTCCTCAACATGCAACCTGCAAATCTATGTATAATAAAATTGTTAGGAATACTCCTCAACACAACATATAATGGAAAACAAGAGCCAAAAAATCAAACTGGCAGCAGTAATAAGAAAATATATCATCTCAATCAAGGGACCACTACTTGATCTGTGGGAGAAGCTTAATGTGAAAGGCAGCTGGAAACCAAGATAAATTAATGCTTAAAATGACAGAGAAAAAAAAGCGAGCAATCTTCATAAGACACACAACGTATTCCAATCACCAACTGTCCATAGCATTTGACTTTTGACCTTGATAAAATGCATGATGATATGTTACTTCCCGGCATGCAATAGATAAAAAATTCAAGAACATCTTTAGAGCCACAAATAGAAGAAATTCATGTGGGTGAGTACCGACAATACCCATACCCTCCCAGTGACAAACTTTTACATATCAGCGGATGGTGTAGCAAGTATTATCCACAGAAGGTGTTGCCGGTAGTACCTGTACCCGGCCTACCGGGTAACCTGTTTGCCTTCTTTTGAACTGTTTATACCTTTTTTTTACTAATATATACGTACATATATAAAGCACCAAGTTGATTATTCTTTTACTGCAGTTTTTCTTCCCAGAATTCTGCAAACCCATATGGATGGATAATTGAAAATCAACGATCATTGCTAAGTGAACCGGCGGCATTCAAAAAAGATCTACTCATTGATTTACCCACTTTTCTCATTTAAACAGGAAAATAACAGTGAGAGAGAAGTATAAATATAATAGATCCTCAACCTGATTAATCAATTCACAATCCATAGAAGATAAGAAATTTCAACTACAAGGCAGAAACTCATGTGAAACACAAACAATTCACTATGACACTGCTATCACAAAGAGCACAAAACAAGAGCAAAGTGGAGGATTATACCTCTTTGCTCGATGTCACATTAGATTTATCGTCCTTGGGTCCATTTGAGACTTTTTCAAAGTCATGCTTTGGCTGATTCATCACCAACTGCTCTTCAAGCTTTTTTATTGATTCCATATAGTCTTTCTGATATTTCAATCTTTCCTTCTACATGGGAGAAATACAAGGAGTTCAACAAGCATAAACAATTTACACAATCCCGGTAAGCAGGACAAAATATATAATTTTTTCTTCCTTTCCTTAAAAAACTTATATGAGCCACAGAACAATGTTGAAACATTTTTAACTGTGTGTCCGTGCGAATGCCTTTCCAGATATTGAAACAAAAACTTGCCTCCAGTGCATCTGCATAGTTCTTTTCAACCTCTGAGATCTGATTTTGTGCTTCCGTGGCTATTCTTTCAATCTCATCCTCAAATGCTTTCTGCTGTCTTTCATGTTCTGCAATGAGTTTGTCTAATTGTATATCTAGCCTTCTAGACAAACTTTTGTAGTCAAATTCCTCCTTCAATTTCAACATATTTTCCACTTTCATAGCCTGAGTGAACACAAAATTTCAGTAAATAATAGTATTTTTTTTTTTAGAGGAGTCTTCAAAATAATAGTTATGCATCAATGAAAAGACTATTAGATTGCTAAATAATGCCAGCAGAATTTTACAAAAGGTTACTACTAACTATTCCAGAGAGGCAAAATGAAACTCTTAAAAAAAAAAAAGGAAAGTGATCTGGAAACCCACCCGCTGTCCAAACATAATAGTACTAGCCGTCTCTCCTCGATGACGTGGAGATGGACCGATAGTAACGACCAGTGAAGTTCTTGCTGTGCCTGTTAAAATTTACTGGTATCAGGCATCTATGTTGAAATGTCAAAAACGTAGAGAGAAATTTCTTTATTTATCAGTAAAAATTAGCTTGCAAAGTGACATGGGAGACAACACTTTATTTTATTTACTTTTAGCAAACAAACAATTTTTAAAATATAGGGGCTTCTAAATTTTTTTTTTTTAAAAAACAATCCACCCTACTGGGCAAGATGTGGGTGTCCCAAATCAAACAATCTTTCAACCTACATATGACTTCAAAACAGGAATCATCAACTATTTGAGAAGGCCAAAGAATACACTCAAGCTAGCCACTCAAAACTTTCAAAAGTATACACAGAATGGAGACATATCCTGATATAATCCAGTAAAATATGAAGATGAAACATCCCATCTTACCTCCAAATGAATCCCGAAGCAATCTTGTAAGTTTTGAATCTCGAACAGGAATATGTGCACTGTTCTCTGCCAATGCATTGATGCACTTTCCCAGTGCACTTAACGAAAGATTGATTGATTTGGCTTCCTCTAGTGTATGTCCTTCACTTCCTGGCATACAACAAAGATCAACAAAAAGAACAAATGAGACCTCCCCCCACTCAGTCCTTCTATAAAGCTATCTCTTTTTTTTTTTTCCCCTAAAGTTATCTCAATTTTCTGAGATAATTAATGCAGGAATTTAGAGAGATCTATCTTTCCTCCGGTATAGGTTACTGTAACAGGAAATAGCAAAAGAAAATTAGGAAACAATTCTAATATATTCACTGGATGCACACACCTGATTTGTCGATACGCTCTGAACCAGCAAGATCCACCACAATTAATTTGCTCTTTCGAACAACAGGAGGCTTCAGACTTTTAACAGTGTGGGAGTTGTTGACATTTTGGCTTGAAAGAGCCGAATCTCTTCCCTTTACGGACTTTTTTACTTGTACCTGTAGCATTTGAAATCTTCCTTTTATAATTAGCATAAAACATGTCACTTAATGCTTAAATATTATCAGCTTTGAAAATCTTCAGTAACCATTCACTTTTAAACACATAAGCCTCGTAAAAAGAGAAATATAGATTATTTACCATCAGAATAGCATGGCTACGAGAAGACTCAGTATTCAGTTTTGTATTGGTAGCAAAGCGGTGAGCTTCCCCTAATCTTAGTAGTTCCACAAAACTCTTGTGGTCCCTGATTTCAACTAGGCTTGCCCCTGGTAGTGAGACATCACCAGTTTTGGGGTCTTCCACTATAGAAATGCTATCATTTGCAGGATCAAGTAGGTCATGTATGGTTTCCATGTAAAGCTGACATGTAGAGAACCAGAATGAGAAGCATAGTCATCAGTTACATCGTAGTCATTAGTTTCATCAGTGAAAATATTGAATAAAACTCGTAACAAATCAATAATATAATGCTATTAAGGAAATGACTAACACCAGCTTGAGAGTTCAACAACCTGCAGATACGAGACTGACAAAGAATCAGACTCCAGAGATACATCTGCTAAAATATCCTCCATGGCACGGACCATTATTCCACGAGCAGCAGTATCCTCCTCTCCAAGTCGTCCAAGTGTATACGTCTTTCCTGTACCAGTCTGGCCATATGCCATGACTGTCCCATTATAACCTTCCAGAACACTCTGGTGAAGGAAATTACAAGATGACATGTCACTTGAAGGAAATTCCACAAAATATAGAAGCAAATGGAAAACCTCCGCATCCATACGAATAGGAATACGTGATTATATATTTCATATGAAAGGAATGGAAAGAAATTAGAATATAAAGGAACTGTAGGCCGAAATCTGAGCAAAGTTTGATCTAAGGAATATAGTTCTAATGCACTATCCTAACTCGAAATCCCTAGCCAAAAAGTTGGCAATTGGCTTCTATGGACCTACTTATGTACTGGATTCAGAGATCACAATCCCCTTAGTCCTTGGCAGAGAAGACACAAACTGGGCAAGTTGCATACCAGCCATGACAATTTTTGAAACCTAGTTCTACCAGCTAGGGTATAGTGCACATGGCAATTGAATCCAAACCTATGTACATAACTTGGACAAAGATGCAAAACTATGAGGAACATGTACATAAAAAAAAAAAAAAAAAAAACAGTATATTATTTGGAACCTTTGAACAAAGTCAATAGACCAAACTTCTAGGAAGACTTTTACTTCGATTAAGGATCCAAAATTATCAACTTGTAACAGATGAATCTAAAAGTAAAAGCTGGAAACTGAAGCTTTATGTATATGCACCTCCACAACAGGCTTTGCCACTACTTCATAAACACGCTTTTGTGATGCAAACTCTGTGAGAACTTCATCGAACTCATAAGTATCCAAGTCCCAATTGTTTCTCCGAAGTTTCAACCTTTTAAGCTGAAACAGAACACAAAATGATTAAATTGTGCGGACCATGAAAGCGGATAGTAATAATAGGAAGATAGTTAGCTATCAATAAATCAAGTGTTAGTAGGTACCTCTGGCTGTAATTCTACAATATCAGCAAAATCAGCATCTGAGATCATTTCATCAGAGTTACGTGGCCGCAATCTCACAGCTACTCTGACTCTTCCAGGAACTATACCCAAGAAAAGCAAATTCAAATGAACAGATATAAATTTAACATTTCAAAAACTTAAAATATGGGATAGTAAAAGGAATTCAGGGAACAATTGCTCAGATCCCAGTGATTTGAATAAATATACAGTTAGGCAAAAGTGATGCAAGATGCAAGTGAAACAGGAAGACTACCAATTACCATGACAATTACTTTCTCCAACAAAGATTAAAAACTACCCACTAGTCTGGCATTCAACTCTACCAATTATTTTGACATGAATCCTATATACAACATAAGTTTAAAGAAAAGAGGCTGAAGTCTTCCACACAGAGTAGCAAGAAATCAAAGCCTCATTAATAACTCCCCAAGCTCTTTCCCGAACCATATTCATGTCGAAAACCATTTTCAAAGGCATGTTCTTACACGATTAACTTGATTTTGCAGACTCCATATCAATTCAACTTCAAAACCAAAAATTTCGATGCATCCCAACTCACAATTCTTACGACACAAATTCTCCCTAAATCGAAATGCATTGGAACTTGAACCAAAAACATGGAATACTTATCCATCCCCAGAAAAGAATACCACATTATTGCCTATAATAGTCAAAGAGTACCATAGTTTCTGGCAATAATAGTATTTCTCTTTTCTTCACAGGCAAACATTCCTACAAACATTTCAAACCCAAAACCACCAGCAAAAACAGTAAACAAGTCACCAACATCTCAACCACAAAATGCTTGAACCCAGAAACAAAAACCCACCTCCAGTATTATCCTTAGAGGCAGCTCCAGCAGCACCACCACCGCCAATAGAGCCAGTGCTGTTCCGGCGAGGAGGGAGCAAAGGCTTGGACTTTACAGCAGACTTGGGGTTGGAATTGACAGAAACAGGCCTATCCACCTTGAAAGAGCTTCTCTGAGCAGTGGCATCTCGGTAATTACACCCGCCTGAAGCGGCCATTGCACCCAGAAATGAAGCTTCAAAATGGGTTCAAAAAGCAGGAGTCTTTGGACGGTTCGGGGTAAACCCAGAAAAACCCAAGTCTCTGTTTTGGGAATTGAGAAAGACCCAGGTGGTGTTTCTTTTCTCTCCAAGTCACAGATAAATGCAGGCGTAGCAGTACACACTGGTAGCAATAGGCGTAGTACTAGTACTTGGTGGGTCTTTCTAGTTTCAAGTGGTAGTGGGATTAATCGTGTGGGATGTGACTCAGATAAATCCGGGTCTGTTTGATTTTGCTTTGCTTCCTCAATCGAAGCTTTGGAGAGAGAGAGAGAGAGAGAGAGAGAGAGCGAGTTTTTGACTTGGTTTACTTTTGTTTAAAGCGAGAGAGTGATGGTCCGTCGCAGCTTAGTAGGTCCCCATTTCGCTTATTGGCTTTGGGTCTAAGGCTGAAAGTACGACCATACCCCTCTGGGTTTAGGGAGTCTTTTTCTCTTGGAAAGTTTCTTGGTTCTGACTTCTTACTATAAATAAGAGTAGGGGCAGTTCGGGCAGTCCCCATTGGTTGGTGCCTTGTATCAATGTTTTGTTCTCACAATTATATTATTCATGCATCATTTCTAAATCTTCCAAGGATTTCTTTGGTGAGCTATGGTGTCAAATTCTGTGCTATAATGTTTTAAGTTTGATGCTTACTGAGTGATTTAATGATCTACTACGTCATGGTATGGTTTTGTTATATAGGATTCATAAGAGATATAGTGATTCAATCACTTGTTTATTTTGGTATGTTACGGCACATGAAATGCTAGCATGATTTTGTTTAAAGACTACATATAAATTGTAGTGATTCAGTCACAAAAATGACTTTGCATCTCCTCCAAACAAGAGGGCAAAATCATAACTTCAATCCTTAATGAATAGTATGAACAGTGTTACCAACTTTAGTATATAGTATAATTTATTGTCATTAATCATTTAAACTTTCGGAACATTCTTGCTTTCAAATCAAATTGTGACGTGACATGAATCAAAGTAATTAACATGTAGGAAAAAGTTTAATGTTTAATTAATTTCTCAACTCTTTTCTATTAGTCATGCAGTTGAAGCTACATGTTTGTTTAATACATGTCCCATCACTATTCTTGGACTAGTAGGATTACTATATAGAATACACTACTAATTGCACCGATCAAATTATCTTGAAAGGGGCAAATATTACAGAAAGTGATAGAACCATTAGTTAAGCAATTAATAATTTTCTATGATAGATTTCCAGATGATGATTAAACAATGGCCCCATTTTAGAACACAATTGAATTCTGGGGTACCTAGAATATGTATGCATTCATTCACTTGAAGCTTGATAAATGGCGCCATCTGAGTTGAAAAACTTAAAAAAAAAAGGTACGGAATTGGCAATGAAGGAGCACAAAACTGATTAGCAAAATGATGATCGAGGGCCCAAAAAGCAGAGAGAAAGAGAGGTCGAGCTTTTGCAAGAAAGACATCAAACTGAGCAAAAGAAAGGCTCCTTGAAAATGGTCTACTTTGATGAACAAGTTTTTGAATTTTAGTGGTGCCAAAAAGAGCATTAACCCATTTGAATGCTCCAACTTTGTTAATAGAACAACACTCCTGAAATCAAAGCTTTCGTGTACCCTAGCTTTTGTGGCAAGGGACCTTCTAATCTCTGCTTTTGGGAAAAAAATTAAAACGGTCCCCATGACCTTCTACAAAGGAACCTTGACTTCTACTTATTTTCTTGGAGTTCAATGATGGAATTGGTAGGGACGTGAAAAGACTCAGAATCTTTCTGATCCTGTACATAAAGCAAATGGAGTGTTCATCCATAAGCTGTTAGAAGTAGTGTACAATATGAAGAAGATAAACATTGTGATTTCTTGTTTTTTGATCTGATACTCATTCATTCTGATATGGAGTGAACTTGCAGGCATGCAGCAGCCTCTCTCTCTCTCTCTCTCTCTCTCTCTCTCTCTCTCTCTCTCTCTCTCTCTCTCTCTCTTTATATATATATATATATATATATATAAGACGGTAGGCTTTCCTTTTTTATTTTCTTGTTTTTACGAAAGCCTGATTATTTAAAATATGATCCAAATACATTAGTCAACAAACACTCATGAAGAGACTCCGGATAATTTTTTAACTAGAAGTAAGAACTATATAATAATATAGTAGAGTATGTTGCCAAAAGCAATAAACATTAGTGCAAATGAAGAACGTTCATTGCATTAGTTATAAATCGGAGGATCAGTAGATGCCTAACCGGAGTTAAATGCGCGGTGACAAATGAGTGGGTCAGCTTCATCATTCTGCAGCTGATTGGAAACCTTATTCATCAATATCTTTCAAAGTAATGGTCAGAAGTTGCTCTCTCAGCCTCACCTACCTAAATTAAAGTTTGAAGCGAAGAATAAGTGTGTGATTTTACACTTGAACGTTGCTCCACCATTCAAGTAGTTTACATGTCTATTGTGCAGGGGCCTCCATTGACTGAGCTAAATTGCTTTGAAGAAAAAGAAGCTAAGATTTGCAGAGCAATAAAGCTCCTTTGAAAGTGAAACACACGCACCGTGTGGTAGCCGCCGAAACGCCAGAACGCATTATTGATCTGTATCTGAAAATTAGCTAGAACAGCAATGATATAGGAGGGAGATTTAAGTTCATATAACTATTAGGAAAATTTTAACATGCAATCCCAATAGCAACCAAACTATTTATTAGTACCGATAAATTCTTTTTTATTAAAAATAGAGAGACATTGTCATTGTTTCACAATATTATCTAATATGATATCAAAACTTTATTTTTAACTTATAAGTTTTCGGAGACAAGAGATAAAGACTAGACATTTTATTGACTCTTTCTAGTGTAGAGCATCATAACACGTTAACGAGTGTTAAGTATGACACACATTCTTTGCTAACATCTTCACATTCAATCGTGGTCACTATCCAAGGACCAAAGCAACACTAAATAATGGTCCAAGGAGATGATTAATGCTTCATGGGTGTACACATGAATTTCACATTGGGTGGCCGGTTCTTGGCATAAAGTGATAGGTTTTAAATCTTTTTAGTTCTAAAAGGGTTAGTGGCCTTGGAGAAAAAGGAGAAAAGCATTCATAGTATGATGCAGAATTTCACCAATAGCCAACTATAGCATCTAAAACACATTTTGTGAGAGAAGATAAGAGGGAGGACCCTGCTAGCTAAAGCTTAGCTGCTCCACCACCGCGGCAGGCCTTTAGGCACACCTCTGTGCTTGAATAGGACTGGTGAGAGAGGTCATGAGCTTAAAGGCTTACACAGTTGCACGGCCAGAAACTCACATGAACTGTTAGCGACACATAAATGTTGCTCCACACTCTTACTTTATGGCTTGACTAGAAGCAATTCTCGTGATCTAATTAGACATATGTAATATTGTAGTGGATACATTCATTTCTTTATTGAGAACAATAAATGGCGATCCATTGGTGCAAACTAGCATTTGCAGTCTACCAAACTAACCAAACACAGCAGCACAGAATTAAACAAAACAAAAAAGTAGAACTGATCATTTGCGTGCATTATTGATCAATAATTGATACCACGAGGTCAATCGATGATGCCGTCGGAGTTTTCAAAATTGGCAATAAACACAGTAGGACTATTTTGTAGCAAACGTTCTATATCTCTTTATACTTTTTTTTTTTTTTTTTTCAGAACAAGAGGGAGGAACGGTACTCAATTTCAAGTTTCAACACTACATGCATGAATCATATTGATAAAAAAACCATGGCAAACAATTACAGCACCACTCAACGAAGAAAGCCTAGCTAGACCATAAACTACCATTCTCATCTAAATTCTAAAGAATTGATGCTAACACGGTGACACCTGACCGTGAGACTCTCCAACATTTTGTCATAGAACAGAGGAATGCCACCATCAAATGCAAATAATCAAAATCGAAATTATATTCAGTTTTTGGCACTGGCAAAATCCTGGTTCTTGCTGCATGCCCACAAACTGACTACTATTGTTCATTTTGTAAATCTGCGCTTCTTCCTCAACATGTAAACCTTACTGCCCTGATGAAGAAATGCTTTCTTTCCTTTGGTACCTAACTCAAGCGAAAATAGGAAGAGATTTGTCTGTTCTGTAGAAACTTCAAAGCTTCTCGGAGCGTTCTTCAGTTGATCTGTAAATACGATATGCAGCAAAACACATTGTGGCGTTGCCTATAACTGTCAAGGCTGCTTGAAGAGCCACCAACACCTACAACTCATGGATGAGAAACAAAATGTTACTGTAGATATTGTGGCAAAACTCAACTCCTATCTTAATTCAAGGGACAAATTCATAACAGTCTTAGCTATCAGTTGTTGCAGCTTATGATCATGATCAGCAATCTGTTCCGTGTTTCAACTATTTCATTTCCTTTTACAAATCTCATATAAAAACATGGAAAACGACCGTTCTTCTTACCTCAAGAGACTCGGAGTTATAGAAGAAATGCCAAGTGCATGCGCAGAATGCTCCACCAAGAAGGGGAACCTGCACCAACCAGAGTCAATCACTAAAACTTAATCACAAAGACAGTAGGCATTGAAATAGTAATAAAACTAGAAAGCAAGGTCTACATAAAGTTCCTCCACCAACCCATCTTTTCTAAGGGGTATTTTCAAAACTTGCAAACCCAGCTTGCAACTTATGGCTAAATCAAAATCCACAATCTAATCGAAATTAAAAAAGATCGATCGCAAGTTAAAAGCCATGTTCACTAAAACCTAATCCTTTTTACAAGGTTCTTTAACAATAGGGTAGAATTTTGTGGATTATTAGCTCTAAATTTCTAGTCTATTGGGACATTGTCGTCTAAACAATTCAGGAACAGTCCATCTATTGTTCTGTTCTTAATTGGTCCAACACTGATTTGGTTAGCTAAAAAAGTACATCACAGTCAAGTTATGTAATGCTCCTCCGTTCAACTATTGAACCACTGATCGCTCCAATTTGCAACAATTTGTAAAAACTGAAGAGATTATAACTCACCATACCCCAAGTCAGTCCTTTCCAGGATTCGAACCCGGACTTCTCACCATACTGCCACACCAATACCATTGCTGTAATCCTTGCAACAATAAAAACTGACAATCAAATTCAGCAACCAATAGTGTAAAACGTAATGCCCAATAGGATCAGAGAAATGCTCACCATTCAACGACACTGGACACGTGTATGGCCCATGTGGGCAGGGAGAGGGCATTGGCAGGTTCACTGAGCTGCAGAGAATCCAGTAACGGTAGCTCAGCGGCTGAGGCGGGTGCCATAACGGTCAGGGACAGGGTCAGGCCCGCCCCGAGTAGACTACCCACCATGGTTTTCGGGTTACCATTTTGACAGGTGGACTTTGAGAGTTGGGTGTGGGGTTTTGGGTGTGTAGGGAAGGTTGGAGGGAAATGGGGTTTAGGGAGGTGCAGTAAGGAGTTCATTGCCATGGTGGGTGTTGGGTTTCGTTTCAAGATTTTCAGAGAAGCTTTGGAAGCCGGAGAGTGAGGGTACAACAGAAATTTGATCAGAGATTGGAGGACTTGTTGGTAAATATGTTTTGGATA
Source organism: Rosa persica (assembly GCA_025331145.1). NCBI lineage: Eukaryota > Viridiplantae > Streptophyta > Magnoliopsida > Rosales > Rosaceae > Rosa > Rosa persica. The sequence continues at coordinate 13,927,357 of WFKR01000007.1, read as the reverse complement.
AGGCACCTTCTTCTTCGTGCTTCAGGTACCTCGATGGTTTCTTCTTTTGTTTGGAACTGCATTTGAATTGGAATGAATCAAATGGATACGCAACTGCTATTGCAACTAGGAGCGATAAGAGAAATGTGTCATAGCTTTAAGCCAATGATATTGTTGAAAAAGTAGATAAACAATTTGTAGAAAATTTTCTGGGATATTTCATCAGAGAGTCGCATACATAGACCAAAACAGATATACAAGATGGAGTGAAGAAATTTTTTTCAATCACTCCTAATATATGGACAATATCAAGAAATTTTTTTATATTAATTTAAGGACAAGACACAAATCTATTATATTTACTCTATCATCGTTGTGCACAACAGAACAAGACTTATATACAAGATAATGCACAACAACAATAAATATACACAAAATAAAAGACTTAATATTATGAAACTTCTAATAGATATGAGGAAAATACAGAGAAGTCATTAGTGAGCTTATTAATAGAGATAGTTTTTAGTTAGACGGTTGAACTAAATAATTTTGTTCAATCGACTAAAAGTGAATTAATCTTATATAAATTTATAAGAAATAATAGTATATTCGGTTTTTCATTTATAAAGTATGAACATTTTAAGTATGATATCTTTTGATACTAAAATGTAATTGGTGGGTCAGACATGTCACGTAACATGAACACTCTACGATATATATACATCTGGAGAACGGTATGGAAGCGTAATAGACCCACATAACATTACCGAACGAAACGATAACAGATCAACAGTCTACATTTGCTTCGAAGACGGTAGTGGTGTATAGGTGGAAAAGATTCCACAAGATATTTTGTGTAGAAATGTGTAGATAAGTGAAGAGTTATCACCTTAACCTAATCATGATTAGGTGATTCATAGGATATAAACCTAGTTAGGTAAATTTTGTAACTATAGTTAGTTAACTAGAGTTACTTTCTATAAACTATAATTAGTCTTCAAGTGTATATATATGCTCAATTATTGTAAGAATTATTTTTCTTATATTTTTTTGTAAACTTGTTTATGTTTTCATTTGATGCACCGTGTTCTATGAAACATTTTCTATGAGATAATATTAGAATTACAATGTATACAATTACAGTAATTGAGTGACAATACTTTTACTAGTGTAACTAAGTGACATTGTTTTCAATTTCTTTTGGTGTTGGGAATGAAGTGGTAGATCTTCTTGAGCTTGAAAATTGTCCACAAAGTAGATTAGTTTCTTTACTACTTGACGCAAAGTGTATATTTACACTTCCATCAGAATTTTGACATATACAATTTACTTGATAGTTTTCTAGGAAAATTAAACCAAGTCTTATTTAAATAATTGTTTCTTATTGTAATAGTTGCCTAATTAAGTGCTTCAGTGTGATAATGTTGTTTGGAGTGCTCTAGGTGGACTATTTTAGGCTACTGTCATTTTGGCGTAAAGTAATTTAGCATGCTGTCTCTTTGGGTTTATAGCAGCTTTTGCTTTAAACTATTAATTGTTGCTGCACATCTATTATATATGGTTGTGCCTCTTGTACTTTTGGCTGTAAGGTGTAAGAGAGTGATTAATGATATGTTCCCTTGTTGCTCCAGTACTCTTGGTTTCGTGTATGTGTGATAGATTTGCTGGTGTGATCTATGTGGTGTTTCTATATTTTCTATGGGCTTTGGAGGAACCGCCTCATCAAGTTTCCACTGAGAGGGAAGCTTAATGTCAGTCCACTTTATCATTTTTGGAATGATAACATTTGACTTTCTCATATCTGTTTCTAGTAAAAGAGTTTGACCTTTGGGATCTGTGAATTTTTCATTTGCACTTAACAGAGTAGTCATCAATCTGCAGTAAATTCAGTATATGACAGCCAGGGGTTGTTCTCCTAGAGATATATCATAACCATGAGTTTTGACATTTAAAGTTAAAGACTTTAAGAGTTCTAGATCACTAAGAGACATAAGAAAGTTTGGAAAACATTCAAAGTGAATTGGCCCATGACAAAGACTTGACTTAACTAATCCTAGAATGGAGTCTTCAAAGTTTCTATGCCTACAATCATGTAAAGTAACAAAAACATAGGCTTTGAGACCATTTCTAATCAAAGGTTGAATTCCTACTTGTACTGCACCTATATGCAAGTATTTGTAATCTTTCTTTTTGTGTTCTGCTAAGATTTTTGAAGTAAACATTTGAATAGTTTGATGGTCAGAACCTACTTCAATTGTTTGTTCTTGAGTCTTTAATTGAGTATAAAGTTTTAAAGTCAAAAGTTCCTACTTAGTATATTTCATTGTAGCTTTTCATGGGTAGTTTTCAATTTCCTACGATTTCAGTTAGAGTATGAGAAGACCACTCCTCACAATTTAACATAGTATTTGTAATACTACTCGATTCAGAAGACATAAGGATTTAAGAGATTTTAGAGGAAGACTTACTTTTTAGGTTGAAGTTTTTGACGAGACACCCAAACTTACAAACGGATTCATTGCGCATCTCTGCTACTTACTACCGGGAACAAAAGTTGCTACTTCCTCAAATGACACCTTCCTAAGATTGAGAGAGTCTACCGAGAACAAAAGTTGCTACTTCCTCAAATGACACATTCCTAAGATTGGGTTCTCTCTCACTAACTCCCCTCTTGGCCTTTTGGCTCTGATACCGAAAGTGTATCCCATGGTACTGTGCTAAGCTGGATCTGAGTAGCTCAAGATAAACTAAGATTGAGGGGCTTATCTAGATTTTGGGTGGCTTGACAGGATTTGGAGTTTTGAAAGCTCTTCTCTATAACAATTTAATAATCTTTGAATTATTGAAATTCTCCATTCAAAGGAAATCCAAGATCTATTGGACAAAAACTTGATAAGACCTAGCAAATCCCCACGGAGTTGCTCAGCTTTCTACGTTCAGAAGGCTTCTGAACTGGAAAGACGAGCTCTAAGGCTTATAGTTAACTACAAACCTTTAACCAAACTATGAAGCCATCCAGGCACGAAACTAGGAATTAAATTTGAGGTGGGCTAATTTTTTAGGGATCAATATATTTAATTACTTACATCAAGAAATCGATAAATACTTAAATTCTAACATGAATACTCAAATTTTAACATAAATTACATTCTAATTTCGTCAAAAATTTCATTATAGAAGAGAAGTTAAAGTGTAATACCTTAGCAAAGTTAAAAGAATGAGAATGAGAGATACCGACCCCTATGATAATGATGTGCAAAGAGAATTAGAGAAGTGAGAACTGAGTATGAGAAATGCAAAACCGGGTAGAGAGAGGAGGAGACAGAAAACTGAAAAAGAGGAAAGAAAGAGGAGAAAATGAGGAGAAAAGTTTTGTTTGTCTAGTTGTCTACTTGTTGTTTGCAAACTACAACATATCTCAATCATACATATATATAATAATTCCCCCTCTCCCCCCACCCAAAAAAAAAATGTTAGGAGCACACCTCAGCCCCCCTATATCCGTGCATGAAGTCATCCCACCACTTTTGTACAGTAATTGAGTGACAATACTTTTACTTTAATGTAACTAAGTGACACTATTTTCATTTGTAATATTAATATCAAGTTTGTTTTAGCGATAATAACTATTTTATAAAAATTATAAATTAAGACTGTAAGAATCATGAAATACTATAAAATATGATATTAGAGTTTAAAGACACATTTATATAGTGAGCTGCATAGGCTATAACCCAATTCAAAATTTTGATAAAATATTATTAAGTATAAGATAAATACTATAATAGCAAAAAAAAATCTCTGTGTCTTTTTTTTTGTTACTAGGGTTTGTATGTCTTCGTCAAAAACTAATTTAGAGAAGAAATATAATAAAAATTCCTTAATAGTAGCAATCCCAATTTCAATCAAACCAAACAAACTTCTTCCTTCATCACTTCAGATATTTCAATTTCTCAATCCTTATATCTCTTTTTTCCTACATGAATCCCCTATTTTCTCTGTTTCTCAAAAGGTCAAAGCCCATTGATAAAAAATTTTAAATAATCATCTATTTTATTTGACAACAATTATCATTCAATTCTCTATTTTCTTTCCAAGCATATAAATGTTTCAAAGCTTAGGGTTTATGTGAATGAGTGAATAATGTCTTAAACTAGTGGCTAGTCCGTTGGGATATATGATTTTAATTTTAGGGTTAAATATTGTTTACTCCTTGTACTTTTGCTTGAAAAACACTTCAGTCCTTGACCTTCTAATTTCACACGTTTAGTCCTTGTACTTCAAAATTTCAGACCAATAGGTCCTTGCCGTCTAAAAGTCACAGCGAAATGTCTATTATGCCCTCAGTTCTTTTTTTTAATTAATTACTTATTTTATTTTTTTAGAAAAGGAATTTTTTTCCCTTTCTTTCTTTCAGTTTTTTTTATTTTTTTTCTGTTTTTCTTTCTGTTTGAAAAAAAAATAAAGAAAAAAGAATTAAAAAAAAAGAGAAATGAATAAATTTATTATAAAAAAAAAGAACTGAGGGCATAATAGACATTTCACAACGACTTTTAGATGACAATGACCTATTGGTATGAAATTTTGAAGTACATTGACTAAATGTGTGAAATTAGAAGGTCAGAGACTGAAGTATTTTATGATCAAAAACTCAAGGACTAAACAGTATTTAGCCCTTAATTTTAATATGAGGATTTTGTAAATTAGGTTTCAGTTAGGGAACTTCAAATTTTTATTCAAGTTCTTTATTAAATATTGATTTCAGTAAAAGGGTTCCCTATAGATGTATGTTTATCTATTTACTAATTTCAAGAGAGAGTGTGAATTAATTTGAAATACTACATTGCAAAAGTTAAAATAAATATTACTAATCACTATCGTATATTTAAACTTGTTTTATTTCCCGACCTCCCATCCCAAAAATTATACATCCTAATTCCACCCCTGTAGGCATGATTGAATAACATATATAGAGTAACGGTATCCTCCCTCCCTCTCTCCCTCCATCAAGAAAGCTCCAATGTTCCCACCTTCCCTCGTCATCAATAAAACTCCAACGCTCACACATTCCTATGCTGCTCTTTAATTAAGTTTCCCTCCCACCCTCTCCATCAATAAAACTCCAAAGTTCATACATTCCTATGCTGCTCTTAATTAAGTTTTACTTTATTTGCTGGTTTTCTTTGGCAGGCTTTTGGTCCAAAACAAGGAAACACTACTAAGTTGTATTAATTAAGTTTCAATACATATTCAAAAAAATTAAGTTTCAATACTTTATTTTCTGATATTCTTTGGCAAGCTTCTATTCCAAGGAAATACTAAATATAGTTGTATTATTATCTTGTTAAACTCACAATCATACTATCTTTGAGGACTTTGGTCATAAGTAAATGCATGCCAAAATAACTATATTCCTTTACATGTTAACACAGTAGAGAGAATAGACATTCAACAACTCATTAAGAAATGGTATAGATAACAACTTATTCCAATTGCACCGACTATTAGAAATAGACTCTAGGAAATTCGTATAAACTCTTCTCATGCAATACATGTTGGGAAAATTAATAGAATAGAAATAATAACTCCAACCACAAAAGGATAATATGCAAAGAAATAGAAGGAGTAAAGGAAAGTGAATACCGGATATAACGTGGTTAGACAAGGTGCCTATGTCCATGGGGCAACAACAACAATAACTTCTACTATGGCAATGTGGGTACAAAAGATACACAACTTCAAGGACACTACTTGGAGGAAACTCTCTCTCACACACTTGTTTTGCTATCTAACTACTACCACACTCTCAACAAGAAGTGGACACTCTTCACTCTCTACTTGGATGAAAATGTTTCTTACTTGAATGATTTTGTTCTTGCATTTAATGCCTTTATATAGGCATTGCTCTTCATGAAATTCAACATTCAATGTATCATGCATGGAGGCAAAGTCAAGATTCCTCATTGTTTTATGTTCAATGTTGGCATGCTAATTGAGCTTATTTCCTTCAAATCATTCAAAAATTGCTGCACCTACCTTAGTTATTCAAAGATGGCAGAGCAGCTCAAAATCGCAACTACCATTTTTCTTCCTTCCTATTGCAGCAGCCCCATTTTTTGTCAACATTTGCTGATGCATGAATCACTCTCCTCCAGATAAGGAGACTGATTCAACAATCTCCCCCTCCCGACTTAGATGGAGGGGTTCGCCAATCCTGCGCTTTTCTGCAAAACTCAAGTTTCTGCTGTGGCACAGTTTTAGTCAACATATCTGAAATGTTCTTGTTGGTGTGCATTTTCCTCAACTGGAAAAGCTTCTTTGACACTGCATCACGTATCCAATGATAACGGTGATCAATGTGCTTAGTGCGAGGGTGATACATTGAATTTTTGCTCAAGTGGAGAGCACTCTGACTATCACAATCACAATGCACCACATAATTTTCTTGCTTCACAATACACTTTCACGACTATATTCAATCAAACTCAAGACTATATACAAAATGAGTTGATGCAAAGTACAATCATTTAAAAGAAAACTCTCAGTAAGAATGAGGCCGAAATAAGAAGGAAGAACATGAAGTTTGGCCTTGATTTTACTCCTAAATCTTTATCAATTCATACTCCAAGTCCATATGCAAGCCATCCAGAATGACATGGTCCACTTCAAAACAATTTGAGATCTATCTGTCAGGGTTACTCTTTCCTTTTGGTCCAAACCATGACAAGGGAGAAACCCATCAAAGACATCATCACAGTCTGTAGATCACAGTAAAAAAAATTAATATTGTAAGTGATAAATGCATTAGCCTTATCTGAAAACAGAAAAAAAGAGAGTAAAAGACAAATGCATTCATACTTCATACAGAGAAAAATTGTATTTGAAATGCATTTTGTAGGGCTGTAAGGTAGAACTACTATATGAACTATGACCTGAAACATGTTAAAAATCAGAAAACAATTGCTGAACAAGTAGAGTTCCAAGTCTAAGAGAATAATAGCTGTGAGGTTTATTTTGAATGTTGTCAATCTACTATATTAGTATGGTCTATTTGGAGTTCTTTGTAAAGGCTTTACAGCACTCCTTTTGGAGTAATGTGTTGACTCCTGGACAGCTCTAGAAGACTAAACGTGAGAGCATGGAGGATTAAGCATTTAAGCCTCATTCATACCCCAAAAAAAGAAGAATTGAATTATATGAACTCCGTGGAGAAAGAAATAAGATGGAACCACAAGTGGTGGTCGGACCTAAGTGCTGAAGCCTAGGTAGTGCTTGCAGAAGAATCCCTTCTGATTGGTGACATGATGGAATTGATGAAAATGAGAACAAACTTGGTATATAAGCTAAACCATTGACTCACAGAAATTGCTGGAGGAACTCCCACTAGTGGATCTTGGAAAAATCTATTAGCAAGTGCAAGGGCCAGAAGACTGCTTTGCATCCCTGCAACAGTGAATTTGATTTCAGAAAAAAAAAAAAAAAAGTGAATATGATTAATTACTGTAATAATCCTAAATTTGACCAGAAATTTCGAACAATAGAAGAAGGTATAACCTGTCTCATAGGATAGTGTTCTTTGTAATGGTTTGACGTCAGGTGCCCCCCAAAAGGCCATGCCAGTAAGAAAATACCCAGCTATAAACGCCGTCAAATGAAATGTGATAATGAGCAACAAAATGGTTAATCCAAAAGGAGACAGAACAGACTTGATGTTAATGGCAAGTGGTGCTCCAACACAGCATGCTGTTACTAATACTGATAGTGGAGGCAAAAATGGCCGAATAGCATTACATATCTGGGGAAGAAACCTGAACGCAAAGTTATGCACGACAGGTCAGAAATTCTTAAAAGCATATTGTATCAAAAGAAATTATTTTTCTGAGTTGGCTTATCACCTATTCAAAAGCAAGCCTGCAACAATTGGTGTAACTACAATCTGCAGAATGCTGGACACCATTCCCTTTACATCAACAGGCAGTCTCTTTCCAATGAGCAGAAGCGATAAGAATGGTGTGACAAATACAGCAGTAGCAGTAGACAATGATGTCATGACAATGCTTAGAGGAGCCATTTGTGGGTCGGTCAGAAAAGTAGCATAGTTTGAGAGCTGGGCGCCACTAACACAAGATACCAACATAATCCCCGCACCTGATTCAACAGATTCACTAACAATTAGTGTGCCCACACCAGTGTTTCGACAGCGAGGCAGGCTGAATCTCACCTACTGGAGTTGGAAGACCAAATATTGCTACTGAGATAATGCCAAAAATATATCCAAGAAGAGGCTTGACAACAAATTGGCCAATATAACCAGCAAAAATAGCTGCTGGTCTCTTGAAAGCTTCAAGGAAATCCTTTTCGCTGGAATTAACCCCAACTGCGAACATCAAGAAACCCAATGCAGGTGCATAGTACCTAAAAGCACAATACAAGAGCACAAATATGAACATATATTAAGTAAATGCACAATACAAACATTTACTTTCACAATAACTAGTCAAACCTAAAGTTTCCAACCCACAATAGCTGAACCAGAATACTTCATACAGAGAAATGAAATCTAGGGCCAAAGTAAACTCTTCACCCTTAGATGTTTTCATTTGGTTTTTGTGTTTCTAATTTGGAGATGAACAACCCAGTAGTTTCAGAATTATGTCAACTTGAGGCCTTCTTCGACTTCTGTTTAATTAAATAAATATTCCATAAATGCCCACCCATAAACTAAGATCTGAAATAAATCAACACGGTCTGAGAAGAGAGAGATGAATGGACCACTTGGTGAGTTTAATGGAAACTGACTCACAGAGGGACTAGTTTGCACAATTATGACACTAAAAGGTTGAGGAGACCAGATTGAAACATTAATCAGGATGAAAACTGTGCTTACCCTAAGATCTAGTAGTTTAGCTTCCAAATAAAAAAGATTATAAGCACACATGCGTTATCCAATGAATTGTGCCTGATATAGAAACAAGTAAAGCTTCCTCCCTATGGTAATACAGTGTAGAGAGTAGACATCCAACAGCTCATTAAGAACTGCAAAGATTATGTGATCGCTAACTCCAATTGCACTAACTATTAGAAATTGCTCTAGGCAAGTGGATTAAACTCTTCTCAGGCAAATCAATCGCACTCCATTGTAACCACAGTGGTGTTAATAATCATTATTCCTTGGAAGTTGCTAACTTGGAATAGCGCAAGCAAGTGTGCAAGTGTTAACCAACCAATTCAGCTAAACAAGGCTCAAGAACCTGTTTGTAAACCATGCGAAAGAAGGTGGAAAGACAAGAGCCAACAGTGTACTGGCGATCGTTACATGTGGTAGAAAAGAGCTTGATTTCTTCAGGAGCTCCACAAAAGAAACCTTATTTCGTTGAGGAATCTGAAACAAGACATACGAAAACTACAATCAATATGGCCCAAAATCATTTTGCAAATGCCTTGTCAAAGTGAACACCAACTAGGTATTTAACTAAGATTTAACAAGCCTGGTCTCTTACTTTAATATAACAAACAATTGAATTGTGACAATTTTCACTTGAGCACATGAGCAGTATCTCTGTTATCAGTTAAATAAGAGTAGTCAAAAAAGAACAGTCAAATCTCAATTCCAAAAGAAATATCTTCTTTTTTTGGACAGAAGTCAAACAAAAAAAAAATTGCCAAAAGCACATCTCCAATAATTTAAACCAATTTACTTAATAAGTTAAAATTGCCTAATTAGTTTACTCTATTTTTCATCATCCAAGAAATCTCAGTAGCCTCTAGCTGAATTCCAACTAATCTACTTCTCTTCAATGCCTACAGTAGTTTCTCTGTTTCTAAATATAGAAACCGTTATGTATTATTATTGGATAGCTGTGTAATGCTTCTAGTATAATAAATAAGAGCAATTGAGGGGTAGGTTATAATCATTTATATTAAGAAAATGAACAGAGAGCACCTGAGGTGATTCAGACGCATAGTTTTGATCCGAATCGGAATCGAAAGAATCCAAAGAGTTAACTGATGCGCATCTGCATACTACACACAACAAATGTTATCAATTCAGATGAAGATAATTCAGTGATTCATTCCTGCAAAACAAAAAAGTGAAAGCAAAGCGAAAAAGTAAAAGCTATATGAAACGCGAAATGGAAGAAAACTAACTTGGAGAGATCGAGTGAGAACGAAGAGAGAAGCGTAGAGAGTGGGAGTGAGGGACGCGGAGAGTGAGATTTGGCGGCGGCGGATTGGGGAGGCGATGACGGAAGCGGGAGAGGTTTGGACGGCGAATCTGGAAGTGGTGGTGTGTAGTAGGAGGAGCATGCAGAGCCATTTTGGAGCAGAGGGAGTGGAAGATGAAGGAAGAAGAAGGGCCAGGAAGTCAAAGACGGCAATTTGAATCCAATCGATTCGAATTGAGAATGAAATGGTATTGTGTATTGTGCTGTGTCAGAAAGAACGGACACTCCAAGCTACGTGGGGTTGAAATTGCTGAGATTTTTGACGGGGACGTATTAATGGGTCGGGGGTCCATATCACTTCGGTTTGACATGGATGATGGATCGCAAAAATGAATTATGACCGAGTTCTTTTAATTCCTAACTAGCAGTGCTCGAGCATTATATGTGTTGAGAGAAATTAAAGGTAATGGAAAATTCTCTCGTAAAACTACCACATTTTTTGTTTATTTTTTTTATTTTACAATTTATCATATTATCTTATTGATTAATTATATTTTATAGTTTTTTAATATATAAATTTTAATTAGTAAAAAATTTCAGTTTTGAAGAGCAAGTTCTCTTCTCTTAATAATAGTATAGATATCAACATGGTGGTCTGAGACTATATAATAATTTTTCAGACTTTTAGTCATATTTATTCTCACAATAGTATTTAATCATGTAAGTTTTCCTCGTGTATTACTTAAGTTATTGATTGGTATAGAGATCTTTAAAGAATTTTTCTTGTAACTGTTGTCTATCCAAACAAAAAATCTTAAAATGTATGACTGAAGGAATGTGCTTTTACTGATATTCACATTTTTCCTTTTCTTTGGTATTAAACAATTAGAATGATATCCCTCAAATATTGACCATAAGGTAGATACATGCTAAATTATTTTGACTAATTGTTCTCATTTTTATTTAATAATTTTTTTTCCCAAAAAATAAATGAAACAAGTTCGTTGTTGAATAATGTGAAAGAACTCACCATAAGTCCATAAGAAGTGGACTTGAGGTGTTGAAATTTCAAATGAATTTTGACTTAATAAAAAGATATCATTTGAAGTCTCCTTGTCATAGTAGGAGTAAGATAGCCATCATAAGTACCTCACACCCCGAATAAACCCTTTCCCATTCAAAAAAGAAAGAAAGAGAGAAACCATATTTCACAATCCATATATTTTTCTTCGGTCTCACAGCCGCAGAAAAGGAATGGAGATCCAAGCTTTGAATCCCAACTGCAACAACCATAATGACTATATAATCGCGACGGCTGCAGATATAGAGGTTTCCTCAATGACAGATCTTCACCCCCAGGGCAGGTCTCTTTTTTTTTGGAATGTTATCAGAACTTCAGAAGCTATGATTCAGAGGATCACTTTGTCAAGCCAATCATCGGCTACACTACCCGGCACGAATTTGTGCTCTCATTTGATTCCTTTCGAATGATCGAATCCAATGATGCTACACTCACCTGGTTACACTGTTATATCTGAAATTATATATAGCCTAGCCATCCCATTGCCATTAGAGAATACAGAGGGTAGGGTTTCACGAAGAAATTTAGATCATAGGCTGCGCTAGAAAAGAATCTCAGTTGGCTGCAACACCGACCTATTAGCTAGCAAGGATGCTATGATTAAAAGGATATTGCGTGTCACTGAATAAACAGTTTATGAGGCTCAACTCTTGCGATGCAAGAAAGTTCAGATGGTTGTCACAATCGAGAAAAAATATCAAATTACCACATGAACAATACGACTTTTTCGATATTGCAGGGAAAAATGAATCGGTTGAGGCCTTAGAGGAGTTGGATCGATGGACATGGTTCGATCGAGTGAAATGTGTGCGGTTTGCTTGCAAGACATGCCAACTGGGAGTGTAGTCACTCGCGTATTCTATGCTCTCATATGTTTCATGGACTCTGCATTCTGAAGTGGTTACTTCGCTAATCACTACAGCCATACATGCCCTCTGTGTAGGTTGACAACTAAGGAGGAGAGAAAAAAAGTCGAACTCTTAATTGTCATAAACGTTGGAGTTATTTATTGCCATCGAATACGCTTACTATTTAATTGCCTCTATTAGGGAGGGGGTGGGGGGTGTGGGATGTTGGGGTTTGGATTACATCTGTACCGAAATCTGATGTGGATGACTTGTGGTGCACAACTTCCATTGTTGTAAGATTGTAGTCTGTGATCTACGGGATGTTGGGGTTTGGATTACATCTGTACCGAAATGGCATGGTTGTCTCAAGATGCAAGAAGGTGGACTTATTTGTCGAAGTTAAAAGCAATATTGGATACCACTGGAAGTCTAGAAGGATATAAAGCAAAGGCTCAGGTCAGTACAGAGAATGAGTTAAGGCCATTTCCAATCAGAGGGAGCTCTATTGGGGTCAGGGCTATAATTTAGCCCTTAGAAATATTATTCTTTATTCATGAACAAGTGAACCATCTCCAGTAAGACAGAGCTAAATTTTAGTCATTTCAAGTATTTTATGATTTTATATTATGTTTTTCAGCGTTTATGATTTTATTTTATTTTAATAATATTTTAATTTAGACTAAAATTAATTTTTGAAGAAAAAAATAATTTTTAAGGTGTAATTTGGATGAGGTATTTATGTGGTATTGTTGATAGCATTTTAGGATAGATTTTTTAAGTGTCACGTGCCACTTAAGAAGCAAATATGTAGATTCTGATTAGATATAGTGTCGACGTGACAAGATGAATTATTACAAAGTCTTATCAAATTTACTGATAGGATTTTTGAATGTCACGTGTCATGTTGTGATCAACTCTCTAGATTTCCAATTAGATTTTAGAGAAATTTAGAAAAATAGCCTCTTTTAGGACCTTGAATTGATTTATAACCCAACTTCAAAAAAAAGTTGAATTCTGACCTTTTTAAAGTGTCAAAAGACATATATACCCCAATGTTCATCGTATGGTTTTGTTTGGAACACTTTTGATTACCTTTTTTTTTTGGTCCTTTTCTTCGACGTACAAGTTCGGCTTAAGAACATCATGATAGGTCGGGTCGAAGGAGGATCTAAGCGGCGGAATCGGAAGGTACATTGACTTTCTTCTTGAGTATGGTACGGGTAATGATTAGATGACGAAAAAAATTTGTTCTTAGTATCTTTAGGTATGAGCTTCTGCTCAATCTTTGAGCAAAAACCTTGGTTATGGGTGATGGGTAAATTAAAGAAACAAAGTTCTTCTGTTGAGGTATTGGTATGGCTAATTTTCGGGGTATTGAACTCGTGTGAGCAAGATATTGACTGCAATTTTGATTGATTGATATGATTTTGGTATGGGTCTGGTTTGGAGGGTTCAGAAAAGAATCAAGGCAATTTGATTCTTTTATGGGTACCTAGAGTATGTTTGGGGTAATTGGTATGATGAACAAGGTTTCTGGGTAAGAGCACGTGCTTGATGTTCAAGCACAAGTTGGGAATCATCTAGGTTTGGTAAGAAAAGGATCAAGATCAGTTTTTGATCAATGATTTTCTTCTTCATCTAAGAATATGGGTACAAAGAAGAAGATAGAAATGAAGGTTCTTCCCTATGGTATATGGTACTGGTTGTTTGGGTACTTTCTGAGTTCCTAGGCACTGGGTAAGATGAAGAAGAAACAGAGTTATTTTCTTGGTATTTCTGGCAGTGGATAATGGGTATGGGTATCGGTCTCAAGAGCAATATTGCTCTGATACCATGTCAATAATAGAGATTTTATGGTATATTACATTTCTCTTCTTCTCCAAACTGGAGAATATATACAACTAAAGCTAGGTGTGAAACTAAAATACAAATGTGAAGAAATACGGCTTCATTAAAATGCATTAGAGATCTTGTCTGCTGCTATATGTTACAAGGTCTAGATTTGCTGCTGCTACTTTTCACCATCTCACGTAACAGTGAGAAGAAAATGGATTTGGATATAAGAGCAATCTGGAGCTTCAGCTACTTCTGTGGCCTTCAAGATGTTCTTCACTGCTCCCATTTTCACCTGCCATTTTTTGACTCTTTTTTTGCTTAATTTTCAAAAGCAACGTTGAATGTAGCTCTGGGTATTTTGTCGGCAAAGTTGTATTGAAGTAAGAACTCATAGGATTGCGGGTAATTTTGGAAGTGATTCAGAGTTGAAGATAATTAAATGCAAAACTGAATGGGGATTCGGAAAAAGATGAGGCTTTAACAGTTGATGATTGATTAAGGGTACTCATGTCTTTTCTCTACCCTAGAAGGTTATTTTTCATTCTTTTCAAAATTGGAGGTCAAAAGTCAATTCATGAGCAAAATAATGGTTATTTATCAAAATTTCTCTAGATTTTATGCATATGTAGCAGTTCTATCTTCAGCTTCAAATTTCAATAAAAAAGGTGGTTTCAGATACATATCTCACTCTCTCCTCTATCTTCTCTCTAATTGTTCGTTCAGTTTATAACTTTTCAATACATTTTGCAATGAATTCGAACTGATTTTCTCAATGGAATAAGAGACAACATGAAGACGAGGAAGATGACGAAGAATATGATGCGCAGAGGTGAAAAAATACAACACAAGTTATGGCAGAAGCAACTAGTTGGTTGGCTACTAATCCACTTCAACAACAACCTCAACGGGGTGGTTCTGTTCCCGGTAGCACTACCTGTCATCGATCACGTGAGGTAGCTAATGAAAATTTTCCAAATGATTACTTTGTAGCTGACCCTGTGTACCCTGTCGAAACTTTCAGACGACGTTACAGGATGAGGTGTGAAGTGTTTTTCCTCCTGTTAGAGCATGTCCAGACGACGAACCCATAGTACTTTAGGCAGTCACAAGATTGTGTTGTGCTGGGCATCTTCTTTTCTTGTCCAATTCACACATTTGAGAGAATGAGTGGACATGCTTCAAATAAATAGAAGTGGTGTTAGAGAAGGTAGAAAGTGTGAAAAAAATGACCTTTTTTTCTTTTTAGTAACGTTCCTCATGCATATATAATCATAGTCCTTAATTACAAACCGTTGGATTGCAACGGTTCTCTATTATAGGCCATTGAATTTTTATTTGTAATGCATGCAAACCATGCATACATCATTAATTGAGTTGATTTTCCGTGGATCCCACTAAGAGCAAAAGGGCCAGCCCATATGGCTATTTTCAGCCCACGTAAAAAAGGCTAAAGGTCATCATATAGCCATCTTGTTGGAGATGGCCCAACTGACGATTTTATGAATGTTGTTGCTACCCCGCAAATGGAGCTGGTTGGTTTCTTTGCAACATCAACCAGAGGCTCATGAAAAGGACGTGAAGAGATTATAGAGAAATTGAACACGCAATGCTTTCGAAAATTTCTCAATAAAGGATCTAGGATGACCAATAGTGCAATATTGTTGTTGAAATTGCAGGCTATTAGGGAGTCATTTGATCAAAAAGTGATGAGGCCAAGTCCTGCAAGCCGGGCCTCGGTGGAGGCACTAGAGAAGCTTGTGTTAGATGATGCACATCGTGGTTCACATTTTTTTTTTTTTAGCTTCGAGGCATATATTCTTTGATTAATGTAGCTTGATTGGAATGCGCTTTGTTGGGATTTAAGCTGTGTTCAAAAATTTGAATCTCATTAAAATTGTTTTTTTTTTTTTTAAGCAAACATTAGATCAGTAAAATCTGAAAATCCACTACTGATTATAAATATATACAGTTGAACAGAACAAGCTTTACAATATTTCTGCTTGATGAGAAGGAGAAATACCCTTATAGAATTAAACAAACAAAAGCCAAAACCTATATATATCTTTCATCAACTTTGAAACTAAGAAAAACCAAAACTGAATACAATTTTTTTCTTTTTTGGATATTTGGTGGATCTATCTCACTGAATCTAATTAGTTCTGGAGAGTAAACCCTAACATGAGCTTACTCCTCCTCGGCTAAATATGCACCTCCATCTGTCATGAAAATTGACTTGATTACATGGAGAGAGATCTCATATCTCTTTGGTAGTAAATCGATTCAGTATTGTTCTCTTTCTATTTCTGATTCCATTCTCTGCTTTAATACTACTTCGTCTCGAAGCCAAATGGTATAAATCCATAGATGGGCCTTCCTTATGATCACAATATGACTATGATTATAGTGCAATGCCAAACTCATTTTACCATAAAAGCAGGCGTTCAATCTATGTTGTGTGACATGAGTATGTGATTGACTAGTACTTAAGGCACTAGTTGCTAGTTCGCTACATAGCAGTTTGAAGTAAACAGGAGAGATTTAAGTAGATATTGCAATTTGTTGTCAAGTGACAATATGCGATCGATGGGTATTAACGTTATATAATACCATGGTATAGTGACTTGGGTAATTAAGATTTTTTTTTTGTTTTTCCGCAAGAGGGTAATTAAGATATTGGAGGATGCTAATCATATAAATACCTTGGGAAATGATAATTTACTCAAGCAATTTGATCGGACTCTCCACTACACCGGACATAAATAATTTATTGGAGAATTGAGTTAACTTAATAAGATGTTATGAAACGTGTCCTTCAAAATCAATGTATCAATGTACTTACTCACTAAGTAAATTAAAAATCCAGCTAAGTGAGTAAATTGCATAACGATTAGGACGGATTCATTTTGAATGGACTTACTCGCTTAGAGCAACTCCAACAGCTTTCCTATATCTTGATTTTTCTCCATTTTAAGAAAAAATTTAGCTGTTTTGTTCCAACAGATTCTCAATAATTATCTCTAAAATAGAGATAGTGATGAGAGAAAAAACGAAATTCTCTATATTTACAACAATCTGTAAAATTTTAGGAAATAATTTAAGGAAACATTATGGAATCTGTAAAATAGAGAATCTGTTGGAGTTGAAGCAAAATTTTTTTTTGGAGATTTTAGTTTTTGCGTCCCTATAATTTCTTATAGAAAAGCTGTTGGAGATACTCTTAGTCTTCTTATTGGAATTTTCAACACATAAAGAATTCTGAAGCAGAGTTTAAAGATAATATGTACTGACGGATTAAGTATATAAAGAATAATTTTTTTTCATAAAGAATATAAAATTCAAACAACATTGGATTGACGATGTAATTTAACTACATATTGTATAAAAAAAATTTCAAATATTATATCACTCATAACACAGACGTACAAATTCTTTTAACATACTATTAATGGGCTAGCGCTGAACTATTTATTTGGCATGTGTTCACTTCAAAGAAGAATTATGTCCTAATATATATGTGGTGACATCTCAAAAAATAAAAAAGTACATGTGGGTGGTTATTCGGATCGTACTTAGCTCTTACACTACTTGAAACCTCATACTTGCATTTCTTTCTTATGTTTCTTTGAGAATTTTTAATTTTTTTTTGTTTCTTAAACAAACGCTTGCTCCATTTTCAATTTGTGTTCATATAGTAAAAAGATCTCCAACGTTTCTTGCATCATTTATAGCCATAAACAAGACCCGGTAAACTCCAACCGAACCAAGCAAATCCAGCGGGTCGACACGGCGAGATATTCACATCTCTGATTCCCCACATCCACGCCGTGACGGTGAAGAAACGACAACCCGATATCGGACCCCGCCACCCCCAAGCATAACCTAACCGTTACTCCACCTCTTACTTAACTCCTTCCCATCACGCCACGTGTCCACCTCACTCCCCAAAACGCCGCCGTATCCATGTCGACGTAACCCCCAATATTAAATATCGGTCTCTCAGTTATATTATAGCCTCAAGAGTTTTCTTTTTGTTTTTGCGTGTTTTTGCTCTCTCTCTCTCTCTCTCTCTGATCATCTCTGCGTATCTACCAGTATTGATGGCCTGTCGGACTCTCTGATACAATCCACCAAACCCTGACATTTGGGGACGAACACTTTCTCTCTCCTAGGGTTTCCAATTTCGCCCAAATCCACCGCAATTGTTGCTTTTAGGGGACGAATTGGGGCTCTGATTGGACGGATTCGGTTTAGGGTTTTTCGATGACCTATGAGGAGAATGTTGATCGGGGAGAGGTGGAGCCGGAGCTGATTGTCAGAATTGAGGGCGGTGAGGATGATGAGAAGGGGAGAGGGGACTATGTGAAGCTCAGGGAGTGTCCCGGCGAGGCTGAGGAGTCGTCGTCGTCGTCGTCTCCGCCCAAGGGATTATGGTGTTTGTGGTATTGGGTTAGGTTGGTGCTGCTGTTTATGTGCTTGGGGTTGTTGGCTGGGGTTTTTGTCAAATGGGTCGGACCTTTTCTGATGGATACGGTAAAAATTTGTCAACTTTCTTATCTTTGATTTGGGTTTTTTTCGAAAGTTTTTATCTTGATTGCTTTTCTGTTGAAGGAGTGTTGAGTGCATGAATTTGTAGTTTTATGTGAAGGCTGTGTTGATTCTGTGACTAGTATGGAGTTAATTGGACTTGTTTGAATCTTTCTTGTAGTTGAGATTTTGTACTGTAAAATTCCCTTAGTAGACTTTGTTTGCATTTTAGGCATTGTTAAAACGAGTGGCATTAAGGAGGAAATGGCAATCAACTGGTTTTGAGATTCTAATTTTGGAGCATGTGTTTTGACTTTTGAGAAAACTAGAAATGTTGAGGCTGCAGTGACTACAGGTTTTGAAGCTGACTTGATGACAAAATTCAGCTTCCCCTTTTGAGTTTTACCTCAAATATGTTATGTATTCTAATGATTTCAGCTGAGTTTAGAATGTATTATTGTAGGTTCGGGGGTAATTCTTATAACCACCATAACCGTGTGGAGTGTCCCCTGAAACACTTGTTGATTTGATGATAAAATTTAGGAGTTTAAGAGTACAGCAAAAGTATTAGGTCTTATCCTAAATGGTGTCAGGGCTGATTGGTGTCTTTTTCTAATCCTGACTAGCTTTGTTACCACCCTCGGATAGGCTGCAATATGCTTCCATATACGGGGAGAGAGACATATAAAGTTATTTGTGATGCTGACTAATGATGAAATTATTTGCAGGAGGTTATTCCAATGATTAACTGGGAGATGAAAACATTCAGTCCTCCAGTGCTTGCTATTCTGGTCTTTGCTTCTGTGGCATTGTTTCCTACCATACTATTACCATCTTCACCTTCTATGTGGGTGGCTGGAATGACTTTTGGTTATGGCTATGGATTTCTTCTCATTATATCAGCAGCAGCTATTGGTATATCACTTCCATATTTCATTAGCTATCTCTTCTACCATAAAATTCAGGTGCGTAAGTTTGTCAAACATACTTCTCTGTGTTTTAGTTCTGTGTGTGCTTCGTATAATTTAACACTCTTTGACTCTTATGCAGGGATGGATAGAAAAATATCCAAAGAGAGCTTCCATTCTAAGATCAGCTGGTGAAGGAAACTGGTTTCACCAGTTTCGAGCTGTAGCATTAATCAGGATTTCTCCATTCCCTTATATTATATATAACTACTGTGCTGTGGCAACCAATGTCAAGTATGGTCCGTATCTCTTGGGGTCCTTGGCGGGAATGGTTCCAGAAACATTTGTTGCCATTTACACGTACGTAAAATCCCACTCACATTAAAATGTATCTCATTGCACAGTGATCATATATATGCATTTTTCCATATATTGCCAACAAGCGGTTATACTTATTTGTACATTGGGACTTGGGTTATGTTTATCAACATATTTCTATGTTTGGAAGTTCATGTGAGGAGTCTAGGAAACTAGGTGTTTTCTTAAAATGAGAACTTGTCGTATAATCTTTGTTTACGTATACTATAGTAGGGTCTGGAAAGATAGCTTTTGTATATATTTGCACCTCTGTCAAAGTTGATTTGGTGTCAAATTTGTCTCTAGAGCCAAATACTAGATGTATTTTCTTTCTTTAAGCAAGATAATAAATATGTTGTATTGGATTCTATACAAGTGGGATTTTTTAGAAACTAATCAATATGCAGTTACTTGGCTTAGATGGTTGGGAGTCGCAGTTGCTGGCCTATCCTTTTTTTAGAAGTTCCCTGCATTGTTTGTCAATTGGCTGTGTTTACTAGAAGACCATTAATTTTTGGTCATTGGTAATGACAGCTAAGGGAATCACAGTGGGACTGGCTTTGAGTAAACTGCCTCCAGAACATCTTTAACTCTTTAATCATCTATAACAAGTTGTGATGACCTCATTCCACAATTGCAAGTCATCATCTCCAGTGTCTTATCACATTGTTATATAATAGCTTGGTGTTTACTTCATTCATCAAATCTGGTTTCTGTGCATTTAGGTGGTGAGAATATAGATAATGATTGGTTGTCAATGACTCTTTTCCATTTTCATTTTTAGATTCTTTTTTTCTTTAGTATGAAACAGAATGCCATCTGTAATGTTTTAAGTTCTTGTCAGTACCCCACATTTTGTTCACTTAGAAAATCATGTTGTGTTGATTGCAGTGGGATCTTAATACGGACATTGGCAGATGCTTCACATGAGCACCACGGCCTTTCAGCTCCACAGATAATCTTCACTGTTGTTGGCTTTGCTTTGGCTGTGGCTACTACAATTTTCTTCACAGTGTATGCAAAGAAGCAGCTCAAGGAATTGCAGAAGGAAGATGAGCCACTGTTGCAATAAACTTCTGCTTCTAGTTATGGTTGCAGAAAGACTCTCTGCTCCACAAGCGAAATGGTGCACTTTAGATGAAGTTTCTTTTATTAAACGACTTCATCTGTCGATGTTGTCAATGTATTGTAAATTGATGCCTTTGGACGACGGAGAAGAAGCCATGAGATCCATTCAACATGATTGCCACTAGCATTTTCCCCCTTAAAAACAAGTTTTGATTTGCTTTTGTTCTTTCTAGCCTTCTTAATTGTCAATTGTATATGGTTGTAATGACTCTCACGGATTGAATTGGATTCTACCAAAATTCTTGATTGTATATAAAAATGACTCTTTTAATATATCAACTGTAGATGGTTATTGTAATGCAGTCTTGTAAGCTGTGATCTGTCTACATGATGAATGCAGATCTGCACCTGCCCTCTGTACTGCTCTTTTCCTTTTGGGGTTGATTAAAGAAGGTCCCTTACTTGTGGTCCTAATACTGTAATTTGTGAGGTTTTTTTTCTTTTTCTGTTTTTTGGGTCAGAGTGTCAAGAACAAACCCCAAAGTGGTGTCTCAGTCTCGGAATTGCCAATTAACAGGTTAAAATGCAGGTGGCTGATGGTTTGATCCTTTCAGTAAATGATGCTCTAGAAACTCCAAAGTTGACATCTTTAGTTATCTGTGGTTGTGCAGCTGACTTGATAAAGGTTTGAGCTTCCACTGTGTGCAATACTTCAAAGATGAGCTTCTGTTACTCTAGTAATCTCTTGATGATCAAAATCGCTGATCTTTTAGCACTCTTGCTTGACGGAGAAGTGTTAACAACCTTCCTCTTGAAATGAAATCTTCATTTGAACAAAATAAAAACCGCATTCTACTCCTCCACCACCACTTTCTTTTAACAGATGTTATTGGAAATTTTACGTTTTCAGGGGGTTATCTTTTCGGGCTAATCATGTTTTGTTGACCAAAAATTGATTAATCAACAATTAATGTATCATTAGAATAAACATGAACATATTCTGACAACTAAGCTGGTTACAGATTCCGATTCTTGGTCCTCAAAAAATATTCATGGTTTTTTGTTTTTAATTTTTTAACAAACAATGTATTCAAACCTTTACGGATTGATAAACAAACAGGAGCATATGTATGGCATTACCAAAAGTCTAAAACTATCTTAAGAAAAAGGTATGAGATTCTTTAAATGTGTGAGTTGTCTGATAATAATAATAATAATGCATTACCATTATGTAAGAAAAAACATCTAATAAACACAAAGGTGTACAGACCATAAAACAAACATAATGTCCAGTGCAGGCTTCTCGTCTTGATTTCAATTGTTTATGATTACACTATAGATTATTTGAATTTTTCAGCACTTTCATGCTTGCAAACTGCATTATCATAAGATACACAACATGAACCAATCATGTCATTCGAATAGTAAATCCGAATCGTATATATGACTCATTCGACAGTGCGAGATGAACTATAAAAATGATGTGTGGACGTCTCATTTTCAACCTTGTAGCGCAAACAAATTGAAGAGTCGGTATAAGATCATCAGCAAGCTTGTTAATTTGATTGACAAACGAGTGAAATCTGATTCTTTGTTTTTACCTGAAACTTCTTATTTGTTTCTTGCATGAACAGAAACATTGTAATAAGAACTTAATTTATTTGCCAGTAGGTAGAGACTTTTTCAAAGTCTAACAATCTTGATTAGAAGCAAGCTTTGTGTAGATCGTACAACTTGTCCAAGCCATTGTCTCATTATCATCCGACCAAAACAAAACCAGAAGAAACAAAACTACCCCAAAAAATATCATCATTAATTAAAAGGAATACTTAAGAATTAAGAAAAGAGAGATTCTGATTCAATGCCACAACAAATGAACGTGTGAAAGAAATATTGTGCAGAGTGAAAACAGATGGCCAGAAGGTAAAGAATGAATTCCACAGTTTACAATTCACAGCTACCAAACTAATTTTAGAAACCAAATATTCAATATTGTGTTGCAACCATAATTTCTTGCTTCATATGAAATTAAAAGAATCAAAGATATTATAGGTCGGTCGAGTCTTGTTGTCTTGTAGCGGAGACCTATAATTAAATAAGTTATTAAGGTGATTGGTGGGTGAGTGAATCTTTACTCAACGAGGTGTAATTGTCTTAGTTTGTTCACTTCAGTGAAAGTCGTATTAAGCACGCTCCTGAACTCTCAAGTTAGAGGAAACTCACACTATAAAAAGGTAGCGAACCATAGAGATAGGTCTATTGGTGGGTGAGTGAATCTTTGCTCGATGAGGTATAATTGTCTTAATTTGTTCACTTCAGTGAAGTCGTATTAAGCACGTCCCTGAACTTTCAAGTTAGAGGAGCCCCACAATTCCCAATCCCACACTATAAAAATGGGTAGCGAACCTTAGAGATAAATCTATTTTACCAACTGTTGCGATCAGTATTTCGGTGAATTAATTTCTTTGTGAAGCAAAATTTGGGTTGTGCTGGGAAGATTGTTCCATTCCTTCCTTATTATCAGTCAAATGCATGAGACAAGTTTGGAAGCTAAAATGCACTCCAACTAAGGAAATGATAAAATGAAAGGTCACGAAGTTGTCCACGTGGCATGATCTGAGACTGGGTGGATGGTACTGGACCCTTGAGTTAATGCACGTGATCGTCATTACCAGCTGTAAAATGGCATGCAGTTGCAACGTTAAAGACGACTTTCCATTCCTCTTTTGGTTTTTTAATTCAAGTTTCTTGTATTATTACTTATTAGAGTGAGAGCATATGCTACAAATTACTGATACTTAGGATCCTTTTCACATGGTTGTCTATACACTTGTAGTCCCATCACGAACTATAAAACGAGATACAATATAAGTAACTACATTTTTGTAATTATATAAAATGCCTTAAAACGTGCTTAATTTCATTAATAATAATCAGTACCGTTTTAAATATGACTCTTTTAAATTGATAGGGATACAGATAAACAATGAAACTCCTCGAATAAGAACAAGAAACAATTCATTCTTAAAATTGAGATAATGCATGGGTCCAGTTAAACTACATTTTATGTCAATTGTTAATAGAAAATGCACAATGTCTACTCATAAATCATAAAGAGGAAAAAGAAAAAGAAAAAGAAATCCGGGATAACAATGATATTAGTCAAAGAACCAAAGTCTAAATCGAAACGGTTCAATGCAAAAGCAGAAAGAGATGGTCTTTGGTCATCAAAACTGTACAGACAAACTGAAAAGACTTCTGCTTCTCCTTCTCTTTTCTTCTTCTTCTTCTTTGCTCCTTTTATTTAATTTTCTTGGTCCAGTAATTATGGGGCTGATGGGAAGTGGTGGAACAGTTGGTGGGGAAGAATGAATGCTCTGAAAGGGAAACACACACCCAACATCATATACTGTTCTCCCTCTCTTTCTTTGCTAATTCACCATTATCATTATCATTGTGTTTTTACATGGAGATTAGATGGAGGATGAGAGAGAAATAGCATGCACGTGGTCTTTGCATCAGATTTCAGCTTAGTGGAGGCAAAGCTAAGCAGTTCTCAGAATCCCTATATTTATAAGCAGTTACATTAATTTTGGGTCTCACTCTCTCTCTCTCTCTCTCTCTCTCTCTCTCTCTCTCTCTGTGTCTCACCTGATTCCTTTACAGCCAAGCCAGGCCAGAGAGTGGTTACTATTTCCTGACCTCCATTTTTGTGTAGCCCATTCCTCTCTGCCTTCCACTACCTACTCTTGTGTATTATCTCTCTCTTGCTTTGCTTCAATCTGAAAGCTCAAATTTTGGTACTTGGGTTCAATCCAGGAACTCAAAATTTCATAAAGCTTGGATCTTTAACTGTTCCTGGTTAGTTTCTGAGGAACCCAGAATCTCTCTGCAAATGTGGTCTAGTTCTATGCAATTCCAGTGAGACCCAGAAGTGAAAATGCTGCTGTTTGGTCATGATCCTGATGGGGATTTTCTCATAGTAGAAAATGAGGGGATCAATGGAAGCAGAGTAGCAGGAGGACTTGGATCTTATCTCAATCGGATCCAATTACCATAATGCCAAACGGGTAGACCCTTTTAACCAGCATTAACTGTGTTTAGCATGAGAAAGCTTCATACTTTTCGTCTTTCTCATGCTCTTTCCTGCTTTCTTTGTTTCTATGTTGGAATCATTGCTGTTTCATCAGTAACTGAGAAAGAGATTCTGCTTCAATTTAAAGGAAATGTAACTAGTGATCCTTACAGTAGCTTAGCCTCATGGGTTCTTAGTGGAAATCCTTGCCAGGATTTTAGTGGTGTGTACTGTAACACTGATGGGTTTGTAGAGAGGATAGTTCTTTGGAATACTAGTATAGGTGGAGTGTTGTCTCCGGCTTTAGCCGGGTTGAAATCATTGAGGGTTTTGACATTGTTTGGGAACAGGTTTGTGGGAAATTTACCACAAGAGTATGCTGATATTCAAACATTGTGGAAGATTAATGTTAGCTCAAATGCGTTATCTGGGTCTATCCCTGAGTTTATAGGTGATTTGCCTAACATTAGGCTTCTGGATTTGTCAAGGAATGGTTTTACTGGGGAGATTCCATCAGCTTTATTTAAGTACTGTAACAAAACCAAGTTCATTTCTTTGTCACACAACAGTCTTCTGGGTTCAATTCCGGAATCACTAGCTAATTGCTTGAATCTTGAAGGGTTTGACTTCTCTTCCAACAACCTCAGTGGTGGCATTCCTTTGCGAATTTGTGATATTCCAAGGTTAGATTATGTGTCAGTGAGAAGCAATGCGTTATCTGGGAGTGTTGTGCAGCAGTTTTCGGCTTGTAAGAGCTTGAAACTACTGGATCTCGGTAGCAATTTGTTTACTGGTGCAGCGCCATTTGGGATTGTTGGATTGAGCAATCTTTCATACTTCAATGTGTCTCACAATGAGTTTAATGGGGAGATTCCTGAGATTACAACTTGTAGTGTGACAATGGAGTATTTTGATGCTTCGTGGAATGAGTTGGATGGAGAGGTTCCTTTGAGCATTGCGGAATGTAGAAGTCTCAAGGTTTTGGAGTTGGGATTTAACAGACTGAGTGGGAGTATCCCGGAGGTGCTTGGGGATCTGGATAGGCTTTTGGTGATTCGGTTATGCAATAATTCACTAAGTGGGACGATTCCAAAGACATTGACAAGCATTCAGCTGCTTCAGGTTTTGGATTTGCAGAATCTCAACCTTGTTGGTGAAATTCCCAATGATATGAGCAATTGCATGTTTCTTCGAGAGCTGTGAGTCCAATTACTACAACATGATTGTTTATATTTATATCCAGATTTTCTGAGTCTAAGCTAAGTGTTTCTTATTTTTATTGTTGCTGCAGGGATGTCTCTGGTAATGCTTTACAAGGAGAGATACCTCAGAAGCTTTCCAACATGACTTACCTTGAAATCCTTGACCTGCATAAAAACCAGCTCAATGGAAGCATCCCACCTGACCTGGGAAACCTTTCGAGATTACAATTTCTGGATCTGTCACAAAATGTGCTTTCTGGGCTGATTCCTTCTTCTCTTGGAAATCTATCAAAGTTGACCTATTTTAACCTCTCCTCCAATGATCTATCAGGCACTATCCCCACAGCAGTCCAAGATTACGGCCGCTATGCTTTCATTAACAATCCGTATCTGTGTGGTGCCCCTCTGGACCAGCCTTGCTCAGCAAATGGTAATGGTACTGGACCTTCTACTTCGAAGAAACCCAAGGCTCTTCGGTTGTCTGCCATCATTGCAATTGCTGCTGCTGCACTGATTCTTACTGGGGTTTGTCTAGTATTCATAATGAACATCATTGCCCGCCGAAAGAAGTTAGATGAGGGGACAATGGTTGTTGAGAGCACGCCACTTGGTTCAACTGAATCAAATGTCATTATTGGGAAGTTGGTTCTCTTCAGCAAAAGTTTGCCTTCAAGGTATGAAGACTGGGAATCAGGCACAAAAGCTTTGCTTGACAAAGAATGCATAATAGGTGGTGGATCCCTTGGTACTGTCTACAGAACTACTTTCGAAGGTGGCATCTCAGTTGCAGTGAAGAAGCTTGAGACTCTGGGAAGGATCAGAAACCAAGAGGAATTTGAGCAAGAAATTGGAAGACTGGGGAACCTTCGACATTCTAATTTAGTAGCATTTCAAGGGTACTATTGGTCCTCAACAATGCAGTTGATGCTATCCGAGTTTGTCCCAAATGGAAATTTGTATGACAATCTTCATGGTCTTCATTACCCCGGAACAAGCACTAGCAGTGGAAATAGTGAACTCTATTGGTCTCGGAGATTTAAGATTGCTCTTGGAACAGCAAAAGCTCTTGCCTACCTTCACCATGACTGTAGACCTCCTCTTCTCCATCTCAACATTAAATCCACTAACATACTCTTAGATGAGAACTATGAGGCCAAGTTGTCTGATTATGGGCTGGGAAAATTGCTTCCCATTTTGGATAATCATGGTTTAACCAAATACCACAATGCCGTAGGGTATGTTGCACCAGAGTTGGCTCAGAGTCTAAGACTAAGTGAGAAATGTGATGTGTATAGCTTTGGAGTAATTCTTTTGGAGCTGGTGACAGGAAGAAAACCAGTAGAGAGTCCAACAGCAAATCAGGTTGTGGTTTTGTGTGAATATGTTAGGGGTTTATTGGAGGGTGGCTTTGCTTCAGATTGTTTTGACAGAAGCTTAAGGGGTTTTGTAGAGAATGAACTGATTCAGGTTATGAAGTTGGGGTTGATTTGTACATCTGAGCAGCCCTCAAGAAGACCAAGCATGGCTGAGGTTGTTCAGGTTCTCGAGTCCATCAGAAATGGGTCGGAATCATCATAGTAGTCAAAATGAAACTGCACAACTATGTTCTTAATTCAGCCTCAGATCAATGATTTATTTTTACCAGAGTAAAGTTCACAGAGATAGTGTTTAGATGGGAAGGGGGCTTGGATCAGTTGGGGGGAGTAGAAGGTTTTTGCATATAGGAAAAGAGAATAGAATTCTTTTGTAATCATTTGAGATTTACCCAAATCAATTGTTTTTTAATATTTTTAGTCCTGCAAATAAAAACATCCATTTCACCATCTTAGTTTACTCTGTGTAGAAACTCTATAAATATGACAGTTAAATCTTTAGGATCCCTTATTCATGAGAACATGACTACAGCAGAAACAATTAACCAGGTGCTGTTTTGTTTGGGTCAGAGTGTTCTTTCTTTATTTTATTTCCATCAAATAATGAATATCTTATTACATTCCATCCTTGAATGCAGCCATGAGCTATGGCCCTATGGGAAAATTTAAAGGCCGATTGCTATCTGATTTGAACAACCTGGACCTCCAGATCTTGTTGCCGGCATATGTCCAACTGTCCAAGTAGAACTAGAATATTAAAAGCTCCAGATTGGACTTGGTCAATTGGAATTTTGCATAGCTCTAAAGTTCTTGAATTCAGAGTGAAGGTTTACCTCAACTGCAAAAGCTGGTGATTCTAAAGCTAAGGTAAAACCTATTTCCTTCAAAAATTTGTATGCAACCTGAACCTGTGTACTTGTGTAGAATGGACGAACATTTCAACTGTGTGATTTACATGTTTCGGCAATATTCCGAATTCGTTCCATAACAACAGGAATATCTTTTTCAGTCAACGTCGTAAAACAAAACCGGAACCATCCCGGTTCAATACAATGACAAGAAGATCCAGGAGTAACATTGAGCTTACCTACATTCAACAACCTATCCCAGAGCTCAAGCTCCCCTTTCTCACTGTAAGAGCGAATTAACCCACTCAAGTCTGCCCAACAGTAGAAACCCCCATTGCTCTTTGTGCACTCAATGTCCAATTGCTTCAATCCTGTCACAAATCTAAGATACATTCCACGGAGCCTTTCTCTGTTAATCTCGATGAACTTATGCATAAATTTGGTGTCCGAAAGCATAGAGATAAGCAACCGTTGGGACGGGGCAGAGATAGAAGAGAACCTTGTTAACTTTTTAGCAGCAGTCAAGACATTCTTGTTAAAGGAGTAGATGGCACCCACCCTGAAACCTGGAAGTGAGAGATCTTGCGATATGCCATATACTATATGCACTCTGTTCTGGTCGAGATCTTCCAAATCAACGATTTCTGCCATGCTAACAAACTCTTCACTTCCATACGTGGATCCAGCAAACAATTCATTTGAGATTATATGAATGTTCTTCTCTTGGGCGAAGTCCAGAACGTTGTAAAGTGATTCACGAGTAAGTAGACTGCCACCAGGATTTGAAGGATTTGAAATTATAATCCCACGAACTTTTACACCACGTTTCTTTGCCTGGTTGAATGCTCGATCAAGTGCAGTTATACTTAAATTGAATTTGTCAGCACTGCGGCATGGAACAGGTATTATCTCCACTCCAGTTCGCCACTTCACATCTCTGTCCAAACTAAATAAAAAGTTCAGAAGTCAGTTTTTCTTAGGTCAGCTACCTATGGAAACTCTTCAGAAATGTGAATCAGTAACGGTTATTACCCAGGGTAATACGGTGCCGGAACAAGAAATGCATTTCCACTGTCTGCTAGGCAGAAGCTTAGAATCTCAATTGCAGGGGCTGCACCAGCTGTCAACACAATTTGTGAGGGGTTGTAGGTAACTGAATTTCCAATGGCCTTAGACATGAATCCTGCCACAGCCTGCAGATCTAGGAAACTTAGAGAGCGCACAAATAACCAATGCAGTACCAAAGGAATGTATTTAACAAAGAAGAAAACTGTTTTCGTTATGCTATATTGTACTCAATTGAAATGTCTCTGAAAAGTATAAGGAATCAAAAGTAATGCATGTAAACACAAAACTCAACCTACAAATTGCCTCAAAGATTAACATCTTAGTAGAGCCAATATTTCCTGAGATAGAATACTGGTATTACGTAAATGGACTCACACTCGAGCAATTACTGCTAATTGTAAGAAAACAGTACCATTATCTCCAGTAAATGACAAAAATAATCCGCAATGAACATCAAGAGTAATTATATTCCATTCACTTAGAGACATTAAAGCAATCGAAACAGCCAGTTAATATCAATCTTCAGAAACTTTTCCATTTTTATAGAGCCCAAATTAATGAATTCCATCTAAAATCTGACAAATCTTGACAGTTAGGTCCATTATGCACCAAAAGCTCAACGCTTTCAGTCATAGAAAATCAAGTATTCAGAAGATACTTTGCCATTATAGCCAAAGTTGGTTAATTCCATCTAAAGTAGGACCTGATTCTGAAAGTTAGGTACACATTCCACCAAAAGCAAGTCTTAACAGAATCACACAGACAAAATTCGAGCATATGCCCCAAAAAGTACAAAGTTCAAAAGCTATTCAGATTTCCATACTAAGCAAAAAGAACCATACTTTTCGTACAATTCGAATGAACAATCATGGATACACAAGCAATGATTCAAGAGTATAAAAGGAGTACCAGTTTCAGCTCCATTAAACCATCAGAAGGCTGGTAACAAGCAATCCCACTAATCCCAAGCTCCTCACCACCCACTATCGCATCCTTTGCATTCTCCATTAACCAATCTCGAACCAAGTCCAAAGCTAACTACACCCATCAAAATAAAATCCATCAGAACCAAAAAAAAAAAAAATAAAAATTAAAAAAAGCTGGAGACTTTAAGCAAAACAAGCCAAACCCAACTCGACCCACCTTGTTTTCATCCAAACCCAGCTGAATAACCCCATCCGGGTTACCCAACTCGTCGTACGGATCCTCCGCCACCTTCCTCAACCCGACATAATACGGCGGGTCACCGCCTTTCAGAACCGAATTGGCCCGACCCGATACATGTACCGGACCCGGGTTCCTCGGCGAGAGATGAGACCTCGACAGCGACCGGGGCAAAACGGGAACTTCCACCAACTGCCCGGCCGGGTGGTGGTCCGAGTCCGAGTCCGGAGAAGGCGGCGGAGTCGGCGGGTTGGAGTTGGAACGGTGACGTTTCAGATAAAGCTGGAGGAAATAGAAGAGCGCGCATGGTATGACGGAGCCGAGAACGAGTCCTCCTCTGCCCTGAACCACGCCTTGTAGAGGGACTATAACTCTCATGGCGGCGCCTCCTCCGCCGCTACTGCTGCTGCTGCTGCTGGGTCGCCGGTCTTCGTCTCGGGTCCGGGTCATATTGGAGACATCCGGGGCGGGTCAAGGTGGGGTTTCGGGTCGTCGGAGAGTACAATGAAGACGAAGAAGAAGAAGAAGAAGAAGGTGAAAGGGAGGAAAGGCCAAGGCTTTGGGGTAAGTGAGTGTGTGAGCAGCGAAATGTTTGGAGGGTATTGAGAATTTTTTTTTTTTTTTTTGTGAGATTTAATTTGATATGGGCGCCGTTTCTCCTTGGTTTGAGGCGAGGATTTGGAACCAGTCGTTGGGATTTTTTGGTGGGATTGACGGGGAGAGTTTACATACTGATATAGCCTTTTTGGGTTTGGCTTTCCTTTGCATTTTCATTTGTTTGTTTGGTTACTATTAATGGATTTGGGATTTGGCTTACCGTGTATTAGATAAAGTGAATTTTTATTTTGGTATTTGTAAGATTTACATTTCTAGAATCAGTTTTGGATCCGAATCAAACGTAGATTTACTAGTTCAGTTTGATAATCACAATTATGTGTGTGATATAGATTTAAGGTAACATTGCATTATGAGCTTTGTCTCCTCTCTTTATATTGGTTGAGACATTACTTCAATTAACTAAAAAAATAAAAATAAAAAAACTCTGATCTGGGTTTACGTAATACAAATTGCATTCTATCTCGTTTATAAATATATGAGTATTGTATAACATCTCTAAATCAATAGCCTTGTAATCCATCCAATAATATCGATTTATTGATAAATTAATAATTAGTAATTTACATAAAATTGTTTTTTTGTTTTCTTTTGTTTAATAATAAAAAATATTATATTTATTCACATATCAAGGTTCGATGAATTTGATTTATCACATCAAGTGACCAAACTAAGAGTCAAAATACCATCTCTATATATAACCAAATAAGAGCTTACGGAATTATAATTAGCAAAAAAGTTCAATGCATTCAATTTATTTTTTTAAAAAAAATATTTATTGTAATTTGGAGTTTATGCTCTAAGTCTCTCATTTGTATCTTGTAATTTCATTAATCAAAACTTGAGTACAGCCGCACCAGATCATGAAAAAAAAAATTAAAAAAAAAAGTGCAAGGAAGCACGCAAAGCATCGATGACATTTTAAAATTTCATTACTCTATTTTTTTTACTTAATTAACAGAATAAGTTGCTACTGAAAATAAATGTACGTATTACATTCTGTCAATTTGGCCCGATTACAATTTGATCAAAAACTGGTTTACTGACCTATGCATGTCATTTTTATAGAGAAACCATGCTCATCATCTAGATCGATATTATCTTAAACTAATAGCTGATTTTTCAAATTCACTAATCTAATAACATACCATTTGGTTGAAGAGGTAATACAAATGGACCCAAAGGGTAATGTTTAAACCATGTTCTTAAGTCATCATTCCATTAAGCAGATGTTTTAAATTTCTCAGTGGATAATCAAATTCATTGTGACTTTTCAAAAGGGCTAATGAAGGATTTTGTCCCACTATAATTGATTCCAGAAAAACTCTATCATACGTAATCCAATTATGTAAGTCTTTGAATTTCAAAAATCAAAAATTAAGTTTTTCTTTGTTACATTTTTTTTTAAATTAGAGTTTGCATAATTCTAATTCAATTTTTTAGTTTTCTTTATCATTTAAGCTAACTTTATAAGCAATTGTATTTTTAAAAAATTATTTTAATATGAATTTTGACTAAACGCATGAGATGCCATAACATGAAAATCATCGGATATACTTCTGACTAGTTTGAATATGAAGATCATGTGGTCACCGGACTCATTGCTGATCCAGGCATCGATCTATCTCCTCAAACGGGATGCATCCTTTTCTTTAAACAGTAAACAATAACCAGTTGGTTGATTAGACTCCATTTTCTGCACCTTTTTTTTTTTTGTTCATCGTCCATTTTATTAATTTAAATTTTATGACAAAGTCTCGTTTAGGGTTTTATGGTAATTCCGGCCACACTAAAGTTAATCATATTCATGTAATCATGTGTATGAATATTAAACATTAGCAAACAGAAACTTTGTTTATATCTGACAATATTGTACGGTTCTCCTGCATTTGAAATCCCAAGGAGGTTAGGAATCTCCACAGAAGCAAAGCTAGTGGAATCTACAGACCCAATAATTGAGGATACTCATAATGCAGTCATAATTTAGTCTTTCTTTCTTGCCCAGCTTACTCCCACTAGAAAACAAACTTTGCTTTTTTTGTCCCTTTCCTTGTCCAATGTCCACCGCAATCTGCAAAGCTGAAAACCCATCAATGAATTATGAACCTTTGCCACTCCTATTATGCCATAGCTGCTACAGATCTCCTCTAAAACCACATGAATGGTCGCTTCAGAAAGCTTTAAGCTTTTGTTGTCTTTCTTCATACAAGTATAAGAGCCGCTTTTAGTCAGGATCATTTTCATTTCTGATCGAGGAAGAAGAGTATAAAATTACATCATTTAATTTTAGTACTACAGAATTAACATCATTTCTGAACTATTACAAAATATTTAATTTAAAAAACACTCGATTTGTATTTGGTTTAAATGTACGATAAATGAGTATCTTTGATTTGTTGATGAATATGTAAGCTTGCTACAATGTTCAATTGAATTCGTATAAGGAAGAATTCTAAAATCTTTCATTTTACAATAATATTCTTCAAATAACTAATCTCGATCATCCTTAATTGATTAATAATATATTTGGCATTGAGTGTAAAATTGGCAATTAATATCAACGTAGGTAAAGTGTGTAAGCAATCCGATCCAATTAGTTTCAACTTTCGAAGAATGGTTATCTGCACAAGGTTGATTGCATCAACGTCGCGGTATACTTTGGAGCACGCAATTAGCTTAAACAATCGCACATGTACTCAAATTATTGATGACTTGATGCTAATACTTCTGAAGGTGGCTCGTGATCCTATACATCTTCTAAAAAATCATTAACAATCCTATGCATATTTTCTTAAATACCAATAGAAAAGGGGCATACCCAAGAAAGATCGAAAGAATTACATGCAGTACATTGTGATCAAAACTTTTTATTTTCATCTTTTGCACAATAAACAAAATTTTTGCGTAATTTTGATTTAGTTTATATAATATTTTTTATTTTTATTTTTTTAATTAACGCTTCGAACATTTATCTTTAAACTCTTTGAGCGTTTCTCGTTTTCTTATACCACTTCTCACTCATTGCAGCCAAACTAGTTCTTATTAAACTTTAGTCACCCTCTAATCTCCAGCTCCCTCCCTCAACACTCTTTTCCCGTTGTGGCCAAGTGTTTTTCTTTTCTTTTATGTAAATACTAGATATCATATATGTATTTTTATGTAAATGGATATCAGAGAGCGAGAGAAGGGACAGGAACTCTCCATGCATGGATATATTAGCTTAGGTTTTGGTGGTGATCGATGTTGATGTTTGAGGCCTGGAGTGCAAAACCTAGCTGGTCACGGATCTTGTAACAATAAAAACAAAGAGACCTTGTTTTTGTGGGTTTAGTCAGCTCGTTGGAGCTAAAACATCTGTCATATATGGGTCTCAAATTCTCACCGGTTGTCCTCTTGTCATAGCTGTCGGGTTTATATTGGCTCTGTATACATCAGATTGCAACTTGTCCAAGAAAACTGGTCTACCCTACTGTACGTATTTGGTCACCATCGGATCCACCACTGTTGTATATTTGCATGCAGCTTCGTTCATGACTCATGAGGTTTGGTCTAGGCTGAGGCCTGAAGCCCGAAGGTGTGCATAGAAAATAAACCGACTAACCTACAGGAGGGATGTAATGCCTAAATTCGATCAATTAAACCGTTAGATGTATATTTTTTTCAATACACTCCATGAGCTAAAAAAGCCCTTATTCTAACGAAAAATAAATACCAACATTTTGGACAATAAATCTTGCAATCAAATGGGTCACCAGATTGCATTCTTGTGGACGATAGAGAACCTCAGAAACATTTAGTTGTCGAAGGATTTTCCTAATTGAAGACCCGTGTTAAGAGCAAATTGCTCAGGTTTTGGTACTCTTGCTCAGCAACTACTTCAATTAGAGGGTTGAAAAAGAAAATAAAGAAAAGGTCTGTTGTCTAGGAATTGGGTTTCCAAATTTATTTCCACGATGTAGCTTAGTCCAAAGTTCTATTTTGTAAATGATGGACCAGCCCATATAAATATTGGTATTTTTTTCAGCACTTGTTTCATAGCTAGCCCATACAGGAAACACCAGTATCACTACCCCATGCCATGGTGTTAATTAATTAATTTATTATTATTATTTTCAGGCAAAAGGAATTTAAAGCTGACAAACTACAAGACCAAGTGTAGAAGCATACTTCTTGGCAGATACTGTTGCAGAATCGGGTCATCATCTTAACCTGGCCTTGTGGGAAGATGCTTTTCTTGTCTGCTGCAAATGCTTTTAGGTTTGATCGGTTAGGAAACGTTTGTTGTAGGAGTTCTCCCCATAGTTTGTGTGCTTGGGTTGCCTTCTTTGTTTGCTGGTTCTTTGCCGTTTTTTTTTTTTTTTTTTTTTTTTTTAATTTTAATCAAGTGGCCTCTATAACCCAACATATATTTATGGCCAAAATGATATTTTTAGGACATGAATAGGAACCAAGTTAGCAACTGGGTTAGTTATAAAGTTTGTGTGCTTTTATCGAGATATGTTTGTATTCAGTTCGGTGCAGTATAAAAAATTAAGAGTTCAAATATAATAGGGAGTTAATTTACACATTGCACACGTAATCAAAGGTAACTTTGAAAGTGTGTTTGATTGATCATTATGAAGCTTGACAATATTGCAGTAGGGAGGTTTCCACCTTGTGAGTGCAAGATTTTGAGTGTGCTTCATTATGAAGCTTCACAATGTTGCGGTATGGAGGTTTCCACCTTATGAGTACAAGAATTTTTTTTGTTCTTCGGTCAAATGAGTACAAGAATTGGCACTTATAGGATTATCTGAAGTATATTGCCCAAACTCAATTGAATCTAAGCTGCAATGCGCAAGACGTTCCTCTATGCATAAGGAACTAAGGATAGATATGGCTGATCTTGAGGATTCAGAATATTAGTGAAATCCCTCTCTAATAAGAGACAGAGAAAAAGCTTAGATCAAAACCATAACATACACACCGCACATCTGCACCGCTTTAGGCCGACCTTGGTGATAGCCAAAAGATAATATAATTAACACTCCCTAAAGACGCATACGGCAAAATATTTATGTGTTTGTTTTGCAAGTACTGCATCAGAGAAATTTAAAACACTACTATATCGATCGATGAAATTCAAAATCATGAACCAAGTTTTGGTAAGATCTTCTGAGTTGACATCATTAGTTGAGAAAAAATGACCTCATTGTCTAGCCAAAAAGAAAAACTAATCACTGGGAGTTCATCTTCTGAGTTGGTTGATCATGATAAATGAACTGTTAGTCTTAATATGAATGGACAGGTTGGTAGGTGATGGAAGCTGGGAAAGGTATCCAATGTGTACAAATATATATATATATATATATACCACATTCAATATATGAACTAGAAGTAATTGTAATAATAAATGGTCATCTGTACATTCTGTTCTGTCATTTATATATATCACATTGAATATATGAAGCTACCGAGTACTCTTCTCATTTAATCACAAATACCCTAAAGACAATAGCAAATTGACAAGGAGAAATCCACATCATTATATCCCTCAAGGATCTATAGTGGACCTGAAATTTCAAATTTCTTGAAAGAACATATCAATTTAGTAACATTTATTCATATATATCTTAGAAATGGAAACTCACTGATTTGGTCATTTATAACCTTTTTTTTTTTTAATTTAGTATTATTTTTCAATACATCTGAAAGAATCAAAATTCTGATATGATCTAATTCCAAGATAATTTTTCAAACTCACTCATCATTTCAGCTAATCTAAGCCTGTCAGTCGGACTAACACTATATGTCAAGATGGTAACACTATATGCCATAAATTATTTGATCAAAAGAAAAATGTTTTGTATTGTTGCTCACAATCTTTATCTTAATTTCTTCAAAAATCCAAAACTAGTAACAGTCCTTTAGTGGGATATTGGACCTACCAACCACATTGTTTTGATTTCTTTTCCTCATCAGGATCTAGATCACTAAGATTGCATGTACACTTTAGAAGTACCCAAAAAGTCCACATTTATGATGTCCTTTTTTGAATGGCAACTATCATAATCAACAAAATTGTCAATAACTCTTATTTAGGTCCATTTTAGGTACCGGTCTTTTTCACTAATTATTTTCAAAATTATTAACGAGATCCATGACTAGTCAAAACTCAAAACAATACCCCAATAAACCAAGATCACAATAATGCAAGATTCCTCTTTTCTTTTCTTTTTTGGTTAAGTACCAATTTATGTTATAGATATCCTATTTACCAATGTCCGTTTGGCCGGTAAATGAGGTCATTGTTATTCAAATTGCATAATTGGCAAAAAAAAAAAAAAATCAATTGCGTACTTTGTGATGGCTGTACGAAGAACTGAAAAATCCTTTTATGCACCGACGATGCAAATGAACTAACAGATTCAACAGTATCAACCGTTGATATTTATAAGCAATTTTTTTTATTAATAACTAAAAAATGTATTTGATGTTATTGGTACAAGCGCATGTCGGTGGATTGGATATTATTTCATGAAAACTGTGATATAATCTTTGTGGTGGCAAGAATGACTTCATCATCAAAGTTTAATCATAGTAGCGAATTTTATCCATTATTCCTGAGAGAATAATTGCTGGGGCAATTCTGATTTTAAGCTAGTTTCTTAACTTTTCACAGCTCGTGTAAATATTCTCTTCGAACACATTCTTCTTGGTTGATTTCACCTTGTCCTTTTTCAAAACAAAAAGTTGCTGCGGGGTTAAAAATGCAAATATCACCAACTTCAAGGCCTCCCCTCCCACGCTCGCTCATTCGTCAACTTCCCCATATTTTCAAACTCCCGTAGACGGGTCCCACTCTCCGCCCTTCAAAACATACCCAACCGTTAGGGTCAGTCTCGTAATTCCGCCAAACCGCAGGGGCAAACCCGAACCACGCGCCGGAATTTCAGAGTCGTAGTCTCGTAGACAGGGGCAACTCGCCACCCCAAACAGAGCCCGCAGTCCCATAACCCCCTCCACGAAATGACGGTTCACCCCGTTCGAATTTCAAAACCACCCTCCCCGTCTCCCAAAACCGCCGGGGGCACTATCGTCATAAAAAATAAGATAAATGTTTTTTCCCCCAAGGTCCATAAAAATTCAAATTTTACAGAAGGATACGAAGCTGTGGACGCAAAAATCCAAAAAGGGAAACCTGGCAATGTGTCCAAAGTACCAACGCTCCTTCCCCCCAGCTTTAAAGTCCTTTATACCACTTGGACCGTGATAAACCCATTTTCGGTTACAACGGCCTTGCCTCCGGAGCTCGGAATAATCAAGATTATTATTCTCTAGGGTTTTTGCCGGGTCAGGCTAGGAGCTCCGACGCTTTCGAATCGGGTCTTGGATTGATCGATGGTGTTTGGAGCTTAGAGAGAGAGAGAGAGAGAGAGAGAGAGAGAGAGAGAGGGTGGGGATGGAAATGGAGGAAGATATGGAGGTGGAGCAAGTGTTTACGGCGCACGAAGTGGACATTGACTACGAGTTTGACGCGGCCAGGTTCTTTGATTTTAGTCGGCAGGAGACGCCCTTGGAGGCGCGGCTAGCTGAGCTCTGGTTCGAATCCGCCAAGAGCTATCCTCCTTCTCGTAAGCCCCTCTCTCTGTGTCTCTGTCTAGCTCGAACGACGCCGTTTTTGGTGCAATTTGTGTTCCTGAAGCTTTTTGAATATTTTTTTTTAACATTTTTTTTACTGTGCTTCACTTTGATCGAGTTGAGCTACAGTGAGATTGGTTTTATCGAATTGTTTTTTCCGGTCATTTTGAAACGCTAGCGTTTTTCTTCGTTCAGATACAAATTCTTTCGTTTCTTTGTGTTCAAATACAAATTATTATGGTGATACATTTCCTACGATTTTCAATTTTTTTTGTGTGTTTTTTTTTTTTTTTTAATTATTATTTTTTTATAAATTGGGAAAATCGGTTTATACTTGGTGATGCATTTTCTTAATCAAAGCACTAATCTTAAATTTCTATGAAAGTTTGGCAATTTTATGAAGTTTTGAATGCTATTCAATAGAAGAAAAATATCTGAAAGGCTGGTGTTGGTTGGTTTCAGCTGTTGTTACAAGGATGATACTAGGAGGGGACATTCTCCTGGGAAATGTGACTACATCCCCAAAATCTAAAGATGTGGAGAATACAAATGGCATTGGCTGTAATATCGGCGCGGGCCAAGAATCGTGTGCAATGGATGTAAATAGCAGAGGTAGGAATATGATTAAAATTTAGAGAAATATTATTCGTCAGCATTTTTATGTACTTGTGAATTCTAAGTCTTGAAATGTACTGTTTGCTGTATTCTAGATTGTGAAGGAATGGATAAAGGGATTTTCGGCAACTTGCAAAGAGTTCTAAATCAATCACATGGAGCAGGTACAGGTGACCAGTTTGATACTTTGGCCACTAATGTTTGTGTTAAAATAGATTTGCCAGATGGTTTCGAAATGAATTAAGAGCATGTTATCGACCATACATTCTTTCTGCCTCTCATTTGTAAATTTGAAAATTCTCTACATATTCTATTTGAACTGTTATATTCTCTCGGCTGAAATTTTCAAGTTTTTGCATAAGTATATTATTCCTTGTTAGATGTTACTCATGAATCATGATTATGGTTATTCCATTGTTTCAACATAATGCGCAAGTATATTTACTTTATGTTTTCATTTTGCAGGGTTGACGTTCAATCATTCAAAAGGTCAAAATAAATCTTCAGTAAAGCCATCGTTCCCTAGGAAATCAACTTTGATGAAACCTACAGCAAGTCAACTTGCTAAGCAAAATCGCCCCCTTCATATTGGTGGTTCCAGGTGATTCTCAGAATCTGCTGCTTCTTGTTTATGTTTTTCAATGGATTGTGTTTGTAAGTAAAGTGTTCATGGTCCTTTCGTGACCACTCTTAGATTTCATACCATAACTTTTTTGTTCCATATTCCTTAGCTTAAGTACACTGTTTTATATTCCCCATAGTTTGTAGGTGTGGCCCCTTATTTGTCGAAGTATTGCTTGTCTCATTGATTAGGGCATTTATGTATCCAATTTGACTACAATATGTTAAATCCTGCATGCTTTTTCTTCATCCATTGGCAGTGTAAAATTAGTAGTAACTAAACATGTTTAGATCCATCACTGATCCCATTTGTTTCCTTTTGGTGTTTTATTACTTTTTTGGTTAGATTTCAGACGTTACATGTTCAAAACAGTGAGAAGAGCTTCTGTAGCTCTTCTGGAGTTGAAACTCAAGCTACCAAAAGGCAGAAGTTAGAGGGAGGTCACTTGCATAAGGTACATAAGCTATATAGCTGCATTATAAGAAATTTTGATAATTGGTTTTAGGCTTGAATATTGCCTGATATCCAGTCTTGGACCAGAATTTACTGCATGAGAATATGCTCTTTTATACGTATTTTGCATTTAAAATTTAAAGAGGTACTTATTTAGGGTTCACAAACTGTGAGTAAGTGTGTATACATCTAAACCTGAATAGAATATAATTAATAGGTTCTTGAACTAGATGTGCTTATCAGCTGAGCAGGCTTACTGAGGCTGACTGTTATTATGGTTGTATGTGATTTTTTCATCATAGTGGGGGGCCATGCTCAAATTTTTCTTTATGACAGGTTACTACTGCGGCAATGCAGCAAACTAATTTCATCCACAAGGCACCTAAAAAGGTATGATACCTACTGCATGATGCTTGAATTTGCTACACCTACATGTTTTATTTTTTCAATTGAGTTTCCAGTGTGTGTACTCATAATTATGAAGTTGAATATATGCATCTGGGCGGTCTGCAGGTCGAAACTTTTGATAAGACCTCTACACATGCCAAGTTGAAAATTACTATTCCAATAGAGCCCGACTTTGAAACGACATATAGGGCGCAAAGGATAAGGTGAGTTCTTGCTGTGAGCGCAGAAAGGACATTGTTTTGGTAATTAGTATTGAAGGAAGCTAGGTTATATATATTTCAGGCCTAAGAATGGATCAGTGTTGGAACAAGTGCCATCAGCTCCTCGAAAATTCAAAGCCCGTCCACTGAACAAAAAAGTTGGTATTTAAACTTAGTTAACCATGGGTTTGAATTGGGTTCCTTTTTGGAGCTCTTCCCTCAAGTTTATGTGTTTTACACTGCAGATTTTTGAGGCTCCCTCACTGCCACTCCCAAAGAGGAGCACTCCAAAGTTGCCAGAATTTCATGTAAGTATGGTATTTATAATATGCTTGTTCTTAACCAAATGTTATCCTCTGCATCCTATAAATGAACTGAAAATTACAAGTCGTTATCAAAAAGTTTCTTTAAAATTTTGTGGCTCACAGACCCTTTCTTACGTTGCCTCTTAGGAATTTCACCTGA
The DNA here is from genome assembly GCA_025331145.1 of Rosa persica. NCBI lineage: Eukaryota > Viridiplantae > Streptophyta > Magnoliopsida > Rosales > Rosaceae > Rosa > Rosa persica. The sequence goes on along the minus strand of WFKR01000007.1, from coordinate 13,885,862 downwards.
AGACAATGGAAAGAGCTATGCAAAATACATCTACTGTTCCATCATCCTCACATCATTTCAATGGTCAAGAGAAGGTAATTTTCACTATGTCAATTGCAAAGTAGTCCCTCCTGTTAAGTGTCAAACCTCGTGCCCACTATCTTTTAGTGGAAGTGTGATTAGTGTCGTACGTTTCGCAGGTGTTGGACAAACCTAGTGCTTCCACTGTTGCAGGAAATGGAAACGTAGAACCCAGAAGGTAATAGGAGAAAGAGCTTTGGGCCTTATGTCATTATGATAAAAAGGATTGCTCACTTTACATTTTGTCAATATATTTTAAACATAGTACTTACTGGATTGGTCTACTATCTTTAGGCCAAGTAAATTGGATGGTCCTCAGCAGGATGGAAGTGATGTAATGCCAAAATTTAAGGCTCATCCTCTTAATAAAAAGGTAATATTATTTCTGTAAATCATTTACCTTTAATTTATGCAAGGAGATGCCAATATGCCATATATATGTCCTTTTGAGTGCAGATCTTTTCTAGTAAAGGGGATATCGGTGTTTTCTGGAATAGCAAAAGAGAAACCACCATACCAATGGTAGGTCATATACATTATTCTCAATTTTATTGATTATAAATCCTTATCCTTATACTTTCAGTTGGCAGAATAATCTCATCTAAGAGCATGCTTTGATTTCTATATAGGAATTTAATTTTCAGACAGAGAGGAGAACTCAGCAGATTCCACCAACTGATCTTTTCAGTAAGGTAGACACAAATTTATGGAGTTCCGCTGTGTGTAGTTGTACAAATAAATTTTCTCTGTCATTGTTCCTGCTATTGTAGCCATCATAATTATTTGCATAATTCAATTACCTGCCATTCTTATTTATTCTTCTCTCGAGTGCTAGCTCTCTTTAACATCTGAACTCCAGCCGAATAATGGATCTCGGTTGAAATTGCCTCAGCCAACATCTGTATCAGTGAAGGTTATCTTTGTTCCCCTTTCCTTATAATTCAATGAACATCACATATATTGTTGATTTTTCAGATTTCTTTTTCCCAAGTTATTGAGTTGGTTTATTTTTCTTTTTGTTGGCATAAGGACTCAAAAGAAAATAGAGCGAATAATTTCCAACCAGAACATAAGGTAAGAACCCAATCTTGAAAAAGATTTATTTTGTTTCTCATTTCTTCTGGATAATGAGTGTATGTAGCAAGTAGTGCTTCTCCTCTCATATGCTGTCTATGTTTTCACATCTTATAGATAATGGTAAAAGAGAGACCTTCTCTGTTTGGTGGAAAGCAGGCTTTATTTGGGGGTGCCAGGCCCATCAGTGATGTTGATAACAAATCAAGGATGAGGTGTGACAGCTGTATGAACAATTGATAGTTATTTGCCAGTTCTATTTATTTTTTCTGATTCAACTGTCAGGCCCATCAGTAATGTTGATGACAAATCAAGCATGAGGTGTGACAGCTGACATGAACAACTGCTAGTTATTTTCAGTTCTATTTATTTTTTCTGATTCAACTGTCTTGCCCCTGAAATTGCTGCAGGAGTTTGGGAGTCAGCTAGGGGTAAAAAGATCACAAAGTTCTTGGAATGGATATGCTATCAAAGTGATAGATGGTGAAATGGATCTCTTTGGTGATTGAGGAATAATGCTTCAAAAGAATATGAAACCCTTTTATATGAAGATGGAAGCCATGTTAACAGTTCCAGACATGCCAAACCAGCTTTTGCATTTCACCAATTTGTAGATTTTAGTTGTAATCCAATAAACATCTCTAATGGCCGGTGTTGTATAGCTAGCTATTAAGGCCACCTCTTACATCTTCTATCTTTTTGATAGTATTCAACACAGGTAATTGTGATTAGTCAAGGGGAAATATACACAATGCAGTCATGTGCTCAATAGGTAAATGTTGTGAACAAACCGTTACAGCATTTTCTTATATGTAATTGCCATTTAAAGTACTGATACGGCCTTGCAAAATTTAATCTGACAAGGACCAGGTTGCTGTGGCTCAGTCTCTCTAGCTTATATCTGTACTAATTAATGTACAAGATTCATTTCTATTGGTCCTTAAGTAATGAGATCATAGAATTTTTGGGCGTCACTTGACCTGCTTCTATGGATGGAAGCTGTCTTCTTTCCCTCCATCAGAAACCTTTGCTGCTATATTGTTCTTGGTTAGAGCCTGCTTTGTCCAGCGCTTTATATCATAGGCCTTTCTGAAGGGTTTCTTCTCCTTGCCAAGTCTTCGCTTTGTTATGGCTATGGCAAGATCATTGGGAAACAATGTGTGCCAAACAAAGGCATGAAGAAGAGTGGACACAAACAGTACAGACACCGTTGTTGATGACATGAAAGAAAGAGTAACTGCGAGGCCCTTAGTTAGAACTGACGGTACTTCTTCTGCATACTTAATGGTGGCAACTGAGAATGTTGTCATTGGAAAGGTGTATGCCCACCAAGCCACCGAAAATCTGCACCAGTATGAGCAGTTTTGTTAATCAGTAACTGAAGAGTCCATGAAATACAAATAATTTTATCTGACGACAAGTTACTGGACTGAGAACTGAGACAACTAGTTATATAGGTGGAAGAATCATGTCTGGATGTGCTATATTGGATTCACAGTCGAGCAACATGACATGATAGATGTCAGGACAATAGTTCATCTTTTAGTTGCCTCAACTAAATGAGTAGCTAGCTTACCTAAACCCTGTGAAGAATTTGATCCTTACAACCAGTGAAATATAGAGAAACAATGCGATGAAGTAGCAGGTCCTCGACACCTCATTGAAATCACCATAAATGTTCTGCCAAGCCATACTTGCGGCTGATGGGGCAGCAATGAACATGGAATACACCGGATGGAGCTCCCTCGGCAACGCTTCACTTGTTGGCAATCTCTGATACAAAGTAACAAAAACCACAAAGTAATGTGCAAAGCCTACAGCCCACAAGAACTTGGCAGGCTCCTTCCACCCAACCTTGGCAGCCAAAATTGCCCCAACAAAGTTTCCAACCACTGAGAGATGAGAAGATGGATTGGCCACCTTACAAAGACGCCTCTTCCCACCCGAAAGCCACTGTCCATAGATCTTGAGTTCCAGAAGAAAGTAGGGTAACATGAAGGTGCACCAAATTGCAGGTTGGAGTTTATTAGGGAACAAAGTTGGTGGTGCACCAAGGGCTAAGAACATGCATACAACCCAAGGAGCAAAGAAGAAGTTGACTCTCACAGGGTGGAAGTACTCTCTTTTGACTGCTTCAAAGTAGAAGAGAATTTTGAGAATATAGGTGAAGGAGACACAAAATAGGACTGCTAATGCTAAAAGCCAGAGGGCAAGGTTTATGAAGAGTGGGATGTGGAGAAACTCAGTGGCTGGGCTTGTCGCAAGAGCACGCCATAAGACTGCTTGGCTGCTAAGGCCAAGACAAATACCAAAGCATCCAATTGGAAATCTGAGGAGAAAGGGCCATTGCTCATCTTTTGGGAGGAGAATATCCTCATCATCCTGCACAACCCTCATTATCAATGTAAATATAAATTCTTTGGTTAAGGCTTTTACTTTTATTTTGATACATATAATTAGTGATGCTGACTGATATATAACTTTTACAGTCTAATATGCTAAGCTGTCAATCAAGGGCTCCAAAAACTTTAAGCTATCCCAAGGCTCTAGTGCATGCTAGACAAGTAGTCACCTAGCTAGCTAGTTCTCGATCGCAGCATAGGCCAACAATACATATCAATCTGACTGTTGTCAAAAGATTAATATGAATTGTGAGTCGAGTTGATTATTATTTCGAATACTTAAATTGTCAATCATAAAGTGAAATGTGATGTTAAGACTTCAGATAAAGAAGAAATATTATTCTCGAACTACAAGATATCTACAAGAGCAGATGTCAACATAATAAATTTGAAATGATGATGATACTAACCTTGACTTGGTCAAGTTCAGGCCCTCTAAGTGCAGCAAAGTATCTGCCAGCAGGAACACTTGTATCAACAGACTCATCGAGTCCTGCTCCACCAGTCATCTGAGACTCCATCTCTGATCTTTCCTTTTTTGATGGCAACAAAGAGTTTTGCCTACTGAGGTTTGATGATTTAGTCTTGAAGATGCTGAAGTCTCCTTTCCTTCCTTCCATGCCAAACCTGTTAATGGAATCAAAACCTCCGAAACTTCTACCACTTCTGGGAAGATTAACACCAATGTTCTCATCTTTAGCCCCCTTGGACTCTTTTCGAAGCGCCGAAAAACCAGTCTCTAGAGAAACCTGCCTATTGATCGAACGCCTTTGACTACTACTCTTCATCTCTCTAACTTTAATGGGTTTGTTGAGTCTCTTCTCTGCCTTTCCATTTTCCTCTTCGGTAATTCCCTCTTCTTCTTCCTCATCTTCTGGTAAGACTTCATGGATATCAATAAGATGAGTACCAAGAAAACATGGAGAAGTTTTTCTTTTATCCATTTTGGTTCAATGTAGTTCTTTGGCTAGTCTTTGCAAGTCTCAGAGGTGCTTAATTTGTATATGATATTTTGATGCATGCATGCTTGTTCCTTGTGAGCTTTTTGAGGTGTGTTCACAGAAAGTTGGATAACTAGACTACTAGAGGAGTAGAGGTACGTACGTGTGCTATGTACTATGGTGGTGGTTGGCGTATGAAATGGGAGCCAGTACTTTGTTCAGAAAAAGTGGGTTTCTTAAGGTATATCCCGTGAGAGAAAATCAATATTGAGTTTGTCGCTTAAGATCATAAATTTATTATGAGACTGAGGCCACAAAGTACTATGAACTATTATATGCACAGATAAGAGGTTTCAATAATTTCATGTAGCTGAAAATCAAGATGTTGTTGCATAAGATCTCAATTCATGTTAGAGAGTTGGATATATTTGCTATATTATCTTTTTGGATGACAGAATTATATAGATCGAAGAACATCAAGTTGTACACGTAGAGAGACCTCATGAAAATTATGTGCAAATTTGAAACGGCATCATAAATAGTGTTGCGCATCCCCAAATGACTCTCCCATCGTTGGAGTTGCATAAACTCGGATAGAAGAGTGTCTTTGGCTTCCTATAGCTAAAACATACCGGCGCGAATTCAAACGTATCTTGATCTCCATTAGTCTCCTCAATCAAATATTTATTTTCACCTTGGATCTAACGGTAGTTGACCAAAGTCACCGATCAAGAATTCGCAAAAGATAATCATTCCTTAGGGTTAGCCTAATTAAGTGGTGAAAGGAGGGTGAAGTTGTAGAAAATATTGTGTATCATAATTGTAATGGAATTAGGATTACATAATATTACTTTAGGAGATTACGTAGATTACTTACCTTATTAATTCCAAGATTGTTGTGGTAGGACTCTAGTACCTCTTTTGTTTTAGGAGATTATGTAGATTACTTACCTTATTAATTCCAAGATTGTTGTGGTAGGACTCTAGTACCTCTTTTGTATAAAACGTTCTCTGTATCTATCAATGAAATTATCTTCAACCAATATTCTGTTTTTCAGAAGTTACTCTTTTCCTTCTAGAATGGGAAGAATTTCTTGATTGAATGAAAACAAATCTAATCAATCCAAGTTCAAGCCAGAGTTAATTATATCACGAAATCAAGGAATTATTCTATGGTTATGGAGTACCATGTGCAGATATGATGACCTGTGCTAATAGAATTGCAACATTTTGGTAAAGTTTGATCAATATAGGGGCAATTTTTTTTTTATATATATATATTTTTTATATGTGAACTAATCAGCGGAAAGTCATTACTACATGGACCAATTACATTAGCTACTCTATAATAATCTCTCCATAAAGTCATATCTAATCACGATACCAAAAGTTATGAGTTGAGAGCTGCAGTATTGGTAATTATACTTCGTTGCAATCGAGTTGTCTTTCCATTATTCACCACGTTATCAAAGCAAATGGAGTAGTCAGTAGAGCACTCTTTGCTAGTTGCTGATGCATGTTAGAATACATATATTTTGTAGAGACTCCTGATATCATTTCGGAATATTCTCTAAATGCTTATTATAATCGGGAGTTTAGGCTCAATGTATCCTCTTTTGTGTTCGCAGTTTCATTAATCAAAGCTTGAGGGCAGCTGCACCAACCATTTATTCAAAAAGTCATGAGTTGAGAGTCAGTTTAGAATAGGGGTCATCAACGGGCCGGGCCTTGCTATATTTTTAAATAATGGCGGGCCGGGCTGGGCTTTCGAAGGATCCAAGCCCGTCCTTATAAAACGGGCCTTGCGGGCTTTTTTCGGGTCAGGTCTTGCGGGCTTTATTTATAAATAAATATTTAAAGACACAAATAATTTTTTTTTTAATCAAGCTTTGGAAATTCATTGGATAATGATCAAATACAACCAAAGATAATAGATCTATATTGTACCCAAAAAAATCTATATTTATATATAGATACTAATTTATTGATAATTAAATTTTTAAAGACACTAACTTTTTTATAAATCTATATTTATACATCATACACTCCAAAGAGCAACATATAGCCATTCAAAGAAAATGAGAAAACCGACTGTTGGATGTGATTATTACAATAAATTATACGTGTGGTTAAAAATTTAGTCAATTTCACCGTAGTTTCGAACCCGATCTGATTAGTCAACCGTAGTCACTTGCATGTTTTCTTGGTTGACTGATGGTGTGATGACCGCAAAACTTGCTTATTTTTTTACATCAGGTTTGTAAATATTTCATCGATGGATGTGCGTGGACATAGGATAAAAATTTCAATTTTAATTACAAATACATTGACCAATACCAATTTGTCTCTTAAAGTTGTATGACTTGTACATTGTATTTAAATTGTTGAGGTTCATTCTAAAGCAAACATGAAGTGGAAAATGAATTTGAAAAAACCAACCGTTTGATGGAGAGACTGTAATATTTTATGGTGGTTGTAAAAAATCCAGCCAATTTGGTTTTTGTTTCGAATTCGATCAACTAGGTCAAACCTAGTTACTCTTATAAACCTATATTTATATCACACATACTCCAAAGAGCAACCTCTATCAATTCAAAAAATTGGGAAAACCGGCCGTTGGATGTGATTGTTACAATAAATTATGAGTGTGGTTAAAAATTTAGTCAATTTCACCATAGTTTCGAACCCGATCGGATTGATCAACTGTAGTCACTTGCATGTTTTTTTGGTTGACCGAGGGCGTGATGACCTTAAAACTTACTTATTTTTTTACATCACGTTTGTAAAAATTTAATCGATGGATGTGCGTAGATATAAGATACAAATTTCAATTTTAATTACAAATACATTGACCTATACCAATTTGCCTCTTAAAGTTGTATGACTTATACATTACATTTAAATTGTTGAGGTTCATTATAAAGCAACCATGAAGTGGAAAATAAATTTGGAAAAACCAACCGTTTGATAGAGAGATTTTAATATTTTATGGTGGTTGTAAAAAATAAAGCCAATTTGGTTCTCGTTTCGAATTCGATCAAGTAGGTCAAACCTAGTTACTCTTATAAACCTATATCTATATATCACACACTCCAAAGAGCAACCTCTATCAATTCAAAGAAAATGAGAAAACTGGCCGTTGGATGTGATTATTACAATAAATTATGAGTGTGGTTACAAATTTAGTCAATTTCACCATAGTTTCAAACCCGATCGGATTGGTCAACCATAGTCGCTTGTATGCTTTCTTGATTGACCGGTGGCGTCATGACCGCAAAACTTGCTTATTTTTTTATATCACGTTTGTAAATATTTCATCTATGGATGTGCGTGGACATAAGATAAAAATTTCAATTTTAATTACAAATACATTTGTCTATACCAATTTGTCTCTTTAAAGTTGTATGACTTATACATCACATTTAAATTGTTGAGGTTCATTCTAAAGCAACCATGAAGTAGAAAATGAATTTGGAAAAACCAACCGTTTGATAGAGAGATTGTAATATTTTATGGTATTTGTAAAAAATCCAGCCAATTTGGTTCTCGTTTCGAATTCAATTAACTAGGTCAAACCTAGTTACTCTTATAAACCTATATTTATATTTACACACTCCAAAGAGCAACCTCTATCAATTCAAAGAAAATGGGAAAACTGACCATTGGATGTGATTACTGCAATAAATTATGAGTGTGGTTAAAAATTTAGTCAATTTCACCATAGTTTCAAACCCGATCGGATTGGTCAACCGTAGTTGCTTGTATGCTTTCTTGATTGACCGATGACGTGATGACCCCAAAACTTGCTTATTTTTTTACATCACGTTTGTAAATGTTTCATCGATGGATGTGTATGACATAAGATAAAAATTTTATTTTTAATTACAAATACATTTGCCTATACCAATTTGCCTCTTTAAAGTTGCAGATTCCGGTCAAAGTAGAATCGCCTTCACTTAAATTGCTATAAATCCTTCAAGAAAAGTCGGAATCGCAAACCGTAAAATTTTTCAGAAACTAGACACATGAGGCTTTCCGTCCATATAGGGTACAGCTCTTATTTCCATCCGACCAGTTTCCAGTAATTTAGCGAAATTAGATGTTCTGCAAAACAGTTTATGTGTTGCAGATTCTCGTTCAAGTTGAACTTCCTTCACTTAAATTACCATAACTTCTTCTAGAAAAATCAGAAACACAAACCGTAAAATTTCTCAGAAACTAGACACATGGGGCTTTCTGTTCATATATGTTATAGCTCTTAATTCCATCCAATCAGTTCCCAGTAATTCAGCAAAGTTAGGTGTTATGCACAACAGTTTCTGCATTGCAGATTCTTTTCAAGCTGAACTGTCTTCACTTAAATTGCCATAACTCTTCTAGAAAAGTCGGAATCACAAACCATAAAATCTTTCAGAAACTAGACACATGGGGCTTTCCGTGTATATAAGGTACAACTCCTAATTCCATCCGAGTAGTTCTCAATAATTCAGTGAATTTGGATGTTCTGCATAAGAGTTTTTCTGTTATTTATATAATAATTTTGTTTACGGGCTTTTACGAGCTGGGCCTAACGGGCTTTTGGCGGGTCGGACCTGGTTTCAAACCCCTAAACCGAGCCCGGCCCTCTACCCACCAGGCCGGGCTTTTGGCCATGCGGGTCTGCAGGCCTCCATCGGCCCACGAGGCTCACGAGCTAAATGATGACCCCTAGTTTAGAATCTTTCATTTCATAATGGGAAAACATCACCAATGGTCATTGAGTTATGACTTATTCGATACTTAACTTACTGTATTTTCAACAATATCACTTAAGTCACTCAGTTTTACATCTGTCTTTCACTTAACTCACTGTCGTTAAGTATGCTGTTAAAAGCTATTAAAATTGAGGGTATATTTGTCCAAACACTAAAAAAATGCATTTCTAACTTTTTTTTATTTAAAAAAAAGACATTTTTTTTTTCAAATTATATTTAAGTTGAAAAAATCATTTTTATTAGAAATCTCAGAAATTTAAAAATTGAAAAAAGTCAATAAATGTAAATTGAGGGTATATTTGTCTAAACACTAAAAAAAATGCATTTCTAACTTAAAAAAAAAGAGACAATTTTCTTTCAAATTATATTTAAGTTAAAAAAATCATTTTTTTATTAAAATTTCAGAAATTTAAAAAAATAGAAAAAAATATAATAAATGTAGTCTTTTAAAGTTAAAAATATCTTTTAAGTGTTTTGACAAATATACCCTCAATTTTAACTACTTCTAATGGTAGAATTAACGGCAGTGAGTTAAGTAAAAGACGGATGTAAAACTGAGTTAGTTAAGTGATATTGTTGAAAATACAGTGAGTTAAGTGTCGAATAAGTCATAACTCAGTGACCATCGGTGATATTTCCCCTTTCATAATTTATAAAATTTCCGTAAAATATACTCCTTAGTAAAAAAAAGTTCATAATTGATCGAAAAAAATCCACATCAATCAAATTTTGAAACCGGAGATAATTGTATCATAATTAGTATCTTATTGAAATTCAAAACGAATTTCGTATCAATACATCATCCCTTTCCATTTTACCTTAAGCTTCCTATATGGGAATTTCGACGAAGTCATAATTAGTTTCAATATTAGAGAAGTTATGAAGTCCTAAGAGCATCTTTAGTAATGCCAGCCATTTTTGAGTCAAATTTTAGCTAAAGTAGCTAAAAAGTTATTTTGAATAGACATTTTATAAACATGTCTGTATCAGTGCTCTCTATTTTAGCTAATTTTGAATTTATATTGTTTTTAAAATGAAAATTAAATAGTTTAAATGTATTTATAAATTACATAAAGTAACTCAAAATGAATGTTTTAAATTATAGAGAGTCTCATCTCACTCTATATTTAGGAGTGTGATAACTAAAAGTTATAATAGAGAGCCACTTAGGAGTCTGATGTAGTTGCTAAAATAGATAAAAAGCTAAACATGCTCTCTAAAATAGCTAAGGAGCCAAAATAGAGAGTCTGCTAAAGATGCTCTATGTCCCTAACCCAAAATGATCTCCTATCCAATCATGAACAGACTAAAAATGATCTCCTACCTAAACGTCCCTCTTTATAAACTAGTCTGGACTGAGCGCGAAGGTCCCTCTATATGAACGATACTTTTTTTTTCCCCTTTTTTCTCTTACGCCTTTGGCATGATCTTGTGGACAAAATCATATCCAAATTGATATTTTAGGGAGCTATTGTATATATTTCCTTTCCTATATTAGCTTTTTTTTGCAGACTGGAGCATTTCCTGACCTGTCTTCTATCCGTACACATGCTAAAAATAAAACTAGCAATGAGTATCAAATATATCGGGGCTTCCTTTGGCCGATGATGAAAATAGGAAGGAAATATACGACAGCCAAAAATTAGCAATTGAAACCTTAAAATTTAGTAAACAGTACCTGAATGAAAATCTGATGAGTACAGCCCCGGTATTACATCAAGCAAATAAGGAAGGAATTCGGTCACATTTAGAAAATCATATTGAAATCAATCAATACTTCCTATTTAGCTGGAAAAAAATTAAGTAAATATAGAAAACTAACAAAAAAATTAACCTGGATTAGTTAGGAAAGTTGCTCTCTATTCCCTTATAAACGAATCAAAATTTTCAAGTTCTCATCAAAGAGGCCAACAGATTGTCATCAAGCAAACAAATTAAACACAATGGCCTCTTCCCAGCTCTTTATTATCTTTTCCATTCTAGCAATTTTCGTCCCTTTGATTGTTGCCAAAGATTATGTGGTTGGTGACAAAGCCGGTTGGAATATTGAAGTTGATTATGAAGCTTGGGCAAAGGGGAAAAAATTTTCTGTTGGTGACAGACTCCGTAAGTAAAATTTTCTTTAACTTCTTTCTTTTATCTGTTAATCTGTCAATTTATATATGATTAAGTTGTAACTTGCTCTTATCATATGTGCAGTTTTTTTATATCCAAAAGGATCCCACAGTGTGGTTGAAGTGGAGGAGAAAGACTTTAATAGATGTAAAGCTCCTACTGACGGTAAGGAATTAACGAGTGGAGAGGATGTGATCAAGCTTGATGCCCCAGGAAAGAAATATTTCATTTGCAATGTTGGTAGACATTGCCAAATGGGGAACCAGAAGGTTGCTATAAATGTGGAATCATCTTCATCTTCATCTTCCTCTACTGCTAGCCCAAGCCCAAGTGAATCCAGCCCAAGTGCCTCAAGCCCAGAACCGTCAAGCCCAGCACTCTCAAGCTCAAGTAATTCAAGCCCACCTGCTTCCCCCAGCCCTCCAGCCCCAAGCCCTAGTACCTCTGGAGCAACGATCGGAGAAAGATTCGGGTGGATGTTAATTGTGGTCGGTATTATAGGGTTTCTCATTGGAAGTGAATAATTTGGGATATTTGTAACATGGGAACATGTAATGTAATGAATTTTTCGGGTTTGTTTGGAATTGCTTCCGAGAGCGCCAGAAGTGTTTTTGAATTAATATAAAATATCAGTTATAAATATAAAAATATCATAAAAAATATTTAAAATGTCACTTGAACAATTTTGAAAGCATTTGAAAGTGGTTTTGATAAGCACCTGACAACTGATTCCTTGTTTGAAAGTGTTGTTGCCAAATTTGTACATCTCTTAAATGTGATTTTCGGATGGTTAACAAATGGTTCATCATCAAAATCACATTGTTTTCTCCACTTCTGCCCCCATTTTAGGGCTGTTAAAAGCACCCTAAAATATTTAGGTAGATATTGCAATTTTCTATCCAAGCTAGTTATTAGACTTTGGAACATGACAAACAAAACAATATACTGGCATGCAGTTCATATAAATTGATGCCTGAAATATCCAAAATATAATTCAGAAACTCACACTTAATAACAGGAAAGAATTAATCCAATAATCAGATACAATAAAATGGAAACTCGGAGAGCACTAGTCCAATCTCAAGCCTAGATGAGCATCCCAAGAATGCCAATAACAATGATCATCCACCCAAATATTGCTCCATTAACAGAGCTTATAGTTGCTGCCGAGGTAGTGGGACTTGGACTAGGAGCAAAGGAAGCTGGCATAACAGTTATGAAAAGCTTCTGGGGTCCAACTTCACAGTGCTTAGAGACACCACATATGTACCATTTTCTTCCTGGCGTTGCTAGGTTTATCACATCCTGTCCACTTGTTAATGCCACAGTGCTGCAGGAGCTGCACATTCTTGGAACCCAGTTCCATTCACCTTAAGCACATTGTGAGCTCCTTCTGGGTAGTTAAATACTGCATGCATAATAAAAGAAAATCACAAAATCCTCAGTCAGTTCCCAGATCAAAGATTGAGAGAAAGAAGAAAATATATGGAAGAAAAAAATAGAAGAGGAAATTTTAAGTTTGAGGAGGAGAGGTTGTTAATAGTTTACCAAGGTTGTCACCAACATAGAAGAGCTTTCCCTGAGCCCAAGCTTGGTAATCAACGTTAATGGTCCAACCCTTGTCATCACCAACAATAAATTCTGTTGCCAAAATGCTAGGGGAAACAATCGCAAGAATGGCAAGAACTATGAAGAGCTTAGAAGAGGCCATTTTTACTAGCTAATGCTCAGCTTTTTCTTTCTTTTCTATGAATTTGGTTCTTTTGAGATGATCGATGATGAGCTTGATCGATCAGTCGGTTCTGTTGTGAAAAATGAGTTCGTTGCTCTGCCCATTTATAGGGATTGTGGTTGTGGATTTTCTTGGGTTAGTCTAGAATCAATAGGATGCAGGCCCAGGACGGCACTGCTTAATTTGCCGAATGGCACGAAGAGATTTCAGAGTTGAATGAAGTAGATCACCGAATCAACATATGCATTACTATTACGAGATTACTACTTTCTTGGAAACCGGTTTTTGTTTTTTCAATTTCTATATGACTAATATGATTCCCACATTTCCATTTGTAGACACGTTGAACAATCATTAATTAATAATTCAACGAGTGAGACGGTTAAAGCATGTGGTGCGCGTTTTATGTTTAAACTTCGATGTTCTTCCTTTTGTTTTTTTATTTGTTTGATTATAATAAACTTATTTTAAATAATGATTATAATGAACTTTGATAGCATGCTCTTGTGACCGGAAAAAAAAATTGACCTATATGCCTGTCGATGTGACAAAAACATTCATAATCATGAATGCCTCAGCTCATATTCAGGTAGTCACTGAAAATTTATACGTATACATATACTGTAAGAAACAATTGAGTCAAAACATGCCAGTTGATGATGTTGTTTGTGGATTACAAGCAAAACGTTTGAGTTCGTGGCCAAAGTTAATAGTTTTCACCACTAGGCTAGCAGGTGCATAACTTCTTTCTGTAGCCACCATTCACCAATGACTACTTTCTTAACTTTTCTCTGTTACAAGTTATCCGATGTCTACATTATATATCCGCAGGAATAGATGAACCAATGAAAACTCTTTGAAATAGACAAGTACAATATAGTCAAATTAACTTGATCTTTTGTTCTATTACTTTCAGAGAGTGAGACTATACATTCCAAGTAAATAAACACTAATTTATCGATAGTGCTATTGGACAACTAAGACAAATGCTTCATATAGTAAATTGTAAACTCCATATTTTTAACAACAATAAAGGAATGGAAAGGATCATGTTCTATAACTCTATAATTTTTTTGCCTTTATTCTCATTCAATCCTACTGTGGGAACACAATGTCAGAACACACCACCCCCCCGGCGGCCCCCCCAAAAAAAAAAAAAAAGGTTCATAATGCGAACTTGTTCACCTTTTCAAGTCACCCTTTAAGAATTATACATGAAAAATTCAATTGGCTTTTGCGTGTAATAAAGAAAAGGTATAGACATAAATGCTCGTTCTTCCATTGCCAAAGGAGATGATCGATATTGTTTCAACAACTCAAGTAATCGATCATTGACCTTGGTCTTGATAGTACTTTTTAGTGATACTTCACTTGGAGTTCACTCCATGATTGAATCTATACAAATTCTTAAAATTAAATTTGATAAATCTCTCTATTTCAAAGAGCTTAGTGTCTCTACAAATCCTTTATTTATAGTCTGAAATTATTGAGACATTAAGAAAGTGAGGTCACTGTCGTGCATATATATGTATATTGGTTAAACAAAAAAAGTCCTGACTGCAGGGCTGGTGTAGGTGTTAATATGGCACAGCTGGTATATAAATTGTGTAATTATTTGAACTTAAATTGAAGTATCATCTGATCAATTCATAAACTCACGCTCAATACATAACCTTTAACTATGCAAAGAATTAATTAAATGCTTTAAACAATAAAAGAACTAGAATACTAAATTCAAATATTAAGCCATGAGCATCCCAAGAATGGTGCCAATAGTAACTATGATCCACCCATATCTTGCTCCATTACCACTTATCCTTGCTGCAGAGGTAGTAGGGCTTGGGCTGGGGGCAGAGGAAGCTGGCGTCACAGTTATGAAGAGCTTCTGGGGTCCGACTTCACAGTGCTTAGACACACCACAGATGTACCATTTCCTCCCTGGGGTTGCTAAGTTTATCACGTCTTCCCACTTGTTAATGCTACAGTGCCTGCAGGAGCTGCACATTCTTGGAAACCAGTTCCATTCACCTTCAGCACATTGTGAACACCTTCTGGGTAGTTAAAAACTGCAAAGAGAAGAAGAACGAAATCTTGAATCAATTCCAAGATAAAATATGAAGGAGACCGATAAGATTAAGATAAAGAAGAAAGAAAGAAGCATGCAGAAGTAATTACCAAGGTTATCGCCAACGTAGAACTGCTTTCCCTGAGCCCAAGCTTGGTAGTCGACATTAATGGTCCAACCTTTGTCGTCACCGACAATAAAATCCGTTGCGAAAATTGTATGAGTAAAAATTGCTAGCATCGCAACAATTACGAAGAGCTGGGAAATAGAGGCCATATTGTAATTTGTAAATTTGAAACTAATTATGACTAAAATGGTTCTGACTTGGTAATGAAAGCTTCTTTGTTTCTTTGAATTTGGTCGTTTTTGAGATGATGAGCTCTATCGGTCGAGGTGATTTTGAAAAATGAGTTCAATGCAACCCAATTATATAAGGGTTCTGGACTTGTACGTATGAGTCGAGAATCTATAGATAAGTACATTCCGAGGACGGCACTGCTTGCCGAATGGCACGTAAAACCCTCAGAGTGAATACGACATGATAAGCTAACCGAGTATCTTATTGTTTTTGGTCTGAAATGGTAGCATTGAGTAACACTTACCGGTGGCCTGCCATATGAGGTATGTACGAATCCTACAAACTTTTTGCAAAATATTATAGACGCGTTGAATGAGTCTTAACTCCTAACCCTAGTAGCACGCTGCGTGAGATGGGGCATGGGAAGTATGCCTCATCGTATTATCGAAAAATACATTCGATTGCCCTAGTTTCCTATGTACCAATGTTTAAGCTTTATTTACTGTTAGCTATTTAAGAATTAAGAACATGTAATGACCGGAAAATCAAATCCTAAGTAATATATCAATTAACTTCATTATCATCTTTCCACTCTTGAAAATTAAATCTAGCTAGTTAATCAAGAACAATTTATTTGATTACCAAAAAAAAAAAACAATTTATTTGAATTTGCAGCTCATCTCATATATTATTATTATTATTATTTACCACTACCTAAATCAGAAAATAACAGTTCCACCGCGCTTAATTAATTAACTTATCCCGACAAGCTCGATCTCAAATGTCCTGATTTAATTAAAAAAGGAGAGTTACTATAGCTAACATTGCTCAATATTATTAAATGAAAAGGTATTCACTCCAAAGTATCCTAAGTAATATATCAATTAACTTCATTATCATCTTTCCACTCTTGAAAATTAAATCTAGCTAGTTAATCAAGAACAATTTATTTGATTACCAAAAAAAAAAAAAACAATTTATTTGAATTTGCAGCTCATCTCATATATTATTATTACTATTATTATTATTATTATTATTATTATTATTATTATTATTATTATTTACCATTAGCTAAATCAGAAACTAACAGTTCCACCGTGCTTAATTAATTAACTTATCCCGACAAAATCGATCTCAAATGTCCTGATTTAATTAAAAAAGGAGAGTTACTATAGCTAACATTGCTCAATATTATTAAATGAAAAGGTATTCACTCCAAAGTATAAAATGTAAGTCCGATCATTAGCACACTAGCTAGGCTTAGGTAGAAGGGGATGAATTGGATGAGACCGAATTATTCTGCACTAGGAGTTCAATGTTGAAGGGTATCGCCGAATTGCTAGACGTACGCGACAAGAAATTTGATAATGTAGGACAGTAGTAGGACTGATTCAATATATTGGTACAGGCAGGAAGCCACCAGTATAAATCATTGAACTGGTCAAACTGAAAGGGAGGAAAAAAAATTAACGTGAGAAGAAAATCCATTTCGGAATAGCTGCAACAGAATATTAATGTACTAATCAGTGAATATTATAGTGTGATTATGACCTTGTATTAATTTAACTCTCAAATCTTTTCGTGCCATTGGGCATCGGCATTCTGTGCCGCCCTAGGCATATGCTAGAACCAAACAACCCTATATATTGGCAGCAGCTGGACCTCACTTCACCAAGCAAATCAACTCAGCTAATCATCAATCTCAAACAGAACAAACTTCTTCTTCATCTTCATATACAGAAAGAAGCTAAGCAATTAATTAACTCATCAATCTTAGGATTTAGGACTATAATTAATGGCCTCTTCCCAGTTCTTCATAATCCTTGCCATTCTAGCAATTGTTACCCCTTCAATTTTGGCCACAGATTTTATTGTTGGTGATGATAAAGGTTGGACCAATACTGTTGACTACCAAGCTTGGGCTGAGGGAAAGCTCTTCTATGTTGGTGATAACCTCGGTACGTAAATTATCAAGCTCTACAATCTAGTATAATTTTTATTTTTTTATTTTTATAACTTCTTCTTTCCTTTAATTAGTCTTTGATATCTGGATACTAATTTCGTGATTTTCTGTTGTGATATATATGCAGTATTTAACTACCCAGAAGGAGCTCACAATGTGCTTAAGGTGAATGGAACTGGGTTCCAAGAATGTGCAGCTCCTGCAGGCACTGTGGCATTGACAAGTGGACAGGATGTGATAAACCTAGCAACGCCAGGAAGAAAATGGTACATTTGTGGTGTTTCTAGACACTGTGAAGTTGGACCCCAGAAGCTTTTCGTAACTGTTATGCCAGCTTCCTTTGCTCCTAGTCCAAGTCCCACTACCTCTGCAGCAACTACAAGTGCTGTTAATGGAGCAAGATATGGGTTGATCGTCGTTACTATTGCCACCATTCTGGGGATGCTCATGGCTTAATATCGAACTTAACGACTGTGATAGCTTGGGTCTAATTAATTTCTTTTTAACTGTTATTAGGTGAGATCTGAAATCAAAATGTTATACTTCAAATATTTATACGAATTGCACACCATTATATGCTATGTTTAGCCTGTCATGTTCTGTTTCTTCTGGAATATATAATCTGATTAACATAGTTCATCAAATATGGATGAAGAATTTGTAGACTAATGAAATTAATTTGATTCTATTGATTTTTGGTAAGGGATGAAATGTGACTAATCTGTGTCGGGGGATCATGTTATAATGCTTCCTCCCCCTGACCATTGAGAATAGATTGAGATTTGACTTCAATAAGCGTTGGCGGGATTTGAACCCGGGTGTGGAGTTCCACACCTGGAGGCTCTTATCAGCTCGACAACCTGTAGTTGGTTTACAAAATTAAAGTTTTAGAAACTATATTATTATAAGAAAGAAAGTATTCAGTTAAGTCATCTAATGATTAAATTTTTTTGACCGCTTCAAGCTCATAGTAGTTTTTAGATCCACTGGCCTTACCAAGATATATTAATAATTAGTGATAACAGTGATATAAATGGATATATGAATTTGTACTATATACTTTCCTTTCTAGACCTTCATAGGAATTTTCATTAAACTTGATCACTAAGCATGTGCTTTTCATCTTCTAGCCAAAGTACATACAATTACATGCATATACATCCAATTGATTGGCACATATTACAACCGAGGGGAACGTGGTGAAGAATTAATATAGCCTCAAAAGCTGTGTCAACTCGCTGCAAAAAGCCTTGAGCTAGCAAACTGGCTGGGATATTGATTTGATCGAATCCTGCAACTCTCGGCCTTGTACATTCTTGTTCTTATGATCTAAGAGGATTTATAGATTAAATATAACTAAAAGGGAATGTAATGACCATTCTCCCAATAGTAACAATTAGACTAATTCAATTTTTAAGCCATGAGCTTCCAAAGACTGCCAATAATCACCATCATCCACCCGCATCTTCTCCCAACAATGCTTCTAGTTGCTAGGGATGCACTAGGGCTTGGGGTAACTGGGGTGGGATCACTTGGGCTTGGGTTACTTTCAATTGAAGCACTTGGGCTGGAGGCATCTGAGCTGGAGTCAGTCTGGGCTTAAAGCACTTGGGCTGGGGCTAGGAGCACTTAGGCTTGGGCTAGCTAGGAGCAGAGGAAGAGGAACATGAAGATGATAGCACGTTTATTGACCTTCTGGTTGCCCAATTCACAATGTTTACCAACACTGCAAATGAACCATTTCTTTCCTGGAGCATCAAGCTTGATCACATCCTCTCCACTTGTTAATGGCTTAGTGCTAGAAGGACCTGCACATTCTTTTAACTCCTTCTCCATCATTTCAACCACATTGTGGACATCTGGTGGATACTTAAAATCTGCATATATAATACAAGCAAAATAGAAATTAATCTCACATAAAACTACGGATATACAAAGCAGAAACCAATACAAATTCAGAGCTTGTTTACTTAGTAAGGCTGTCACCGACATGGAACTGCTTTCCTTTAACCCAAGCTTCATAGTCAAATTTAACGGTCCAACCTTCCTCGTCACCCACAACATAATCTTTAGCCAAAGTTGAAGGGGCAAAAATTGCTAGGGCGCCAAGGACAGTGAAGAGCTTGGAAGAGGCCATTGATTAAATTTAATTTGCTGCAAAGTGTACTTGTTTTCCTTGATTAGAATTTGAAAATTTTGATTGATTTATAAGGCCAACCTTCCTAACTAATACAGTTTTGTACAGATATACAGTGTTGCCCTTACTAATATGTCTTAATTAGGCTTTTACAGTTATTTTGGTTTCGTATACTGAGTAATTTTCGGATTCCATTACCTGAAAAGAGTTAAACTAGTTGCACCATATTATTTCAATGTCTTGGATGAATTATGTGAAACTCTATGTTGGACGAAAATTAAATTAATTCACTTACTTATATTGTGTCGAAATGTACCTTAGTAATTGAAAATCTGAATTATCATATGTTATCTAGGCCACCAATAGATAGATTGATATGGTCACAGGCACTAGTATTACAAATGGAATGGCTCCAACAAACTTAATCTCCTAATTGTATACTTTGTAGTTTGTACAAAGATCCTTTCAAATATTCCTGTGCCATCCGGCATGCGGTGCCGTCCGTTGGCACCCCCCTATGCGACGAACTTTCGTGGATGGCCACCAAGCAGAACTAATCGATCAAGAACACCGAACCCTATAAATGGGCAGCAGTTCAACTCATTAAGCACATCATAATATCTCAAAACAATTAAGTTCATAGCTAGAGAACTGTAAGTAATGGGATCTTCCCAGCTTTTCATTATCCTGGCCACTCTAGCTATTGCAGCCCCTTTAACCTTGGCAACAGATTATGCTGTTGGTGATGACAAAGGTTGGACTACTAACTTCGATTACCAAGCTTGGGCTCGGGGAAAGATGTTCGTTGTTGGCGACAACCTTGGTAAATTAATGATACACAAGGATCTCTACAAACTTGCAATTCCTATCTTTTAGTTCTGGGCATGGGAACTGACTAATTTTAATATGTTCGTGATTTTTTTTTTCTGTGCAGTTTTTCACTATCCAGAAGGAGTGCACAATGTGCTCAAAGTGAACGGCACCGGGTTTAAACAATGTTCAGCTCCTGCCAGCACTGCGCCATTAACAAGTGGTCATGATGTAATAACCCTAGCTACCCCAGGCAGGAAGTGGTACATTTGTGGAGCTCCTAACCACTGTGCTGTTGGGGGACAGAAGCTTGCCATCACTGTGATGCCATCATCATTTGCTCCTAGCCCAAGCCCTCTCTCTGCAAAATACGTCGCTTCTAGCCCTAGCCCCACCTCTGGATGCTGAAACTGGCTGCAACAAGTCTTTATGGAGCAAGATAAGGACGGATAGATGATCGATGGTTACAGCTATTGCATTGTTTGGATAGTTATGGCTTAATAATTGGATTAGTGATTGTTTCCGAGTACATCGAAATTTTTTCCAGTTATTACTAATAAGTGTGATCTGTCAGTTTTGTGATCGGTTTATGATACTATAGAATGATTGATTCTAAAATTTATAGGTTCTTGTGCAGAAGTTTAATTAAGATGTGATGATCTTTTTACTACTAATTAAAAAAAAGAATTTGAGTAAAATAAATTTTATAATGCACATTGATTGCTTACAATTCTCAGTGACTCGCTCTCAAATTAATCCTAATACATGCACATCCACGCATATATTTTCTTAGAGAGGATTCATGTCTTTGAATTACTCAATATTCGAATTCCTTAAATTTACAAGATAATAACATAAACAAAGTATTTAAAGTTGGTGAATTATGACATGTTAGTTATTAATTTAACTAACCTCGTTGGTGAATTATGACATGTTAGTTATTAATTTAACTAACACCGTGGAGTTCATATGTTCAATTCTTAATAGCTTATGGAGTGGGTAGGGTTTAGAGTGGGATGGGAATAATATTCATAAAAGAGATGAGAGAGTAAACTTTATGAACTATACATATACATGTTTTTAATTATGATACGATCTAATAACATGACTCAAAACATGCATGAAATAAGATGAGTTAAAGACATTTATTTATGTGTGAGTCAACCCACCAAACTACGATTATTAAACGGGTGGGTTTAGGATCAAGTCGCCAACTCGCAAATGACCTACTTAACCTGTTTATTTTCTTTAACTAGATTAGAATAAAAAATTGTAAGTGTACGTTTATATGCTATCTTTTCTGCTTCTAGTATAGGTCATACACAAAAATTTGCGGTAATAATTCTTGTGAAGTCATATGGTATGCAATCTTATAACCTAAAAAGGTTAAATTGGTCAACTAGTCTTCTCGTAGGTATATATAAAATTGGTCAACTGTGTGCGGGTCGGGTCGTGTAACTTGTTTAACAAACGAATGGGGTTTAAATTTAGACCCTCTGACACGTTTAATAATTTGGTAGGATTTTGAGTTTACATGCTTCACACACACACACACACGATTTAAATCCAACAAATATAACATGTCTTATTGACAGTCTATCAGGATTAGGTGATCGAATATCTCTCAATAGTTAATACATGTCATGACTTAAAAAAATTTCGTAGTATAATGAATATTACTAATAGATATCTTCCAAAAGTAATTCGATCAAAACTTACACCACAATATTTAAGACTTTTAGACTACATCGATCTATTGCTAATCAATTTAAAATTTGATGCTCTAATTGATCTGTCACCATGAACGACAGTGGCCTGATGGCTGAGGCCCACAGGCAAGCCTACATATCACTCAATATAGTTTATCCGTGTCTTTTGTGATCAGATTTGTCCCTTGCTAATTTTTTGTTTTTGGTAACATGGTCACATGCCTTAGTTTTTATAGAAAATTATTCATAAATTTCATCCGAACACTTTAACTAGTCGGAAGGTCACTTAATATTTTTTGTCATCATAAGGTCATTTGAGAACTCAAGTTTTCTCCTCTCTGACGATTTTACCCTCTTACCGAAGAAACCCAACCGTACCACAAAGTCAATTACAGATCAATCTCTCTCTCTCTCTCTCTCTCTCTCTCTCTCTCTCTCTCTCTCTCTCTCTCTCTCTCTCTCTCTCTCTCTCTCTCTCTCTCTCACACACACACACACAGAGTTCAATTCCAAAACCTAGACACGAAGTCGACCTCCACGGTCCGATGGCGTCGTTCTGGCTTGAAGAACTTTGGCGACGCTAACCGCAGCAAAGCTCCGATCATTGCTCCGACGAAAATGAATGGCGGCCGCACAAGAAGATGAAGAACCTCAAGCTTCCGATCATGAGCCCGGCGTCCAGGAGCTCAAAATTGAATCTGAGTCGCTCTCCTCGATCCGTACTGTAATATTTCGTAGTCTCAATGTGTAGAAGGCGTCTGAATCGGAGAACCACAGTGACAACGGCGAGCAGCTGAGATTCAAAGCACCGGATACTTTAGAACCAGCTCAGCCACGCAACTTCCAGCCTCGGCATCGCTGTCGTGGCCTTCGTGTCTACAAGATCTGGTTAGCGGTATGATCTGGTCAGCGAGTAACTTCTTACGCCTTTATCTTTGACGGCGTTGAGGCGCGGTCCGATCTGGCATTCAATTTCGTCTACGAGGTGGTGGTGTGGATTGGGCTTTCAATTTGTGTGCACTTTGCTTTCAAAAGGATGATTCGAATCATGGCAGATGGATTAGATGATGCAGAGAGAATGATGCTCTAGTGTAGCTTTTGGTAATTCCTATATGGCTTACTCTAGTGAATGATGGTTATGGATATATGTGATGAATTATGATATGTGCAACGCATTCAAATTTCAGTAGTATAAGGCTTCGACATTGTATACTTATAGTTGTTTTGATTTTTCATTGTGGCTTTTGTGTTAGCTGGTAATAGCTTTCTCAGTCGGTGATAGTAGTTTTGTTAGGCTATGGTAATAGTTTTCTCAATCTCTGTGAATAGATTTTGTTTTGCTTAGTAGTAGCTTTTGGTATCGGTAAGAGAACATTTTGGTGATAGTTAAGCAGTTTTTAGTGCTGGTGACAGTAGTTTTTGTTTCTGGTAACAATAGCTTTTGTTACTGGCTACAGTAGTTTAGTGTTGGTGAGAGAGAGTAGCTTTTAGTGTTGGTGAGAGTAGTTTTTATTGCTGGTGACTGTAACTTTTGTTGCTGATGACAGTAGTTTTTATGACTGTCGGAAATCTAATCCGAATAGTTTTTATTGCTGGTGACAATAATGTTTGCTAGGAGTAGCTTTTATTAGTGGTGACAGTAGTTTTTTTTGCTGGTCACAGTAGCTTTTGTGACCTCGCTGGAGGTTGCCGGAAATCTCACCAGAGTAGCTTTTGTTGCTAGTGACAGTAGCTTTTGTGGTCGCCAGAGGTTGGCTGGAGACTCACCGAAGTTGGCCAGAGGTCGACCAAAGACTCGCCGGAGTTGACCGGAGACCCGCTAGAGAGTAGAGAGAGAATGATTGTTGACTTTTTACTCTAGTGACATTTATGTAAATATGTTGGTTTTTATATCCAAAATTTAACACCTCTTTTAATCTAGTGACCTTATGAGAGAAAAAAATAGTTGGTGACCTTATGATAAAGAACATTCAAATATGCACTTATGTGTAATTATCTCTAGTTTTTAGTTTTTTACAAAGGGATCATAGTTTGGACATTGGAATGGCTCCAACAAACTTAATCTCCGATCCGAATTGTATACTTTGTTTATACATACAAAGTTCCTTTCAAATATTCCTGTGCATTCGGGGGGCAGTAGTGTCGTCCGTTGGCAGACCCTATGCGACGAACTTTCATGGACGGGCAACAAGCTAGAGCTAGTCATCAACAGCACCCTATAAATTGGCAGCAGTTTAACTCATTTTAGCAAGCAAACCCATCTAGCTCATCATCTCAAAACCACCAATCGCCTAGACAACCACAAGTATGGCCTCTTCCCAGCTTTTCATTATCCTGGCCATTCTAGCAATCGTTGCCCCTTCAATTTTGGCAACAGATTATGTTGTTGGTGATGACAAAGGTTGGACAACTAACTTTGATTACCAAGCTTGGGCTCGGGGAAAGATGTTCGTTGTTGGCGACAACCTTGGTAAATAATTCACGAGCTCTCTTTACAGACTTGCAATATTTTTTCTGTGGGATGGGAACTAACTGATTCAAAATTTTTGTGATTGCTTTTGTGCAGTTTTTCACTATACAGAAGGAGTGCACAATGTGCTCAAAGTGACGGCACTGGGTTTCAACAATGTGCAGCTCCTGCCAGCACTGCGCCATTAACAAGTGGTCATGACGTGATAACCCTAGCAACCCCAGGGAGGAAGTGGTACATTTGTGGTGCTCCTAACCATTGTGCTGCTGGGGGACAGAAGCTTGCGATCTCTGTAATGCCATCGTCGTTTGCTCCTAGCCCAAGCCCTCTCTCTGCAAAATACGTCGCTTCTAGCCCTAGCCCCACCTCTGGATGTTGAAACTAGCTGCAACGACTGTTAATGGAGCAAGATAAGGACGGATATATGATCGATGGTTGTAGTAATATAGTTATTGCATTCTTTGGATAGTCATAGCTTTGTAACGGATTAATGATTGTTTCCGAGTACTTTAAGTTCTTTTCCAGTTATTACCAATAAGTGTGATCAATCAGTTTTGTGATACTACAGCTAGATGATATATTTCTGAAATGTTTGAATCTAAAATTTCTTAGTTCTTGTGCCGAAGTTTAATTAAGATTCACCTTTTTACCGGTGCTAAAAATGAATATGTGTTCATATATATATATATATATATATAACCTTGCTCAGGTGCGGATATCCGCACCTAAGCAAAAAGCTACGGATTTCCAGTTTTGATCCACTTTCCGATTACATTTTCATATCTTAACCGTTCAGTTTTTAGGTCCTAATGTATAGATCACCTCTACAAAATTTCAGCCAATTTGGTGATGTTAAGGCATCCAAAACTGCAATTTACACGAAATAACCGAATCGTCATTGTAAATTACAGTTTTGGATGCCTTAACGATCACCAAATTGGCTGAAATTTTGCAGAGGTGATCTATACACTAGAACCTAAAAACTGAACGGTTAAGATGTGAAAATGTGATCGGAAAGTGGGTCAAATATGAAAATCCGTACCTAAGAAAAACTGCGGACGTCCGCAGTGGAGAAGCTCTATATATATATATATATATATATATATATATATATATATATATATATATATATATATATATTCTCAGGTAAGGATGTCCTTACCTAAGCTTATGGAACGGATTTGGTGTTTTCACCAACTTTCCGATCACATTTTCACATCTTAATCGTTCAGTTTTTAGGTCCTAATGTATAGATCACCTCTGTAAAATTTCAGCCAATTTAGTGATCGTTAATGGGTCTAAAACTGCAATTTACACGAACGAACCGAATATGTCGAACTTGAACCGTTCGTTTACATTGTTGTAGTTTATAGTTTTGGATGCCTTAATGATCACCAATTTGGCTGAAATTTTACAGAGGTGATCTATACATTAGGACCTAAAAACTGAATGGTTAAGATGTGAATATATAATCGAAAAGTGACCGAAAACAGGAAATCCGTACCTAAGCTTAGGTAATGATGTCCATAGTGTAGCCGAACTATATACATACATACATACATACATACATACATACATACTTAATAATCTGAAGTAAGTAAAAGAAATGTATGCACATCCCTCCGGAGTCTTAGTGACCGGCTCTAAATTATCACTCATAATCCATGCATAAATTTTCTTAGAGAGGACTCATCCCCTTGAAGTACTTGAATAATAATGAGTTGAGTATTTTAAATTTACAAAATAAACTATATAGTTTAGTAGGTCAATTATGAGTTGGCGACTTGACCCTAAATCGGTTAATAATCGCAGTTTAGTAGGTTAGCATGCAATTGAATCTTGTGTATGTTTTAAGTCATATTATTAGGTCGTGTCAGAAATGACAGTCTGTCATATATGGTCCATTTTGTAAATTTAAAAATCTGTAGTGATAGTTTTTGTGAAGTCATATGTTACACAATTTTATAACCTAAATTAGGTTAAACGGGTCACCCGATCTCCTGTGTGTGTGTGTCATAGAGGTCAACTGTGATTATATGGCACAACATTTTAGCAAACGGGTTATGTGAGTCAGGTTGGGTAACTCATCGTTTAACAAATGAGTTTGGTTTCGGTTTTAGTTTACATTCTCCATTTTGAGTTATTTACATATTTCTACACGTTTAATATATTGCCATGATCCGAATCCAACAAAACACGATATGTCTCATTGATAATATACTAGGTGGCCGAATATGTTTGTCTTGATACAATCATGAAACTGACTCACAATATGGTCATTTTACGAATATTGCTAATAGATATCATTTCCAAATAGGAAATTTGATCAAAATTTGTCACCACATATACAAGTTTTTAGAATTCATCTATTGCTAATCGGTTAGAATTTGTTGCTCCAAATATCAAAGTAGAAAATTGATCCGTCGACAATAGTGATCTGGCCATGAACGGGGCTCATATATTCTACATGCCCACACGGCCACACATCACTCGGTAAAATTTATCTGTTTTATAGGTCGCATATATAGTAAATCACACATCGGGAATTCAAAGCCTCAGAAATTTCTAAGTCTCCAACTTCAAGTTGAAAAGCAATCAACCACCCCTTTAACCATATGCTGACATCTCTTCATCTAATTTTCTTTTTCGAGTGTCAATTGTACATATTAACATAGATTATTTTTCCAACAGTAAAATCATAAGGCAGGCCAAAGAAAATTAACCATCGAACTTGGTCAGACACTCCATTTCGTGAATGACTCCAACAAAACTAAACTTCCTTGCGGTCTTAATTTGTTCATAGTGTTGTATTTAGTCCATTCATGCCATTCGGCAAGGCAATGCCGTCCGTTTACACACCCTATGCTACACTGACTTTTACTATGCCGGACTCTACAAAACCACCCTATAAATAGCAAGCATTGAATTCATTTTCATAATCAAACCGATCAAGCTCATCATCTCAAAACAACCCACTTCATAATTCCCAAAAAGAAAAAGGGAAAAAAAAAACAACTTTATAGAAGACCCTAATTAACTCTATACTAGCTAATCCCACACTAGCAATGGCCTCTTCTCAGCTCTTCGTTATCCTTGCCATTCTAGCCATTTTCGCCCCTTTAATCCTGGCTACAGATTACATCGTTGGTGACGAGAAAGGTTGGACTACTAACTTCGATTACCAGGCTTGGGCTCAGGGAAAGATTTTCGTTGTTGGCGACAACCTTGGTAAGCATATTAACAAGCACAAGCTTTCACCCATGCAACATTTTTAATCTTTTTTTTGGGAACTAATTTCAGTTTTCTGATTCTTTTATCTGTGCAGTATTTAATTACCCCAAAGGAGTCCACAACGTGCACAGAGTGAACGGCACCGGGTTTCAACAGTGTGCAGCTCCTGTCGGCGCTGCGCCATTAACAAGTGGTAATGATGTGATCAACCTTGCAACCCCAGGAAGAAAATGGTACATTTGTGGTGTTGCTAAGCATTGTGCTGCTGGGGGACAGAAGCTCGTCATCACTGTCATGCCATCGACTGCTCCAAGCCCTAGCCCCGTTGCTCCTAGCCCAAGCTCCCTCTCTGCATCATCCGCTGCTCCTAGCCCTAGCCCCACCGCAGGATGCAGCCAGTAGAACTGTTAATGCAGCAAAGTATGGGCAGCTGGTGATCACTTTCGGATATTGTTCTTGAGTATTTGGTTTTCCCAGTTATTAATAAGTATTAGCAATTTTGTGATACTACAAACACTACATGAATTGATCTCTACATCCATTTATAAATTGTCGGGTGCTTTGGAGAATAATAATAAAAAAAAGAATACTACAGGCAAATATAAAATTATACAGGAGGGATTGGATGTGGATAGGCAATTATCTGTAATATCCAGTCGAATCTTATTCACATAACTAGTTTATTGGTCTAATGATACTCCTCATGTGGGAAAAGGTCCAAAGTTTTAAACACCCATTTTCGGATTTTCCCTTCAATAAAAACAAGCAGATACGTATATCGAAATCAAAATATAATACAAGACTATTAACTATATAAACCCCGCTCCTAACACCTATGAATGCATATGATTGGAGCCTTGGAGGATTATCTTGATTTTTGAAATAACCTTGAAATTACATGTACTATCAATCAGACTCGCTCCTTAATTTGGGGATCAACTACCAGTCTAGTAATATGAGCCAAGAACATAATAGGCCTCAAGTAATAGAACATGGATCCAGATTTCGCTCATGTGTTTCCGTTCCTTTTTTTTTTCTTTTTCTTTTTTTCTGAGAATAATGTGTTTCCGTTCCTTTGTGGAATAATTGAGCTCAATCTCAAAGACTCAAAACTCAGCCTTCGAGTTCTCAGTTCCTTGATAGAGAGTGCTGGATAGCAGCACTGGATAGAGAATGCTTCAACCACCACCAACCAAACGTAGTGCAATTAGATTGATGCCGATAGGGCATGGAATAAAACATACCACATGGCACATGCTTACTGTGACTGACAACAATACATTCGTATCCTCCAAACTACAGCAGTCTACCAAGTACATTCAAGAAGTCTAGGATTCCTGGTGGGATATAAATGTCATGAACACCATGTACTTAATGATGGACCAGCTTAATTGGCGGCTGGGCAGGCTGGCTATATAACAGACAAGAAAGCTATATCTATCAAGAACAGCAGGGAATGCCTTGTCAACATCTCAAATACGAACTCATATTTATAGTTGAAACTCATAGGAAAATGGGTAAAACACAGAATTTTGATAGACGGCATTTGCAATCGAAAAGCCTAGGCTGTTTCTCCATTGCTTGATCTTCTGATCTGAATAATTTTCTTGACAATCCATGAACTCATTTTAGGAATTTAACTGCCAAATCCAACCAAAAGTAAACCTTTTGTACTGAATTATATTCACAGGGACTGAAAAACCTGAATGTGAATACATTCAATTTTGACAAAACCTTAGTGGCAGAAATATGATTCCAAACACAATGTCCAAATCCTTAAACAAGCTAGAAGTCACGCAAGCAATCTCATTAGACAACCAGCTAAACTAGAGTTTTTCTGTGATCTACTCTTGCATTCTGATCGGTTATCCTAAGCCAAAAAAGGAAAATCAGAAGAACAAAAAGAGAAGAAAAATTAGCAACAACTCCTATAGGTTAATTAATGGTGACTGCAATTTCATCAGCAAGGCATTATTGGCTAGCAATAATTGAGTAAAATCTATATTATTCAGTCACATCAGATGAGAAATATGGGAAAAGATATACTTTTGAATATGTGAACAAGTTGAAATGCCTACTGTGCATACTCTAAAACATAAAAAATGTATAAAAGTTCAGATGCGGTGATACCCTATGGCATTAGTCTAACATATATCACGGTCCTAATCAGTGATCTGTTATACTTATACGACACTGTTGGTGGTCATCAATATACTTGCCTGATATCTATCTAATAAATGTATAACAGTTCAGAGATGGTGATACCCTATAGCATTAGTATAACATATATCACGGTCCTAATCAGTGATCTGATATACGACACTGTTGGTGCTCATCAATATACTTGCCTGATATCTATCTAATGCTCTTTCCAAACCTTCAATCCCCATTCTCCACGCACAGCGGCACAGGGAGAGGTTGCAACTTTAGGTTTCTATCCCGCTCTATATCTTGGACACTCCAGGTATATGTGCACACAACTGCGGTATTAATTATTGGTCTGTTTTCTAACAACTCAAGTTGTTTTTTTTTTTTTTTTGAGGAAATAGATAACTTTATTAATTCATGACCAGAAGACACGTACATCAGATGTTGTCTCATACCAAAATCATAAATGGCACAAGCTACCAAACAAAGGACAGTTGACCCTCACTGTTAACACATACGCTCACTTATTGAGCCTAACACCACAAGGATCCAAACCCTCACAACCTAACTCCCCCAAATAGTAAAACTAGTCGCCTAGAGACCTCAATTAGTGTACAACTAGAGAGATAAAGATCTAAAATCCATGTGATAGGCTAAAAAACTAGAGAAAACTAGAAAAGACCGACGCCACTAAGACCAGTAGAAAAGCTAGACAAGAAACTAACACCAGATGTCCAACCCACATGACTAATAAACCAGCCCAAGGACATAGCCCAAACCACCCGGACTAGCCCTGAAGCGTTGATGACGATCAGATACCAGCACCACGACCCAAAAACTCCATTGCCGCCGCCACTAGCAGCCATCGAAATCGCTGCCGCCGTTAACATCCACCGAAGTCGCCATCGCTGTAGCACACTGTTGACCACCTCGCCAACGGCCCAATCGAGCCAGACTATGAGATCTCCACCAGAACGGATCTTGTAAATCCGTCCACCCGCTGCCATAACCAGCCTCGCATCCATACCATCTGCCTTTGAGCCACATCCTCTTCCAAATCTATAGGTTGCAGCGGATTGCACCCTACCATCAGTTTCCGTCAGTCGCCTGTAGCAGCCAAACGCTTCTGATCCCATCACCAGTCCATAGCCAAATCAGATCGATCTAGTCACCAACTCGATTCAGTTCTCTCCTTCACGCTGACAGCCTCGCCGCTCATCCAGAAACATTCATAAAACTAGTTCCGTCCGACCACGCACAGCGCACGCCGGCAAGGCCCGCCCAACATGGCAGCGCAGTCGGACGAGCGAAGCAGCCCTGAAGAAGGGAGCAGGTCGCAGAGGCGCGTACAAGGGTTTTTCTCTGTTTTTTTTAAGATTGGCTTTTCTAACAACTCAAGTTGTTGAAAAGTCTAGTGGTTGTCTAACAATAATAGTAATGTACCCCTAGTTACACTCAGTCACTCATTCCAAATAACAGATTGCATGAATAACACAGCCCCCTGTATTCTTATTTTTCCATTTCTGCAAGATAAGCACTTTAGAAGGTGCCCTCTAAACTAGTTCCAAGAGTTACAAAACGATGACGTAATCATGATGCAAAACAAACAATCCAATGAATGCTATACACACACACACACACATATATATATATATATATATATATATATATATATATATATAAAGAAAAAGAAAAAAGCAAATACGCATACATAACTGCAAAAGAATCAGCAGAATTGCATAGTCATGAGAGAGCGAAAACAAAAAACAGGGAAGATCTTGAGTTCTTAAAATTGAATTGGATGAGAAATATTCCTCCCCTACAACAAAGTACACTAAGATTGATATCAGAATTGTATGTGTCCAATTGCAGGGTATTTCATAAAGTTACACACGGGGTAAAGTGAAAGAGAAAACTTACATATTCTCTGCTATACCCTATCAACAACAATTAAAAGAGAAAAAAAAAAAAAAAAAAGCAGACAAAGAGCACATCTTTTTTCCCTTTCTCCACCATCCTATACACTCCCATTCGCATCTTACTTTGATCCAATTTCTCTTCCTTTGATCTCATAAATCAAATTAATAAGGAATGGAACAACAATTAAAAAAAAAAAAAAAAAAACGAATTCGTACCCGAATTTCTGGTGGTAGAGTCAAAATGAATGTGTGAAAAATCTTTATTCTTTCTTTGTGTCAATGAGTTGTAACTTTGGATCTCTTCTTGGCCTCGCTGTAAAGCACCACGCCCATGATGGTCACGGCGAACCCGGTCATCCCCATCACCGTCACCGGGTTCCGGAATATCAAAACCGACACCACCGCCGCGACGGCCGCCTTGGCATT
Source organism: Rosa persica (assembly GCA_025331145.1). Lineage (NCBI taxonomy): Eukaryota > Viridiplantae > Streptophyta > Magnoliopsida > Rosales > Rosaceae > Rosa > Rosa persica. The sequence continues at coordinate 13,853,608 of WFKR01000007.1, read as the reverse complement.
TCCGAGCACCTGCAGCGTCAACGCGCTTGTGTGCTTGGTCACCAAGAAATTGGTCAAGTTGACCAAGTACGCCACGGTGGCGTTCCCGAGCAACAAGAACACAATGTACGGGTCTCCCCTCGCCTTCTCTATCGTCTTCGCCGCCACGTTGCCCTCGATGTAGAGAGTAAACGGCAGCAAAATGCAGGCCGCCATCGGCGCCATGTAAAGCAGCAAGTTCATCGAGTGCAGCTTCTCGGAGTCGTTAGTCAGCAGAATCCCCTGCACGACGGACTTCAGCGCCCGGCCGGCCGTCGACCCGACGCAGACCAGAAACCCGAAAAGATGGAACAGCGGCTCGCTGTTGCTGGCGAGCACGATTCCGAAAACTACGGGAAGCAAGGCGCCGTAAACCTCGGCGGATTCCTTCTTACAGGTTATTATGCAAGCGAAAATCGCAGTAAAGAACGGGGTGGTGGCGCCGATGGCCTGATTGAAGGAGACGGGGAGGTAGCGGAGGGAGGTGTTGCCGCAGACGACGGAGAAGCAGAAGATGGCGCTGAGGGCGAGGATCTTGAAGAACTGGCGGCGGGACACGATGTGCTGACGTGGCACGAGCTCGAGGAAGTGGATGGCGACGTAGCTGTAGACGGCGCAGGAGATCATGTGGAGCATTGTGAGGAAGATAGGGTAGCGGTAGCCGTAGTAGCTGAGGAGGTACTTGTTGAGGAGGAGGACTCCGATGTTGGACAAGTACCAGGAAGCGATGATGGCGGCCGTGGATAGAGTCGGGGAGAGGAACGATCCGACTGAGTAGCCGTAGTTGTTGTAGCTAGTGCCGTTGCGGACGTCGCCGGGGGGAGTGGCGGGGATATCGACGGCGAGGTCGGGGGAGGAGGACGTGTCGAGCCGGGGGTTGCTCATACGACGCGTCGTCCATGTCTGGGCTTCCACCATCTCAGGGGCAGAACGGGAATATTGCTATGGAAACCACCCCCCCCCCCCCGAGAGCAGTGTGAGGCCTCGGTCTCAGATCTGAGTGGATGACGAGGAAGACCGGGGGATAATGAAAGAGTGGATCTGATCGGACGGAGGAGATTCAGATTTGGGGGAGGAGGAGGAGGTGGAGCCGTCTGATGGGGAATGGAGGGAATAAAGATTGCGGATTAATGGAGTCATTGGGAAGCGTGCTTTTATGGTGAAGGGGGTGAGTTGGAGTGTCGGTGTTGTTTTCTCGTTGGTGTACTATGGTTTTCTTCCCAACTGTTTGGTTGGCGACGCTGTTTTTTTACTGTTTTACTGGGGGAACTGGGTTGGTGGTAACTTTCAGACAGTCACAGGTTCACACGTGGGATGCACGTGTGGGTGTTTCACCCAATCACATTGTGTTTATTGATTTTCTATACCAAAGATTCTCTTTCTCTCTCTTGTTTACAAAATAGTATGTCTTGGAAGATCAGGTAAATTTTTTTAAAAAAAGTTACCTACTATGGTCAAAGGGCTAGAAATGAATTTATTAGTCAAAACCCAAAACCATGACATTCTACTTACCAAGATAGCAAGGAAGGCTTTATGTGGTGTAGTTTTGTAGAGATGAGATTTTGGGAGGGAGCTGGCCGTCATGGCCTGAAGAAATCTTATTATCTATTACGAGTTTTTTTATGCAAGTTGGGTACTGTTTTCTATTTGCTTTGTGAGGTTTTTTTTTTTACAAGGCCACCTAAACCTCTATCTTTATGGTTGTAAACTTGTAATTGACCAAACATTATTGCATGTATATGATCAAGAAAAATAATAATAATACAGCCTCCCAAGTATGGAGGACATTGCCGGAATGTAATGGGATTCATTGCCTCAAATATGGTCCATCCAACTTTAAATATTAGGGGGCTTGGTCATTGTCATTGCTATATTGGGCTTGACTTGGTTTGGTTTCTTAGGCTGATCAACCTGCTTCACTAGACTCACAATAAGAGATTTGATATGAGTAACTAAGAATTGCCTTCCAAGTTTTCATTTTATTCATGAAGCTAATATATCATGCAGGGCAAGTCCATTCAGACCAGAGAGAACTAATCAACTTGAAGAAAAGATGACATGTATGATGGTAACAAAGCCAAAACGAATCCTAAACAAGCAACCAACATGTCTGGTGTCTAAAGCAAGAGCCAAAATCTCTGATGGAGCCCCATGAATTCCTTCACCAACCAAACAATTAAAGTCTCAATCTTTTAGAACCATCTCCTATCAACCAGCCTGCCTAGCCTATTTAGTTACAATGACGATTCAGTTTTCGTAGTACCCTCTTCATGATGAGAAGCTTCTTCCACACGGTTCGATTTGTTGATCTGTGAATGTGCTTCTCACAGTACTTCGCACGCGGAAAAGCTTCTTTGCTACTTTTTCTTGCAGTTGAACTGTTGAACACAACTGCAAGAAAAAACTGCCCAATTAAGAATTAAACCCGTCAGAGATTAATCAGGACGATCTCTGCCATCTGTTTTCTGGATTTTTTTTTAGAACAAAGGGCTTGCACGGCTATTCTCAATCCTTGATTGATGAAACTGAATACAAGGGGGACGTTGAGCCTAAATCCCTGATTACAATAAGCACCTAGAAAACATCCCGAAATAATATCAGGAGTCTCTACAAAATACATGTATTCTAACAAGCACCAATTAGCAAAGAGTGCACTTTGGGCTACTCCATTTGCTTTGACATAACGGTGACATGCTGGAAAGATAACTCGATTACAACGAAACATAATTACTAAAATCTCAGCTTTCCCACTGTGTTGTCACCAGAAAACAATTCCGATTCCATCTATTTTTCGGATTTTGAAGCGACATGTTTATAGACACCACCGTGGTTATTCCACACAACTGTTGGTTTTGGGTGTGGTTACTCCACACGTACATCCCACCTTCTTGTGAGACTTCATCGAATAACCTGTTGTAAAATAGAAGTTACAAAAAACTGTTCAACTTCAAATTTTAGCTCACATACCTAATAACATTATTTGGTCTAACGGGATGCACGCTTTGTAAGTGAAAGGTCCTAAATATAACTCACACATTGATTGTTGTATGTTATCAGTTGTAATTTATTCAATTAATTTACATTTCTATTATATAAAAACTCATAACGCACTTACATAAGAAAAACATGTAAAATATTTAGTGTTGACCATAGAAATGATTTGATTTTATAGGAGAAATAATCAAATGACTTACGAGTTGCAGTTGCTTCCAGGCAACAGTTTTTTTTTTTTTTTTTCCAAACAATCCGAATCCACAGAGTCACAGATCTAATAAACTACTGTACAACATTATTAGAGAACAAATTTAGAAACAAAGACAGGAGTACTACCTCTGTTCCTTAACTTCTTTTTGTTGGCAAAGACATTCTTACTTTATACAAAACACCGTAGACACTACCGTAGTTACTTCACACAACCGTTGGTTTTGGGTGTTGTTACTCCCCACATGTAGATCCCACCTTCTTATGAGAGTTGGTCGAATGTACACAAAATCTACTCCATTAAACATGTTGTAAAATAGAAGTTACAAAAAACAATCTTAATATTAAATCGTAACCCACATATCTGGTAACATTGTTTGGTCCAACGGGATGCACACTTTTATAAGTAAAAAGTCATAAATTCAATTCACAGATTGATTGTTGTATATTGTCAGTTGTAATTTATTCAATAAATTTACATTTCTACTAAATACAAAATCGCAACACACATGCACAAGAAAAACATGTAAAATGTTGAGTTTTGACCATAGAACTGATTTGATTTTATAGGAGGAATAATCGGCTTACGAGTTTCAGTTGCTTCCGGGCAACAAGTTTCTCTTTTCTAAACAATCCAAATCCACAGAGTCACAAATCAAACAAACTACTGTAAAACATTATTAGAGAGTAAAAAGAGAAACAAAGACAGGAATATACATCTGTTTTTTAACTTCTTTTGTTGGCAAATACATTCTTACTTTATACAAAACCAAATACTTCTACAACAATTTTCAGAGGGATAGGGATAGCTCATCTCTAGGGTGACTCCAAACTTATCATCCATGTTCATGTTCTCTGGTGTAACTCCATCTTCAAGCTTCCAAACAAAGGAATGAATAAGAGAACCCAACATTAAGTGCAACATTCTCATTGCCAATAGCAATCCATGACATATTCTACATCCGGAGCCAAATAGAATATGCTCAAAATTCCTTCCTCTTAGATCAATTTCATACCCCAAGAACCTCTCCGGCTTGAATGAATTTGGGTCATCCCATAGGCTTGGGTCCCCGCCAATGGTCCATACGTTCACAAGCACTTGTGCGCCCTTTGGGACTGTCAAGCCTTCAATTTCTACTTCTGACTCGGCTTTTCGGGGAAGTAAGGCTATGTTTGGTACGGCTGGGCTTTTCAAAAAAGCTGGTTTCTGCTTATTTATGAGAATAAGCGGCTGAAAAGCCAAGTAGCTGAGTGTTTGGTAAACTGGCTTTTTATAAGAGCTGTCAGTGGCAAAAGCAGTGACAAAGTGTTTGGTAAACTGAAACTGGCTTGTACTTTTTGTTTGTGGAATGACCAAATTGGACATGAGATAATTTGGTAATACAATGTTGTTTAAATCCTCTTGTTGTTATTTTTCATCTTTTTATGTCCGTATTATTTTTTGTTAACTTTCAATTTTTTTAAATCATGGTGACCATATGATGCAGAATTTGATAATTTTAAAAATAACTTATACAAAATAAATATATTAGTAACATTAATAACAATTGAATATCCGGCTCGCATCAAATATCATAACATATTCAAATGTTCACATTATTACGCGCATTTATCAAACTTTGAGTAATGCTATTTCTTATTGTTTCCATTTCTTGTGCACCATGACCATGATATTCTTCTTCTACATCATCATCCATTTCTATTCCACCACTTGACCCATAACCTTCTCTTTCTTCACTGCGGATAAAATGTCTATCACCATGTGCATGTATCCGTATATAATTATGAAGTGTCATGGTGGCGATGACAATCTTCACTTGCTTATTAAATGAATAACCTTGCATGTCTCTTAAAATCTTCCACTTTTTTTTCCAAACTCCAAATGTATGTTCTATAACGCTTCTAAGAGAAGAGTGTGCTTGGTTAAATACCTCTTTTTCATTTCTTGGTTCTTGCCTACGGTATTCTTGAAAATGTTGTCTCGATCCTTTGAAAGGTCCCAAAAACCCATTCATTTGAGGGTATCCCGAATCTACAACATAATATTTTCTTGTAAAATAAAAAAAATCAAATTTTCTAAAAACTTTATTCAGAGCATCATAAAATTTGATATAAAAATAATTATAAATAAATATAGTTACCTGGTGGAGGTTTAGGAAAATTCATTTCCAGATCTCGAAGTACCGATAGAAACACTCTTGTATCATGAGCAGACCCTTCCTATCCCGCACATGCAAACATAAATTGCATATTGAAATTACATACCGCCATAACATTTTGTGTTGGTATTCCTTTTCTACCAATGTACGGTATTTGTTTGTGAGGAACTATTGAAGCGGGAATATGGACTCCATCAATAGCCCCGATGCAATCCTGTAAATAATAACGTTATTTGTCAATTAATATAAGTAATTAAATTGTGAAAAAAATTACTAGTAACGTATGACCAATACCTTAAAATGAGGCATGTATCTGTTATCCCTCATTATCTCCGGTGCAACCCCATTAAATTCATTCTCCGAAGGCTTGATTATCTGTTTACCTAGTTTACACACATGATCTAGTGCTTCTCCGAAATATCTAGAAATGGTTTCACCAGAATGTTGAAATCGTTCTCCTACTGACCTATTTCCACATCCATGTCCTAGGCACCACAATAGCATTCCCATAACTTCAATATGACTTGTTCTGTTTGAACCCAACATCCCAAATTTAACTTCCAAATCACTACATAATCGATAAAATACTTTTTTTTGCATTCTAAAGGCATTATAACACCGACTGTCATTCCCTTGTAATACTTCCATCATCCACTTATTACCTGTTTGAGGAGATACCATGCAAGGAGTTTTATGAACATAGTTCATGTAATAATGTTGAATGAGCAGAGCATTGAGTTGAACACTTAGTAAGAATATCTCCTCCTCAACTTCATCTACTTCCGAATTGTTCATATTTCACTCCAAACACCTGCAATTTTAACTTCCAAAATTTATAATCTTCATAAATACCTTCCAAATCATTAACAAGCAGTAATGAACAAAATTTATAAAGTACATTTTTATAATCTACATGCAGTAAACTAATGCAGACTTTCTCAAATCTACCAATAAATATCCAAGTGATGAAAAACATCTACTCAAATTCAATTCTCATAATTAAAAACATGCGGAAACAAACAACAAACATAAAACTTCAAACATAACATAAGCTTATTTTTCGTTCATCACAAACTTCAGCCACTCCAACTTCAAGTTAGGATCATCCATAGTGCAATACATCTCTCTCTTCTCTGGACTTAAAAATAGTCGAGTAGCAAAAAACCACAACCTACTACCCTGCTCGGCTCCAGGCAATGAGGTGACATCCTTCATCACTTCCTTAATACTAGTGCCTCCACCTTCTTCTACACTTTTATTGATCATAAAAGTTGTTGTACTTCTACTCTCAATTGCCTCACACATTCGATTAATTTGTTTAGCCAAATGAGCAGCACCTCCCACCTTTTCTTTTTTTGGTACTACTCGTTTACCTTTCTCAGCTCTCTCATTTCTTTTTCTTTTAGGTAGAGTGGATGCCATATCATCACCGTCCTCAGAGTCACCACTACCTTCAAGGTTCACCTCATTGTCACCTTGCTGTGGACTTCTAGGGATAAGTAGCGCAGAAGATGGTGCATATGCATGCTCACCAGTGGCTGAAATACCCATGAACATCTTATCCAACTTGTCTTCAAAATCAGGTGCAATTCATTTTTTCTTTAACTTTCCATATTCCTTGTTTTTCTGGACAAAAAATTAAATGAGAGAGCTAAGAAAATTTTATTCAAATGAAGTAAATTTGTTAACCAAACTAATTAAATTAAATTAAATACCTCAATCTTTATACGCCACCACTCATCGGATGCATCTATAGTTTGACGCCTGTGATCCCACCCAAGACCGGTCTCTTTCCCCTTCAATTCTTTCCATAATTTCCAATTATCTTTGAGGGAATCCCATTTATTTTTCATTTGTTTTCTAGTATATTGTTTGCCAGTTTCTTTTGAGAAATTACTGATTATATTCTCCCATCCCACCGCATTAAAATGAGTATGTGGACGATTATTGTTCTCCACCTCCTTGATACATAAGTCACAAAAAACATCTACTAATCTCCCATCCCAAACAGCCGACTCTTTTCCCATCTAGCACAGATAAAAAACCACAAATTTACAGCCCAATCTTTAGTGGATGTGTATGGTGCATTTCTGCCACAATACACCTTCAACCCAAAACAACACAATTACAAAGTGCTATACACACAAGAATTGAACATTAACATGCAAACCATGATTTAAATCAGCATACAAACTAATTAGGAAAAAACTCCAAACCATCGGGCACATGCTTTTGAACAGCCACTACTACCATCTTTTCTTGCACTTAACCATACACAAAAATCGCTCAACATATGCAAACACTGAACAAATAATAACAAAGTCTCAAATCTGCAATGCCTGGATTTAACAGAAACAATAATTTAACAATTTTTCAGAAAACCCAGTGATTGCTGCAATGATAAACTGATCATGCGTATGGACTTCAAAATCTGTTTGATGCTTCTACACTTTCATTCTTCTGTATTCATCCCACCCAAGGAAACCCAATTGAAATTACTTCTCTTTCATCACAGCCCATACAAATTCATTAACCATTTTGCTAAACAAGTTCATCACATTCCGATTACTGACGGAAATCAAAACAAATAGGGTTGCTGTGATTAAAGATAAGAACGAAGCAGAGGGAGAGAGACTGACTTTGCTCTCCTTCCAGATGCGGCGACTGACGCTCCTTCCAGATGCGGCGACCTGCGGCGACTGATGCGGTGTTACCAGCGGCGACTGATGTGGCGTTCTGCGGCGACTGACTTTGCTCCTCCTTCCAGATGCGGCGACTGACACTCCTTCCAGATGCGGCGACCTGCGGAGACTGACGTGGCGTTCTGCGGCGACTGATGCGGCTAGAGGAGAATCGAGCTACGATGCGGTGTTGTGATAAGAGGAGGATCGACTGTTGCAGCGATCTGTGGTCAGAGGAGGCTCGAGAGACGACTGATGCGGAGGAGGAGCGAGTAGAGATGCAGCGATCTGTGATACCCGGAGGATCGAGTAGAGATGCAGCGATATGTGGTCGGAGGAGGAGCGAGAGACTGATGGAGGATCGAGAGAGATGGAGGTTTGAGATCAGGAGACTGATGCAGCGACTGATGCGGCCACAGGAGGATCGAGCTTTGATGCGGCGCTGTGATGGGAGGAGGATCGACTGTTGCAGCGATCTGTGGTGTGAGGAGGCTCGAGATTGATGGAGGATCGAGAGAGATGGAGGTTTGAGATCGGGAGACTGATGGAGGATCGACACTGATGGAGGATCGACAGAGAATCGACTGGATTGAGAGAGATGAAGGATGGAGACAGATGCGGCCCAGAGTTGAGAGAGATGGAGGATCGAGATCGAGCGACTGGGAGAGAGATGAAGGATTGACTGATGCGGCCCAAAATTGAGAGAGAAGGATCGAGGGTTTCATGGCACAAGACTGTAATTGATTCAAGCAACGGAGGGTAGTAACCGGGATTTCGAAAAATTCATTAATGAACAGTAATCACCGCTACAGTGGAAAACCCAGCTTCTGGCTTCTATAAGCAGGGGAGAGACTGCTTCTACTTTTCGATAGAAGCTGGGGCAGCTTTTGGAATAAGCTGATGATAACCTGCTGTACCAAACACTTATTGCTCTTCAGCTTATAAGCCGGGGAGCAAAAAAACCCCCCCAAACATAGCCTAAGAAATGACCTTGGTGCAAACGAAAAGTTCTTTGATAATGGCTTGCAAGTAAGGTAGTCTAGCAATATCCAATTCCTTGACCGGATGGCCTTTGCCAATTACGTCACTAAGTTCTAATTGTGCTTTTGACAGTACTGCAGGGTTGTGTAAAAGCTCTGCCATTGCCCATTGCAACATGATCGAAGTTGTACGTGTCTGACCCCGACAAACAGAACCTATCATCAAACATAATAAGTAAAGATCATACTGAACTGACTACACTCGAGTATACTAATTGTGTTGGATTAGACTGTAATATATCTTGCCTTGACCTAGAGCTCTTTAACATAACTTGAGTGTTTTATATATTTATATTTAGATCTTAGTCTTAGTACAATACAATCATGCTTGTAGATCTCATTCACTCTTCTGGAAAGTCATTCTGAACACCAGGATAATTGCAGTCATTTTTCTCGGTACCATAAAATAGTTCTACACTTTTTTTATTAGTATCATACAATTAAGAATGGATCACTCAATTATTATGGTAATCGAAGCAATTGAAAAATGATAAGAATTTCAAAAAGATAATGGAAACTGACCAGTATTAGTTGATAGAGTTGATTTTTGTTGATCGCCGCACTGTTTTCTTCTGTAATGTTGAGAAGGGTATCCAACACATCATTCTTTGTTGCAGAGTCGGTCAATTTTCTCAGCTCCAACCTTTACTCAACTATAGTGTGAATCAGATCTAAAATCTTTCCAAAATACTTTGTCATTCTCCTCCTTCTACCATTAGGATCTATTTTCCTGACCAGTAGAAAATAGTCCCCCAAGTTTGGTTTTCGAACTCCCTGGCCATTTTGGAACTCGGGTCTGCTAAATCAATACAAAAAATTGTATTAGACAGCAAATTGAGTGTTGTAGTGAAAGCTGCCCTACCAAAGTCAACTGCTTCACCACTGAGGCTGCTTTTCTTGGGTCGCAAGTTTTGGTTAGCAACAAGCATCTTGTTGGTGTAAACTTAATCAAATTGACGACATCGAGGTCAATGAAATCGAACCCGTGACTCCGTGAGGCCTCAAAATTTCCTCTTTTTTTTTTTTTGTATTTGTAAGTTAAACACCGCAAGCTTTCCTCTTTCTCCATCACTCTGGGATTAGAATAGAAGATAAGCAAAAGTTTTGCGCACTTTCACCAATTTGGGCAAAAATGAAACGCTGGCTGCTGAAACATGAATTTTTGATTCCCTTATGATTCTTTCATAGACAAAAGGTAACATTTCTTCCTTTTATGTCTATTTAAGCCATTGATAGACTCTCATAGACGCATAAAAGCAATCTTTCTCTTCCTCTTACTCAATTATGAATTTCTTCATCTGTTCTAATTTCATAATTAAAATTCAAATAGTTGATACAATTGTAACAAACCATCAAGGCCTGAAGTCCAAAATTTGTGGTTAAAACATCAGGTTTTATTGTTCTTTATCAGCATTGTTACTTTTTATTTTGTTTATATAATCTATTATGTTTTAGTTTGAACTTTGCTTTGCTGACATTTTTTTTTCAATAAAAAAAATTATTAGGAAGGTCTCTCTAATGAACAAAGTATGATGAAAGAACACAAATATACAAGTATGATGAACAAAGTATAATGATATAGAAATTAAAATCGATTAGCCATGATAGATCTTCTCCTCTCTGAGTAATCATGTATGCAGTCTCTCAAGGGAAATAGTTTAATATAGTGCTTACGATTGCTAGAGCAAGGACCCAAGACTCTTTATATAGGCATTATAGGGCTTAGTACCTCCCATTAAGGATTTTAAGTCCTAATTAAGGCCTAATGTACATGACATGTCATGTACATCTAGGAATATTTTTGATACAAGTAATGGCCAAAATATGTATTGTATCCATCATGAAAAAATACATAAACTAAAATATCATAACATTGCCCAATTACTTATCAGCAAGATATGTAGCTAAGTTGCTGAATTCCTTATTGAGTATTGATAAGTCCATTAAAAATCTTACAGTTGGCAAATAGCTGAGTGTTGCATATTTTTCTAAGGTTTCTCCAAAGGGGAGAGACTGGGATCCATGGCAAGCCAACAGTGTGGTGATCAAGGGCTCGAATGACATCAGGGATTTTTCTATTAGACAAGTACTGGTCATGGGTTTGGAGGACTTGTCACTACTAGCAAAATAACAACACACACGGATTTACTGTATTTAAAAGGCACAAATATCGTGTGAAATAGAAATACTAACAGATAACCATGTGCAATGAGTATAACTCGGTCCACAATACTTTATACAATAACAATATCAACGGAAATCCGTGTGAATAAACTAAAGTAACAGATGTCTGTGTAAGAACTAAAACATTTTCACACGGTTATATGTGTGAATATCAATTCACACTGATTTATGTAAGTATTATAAATTAGTTTATTTAGAAATATTTAATTTTTTATGTTATGTGAATTATGGAGAGACGGATTTCCGTTACGATAAGTTTTTGATACAGATTTCTGTGTGAAATAAGCAACACACGAATATCTATGTGAAGTTTTAACACAGAAATCTGTGTGAATAAACAACAGTAACATATGTCTGTGTAAGAACTAAAACATTTTCACACGGTTATCTTTGTGAATATCAATTCACACCTATTTCTGTAAGTATTATAAATTAGTTTATTTAGAATTTTTTTTTTTATGTTATGTGAATTATGAAGAGACGAATTTTCGTTACAATAAGTTTTTGGTACATATTTTTGTGTGAAATGAGTAATACACGAATATTTGTGCGAAATTTTAACACGAAAATCTGTGTGAATAAACAACAGTAACAGATGTTTGTGTAAAAACCAAAACATTTTCACATGGTTATCTGTGAAAATATCAATTCACACTGATTAGATTTTTGTGTGAAATGAATAACACACGAATATCTGTGTGAAATGTTAACATGGATATCAGTTTTTCACACGGAATTCTATAGCTAATTGTTCTATTCACACAGATATCCGTGTAAATAGAACAATTAGCTACAGAATTCCGTGTGAAAAACTCTATTAAACATAGAAACAGTCGAATGACAATGAACATGACAGGCTTGACAGCTATAAGATATCGAGGTAAATACACACGGATATTGATTACACGCATTTTTATGCGCGTAGTTACATTATAAACACTAGAATTAAGCTGATCTCCAAAGTAATTATTATGTAATTAATCTACTTTTATTTGTTTTGTAAGAAATAAGCGGAGTCAAAGATATCGGAAGAAAATAATGCAAATCGGAGTAAATAGTAGAGAAATGAAGAAAAGAAAAAGTTGGATTAATTAATCATTGGTTTAATTAATTAATCATGTCAGCCACAGCCCGCATCTATAGTCACGTTTGTTAATTAAACAATAGTTGTTCAATTAACTTGAGCCAATTAAAGGCTAAAGCGTGGCAGACCCATTTTCCCAACTTTTCTCTTATTTTTCTGCGCAACCCAGACCTTGAAATGATCTTTTCCTCGATCATGTCTCTCCCAGCCACGTGTCCCATACTCTCTTCTAAATGAATCTCAGCCACAGACCCGTCCATTCCCTTAGGTCACAAAAAGGGCAGCATAGACTATTATATAAATCCTCTACACATAACTCTACGGGGGAAGACACCAACAGCGCCGCATCACAAACAGAGGCAGCCCCTTTAGGCTGCTCTCTTTCTCATTCTCTTCTCCCATCCTCTTCTCCTCCATTTTTCTATAATTTCTTTAGTTTTATTATAGGGATTTGAAGGATTTACTTACCCAAAGCTTCAAAGATTCATGAAAGACTTCTCTTCTATAAGATTCAAGACTTGGGTAATTGTGGGACCTGTAAATCAAGACTAGTCATGCTAGCTTTTTAGCTATTTGTGACTATTCTTGTTTTCTCCTACACTTATCTTCTTTTTTGTATTTGAATTTTGTAATTTTGATGTCTATGATTATGGGTTGTGAGTAATTTCCTTGTTGGGGATTATGGTTGTGTCCCTAACTCAAATTTTGTGTAAAAGATGTTTAATTTAATGTAATGATGCAATTTTCATATGATGGATGTTTATTTCAATTATTGTTGGGTTGAAATGCATGTCTAGGAGTAGGACTCCTCAAAAAACCTGCAGATCAAGTGGGCCGATGGAGACCCGCCGGCCCACAGGGCCAAAAGCCCCGCCCAGCCTGTCAAAAAGCCCGCCTCGGTGGACCGATGGAGGCTCGCTAAAAAGCCCGTAAAAACCCAACCCGGCCCGCCAAAAGCCCATTAGGCCCGGCCCGTAAAAGCTCGTAAACTATTATATATATATATATATATATATTTATATGTGTGTGTGTGTTTATATATAAACACACACACACACACCTATGTATACGTGTATGTGTACGTTTATATATATGTGTGTTTGTTTATATATATATGTATGTGTGTGAAAGTTCTCATACTTTTATATAGAATATGTGCATATATATTCTAAAAAACAAGTGACAACGGTTGACCAATTCGATCGGATTCGAAAACATGGTGAAATTGGCTAAATTTTTTATCACACTCCTAATTTGTTGTAATCATCACATCCAACGGTCGGTTTTTTCATTTTATTTGAATTTATAGAGGTTGCTGTTTGGAGTGTATGATATATAAATATAGGTTTATAAGAGTAACTAAGTTTGACCTAGTTGATCAAATTCGAAACGAGAACTAAATTGGCTGGATTTTTTACAACCACCATAAAACATTACAATCTCTCAATCAAGCGGTTAGTTTCTCCAAATTTATCTTCCAGTTCATGGTAGCTTTAGAATGGACATCAACAATTTAAATGCAATGTATAAGTCATACAACTTTATGAGGCAAATTGGTATAGTATTTGTAATTAAAATTGAAATTTTTATCTTATGTCCACACACATCAATTGACTGAATATTTACATACGTGATGTGAAAAAATAAGCACGTTTCACGGTAGTTATGTCATCGGTCAACCAAAAAGACATACAAGTGACAACGATTGACCAATTCGATCGGATTCTAAAATATGGTGAAATTGACTAAATTTTTTACCACACTCATAATTTATTGTAATAATCACATCCACCAATCGTCTTTTTTTAATTTTATTTGAATTTATAGAGGTTGCCATTTGAAGTGTATGATATATAAATATAGGTTTATAAGAGTAACTAAGTTTGACCTAGTTGATTGAATTTGAAACGAGAACTAAATTGGCTGAATTTTTTACAACCACCATAAAACATTACAATCTCTCCATCAAGCGGTTGGTTTCTTCAAATTTATCTTCTACTTCATGGTTGCTTTAGAATGGACCTCAACAATTTAAATGCAATGTACAAGTCATACAACTTTAATAGGTAAATTGATATAGGCCAACATCTTTGTAAATAAAATTGAATTTTTATCTTACGTCTACGCACATCCATCGATGTAATATTTACAGACGTGATGTGAAAAAATAAGCACATTTCGTGGTCGTCATGTCATCGGTTAACCAAGAAAACATACAAGTGATGACGGTTGACTAATTCGATTGGATTCGAAATATGGTGAAATTGGCTAAATTTTTTACCACGCTCATAATTTATTATAATAATCTCATCAAACGATTGGTTTTCCCATTTTATTTAAGTTGATAGAGGTTGCTCTTTGAAGTGTATGATATATATAAATATAAGTTTATAAAAAAATTATCTTTAAAGATTTATTTGTAAATAAGCCCGCAAGGCCCGCCCCAAAAAAACCCGCAAGGCTCAGCCCGGCCCGGCCAGAAAAAGCCCGCGAGGCCCGCATTAAATAGATGGCCTTGGATCCTTCAATTTACAATAAAGCCCAGCCCGCTACTATTTAAAAATGAAGTAAGGCCCGGCCCGGCCGAAGCCTGCTACAAATGGGTCGGGCCCGGCCCGTTGATGAGGTCTATCTAGGAGCCTAGTCAACTCTAGGGTGTGTATTTTGAGCATGTTTAGGACGGAGTTAGAGGCTTAACTCCCTCTAATTCCTAAGTTAGAAACCTTCAATTTCGCATTCGAGGGGTTATAAGCATGGTGATTTACACCCGTTGCGTGATTGAGCGGGCGGATCGCTTAGTAGTCTAATTCTTCAATCTCTATGCCTCTTGATGTGAACTAGTAACCCTTGAACCGGTTCTAATTCATGCCAAGTGAGTTTCTACGGCCCTTGAACAGGAGTAGGAATACCATGAAATGGAATTTCGGTCCTTGAGCCTTGAACCGCTTTGGATATGACTACCGCCAAAATAAGAATTTGCATCTACATTAGATTAGCTTCCGACACATGAGATTTGGGTGAATAAACCTCCCTAACACCCGACATTCCCATTTATTTGGTTACATTTTTATTAATTGCTTTACATTTTCATTACATTTTGTTAATTCCCAAAATCTCTCTATTTTATTTTTCTTCATTTTTAATTGTTGTTGTTCATTTAGTTTTTGGCTTAGTCTTTTAGAAAATTACTTTTACAATTTCAAATGACAATTTCTATCTCATTGTAAATAGTCATCATTAGGCTCTTAGTTTTGATTAGGCTTTGGTGAAAACTAAAGCCGAGCATTGCTAAGGCTTGGTGCCTTAGATTAGCCTTTTTATTTTATCTTATTTTTCTTTTGTTTGCTTAGTGACCCTAGTACTGACTACCCAAGAATTGTGGGTTAGCCACTAATCCCCGTGGTACGATAAACTTTGGGCTTAATATTTCCTTATCTTGACAATGATATATGCGTTTGCATAAATGTGTATCAAGTCAGATATCAGTTGCATATGTGTAAGTATTTCACACAGATTTCCGTGAGAATATTAGCATATTTAGAATCCCGCTCACCCTTTTAGCTAATGGGGGTGTATTGTATTTGGATTTGTGTAGACTATTTTTAAATGACAGACTTTTTGAAAAGTTCATGGACTCTTTAAAAAGTTGATAGACTGCTATTGATTTCTAAAAACCATTGATTTTAACCATAGACTTTTTATTGATTTATGAAATCTATATACTTTTATTATGAATGACTTCTTTAGATTTCCCAATACATAAAAAAATAAAAAATAAAATCAATCCAACCCAAACGCAAAATAAGATAATAGTTTGTTGCCTCTTCAAAGATCAAGTATCTTCTAGTAGACATTGACTCAAATGAATGATTATTACTCTGTCTAGCTAATATATTCTCATTCCTAATCTTTCAACCAATATAAAAATAAAATATAAATCACTTTATTTATGGTTAATTATTCTCATCAATCTTGTTTTCGTTGATTAACATATATCATAACAAAATATTGGTCATTGTCTATATATATATATATATATATATATATATATATATATATATATATTCAATCAATTGAAGTTCAATTTTTCAAGGTTCATTTGAACCGTAAATATAAACTCAAATAAATGAGAATAACTAAGAAGACACAATCCAATATTTCATAACAACACTATTCTATGTTTTTGGGGTAGACCACAATATTTGGGTATTAGAGAACATGTTGGGTATCCAAAAATATTGATATCATAAATGATTAAAGAAAAGACAAAAAAAAATAAAGAAAAAGAAAAAAGAAGAAGATGGAAGATCAACCTCTTCCCGCGCGAAAAAAGTCTATCATAGACTTTTCCAAATCTTTGGTCTGATGGTTGGAAAATTATTAGAGTTTGGTGTGTATAATTAACACTACAAAGTCCATAATTATCCATGAGTTTCTAAATCTATAAGTATGAATGATATTTTGAATACCTCTGTACTTTCATTCATTCTTAAAAGTCCTAATTGAATACTCCTAGATTTTGGTGGAATTCATGAAATCTTTTAAAATCTTGATTGAATACCCTGAGACTTTCATGGACTGTTAAAAGTCTATATTGAATACACTGGGACTTTTGAATTCCATAAATTTATTAAAAACTTCCACTAATTCCATATACAATACAACCCCTAAATTCTAATTTCCCACCAAACTTTTTACCTAACATTCTTTTCCAGAAAATGAAACCTAACTGCAAACCGAGTCTGCTGAAAAAAAAAAGAAAACGCAAACCCAGATCTCTTCCATCATCTCTCATCTTGTTTCCTCTTCTTCTCTTCATCCCCACTCATTGATGAAAAGGCTGATGCCAATAATCTGGTCATCAGGTGAGCCTATCATCGGGTGAGTACTTCTCTCTCATATCTCCCAAACTCAATTGGGCTTGTTTCTGATATTTATTTTTTTAATGTTTTTTTTGAAATCCTTCATATCTGAGAAAGGACATGCATCTGGTGTTGAAGAAGTGTGAGCCCATTTTTGAATTACTTGGAAAATGGAGTGAGCCAAAGGAGGAGGACGGCAAGGAATTTGATGAGGAATTGGAGGAGTCTGATCATGATGACGTGGCAGAAAATGAAGAAGAAGAAGATGAAGATAAGGAGGAGGAGGAGGAGGAGGACTGTCAGAACCCATCCCGAAAATCCTTTCAAATTTTCAAGATGGACTCTGCGGGGCATACTTTTAAGAAAAATTCGACAGAACTTCCCTTAAAAGTGGACAACCCAACCTGTGAGAAAAACGACAAAAACAAATTTTTCTAAATTCAAGATCCCACAACATGCAGTCATCCTATATTTCACAACCACCACAAGTTATTAAGCAAAACCCAAGCGTAAAGGCAATAAAATTTATACAATACAGCCTGGGGTTCTAATCTTCAACTCCATAAGTAAAACACGTCTCTGACAACGAGATTAATACACAATAATAGTAAGTCTCTCAGGGTCATCAGAGCAATCTACGATAAAATCAAATATATTACATGAGGTAGGTTAATATTAACCTACGAAAGGCAAGTGGCAGAACTGGTGCTAAGCCTCGATTCCACGCCGAACAGCAACACTGCGAACTGGGCAAAGGAAACCGAAAAGCCCAGGGGAAAGTAAGCGGTAAAACATTAGTTGTGAGTGGACAAAAATATTTAATTAAGAAAGAAATGTTTCTCACTTTCCCACATTTATTGTTTAGAACGTTCTTATGCATGCAATAGGGAACTAAAAGTTTTTAAATCACTTTCATGACTAAGCCAGCCCCGCTGGCTTAAGGGAAGTTCGACCGACCCTGTTAGTCGGACGAATAAATAAATAAGTAAATAATTTAAAAGGTATGAGAAAAAACGTCATCACCATACAATAAAATAAAGTGAGCCGCTAAGGCTCGGGTCGGAGTGTCCCACACTCAAGAGCATCCCATGCTAGGCTCTACTCACCCACTAACACAAAGTAAGTAGGGAGGAGTACCAATAGCCTAGCTAGCAATAAAGTATGTCGACCCAGGTATGGTGGGTAAAAACCATATGAAAACCGAGAATTTGTGAGATTTCCTCGAAGTCTCACAAGAAAGGAATTTAGTCCAACGACGTGACCCCGCAAGCCAACATGATTCAAAATTATGAATCAATATACTAAAATAATGTAAGTTTATAATCTCGAAGAAATCTTCCATTTCCGAAGATTTTTCGAGAAACCCGAATCTATTAATAAATAATGATACTTTCATTTTCAGAAATAATCTTATCGAAGATTATTTCTAATAAAAAGTTCGAAATGGAACATAACCACTTCTAATCGGCAATTTGAACCATAACTAATTTCATAATCAAAAATCGAATAATATGCTCATTAAATAACAGTTACTTTAAATAATTTCGTAACTTAGAAAATTTAATTGCATGCATAACTTTAAAATCAAACGTCCACTCACCGTATACGGCTAAGCTTGCCGTCGATCCGAACCCTCTTCGTAGGAATCCTCCTCACGTCCTGTACAATATAACGTTCATAAACCAATAAGTACAGGATGGATAAAAATTAAATCCACCGAAACCAAACCATATCCCAATTGTTATTATTTACTTAAAAATCTTCAATTTCACTTTTCTAACTTCATTTCTTTACTTTGAGCTTCCGATTAAGGAATTCCAATACACGGATTATCCGTGAATTAATCAATGAATTTCACACCATAACGAAAACCATATGTACACTTCACGAAATTAATCCGAGGTCACCAATATGGAAACTACATTATATCAACGATTAAATAGCCAAATTACGACAGTCAGAAACCTGCCCTACACCACCTCACGCGCCGCCCACAGTGGCGGCGAGTGGCGGTTACTCGCCGGAATCAACCTTCTCCTATGGCCACCAAATTTCACCCACAATATCAATTCTACTCACTGGTCATTTCATTCAACTACAACACATCCAAATAACAATCAAAACCAGTCGAAATCAATGAATGAACATAAACCCAGAAATTATCCAAGAACCATAGAATTTCAATTCAACAATTCGACTTCTACACAGCAAATCGAGACACAAGGCCATAGGGGAAATGATCAGTGAAGAAAACCGAACCTTCGACATCGGTTTGGTGGCCGGAGACGACCGAAATTGCCGGAAATCGCCGAAAAACCCAATATGCTACAGTGAATTTCGTGGCTCAATTCCGAGCTCCTCCGGTCGAGATACCGTGAAATGCGACCATGGGCATGACGAGGAGGAAGAGGCGAACCTAGGGACGTCTGGGTTTCGTCGTGGGGCGGCCGGAATCGAAGGAACTCAGAGGAGGAGGATTCGGCCGAACTGAAGGAAGAAGAAATCGGGGGAGAAGAGAGAGAAAAGGCCGGGTAAGTTTCCAAATTTGGAAACTTACCACAGTAACTTCCTATTTAAAGAACTTACTATGAACAGTAATCGGGAATAGTAAATTTAGTTTTTCGCTTATAACTTTCGCATACTAACTCCGATTTTTACGAACCACGTATGCATGTTCTCGGTTTAACATCCTCTACGACTTCCATGAAGAACATTTTCTCAAATTATGACCCGAACAAAAAGTCAACTTTAAGGACCACTAAAATCATATAACGGAGTAACAAATTAAGTGTAACTGACATTTACTGTCAATTTAATAAAAATCGAAAATTCTGGGTTCGGGACGTAACAATCTCCCCCCCTTAAGGAATTTCGTCCTCGAAATTGACATACCTGTTAGAAAAGGTGGGGATACTATCGTCTCATTTGATCCTCTGGTTCCCAAGTAGCTTCTTCTACCATATGATTACTCCAAAGTACCTTAACTAATGGTATCGTTTTGTTCCTGAGTATCTGCTCTTTTCTATCCAGAACTTGAATTGGTTTTTCTTCATACGTTAGATCTTCCCGTAATCTTATGGGCTGCTCTTGAAGGACATGAGAAGGATCAGCAATATACTTGCGGAGCATGGAAACATGGAAGACATCATGTACCTTGGACAGTCTTGAAGGTAATACTAGCCGATAAGCGACCAAACCAATCCGTTCAGCAATTTGATATGGTCCGATGTATCTGGGGCTGAGTTTTCCACGTTTTCCAAACCTTACAATACCCTTCCAAGGTGATAGTTTTAGAAACACCCAATCACCAACTTGAAATTCTAAATCTTTCCTTCGATTATCCGCATAGCTCTTTTGTCTACTCTGGGCTGCCTTCAGCTTTTCTTTAATCACTTTCACCTTTTCAGTTGTAATTTGCACCATCTCTGGACCAATAAGCTTCCTTTCTCCTACTTCGTTCCAACACAAAGGAGTACGACACTGTTTTCCATAAAGAGCTTCATAGGGAGCCATGCTAATGCTGGAATGATAACTGTTATTATAAGCAAATTCTATTAAGGCTAGGTGGCTGTCCCAATTTCCCTTAAACTGCAAAACACAAGCTCTCAACATGTCTTCTAGAGTTTGAATAGTTCTCTCCGTTTGCCCATCTGTTTGCGGGTGAAATGCAGTGCTGAATTGAGATTGAGTACCCAAAGCTTCCATCAGCTTACGCCAAAACTTTGAAGTGAAACGGGGGTCCCGATCAGACGTAATAGAGACAGGTGTGCCGTGAAGTTTTACTATCTCATTCATGTGCAACTCCGCATATCTATCTATCTTATAAGTCTTCTTAACAGACAAGAAATGTGCGGACTTGGTGAGTCGGTCTACAATTACCCAGATGTTGTCATGACCATTTCCGGTACGTGGTAATCCGGATACAAAATCCATAGTGATATGTTCCCATTTCCATTCAGGTATTGGTAACGGTTGTAGCAAACCCGAGGGCTTCTGTCTTTCGGCTTTCACTTGTTGACATATCAAACACCTACTTACATAAGCTGCAATTTCCCTCTTCATATTAGGCCACCAGTAGTATTCCTTCAAAGTCCGGTACATTTTAGTCCCGCCAGGATGCACGGCATAAGCAGAACTATGGGCCTCCTCTAATATTTCTTGTTTAAGATCATCTCGGTCTGACACACAAATCCGATTCCCGGACATCAAAGCTCCATCCCTACTGATAGTGAAGTCTATTCTAGTGCCATTTTCCACTGCCTCTTTCAACCGTTCCAGATATTCATCATGTTGTTGTGCTTCTCGTACTCTATCAATAAAAATTTGTCTCACCTGGAAGCTGGCTATTAAGGCTGCGGATTCTTCAGTCACTTCCAAGTTAACTCCAGTAGCTCGTAATTCGTAAAGAAGTGGAACCCGCACTGCTCTCAAATACGATAAGGAAGGAGAGGGTGGCATGGTAGGATATGATTTCCTACTAAGAGCATCAGCTACTACATTGGCTCTTCCTGGATGATACTCGATCGTACAATCATAATCCTTGATCAATTCCAACCATCTTCTTTGTCTCAAGTTTATGTCTCTTTGTGTAAGCAAATATTGTAGACTCTTGTGATCCGTGAAAATTTGACATCTGGTTCCGTACAGATAGTGTCTCCATAATTTAAGTACAAGTACCACAGCGACAAGCTTAAGATCATGCGTCGGATAATTCAATTCATGTGGCTTTAGCTGTCTGGAAGCATATGCAATCACGTTCCCATGTTGCATTAAAACACAACCCAAGCCTTGCCTTGAAGCATCACTATACACCATAAATTCTCCACTATCGTCAGGCAACGCTAACACCGGAGCACTAGTTAGACGTCCCTTAAGTTCTTGAAAACTTTGCTCGCACTCCTCCGACCAGACAAACTTCACACCCTTCCTAGTCAGTCGAGTGAGAGGAGCTGCAATTTTTGAAAAATCCTGTACGAATCGCCGGTAATAACCTGCTAGGCCCAAGAAGCTACGAATCTCCGTCACTGTAGTAGGTCTCTCCCAATTTAACACTGCTTCTACCTTCCGAGGGTCCACACTAATGCCTTCTGCAGAAACAATATGGCCCAGAAACCCTACATTGTTGAGCCAAAATTCACATTTATTAAACTTAGCGTACAACTGTGCTTCCCTCAAAGTCTGTAGCACAATCCTCAAATGCTTGACATGCAGGGAATCATTTCTAGAGTAGACCAGAATGTCATCAATAAATACGATCACAAAACGATCCAGATAAGGACGGAATACTCGATTCATAAGATCCATAAAAGCTGCAGGAGCATTGGTTAGTCCAAATGGCATTACTCTGAATTCATAGTGACCATATCGTGATCGGAAGGCGGTCTTAGGGATATCAGATTCCCTTATCCGTAATTGATGATACCCGGACCTTAAATCAATCTTAGAAAATACTGTAGCTCCCCTCAACTGATCGAACAGGTCATCAATTCGTGGCAAAGGATATTTATTCTTCACCTTAACCTTATTCAACTTTCTGTAATCAATGCACAATCTCAAAGTACCATCCTTCTTCTTAACAAATAAAACCGGGGCACCCCACGGAGACACACTAGATTGAATGAACCCTTTATCCACTAATTCCTGTAGCTGAGTCTTCAATTCTTTTAATTCAGCAGGGGCCATCCGATAAGGTGCTTGAGATATAGGTGTTGTACCCGGAATCAAATCGATAGTAAAGTCTATCTCTCTTACAGGGGGTAAGCCAGGTAATTCATCTGGAAATACATCGGGAAATTTCCTAACCACTGGTATATCCTCAATACTCAACTCCTCCCTGCTGGTATCTACCATGTGAGCTAAGTAAGCCTGACAACCCTTGTTCAAAAGCTTTTCAGCCGTTAAAGCTGAAATCAGGCAAGAAGGGAGAACATTCCGATCACCTTGAAAGAAAATTATCGGCTTCCCTGGACTTCTAAACACTACAATCTTACGAAAGCAATCAACATTAGCCCGGTGAGTT
Organism: Rosa persica; assembly: GCA_025331145.1. Classification (NCBI taxonomy): domain Eukaryota; kingdom Viridiplantae; phylum Streptophyta; class Magnoliopsida; order Rosales; family Rosaceae; genus Rosa; species Rosa persica. The sequence continues at coordinate 13,830,360 of WFKR01000007.1, read as the reverse complement.
GCTAAAAACTCCATTCCCAAAATCACATCGAAATCGACAAGATCTAAAGGGATTAGATCAACTTCCAAATCAACATCATCAATCAAAACGCTACAACCTTTAAAAACCCACTCTATCTTAAATGATGCTCCCGTAGGTAGAGATACATACCACTCGCCCATAAGGGGCGACAGCGGTACATTTGCAAAGCATGCAAATCTACTTGACATAAAAGAATGCGAAGCACCAGGATCAATTAAAGTATAAGCAGGTTGACCAAACACAGATAACATACCGAGCATAACATTTGGTGAATCGCGGCCCTCCTGCTGAGTCATGGCATGTAATCTTGCATGAGTCGTGGGGCGTCCTCTCTGACCTCTACCCTGCTGGGAACTGCCACGAGTTACTGCACCGGCGCGCGTATCGCTGGAAGAAGCAACATTACCACTAGTAGAAGTACCAGCGGATGACTGACCTGTCGCCTGAAAATGGGTAGATGCAACTCTTTGAGTCAACAGGGGGCAGTCCCTTTTAAAATGATCTTGCTGTCCACACTCAAAGCACCCCACTGACTGATATTGCCCATACTGGGCTGGCTGATTAGCTGGAGTTCTGTGCTGACTGCTAGAACTAGCCCTGCTCTGTCCACTACCTGCTGATGATCCTGAACCGGAGGTGGAAGCTGATCTCTTCGATGGGCCCTGGCTAAGACTGTCTAAGTCTCGGGGTCGAACTCCCGATAGATACATAGTCTCCAGCCTCAGAGCGGCGTTAACCGCCTCATGATAGGTGTAAAAGGGTATGGCTGTTAACTGAATACGATAATCACCCCCCAAACCTTCAATGAACCTGTAGATCCGCTCCTCCTCAGTACTTATCAGATCTGGCACAAACTGGACTAACTGGGTGAATCGCTGTTCAAACTCCGTCACCGACCTATCCCCTTTCTCTAGATGTAGAAACTCATACTTCATCCTGTCACGGATAGCTGTGCCATAGTACCGCCTATTAAAATGTTCCTTGAACTGTTCCCAAGTTATCGGACCGACGTCCCCCAAATCTCTGCTAGTCGTATCCCACCAATCAAAGGCCACTCCGTCAAGAAAGTCTACTGCCAACCCCACTTTTCGTTCCTCTGGACAATTAATCTGAGCAAAGACCCTCTCCATCTTGTTCAGCCAATTCTGGGCATCCATAGCATTCGGAGCATGGGAGAAACTATAAGCTCCATGTCTCTTTGCTCGCTCCATGGTAAAATCAGTCCTGGAGCCAGGAAGCGCTGCTGTCAACTATTGGACAATACGTCCCAAGGCATCTGCTAGTCCTCTGGAAGCATTCTCATCTCCTGGAGCGGGAGGAGTCTCCCAGCGATTTCGGCGTCTAGGAGGCATAGCACCTGAGATTAAAAAGAAGATTAAACAATTTATAGTAAAGATACCAGGACAACTACCTTATACACCTGAGAACATACTAGCATCGAAGAGCACATGATGGGGATCCGCCGCGGTCGGGCCATCACTCGGAAGATACTAGATGTCATCAAGTACATAAGATAGTAGAAGTGACAGGAAACAGAAAACCTAAAGCTCTGATACCAACTGTCAGAACCCATCCCGAAAATTCTTTCAAATTTTCAAGATGGACTCTGCGGGGCCCACTTTTAAGAAAAATTCGACAGAACTTCCCTTAAAAGTGGACAACCCAACCTGTGAGAAAAACGACAAAAACAAATTTTTCTAAATTCAAGATCCCACAACATGCAGTCATCCTATATTTCACAACCACCACAAGTTATTAAGCAAAACCCAAGCGTAAAGGCAGTAAAATTTATACAATACAGCCTGGGGTTCTAATCTTCAACTCCATAAGTAAAACACGTCTCTGACAACGAGATTAATACACAATAATAGTAAGTCTCTCAGGGTCATCAGAGCAATCTACGATAAAATCAAATATATTACATGAGGTAGGTTAATATTAACCTACGAAAGGCAAGTGGCAGAACTGGTGCTAAGCCTCGATCCCACGCCGAACAGCAACACTGCGAACTGGGCAAAGGAAACCGAAAAGCCCAGGGGAAAGTAAGCGGTAAAACATTAGTTGTGAGTGGATAAAAATATTTAATTAAGAAAGAAATGTTTCTCACTTTCCCACATTTATTGTTTAGAACGTTCTTATGCATGCAATAGGGAACTAAAGGTTTTTAAATCACTTTCATGACTAAGCCAGCCCCGCTGGCTTAAGGGAAGTTCGACCGACCCTGTTAGTCGGACGAATAAATAAATAAGTAAATAATTTAAAAGGTATGAGAAAAAACATCATCACCATACAATAAAATAAAGTGAGCCGCTAAGGCTCGGGTCGGAGTGTCCCACACTCAAGAGCATCCCATGCTCGGCTCTACTCACCCACTAACACAAAGTAAGTAGGGAGGAGTACCAATAGCCTAGCTAGCAATAAAGTATATCGACCCAGGTATGATGGGTAAAAACCATATGAAAACCGAGAATTTGTGAGATTTCCTCGAAGTCTCACAAGAAAGGAATTTAGTCCAACGACGTGACCCCGCACGTCAACATGATTCAAAATTATGAATCAATATACTAAAATAATGTAAGTTTATAATCTCGAAGAAATCTTCCATTTCCGAAGATTTTTCGAGAAACCCGAATCTATTAATAAATAATGATACTTTCATTTTCAGAAATAATCTTATCGAAGATTATTTCTAATAAAAAGTTCGAAATGGAACATAACCACTTCTAATCGGCAATTTGAACCATAACTAATTTCATAATCAAAAATCGAATAATATGCTCATTAAATAACAGTTACTTTAAATAATTTCGTAACTTAGAAAATTTAATTGCATGCATAACTTTAAAATCAAACGTCCACTCACCGTATACGGCTAAGCTTGCCGTCGATCCGAATCCTCTTCGTAGGAATCCTCCTCACGTCCTGTACAATATAACGTTCATAAACCAATAAGTACAGGACGGATAAAAATTAAATCCACCAAAACCAAACCATATCCCAATTGTTATTATTTACTTAAAAATCTTCAATTTCACTTTTCTAACTTCATTTCTTTACTTTGAGCTTCCGATTAAGGAATTCCAATACACGGATTATCCGTGAATTAATCAATGAATTTCACACCATAACGAAAACCATATGTACACTTCACGAAATTAATCCGAGGTCACCAATATGGAAACTACATTATATCAACGATTAAATAGCCAAATTACGACAGTCAGAAACCTGCCCTACACCACCTCACGCGCCGCCCACAGTGGCGGCGAGTGGCGGTTACTCGCCGGAATCAACCTTCTCCTATAGCCACCAAATTTCATCCACAACATCAATTCTACTCACTGGTCATTTCATTCAACTACAACACATCCAAATAACAATCAAAACCAGTCGAAATCAATGAATGAACATAAACCCAGAAATTGTCCAAGAACCCTAGAATTTCAATTCAACAATTCGACTTCTACACAGCAAATCGAGACACAAGGCCATAGGGAAATGATCAGTGAAGAAAACCGAACCTTCGACACCGGTTTGGTGGCCGGAGACGACCGAAATCGCCGGAAATCGCCGAAAAACCCAATCTGCTACAATGAATTTCGTGGCTCAATTCCGAGCTCCTCCGGTCGAGATACCGTGAAATGCGACCATGGGCATGACGAGGAGGAAGAGGCGAACCTAGGGACGTCTGGGTTTCGTCGTGGGGCAGCCGGAATCGAAGGAACTCAGAGGAGGAGGATTCGGCCGAACTGAAGGAAGAAGAAATCGGGGGAGAAGAGAGAGAAAAGGCCGGGTAAGTTTCCAAATTTGGAAACTTACCACAGTAACTTCCTATATAAAGAACTTACTATGAACAGTAACCGAGAATAGTAAATTTAGTTTTTCGCTTATAACTTTCGCATACTAACTCCGATTTTTACGAACCACGTATGCATGTTCTCGGTTTAACATCCTCTACGACTTCCATGAAGAACATTTTCTCAAATTATGACCCGAACAAAAAGTCAACTTTTAGGACCACTAAAATCATATAACGGAGTAACAAATTAAGTGTAACTGACATTTACCGTCAATTTAATAAAAATCGAAAATTGTGGGTTCGGGACGTAACAAGGAGGAGGAAGAAGAAAACATAGAAGAAGAAGAAGGTGGAGGCAACAACGAAATCGAGGATGGTTTCTTTTATATAAAGGCTTTAGGGAAGTATTTGAAGGCTGCTGAAGCAGAGGAATATGGCAATGACAAGGAGGATGAAGAGGATAAAGAAGAAGATGGTGAAGATGAGGAGGAAGAGGATGATGCCCAGGAGGTGAGGCTGGGCTTTTAATTATTTACTTGGTTTTGGCTTAAGAATTTTGCTGATTTTTGAATCTTTAATTTTCGGGTTTTGCTCATTCGAATTCCTTCTGCCTGTTTAGCTCACGAATCTAAGGGAAGGTGAGGACGACGGGGATGGCATGGATGCAAGGTACTGCATTCATTCAGTTATTTGGGTTTTGCAATTAGTGATTGATTATAAATACATTGTTCAGATATATTTATTAGTTTGATTATAAGGTGTTTCGGGTTGTTTCTTTCCATTTCATATGTTTTGCTTTTGATTAATCAGCGTTACTACACCTGTCTGTGTCTGTGTATCTGCATTGGTATATGCTGGACTCTACATTTGTGCTACAGATCTGAAGACTTCTTTGGGAAAAAGGAACTTTCTACCCACGAAAAACAGCAACTGAAACTCAAGTCCGAAATAGAGCAGAGGGAAAAAGCAAATATGGACCCAAAACTTGGACCATGCGGGGAGAGGTACGTTGTTTCTCATTTCTTTTATTTTACTTTAGACACTAACTGACACTTAGAACTTCAATTATGCAGTGAAATACATGAGTCTTTAAATGGATTACACATTAGTTTTGGCTTTGGACAGGTAATTGCAATAAAAAGGTCACCGAACAGTGCGTTAGAAGTTGATCTAGATTTTGAACACAATGTTAAACCCACCCCTCCAATCACAGAGGAGGTTACAGTAGCAGTTGAGGATATGATCTGGTAAAGGATCGAGCAGGTAAACAACATTTTTGATAGATACATTACAGAAATGTTCTTTCATGTGATAAGTTCAGTTGTTTATTGTTTCGGTCTTTTGATCAATCACATATGTACAGGGAACTATTTGGTATGTTGTATGGACTGCTATAAATTAGAGAAGAAAAATCCTCATTTTGTCATTGTTTGACTTGTATAGTCGTATTGTTGTTTGTTTCTTCAACTTTCTCTTTTTTCTTTTCTTTTTTTTCAGTGGATCATAACTGGTCATAAAATGGATCTTGATTTGTTTTATAGGAACTTTTTGATGATGTTCAAAGGGCTCCTGCTTTACCTACTAAAGCTCCAAGAGAAAGAAAGGAGATGGTAAGCATTGTTCTATAATATCTTTGGAGTCTAATTATGGTATGTCGTAGAAACATTAACTTCTTCAATGTCTAATCTTTCTTTGTTTGATATATAGGATGAGAGTAAGAGCAAGAAAGGTCTGGCTGAAGTTTATGGGGTATGTATCTTCTGATGCAAAATGCATTACTTGGTTCACCAACATGCTTTTGTCCCTTTGAGCTGGATTTCTTTTTTTTCTTAAGATCTATATGTTATATTCAGAAGTTGTTTTCCTATGATAGTATGTTCAGTTACAAGGATAAAGTGCTGAGTAGCTATTTTATCTACCTTCTGCAGCAAGAGTATTTGCAAAAGATGAATGCAGATTCCAGCCCATTGTCATCCAAAGACAAGCAGAAGAATGAGGTACATGTTTTGGTTGCTGTTGTTTCTATCTCTACTATGATTTTATGTTTCTTTGTAATACATAGAACTTCAATCTCCTTGTATACACAAATTTATGCATACCTTTGTGAATATCTTTTGAGGTTTTGTCTTATGTGTTCATCCTCATCTGTCACAAAAGGGTAATTAGATTGTTAAGCATTTCACGGTTGTACCATTTAGAGGAGGTATGCATTTTCTATAAAGAAAATTATCTCTAAAAGGGAACTTGGGCAGCCACTCACAACTAACTATCAGAAAGAGGACAATGAGTGCAGCATAAAGAGGAGTTTCACCAGCTAGGTGGGGTGTGGTTGCAAAGTTGCAATGACTTAACCATTCTATTGTGATTCCGTCCTCAGCCATCAATGATGTGTATCGACATGAAATGTTTCAAACTGTTCCAAATTCGCAGCTGAACTAGAAGTGTTAGTTTCACCTACCATTGTCTAGTTTGATAGTTATGTTTTTGTCTACTTTGAGTTAGTCCTTAAAGCATTTTGATGTATGCTCATTCTTGGACAATGATTATGTTGTTAAAGGGGGAAAATCTTAGTGATATTCCACCTTCAACAACAACGTATACTAGGAATGTAAAGAACATGTTGTTATGAATGTGAAGTTTATTCATGTTCGATTGAGTTGTGGATTTGTTCACTTGATTGTAAACATTTGAAGTATATTTATTGTATAGAAATAAAACTATTATTATGTTTGGGTTGCAAATTAATTAGCAGAAATATTTTTTTTTAAAATGCTGTCACTATTACACACAAAAATCAGTGAGAGTTGGGGTACAAGGATCTCACATGGAAATCCGTGTCAATAAGGTTATAGGTTTTGACACAGAAATCAGTATGAATTGTATTTACACAGAAATCAGTGTGAAATAAAGTTTACATATTTGACACAGAAATTCGTGTGAAATAGTGTTGTTCACACGGACTGCATTCCATTACGGTAATTTATATTAGTGGAAAGATAGTGGGGCTCACCTCTAATATTCACACGGACAAAATAATCCGTGTGAAATGAGTATCACTCCCCCTTCCAAACCACACGATAACTCAATCTGTGTGTGTACCGTAGGTAAAACTCATCACACACTAAAATCCGTATGAGAAAGTCTTATTACTCACATATTTTAATCTGTGGATAATTGTTGTTTTGCTAGTAGTGTGTTTGGCCATGGCTGATGAAGAAACAACTATGGAGGTTACTTGTCCAAGTTTTAGGGACATCAAAGGGCCATGGATTTGGGTAAGTTTGGCAAGAGATTTGTGAGGTTTGTCACCAAGTAGGAGAAGGTTTCCGAGGATTGGAAGCGGTTTTGGACCTGGTGGAAGCTTTTTCGAGCTGTTTTTGGCTATTGAAATTGAGTAAGAGGAGGGCTTGGATCAATGTCCAGGTGAGGATAAGGTAAACGAAAGCACTTCAGCAGTTCATCTCTCTGTCTGATCCTTCAAGAAAGAGGAAAAAGAGAGAGATGTTCTCCCTTGTCTGAGCAAATGAAATGGGAAGTTTGAACTTGGAAACACGCCTTTATATATAACAGTGTAATACATGTTGTAGTATAAATCGCATATATACCGTATATGTCTATATCATGTAACAAAATACGTAAAAGTATTTAGATAGGTACTTGAGTGTATAATCATAGGTACTTGAGTGTATGAAGACTTATGTAAACATGCTTTACCAAAGGGCAACAAGCATGGCAGAAAATCATCATCAAGATGGTTATCATTTTGAGTTTCTCTTTGAGCATTCACACTTCAATGTAATCCTATAAATACCCCCTTTGTATGAGATGAATAAACACATTGAAATCCTCATTCTCTCTGAAATTTTACTCTTCTATTCTGTTTATCAAATCCTCTAGTTCTTAAACACGTTATCAGCACGAAGTTGCTCTAGAATTAGAATCGAAAAATTGACGAAAGAAGAGTTCTTCATCGATAGAAGTCATTTTTCAAAACCTACAAAAAATCCCCAAACCCTAGCTCAGATTAAAGCCCTTGATTCCAGGAGCCCGGAACCGGTCTCAGATTCACCGGAACCGGCCGGAAAAGGCCTGAACCGGCCGCCGGAAGCCGAAAAAACCGAACCGGACCGCTGCCGGACCGCTGCCGAGACCTGCCGAGGTCCTGCCGAGGTCCTGCCGAGACCTGCCGAGCAGCTGCCGAGAGCTGCGCAGCAGCTGCCGAGGTGCTGCCGAGACCTGCCGAGCAGCTGCCGAGAGCTGCGCAGCAGCTGCCGAGGTGCTGCCGAGACCTGCCGAGCAGCTGCCGAGAGCTGCGCAGCAGCTGCCGAGGTGCTGCCGAGTCCTGCCGAGACCTGCCGAGACCTGCCGAGACCTGCCGAGAGCCCTGCGCAGCAGCTGCCGAGAAGCTGCCGAGAGCCCTGCGCAGCAGCTGCCGAGACGCTGCCGAGAGCCCTGCGCAGCAGCTGCCGAGAAGCTGCCGAGGCCCTGCGCAGCAGCTGCCGAGACCCTGCGCAGCAGCTGCCGAGCATCTGCCGAGACGCTGCGCAGCAGCTGCCGAGCAGCTTCCGAGACGCTGCGCAGCAGCTGCCGAGCCATCTGCCGAGCAGCTGCGCAGCAGCTGCCGAGCAGCTGTCGACACATCTGTCGACAGATTTGCGCGGCGACTTTCCGACGACTTTTTCGACACTTTTCCGGCGACTTTTCCGGTGACTTTTTGGACGATTTTTCTCAACTTTTTCCAACGATCTTTCCGGTCAACTCCGATAATTTTTCCGGTCAAAAATTTCCGGCAACACTATTCCAAGGTATTCTTTACTAAAAGTTCCCGTTTTTGAGTTTTTATTTATTTTCTCTCCTTTTTCCTTTTTTCTCGGGAACTTACAATCAAAAGCGGAATTAGAGCAATTCACGCCAAATGAACTAAGAGTGTTCACAATGATTCTTGGAAATTGATTTCTTGGTAGCATAGCTCGGAAATCTTATTATTTTTCGTGGAAGTTTTAACTCCGAAACTAATATTTTCTTCTTATCTTCAAGGATGTCGAATGAACCTAGACTCGATTTTCAAATCCTTGACTCAACAGGTTCGGAGTACCATAGCTGGAAAACCGACGTTGAGAACCATCTCACATCCAAGGGGATATTGCCCATCATCTATGAACCAAATCCGGCTCTTGTGTTCCCTCGATCACCCAAGAAGCATGCAGAAGCAATCATCTTGATGCGACGTCATATGGACAAAGCACTCAGGCTAGAGTACATGTCCATCAAAGATGCAAAGGATTTATGGGAAGCACTAGAAGAGCGCTTTAACAATATCCAAGATTCTCTCCTCCCTGACTTGAAGGTTCAGTGGAACGATGTACGCTTCTCAGACTTCAAGTCTATTGCTGAGTACAATTCAGAAGCTCTTCGTCTTAAATCCATGTTGAGGTTCTGTCAAAGACCCCTCACAGAAGAAGAGCTAATTGAGAAAACTCTCTCCACCTTCCCTGTTGCAGCAATTTTGCTATCAAAGCAGTATCGCACTGAAGTAAATGCTGGATGAATTACGAGGTTCAATGAACTCATAAATATTTTGTCGGTAGCCGAAAAGCACGACAACATTCTTGTAAAGAATTATAATTCAAGACCCATTGGAACCAAGAGCGTTCGTGAGGCAAATTATAATGCACCCAAAAGAGGGCACAGGGAGCGGTACCCCAGCAATAGGGGACATGTGTACCCTAATAATAGGGGACATGAAGGACGAACAGGTCCATATAACCGCCCCAACAGGGAAGGAAACCGCAACTTTAGAGCGGGCACACGTGATGGTAACTCCGCACGTGGAAGAGGGAGATATGGCAACACCGGCCGTGGAAATAGCACCATGAACCGTGGAGGTCGCACCATGCGCCGTGGTAGTAGCAGCAACCCTCCTAGGGGATATCCACAACGTGCACAACCTGTACAAACTGTACAACCTGCACAACCTATACCTCAAATGAAGGGAGGAAACCACAATGACATGTGTCATAGATGTGGATCAATCGAGCATTGGTTTAAACAATGTCATGCAAGTACCCAATTAGCTGCACGCTACAAGGAGTACAGGGAAGCAAGAGAGCAAGAAGCTAACCTTGCCGAAGATGAAAATAGTGAAGATGTCAATCTCACTGTTGAGGACTTCAAAGCTGTAGATGAAGAGCACGAGGATGCCACAGACTTTGATTAGAATAATCCTCTTTCTATTTTCCAAGAATGGCAAATGTGCCTTAGTCAATAAATAACAATTGTATTAAACTCCTTCTTATGTGGCGTACCCAATGAAGTATGATGTCTAGGAAAGCAATTGAGATCGGGGTATTTAAGCGAGCCTCGCTCCACCAACATCTCTCTACTTTCCTGGTCATATTCCATTGGAATTACCAAACGGATTGAGTGATAGCAATTTGTCTAGAGTTTGATATTTGGAATAGACTTATGAATAACTTTGATGTAATCATTGGCTATTTTCCCATTAATAAAGTATCGCATTCAATGTCATGGACATGTGTTAATATTCCGAACTTTATTCCTTTCAGTATGTTTTCCGGAGAATTGGAATGCCTTCTTGATAGTGGCACCACACATACGATATTGCGACATAGGCAATTATTTTTATGGATGACACCCAGTCGATCCTCAGTAACTACGATGGCAGGACCATCACAATTGATTCATGGTCGAGGACCAGCTCAATTTTTGTTACCAAATGGCACAAATATTAATGTCGCCGAAGCTCTATATGCTCCAAGGGCCGGAAGGACCCTATTAAGCTTTAAAGACATTAGAGCCAATGATTTTCATGTGGAAACACATTGTGAGAATGGACAAGAGTTCCTTTGCATCACCTCTAAAAACTACGGAAATACACGAGTTTTAGAGAAACTTATGTGTCGCTCTAGTGGATTGTATGCAACCACTATTAGAGTTATTGAATCCAACCATGTCATGAATGACAAATTATGGGATCCTGACACATACAAGCTTTGGCACGACCGTTTGGGACATCCAGGTCGTGACATGATGCTCCGTATATTAAAAACTTCACACGGACATCCATTCTTCAAAACGAAAAGAAGTACGAACCAAACATTGGTCCAAAGAGTTACTTCTAAAGTGTATCATTCGTTTTGCAAAGCTTGCTCTTTAGCAAAGGTAGGATCGAGACCATCCTATGCAAAGGACACTAAAGAAAATATACCATTCTTACAAAGAATACAAGGTGATATTTGTGGACCTATCCAACCAACTTGCGGACCATTTAGATATTTTATGGTGTTGGTTGATGCATCGACACGTTGGTCACATGTCATGCTCTTATCCACAAGAAATGCTGCATTTGCTAAACTCCTAGCACAAATCATTAAATTAAGGGCTCACCACCCCGATCATCCTATTAAGTCAATTCGTCTTGACAATGCTGGAGAATTTACATCAAGAACCTTTGATGATTATTGCATGTCCATTGGGATTGAGGTGGAACATCCTGTCCCTCATGTACACACCCAAAATGGACTCGCAGAAGCTGCCATTAAAAGACTTCAAATGGTTGCCAGGGCATTGGTTATGCGCACCAATCTCCCTATTTCTGCTTGGGGCTATGCAATATTACATGCAGCTGTGCTCATTCGTCTGAGACCCACTGCCACCCAACCCTTTTCTGCGTCCCAACTGGTGACTGGGTATGAGCCTAATGTCTCACACTTACGCATATTTGGGTGTGCAGTCTATGTGCCAATTGCGCCGCCACAGCGCACCAAAATGGGTCCTCAAAGACGCTTAGGCCTTTATGTTGGATATGATACTCCAAGCATTATCCGCTACATAGAACCCTTGACAGGTGATCTATTTACCGCTAGATTTGCGGATTGTCACTTTGATGAGACAGTCTTCCCGTCATTAGGGGGAGACAAGAACATTAATGTTCAACAGAAAAGACAGGAATTGTCGTGGTCTGTCCCCACTTTGTCTCATCTTGATCCCCGAACCACACAGTCTGAAATAGAGGTGCGGAGGATTCTCGATCTTCAGAACGTAGCAGAATCAATGCCTGATGCGTTTTCTGATATCGCTAAAGTGACAAGATCACACATACCTGCTGCAAACGTACCTGCAAGGATTGATGTTCCTAAAAATAAAGGACATGACATCCCCTCTATGGGTGATGCAGTGGCTAGACCCATGGCTCCTGCTAGAAAGCGCGGGAGGCCTATAGGTTCGATGGATTCTCGCCCAAGAAAGAAAGCGAGCTTGACACAAAATAATCCATTAATCATCGATATAAATAATCCATCTCATGAAAAAATTCCGGATTATGGTTATGTCCAAGAGACATCATTGGAGGACGCTCCAATAATAGAACCAATTCCAGAGAATAGAGAGATCTCCATGAATTACACTAGTATACATGTAATTATGGACAGAAATTCTATGGCTATTGATGATGCGTTTGCATATCATATTGCAAAAGGAATTATAGAATACGATGATATCGAACCTCGCTCCGTTGAAGAATGCCAACGTAGAGCAGATTGGTCAAAATGGAAAAATGCGATCCAGACTGAATTGGATTCACTAACAAAGAGACAGGTATTTGGGTCTATAACACTGACACCACCAAATATAAAACCTGTTGGCCATAAATGGGTCTTTGTTAGAAAGCGTAATGAGAAAAATGAGGTTGTTAGATACAAAGCCCGCCTTGTGGCGCAAGGTTTCTCACAACGTCCTGGAATCGACTACGAGGAGACATATTCTCCCGTAATGGACGTTATAACGTTCCGCTACCTTGTCAGTTTGGTAGTTTCCGAAAAACTTGACATGCAGCTCATGGATGTGGTTACAGCATATCTCTATGGGGATCTAGATTCAGAGATATATATGAAGGTTCCAGATGGACTTCAATTACCGAAATCAAGTGGCTCTAAACCACGGAGCGCGTTTTCAATAAAATTAAGACGCTCACTATATGGATTGAAACAATCCGGACGGATGTGGTATAACCGTCTAAGTGACTACTTGATTGGGAAGGGATATGTTAACAATGAAATATGCCCTTGCGTGTTCATTAAGAGAACAAGATCCGGATTTGCAATTGTAGCAGTTTATGTTGATGACATGAACTTAATTGGAACTCTAGATGAGTTAAAAGAAACTGCTACATATTTGAAATCTGAATTTGAGATGAAAGATCTCGGGAAAACACGGTTTTGTCTCGGAATAGAACTCGAGCACCGTAATGATGGGATTATGATCCATCAATCAGCATATACTCAAAAGTTACTAAGGCGCTTTAATGAAGATAAAGCAAAGCCTGTGAGTACTCCCATGATCAACCGTAGTCTTGAGCCCATGAAAGATCCGTTTCGTCCAAGGGATGAGGACGAAGATTTATTAGAAGCTGAAATACCATACCTAAGTGCGATAGGCGCATTATTGTATTTAGCTCAATGCACAAGACCGGATATCTCATTTGCAGTAAACTTGTTAGCTCGACACAGTTCTGCACCAACACGCCGCCATTGGATTGGTATAAAGACAATCCTTCGATACCTAAAAGGTACGATCGATATGGGCTTGTTCTATCCCTACAGAGAGAAAAGAAATGTGAGCGCCGGCAACACTATCCATAGTGACCGACGTTCTCTTCCTCCCCTCCATCAAAATGATGTTTTGACGGGTTTTGCTGATGCAGGGTATCTCTCTGACCCTCACAAAGGTCGCTCCCAAACAGGTTATGTCTTTACCATGGGAAATACCGCGATATCTTGGAGATCTACAAAACAGACTCTTGTTGCTACTTCCTCAAATCATGCAGAAATAATTGCACTACATGAAGCCGTGCGTGAGTGCATATGGCTAAGGTCTATAAATAGACACATTCGAGGAACTTGTGGTTTGAAATTCACCACAAATGAACCTACATGCATTTACGAGGACAATGCAGCTTGTATTGAGCAAATGAAATTAGGTTTCATCAAAGGCGACAATACCAAGCATATATCGCCGAAATTCTTCTACAATCAGCAACAGCAAACACTTCTAAATATTGAAGTAAATCAAATCCGATCAGAAGATAATGTAGCTGACTTATTTACTAAGTCACTACCAAAATCTCCTTTCGAGAAACATGTAAGGAGTATCGGATTGAGGAGGATATCCGAACTCCCACAATCTTCAAGAGGAGTCTAAATCAGGGGGAGTATCCAGAAACATACTTCACACTCAACGCGCGTTGTGCTCTTTTTCCCTTTCGACCAAGGTTGTTTTTTCCCACAGGGTTTTATTACTTGGCAAGGTTTTTAACGAGGCAACTTCGATGCACACCATCTACACAATACTATTGAACATGAAATATCCAAGGGGGAGTGTTGTAGTATAAATCGCATATATACCGTATATGTCTATATCATGTAACAAAATACGTAAAAGTATTTAGATAGGTACTTGAGTGTATAATCATAGGTACTTGAGTGTATGAAGACTTATGTAAACATGCTTTACCAAAGGGCAACAAGCATGGCAGAAAATCATCATCAAGATGGTTATCATTTTGAGTTTCTCTTTGAGCATTCACACTTCAATGTAATCCTATAAATACCCCCTTTGTATGAGATGAATAAACACATTGAAATCCTCATTCTCTCTGAAATTTTACTCTTCTATTCTGTTTATCAAATCCTCTAGTTCTTAAACAATACATAGATAAATGAGTGGAGTTTACTGTTTGATAGACAAAGTACGTTGGTCCAGTAATCCAGTCTTCGCCAATGTTTTCGGTTTATTAGCTAGATTTTCACTAAAACATTTATGTGCTTAAATGTTACTTTTCATTCACTATTCTAATTCTAGATATTACATTTACGAATTAAAAACATAAGAGTGATATTAAGTAAATCACAAATTACGTTCCTAGTAAGGTCAGATTTTTTGGATCTATTACTCTTGTTTTCAACACAGTCATATGTGAGACTAGAATTGCTTTATTTGGGTCTTGCTCATTTTTTGACAAATAATTGTATCTTAAATGAATGGAATATCCCTATGTGATTCTTTCTATTTAATCCAAGGCTATAGATTATTTAAGTGTTTTCATTAATCAAGGCTTGAGGGTAGTCGATTTGACTATTTTTCTCGAAAAAAAAAAAACATATTTTCACTTTAAAATTTGTTTGTATGTTGTGCATGTTCAAGAGATGTAAACTAGCTAGGAAGCTGAGATGTGCCTTGATTGAGGTAATGAATATTTTTTTTTGGATAATATTGATGTAATGAATATTTTGGCCTAATCCATTTTGCACTGATATCTTATCTCTTCATGTTCATATGGTTACAAATTTACAATATACACATTAAACAAAAATCATGCTAAATATTTATGCACATAAATTTTTTGATGACAGTAAATCTAGAGACACATTAAATTAATAAATTATCTGATGAATTCTTAGGTAGGGCTACCCGTATACGACGACTCTCTCAGAAATATATGGCCCCATCTTTTTGTGAGAGACGCCAGAGTCCAGAGGTGAAAGAAAGCTGCCCAACTAAGATGATCATGATAGCCCACATGTACATGTGGTTGTAAGCAGCCACCATGGAAATTAATGATCTGATTTTATTGGAGAAACAATCAGTTTCAGTTGCTTCTACTTTTCCAAGAGCCAGATAATCCAAGTCTACAGACTAAACTAATGTGCAGCAGTAGAGAAAAAGAGAATCTGAGAAAATCCCAGTGGCAGGGACAGGAATAGCAAAACAAAATACTTGTGCAACAATTTTCACAGAGGGATAGGGATAGCTCTCAAGGGTTTAGCCATCTCTAGGGTGAGTCCAAACTTATCATCCATGTTCATGTTCTCTGGTGTAACTCCATCTTCTAGCTTCCAAACAAAGGAATGGATAAGAGAACCCAACATTAAGTGCAACATTCTGATTGCCAATGGTAAGCCCGGACATATTCTCCTGCCGGCGCCAAATGGGATAAGTTCAAAATTCCGGCCTTTAACATCAAGTTCAGACCCCAAAAATCTCTCCGGCTTGAATGAATCCGGGTCATCCCATATACTTGGGTCTCTGCCAATGGCCCATGCGTTAACAAGCACTTGTGCACCCTTTGGGACTGTGGAGCCTTCAATTTCTACATCTGATTCGGCTTTTCGGGGAAGTAGCAAAGGAACCGCAGGGTGCATACGAAATGTTTCTTTAATAATGGCTTGCAAGTAAGGAAGTCTAGAAATGTCTGATTCCTCAACTGGATTGCCTTTGCCAATTACTTCGTTAAGCTCTAATTGTGCTTTTGACAGAACTTCAGGCTTGTGCAAGAGCTCTGCCATTGCCCATTGGAATGTGGATGTAGTTGTGTCTGACCCTGCAACAAAAAGAACCTATCCAAACACATAACCAGTAAGCATTATATTGAACTGGACTAGACCAAAAATGTATTGCATTGCAAATAAATGTAATATGTCGTTGTGATGAACTTGAGCTCTTTAACATATCTCTGAGTGTCATATGAATTAGTACAATAATTAATAGCATTCTGTAGTTGTTATTCACACTTCTAGAAAATCATTCTACAGGTGAAAAATTTGACATTTTATTATTTTCAAACACACACAAAATAAGTGCAAAATGACCTTTTAGATGTGCGAATAACACTGCCCTACAATACTATCTTAGAAGCTCAATTATTAGGAAACTAAAAGCAATTGAAAATGAAAAAGGTAATACAAACTGACCAGTATGAAATGATAAAGTTGATTTTCGTTGAGCTCCTCACTGTTTTCTTCTGTAATAGTGAGAAGGGTATCCAACACATCGTTCTTTGTTGCAGATTCAGTCGATTTTCTCAGCTCCAACCTCTGCTGAACAATTGTTTCAACTAAATCTATTATCTTTCCAAAATACTTTGTCATTCTCCTTCTTCTGCCATTAGGATCAATCTTCCTAAGCACAGGAAAATAGTCCCCCAAGTTTGGTTTTCCAGCCTCGATCATAATATTATGCAGCATCTCCTTGAACTCCCCGGCCATTTTGGAACTCGGGTCTGCTAAATCAATTGAAAAAGTTGTATTAGAGAGCAAATTGAGTGTTGTGGTGAAAGCTGCCCTACCAAAGTCAACTGCTTCCCCACTCAGGCTGCTTTTATGGACTGATTCAAGGAGTTGCTCCACTTTTCTGCGTCGCAGGTTTTGGTTAGCATCAAGCATCTTGTTGGCAAATAGCTGAGTGTTGCATATTTTTCTAAGATTTCTCCAGAGTGGTGAGACAGGGATCCATGGCAAGCCAACAGTGTGGTGATCAAGGGCTCGAATGGAATCGGGGATTGTTCGGTTGGAGAAGAATTGATCATGGGTTTGCATAACTTGTTTGGCCATGGCTGATGAAGAAACAACTAAGGAGGTTACTTGTCCAAGTTTTAGGGACATTAAAGGGCCATGAATTTGGGCAAGTTTGGCAAGAGATTTATGAGGCTTGTCACCAAGTAGGAGAAGGTTTCCGAGGATTGGAAGCGGTTTTGGACCTGGAGGAAGCTTTTTCGAGCTGTTTTTGGCTCTTGAAATTGAGTTGAGGAGGGCTTGGATCAATGTCCAGGTGAGGATAAGGTAAACGGAAGCACTCCAGAAGTTCATCTCTCTTCTGATCCTTCAGCAAATGAAACTGACAGTTGAGAGTTGAGACTCGGAAACATGTGAGGAGTTTAATTACTTCTCTATATAGTACAGACAAAGTAGTGCTGTAGTGAAGTCTTTGCTACTGTTTTCGGTTTATTACCTGGGTTTTCATTTGTTTTCTTATCGTTACATGGTTGGTTCTGATTTCAGACTCTTGATCAGATCATGTGGATCTTAATGTCATTAACCAGAGGACGTGTTTGATAAACCAAATCAAAGCATTGCGATTCGATCGCCTTCTATATATATTGATTATTTAAGTGAAGTCAATGTGGAAATCTAGATCTTGTAGCATTATATTGTTCATTAATTAGTTAATACTAGCAGATTGACCCCGCGATGCTGCGGGTTTTTTTTTTTTTTTTTTTTTTTTATGAAGTTTCAGAAGTAATAAATGAATATTCGCAATCTAAAAAATATTGGCGCTACTTAGAATATGATTTATCTTGTTGTGAATAATAAATTAGCAACAAATGAGATACAACAATTTTTTTTTCTTTTTCATGATTTATAGCAATTTACAGATACAAAACAGAATGGTTTTCCTTCATAAAAAAAAAGGGTATGGCAGAATTGTATAAAAAAAGGAAAAAGGTATGGAAGAATGGTAATTTCCATCAAAAGTAGGGGCAAAACTGTAATTTCAAAGCAAACAGTGATGAACAGTGTTTATAAATAGTGTAGGAGCTTTAGTATATACTAATATAGTAATTAACTACCATAACTGGACCATCACGTTCCTAAAAACATGGTGCCTGAGATCAAAGCTAGCTATTTGGAAAATCAGAGATATGTGATGATGAATATTATCTGGCTCTAGTGTTTTACAAATGATATATACTTACGCACGAGGTAGGCAATTAAGGAAGAATGTGCATCAAGTGTTTTGCTATATATATTGTTTTTCTCGAGACCTCCCAATATCGGATGCCTGGTGTGGCGGCTGCACCACCAACGTCACCTCAGGCCGGCTCTGTAAATGATGACTCATTTTAGATATAGGGCGAGTTTGGCCTCGATGTGATTAATTTAAAATCGGCTTTAGCTGTGCTGTGAAATTAAGTAGCTAGATGTTTGGTAAACGGTGCTTTTAAAAGTGCTGTGAGTATAAAAACAGTGTTTAAGTGTTTGGTAAAACTTTGGTATAAAAATGCTATAAGTTTAGAAAATGACTAAAAAGGACATGATGTTAAATAATGTTACTTATATGTATTTTTAGAAATAATAACATTTATTATCTTTATAAGTTATACTCTACTCATTCATTTATCGCGACTTTCTGAAGTTCTGGGAAATTTTCGATATTCGGACAATTTATCGTGACTTTATGAAATTATGGGGTTTTGAAAAATTACTTAAGGAAATAGAAATCAAGTAGCGCGATCTGAGCCGTCAATTTCCTCCACCATCCAATTTGGTCTGTTGATTTGGCTTTAAAAGGAAAGGAACAGACCAGAGTGGCCTAGAAAGCTCGAGGGAGCTTGGAGCTTCTGAGTCGAAAGGAGGCCACCGACCTGGAAGAGAAGCCTGACTGGAACTTTCACCTCCGGCCACCCCACGACGGCGCACAGGCACCATCCTCTTCGTCTCCTCGTACCCGTCATGCCTATGGCCTTTGAAAGTCCATGCATCGGAAGACGAAGAAGAATCGACGGTGAGAAGATTCGACTACTCCGGCGAGTTTCAGCAAATTCCGGCGACTCTGGCCACCGATTGGCTTGCATGTGGTATGAAACCTCATCTTCTCGTCATGGTCTAATGCATGTGTGATTAGTTTATGAATTTGGTTAGGTTCTGATGATTTTCGTTTTTGGGAATTCTCGGCTCTGTCACGGTTCCTCGACAGCAACGACTTTTCCAGCTCTTCTCAGCTTAGCCTTGGCTTCATTGCATATGTAGAAGAAAGCTGACCACAATTGGAGTTGGGAGTCATGAACTTGTTGGGTTGTAGGCATCGAATCCTCAGCCCACCTTCAAACCAGTTTCGGCAGTTTGGGAAACTGAGTTCGGGGCTGGAATATAGATGAGGGCAATACAGGTAAATGATCTCAACATCTAAAATCTCTTAATCTAGAAGCATCACTTTTGCAACTTGAGAATTATAACATTGGGAAGTGGGAAATTGAATTATAATCCATAACCTCTTGTTTTACCAAACACCTCTTCCAACTTAAATTACTAAATAAGTAGCTTAAGCCGCTTAGACCTCGGGGCCAAACATGACCATAAAGAACTCAAACTGGGAAATCAAAAACAGAGAACTAGAGTCTTACTAATATTTTTCTTTTAAGTTGTATAGCTAAGCTATTCCAAGAGCTTGATTCATAGATTAATGTTAGGTAAACCAACTTTTTAAGTAAGCTATTCACAACTTTGAGTTACATTGGAACACATATATTTATTTATGGGTTTGAGTCACGACTCAATTGGTACGTTGTAGTTTGGTTTTAATCATTTTATGATCTTAAGCCGGTTAAGGATAGCCCACAAGGCGCCTAAGAACTTATATGAGAGATGTCCATACTATAGTCTTACTTGATTTTTTTTTTTGGATTCGAAAAAGCTTTATTCATCAATGTATTTCAGGTAATAGCCTATCAAAAGGAACTGTGTTAGTATAGAGTTGGTATTCCTTCTTTAACAAAAATCTACTCATTAAGAAGCCCAAGTCATGAGTTTATTCATCAAGCCCAAGTATATATGATGAAGCCAATCCCAAGACCATAATTGTTTAATTACTATTTGTCTCACTTTGTGGTTGTCTTGCTGTCGAAGACCAAGACCATGTTTGAAGATTAGTTCAATTGCAACTTGCTACCTCATCATAGCTTGCTGTCTTTCTTCCCCATCTTAGCTTGCTGTCATATCGAAACACCATACTTAAATATAGAAGAACTCTCCTTTTCCTTGTGGCTCGGGTAAGCTAGTGCATTGCATCTCATTCACAAAGTCATGGGTTTTTTTTATGGGTTCCCTTCTTGTGTCAGCCTTGATTAAGGAATTTAGGAGTTAGCTTCTAAATTTAGAATTATACATGAGTGTCATTTTGAAACTTAAATTAGCCAGAAGACCACTAAAGTTTTTTTTGTACTAAGGTCACTTTTGTCTTAAAATTATTTCCCTCCTGGCGATTTTGGCCTTCGTGGAAGAAAACTGACTCCATCGATCAGTCTCTCACCAAAACGAAAGAAATTCATTCTCTCCTCTCTCTCTCTCTCCCCGATGAGAAAACCCTTCCTCACAATCTTGCTCAGCTCCAGCAGCTCCCTTCCTCACAATCTTGCTCAGCTCCAGCAGCTCCCTTCCTCACCATCTCGCTAGGTTTCGGCGGCACCCTTTCTCAACCCCATCGCAGATTCCATCTCCATTACCTTTCACAGTCGAAGCAGACTCGAACGGAGATGAGCCGGAGTAGATTCTCACCATCTTAGCGTATGAGGACAATGTCGCCGGAAAATGGCTCATCGAAGTCCTCAAATCCACCGCCTCTAACACCAATCCGGCTATCTCAAGATCCCGCAGCGCAACGCAACGCAAGAAGGATGAAGGTGAAGTTGATTTGATCTGATTGGCGTCTTCGATACCGTCGCGTCATTCAATTCCGGTGACCTTACGCTCCTCGTCGAGATACGAGCTCGTCGATGTCCTCTAATTCAGTCTGAGCGGATTCCAGATCACGTTCTTCATCGTCGGACCCGAGCGCAATCGGCCCTAATTTATCATCGTCGTCGAGCTTCAGGTTTACCTTCTGTTTCCAGATCGCATCTCTGAGCTAATTCAGCCTAGGATTATTTTATTTTTGAACATTCGGAGCTTATGGAATTCTTAAGTTTGATTTACTGAGTATTTGGATTTCGAATTTCTTGAGTTTGATTTGTCGTAAGAATTGAGAAACCTCTACATGATTACAAATTGTTTAGAGTGATTGGAATAGTTAAGTTTGATGTTCAAGATTTAAGTGAATTTGTGATGGAGTCATGGAGTAATTACTTGAAGATTATGTTAGTTTGGATTTGTAATTATAGGATTAGTGATGGGTTTACAGGAATATGTGGGATAACTGGTGGCTGGAAATTGAAAGAGATATTTGCTACTGGGATTGTGCTCGTAGGTTATTTGGCATTGATGATCGTTAATCATGGTTGATGTAAATTACAGTTTGCTATGTTTATGACTACTTGTATTTCACAGAAAATTTTCTTCATTGTTGTTTAATATTGGCAATATGCTTTTTCTGTAGGCAGATTTTTGTTTCAGATCTATAAGAGATGGTCATGAGGATCTAACTGTTGCCTTGTACCTACAAGTCAAAATTGTGAGCCAGACTCTTATTTTTGTCACTCGGTCATGAAGCTGGTCCTTTTTAGAACGCCCTGGACTACTATTACTCAGTGCTGTTGCAATCGCCCAGCTAGTAAGAACAATGACATTACTGAATAGATTGGC
The DNA here is from genome assembly GCA_025331145.1 of Rosa persica. Lineage (NCBI taxonomy): Eukaryota > Viridiplantae > Streptophyta > Magnoliopsida > Rosales > Rosaceae > Rosa > Rosa persica. The sequence continues at coordinate 13,808,391 of WFKR01000007.1, read as the reverse complement.
TGCTTCATGCTACAATAGTATGGCACAAGTTTCATTATTCACTTACAGATGTTGCTCATTTGAAGAGAAAGTTTGATGAGTACATGCTTAATTTGTGCTAATGGAAACTAAAGTGTGTTTTCATTTTGTTTCGGGTCTGTCTCTGAAACAAAATTCAATGCTATACAATCAATCGAAGCTTATTATGGTTTGTGGACAACTGATATAGTTTAGAGAAAGCTACTCATGTATTTAGAAAAGTTTACACCACACTTCAATAAAGCTACTACAGCTGTTAAGCAAACATACTTTCCATCATTTGTGAGCTAATAATTTTTTCTCTGTAATTCAAGGTGTTTTTTTTTTATTGCATTCAGTAACCATGCTTTATATAACTGCCATAGGAGCTGATCATAACTGTCTTAGTAGCTTTTGAAGCTATTGTCATTATCTTTTGCATTTTGACATATAAGGTCGTGTTTTCTATTTTCTAGTTGATAGAGTGGCAAGTTCGCGGTGCAGCGGCACGCTGCTGTTTCCATCTAAATATTATAAGGATCTGTTAAGTTCAACTCCTGTTGTGAATCCTCCATTGACCATGAGGCCATTTGGCAGGCCAATAAGTATTTGAATGAAGTTTGCTGGTGGCGATGGAAAGGCCATTCCTATCAAGTGTGATCATTGTGGTGAGGTGAGGCGTCACAGCGAGAAAACATATACGACACCGATCAGCAAGAAAACATATACGCCACCGATATGAAAATTGACAATAGTAGTTCAACAGTTGGAGTATCTTTTTACAGAAGTTGAAGTATCTTTTTACAGAAGTTGAAGTAGCTTTTTACAACATTGAGTGTAGCTTTTCAAATCATTTGGAATTATTCGACAGTAGGTTTTCTTTCATGGCTTCTACAGTAGTTTTCTACATTTTTGGTAGTAGCTTTATACAAGTATTACTTTTTTACAACATTAGCAATAGGTTTTAAGATTGCTTTAAACTTTTTGATAATTACGACAATATATTCTATGTAGTTTACATATTTTGAACCTAGTTCTTACTGTGATTTCGTATCTCTAGCATTTCTTGTTGGAATTTGTGTTACACTATCAACATGTATAATTAGTTGGTTTTGTGCAATCAGTATTTATGTTAGTAGCTTTTTATTACTGGTCAAGTAGCTTTGTACATGTGTTATAGTAGTTTTATGTACCTATGTCAGTAGCATTTTATTACTGGTCCAGTAATTTTGTACATGTGTTACAGTAACTTTATAGACCTATGTCAGTATCTTTTTATTATTGGTCCAGTAGCTTTGTATGTTTTATAGTAGTTTTCTGTACCTATGTTAGTAGCTTTTTATTACTGGTCCAGAAGTTCTGTACGTGTGTTATAGTAGATTTTTATAACTATGTCAGTAGTATTTAGATTGCTTGTTTTTTATTATCAAGTTGATAAATAGTATCGCGTTTGCGGCGCAGTGGTACATTGCTATTTTTAGTTTTCATTTCAAATACTAATATTTTGTTGTATCTTTGTTCTTGCAGAATTCTTCCCCTTAATTTTGCATTTGTAGTAGTAGATTTCGAAAATCATGTGAATTTGGATATTGAAACCTTCATTGACCAACAAATCATTCAGCTAACCAAGAAATGTTGAAATGAAGTCTCATGCTGAAGGTGGAAAAATTATGCCTATCGGTTTAGAGTGTCAGCATTGAAAAATGACAATATCATTGCAACATTGACAGTAGCTTTATTCAACTATTGTAATAAATTTTCATAACTATGGTAGTGACTTTTTACAATTATAAAAGTAGCATTTTTACTTTGGTTGTATTCTTTACATTTTCATGGCTTTCTTAGTCTTTGACAATAGTTTTCTCAGTCTCTAGGAGTAGCTTTTGTTCTACATAGTAGTAGTCTTTGTTCTGCTTGGTTATAGTTTTTAGTGTTGATGAGAGTAACTTTTGGCGACGGTGATAGTAGCTTTTGTTACTGGCGAGAGTAGCTTTCTGATATTTGTGACAGCAGCGTCTCTTACTGGTAAGTGTCGCTTTCGGTGTTGGTGACAGTAGTTTTCGTTGGTGAGGATAGTAGCTTTAGTTGGTGAGGATAATAGCTTTTGGTGTTGGTGAGCATAGGTTTTGTTGGTAATAGTAGCTTTTGTTGCTGGTGACAGTATGTTTTGTGACCTCGCCAGAGATTGCCGGAAATCTCACCAAAGTGGTTTTTGTTGTTAGCGACAGTAGCTTTTGGTGCCAGTGACAATGACTTTTGTGACCTCGTCGGAGGTTGCTAGAAATCTTACCATAGTAGCTTTTGATGTTAGTGATAGTAGCTTTTGTGGTCCCCCGAAGTTGGCCGGAGGTCGGCAGGAGACCTCGTCGGAGAGGAGAGAGAATGATTGTTGATTTTGTACTCTAGTGGCATTTATGTAAATATGTTGGTTTTTAATATTCAAAATATGACACTTTTTTTAATCTAGTGGTCTTGTGAGGGAAAAAACTAGTTGGTGGCCTTATGGCTAAAAAAACATTCAAATATGCACTTATATGTAATTAACTTTTCAATTCCAAATTGAAATTTAGGGAATGGGTTTACATGTGCATTATGAAATTAAGGATATGGCTTTACCTACTCCAACCGAGCTTAGGAGGTTGTCAAGTGAACTGATTTTTCTCTTCCTTCTATATATACTTGGATACTCTATTCATTGTCGGTATTGAAAATAGTTTTGTTTTTCAATCCCTTTGTTGTTAAAGAGATATCTCTTTGGTTTTCTATTTTTCAAAGTGTCTTGTTCCATGTTGAAAACAATTTGAAAAACAACAAACCATTCATTCATACATATTCATCTCTTGCATCCCATGAGGTCATTTGGGTATTGCAAGCTTCAAAGGTGAAATCTCCAAAAAGAACTTGCTGCGTTCATAGTTGAGATTTCTGAGTTGTTCACTTGTGTAAACAATTAGCAAGAATTGAGTACAAATAGTTTAGTGAGTGAGTCTAGAAAGGTTGGCGCGATCAGTGTAACCTTTGTGCTGTAATCTTGTAATTTGGTTTCATTAGTGATTTGGTTTTGGTACTTCAAGAGTAAAAGTCACATAGATATTTTCCCTCAATAGAGTTTTACTGCGTCAACAAAACATGACTTCTTTGTTGCTTTAGTTAGTTTGTTGATTTTACAATACGTTCTGTTTAATATCAGTACTGAGAAATGATAATCCAGTTGTAATTCCTGAGAAAGTATTTTCAACGAAAAAAATTGATTGTAAGCTTATTCACTCCCCCTCCTTTTAGGCTCCTTCTACGATCTTCAAACTGCCCCAACTACTTCAATTACAAGGAAACTCAGCAAGTAAATCATATCTTACCCAAAAATTTTATAATTATAAAGACAACATTATTGGCCATTTCACTAAAAATCAAGGTTCGCAATTTCGGGTTTAATATAGAAACGAGGGTTTATGCACGACGTGTCGTTAGCAAAACAAAAACATTTAGGCAACAAACACACGTGCGCGTAGAGCTTCCCGTTGGTTGTGGAAAGATGACGCGCCTTGTTCAAGCTTCCCTGTCGTTGATCCCCAGAACCACACTCGTACTCCCCAGAACACTCCTCACCCTTCGATCCTTCTCCTGCAAAATGTCATCCGACTCGCCACCGTTGACTCACTCCCTCACTCTCCCGAGTCAACTCGCCGCCGAGCCCGTCCAGATCGTCGCCGCCCCCCACATCTCCTCCTCCCAGTTCAGGCCAGTCACGCTCTTCCCTTCCTCATTCTTCAAAAAAGATCAAAACTTTAGATGAAAAATGAAACCAAATTACTCATAGTGATGGTAAAACGTTGCAGGAGTGCTATTGATTCGTCTCTGTTTAAGCAGTGGCTGAAGAACATGGAGAGTGAAACTGGGATTCTACGCGACGGTTCTTTGTCTCTGAAACGAGTTCTAATTCAGGTGATCCAGTCCTTTAAAGTGGTTAAATTGATTTGGTTTTGATAAGTTCATAGTCTTGGAACTGATCAGTTGGGTTATAATAGGGTGTGGATATGTTTGGAAAGAGGATTGGGTTTCTGAAGTTTGAAGCAGATGTGATTGATAAAGAAACAGGGAAAAAGGTATCTAGTCATGTACTTGTCTTTTATTTTCGAATGGTATATTTTGGTGGCAATAGTTGTTGATTTGTTTGTTGTGAAACTAAGAACATACTTAGGTTCCAGGTATTGTGTTTGCACGCGGACCAGCTGTAGCTGTGCTTATACTTTTGGAGTCGGAGGGCAAGACTTATGCTGTTCTTACTGAACAGGTAGGTCTTCATTTCATTTTTGGTATTTAGAGTATCTGTTATGACATTATGATGCTTTACTTAAATCTGAAAATCCCGTTCATCCTAATTCCTATATTTTCACAAAAAAGAAATGACGGCATTGTACTTCCATGTAATCGAACCCTGTTAAAAATTGTTGCATATCGAAGGTTAGAGTACCTGTTGGAAGGATCATACTGGAGTTGCCTGCTGGAATGTTGGATGATGACAAAGGTGATTTTCTCGGCACCGCAATCCGTGAGGTCTCTCTCTCTCTCTCTCACACACACACATGTATATTTGCTATGTCATATATCCTTCTGCTTGTATTTTGGAAAGTTCATGTAATCAGCTGAAAATTAATTTAGATTCCTTGTAAACCACAAGCTATGGTTTTGGTTTATTAAGAAGATTATTGTTCCAATAATATATGATGGTTGCTTGAGCCAAAAAAGACGGTGGTTGGTTATAGTTCAGTTAATAGCCATATCCATCATCACCACAAAACCATAAGCTTTTTAGTGATCAATAATATGCTTTTCCTCCGGCCTCTGTGTCTTGGAGAGTTTTATTACTTGTTTATTTATTTTTCCTCTCTTTAACTTGGTACTGGTTTTCTCATTTTTGTTTCGTCCATTCCTCATAAAAACCAATCTAGTTTCTTTACAAGGTACTCTGAGATTCATTACTGCTTGTTCTCGCTTATGCAAATATGCCTTGTTCAATACTTTTATTTTTCCAACTTGTCTTTGTATATTTCTATCGATTATGTTGCTTTTTAGAATCTCTTGAAAATTTATTTGTTTGACTGTTTTCAGCTTCTTTTTATAATCAATAGTCAAGTACCAAGTGTAAGATGCAAGTTTTACAACTTTAACCTAAAGCTAAGATACATTATTCTTATCATAACACTCCAGGTGGAAGAAGAGACTGGCATATGCCTAAAACAAGAAGACGTGGTGGACCTTACAGCCTTCCTCGACCAATCTACTGGATGCAGAATATTTCCTTCTCCTGTAAGTTGGTCTTAATCCTTTTCTGGAATGACGATTGAAACTCAGAACCCTGAAGATCTCTTTTGTGTTACACCTACCAGGAAAAGATCACATTTTTTTTTATTTTTTTATCTTTTCATTATTAGGGAGGGTGTGATGAAGAACTCAGCCTCTATCTGTACAGAGGGCAGGTGGATAAAGAGATTATTGATCAGCTGCAAGGTAAAGAAACAGGTCTTCGTGACCATGGAGAGCTGATTAAGGTTCGTGTGCTCCCTTATGAAAAGCTCTGGCGCATGACAGCTGATGCAAAGGTTTTAACAGCCGTTGCGCTCTATGAAATGGCAAAAAGAGAAGGGCTCTTGCCTCCCTTGAAAACATGAATCGCTAATTACCAAAGTCACCATACGCTCTTTGTTGGGTGGGTGTTGATATCTGCGACTATTGAGCTAGTTGGTACAAGAACCAGAGTTGATTTTCTTGTATCTTTATGGATCTCTATGTAATTTTCTGCTGGTTTTGCTCGTCTGGTTTCTCCTATTCTTGGAGTGAGGGCAGTAAATGATAGTACCAGGATAAGCAACCAAAAATATCTGTATATTTGACGAGGATGATCTGTCCATATTTATCCCTTTATCAAGTAAAAGAAATGCCTTATATTCTACATCGTAGAAGAAAAACAGAAACTGATGTATTGTTAAACAAGGAGCTTATGAACTCACAGATTCAAACTGCTCCAAACTATGCCCTTTATTAGATCAAATAAGTCTTTCTTTTCAACTGTGCACAAAGGATTTACCAAGTACAACAAATAAATATGAATCTTTTGGTTGTACAAGGTGCCTTCATTAAACCAGGCTATGACAACTATGGTTTGCTTGGGGTATTAAACCTTGCTCATGACAAAGTCTTTGTCACTTGATTCCCATATCGTGGTCCCATCACAAGTGCAAAGCTTCTTGTAGTTCTCACCTACTCCAGCGCTTCTAGCGATTACAGCAGCTGCGACACCCGAATCTGACTTGTCAGCAGTTCCATATACTGCTATTGACCTCCCAATAAGATCAGAAACTCTCAACTTCTCTTTGACACCAGAGAAGAAGGCATTGCCATTCTCATCAGTATCCAACGTTCCCAGGTCACCAAGCGGCTGAAAATAATCCAGCATACCACTTAGAGAATGTCAAATAAAAGTCTTCATCAAGAAAAGCCAGTAAAATACATAAAAGTCCAATGAGTGAGTTGATTAATGATGGAAAAAATTTCATAGTAGATTCCTAAATTGACAAAATAGGAGGTTTGGTTAACTGTTGAGAACGGAGACTATATTTTGCAGCACGGACTGAAGTGCAGTAGTATAACGTGCATGATGCTTTCATGAATCAAGTATTAGCTTGGCTATTACCAAAAGAGAGGAAGGGAATGGGGGTTGCGGTGGTGTGTAGAACATAATGCCTAAACTTTACTATTGTGCTTCCCATGAGAATAAAATGAAGTAGACCATTCAACTACATGTTAACAGCCAAGAATTCTATCCATTGTATGTGACTTTGAGAAGTCCAGGTATTTAGGGAAAATCTAAACAAACATAAAATTTGGAGAGAAGCTTGATGCTGAAACAAACCTCGTTTACGCCTTCAGTAGATAGATTAAATACTTTTCCAGTGCTAGCAGCACCTTTTGTTAAATCACCAAATTCATTGATGGACCAACCATGTTTCCCAGGTGATAACCCACTAAAGTTAGCTTCAATCCTAGCCAACTCCATATTCACCTGAGCAAATCGAACCACACCAAAAACATCTGGACCTTTAAATTCAGCGACAGCAGCGGAAACCAAGAAATCTGTAGACCAAGATTAAATAAGAATTACATTAGCAAGCATTCTCAATAACACCAAGCAAGCATTCTTCTGCAGTTAAAACAGGATGTTCAGATCATTTGAATGCTGTTGAAAATTTCCAACATCAGCTCATGTCGATTACAGCTCTTCTGCATAACAAGAAAGAAGGTTCTAAAATATAGGTATTCATTGTGGCGATTGAGATCATTTGTATTCTACTTATAACCTAAAAGATGGTAATTTTGTTTAACTTATTAACTCACTAAACTACCTAAAAAGTAGTCTTGTTGTTTACTTTTCACATTACTCAAAAGAAAAACTTGCTCAAATGAGAATCCTAATCCTTAACTAGAGTCATGCAAAAAGTACCAATGACAACGTATATGTACCCTAAATGGATGAGTCAATGACAAAGTAAGAAGAAAATGAAAACAAATTTGAACCTAAACTAAATGTAAGAAAAATGGCCTAACCTTCTGGGATCCCCTGTCCAATTAATCTCGCTTTTCGACCAGTCTGCTCAAGAGCTTCAGTCATGGCCTTCAAAGGGGTTGCACCCAGAATCCTAACGACTTGGTTGTCGAGGTCCGCCTCTACACTTTTAACCCCTGAAGGAAAACCACAGTAAGCATAAGATAATTGCTACAAATGAGAGGCAAAAGAGCATAAAATTCTAGTTTAATCCAGTAGCTCAAAAGTCTCACCATCAACAACTTGTAACTTATCCTTGACAGCCTTAACACAACCCTCACATTTCATATCTACCATGTACTCTGTCTGTTACCAACCAAAACCAACAGTTCAGATTTTCAGTAAAATCAGCACAACCCCTTAATTTTCATAACTAAAATCATCAACATGGGTAAATTTTTTCTAATAAAAACTTCAAATCTACTCCATATCATAATCAAAGCTTCTCAATAGAAACATATGCAATTCAATATAGTTAAACCAAAAGAAAGTAAATTCTTGAAGGGTGGAACTTACCAGTAACTCTGGCAATACAGCATCACTCTGCAGTTGAAAAGCAACGAAATTTCCAGAATCAGTAAAGAAAAGTTGCGTACTTTAAGATTTACAATAGAACCCATCAATAGTCAAATTAACGAATCAGATCAAACCCACCAAAGAATGAATAGAAAACAAAGAAGGGTGTGAGAATTTCAGTGAAACCTGAAAGGAAGGCTTGTGTTCCGATGTCGGGGGGGTCCATGTGGACAGCTGAAGGAGATTTGGTGAGGCTTGTAGCGAGGAACAGAGGTTTTGGGTTTGGGGGGGAGGATGAGGAGGAGGAGAGAAAGGAGAGGTTTTGGGGTTTAGGGGGAAATCGGAAAGATTGAGAGGAAGAAGAAGAAAGGGCAATAGCAGCGGGTACTAGAGAGGCAGCTATGGCACTAGTGGTGGCCACTGACCTCAGAAATGCCATTTGAGCTTGTTTTGCATTTGGACGTTTGGTTTTTGGTTGGTATTTCTCTGTTTCTTATTGACCTTCCAGACCCAACTGGAAACTACTTTGGCTGCGTTTAACTAATTGGTTCACCATTTACCATTGGTAACTTTTACCAATTGACTATACCAATTACCAAGGCAATTTTGGTTACAGAGGCCCAGAACAGAAGAGCAAGGCTAAAAAACTAGCTAACAGGTCCATAAGAAGGTCCAACACCTAATCTTCTAACATAGCCCCATCAAGATTTTTAACAATTTAAAGCACTAGAAGCATGGACAGAAGGAGTATCAAATTCAATGGCACTATAAGCATATCAATGCTATTCTTTGCCAGACCTAAACAAATTCTAACACCTTAAATTTCAGAGTGAATATCTAAAATTTTTATATTGGCAAAAATGAAAGGAAAAAAAAATGAGAGTAAATCATGTAGAAGTGTCACAAGGTTATCTTCTAAATTTTATGTGTTATTTAAAATTCACACGTGTCATGAGTTTAGTATTCATAGAATATGACTTTTAAAATATGTTACACCTTACAAAATATTGAAATTATTGAACGGATCTTTTTGATGTATTTTCTTTGCTTTTTAATTTTGAAAAATTATTTTTAAAAACATCGTTAGATTTTCCAGTATACCTTAAAGTGAAACACATTTTAAACATCATACTTTACCAATGATGAGATCAAGAAACATGACATTTGAAGAAAAAGGGGCTTTGCATGGTTTGACACCTTAGGAGGTGTCATGAGGAAACTCATAGAAGACAATAGCATGCCAAAAACATGTTATACCACTTTTTCCTTGAAACTCGTTTGTACCATAAACTCCAAATTCGCAGAGCATGATTTTTAGAATGTTTTCTAATTGATGGAACACCGATACTTCGATTGAATTTTTTTAATGAAATTTATTATTTTTTGACTTTTTAAAATAGTTAAAAAAACTTTGCTTTGAGATTTTTGAGTTTTCTCAATTCAACAAGTGTTCGAAAATCATTATTTGAGGGCGGAAAAATTTTGCGAGAAAATATGGTTTGGAGAGTGGTTTTTTCATTTTTTTATATTCTTTTAACAAAGTTATGGGTTTAATTCTGCAGAGTGTTATCAATTGTAGTTAGTTTGTAGTTTTATGATGTGCATCTAAATTGTTTCCTCAAGTTAATGTATCATCAAGATTCGGATCATAAGCAGATTCCAGATCAAATCCAGACTATATAGAAGTCTACAGATGTAGTCTCACATATCCTCCCTATGTTACTTTTGTGTGCTTCGTTAATACACTGAATAAATGATTAAAGTAATGATAAACCACTACTAGTTTCTTGGCGCTTGGCACCAGATTTAGCTCCAAAATTCTAACAAATTGATATTGTATGTCATTATCATAATACATAAGGTCTTTCGCCGAAGGCCTGCCCGCATTGTTTAAAGTCCTGTATGTTAATGTCAAATCTCATTCATGTTATTCCCATTTGGCAAACATTTAATAATTCATAAACCTTGATATCCTGCACCGAGATTGCTATATATATAAGTGTTTGAAATGGTAGACCAATACAAATCGACCTCACTTCAAGTTCTTCTCTTACTCGAACTAAAGATGGAGAACAAAAGGAGTATAGCAATTCGGTTTACGTATCTTCTTGGCCTCTTTTTCATGTTTCAGTTATCACTAGCAGTACTTGCTGATGATAATGAGACTGTACCAGAGGGAGAGTAGCATGCAAACTTATATCGTTTGGGTACGAAAGCCCGAATACGAATTTTCTGCACTACATTCTCAAGATTTGGAGAGTTGGTATCAGACATTTGTGCCGGAAAGTACTATTGGAAGCTCAAACAAGCCCAGCTTTCGGCGAATACTCATACAGCAATGTGGCAACTGGCTTTGCTGCGAAACTGACACCCGAGGAAGTGAAAGCAATGGAAAAGAAAGACGGGTTCGTGCATGCTCATCCAGAGAGGCTTCTGCCTTTGCAAACTACTCACAGTCCCAACTTCTTGGGGCTGCAACAAGGGTTCGGACTTTGGAAAGGGACTAATTATGGGGAAGGTGTGATCATTGGAGTTTTGGATACTGGAATATGTTGGCGTGAGTCACTCTCCATAATTGTAGGAATTGTAGTATAATTAGGATTGTATAGTTAAGGAGAATATTATGTAGTTAAGGAGGAGAATATCACGGTGTAATTAGTTTCCTATTAGGAATGTGCATACTTTGTATATGTACTCCATCTTTGGAGAAGATCAATATATCAGAAATTCCCAAACTTTCTCTTTGCCTTTGTTCTGTTTGACTTGGTATCAGAGCAGAGATCATTTGGACCCTGTCTCATTTGTTTTCGCTACAAATTTGTCTTTGTACTCCTTGAGAGTTTGTCCTTTGTCTTTGTCCTCTTTTCCTTTCGCCCTAAAACCCTAGAATTCCCATACCTCGCCGTCAACCTCTCCTCCCTTTTGTGTTTGACGAAATTTGCTGGTTGAAGAAGGAAAAATGGAAAGAGAATTGACCCTCAATTCGCTGTTCAATGAAGAAGGGAATGGAGGCTCCTTTTCTACTCCTCGTGATGTCGTTATTGTTCAAAACGTGACTGATAACTCCAGCTTTGGTGTTAAACTTGATGGCACAAATTATCAGCTATGGCAGAGGCTTATAAAGATCCATATTCAAGGGATTGGCAAGTGGGGATATGCTACTGGTAACATCACAAAGCCATTAGAAGGACCAAAAGCAGAAGCATGGGATACGGCAAACACCAATGTGATGGGGATTCTTCTCAAAGCTATGACTTCAGAAGTGATGCAATTGTTTGCAAACTATGATTCTCCTAAGGCTATATAGGAGTCTACTGCTGCTACTTATTATGATGGGAGTGATTTTGCACGTATTCATGAATTAAACTACAAAGCCTTCAAGATGACTCAGAGTGGACAATCTGTTGCAACTTTCTGTGCAAGCTTGAAGACCATTTGGCAAGAACTTGATCAGAGACATCCTAATCCTATGACGTGTGAAGCTGATATCAAAACATACCAAGCAGAGCAAGATAAGATGCGTTTCCACATCTTTCTTGGTGGTTTGGATTCACACTTAGAGGGCGCAAAGATTGAGTTGCTGCGCCTTCCCACTCCACCAACCTTGGAGCAAACCTTTGCCTACATACGAAAAGATGAATCCAACAAGGTAGCCACAAAGAATCTACACTAAAATTTCTAGTTTAACAGTTCAGGCCACACCTTCCCCACTTATGACTTTGTCTCCTCAGGGTGGAAATCCTCAGTATCGGTCTAACAAACAAGGTTACCAATCGGGTCAGAACTATAATAGGGGAGCAGCTCCATTCAACAATTAGGTGATTTGCAACTATACACTCCTGTAGAAACAGAAAAGGCAATTGCTGAACAGAGGACTACGAGTTTCGAAACAGAACATGCAATTGCTGAATCATCTACCCTTCGCTATGTAACTGCCAAACAGAGAATTGTGATTTCTGAAATAGAAAAGACAATTGCTGAATCATCCACCCTTCAAGAAGAAGCTCCTAATCATTTAGTCTCTCCCTCTCCATCAGTGGTCTCCCCTGTTCAATCTTCATCTGAGGTACGTAGTAGTTTGCCTTTGTCCCATAACCCACCTTTGTCTAATAGCGTTACTCCTTTAACTGATTCTACACATGTTCAAACACGAGTCTTACTAGAACGGTCTAATCGTGGCCAGCCTGCCAAGAAATATGAACCAAGTTTGTGTGCTAAGACCAAATATCCTGTAGCTAATTATGTGTCTACTCATAGGTTGTCTAAACCATATGCATCCTTTATGAATCAATTATCTTCTGTGTCACTTCCTAGTAAAGTGCAGGATGCAATGAAAGATGAGAAGTGGGCAAAAGCAATGGTTGTGGAGATGGATGCACTTGAAAAAAAGCAAACGTTGGAGTTAGTATCACTACCTCCTGGGAAGAAAACAGTTGGGTGTCGATGGGTGTATACATTCAAGCACAATTCAGATGGTTCGGTGGACAGATATAAGCCAAGGCTAGTGGCAAAGGGTTATACCCAGAAGTATGGTGTGGACTATGATGAAACTTTTGCACCAGTAGCAAAGATCAATACAATCCGGGTACTTCTGTCTCTAGCTGCTAATCTTGATTGGCCTCTGCAACAATTTGATGTTAAAAATGCCTTCTTGCATGGTGATTTGAATGAAGAAGTATACATGGACTTGCCTTCGGGATATGGTACTTCCACTGGAGTCAAGGTGGTGTGTCATTTAAGGAAGTCCCTATATGGCCTCAAACAATCTCCAAGAGCTTGGTTTGGTCGATTCACAACATTCATGAGGAAGATTGGGTATAGGCAGAGCAATTCAGATCATACCTTATTCCTTAAGCATCAGAAGGGTAAAGTTACAGCTTTAATTATTTATGTGGATGACATAGTGGTGACAGGTAATGATCTTGAGGAGATTAAGAAGTTGCAGAGTGCATTGTCAACAGAATTTGAAATGAAAGACTTGGGGAGTCTGAAATATTTCTTAGGAATTGAAGTTGCTAGAGGAAAAGATTGTATTATGTTGAGCCAAAGAAAGTATGTTCTTGACTTATTAGCAGAGACGGGTATGCTCGATTGCCAACCAGCTGACACACCCATTGAGCAAAACCATCGGTTAGCTGAGTATCCAGATCAAGTACCCACGAATAAGGCAAGATATCAGAGGTTAGTTAGAAGATTAATTTATTTGTCACACACTAGACCAGACTTAGCTTATACAGTTAGTGTTGTGAGTCAGTTCATGCATAATCCTAGTAAGGCTCATATGGAAGCTGTAGTTTGAATCTTGAGGTACTTGAAGTCTGTTCCTGGAAGGGAGTTGGTGTTTTCTAAGCATAGGCATTTGAATGTTTTGGGATATACAAATGCAGACTGGGCAGGTTGTATAACTGATCGACGGTCCACTTCAGGATACTTTACGTTTTTAGGTGGGAATTTAGTTTCTTGGAAGAGTAAGAAGCAGAAGGTGGTGACCTATTCTAATGCTGAAGCAGAATATAGAGTAAAGGCTCATGGAGTTTGTGAGATGTTGTGGTTAAGGCACTTACTGAGGGATTTAGGGTTCAAGCAGAAGAAAGCTATGCCCTTATTCTGTGATAACAAAGCTGCAGTTGAAATTGCTCATAATCCTGTCCAACATGATCGCACAAAACATGTGGAGGTGATAGACACTTCATCAAAGAGAAGTTGGATCAACAAGTCATCTCTTTTCCCTTCGTACCTACTGAGGAGCAGTTGGCGGACATTCTTACAAAGGCAGTTTCTAGCAAGGCATTTCGTGACTCACTTGACAAGTTAGGCATCCATGATCTGTATACTCCATCTTGAGGGGGAGTGTTGGCGTGAGTCACTCTCCATAATTGTAGGAATTGTAGTATAATTAGAAAAAGCATAAGAACTTAATGTCTTTCAAACATCTCAGAGAACTTACAATGCCCACAAGTATGATCAACAAAATGAATAGTCACATATCTGAATTCACAACTTCACTTAAAAGCTAATTTATTTTGATAACCATCATGCTCAAAGTATAATGCAAGGACAATCAACCCACGCAACAAATGAGAACCAACTTCCTCATGGTTCAAACAAGAAATTCACTTAATTTCTCACAAAGATGCTCTCAATTCTTTTCACTCATGATTTCTGACTCAGCGCACACAATCCTAAGTATTTTTACGTGAGAGAATTGATAATATAGTGACAACAAAAAGCTTACGTAGATAACAGGACAAAGAAGGCTCTTTCTATTGTTTTTCACTTAGATTTCAGCAACGATACTAGCATAAGACCAAATGAACCCAAGCCATAGGCTCATCTCCATGCACAAATCTCCACAGGCCAACTGCTGTCCCCAATGATCAAGTAGGTCTTTTATTCTGGGTTTGTAATGGGGCCAAGGGTTAAGGTTAAAAGAAAGGATATGGAATAACAAAGATCCTCAAGAACCTAGTGGAGCACTAGAAGAACATAAGAGATAACAAAATCTTGAAACTCCTCAAGGTAATCAATCTTTAAACGCATGAAGCAAACAATTTTTTTTCAAGGCCAGATGTCATCTTCTTGGGCCTTTGCTTCATTCTAAACCCTTCTTCTAACGCTCATGAAATAGGACAAAGGCCAAATTTTCTTGAACAGGCATTCAACTCAAAATAAACTCCTTATTAAAAAAAAAAGGGGGACTAAAATCCATACACTTTTTTTTCTCCTTTGCCGTATACGTATTTTTTTTTCTTCATATTGTTTTCTTTTTCGGCATACATATATATATATATATATATATTTTATGGACAAGTCTTTCCCCCGCACTTGCTTACAAAAGTACCTTGAACATAAGTATCTCTCTAAAGATTGCCCCACTAATTCCTTAGGATAGGGTAAGGATATATCTATACTAAGCTCATGGTAAAGGAGTTTGTGGGTGATGAAAGAAAAAGGCTCAATGTAGGCTCAAAAGAGGTTTATCTAGAGGGTTGCACAATTTGTGTGCATAAAAGGACACATGTTTAATTTGGCTATGGTGGTAAATCCTAGTGCCTATATCCCTTCAAAGATTCTAGCATTAGATTGGCAAAAAGTTTCGACAGGCATGAAAGATGAGTTCTAGCATTCTCTAGTTACATTAAAAGCTATGGTCAATATGCACAGTCAAGATGAAACGACATGTGAAATCAACAAACCCTCGTCAAGAAAATAGGATGATTTAATAAAGTCACTCCGAAAAGAAAAACACATATATAGGATCAAACGCTCACAAGGGTAGAAATTAAGTTCAACTTATCCTAGCATGCGTCAATCAATTCTCAAATGTCACATTAGCCTAACCATCAATGCACATATGTCAAGCACAATAATCATAAAAATCCATTAGCAATTACTTGAAATCAAGAATCTGACATATACTTGTAATCATTTTGTGACCATAATAAATTTCTGAAAAGTTCAGACTTGTAGTGTTTGGAAGAACCCTAAAGACTCAACAAAGAGTAAACCTAAGAACTAGACTCTTTTTTTTTTTTTTTGGGTAACAAAAAGTTCAAATTCCTTCCCCCCACACTTAAACTAAACACTGTCCTCAATGTTTGATCTAGAATTAATCATGCAACGATATAGTTAAGTACAGAAGGAAAGACAAAAACACAACAAAAACAAATATAGTTAAGAAGAGAAGAGAATGCTCCCTCATGTAGACCTCCCAATGCTCATGATCTTTGGACACTGACCCAAGGCTATAAGCTTTAAATTTATAGTGTGCGCGGGCTTCATGCCAAATGCGCTTCAAAGATGCTCCAATAATGCTCAAAGTCAATAGGAAACAATACTTTTCAACTAGCACACACACAAAAACATAAAATCGAACAAAAGAAGAAGAAAACAAAGAAAACAAAAGGAATAAAGAAAGTTTCCCTTAGAAAAGTACCACAATCTTCCTCCTTCATTCATTGGGTTGCCTCCCAAGAAGCGCTTGGTTTAAGGTCCTTAGCCGGACGAGGCAATTCTTCAAGAGTAATCAGGAGGTTTTGGTCTTGGTTCCATGAGATGCTTGACCCTTTTCAAAGATGCTAGGTGGTCCCTTTTAAGCAACTTGTGCTCCTTGGTAAAAATGGACAGATAGGATTTCAATTTTCTCGTTTTCTTTCTCTTATTCCATTGTCTCATTCTCTTCTTAGATCCCACAAACATGGCCAAAAAATCTTATTATCAGATTTGGGGTATTCATCTATCACCATCTCCACATGATCAACAAGCTCAAGGGCTTCTTGGATGGAGGGAACATATGCAAAGCTCGAATGTGGCAAGTAATGATCAGGTGGTCGGCCATGTGATGAAATTAGAGGCTTGCCTATAGGAGATTTGCTGGATTCCTCTTCTAAGCAATCCCTCATGTCATCCTTGTATTCTTGATCTTTATGAGCTATAATGATTGCTTCCGGCACTTGGGACTCATTTACATGGAGCTCAACCTTACTTTCTTTAATGTAAAGTTCCTCTTCTGCCAAGGACTCCTCAATATCACTATTTTCACATGCTTCAAGCTTGGTTGTACATTGTAACACATAATCCTCACAAGTCCCAACCTCAATTTTCTTTTCATAAGGCTCATCCATATCTGTATCCTCATCCTCATCCAAAATTGACTCATGGAATACATTATGAGGTTGAGATAAGGTTGTGACTTTAAGGGGCTGCCCTAAACTTGTAGTAGGTGTACGAGGGTGCTCCATAATTACCTTGGTCTCCAAAGGCTCATTAGCTTCTGCCCAATCTTCCTCACCCGTTAACACCTCATGATATGACTCTTGAACACAAGATTGCATTTCCTGCTCTGCTGTTTCTTGGTTCAAAGCATTAATAATTTGCTGAATATGTCTCTCAATATTCACCATGGCTTTGTCCATATTCCTTGATGATTCTTCTGCACTTTTCGCAACTTTTTGTACAATTGCCTCAAGGGAAGGCTTCATTGGATCAACCAAGAGGACTGGTACTTGCTCTTGGTATGACAGCCACATGAATGAGTCAATATCATGATGATAAGAATCATACATAGGGACTTGATAAGGCTGCCATGAGTTGAATGCTTCCGGATTCCAAGAAGAGTTTGTATTTGTCCATCCATTGTTGTAAATGCTTGAGTTGGGATCCTCCCACATTATACTAGCTTGCTCGATAAAACCTTGGTATTGCACTCCGAAAACAAAACAAAACAAAAACTTAGTATATTACAAAATTGAAAAACACAAAAAAAAAACATATTAGCAATTAAGGAAAACAATCCCCGGCGACACGGCACCAAAAATTGGTACGTCTTAAACGATGCACAACTTAAACCTTGCACTCAAACATCATCGTTGGTAATATAGTGATCAAGCAAGGGTCATTACCTAGACTCAATGGAATTTTCTGAAAATTTTACAGGACACTAAAGACACATTGAACAAATGTACACAAAATTTCAGAATAGTTAGAGTTTATTTGCTATATGAAATAAATCACGTAAAACTGAACACAGGAGCTAATCAAACATAAACAGATTTTATAAGATTCTAAAACTATTAATAGAAACAAAGCTAAGGACTCATTCTCTACCACCGAACACATTCATTCATATCAAAGCTTAGTTATGGAATTCTAATTCTCAATTGAATTTACCCGAAATTAACTTACAAGCTCGAGTTAACCTATTACCCTTCCTTAGTTCCTTGTTAAGTGAATACAAGCTCACCACTTAATCTCTTTTCGAATATGCAACCTAGACACAAGCTCTCTAAGTTTAACATATCAAAATCATTAAGCAAGAAAAGGGTTTGGATAAATCTAGGGTCACAAGTACGTTGGTAGTCTTGCTAAACCTATGGTTTGAGTCGCATGTAATTCACGAAAACATTTTGCTACTCAATTGGAATGAACACAAGATATATATGAATCTAGTGTTACTCCTAGCATTAGAATCCTAACTTATTAATTTAGTTGCGCACCTAAGTAAATAAGTAAAGATTTATCTTGTAGACACGGTGAAACAAACACTCAATTGATAATATAGAAAACCAAAAACTAAAATGTCATCAATATGAATTGAACATGTTCGGGGCTTTGAAATCGCCCCTAGCTACAAAAAGATTTAGCTAGACATAGTTATGAAGAAAACAAAAACTAGAAGAAAAGAAAAGGAAGAGATGATAGCTGGATGATGGCAGAAAGGGTGTCGTTCTTTCCCCTCTTATGCGGCAGACATAAGTCTAAACTAAATGTCTCTCTCTATTCTGCACTCCTTCTCTCCATTCTGCTCTCACACTTATTTATGCTTTCTAATCTGGTCATCTCCCTCTCAATACTCTCCCTCCACTGTCCATTCCAGCCCTTGCTTTTATAGAGCTCCTAGCACTAGTTATTGCAGCTGGAAATATTTCTTTGTCAAAGATGGATGGCTGCAGCTTTGTCAAAATTGGTGTGCTGTAGTTGTTGTAAAGGAATGGTGGCTGCAATCTTGTCAAAATTGGTGGATATAAAGCTTCAGTTTTCAAGAGTAGTGTGCTTCAGCTACAGTCAAAGTTTGGTGTCTTGCAACTTTGCCAAGTTAGGTGTGCTGCCACTTCAGTTAAAGTATCAGATTCTCAGAATGTCTGACCTTGCTGTACTAATTCGGCCATAATATTTTGTAGAAAAATGATATGGATGAATTGTTAAAATTTCTGAAAACTAGACATCCAAGGCTTTCCAACCATATAAAGCTCAGTTTCTCATTCACTCTGAGCTGTTCTCAGTTTCATTTTGAAGTCGACTGATCTGCATAGGCAGATTTGCTGATTTGGCTTCTTTTCTTCTACTTTGCTCCATAACACCTACAAAACATAAAAATAAAGTAAATGACTCAAATAGATGGAAAACTAGCTAAGAAAACATGAAGAAATTAATATAGAATCATGTACATTTATAAGCTTATCAAGCCGAAGAAAGCCATGCCATTATTCTGTGATAACAAAGCTGCAGTTGAAATTGCTCATAATCCTGTCCAACATGATCGCACAAAACATGTGGAGGTTGATAGACACTTCATCAAAGAGAAGTTGGATCAACAAGTCATCTCTTTTCCCTTCGTACCTACTGAGGAGCAGTTGGCGGACATTCTTATAAAGGCAGTTTCTAGCAAGGCATTTCGTGACTCACATTACAAGTTGGGCATCCATGATCTGTATGCTCCATCTTCAGGGGGAGTGTTGGCGTGAGTCACTCTCCATAATTGTAAGAATTGTAGTATAATTAGGATTGTATAGTTAAGGAGAATATTATGTAGTTAAGGGGGAGAATATCACGGTGTAATTAGTTTCCTATTAGGAATGTGCATACTTTGTATATGTACTCCATCTTTGGAGAAGATCAATATATCAGAAATTCCCAAACTTTCTCTTTACCTTTGTTCTGTTTGACATATCTCTAGATCATCCCTCATTTAGTGATGAAGGAGTGCCACCTCCCCCGGCGAAATGGAAAGGCAAGTGCGCAACAACAAGCTCATTGGTGCAAGAAATTTCCAAGGTGGTAAAGAAACAAAAGGAGTCTCTCCATTTGATGAAGAAGGCCATGGAACTCACACCTCCAGCACAGCTGCCGAAAACTTTGTGAAAGGTGCCAGCATGTTTGGAATGGCAAATGGCACAGCCTCTGGCATTGCACCTTATGCTCACTTGGCCATCTACAAGGTCTGCACCAAGGCAGGTTGTGCCGAAAATGACATACTAGCAGCCCTTGATACTGCTGTTGAGGACGGCGTGGATGTGCTCACACTGTCCATAGGTGGTTCCTCAATTCCTTTCCATCAAGATGGGATTGCTATCGGCGCGTTTGGAGCAATTCAAAAAGTGTTTAAGGACAAACGCAAAATAATAGAGAGAAAGAGAGAGTAATGTGTCAGAGAGAATGGAGATTCAAGTGTGTTTATTCATCTCATATAAGAGGGTATTTATAGGAATATATTGTAGTGTGAATGCTCAGAGAGAAAACCAAATTGATAACAATCTCAATGATGAAACCTGCCATGCTTGTTGCCTCTTGGTATAAAGCATGTGACACAAGTCTTCATACACTCAAGTACCTATCTATACACTCAAGTATTTATTACATGATATAGACATTTATAGTATATTACATTTATACTACAACACTCCCCCTTGGATATTTCATGTCAATAGTATTGTGTTGGTGGTGCGCTTCGAAGTTGCCTCGTTAAAAACCTTGCCAAGTAATAAAACCCTGTGGGAAAAAACAACCTTGGTCGAAGGAGAAAAAGAGCACAACGCATGTTGAGTGTAGAGTATGTTTCTGGATACTCCCCCTGATTTAGATTCCCCTTGAAGATTGTGGGAGTTTGGATATCCTTCTTAATCTGATGCTCTTTACATGTTTCTCGAAAGGGGATTTTGGTAATGACTTAGTAAATAAGTTAGCTACATTTTCTTCTGATAGGATTTGATTTACTTCAATGTTCAGAAGTGTTTGTTGTTGCTGACTGTAGAAGAATTTCGGTGATATATGCTTGGTATTGTCGCCCTTGATGAAACCTAATTTCATTTGCTCAATACAAGCTGCATTATCCTTGTAAATGAATATAGGTTCATTTGTGGTAAATTTCAAACCACAAGTTCCTTGAATGTGTCTATTTACAGACCTTAGCCATATGCATTCATGCATGGCTTCATGTAGGGCAATAATCTCTGCATGATTTGAGGAAGTAGCAACAAGGGTCTGTTTTGTAGATCTCCAAGATATCGCGGTGATTCCCATGGTAAAGACATAACCTGTTTGGGAGCGACCTTTGTGAGAGTTAGAGAGATACCCTGTATCAGCAAAGCCCATCAAAACATCATTATCATTTTGATGGAGGGGAGGAGGAGAACGTCAGTCACCATGGATAGTGTCACCGGCGTCTACATTACCGAAGGTGGCTTTTTGCTTCTTGGGGTATGATCCCATGCTTCCGTCTTTTCTTTTCTCTCTATTGGGATAAAACAAGCCTATATCAATCGTACCTTTCAGGTGTCGAAAGATTGTTTTTATATCAATCCAATGGCGGCGTGTTGGTATAGAACTATGTCGAGCTAACAAGTTTACTGCGAATGAGATATCCGATCTTGTGCATTGAGCTAAATACAATAATGCGCCTATTGTACTTAGATATGGTATTTCAGCCTCTAATAAATCTTCGTTCTCATCCTTTGGACGAAACAGATCTTTCCTGGGCTCAAGACTACGGCCGATCATGGGAGTACTCACAGACTTTGTTTTATCTTCATTAAAGCGCCTTAGTAACTTTTGAGTATATGCTGACTGATGGATCATAATCCCATCATTACGGTGCTCGAGTTATATTTCGAGACAAAACAGTGTTTTTTCCAAGATCTTTTATCTCAAATTTGGATTTCAAATATTTAACAGTTTCTTTTAACTTATCTAGAGTTCCAATTAGGTTCATGTCATTGACATAAACTGCTACAATTGTAAATCTGGATCTTGTCCTTTTAATGAACACGCAAGGGCATATTTCATTGTTAACATATCCCTTCCCAATCAAGTAGTCACTTAGACGGTTATACCACATCCGTCCGGATTGTTTCAATTCATATAGTGAACATCTTAATCTTATTGAAAACGCGCTCCGTGGTTTAGAGCCACTTGATTTGGGTAATTGAAGTCCATTTGGAACCTTCATATATATCTCTGAATCTAGATCCCCAAAGAGATATCCTGTAACCACATCCATGAGCTGCATGTCAAGTTTTTCGGAAACTACTAAACTGATAAGGTAGCGGAACGTTATAACGTCCATTACGGGAGAATATGTCTCCTCGTAGTCGATTCCAGGGAGTTGTGAGAAACCTTGCGCCATAAGGCGGGCTTTGTATATAACAACCTCATTTTTCTCATTACGCTTTCTAACAAAGACCCATTTATGGCCAACAGGTTTTATATTTGGTGGTGTCAGCGTTATAGACCCAAATACCTATCTCTTTGTTAGTGAATCCAATTTAGTCTGGATCGCATCTTTCCATTTGGGCCAATCTGCTCTTCGTTGACATTCTTCAACGGAGCGAGGTTCAATATCATCATATTCTATAATTCATTTTGCAATATGATATGCAAATGCATCATCAATAGCCGTAGAATTTCTATCCATCATTACATGTATACTAGTGTAATTCATGGAGATCTCTCTATTCTCTGAAATTGGTTCTGTCATTGGAGCGTCCCCCAATGATGTCTCTTGGACATAACCATAATCCGGAATATTCTCATGGGATAGATTATTTGTATCGATAATTAATTGATTATTTTGTGTCAAATTGGCTTTCTTTCTTGGGCGAGAATCCATCTAACCTATGGGCCTCCCGCGCTTCCTGGCAGGAGCGTGGGCCTAGCCACTGCATCACCCGTATAAGGGATGTCATGTCTTCTAGTTTTAGGGACATCAATCCTTGCAGGTACGTTTGCAGTAGGTATGTGTGATCTTGTCACTTTAGCGATATCAGAAAACGCATCAGGCATCGATTCTGCTACGTTTTGAAGATTGAGAATTCTCCACACTTCTATTTTAGACTAAGTGGGGACAAACCACGACAATTCCTGTCTTTTCTGTTGAACTTTAGTGTTCATGTCTCCCCCTAATGACGGGAAGACTGTCTCATCAAAGTGACAATCCGCAAATCTTGCGGTAAATTGATCACCTGTCAAGGGTTCTATGTAGCGGATAATGGTTGGAGAGTCATATCCAACATAAAGGCTTAAGCGTCTTTGAGGACCCATTTTGGTGCGCTGTGGCGGTGCAATTGGCATATAGATTGCACACCCAAATATGCGTAAGTGTGAGATATCAGGCTCATATCCAGTCACCATCTGGGACGCAGAAAATGGTTGGGTGGCAGTGGGTCTCAGACGAATAAGCACAGCTGCGTGCAATATTGCATAGCCCCAAGCAGAAATAGGGAGATTGGTGCGCATAACCAATGCCCTAGCAACCATTTGAAGTCATTTAATGGCAGCTTCTGCGAGACCATTTTGGGTGTGTACATGAGGGACAGGGTGTTCAACCTCAATCCCAATGGACACGCAATAATCATCAAAAGTTTTTAATGTAAACTCTCCAGCATTGTCAGGACGAATTGACTTAATAGGATGATCAGGGTGGTGAGCCCTTAACTTAATGATTTGTGCTAGGAGTTTAGCGAATGCAGCATTTCTTATTGATAAGAGCATGACATGTGACCAACGTGTCTATGCATCAACCAACACCATAAAATATCTAAATGGTCCGCAATTTGGTTGGATAGGTCCACAAATATCACCTTGTATTCTTTGCAAGAATGATATATTTTCTTTAGTGTCCTTTACATATGACGGTTTTGATACTACCTTTGCTAAAGTGCAAGCTTTGCAAAACGAATGATCTGCTTTAGAAGTAACTCTTTGGACCAATGTTTGGTTCGTACTTCTTTTTGTTTTGAAGAATGGATGTCCGTGTGAAGTTTTTAATATATAGAGCATCATAGCACGACCTGGATGTCCCAAACGGTAGTGCCAAAGCCTGTATGTGTCAGGATCCCATAAATTTTCATTCATGATATGGTTGGATTCAATGACTCTAATAGTGGTTGCGTACAATCCACTAGAGCGACACATAAGTTTCTCTAATACTCGTGTATTTTCGTAGTTATTAGAGGTGAAACAAAGAAACTCTTGTCCATTCTCACAATGTGTTTCCATATGAAAATCATTGGCTCTTATGTCTTTAAAGCTTAATAGGGTTCTTCCAGTCATTGGAGCATATAGAGCTTCGGCGACATTAATATTTGTGCCATTTGGCAACAAAAATTGAGCTGGTCCTTGAGTATGAATCAAATATGATGGTCCTGCCATTGTAGTTACTGAAGACCCACTAGGCATCATCCATAAAAATAATTGCCTATGTCGCAATATAGTATGTGTGGTGCCACTATTGAGAAGGCATTCCAATTCTCCGGAAAACATACTAAAAAAGAATAAAGTTCGAAATATTAACACATGTCCATGACATTGAATGATAATGCGATACCTTATTAGAGAAAATAGCCAATGATTACATCAAAATTTTTTCAAAGTCTATTCCAAAATAAAATCAAACTTTAGACAAATTGTTGTCACTCAATCCGTTTGGCAATTCCAATAAAATATGACTAGGAAAGTAGAGAGATGTTGGTAGAGCGAGACTCGCTTAAATACCCCGATCCCAATTACTTTTCTAGACATCATACTTTATTGGGTACGCCACATGAGAAAGAGTTAATACTATTGTTATTTATTGACTAACGCACATTTTCCGTTCTTGGACAATAGAAAAGGACTATTGTAATCAAAGTCTGCGTCATCCTCGTGCTCTTCAATTACAGCTTTGAAGTCCTCAATGGTGAGATTGACATCTTCATCATTTTCATCTTCAGCAAGGTTGGCTTCTTGCTCCCTTGCTTCCCTGTACTCCTTGTAGCGTGCAGCTAGTTGGATACTTGCATGGCATTACTTAAACCAATGCTCGATTGATCCACATCGATGACACATGTCATTGTGGTTATCTCCCTTCATTTGAGGTGCAGGTTGTGCATGTTATGGATATTCTCTAGGAGGGTTGCTGCTACTACCACGGCACATGGTGCCAACTCCACGGCTCATGGTGCTATTTCCACGGCCAGTGTTGCCATATCTCCCTCTCCCACGTGTGGAGTTGCCATCACCTGTGCCCGCTCTAAAGTTGCGGTTTTCTTTTTTATTGGGGCGGTTATATGGACCCGTTCGTCCTTCATGTCCCCTATTATTAGGGTGCCGCTCCTTGCGCCCTCTCTTGGGTGCATTATAATTTGCCTCACGAACGCTCATGGTTCCAACGGGTCTTGAATTATAATTATTTACGAGGATGTTGTCGTGCTTTTCAGCTACCGACAAAACATTGATGAGCTCATTGAACCTCGTAATTCGTCCAGCATTTACTTCAGTGCGATATTGCTTTGATAGCAAAATTGCTATGACGGGGAAGTGGAGAGAGTTTTCTCAATTAGCACTTCTTCTGTGAAGGGTTTTTTTACAGAACCTCAACATGGCTTTGAGGGGAAGAGCTTCTGAATTGTATTCAGCAACAGACTTGATGTCGGAGAAGCGTACATTGTTCCACTGAACCTTCAAGTGAGGGAGGAGGGAATCTTGGATATTGTTAAAGCGCTCTTCTAGTGCTCTCCATAGATCCCTTGCATCTTTGATGGACATATACTCTAATCTGAGTGCTTTGTCCATATGGCGTCACATCAAGATGACTGCTTATGCATGCTTTATGAGTATTCGTTAGAACACAAGGCCCGCATTTGATGCCTGGATGATTGGCAATATCCCTTTCGATGTGAGATGGTTCTCAATGTTGGTTTTCCAGCTATGGTAATCCGAACCTGTTGAGTCAAGGATTTGAAAATCGAGTCTAGGTTCATTTGACCTCTTGAAGATAAGAAGAAAATATTAGTTTCAGAGTTTAAACTTCCACAAAAAATAATAAGATTACCGAGCTATGCTACCAAGAAATCAATTTCCAAGAATATTTAGATTAGACCGAAACAATGATGTTTAATAGGGTCATAAATTGATGCTTGCGAACGCTCTTAGTCCGAACATTATGAACACTCTCAGTTCATTGATTACGAACGCTCTTAGTTCGTTTAGCGTGAATTTCTATAATTCCGCTTTTGATTGTAAGTTCCCGAGAAAAAGAAAAGGGGAGAAAAAATGAATAAAAACTCAAAAATGGGAACTTTTAGTAAAGAATACCTTGAAATGGTGTTGCCGAAAATTTGGTTGGAAAAGTTGTCGGTGGTGATCTGAAGGATCGCCGAAAAAAGTCAAGAAAATCGTCAGAAAAATTACCGAAAAATGTCGGTAAAGTCGTTGGAAACTTGCCCTACAGATCTGTCGGCAACAGCTGCTCGGCAGGTCCTCTCCGCAGCTCTCGAAAGATCCGCTCGGCAGATCTTGGGAGCTGTTCAAAACTTTCAGCAGCATGTTGAGGCTGTTTCCGGCCGGTTCTGGCGGTTCTGAGGCCGGTTCTGGGCTTCTTGGATCAAGGGCTTTGATATGTGCTAGGGTTTGGAGGTTTTTTGTAGGTTTGAAAAAATGATTTCGGTTGGATGATGAACTTCCTTTCTTTTGTCGATTTTCGATTCTAATTCTAGAGCAACTTCGTGCTGATAACGTGTTTAAGGACAAACGTAAAATAACAGAGAGAAAGAGAGAGTAATGTGTTAGAGAGAATGGAGATTCAAGTGTGTTTATTCATCTCATACAAGAAGGTATTTATAGAAATACACTGTAGTGTGAATGCTCAAAGAGAAAACCAAATTGATAACAATCTCAATGATGAAATCTGCCATGCTTGTTGCCTCTTGGTATAAAGCATGTGACACAAGTCTTCATACACTCAAGTACCTATCTATACACTCAAGTATTTATTACATGATATAGACATTTATAGTATAATACATTTATACTACGACAAAAATGAATTTTTGTCAGCTGTTCAGCTGGAAACTCTGGCCCTTTCTATAGTTGCACGTCGAACGAGGCCCCTTGGATTCTCACCGTTGGAGCAAGCACCATTGATAGAAAAATAATCTTATCGGTACAGCTTGGAGATTCTCCAAAATATTTTTACTCTGGTGAATCTTTATTCGATCCTAAATATTTTAGTACTTCACCATTGCTACCTCTTGTTTATCCAAGTGCAAATCCCAATAACCAAACTGAGTTCTGTGCCTAGGGATCTCTTGTAAATGTTGAAGGGAAAGTAGTGGTGTGTGAGAGAGGTGGAGGAGAGGGAAGAATTACCAAAGGGGAAGAAGTGAAAAGAGCAGGAACAGTGGTGGATCCAGGATTGGAAATCCGTCTAGGCTAATTATAAGTACCCAAAAATTTCTTAATCATTACCTTGTGAATTGTGAAAGAAAGAATTATTACGTTGTGAAGATTGATAGCTGAGGAAGGTTTGACTATGAAATTAAGCTGGTAGTTGAGGAAGACCATAGAATTGTGGCATTGGTTTGCAATGACCATCAAGAACCTGAGACACTCACTCCCACTAATCTGCCTTTTCTTTTTTGCTGTAAATGAAAGAAACCCAAAATTTGATCCTCTAATCCAAAGAAAACGCTCCAAAAAAGAGCAAACTTCTTTCAAAATAAACAATTGCTTTATTTTGGTTGCAGAAAACACTATAGGAGATGGAATGCTGTTGAGTTAAGAACTTTGCAAGTTGCCTAGGAAGAAGATTCTCACACTTTGGGCACCAAATCAACCTCACTTTTCCACCTGAGTCCCCCATTGCTCATAACCAAAGCTACCCAACAAAACCCAGAAACCCAAAACAAACAAAACACCATTGTAACTCACACCACTATTTCCATCAACAAACCCATTAAACCAATCAAGAGACTCATAAAGAAAGAAAAGGAATACCTCCCATTTGGAGCAAATCAGAAAACAAAGCAAGCTTGGATGGGAAAGTCCGGAGAAGATGACTGCATGACTGCAAGTCTGCAATGAAAATCAATACAACTATACAGGGAGAAGAACTCGACTCAGCTGCTGTGGGCTGTGGCTGGGAAGAACGGGGCTTTTACCTCCCAAGCATTTTTTTTGTCCCTTTTGGGTATGGGCTGAAACTGAAAGTAGATATATACTTAGTGGTTTTTTGCCCAAAAAATTGTCTAGGCTTGAGCCCATATAGCCTTCTATTTAGATCCACCCCTAAGCAAGAGGTGTTGCCATGATTCTAGTGAACCAAATCACTGATGACTATAGCACCTTAGCTGATGCTCATGTACTGCCAGCAAAAAATGTTGGTTTTTAAGTAGGTTTGAGTATCAAAACCTATATTAACTCAACAACAACACCTATAGCCATAATCTATTCCCCACGTACTGAAATAGGAGATGCACTTGCTCCGATGGTTGCTTCTTTCTCATCCAGAGGACCGAGCATAGCTAGCCTTGGAATTTTGAAACCTGACATCATTGGTCCTGGTGTTAACATCCGAAAATACTAGGACAGAATGTGATTTTCTAGAAACCAAAAGTGAAAAACGGAACACCAAATTTTGGTTACGCAGTGAAAACCTCAAATATGAGATTAAAAATACTGCGGGGCTCTTGCTCTTTAGAGCCCAAAATAAGAATCATCTTATTATAAAAGATAGGTTCTTTTACAGACATGAATTGCACAAGCTTGGCTACAAAGATGAGACAAAGTCTACTCCAAAATTTGTCTTCTTCTTGAACTCCTTTTCACTTGCACAATCTTCAAATCTTGTTCTTCTTTCTTCACAGTCTCTTTATTGATCTGGATAGAGTATTATGCATATGAGACTATGATCACAAACACTTATACATGGACCAAGTGTTTTGACTCTTTGTGAAGACACAAACCTAAACAAAACATACAAGACTCAACTCACAAATTCTTGTGTATGAAAAATCCCCCTTTTTGCCGAGTATCTTCCTACAATATATACTCCACCAGTGGCAACACTCCAAACAAAACAGAAACAACCCTATTTAGACTTCTATTAGGAAAGAGCTTTTATTCCAAGATATCCACAAAATCCTAGAATGCCTAGGACTTAAAAACTACCCCTTTATTTATCAGAGAAAATCTTTTAAGAATGTAATTCCATAAAGCCCAAAACCAACTTCCTAAAAACTGACTCCACAAAAATCTGACTGCAGATGCAAATGCATGTACCTGATTCTCCGAGATCAGTAAAGGGCTCTTTGTATGGGAATGCCAATCCGACATGTACAAAATTTGTACCCACAATCTCCCCCTTTGGCATTCCTATACAAAACTATTCTATCACATAAAACTCCCCCTCAACAAGTACTTGATAAAATTGACTCGAAGAAATCATCAAACCTGAAACACTTAACCACACACACTTTGTGAAACAATTATGATAGTAATAAACATAAACTAGCAATTTAAGAGGTCCATTTTAACATTAGTTCAAAGTCAACTACTAGCTTAAAGCATAACAAAAGCATAACAAGGAGCACACATCAACATTAGTCGAAACCATCTAAGTCAAAGTCAAAATAAGGCTCTTCTCCCCCTTTTTGGATAGGGATGCCAAAGCTCACGAGGGACCAGCAAAAGCGGCCTGAAGAGAGTGAAGCTCCCCCTCAATGTGATCGACTCTCTGAAGAAGGGCACTCACATCCGTCTGAAGATGATCAAGTTTACGATTCACCACAGTGAACAGCTTAAGGACGGTGCGAGAAAGAGAGGTGGTGTAAACTGAAACACCTTTGGTCTTGCTTTGAATGGAGTTGCGAAGAAGAGAACTCCGAGAGAATACCTTAAAATGAGGAGCCATGACATCAGCATCGTCGAACTTCACACCTTTCGCTTTGCAAACAGCGGTGATGACGGAGGGAAAGACTAAGGTAGCCTTTTTGTGACGGCGACCCTCAACAGCAGCCTTCCGGATGGCATTGTATATGTAGTGCTCAGGGGGAAGATAAGGATGCCGGGCATTTACGACATAGATGAGGCGAGCTTCCTCCAGGGTGATCTTACTGCTCTGTGACGATGGATAAAGCAAAGTACGAACCAGGTGGCCTAACAGGCGACAAAACTCACTGAGAGCACCAGTAGAGAGCTCCAGGTGGCATATTTGGAGAACAACAGGCATAGAACTCTCTAACCACAGTAAGGTTAGGAATAGGCAACATATCCAACACAAGTTCCCAATTAAAAGCACGCACAATTTCAACAAATAAAGTACCCAATTCATTGATATTGAGCCTCTTTTCATAAACCATTGGTCGAAAACATGTATAAGTGTCATAATCAACCTGTTGAGTGCAAGTCACAAAGCGAGAATCCTTATGTGGTTTAAAAGGCTTGGTTGACCGGGAGGTGGAAGGAGCAGAGCTGCCGGAAAGGCGAGGATGCTTGGCCTGCAGAGCAGTCGAGGAGGGACTGACCGAGCGGTGGGGCGAAGCCGGAAGAGGTGAAGGAGAGACCAGAGCGGCCTCGGAGGCAACAAAATCTGAGAGAGAAGCGGCGGCGGAGGAGTGTTCGAACCCAGAAGGCGACGATGGAGCTTGGGCCGGAGACTGAGATGGCGAATCCGGCAAGACATGAGGATGCTCAGTGGAGGTAGGAGGGCCAGAATCCCGAGGTCGGTGGAGGTGATTGGAACGTCGAGAAGGATGGTGGCCGGAGGCGAGGAGAAGGCCGGAGCTTTGGGGCACTGAACGGTGTGCTTGATTCGAGCCATGGGGAGAGGAATGAGAGAGAGAGGGCAGCCTCGAGAGAGAAGGAAGATGGGAGAAAAAAAAATACTAAAGCTGAAACACTTAAACCAAACGGTGAAAAAGAAAGAAAAGAAAAAAAAATTGTGAGTTTTTTTTTTTTTTTTTTTTTAATTTGTGGTTAGTACACAGTAGACCCAGAGACCAGAAACCTACAAGAAGAACCATAAGAATGCAAGGGAAATCAAAAAGAATGCGGCAAGGTGACCAAGTCTTGAAACTCCCTCTTAATTGAATATGGTATGAGGAATGCAAACATGCTATGCAAACACACAATGATGTTGGATTGTATCCACGGGCAATAACAGACTGAATTTGCATAGCTTGTCCAACAAGGGCAACACCACTTGACCGTAAATAAGAGTGCACCAAAATGAGTTTACATGAGTGAAAGTGTTCCGACAACCACAAGGTAAAATAGAGCGTGATCGAGTATTCTATACCTCTTGTTGTGAAGAGTGAACATATCTCAAGGTGGGGTATGTAATATTTGTGGAAACCTGAAAAGCAAGGCTCACATACGAAACACATTTAAGACATAAAATTTATTCCCCCTTATAACACCGTGTGGGCATGATTTTGAATTTTTCTTTTGGCCTTTCACACAAAGGAACATTTTTGCTCAAGAAGACTACGACCCTTGTAACGAGTATTATGCTAGCAGCTCCCAAGTCAGATGACTTTAGGGTACTAGATGTAACAAGGATATCCCAAAGAGCACATCTACTCAAGTCAATAGTTTCACAATCCATCGGGGTGACCAAACCATTCCCGTTTCTTCCCAATCCTCATATCGTTCGTCACGACCGAGGCCTGTTTACTCTGGGAATAGCCTGGCCATGCTCCATAAACCAACTACATTTTTTATTTTTTATTTTATTTTTATTATATATATATATATATATATCAAGGATCAACCAAAATGAGTAATTTCGTACATGAGCAATGAGAACAAGCCAACCATTAATTAAGACTTACCATCACTTAGAGTATGTGTGCATGTGAGGTTTCAAGAATGTAGAGAATATGTTGTTCAAGCTCACAATTATAGAGTGATGGAAGAACAAGTTCAAAACGTGCTAGGCACCTTAATGCACACAGATTTAAAGAAAAGAGCATGACCGCTGTTAATCTAAGTTCAAAATCAGTTGTCCGACACTTGGGGATACAAGCCAGCATTTCAATCCTGAATTTCCAGAACCGGAACCTAATAATGCAGAAATGTAAAGAGAATGCACCTATGCTACCATGAAGACATACAAAATGAATGCATGCTGAGAAATATGAAAATTAAGAAAGAGTTTCAGAACTTAGAACACCAATGGCACTTATAAAGTGATTCAAATCGTGCATTATCCAATGGTTTTGTGAATAAGTCTGCTAATTGATCCAAATTTCTTCATAAGATCCGGATTTGCAATTGTAGCAGTTTATGTCGATGACATGAACCTAATTGGAACTCTAGATGAGTTAAAAGAAACTGCTACATATTTGAAATCTGAATTTGAGATGAAAGATCTCGGGAAAACACAGTTTTGTTTCGGAATAGAACTCGAGCACCGTAATGATGGGATTATGATCCATCAGTCAGCATATACTCAAAAGTTACTAAGGCGCTTTAATGAAGATAAAGCAAAGCCTGTGAGTACTCCCATGATCAACAGTAGTCTTGAGCCCATGAAAGATCCGTTTCGTCCAATGGATGAGGACGAAGATTTATTTGAAGCTGAAATACCATACCTAAGTGCGATAGGCGCATTATTGTATTTAGCTCAATGCCCAAGACCGGATATCTCATTTGCAGTAAACTTGTTAGCTCGAAATAGTTCTGCGCCGACACGCCGCCATTGGATTGGTTTAAAGACAATCCTTCGATACCTAAAAGGGACGATCGATATGGGCTTGTTCTATCCCTACAGAGAGAAAAGAAATGTGAACGCCGGCAACACTATCCATAGTGACCGACGTTCTCCTCCTCCTCTCCATCAAAATGATAATGATGTTCTGACGGGCTTAAACAGGTATACCATTTTCTCAGGGATATTTGAGTTGAGTGTCTCATCAGCATTCTGCTAACAGCCAAATATCTGTGGTTTTTGACTATGAGTAAAACTAGGACATTGCTTGGCTTCTGAAGCACAAAGGTGAAGCGGCTCAGCCGAAAGCTGACATTGTATTTTATTCCATGTCAAGCAACTGAATCACCACAATTGGTTTCAATTTGGACTTCAATACAATAAAAGGATTAGTACTATCTTTACTTATTAAAGTGCAATTTAAGACTAAAACAAGACAAATTCACCAACTATAGCAAAAGAAAGTAGGGCATTGGTAGGAAAACAACCAGGCAACTTTTCGATTGTGCATTTTTGAGTGCATCCATGAAATCAAACACTCAGCTTATGATTTTTCTTGGTTGAGAATTGAGATCACAACATAAAAGAGAATCATGTGGAAAACTTATATGAATGATTGTATTCATCATACTTACGTCACAATTTTATTTCTCAGGTGTGATGAAAAGTATTTAATCCTGTGGAGTGTGGACACAATCTCAAAAGAAAATCTTCATATAACCATCCACTCTCTAGCTACCAGCAGGAAAAAGCAAATAGCAAAAATTTCACAATACATCAAGCTAGAATGTAATTAATCAAATTCAAAACTATTATGGAGATTATCATCTAATAATTATTTCTCATAATATGATACAGGGAATGGACCAGAACTAGTTCTGTATTAAAAGTTCAGTGAAAATTTGAACTCTTAGTTCTAATAACTCTAAATAGTCAAGTTACTCACGTAATTCACCACCTAAGAATATGCCTAAACATCGACCAATAAGCATAGACATTCATAATACATTATTATTGAAAAGCATTAAAAGTATATTTAACCAAATTTCATTCAACATTTCAAAATATACACACAACATCATCAACAACATGCCTTTAACCACAATAGTACATAATTGATTATATGAAATACTTCTAGTATGTTTACCAATATCTTATTATTCTAACTATCGAACTGCCTGCAGGTTTTTGCTTCCCTCTGTTATCCAGGATGAAGGTTAGTTTTAATCCTTTCTGGTTGGTGTAGATGAGTTTCACAAGCCAATATGCTTAAGCTTCTTAAAGATCCTGCTCAACTAGTTTTTATATTGAGCCTAATCCTTTGCTTGGGTTGGCTCATTTCTTAGAGAACATTTTCTAGGCATTTCGCCTAGAAATAAAAATTGTATTGATACTAGGTATCAAAAACACTTGATTTTGAAAAGCATAAAAAAAGGGAGGAAAAAAGGGAAGCTGAACATGAATCAAGTCATAACTAGAATTTGGCAAACAACACATGTTGTACATTCATTTGGCATTGTCAAATTGGGAATCATTAACCTGCAGGTAGAGGAAACAAGCAGCATGCAAACCTATATAGTTTGGGTAAAACAGTAAGGGAAATTATTTTCAAAATCTGAAGATGTAGAGAGTTGGTACCAGACATTTTCGCCAAAACCTCTTGTAGACTCAGACCAGCTGATAAAAACACAAATGATTAATGCATACCAACATGAGGCCAGTGCGTTAGCAGCAAAACTGAAACTGGAGGAAGTTAAAGAAATGGAGAGATGGGTTTGTGTCAAGAGAGGATTCTTTCTGCCTTTGCACACAACTCATAGTCCTAACTTCTTGGGATTGCAACAAGGATTGGGAACTTTGGAAATTGTGTAGCATTGGAGTTACCAAAGCCATTAGGTTAAAAAAATGACAGATATATTGTCCAAAAAAAGAAAAGAAAAGAAAAAACAGTTGTCCAAAAACAAATAAATGACATAGATACTTAACATGCAGAGAAGTGCAGTAACTGCTAAAGACAGAGAAGCTTGATGAATTTTCAACTTTGACATTATCAATATTCCCAGCAGCAGATAAGAGACAAACTCAAGATTCAAGAACAAAGTTTCAAGTAACATAGTTTGGCATAGGGTCCATCGCTACTTTGTTATTACTGTCTGATCAGCAGGCCTTTCTTTCCAAACCTCCCACACTTCCATTCCGATTCCCATTTAGCAACCTGTTCAACATGTTGCAACAAAAGCCAACTTTCATGACCTCAAATCATCTTCTTCTCCACAAGAAATGCCGGCAAATGAGATTTCAGATCCTTAAAGTCCGCCACAATCTCTTGCTAACTATATCTAGGAGCTTGAAATGGTAAACTTACACTGACCAGGTTCACTTTCAACTTCTTCTTAGTCAAAAGATGGAGAACAAAAAGTGTGTAGTGATGCAGATCATATACCTTCTTGGCTTTAGTTGCATGTTTTACTTGTCACTAGCAGTTGCCGTCGAAAAACGGGCAGTACTGGAACCACAAGCTGAGACAGATAGCATGCAAACTTATATAGTTTTGGTTGAAAGGCCACCCAGAAATTTCCATGCACAATCAGATCATGAAGATTTAGAGAGTTGGTACCAGTCATTTCTGCCCCAAACTATTGCAAACTCAAACCAGCTTGTGAAGCCACGAATGGTTTATGCATACCGAAATGTGGCCACAGGATTTGCAGCAAAGCTGACAGGGGAGGAAGTAGAAGAAATGGAGAAGAAAGATGGGTTTATCTACGCTCATCCAGAACGGAATCTGCAATTGCACACAACTCATAGTCCTAACTTCTTGGGGCTGCAACAAGGATTGGGACTTTGGAAAGGGTCTAATTATGGTGAAGGAATCATTATTGGAGTTTTGGATACTGGAATAACACCAGGTCATCCCTCATTCAGCGATGAAGGAGTGGGACCTCCTCCGGCTAAATGGAAAGGCAAGTGTGATTTCAATGGCACATTCTGCAACAACAAGCTTATTGGTGCCAGAAGTTTCCAGGGTGGGAACACTACCGGAGCTCCACCAGTTGACATTGCTGGCCATGGAACCCACACGTCGAGCACAGCTGGAGGAAATTTTATGAAAGGCGCCAACGTGTTTGGAATGGCAAATGGAACAGCCTCTGGCATGGCACCTTATGCTCACTTGGCAATGTACCAAGTTTGTTCTGAAGAGGGTTGTTCTGAAAGTGACATTCTAGCTGCTATGGACGCTGCTATTGATGATGGCGTGGATGTGCTATCCCTCTCACTTGGTGGTGGCTCAGCTACTTTCTATTGGGATTTTATTGCAATCGGTGCATTTGCTGCAATTCAGAGGGGAATTTTTGTCAGCTGTTCGGCTGGAAATGAGGGACCTGACTACTCTACTTCATCAAATGAGGCCCCATGGATTTTGACAGTTGGAGCAAGCTCCATTGACAGAAACATAAGAGCAACAGCACAGCTTGGAAATGGGCAAGAATACGATGGGGAATCAGTATTCCAGCCTAAAGATTTTAGTTCAAAACAGTTACCTCTTGTTTATGCAGGTGCACATAGCCATGATTCATCAGCTCTTTGCGCTGAGGGGTCCCTTATAAATGTTGAAGGGAAAGTAGTGGTGTGTGAGCTAGGTGGAGGAATTGGAAGAATTGCAAAAGGGGTAGAAGTCAAAAGAGCTGGTGGTGTTGCCATGATTCTTGTCAACCCAGACTTTGCTGGCTATACCACCATAGCAGACGCTCACGTGCTTCCGGCAACACATGTGAGTTACGCTGCAGGGGTGAGTATCAAAAGCTATATAAACTCAACCTCAACTCCTACAGCAACAATCTTGTTCAAAGGCACCGTCATTGGTGATCAGCTTGCTCCGAAGGTCTCTTTCTTTTCATCGAGAGGACCAAGCCTCGCAAGTCCTGGCATTTTGAAACCTGACATTATCGGTCCCGGTGTGAGCATCCTAGCTGCATGGCCTTTTGCGGTGGACAATGCCACAGAATCTAAGGCCACATTTAACATTGTCTCCGGTACTTCAATGTCATGCCCTCACCTAAGTGGCATTGCAGCCTTGCTCAAGAGCTCACACCCTGACTGGTCACCAGCTGCCATTAAGTCTGCAATGATGACAACCGCTGATGTACTAAACCTCGGAGGCGAGCTCATTGTTGATGAAAGACATGCTCCAGCAAACATCTTTGCCACTGGTGCAGGCCATGTCAACCCTTCAAAAGCAAATGACCCTGGGCTCATCTACGACACGCAACCAGATGACTACATTCCTTACATGTGTGGTTTGAACTACACAGACCAACAGATAACGGTAGTCACCGGGAAATTAGTGAAATGCTCTGAAGTAGAAGCCATACCAGAAGCACAGCTAAATTATCCCACATTTTCTCTCTTTATAGATCCGGCTGGGAAGCCTCAGAATTACACAAGAACGGTGACGAATGTTGGCCCCGCTAAATCAACTTATGAATTAGTTGTTGAAAGTCCACATAAGATAGACGTCTGTGTGCAACCTGAGGAGCTCACATTCACAGAGGTTAACCAGACAATGACGTATCATGTGGTGTTTACTGCACAGAAAGGTGCTGCGAAGGATGGTATAAACTTTTCTCAGGGATATCTGAGCTGGGTCTCTGGCCAGCATTCTGTTAGAAGCCCAATATCTGTGATCTTTGACACTTAATGAAACGACAACTTGGACATTGCTGAGGTTCTGATGCATCAGGAGCACGAAGGTGATGCGGCTCGCCCAAAAGCTAAGATCTGTTTTTAATTCTCTTTGAAATAACTGAATCAGAATAATTGTTTTCAATTTGCAGTTCAATGCAATAAAAGGTAATGATGTTTTATCCTTAGTTCTTTACTGGTTTTCAAAAAGTGAAACTTAGAACTACAACAAGAGAAGTTCACTAAGTACAGCAAAGAAAGATGGCAACGTTTCCAAGAACATGAAAATAGGTAGGAAAAGAGCAAACCAGGCAACATCTCGACTGTGTCTTGTGTGTAGCTTGTGAGTGCAGCATTAAGTTAAAGCCTCAGCATATGACTTTCTTTGTTAAGATCGCAACAGAATGAGAACCAGTGGACATGGATTTGTAATCATGTGGACAGACTCTCACGAGAATAATCTTCAAATAACTACTGATAATGTTATTACCTGCAAAGACAGAAGCAAGGCAATGTTCAAGGTGAAGGGACCAGTACTGGTTCTCTATTAAAAGTTTAGTTAAACCTCTAAATCTAAGAAGCTCAAAACGTTTATAATAAATTAGTATGAAGAAAGATTAGAAGTATATCCAAATAGCTCTTCTTCAATACAAAAGAACTCCTTCAAAGACATATCTAGCAGCAACATAGATTTAACCGCAAAGAATATAATTCATTGCATATGACTTCAATACAAAAGAATATCCTTCAAAAGAAAGATTAGAAGTTGTTAGAATTTGTGGCTTTGATACCACTGTTATAATTTGCGGAAGCTTTAGGAGTAGTGGGCTAGGATAATGTGTTTAGGACTTTGAGATTTGGAACAAAATGTAGGATTGTTGAGGAGAGAGGAGATGTTTTTGAGTTAAAACAGAAGAGGTACTCGTATTCAGAACAGGGGAGCTTTTGTTTAATAGAGGAGCTTACGTTAATTGTTTCATTAATTAGAAGAGTACATCATGCAGACATATATAGAGATGATTAACCGACATTTTTGCTAGTTCACCGACATTCACATGATTATCTCCATCTCCACCGACTTTAGCTCATGAATATCCACTTCTTTCTAGACTTTTCTACAACTTCTCAATTACAAGATGTTTCTAGACTAATCTAGTTAATTTGGGAATAGTTTAGAACACTCCAATGAGCATTACTGTTTTAACACTCCTCCTTAATGCTCAAATCTTGTAGTAATTCAAGCCTCGATCTTGGAAGTGTCTTGGCGAAGGTGTTCTCACTCTTGCTTTCTTTTTCCATGGCCTTCCTCCGGCTTCCTTCTTCCATAGCCTTTCTCCGGCTTTCTTCTTCATTGCAGCTTCACAACTTTTAGACTCCGAAGGATTTGCACTTTCTTCTTTGCTTGCTTGATGTGGTGGAGTCCTCGGCTGCTTTTTCTTTAGGCCAATATTTTTCTTCTTGACTTCTGCTTCCATGTTTGAAGATTAGCCTTCTTTTCTTGTCATATATTTTGCAGAAGTCTCCATGAAACAATATAGCATATCCATTTTCCATCATTTGCCCGACACTTAGGAGATTATGCTCCAAGGTAGGAACTAATAGAACATCATTAATGTTTTTAGTTCCTAGATTAGTCGGGATGGAAATCGTACCTTTTCCTTTTGTCTTTACCATTTCTCCATTTCCCAATTTCACTTGAGACTTTTGTGAAGTATCAAGATTGGAGAAAATGGATTTGTCTCCTGACATGTGATTGCTGCAGCCGCTATCCACGTACCACTTCTTGTTTTTCTCTTCAATCGCCTAGTGACATGCATAGAAGAGCTTCTCATCTTGCTCATTTTCTTCTGAAAAGTCTGCTCGGTGATTTTTCTTGAGGAAACAATTTTCCTCGACATGACCAAACTTGTTGCAGTTTCGGCATTTTGGTTTTCCCCGAAACCAACAATTTTCTTCTTGGTGATTATTCTTCTTCTTGGTGATTATTATTTTTGCAAATCTCACATGGAGGATAATTTCTTCTTTTCTTAAAATCTTTTTTATTTGCCCAATATTTGGGTCGATCTCCTCCTCTAGAAAATTCTTCAAACTTTTTTTCTTTTTCATTTTTCTGAGATCGTATATTGAGTTTAGATCGGAATGTACTTTCTATAGGACTTTCATTCTGACTACTCAATTTTTTTTCATAAACTTCTAAAGAGCCTATCAATTCTGTCACCGAAAGATTCGATATGTCTTTCGAATGTTCGATGGCAGTTACTATTGGGTCATATTTTTCGGTGAGGCTAATGAGTATTTTTTCAACTACTCTAGTCTCACTAATATTTTCACCATAGGCTCTTAATTGATTTACTGTTTCCTATACTCTGGAATAGTAATCTTTTATGATCTCAGAATCTTTCATTTTCAAATTTTCTAAATCTCTCCTCATTGTTTGTAGTTTAATGGAACGTACCTTTGCAGTTCCTTGAAACTCCTCCTTTAGTAGATCCCAAGCTTCTTTTGATGTAGTAGCTCCCATGATTCTTGAAAAATTTGTATCGTCCACCGCTTGTTGAATGGCGAAGAGAGCACTTGCATCTCTTAGTTTTTCTTTCTTTTCTTGCCTCAACTGCTCCACCGTTGGATTTACTAGAGTCGAGAATCCTTTCTCTACTATGTCCCATAGATCTTGAGACATGAAGAAGGTTCTCATCTTGATACTCCAAAAGTCATAATTTTCTCCCTTGAAGATGGGAAGAGGAATTGATGTTTGGTTGGAGGTGGAGGTAGACATGGTGGAAGACACAAATCAATGCCCCAAATTTGATCGAAGCAAGCTCTGATACCACTGTTAGAATTTGTGGCTTTGATACCACTATTATAATTTGGTGCGGAAGCTTTAGGAGTAGTGAGCTAGGACAATGTGTTTAGGACTTTGAGATTTGGAATAAAATGTAGGATTGTTAAGGAGAGAGGAGATGTTTTTGGGTTAAAACAGAGGAGGTATTCGTATTCAGAACAGGGGAGCTTTTGTTTAATAGAGGAGCTTTTGTTAATTGTTTCATTAATTAGAAGAGTACATCATGCAGACATATATAGAGATGATTAACCGACATTTTTGCTAGTTCACCGACATTCACATGATTATCTCCATCTCCACCGACTTTAGCTCATAAATATCCACTTCTTTCTAGACTTTTCTACAACTTCTCAATTACAAGATGTTTCTAGACTAATCTAGTTAATTTGGGAATAGTTTAGAACACTCCAATGAGCATTACTGTTTTAACAGAAGTATATCCAATTAGCTTTTCTTCAATACAAAAGAACTCCTTCAAAGACATATCTATCAGCAACGTAGATTTAACCTCAAAGAAGATAATTCATTGCATATGACTTCTCTATTAATCTATTATTTCTACAAATATCAATACCTGTTGATATTTCCATGTCCTCAGTATTCTATCAATTGAATTCTGCCTACTCAATAGTCATACATGTTTTTTCTATCTCAGCCAAAAGTTTGTTTCTCGATCGTTTTGGATTTTTTCTTTTCTTTGTTATCAAGTATAAAAATTATATTCATCTTTTGTGGCAGGTTTAGATGAGTTTTACAGGCCAATATACTAAAGTTTAAACTGAACGTGCTTGAATTTAGCCAAACAATTCCTTTTGCATTTGGGCCATTTCCCTGGAGATCAATCAAGTTAATTCAAAGGAGACAAAAAGGGACCAAAATCAAACTCGTAGCCCTAGCCATTTAGCCAACTACAAGTCCAGATTGTTGGATGCTCATTTTGGCATTAACAGTTTGTCCCAGCAAGTAGATATAGAGATAACAGCTCGAGTCAAGGATATGAGCAGCAGCCAAATTATTGCGACGGATTAATCTAGCTAGTTTTTGTTTAGAATGAAATTGAACATAAACAATCATCAGCTTTGTCTCTTACTTACTGTTTGAACCGTACTTGAAATCAACAAAAGAATTAAATTTATACTACATATCTATTGTTACTGAAATTTTTGACATTATCAATATATACCAGCTGTGTATACAGCACGAAATAAAAGCTGAAGTCAAGAATACAAT
The DNA here is from genome assembly GCA_025331145.1 of Rosa persica. Lineage (NCBI taxonomy): Eukaryota > Viridiplantae > Streptophyta > Magnoliopsida > Rosales > Rosaceae > Rosa > Rosa persica. Next base: position 13,767,282 of record WFKR01000007.1, on the reverse strand, counting down.
AAACCTTTTGAGAAGATGTATATATAACAAGAAAGCCAAAAAAATCTAGGCAAATTAATGTAGCTAGTCTGACAGAAAGTGAATTGCTTCTTTGGTATAACTGTAAGAATTAGCCAGCATTACCAAATCATGTATACAAATTCCAAATCTCCTGGACTAATTTTCAACTCTTATGCCCAGCCACTATTTGGAAACCTTGTCATCCAAGTGACAACAAGCCGACCCTGGTAACGTTGCATCTGTTGGAAATTTTATGATTTAAAATTAAAATATATTTTATTTATTTTTTATTATTTTGGGAGTTATTTTCATTTTGTGTTTATTACTCTATTTATGTTTTAACGGTTTTATATTTTAAATATATGATTATTATCTGACCGTTATATGGTTTATGAGGCTAATTATGGTCATGGTAAGTATGACCTGTATAAGGGTACATGGCTAGAGTTGGAAGGCATATGGTTGGAAGGCATGTGTGGTTGGAATATTGTCGGATATGAAATGTCGAGATGGTTGGAAGGCATGTGTAGTTGGACATATTGTCGGATATGAAATGTCGAGATGGTCGGATAACTATGAGGGATATCATGAGAAGAAAAGGCACTCCACCATCATGCAATCACTCTAGCACAACACCCTATCTATCTAAAGTCCTCTTCCATATTATACATATATCTGTTTTAAATATATACTGTTTTGAGTGCACAGGTGATTAAGGTTCAATGGGGATTCTTAGCTACACGACGGAGCTCGAAGAGATGTTGTATCTTCTAAGACGAATTTTCTCTTAGGACAGCGCGCTTGCACGCCTCGACTAGATAAGTTTTCCTATATAAAAACCTATATATTATATTATTTTCTTACTTTATTTCATTTTCTTATCTATATTTCTATTCTTATTTCCCAAGATATTTTTCATATTATTTTATTTTAATTTTACAGGAATTCCGTCTCATATTTTTCACAACAATCTAATAGAAGATTCGAACGAAATCTCTGTTAACTTGTTAATCAAATCTTTCTATATTATTAGTCACCTATTCTCCACTATTTGTTTATACTAATTGTCAATTCTATTTTGCAAGTTTTGTTCTGAATTGAAGCCGCAGTTAAAAGAAAAGTAATACAAACATTATGGTCTTGTGCAACTATGGCAAACCGCAACATGTAATTAGGTGTCCTATCATTTAACATCAAGGTTATAACCTGAGAGTATGAAATGGTTTGTCATTAATTTTATTCTAGTATTCTACTGTCTCTTGTTTATTCTACCATCTGCTATCTAATGTCTATCGTATGAAGCTATCATTCCCTTCAATATTTTAGTGACAATTTTTGGGTTGTTGAATACCTTGATATGTGCATATATGTATATAGACAACTAACCAATTACAATTATTTTTTATTATTAATTGCCGGTTTGTAGTTGATCACCATGTGTCAGAACCCATCCCGAAAACCCTCTCAAATTTTCAAGATGGACTCTGCGGGGCCCACTTTTAAGAAAAATTCGACTGAACTTCTCCTAAAAATGGACAACCCAACCTGTAAAAACAAAACAACGAAAGCAAATTTTTCTAAATCCAAGATCCAACAACATGCAGTTATCCTACATTTCACAACCACCACAAGTTACTAAGCTAAAAACCAAGTGTAAAGGCAGTAAAATTTATACAATACAACCTGGGGGTTCTAATCTTCAACTCCATAATTAAAACACATCTCCGACAACGAAATTAGTACACAATAGTACTAAGCCTCTCAAGGTAGGTTAATATTAACCTACGAAAGGCAAGTGGCAGGACTGGTGCTAAGCCTTGGTCCTACGCCGAACAGCAGCACTGCGAACTGGGCAAAAGAAACCGAAAAGCCCAGGGGAAAGTAAGCAATAAAACGTTAGTGTGAGTGGACAAAAATATTTAATTAAGAAAGAAATGTTCCTTACTTTCCCGCACTTATTGTTTAGAACGTTATTATGCATGCGATAGGGAACTAAAAATTTCAAATCACTTTCATGACTAAGCCAACCCCGCTGGTTTGAGGGAAGATCGACTGGCCCTGTTAGTCGAATGAATAAATAAATAAATAAATAATTTAAAAAGTATGGGGAAAGACGTCATCACCATACAATAAAATAAAGTGAGCCGCTAAGGCTCGGGTCGGAGTGTCCCACACTCAAGAGCATCCCATGCTCGGCTCTACTCACCCACAAACACAAAGTAAGTAGGGAGGAGTACTAATAGGCTAGCTAGCAATAACGTATATCGACCCAGGTATGGTGGGTAAAAACCATATGAAAATCGAGAATTAGTGAGACTTCCTCGAAGTCTCACAAGAAAGGAATTTAGTCCAACGACGTGACCCTGTATGCCAACATGACTCAAAATCATGAACCAATATACGAAAATAAAGTAAGTTCATAATCTCGAAGAAATCTCCCATTTTCGAAGATTTTTCGGAAAGCCCAAATCTACTAATAAATAATGATACTTTCATTTCCGGAAATAATCTCGTCGAAGATTATTTCTAATAAGAAATTCGAAATGGAACATAACCACTTCTAATCGGCAATTCGAACTATAAATAATTCCATAATCAAAAATCAAATAATATGCTCATTAAATAAAAGATAATTTAAATAATTTCGTAACTTAGAAAATTTAATCGCATGCATGAATTAAAATCAAACGTCCACTCACAGTATACGGCTAAGCTTGCCGTCGATCAGAACCCTCCTCGTGAGAATCCTCCTCACGTCCTGTACAATGTAAGGTTCATAAACCGATAAGTACAGGACGGATAAAAATTAAATTCACCAAAAACACAACCATATCCCAATTGTTATTATTTATTTAAAAATCTCCAATTTCACTTTTCTAACTTCATTTCTTTACTTTGAGCTTCCGATTAAGGAATTCCGATACACGGATTATCAGTAAATTAATCAACGAATTTCACACCATAACGAAAACCATATCTACACTTCACGAAATTAATTCGAGGTTACCAATATGGAAACTACATTATACCAATGATTAAATAGCTAAATTACGACAGTTGGAAACCTGCCCTACACCACCTCACGCGCCGCCCACAGTGGCGGCGAGTGGCGGTTACTTGCCAGAATCAACCTCCTCCTATGGCCACCAAATTTCATGTACAACATCAATTCTACCCACTGGTCATTTCATTCAACTACAACACATCCAAATAACAATTAAAACCGGCCGAAATCAATTGATGAACACAAACCCAGAAATTTTCCAAGAACCCTAAAATTTCATTTCATCAATTCGGCTTCTACACAACAAATCGTGATACAAGGCCATAGGGGAAATGATCAGTGATGAAAACCGAACCTTCGACACCTGTTTGGCGGCCGGAATCGTCGGAAATCGTCAAAAGACCGAAACTGCTACAGTGATCTTCTTGGTTCAATTCCGAGCTCCTCCGGTCGAGACACCGTGATATACGACCATGGGCATGACGAGGAGGAGGAGGCGAACCTAGGGATGTCTGGGTTTCGTCGTGGGGTGGTCGGAAACGAAGAAATTTGGAGGAGGGAGAATCGGGCCGAACGGGAGGAGGAAGGATCGGGGGAGAAGAGAGAGAAGAGGCCGGGTAAGTTTCCAAATTTAGAAACTTACCACAGTAACTCACTATTTAAAGAAACTTACTATGAACAGTAACCGGGAATAGTAAATTTAGTTTTTCGCTTATAACTTTCGCATACTAGCTTCGATTTTTACGAACCACGTATGCATGTTCTCGGTTTAACATCCTCTACGACTTTCATGAAGAATATTTTTTCAAATCATGGCCCGAACAAAAAGTCAACTTTTAGGGCCACTAAAATCGTATAACGGAGTAAAAATTAAAAGTAACTGACATTTACCGTCAAATTAATTAGAAAATTGAAAATTCTAGGTTCGGGACGTAACACCATGAGATAGCCTTGCTTAACTTGTTATATTTCCCAAGTGTAATTCATATTTGTCTGTATTCTATTAAGATCTTTAGTACCCACCAGAACTGCTACTATGGTACTAGTTGAGTAGTAGATATCTTTATTCCCGTCAACATTGTTATTAAATTTTCATGCATAATGGTTTGTAGACTGTAGGCATATGTTTCTTGCATGCCAGCATAATTTGCGTTTAATGGCAATGAGTTCTATCAAAATATCAGTTTAGCTATTTCTTGTTTTAATTTGTTTTGGCAATCAACACATATTACCTTAAGCAATGACGGTAAAGAAACGTTTTAATATTGAGGTATGTATATCTTAAATATGAGATACTGTTTGAATTATACGAGTTATTATTTCAACGCACTTATATACATGGTAGTAAAACTTTTGCATACCATTAAATATGTTAACAATTATATTATGAATGCGATTGACCTTAAAGCCTATTGCAGCGGTTATATGTTGTCAGGTCAGATACAAATTACCTTTACCTTTTGTGTCAAGGAGAAGCATATATTTCATCTGTGTTGCATATCATAATTAATGATTATTTATCTTTTCTTTTATATGTCAAATGATCAATGCTACTCCAAATTGTGGTGATAAATATTAATTTTGTCTAATTATTAAATTTAGAGTCATTAGTCCTAGTATTTATTTGAGTTCCTAATAAGTTATTGCAGGAAAAGAAAATAAAGATGGTACTGTTTCTTTTATTCTCAAAATTTAATTTACATGTGCATTATGTAATAACCGCAATTTCCATTTTAATTTCGTGTAATTGTGTTGAACGATTATTGTACGATTTCACGAATGTTGCTCGATAATATTTCATTTTTTGAATTATCGAAGGTTCGAAACGAATATTTTAATGAAAAGCTCGAAATGCTCGATTTGAGAAATCGACTTTTTATACGTGCCAAATTTGGGAAAACTTCCCTCATAAAAGTTGTAGAGCTCATCGATACGAGTCCGTGCGTATGCGAAACACATTGTTCAGATTTTTTTTTGAATTAGTTATGGAATTTAGAAAATATTTCTATTTTGGTATAAATAGTTATTTTCAGAAAGTTTCCATTTTGGTCCGGCCTCCCTTTTATTTTCGGAAAGTCATTGTTCATCGTCTTCCTCCTTCGTCATCTTCTTCCGAAACCCAGCCAAGCACTTCTCCGATCGATATCTCGCTCCACCGTCCACCAAACGGTGTCATACCACCTCCCTTGGCTTTGTCCCAAGCTGCTCTACCTGCTGGCTAGCGTCGCTCCCACCGTCACAGTCTCCTGGTCTGGCAAAATCGCCGGAACCAGTCGGACCCGCAAACGAACCAAAACGAGCTCCTCATTTTTCGGCCACCAAACCAAGTGAAACTCCTTCCTCTACATCGACTCGACCTCCTAAAGCTCCCAGAGGCAGTTTTACACGGCGGGTGGCGGCTGGAAGCCAGCCCCGATCGGATCGAATGGAACTTTCGATCCAAATATCTCGAGCTGTTGACCTCCGTTTTTTTTTATTCTTGGCCTGGTGAGTTCGCCATGAAGTTCTGAATAAGTTTTCCGAAGAGATCGAGGCATGAGGTTGCAGTTTTTACGTCGGTTTTAAGCTCCCCGGTTTCTGGAAAAATTCCTGTCGCCGACTATGTTTGGTAAATTTCGATCCCTTCCCGTTATTGTCTGGTCTTGTGCTAGTTATGAAAGTTGCTCAGAATGATGAAACGAAGGGTAGAAGCTCGGCCCAGATATAATTGGTGGTGGTCGGCTGCGGCTCTGCCCCAAATTCTGGCGGCCCTTTCCAGCCACCTCTGAAGATCTAAAATATAGTTTCTATACATACTATGATTTTACGTTTCGATACAATCATTTCGACATATCATACTCATTTTTCGGATATCGTATGATTTAATTATGAATTTTGAGATTTCGATCGATTTCGATAGTTAGATTTATGATCTGTGAAATTAGAACCGTCTGATGGACTTGTAGTTTTGATATGATGATCATATGACTGTCCCAGTGGCTTTGTGTATTCACGGGTGAAGATCCAACCGTTAGATCTTTGTATAAGTGCAAAACGGTGATTAGGGAAGCAATTCATGAGAATCCGTCCATCGGATTTTCTTATAAATTAGAACCCGGCCGTTAAATGGTAGTTTAGTTATGTTTTGGAATTATTGGCTAAATTCAAATCACATTTGATTAGGTGATTGATGGGTTGTACTTAAGTGAGCTGTTTCAGTGTGATTTATATTTTAATTGAAGACGCAGCGAGAGTCTCGAGGTGAGTAAAACTCACGTAGTTTATATTACGAACCGAGTACTTTAAATTATTTATTTTTGTAATTGTGTGAAAAATATTTGTGGATTAAATATTTGTTTTTAAAATCACATGGACTTAATCACTACGGTCCATAGGTAAGTAAAATGAATTTTTATTATACAAATGAATTTCATGATTTTATTGTGTGAATTATAGATAGTATTAGTGGTCATTCCTGAGTGAATGATTACGTGTATATATATATATATATATATATACTTATGTGGAATATATATATATATTTATGTGGAATATATATGTTGATTGGCGTGTTATTAAGTGGTGATATGAGTGAGTTGATTTGATAATTTGTATTATATTTCAAATGCTTAATTTCATAATAATATTGTGTATCTTGGATGAGTTGATTTCATTATGTGATAATACATGGTTGTGCTCATTTATGGATTTAGGGTCAATGTAGTGACCGGTATGGGGGAATCGGACGCTCTAATCCTAGGTGGATGATGGGATACGATTGGTTGAGTATGTACAATTATTAGACGTTATAAGGTATATATATTGATGAAATACGATAGAGATAAATATGTCAGATGCCATAACCTAGGCGAGGTGACGGGCTACGATTCAGTTAGAGCTCTAGTCTGTCAAATACCGTACTTTTATAAATACGATGTTGGGGTTTTGAGAAGAAAGATGTGAGTTAGGGTTTTGTTGATTTGTTGATTGATTGAGATTGTTGGTACTTCGTGGATGTGGAAATTGTGGAGTGTTGATTTGGGTGAAAATAATTACGATTTAATTAAACAACAGTTCTTCTTTTTACTCATACGAGCTTTCAAAAGCTTACCGGGTTTTGTGTTGTTGCAATCCCGGTACACTATTCAAATGGTGTAGCGGATATTCCTACAGGTTAGGATAACCAGGGAGGTGACCGAGCTGCTTAGGTGTCACAGCATTTATTTTATTTCATTTGAGTTGTGAGGTTTGTATACTCATTTAGAGCTTTACAATTTATTTTGTGAGTGAGTTGTAATAATTAACCGAGACAAAATTCGGTTTTTGAATTTAATTCCTGTAGTGATGTTGTTAAGAAAAGAAATTTTCAGGATGATTATTTTGAGTTGTGGTAATTTTCATGTTTCGGATTTTGAATTTTATTCAAAATTTTGGGGCGTGACACATGATCAGTTATACAAATGCCCTTTGTGTTAGCCCATATATACACAAATGCAATAGGTTATCTCATACACAAGGATGCTCCAACAATACTTGTAAGTTCAATTTGTGAGAAATTTCTCATTCGCTTTATGAGCCGATACGAAGTTATTTTCAATTCCAATAGTGGGGGTTACTATTTCAAATGTCAATCATTTCATATTAGAGAATTCTTTAATACTTATTATTACGGGTTTTATATATCTGATTTATGAGTTTTCTTAGCATTTACTATTCTCTCATGAAGAGCATCTATTTTGGTGATGTGGGAGTAAGCTCTAGCTATAACTCCTGTAAATATTTATGTCTTTAAGAAAAATATTTAATATCAAGTAATGTGGGAGTTATGATCTATATTTCTAGTCATTATTTACTATTTACTTCAATGATATTTTTAAATGCCCTATGGTAATGTGGGGGTAACACTCGTAGCAAATTATCTTATGTGATCATTAAATAATCAGTGCAGAGTTATAAATTTTCTTGTTCTCATATGGAGGAAAACACTCATGTGAGAACTGTGGCTGATGGTTTATTTAAGGCTTGCAGATAAATTAAAAATATAGGTTTTTTGCGAGCTAAAATGACAAGCAAGATATGATCAAAAGGAAAAAATATAATATGACATAAATCATATATATGCCTTTCGGATAAGGCCCCTATAGTCTCGAGGAGGAGACTATATATATATATATATATATATATATATATTGTTGAAGAGGGATGTGCTTAAGCCCATAAGGGAGTCACCTAGGGAGGTAACCCAACTTCTGTGATTGGAGATCCCATAAAGGAAGTTCAATGTGGTAGAAACAATCCATACTGCGTGACTCAAGTATAGCACACATAAATTTTAAGGATATATCCAAAAGAGATATTATCATGTGCATCCGTAAGGCATTAAGTGCTATATTAAATGTGACGTTAGGAAGGGAAAACAATGATACCCTAAATGAGTTTTGAGGCGGACAAACTCCCACGAGATCCGGGCACACGTACCCTTGGAGAACTCACCTAAGTGAGAGTTGTTCGTGAGGCCGCGACAATGAGAATTGGGATGTTCTCTAATACTCTCATGAGAATCAAGATACGCGCACTGCCATAAATGCGCCAACACGCGAACCTGTCTAATTACCCGTACTGTGTGTGTGATATGTTGAAGTTTGTTCAAAGGTATCAAAGTTCAAGACTGTGTCACTTTGGTTACTCAAATGGAGACTATCACACTAAGATAGGTTCAAACCCGAAAGATACCTATGCCGATTGCACAGTAAAAGCACTCACTTATTTTGTTTTAAACGATTTTGTTTTAATTTTAAATCAGTGGGGGATTGTTGAAAATTTTATGATTTAAAATTAAAATATATTTTATTTATTTCTTTATTTATTTCGGGGGTTATTTTCATTTTGTGTTTATTACTCTATTTATGTTTTAAAGGTTTTATATTTTAAATATATGATTATTATTTGACCGTTATATGGTTTATGAGGCTAATTATGGTCATGGTAGGTATGACCTATATAAGGGTACATGGCTAGAGTTGGAAGGCATGTGTGGTTGGAATATTGTCGGATATGAAATTTCGAGATGGTTGGAAGGCATGTGTAGTTGGACATATTGTCAGATATGAAATGTTGAGATGGTCGGATAACTATGAGGGATATCATGAGAAGAAAATGCACTCCACCATCATGCAACCACTCTAGTACAACACCCTATCTATCTAAGGTCCTCTTCCATATTATACATATATCTATTTTAAATATATACTGTTTTGAGTGCACGGGTGATCAAGGTTCAATAGGGCTTCTTAGCTGCACGACGGAGCTCGAAGAGTTATTGTATCTTGGGGGAAGTTCGTCATTCAACCCTGTGCAGTAGGAGACGAATCTTCTCTTAGGACAGTGCACTTGCACGTCTCGACTCGATAAGTTTTCCTATATAAAAATCTATATACTATATTATTTTCTTACTTTATTTCATTTTCTTATCTATATTTATATTCTTATTTTCCAAGATATTTCTATATTATTTTATTTTAATTTTACGGAATTTTGTCCCATATTTTTTACAACAACATCATCAACAGCAATGCAAGAAATTATGGCCATTAATATTGTTGCTTCAAACACCACATTATTTCCAACTCCATCTCCTGCAATCCAATATAAAGTACTCAAATGATAGACTAACGCAAAGGGCTTTCACTTTTGAAGTTCTTAATCATCATAAGATGGCTAACCAAAGGTTTGTAGCCCTGCAATTTGTATATCTTGTTAGCTTGAGTTCTATCTTTTGTTCATCACTAGCAGTTACTGATGAAGGCATGGGAGTGCTACAACGGAGAGCTGAACTTAAGGCACAAGAGGACACTAATAGCATGCAAACTTACATTGTTTGGGTAAAAAAAACGGTAAGCAAACTATTTTTAGAATCTCATGAAGATTTAGAGAGTTGGTACCAGTTATTTTTGCTCAACACTTTTGCATCCTCAAACCGGGTGATGAACCAAAGAATGGTTTATGCATACCGTCATGTGGCCACTGGCTTTAAAACAAAGCTGACAGTGGAGGAAGTAAAAGATGGGTTTGTATCAGCTCATCCAAATAGGATTCTGTCTTTGCACACTAATCATAGTCTAAACTTCTTGGGGTTGTACCAAGGATCGGGACTTTGGGAAGGGTCTAACTATGGTGAAGGCATCGTAATCGGAGTTTTGGATACTGGGATAACACCAGGTCATCCCTCATTCAATGATGAAGGAGTGCCACCTCCTCCAGCTAAATGGAAAGTTAAGTGTGATTTCAATGGCACATTCTGCAACAACAAGATTATTGGTGTCCGAAGTTTTAAAAGGTGGGAAAACAACTGGAGCTCCGCCAGTTGATATTGAAGCCCTTGGCACCCACACGTCCAGCACAGCAGCAGGAAATTTTGTGAAAGGCGCCAACGTATTTGGAATGCCAAATGGCATAGCATCTGGCATAGCACCTTACGCTCACTTGGCAATGTACCAAGTCTGTTTTGAATAGGATCGTTCTGAAAGTGACATTTTAGCTGCTATGGACACTGCTGTTGACGATGGAGTGGACGTGCTCTCCCTCTCCCTTGGTGCTGGCTCATATCCTTTCTATGCCGATGGAATTGCAGTTGGTGCATTTGGAGCAATTCAGAAGGGAATTTTTGTCAGCTGTTCAGTTGGAAATGTTGGCCCTTCCAATGGGTTTTTATCCAATGAAGCCCCATAGATTCTCACAATCGGAGCAAGCACTACAGACACAAGCATAAGAGCACAGCACTACTTGGAAATGGGAAATAATATGAACGGGAATCATTATTTCAGCCAAAATATTCTGATTCAAAATCTTTTCCTCATCTAATATATGCAAGTGCATATGGCAACAATTCATCAGCTTTCTGCGAACCTACCCTTAACAGTGTCAAAGGGAAAGTAGTGGTGTGTGAAAGAGGAGGAAATGGAAACATTGCTGAAGGGCTAGAAGTGAAGAGAGCTGGCAGTGCTGCCATGATCCTTGCGAACCAAGAAGCTAATGGCTATACCATATTAGCTGAGCCTCATGTCCTTCCTGCAACACATGTGAGTTAGCAGTAGGTGTGAGTATCAAAACCTACAAAACTCCACCTCAACACCTACAGCCACAATCTTGTTCAGTACGATCAACTTGCTCCCGAGGTCTCCTACTTGTCATCTAGAGGACCAAGCAATGCAAGCCCAGGAATTTTGAAAGCCTGACATCATTGGTCCCGATGTCAGCATCCTAGCTGCATGGCCTTTTTCGGTGGACAATGGCACAGAATCTAGGGCAACATTTAACATGGATTCAGGTACCTCCATGTCATGCCCTCATCTAAGTGCCATTGCAGCCTTTCTCAAGAGCTCACACCCTAATTGGTTGCAACCTGCCATTAAGTCTACAATCATGACAACCGCTGATGTAGTAAACCTCGGAGGCAAGACCATTGTTGATGAAAGACATGCTCCAGCAGACATCTTTGCCACTTGTGCAGGCCATGTCAGCCCTTCAAAAGCAAATGACCCTGGGCTCATCTACGACCTAAACCCTGAAGATTACATCCCCTACTTGTGCGGTTTGAATTATACAGATGACCATACACTGATAATCACCCAACAAACAGTGAAATGCTCTCAAGTTGTAGCCATACCAGAAACACAGCTAGACTACCCTTCATTTCCGATAATAATACTCGACCCAACTCAGTCTCAAGATTACACAAGGACGGTGAAGAATGTTGGTCCAGCTATTTCCACTTACAAGTTGGATCTTTTGGTACTGAAAACAATAGGCATGACTGTGAGTCCTTCAGTGCTCACATTCACAGAGGTTGGTCAGACTATCACATACCATGTAAAGTTTGTCCCACAAATTGGTATGGGGAAGGATGGACCATTCCATCAGGGATACCTGAGATGGGTAAGCATTCTGTTACAATCCCCATAGTGGTGAGGCATATTGATTGAATTTATCCAAATTATATTCAAACAAGTTATCGAAAGCTTGCAGAGAATTCAAGCTCTGTTGTAATATAAATGTATTATAGTATAAATGTCTATATCATGTAATAGGTACTTAAGTGTATAATGTAGGTATAAAGACTTGTGTGACATGCTTTACACCAAGAGGCAACAAGCATGACAATTTTCATGATTGAAGACAATCATGTAGAGTTGTTTGATGATGATCATAGATACCAAATTGATTTTCACTTAAAGCATTCACACTAGCTTCGTACTCCTATATAAACCCTCCATTGAGAGAAGAATAAACACACATTTACTCTCTCATTCTCTTTATTAATTTATGCTTGCCCTCAAACACGTTATCAGCACGATATTGCTTAAAAATTAGAATCGAAAATTGACAAGAGGAGGAAGTTCATCATCCAATCGAAGTCATTTTTCCAAACCTACAAAAAACATCCAAACCCTACCACATATCAAAGCCCTTGATCCCAGAAGCCCAGAACCAGCCTCAGAACCAGCTGTCGGAATATCTGGACCGCTGCCGAGTCCTACCGAAAAGCTGCCGAGACCTGTCGAGAATCCTTGCTGAGCCTTGCCGAGACCTGTCAACAGCATCTGTCGAGAACTGCTGAGGACCTGCCGAGACCTGCATAGAGCTGCCGAGAAGCTGCCAACACCTGTCGAGAGGAACTGCCGAGCATCTGTCGAGCACTTGCCGAGCACTTGCCGAGCCCCTACCGAGCACAAGCCAATAAATCTGCACGGCAACTTTCCAAAGACTTTTTCGGCGATTTTTCGGACGATTTTCTCTACTATTTCCAGCGATCCTTCCGGTCACCTCCGACAACATTTGCCGGCAACACTATTTCGATGTATTTTTTACTAAAAGTTCTTGTTTTTGAGTTTTTATTCCTTTTTCTCCACATTTCTTTTTTCTCGGGAACTTGCAATCAAAAAGAGGAATTATAGAAATTCACACTCAACGAACTAAGAGCGTTCGTAATCAATGAACTAAGAGTGTTCATAATATTCGGACTAAAAGCCTCCGCAAGCATCAATTTATGACCCTATTAAATATTATCGTTTCGGTCTAATCTAAATATTCTTGGAAATTGATTTCTTGATAGCATAGCTCGAAAATCTTATTATTTTAGTTTTCGTGGAAGTTTAAACTCCGAAACTAATATATCTTTTCTTCTTATCTTCAGGATGTCGAATGAACCTAGACTCATATCGAAAGGGATATTGCCAATAATCCAGGCACTAAACGCAGGCCTTATGTTCCAACGAACACCTATAAAGCATGCACAAGCAATTATCTTGATGTGATGCCATATGAACAAAGCACTCAGATTAGAGTACATATCCATCAAAGATGTAAGGGACCTATGGATAGCGTTAGAAGAGCGCTTTGATAATATCCAAGATTGCCTCATCCCTGACTTGAAAGTTCAGTGGAACAATATACGCTTCTCCGACTTTAAGTCTGTTGCTGAATACAATTTAGAAGTTCTTCACCTTAAAGCCATGTTGAGGTTCTGTGAAAAACCTCTCACAGAGTAAGAGCTAATTGAGAAGACTCACTCCACCTTCTCCGTCACAGCACTTTTACTATCAAAGCAATATAGCACTGAAAAGCACTTGCTGGACGAATTATGATGTGCAATGAGGTCTTCCATGTTTTGTCAGTAGCTGAAAAGCACGACATACTCGTAAAGAATTATAATTCAAGATCCATTTGAACCAAGAACGTTCTTGAGGCGAATTATAATGCACCCAAAAGAGGGCGCAAGGAGCGGTACCTAATAACAAGAGACATGAAAAGCAAATGGGTCAATATAACAGCCCCAATAAGGAAGGAAACCGCAACTTTAGAGCGGGCACACTTGATGGAAACTCCACACGTGGGAGAGGTGGATATGGCAACACTGGCCGTGGAAGTTGCACCATAAACAGTGGAGGTCGCACCATACGCCGTGGTAGTAACAGCAACCCTCCTAGGGAATATCCACAACGTACAACACCTGCACCTCAAATGAAAGGAGGAAACCACAATGACATGTGTCATCGATGTGGATCAATCAAGCATTGGTTTAAGCAATGCCATGCAAGTACCCAACTAGCCGCACGCTACAAAGAGTACAAGGAAGCAAGAGAGCAAGAAGCCAACCTTGCTGAAGATGAAGATGGTGAAGATGTCAATCTCACCATTGAGGACTTCAAAGCTGAAAATGAAGTGTACGAAGATGCCGCAGACTTTGATTAGTATAGTCTTTTCTATTTTCCAAGAAAGATAAATGTGCCTTAGTCAATAAATAACAATTTTATTAATTATTTCTCATGTGACACATCAAATGAAGTATGATGTCTAGGAAAGTAATTGAGATCGGGGTATTTAAGCGAGCCTCGCTCCACCAACATCTTTCTCTACTTTCCTGGTCATATTTCATTGGAGTTACCAAACGGATTGAGTAAATTGCAATTTGTCTAAGTTTAATTTTATTCTAGAATAGACTCTGAAAACTTTAATGTAATCATTGGCTATTTTCCTTGCTAGAGCATTGGTTATGCGCACCAATCTCCCTATTTCTGCTTGGGGCTATGCAATATTGCAAGCGGCTGTGCTTATTCGTCTGAGGCCTCCTACCACCCAACCATTTTCTGTGTCCCAGATGGTCACTGGGTATGAGCCTAATGTCTCACACTTATGCATATTTGGGTGTGCAGTCTATGTGCCAATTACATGGCCATAGCGCACCAAAATGGGTCCTCAAAGACGACTGGGCATTTATGTTGGATATGACTCCCCAACCATTATTCGCTACATAGAACCCTTAACAGGTGATCTATTTACAGTTAGATTTGAGGATTGTCACTTTGATGAGACAATTTTCCCATCGTTAGGGGGAGACATGAATACTAATGTTGCTACTTCCTCAAATCATATGGCCAAGGTCTGTAAATGGACACATTCGAGGAACTTGTGGTTTGAAGTCTACCATAAATGAACCTACATGCATTTATGAAGATAATGCAGCTTGTATTGAGCAAATGAAATTAGGTTTCATCAAGGGCAACAATACCAAACATATATTGCTTAAATTCTTCTACAGCCAGCAACAACAAACACTTCTAAATATTGAAGTAAATCAAATAAAATCAGAGGATAATATAGCGGACTTATTTACTAAGACGTTACCAAAATTCTCCTTCGAGAAACATGTGAAGAGTATTGGATTAAGAAAGTTATCCGAACTCCCATGAATCTTAAGGGGGAGTCAAAATCAGGGGGAGTATCCAGAAACATACTCCACACTCAACGTAAGTTGCACTCTTTTTCTCCTTCGACCAAGATTGTTTTTTCCCAAAGGGTTTTTTTTTTTTTTTTTTGAAATGGGGCTAGTGTGGCTACCCTCAAGCTTTGATTAATGAAATTGCAGAATACAAGGGGGTGACGTAGAGCCTGAACCCCAAATTACAATAAGCATAAATAGAACATCCTGAAATAATACCAGGACTCCACATAATCTATGTATTTTAACAAGCACCAATTAGCAAAGAGTGCACGAATGGCTACTCTATTTATTTTGACAAAGCGGTGACATACCGGAAAGATAACTCTATAACGAAGAAGCATCATTACAAATGGCACAGCTTTCCCATTATGTTGCCGCACAGAAATAAATCTAGTGGCACTCAATTTCATCATGCCACTAGGAGGTTGCGTCCATTTGATCAAGCAAATAGCTCGCCGCCTCGCTAGGCCAGACAAGGCACACAAAGTGTGCATGCCGGGACAACGCCCACGTCACCCTATAAGGTTTTTATTACTTGGCAAGGTTTTTAACTAGGCAACCTAGAAGCGCACGACCTAGACAATATTATTGACATGAAATATCCAAGGGGAAGTGTTGTAGTATAAATGTATTATAGTATAAATGTCTATATCATGTAATAGGTACTTGAGTGTATAATGAATGTATAAAGACTTGTGTGACATCCTTTGCACCAAGAGGCAACAAGCGTGACAATTTTCATGATTGAAGACAACCATGTGGAGTTGTTTGATGATGATCATAGTTACCAAATTGATTTTCACTTAGAGCATTCACACTAGCTTTGTACTTCTATATAAACCCTCCATTGAGAGAAGAATAAACACACATTTACTCTCTCCTTCTCTCTGTTAATTTATGATTGTCCTCAAACAAGCTCAAATTAAATAAGTACTACTCTGATTATATTTTTCAAAACTTTGAAGTCCTTCAAATCAATATTGTCTATATATTAGGCATTGTGAATATGAAATTTCACCATATCATACATCCAGTTTCAATGTGATTGTAATTTGAAAAAGATACAAAATTTCATACTGGGGTCTTTTTCATGAGTTCACAGTCAAACTGAAAACATTTCAAATGACAAGGACAAACTAAATCCAAGACAACAACACAGCTACAGTCAGATGAAATTCTGCATATTATGAGACCCACGACAGTAAAATTGGAACCAAGATAAAGTAATTAACTTCCCCACATTTTCAAGGCATCCAATGAGAGTAAAATGGAATTATCAGACTGAGAAAATCGAAAAATAAAGTGAAAAGGAAAGAACTTTAGGCATAATGGGATACCCATCACTCCACTGCTAAACATGTAAAGCTTTGACCGCCAATCTCCTCAACTGTAGGGAAGTGTCACGAGCCGCACTTAAGAGTTGTGCTATCGTGACACTTTTTAAAGGAGATTCCGAGAGGGGTGAGTCTTGAGGCAAGGTGATGCCGAGAGGGGCGAGCCTTGGAAGCCCAAGGGCGAACTTGAGGCTAAAGTGAAGACAAGTGGCATTGTGGTAATTAAGTGGAAGTTCTGGTTCGAGGTACTTCGGCTTGGAATTTGGGAAAACTCAGAAACGAAAAATGTCCGGGACATCGAAAAGAATTCAATGCACTTGACGGCATATCATTTGGAGTTCGTATGAATTAGGACAATTATTCTCCTCGACTATTTTGATGTGTCCTCCCACCATGTTTATGTAAGCAAAATATGCTCTATAGGAGGAGACATGGTATCAAGCTCTCCACCACCCCTAGTGCTGGCCTTCATGGGGCACTAAGTGAGCTTCTCCCGAGCACCCTTGGGGACCTTGGGAGCCTGGCATGTGTCATCAAAAGGGGCGGCATATGTTTCCACGAGTCAGGATGTCTTGTAGACGGTATTGGCCAAAAAGACAATATTGCAGGTCGACGTCGAGGGCGAGGTTCGTATGATGGCGATCCTTATGCCATCGGCGTTAGACAAACATGTGGGCTTACGGAAGATATGTCGGGACCCCGTGGTGCTCATTGTCCATGGAGCAAGCTATGTGGGCCGTTGTTAGGGTTCGACCTTGCCAAAAGGAAAGTGATGCTAGTAAGCACGGGAGGGGCGACTCCGTGTTAGACTGAAGGAAGCTTAAGAGGGGCTTCGAGGACTAGTTGCTCACTTGGGCGGCGGCATGTCAACAAGCAAGACGGCATGCCCGCTTGAGGATTGGCCTACGGGTTAGAACATGCCTTGAGGCCATGACGGTCATCAAAAAGAGAACAAGACAGCCTCGTCAGAGAGGAAAGGCCACAAGTCTAATAAATCACTTAACACTCCCTTTCCAAAAAAAAATCAACACACCAAGCACTACGCTTAGATTTATTATATTTGTCGGTATTAAACCTGAAACTCTCGGCGGATGACCAATAACCCAAGGAAAGGAAAGAATCGGTTACATTTTTCATACAATCTCCTCTTTCTTATAGTTATAGCTTTCTTATAGTTATAGACAGACTAATTTATATTTTTGTATTATTTTATTTTGAATCTCTCTATTTCTAAATAGAAAATATTAAATTGAGTCAAAAAAATCTATTGATTAAGAAACGGATTTGAATGGATTTTTTTTTTCAATTGGAAATTTCCAATAAGCCTGATACTTATTCGATTTGAATTAGGTACCAAGTCTTATACAGGCCAGTTGATAAATACCTCGTTTGTTACAATTGCAATACTTCCTAAAAAAAGCAACTACAGGTCCAATAGAAGCAAGCCCGACGGCCAATCCAGCAGAAATAATGGAAGTCGCAGAAATCAGTGGATTCATGATAAGTTCCTCGCGCCAAAACAAAAATAAAGAAATAGTTAATGATACAACCAACCAATATTCAATGCACAATTACAGACGAAATGGAAAGGCTTCTATTGAAATCCCTATCTAAATTCACACAAATTAGATATATCTTTAGTTCATATATACCTAGTTAATGTCTAATATCACATATACATGTTTTTACCCCATACCGTAAACAAAATATTGTATCTTAAAGTCATCGGGATTTTCGAATCATTCTTCGAAAGATTCACAAGAGTTGTCTTATAGCGATTAGATTATCTAAACCTAGTTCGACCCCCCGTTCCTACGCAAACCAATCCATTTTTATCTCATTTTTTGTAAACCCTTCCGTTTTTATCATCCCATAGAGATAGGTCCAATCAATTTAAATGGACCCATTTGTTAGGCCAAATCATTCTATAGAAATATTCAGTATTTGATTTATCTAAATCCATGTAATTTAGTATTTATTCAGTTTTTTTTTTTTGGGGGGGGGATTAAATAAAATATACTGAAATGAGAATCATTTTCTTACCTTTTTTTTTAATCCCACGTCATAAACAAATCCAATCAAAATTATTACTCAGATTATCACTCCTAATATTTCTATTTAAAATTAGAATTGAATAAACCAAACACTAGAAAGAGAATATTCATTAGGGGTATGATATAAATAGGCAAACAAGAATTTTAGGAAAAAGATCTTTTAGATCTCTTCCCCCCCCCCCCCCCCCCCCCCCCCCCCCCCTCCCCCACATTTTTTAAACTCAAAAATATCGTAACCTTTTTTACAATTATTCTAGATCGTCTATATCTTTATTTATACCTTATTTGTATATTTTTCTTCCCTCAGTGGATTGCCTTAAACGGCATATACATTGCGTCAGGCTAAGCTAAAAAAGACTGTATCGAAAACTAGTCAATGATAACCTTCCATGGATTCGATAATATAAGCTGCAACTAGGGTTGCAAAAATAAGAGCTTGAATACCGCTTGTAAATAATCCAAGGAACATGACAGGTATAGGAACTACTAAAGGTACTAAAGAAACAAGAACAACAACTACTAATTCATCAGCTAAAATATTTCCTAAAAGTCGAAAACTAAGCGATAACGGTTTTGTGAAATCTTATAAGATGTTAATAGGTAAAAGGATTGGAGTTGGTTGAATATATTTACCGAAATAACCCAATCCCTTTTTTGAAAGGCCCGCATAAAAATATGCTACTGACGTGAGTAAAGCTAAAGCAATGGTCGTGTTTATATCATTTATGGGTGCGGCTAACTCCCCATGAGGTAACTGTATAATTTCCAGGGTAAAAGAGCCCCTGACCAATTCGAAACAAAAATAAATAGAAACATAGTTCCAATAAAGGGAACCCATGAACCATATTCTTCTCCAATTTGAGTTTTGCTCATGTCTCGAATGAATTCAAGGACATATTCAAAGAAGTTCTGACCGTCAGTAGGAATGGTTTGTGGATTACGAACAGCTATAATGACTAAACCTAACCAAATAACAATTACGACCCAAGAAGTAATAAGTACTTGGGCAGGGACTTGGAAACTTCCCATTTACCAATAGAAATGTTGGCCTACCTCCACACCGGATATATTGTATAAACCTTTTAGTGTTTTGACAAAACATAATAGACCATTCATATTACCTATGAAAGAAATAGAACTAAAAAAGGAATTATTTTGATTCAACCATCTTTTTTTCAATTTGCCTACTTGAATTATATATTTTTAATATCAACTAATCACAGAAAATCTCCGGTTTTTATCTCTTTTATGCTAGTCAAGAATAATAACCGATTCAATAAATCGATTCTATGAAGTTCCCCCAAGAATTTACTTCTCTTATTATTAATCAAGAATTTCGTATATAGCTAGAACGACCCTCACAAATAGAAAATACTAATTTGTTAAGAATTAATCGGATTGAAGCTATAGCGTCATCGTTGGCTGGAATTGAAATATCTGCGAGATCCGGGTCACAATTTGTATCGATTAAACAAATCGTTGGAATTCCCAAAGTGATACATTCTCGAAGAGCCGTATATTCTTCTTGCTGATCAACAATTATTATAATATCGGGTAACCCCGTCATATATTTTATTCCGCCCAGATATGTTTGCAAGTGAAATAATTGTCTCGTCAACATAGCCGCATCTCTTTTCGGAAGACGGTTAAGTCTCCCCGTCTTTTGTTCAGTTCTCAAGTCCCTGAACTTATGAAGTCTCGTTTCTGTAGTGTACCAATTCGTTAACATACCACCGAGCCATTTTTTATTAACATAATGACACCGAGCCCTTATTGTAGCCCGCGATACTGAATCAACTACTTTATTTTTTGTACTGACAATTAAGAATTGTTTTCCCCTACTTGCTACATCAAGGCCTAGGTGACTTGTCAGGTTGGTACTGAAAGCTTGAGTATACGACCAGGTGTTACCCATGAGCCGAATGAGCTGTCTAGGTGATGCTCATGAGGCGAAGTATGAGGGCCTGTGTTGCCCAAGAGCCAAGTGGGTTGCCCAAGAGATACTCACGAGACGAGATACGACGGCAGGTGTTGTCCACGAGCCGAGTGAGTTGCACAAGTGATGCTCATGAGGTGCTGGGTGAAAACAAGTATTGCTTATGAGTTCATTGGGTTGTGCAAGTGATGCCACAGGACGAAGTAAGTGGGCAGGTGTTATCAAGTAAGGTACGCAAGTGATGCGCACAAGGTTAAAGTACCCGGGCATGGGGTGAAGACTGAGTGGGTAGCATAATTGATGCCTATGAGGTGAAATATGCAAGATATGTGTTGTCTTGGATCTAAAAGGGTGGTGCGAGAGATGCCCACGAGGTGAGGAAGGTGTGCAAGCTACTAAGGAATGACTCAAGGAAGAAATCTGAATGCCAACTTAGTCTCGGTACAGGGCCATGCTACTTGCTATCGACGTGTGAGATGCACGCGGGTTAGTAATGGGCTGGCGCAAGTCGAGATGACACGAAAGCCTATTGATTGGGCGAGTGTCTTGAAGATAACCATGACACAAGGAAGCGATCGGTTAGTCCCAAGAAGTGAGACTCATGTGTGAGTAGCTTTCATTGGTAAACCCCAACAGGTAAGGGGATGTTGTCGAAAAGGTCAAGTTGATAAGAGAAGCACACAGAAAGGAAAATGAAAAATAGAGTAATGGAGTATCAAAGAAGTAAGGAAGATAGGCTGATCTCGGTTCAGAGGAACCTTGGTGCCGCACGGGCTAAATTCCGATGCGTATAAAGTCGACCCGTGACAGGAAGCTTCTCTCAATTTGCTTTATATAACAGGATTATAAAATAAAAATTAAAATAAAATGACACAGTCTTACAGACCAGAGCTTGTCGGTAAGATTTTACATAAAACAGTCGAATCAAACTTCAGCGAAAATCCAGCTCCCTAAAAAAAACAAATGACACACTTTGAAAACTCATAAAGTCTCGTAGTGTCTTCAAAAAATATAGTATGGGGAGAGTAGGAGACCACAAACGTTCGTCGGCAACAGTCCGATAAATTACATACTTTTACTGTAGACAAATTCATTGATAAAAGTCTCCCACATAAATAAAAAGAGAAACTAACAAATATTCATCTGTTTGCCTCATTAAAAAATAAATAAAAGAAATAACACTTTTACCCGCAGATAAATCGTCGGCAAGAATCTTCCTACAAAATTCTATTGACCCACCTTCTGTTAGTCATCGGCAAAAACTTCTCATAAACAAAGAGCAGGCACACTTTGGCGGGCAAATCATTCGTGGCATTAACGATTGTTGTCTGTGTTAGAATGTTACAGTGTACAAACTAATAGGAAGTGGTCACTTATAATATAAATATAAATTTTAATTCTAATGGTTCGATAAGTTTCATCTCGGTACAATTTAGTTTTAACCAACGGATCAATTCTATTTGATTCTACTGTTCCGTTTAAACTGCATTTGATTTGTTTTGATTCAGTGCGATTAGCCGATTTTTTTTTTCAAACTGCCTACCCCTGCTAGTAAAGGGGCGCGGTTCAAACCAAGCTCGAATTGTTTCCTAAAGAGTACGATCTCCCAAGTTTTACAAATCAAATCATTTTCCTAAAAATCCAGATATTTTATTGGAGTTTCAATTCTATCACGGCTTCGAGATCAAAGGAGCAAAACAAGAGTTGAACATAAATCAGACTTGAATAATATCAAGCTGATTGACAGTGCTAGGCTCCAGCAATATGGTTATGAATAGAGTCAACTTCTTCACCTTGTCAAACATACATTCTGACATTATCAATATATAGTAGCAAAGCAAATATAGCACCGAACAAGAGCAGAAGTAATGAAGTTTACCTATTGCTCTTTTAGGTTTTCTTCTCATTCTTTTCATTATTTAACAAATAATATCAGGTTTCAACAGAGTCAAGGACAAAAAGATAAAAGTTGACCCTCTATAAACTATATAATATATACCAGAGGAGTAGCCTCCGATTCAAGACAAACGAATCATAGCTAGCTTTACATAAGGTGTATCGCCGCTTTGGTATAACTGTAAGGTTTAGCGAGCATTACTAAGTCTGTATATTAATTCCAAAACTAGCTCCTGCAATAATTGCAGACTCTTATGCCCAACCCTATTTGGCAACCTTGTTATCCAAGTCACAACCAGCCAACCTTCACAGCCTTGAATCACATCGGCACTACAAGAAAAGCAGGCCGTTAACCTTGTTGCTTCAAACCCTCACATTAGTTCCAGCTTCCAACAATCTTCTGCTAACTAATATAAATAGGTACTCGAAGAGGTCTTCTAACACAAACCAATTTCACTTCTGAAGTTCTTCATCATCAAAAAGATGGAGAACAAAAAGTTTGTAGCCCTGCAGATCATATATCTTCTTGGCTTGAGTCTCATATTTTGCCTATCACTAGCTATTACCGATGGAGGCATGGGAATACTACACCCGAAAGCTGAATCCGAGGCAGAAGAGGAAAATAGTGGCATGCAAACTTACATTGTTTGGGTGAAAAAGCCGGTGAGGAGGCTATTTTCAGAATCTCATGAACATTTAGAGAGTTGGTACAAGTCATTTTTGCCCAAAAGTTTTGCAAACTCAAAGGAGGTGATGGACCAACGAATGGTTTACGCATACCACCATGTGGCTACTGGCTTTGCAGCAAAGCTTACAGCTGAGGAAGTAAAAGAAATGGAGACCAAGGATGGTTTTATATCAGCTCATCAAGACAGGATTCTCCCTCTGCACACTACCCACAGTCCGAACTTCTTGGGGTTGTACCAAGATTTGGGACTTTGGAAAGGGTCTAATTATGGTGAAGGAATCATTATTGGAGTTTTGGATACTGGAATAACACCGGCTCATCCTTCATTCAGCGATGAAGGAGTGGGACCTCCTCCGGCTAAATGGAAAGGCAAGTGTGATTTCAATGGCACATTCTGCAACAACAAGCTTATTGGTGCCAGAAGTTTCCAGGGTGGTAAAACTACCGGAGCTCCACCAGTTGACCTTGAAGGCCATGGAACCCACACGTCGAGCACAACTGGAGGAAATTTTGTGAAAGGCGCCAACGTGTTTGGAATGGCAAATGGAACAGCCTCTGGCATGGCACCTTATGCTCACTTGGCAATGTACCAAGTTTGTTCTGAACAGGGTTGTTCTGAAAGCGACATTGTAGCTGCTATGGACACTGCTGTTGCCGATGGAGTGGACGTGCTCTCCCTCTCACTTGGCGGTGGCTCAGCTCATTTCTATGCAGACGGAATCGCAGTTGGTGCATTTGGCGCAATTCAGAAGGGAATTTTTGTTAGCTGCTCAGCTGGAAACTCAGGTCCTTTCTATGGTTCTTTATCCAATGAAGCGCCATGGATTCTAACTGTCGGAGCAAGCACCATGGACAGAAGCATAAAGGCAACAGCAAAGCTTGGAAATGGGCAGGAATATGATGGGGAATCGTTATTCCAGGATCAAAATTTTAGTTCAAATTTGTTACCTCTTGTTTATGCGGGTGCATATAGCAATGATTCAACAGCTCTGTGCGATGTAGGAACCCTTAATGGAGTTGAAGGGAAAGTGGTGTTGTGTGAAAGAGGTGGAGGAATTGGAAGAATTGCCAAAGGAGAAGAAGTCAAAAGAGCAGGTGGTACTGCCATGATCCTCATGAACGAAGACACTGATGGCTATAGCACTTTAGCTGATGCTCATGCGCTTCCCGCAACACATGTGAGTTATGCTGCAGGTGTGAGCATCAAAGCCTACATAAACTCCACCTCAACCCCTATGGCCACAATCTTGTTCAAAGGCACTGTCATCGGTGATCAAAATGCTCCCGCAGTCACTTCCTTTTCATCAAGAGGACCAAGCATGGCTAGCACAGGAATTTTGAAACCTGACATCATTGGTCCCGGTGTTAGCATCTTAGCTGCATGGCCTGTTTCGGTGGACAATGGCACAGAATCTACGGCAACATTTAACATGGTTTCAGGTACTTCAATGTCATGCCCTCACCTGAGTGGCATTGCAGCTTTGCTCAAGAGCTCACACCCCGACTGGTCACCAGCTGCCATCAAGTCTGCAATTATGACAACCGCTGACATGGTAAACCTCGGAGGCAAACCTATTATTGATGAAACACTTGCTCCAGCAGACATCTTTGCCACTGGTGCAGGACATGTTAATCCTCCAAAAGCAGATGACCCCGGGCTAATCTATGACACAAAACCAGTGGATTACATTCCCTACCTGTGTGGTTTGAACTACACAGACGATCAGATACAGATAATCACCCAGCAAACAGTGAAGTGCTCTGAAGTAGGAGTCATACCAGAAGCGCAGCTAAATTATCCTTCATTTTCTATTATATTCCAGGACTTGTCTGAGTCTCAAGATTACACAAGGACGGTGACAAATGTTGGACCAGCTAATTCAACTTACAACTTGGATCTTAAGTTACCAGGTAAAATCGGCATGAGTGTGAGTCCTTTGCAGCTTAAGTTTACAGAAGTTGGCCAGACAATTACATACCGAGCAGAGTTTATCCCGGAAGATGGGGCAGGGAAGGATGCACCATTTTCTCAGGGATATTTGAGATGGTTCTCCGATCAGCATTCTGTTACTAGCCCCATATCTGTGATTTTTGACATCCAGCAGTGAGATAAGCGTTGGAGCCAGCAGAAGTTAATTACAAGATTTGATAGAATAATAAAAGAATGGAAGCTAAGAATAAGTGCCATGCAAATGGTGTCATTGAAGTCCCGGAAGTTTATTCTTCGTGAGGTCAACCATCTCTTAGTGTTACGATCCTAATAGTGTCATGTTTAACTGATATTTTCTTACGAATTAATAGTAATTCAAATAAATTCTTCATGTCATTAAAGTAGGGTAAGGAAAGGTATGATTTCTCTGTTTCGAAAGAAAAAAAAAACAAAATGAAGCATCTTTTATATGATCTATATTTGCGTATCTAATATGTGAATGCTTCGTGCATGAGCTCCTGTTAAGAACATCTTTCAACCTACAAATTTTGTTTGTTAGGAAAAGGGTTTATATCAGACTGAAACGCTTTAACTGAACCAATTTGGTCATTCCTCAATACAAATAGAAAACAGTGTTTGAGGACAAGCGAAAATTAACAGAGAGAGGGAGACAGTAATGTGTATTTATTCTTCTCTCAATTGAGGGTTTATATAGGAATACAAAACTAGTATGAATGCTCTAAGAGAAAACCAATTTGGTAACTATGATCATTATCAAACAACTCCACATGGATGCTTCAATGATGATATTTGCCATGCTTGTTGCCTCTCTACATGCTTTATGTCACACAAGTCTTCATACCTACGTTTATACACTCAAGTACCATATCTATACACTCAAGTACCTATTACATGATATAGACATTTATACTATAATACATTTATACTACAACACCCCTGTGGATATTTCATGTCAATTGTATTGTCTAGGCGGTGAGATTCTAAGTTGTCTCGTTAAAAACCTTGCTGAGTAATAAAACCCTGAGGGAAAAAACAACCTTGGTCGAAGGAGAAAAAGAGCACAACGCGCGTTGAGTGTGGAGTATGTCTCTGGATACTCCCCCTGAAGATCATGCGAGTTCGGATAACTTTCTCAATCTGATATTCTTCACATGTTTCTCGAAGGGAGATTATGGTAACGCCTTAGTCAATAAGCCCGCTACGTTATCCTCTTATCGGATTTGATTTACTTCAATATTCAGAACTGTTTGTTGTTGTTGACTGTAGAAGAATTTCGGCGATATATGCTTAGTATTGTCGCCCTTGATGAAACCTTATTTCATTTGTCCAATACAAGCTGCATTATCTTTGTAAATGCATGTAGGTTCATTTGTGGTAGACTTCAAACCACAAGTTCCTCGAATGTGTCCATTTACAGACCTTAGCCAGATGCATTCACGCACAGCTTCATGTAGAGCAATAATCTCTGCATGATTTGAGAAAGTAGCAACAAGGGTCTGTTTTATAGATCTCCAAGATATCGCGGTACTTCCCATGGTAAATACATAACCTCTTTGGGAGTGACCTTTGTGAGGGTCAGAGAGATACCCTGCATCAGCAAAACCCATCAAAACATCACCATCATTTTGATGGAGGGGAGGGGAATAACGTCGGCCACCATGGACAGTTGTGCCGGCGTCTATATTACGGAAGGTGGAGTTTTGCCTTGTGGTACTTCCGTCTTTTCTTTTCTCTCTGTAGGGATAAAACAATGTCTAATCAATCGTACCTTTTAAGTATCGAAAGATTGTCTTTATACTAACCCAATTGCGGCGTGTTGGTGCTGAACTATGTCGAGCTAACAAGTTTACTGCAAATGAGATATCCGGTCTTGTGCATTGAGCTAAGTATAATAATGCGCCTATTGCACTTAGATAGGGCATTTCAGCCTCTAATAATCTTCGTCCTCATCCTTTGGACGAAACGGATCTTTTTCGGACTCAAGACTAAGGCCGATCATGGAAGTACTTACAGGCTTTGCTTTATCTTCATTAAAACGCCTTAGTAATTTTTGAGTATATGCTGACTCATGGATCAAGATCCCATCACTACGGTGCTCGAGTTCTATTCCGAGACAAAACCGTGTCTTCCAAAGATCTTTCATCTCAAATTCAGATTTCAAGTATTTAGTAGTTTTCTTTAACTCATCTAGAGTTCCAATTAGGTTTATGTCATCGATATAAACTGCTATAATTGCAAATCCGGAACTTGTCCTTTTAATGAACACACATGGGCATATTTCATTGTTAACATATCCCTTCCTAATCAAGTAGTCACTTAGACGGTTATACCACATCTGTCCGGATTGTTTCAATCCATATAGTGAGCGTCTTAATCTTATTGAAAATGCGCTCCGTGGTTTAGAGCCACTTGATTAGGGTAATTGAAGTCCATCTGGAACCTTCATATATATCTCTGAATCCAGATCCTCATAAAGATATTCTGTAACCACATCCATAAGCTGCATGTCAAGTTTTTCAGAAACTACCAAACTAACAAGGTAGCGGAACGTTATAACATCCATTACGGAAGAATATGACTCCTCATAGTCGATTCCAGGGCATTGTGAGAAACCTTGTGCCACAAGGCAAGCTTTGTATCTAACAACCTCATTTTTCTCATTACGCTTTCTAACAAAGACCTATTATGGCCAACAGGCTTTACATTTGGGGTGTCAGCGTTATAGACCCAAATACCTGTCTTTTTGTTAGTGAATCCAATTCAGTATGGATCGCATCTTTCCATTTAGGCCAATCTTCTCTTCGTTGACATTCTTCAACGGAGCGAGGTTTGATATCATCTTATTCTATAATTCCTTTTGCAATATGATATGCAAATGCATCATCAATAGCCATAGAATTTATATCCATCATCACATGTACATTAGTGTAATTCATGGAGATCTCTCTATTCTCTGAAATTGGTTCTGTCATTGGAGCGTCCCCCAATGATCTCTTGGAAATTACCATAATCCGGAATATTCCCTTGAGATGGATTATTTGTATCGATGGTTAATGGATTATTTTGTACCAAACTCGCTTTCTTTCTTGGGTGAGAATCCATCGAACCTATGGGTCTCCCGCGCTTCCTGGCAGGAGCAGTGGGACTAGCCACTGCGTCACCCATATAGGGGACATCATGTCCTCTAGTTTTAGGGACATCAATCCTTGCAGGCACTTTTGCAGTAGGTATGTGTGATCTCGTTACTTTAGCGATATCAGAAAATGCATCAGGCATCGATTTTGCTACGTTCTGAAGATAGAGAATTCTTCGCACTTCAATTTCGACTGTGCGCTTCAGGGATCAAGAGTGGGGACAAACAATGACAATTCCTATCGTTTATGTTGAACATTAGTGTTCATGTCTCCCCCTAACGACCGAAAGACTGTCTCATAAATTTGACAATCCGCAAATCTAGCGGTAAATAGATCACCTGTCAAGGGTTCTAAGTAGCGGATAATGGTTAGAGAGTCATATCCAATATAAATGCCAAATCGTCTTTGAGGACCCATTCTGGTATGCTGTGGTGGCGCAATTGGCACATAGACTGCACACCCAAATATGCTTAAGTGTGAGACATCAGGCTCATACCCAATCACCATCTGGGACGCAGAAAAAGGTTAGGTGGCAGTGGGCCTCAGACGAACAAGCACAGCTGCGTGCAATACTGCATAGCCCCAAGCAGAAATAGGGAGATTGGTGTGCATAACCAATGCTCTAGCAACCATTTGAAGTCCAAATGGCAGCTTCTGCGAGACCATTTTGGGTGTGTACATGAGGGACAGAGTGTTCAACCTTGATCCCAATAGGCATGCAATAATCATCAAAAGTTTTTGATGTAAACTCTTCAGCATTGTCAAGACAAATTGACTTAATAGAATGATCAGGGTGGTGAGCCCTTAACTTAATGATTTGTGCTAGGAGTTTAGCAAATGCAGCATTTCTTGTGGATAAGAGCATGACATGTGTCCAACATGTCGATGAATCAACTAACACCATAAAATATCTAAATGGTCTGCAAGTTGGGTGGATAGGTCCACAAATATCACCTTGTATTCTTTGCAAGAATGGTATATTTTCTTTAGTGTCCTTTGCATAGGATGGTCTCGATCCTACTTTTGCTAAAGAGCAAGCATTGCAAAACAAATGATAGGCTTTAGAAGTAACTCCTTGGAACAATCTTTAGTTCGTACTTCTTTTAATTTTGAAGAGTGGATGTCTGTGTGAAGTTTTTAATATACGGATCATCATATCACGACTTGGATGTCCCAAACGGTCGTGCCAAAACCTATATGTTTCAGAATCCCATAAATTTTCATTCATGACATGGTTGGACTCAATGACTCTAATAGTGGTTGCATATAATCCACTAGAGCGACACATAAGTTTCTCTAATAATTGTGTATTTCCATAGTTATTAGAGGTAATGCAAAGAAACTCTTGTCCATTCTCACAATGTGTTTCCAAACGAAAACCATTGGCTCTTATATCTTTAAAAGTCAATAGGGTTCTTCCAACCCCCGGAGCATATAGAGCTTCGGTGACATTCACATTTGTGCCATTTGGCAACATAAATTGAGCTGGCTTTTGACCATGAATTAGTTGTGATGGTCCTACCATCGTAGTCACTGAAGATCGATTAGACATCATCCATAAAAATAGTTGCCTATGTCGTAATATAGTATGTATGGTGCCACTATCAAGAAAGCTTTCCAACTCCCCAGGAAACATACTGAAAAATAATAAAGTTCAGATTTTAACACATGTCCATGACATTCAAGAATAATGTGATACTTTATTAACAAGGAAAATAGTCAATGATTACATCAAAGTTACCAGAGTCTATTCCAGAATAAAATCAAACTTAGCCAAATTGTAGTTTACTTAATCCATTTGATAACTCCAATGAAATATGACCAAGAATGTAGAGGGAGATGTTGGTGGAGCGAGGCTCACTTAAATACCACTATCTCAATTACTTTCCTAGACATCATACTTCATTTGATGCGCCACATGAGAAAGAGTTAATACAATTTTTTATTTATTGACTTGGGCACATTTGCTTGGAAAATATAAAGGACTATTCTAATCAAAGTTTGCGGCATCCTCGTGCACTTCATTTCCTGCTTTGAAGTCCTATATGCTGAGATTGACATTTTCACTATCTTCATCTTCGGCAAGGTTGGCATCTTGCTCCAATGCTTCCCTGTACTCCTTGTAGCGTGCAGCTAGTTGACATTTTCACTATCTTCATCTTCGGCAAGGTTGGCATCTTGCTCCAATGCTTCCCTGTACTCCTTGTAGCGTGCAGCTAGTTGAGTACTTGTATGGCATTGCTAAAACCAATGCTCGATTGATCCACATCTATTACACATGTCATTGTGGTTACTTAGCTTCATTTGAGGTGCAGGTGGTGCTGGTTGTGGATATTCCCTAGGAGGGCTGCTGTTATTATCACTGAGCATGGTGCGACCTTCACGGCTCATGGTGCTACCTCCACGGCCCATAGTGCTACTTCCACGCCCAGTGTTGCCATATCCACCTCTCCCATGTGTGTAGTTGCCATCACGTGTGCCCGCTCTAAAGTTGCGGTTTCCTTCTTTATGGGGTGGTTATATGGACCCATTCGTCCTTCATATCCCCTGTTATTAGGGTACCGCTCCTTGCGCCCTCTTTTGAGTGCATTATAATTTACCTCACGAACGCTCTTGGTTCCAATGGGCTTTGAATTATAATTTTTTACGAGGATGTTGTCGTGCTTTTCAGCTACTGACATAACATTAATGAGCTCATTAAACCTCGTAATTCACCCAGCATTGACTTCAGTGCGATATTGCTTTGATAGCAAAAATGCTGCGACGGGGAAGGTGGAGAGAGTCTTATGAATTAGCTCTTCTTCTATGAGAGGTTTTCCACAGAACCTCAACATGGCTTTGAGGCGAAGAGCTTCTGAATTGTATTTAGGAACAGACTTGAAGTCGGAGAAGCGTATATTATTTTATTGAATCTTCAAGTCAGGGAGGAGAGAATTTTGGATATTGTCAAAGCGCTCTTCTAGTGCTCCCCATAGGTCCCTTGCATCTTTGATGTACATATACTCTAATTTGAGTGCTTTATCCATATGGCGTCGCATTAAGATAATTGTTTGTGCATGCTTTGTGAGTGTTCATTGGAACACAAGACCCGCGTTAGGTGCCTGAATTATGGGCAATATCCCTCTTGATGTGAGATGGTTCTCAACGTCGGTTTTCCAGCTATGATAATCCGAGCCTATTGAGTCAAGGATTGGAAAGTCGAGTCTAGGTTCATTCGACATCTTGAAGATAAGAAGAAAAGATATATTAGTTTCGAAGTTAAAACTTCCACGAAAACTAAAATAATCAGATTTCCGAGCTATGCTACTAAGAAATCAATTTCCAAGAATATTTAGATTAGACAGAAACAATGATGTTTAATATGGTCATAAATTGATGCTTGTGGACACTCTTAGTCTGAATATTATGAACACTCTTAGTTCATTTAGCATGAATTCCTATAATTCTGATTTTTTATTGCAAGTCTCCGAAGAGAAGAGAAATAAATAAAAACTCAAAAACGAGAACTTTAATAATTCGGAGCAAATTCTATTTTGAACAGATCACACTTAAAATGGTTTATAGTCACAAAACGGCTCCAACAAGGCTGAAATTTGGAGATCAGATAAAAGAGACAGAGATGAACAACTTTAATGAAGAAAGTATTTTGAGTAGAGGTCCCGAAAAAGACGTTTCTCGGCGTGCAAGCAGGCTGACTTGCACAGAAACGAGTGTGCTGAACAACTCCCACTTCAAATGGTGTACAGGTCTCAAAAAGAGTCCAACATGGCTGAAATTTGGAGGTAAGATAGAACAGACAGAGATTAAGAACTTTGATGAAGAAAGGATTTGGATTAGATATCTCAAACAAGATGCTTCGGGGTGTGAAATCAGGCTGATCCGTACTGGAACGAGCATGCTGAACAGCTTTAAATGATGAACTTCCTCTTCTCTTGTCAATTTGCAATTCGAATCCTAGAGCAATATCATACTAATAACCTGTTTGAGGACAAGCGAAAATTAACTGAGAGAGGGAGAGAGCAACGTGTATTTATTCTTCTCTCAATAGAGGGATTTATATATGAATACAAAGCTAGTGTGAATGCTCTAAGAGAAAACCAATTTGGTAACTATGATCATCATCAAACAACTCTACATTGTTGCTTTAATGATAATATTTGTCATGTTTGTTACCTCTTTACATGCTTTATGTCACACAAGTCTTCATACCTACATTTATATACTCAAGTACCATATCTATACATTCAAGTACCTATTAAATGGTATAGTCATTTATAAAGAGGATCAGGTTTGCAATTTATTAGCAAAGCACCCCTGTTTGTCATGTTTGAATTGTTTGGATTTAGGAATGATCAAATTTGTTCATTTGAAGCCTTTCATTCTGATATAAATCCTTATGCCATTAATAAAATAAGGCTTCACCAAAAGAGAGCTCTAGCTATTTGAAAAAAAATGAACAGAAGGATTTTAAAGTCTGAAATTCAACGGGGTAAAACCCACCAAACAATCTTCCTTTCTTTACTTCTTTTGTCAATATTGATTATTGTTGAAACACCATGCAAAACATGGTTGACCTCACAAGAATCAAATCTTCCTGGACTTCAGTGACACCATTCACTTAGCACTTATTTGAGCTTCAACTCTTTGTACTATTCTATCACAGCTTGCGATAATTTACACTTGTTTGAGGACAAACGTAAAATAATAGAGAGATGGAGAGAGTAATTGTGTGTTTATTCTTGTCACAATGGAGGGTTTATATAGGAATACAAAGCTAGTGTAAATGCTCTAAGAGAAACTTAATTTGATAACCATGATCATCATCAACAACTCCACTTGGTTGTTCTTCAATCATGAAATCTGTCATGCTTGTTGCCTCTTGGTATAAAGCATGTCATACAAGTCTTTATACCTACATTATACACTCAAGCACCTATTACATGATATAGACATTTATACTATAATACATTTATACTACAACACTCTTCCTTGGATATTTCATGTCAATAGTATTGTCTTGGTGATGCGCTTCTAAGTTGCCTCGTTAAAAACCTTGCCAAGTAATAAAACCAAGTGGGAAAAAACAACCTTGGTCGAATGCGAAAAAGAGCACAACGCGCGTTGAGTGTGGAGTATGTTTCTGGATACTCCCCCTGATTTAGATTCTCCTTGAAGATTATGGGAGTTCAGGTATCCTTCTCAATCCGATGCTCTTCACATGTTTCTCAAAAGGGGATTTTGGTAACTACTTAGTAAATAAGTCCGCTACATTATCTTCTGATCGGATTTGATTTACTTCAATGTTCAGAAGTGTTTGTTGTTACTGACTGTAGAAGAATTTCTGCGATATATGCTTGGTATTGTCGCCCTTGGTGAAACCTAATTACATTTGCTCAATACAAGCTGCATTATCTTCATAAATTCATGTAGGTTCATTTGTGGTAAACTTCAAACCACAAGTTCCTTGAAGGTGTCTATCTACAGACCTTAGCCATATGCACTCATGCACAGCTTCATGTAGAGCAATAATCTCTGCATGATTTGAGGAAGTAGCAACAAGGGTCTGTTTTGTAGATCTCCAAGATATCGCGGTGCTTCCCTTGGTAAAGATATAACCTGTTTATGAGCGACCTTTGTGAAGATCAGAGAGATACTCTGCATCAGCAAAGCCCATCAAAACATCATTATCATTTTGATGGAGGGGAGGAGGAGAACGTCGGTCACCATGGATGGTGTTGCCGGTGTCTACATTACGGAAGGTGGCTTTTTGCCTCGTGGGGTCTGATCTCATGCTTCCGTCTTTTTTTTTTTCTCTTTGTAGGAATAAAACAAGCCCATATCAATCGCACCTTTCAGGTATCAAAAGATTGTCTTTATACCAATCCAATGGCTGCAGGTTGGCGCAGAACTATTTCGAGCTAACAAGTTCACTGCGAATGAGATATTCGGTCTTGTGCATTAAGCTAAATACAATAATGCGCCTATGACACTTAGATATCGTATTTCAGCCTCTAATAAATCTTCGTCCTCATCCTTTGGACGAAACGGATCTTTCCTGGGCTCAAGACTATGGCCGATCATGGGAGTACTCACAGGCTTTGCTTTATCTTCATTAATGCGCATTAGTAACTTTTGAGTATACGCTGACTGATGGATCATAATCTCATCACTAAGGTGCTCGAGTTCTATTCCGAGACAAAACCGTGTCTTCCCAAGATCTTTCATCTCAAATTCGGATTTCAAATATTTAGCAGTTTCTAACTCATCTAGAGTTCCAATTAGGTTCATGTCATCCACATAAACTGCTACAATTGTAAATCCGGAACTTGTCCTTTTAATGAACACGCAAGGGCATATTTCATTGTTAACATATCCTTTCCTAATCAAGTAGCCACTTAGACGGTTAGACCACATCCGTCCGGATTGTTTCAATCCATATAGTGAGCGTCTTAATCTTATAAAAAACACACTATGTGGTTTAGAGCCACTTGATTTGGGTAATTGAAGTCCATCTGGGACCTTCATATATATCTCTGAATCTAGATCCCCATAGAGATATGTTGTAACCACATCCATGAGCTGTATGCCAAGTTTTTCGAAAACTACCAAACTGACAAGATAGCGGAATGTTATAAAGTCCATCACGGGAGAAACCTTGCGCCATAGGGCGGGATTTGTATCTAACAACCTCATTTTTCTCATTACACTTTCCAACAAAGACCATTTATGGCCAACAAGTTTTATATTTGGTGGTGTCAGCGTTATAGACCCAAATACCTGTCTCTTTGTTAGTGAATCCAATTCAGTCTGGATCACATCTTTCCATTTGGGCCAATTTGCTCTTCAGTGACATTCTTCAACAGAGCGAGGTTCGATATCATCATATTCTATAATTCCTTTTGCAATATGATATGCAAGTGCATCATCAATAGCCATAGAATTTCTATCCATCATTACATGTATACTAGTGTAATTCATGGAGATCTCTCTATTCTTTGGAATTGGTCCTGCCATTGGAGCGTCCCCCAATGATGTCTCTTGGACATAACCATAATCCGGAATATTCTCATGAGATGGATTATTTGTATCGATGATTAATAGATTCTTTTGTGTCAAACTTGCTTTCTTTCTTGGGCGAGAATCCATCTAACCTATGGGTCTCCCGCGCTTCCTGGCAGGAGCCGTGGGCCTAGCCACTGCGTCACCCTTATAGGGGATGTTGGTGCCATTCTCATTTATTCTTGAGATGGCATCATGTCCTCTAGTTTTAGGGACATCAATCCTTGCATGCACATTTGCAGCAGGTATGTGTGATCTCGTCACTTTAGCGATATCAGAAAACGCATCAGGTATTGATTCTGCTACGTTCTGAAGATCGAGAATTCTCCGCACTTCTATTTCACACTGTGTGATTCGGGGATGAAGATGAGCCAAATTGGGACAAACCACGACAATTCCTATCTTTTCTGTTGAATATTAGTGTTCATGTCTCCTTCTAATGGCGGGAAGACTGTCTCATCAAAGTGACAATTCACAAATTCAACGGTAAATAGATCACCTGTCAATGGTTCTATGTAGCGGATAATGGTTGGAGAGTCATATCCAACATAAAGGCATAAGCGTCTTTGAGGACCCATTTTGGTGTGCTGGCGTAATTGGCACATAGACTGCACACCAAAATATGCGTAAGTGTGAGACATCAGGCTCATACCTAGTCACCATCTGGGACGCAAAAAAGGGTTGGGTAGCAGTAGGCCTCAGACGGATAAGCACAGCTGCGTGCAATATTGCATAGTCCCAAGCAGAAATAGGGAGATTGGTGCGCATAACAAATGCCCTAGCAACAATTTGAAGTCTTTTAATGATAGCTTCTGCGAGACCATTTTAGGTGTGTACATGAGGGACAGGGTGTTCAACCTCAATCCCAATGGACATGCAATAATCATCAAAACTTTTTTATGTAAACTCTCTAGCATTATCAAGACGAATTGACTTAGTAGGATGATCAGGGTGGTGAGCCCTTAACTTAATGATTTGTGCTAGGTGTTTAGCAAATGCAGCATTTCTTCTAGATAAGAATATGACATGTGACCAACGTGTCGATGCATCAACCAACACTATAAAATATCTAAATGGTCCGCAAGTTGGTTGGATAGGTCAACAAATATCACCTTGTATTCTTTGCAAGAATGGTATATTTTCTTTAGTGTCCTTTCCATAGGATGGTCTCGATCCTATCTTTACTAAAGAGCAAGCTTTGCAAAACGAATGATATGCTTTAGAAGTAACTCTTTGGACTAATGTTTGGTTCGTACTTCTTTTCATTTTAAAGAATGGATGTCCGTGTGAAGTTTTTAATATACGGAGCCTCATATCACGACTTGGATGTCCCAAACGGTCGTGCCAAAGCCTGTATGTGTCAGGATCCCATAAATTTTCATTCATGATATGATTGGATTCAATGACTCTAATAGTGGTTGCATACAATCCACTAGAGCGACATATAAGTTTCTCTAATACTTGCTTATTTTCGTAGTTAGAGGTGATGCAAAGGAACTCTTGTCCATTCTCACAATGTGTTTCCACATGAAAATCATTGGCTCTTATGTCTTTAAAGCTTAATAGGGTTCTTCCAGCCCTTGAAGCATATAGAGCTTCGGCGACATTAACATTTGTGCCATTTGGTATCAAAGTTTTCCAAAGTCTATTCCAAAATAAAATCAAATTTAGACAAATTGTAGTTACTCAATCCGTTTGGTAATTCCAATAAAATATGACCTGGAAAGTAGAGAGATGTTGGTGGAGCGAGGCTCACTTAAATACCCCGATCTCAATTACTTTCCAAGACATCATACTTCATTGGGTACGCCACATGAGAAAGAGTTAATACAATTGTTATTTATTGACTAAGGCACATTTGCCGTTCTTGGAAAATAGAAAATGACTATTCTAATCAAAGTCTGCGGCATCCTCGTGCTTTTCATTTTCAACTTTGAAGTCCTCAATGGTGAGATTCACATCTTCACCATCTTCATCTTCAGCAAGGTTGGCTTCTTGCTCCCTTGCTTCCCTGTACTCCTTGTAGCGTGCAACTAGTTGGGTTCTTGCATGGCATTGCTTAAACCAATGCTCGATTGATCCACATCGATGACACATGTCATTGTGGTTACCTCCCTTCATTTGAGGTACAGGTTGTGCATGTTGTGGATATTCCCTAGGAGGATTGCTGCTACTACCACAGCGCATGGTGCGACCTCCATGGGTCATAGTGCTACTTCCACGGCCGATGTTGCCATATCAACATCTCCCACGTGTGGAGTTGCCATCACATGTTGGGGCGGTTATATGAACCCGTTCATCATTCATGTACCCTGTTATTAGGGTACACATGTCCCCTATTATTAGGGTATCGCTCATTGCGCCCTCTGTTGGGTGCATTATAATTTGCCTCACGAACGCTCTTGGTTCCAACAGGTCTTGAATTATAATTCTTTACGAGGATGTTATCGTGCTTTTCAGCTACCGACAAAACATTGATGAGCTTATTGAACCTCGTAAGTAGTCCAGTATTTACTTCACTGCGATATTGCTTTAATAGAAAAATTGCTGCGACGGGGAAGGTGGAGAGAGTCTTCTCAATTAGCTCTTCTTCTGTGAGAGGTTTTTTACAGAGCCTCAACATGGCTTTGAGGCGAAGAGCTTCTGAATTATATTCAGCAACAGACTTGAAGTTGGAGAAGCGTACATCGTTCTACTGAACCTTCAAGTCAAGGAGGAGGGAATCTTGGATATTGTTAAAGCGATCTTCTAGCGCTACCCATAGGTCCCTTCCATCTTTGATGGACATGTACTCTAATTTGAGTGCTTTGTCCATATGGCGTCGCATCAAGGTAATTGCTTGTGCATGCTTTATGAGTGTTCGTTGGAACATAAGGCCCGCATTCGGTGCCTAGATGATTGGCAATATCCCTTTCGATGTTAGATGATTCTCAATATTGGTTTTCCAGCTACGTTAATCCGAACCTGTTGAGTCAAAGATTTGAAAGTCGAGTCTAGGTTCATTCGACATCCTGAAGATAAGAAGAAAATATATATTAAGTTCAGAGTTTAAACTTCCACGAAAACTAAAATAATAAGATTTCCGAGCTATGCTACTAAGAAATCAATTTCCAAGAATATTTAGATTGGACCGAAACAATGATGTTTAATAGGGTCGTAAATTGATGCTTGCAGACGCTCTTAGTCCGAATATTGTGAACACTCTTAGTCGGAAAAAGTTGTCAGAGGTGACAGGAAGGATAGCTGGAAAAAGTCGAGAAAATCGTCCGAAAAATCCCCTGAAAAGTAGCCAGAAAAATGTCAGAAAAGTCGTCGGAAAATTGCCCTGCAGATCTATCCACAGCTGCTCGGCAAGGGATCGGCAGCTTCTGCGCAGCTGCTCGGTAGGTCCTCGGTAGTTCTCGGCAGGTGCTGTCAGCAGGTGCTCGGTAGCTCTCGGTAGATGCTCTCGGCAGATGCTCTTGACAACGGTTTAGCTTCTGGTAGCCAGTTCAAGCGTTTTTCAGCCGGTTCAGGCAGTTCTGAGGCCGGTTTTGGGCTTCTGGGGTCAAGGGCTTTGATATTTGGTAGGGTTTGGAGGTTTTTTGTAGGTTTGGCAAAATGACTATGATTGGATGATGAACTTCTCTTCTCTTGTCAATTTGATTCTAATTCTAGAGCAATATCGTGCTGATATCGTGTTTGAGGAAAAACGTAAAATAACAGAGAGAGGGAGAGAGTAATTATGTGTTTATTCTTCTCACAATAGAGGGTTTATATAGGAATACAAAGCTAGTGTGAATGCTCTAAGAGAAACTCAATTTGATAACCATGATCATCATCAACAACTCCACTTGGTTGTTCTTCAATCATGAAATCTGCCTTGCTTATTGCCTCTTGGAATAAAGCATGTCACACAAGTCTTTATACCTATATTATACACTCAAGTACCTATTACATAATATAGACATTTATACTATAATACATTTATACTACAACAACACTGTCCCCTATTTTAATCTCACTGCGGGGTGTTGAAGATCACAGATATGGGGCTAGTAATAGGATGCTGATCAGAGACCCATCTCAGATATCCCTGAACAAGTAGTGCATCCTTCCCTGCACCTTGTAGAGGGTTAAGCGCCACCTGGTATGTAATCTGCTGTCCAACCTCTATAAATGTAAGCTTTTCAGTATCAATGCCTATTGCGATTTTACTTGGTTCCCCAACCTTTAACCTGTAAGTTGAGTTAGCTCGGCCAACATTAGTCACCGTCCTTGTGTAAGCTTGAGACTTGGTCACGTTCTCAAATAAAATAGAAAATGAAGGATAATTTAGCTGCGCTTCTGGTATGGCTCATACTTGAGAGCATTTCACTGTTTGTTGGGTGATGATATGTACCTGATCGTCACTGTGATTCAAACCGCATAGATAGGGGATGTAATCCGCTGGTTCTACGTTGTAGATTAGCCCAAGTCATCTGCTCTTGAAGGGTTAACAAGGCCTGCACCAGTGGCAAAGATGTTAGCTGGACCAAGTGTTTCATCAACAATGGGCTTCACTCTGAGGTTTAGTACTTGAGCAGTTGTCACAATTGCAGACTTAAATGGCAGCCGGTGTCCAATCAGGGTGTGAGCTCTTGAGCAAAGCTGCAATGCCACTCAAGTGAGGCCAGGACATTGAGGTACCTAAAACCATGTTAAATGTTGCTGTAGATTCTGTGCCATTATCCACCGAAACAGGCCATGCAGCTAAGATGCTAACACGGGGACCAATGATGTCAGGTTTCAAGATTCCTAGGCTCGCCATGCTTGGTCCTCTTGATGAAAGGAAGTGACTACAGGTGCATTTTGATCACCGATGACAGTGCCTTTGAACAAGATTGTGGTTGTAGGTGTTGAGGTGGAGTTTATACTGTTTATGTAGGCTTTGATGCTCACACTTGCAGCATAACTCACATGGGTTGCGGGAAGCATATGAGCTTCAGCTAAGGTGTTATAGCCATTTGTTTCTTCATCCATAAGGATTATGGAAGCACCACATGCTCTTTTGACTTCTTCATCTCTGGCAATTCTTCTAATTTCTCCACCTCTTTCACACAACACCACTTTCCCTTCAACTCCATTAAGGGTTCCTGCATCACACTGAGTTGTTGAATCATTGCTATATGTACCCGCATAATCAAGAGGTAACAAATTTGAACTAAATTTTTTTATTCCCCATCATATTCTTTCCCATTTCCAAGTTTTCCTATTGCTCTTATGCTTTTGTCAATAGTGCTTGCTCCGACGGTTAGAATCCATGGGGCTTCATTGGGCAATGAACCATAAATAGGACCCTCATTTCCTGCTGAGCAGCTGACAAAAAATCCCTTCTGAATTGCTCCAAATGCAGTAATTGCAATTCCATCATAATAGAAAGCAGCTGAGCCACCACCAAGTGAGAGGGAGAGCACATCCACTCCATCAGCAACAGCAGTGTCCATAGCAGCTAAGATGTCACTTTCAGAATAACTGTGATCATAACAAACTTGGTACATTGCCAAATAAGCATAAGGTGCCCCATGCCAGACGCTGTTCCACTTGCCATTCCAAACGCGTTGGCACCTTTCACAAAGTTTCCTCCAGTTGTGCTGGATGTGTGGGTACCATGGTGTCATGGGCAGACTTTATACGCAGCAGAATTTAGCCCGTGCGACGCCAAGGTTCCTCTAAACCGAGGCCAGCCTATCTTTCTTACTTCCTTGATACTCCATTACTCCATTTTTCTTTTCCTTTATATGTGCTTCTCTTGTCAACTTGACCCTTTCGACAACATCCCCTTACATATTGGGGTTTACCAACGAAAGCTACTCACACCTGAGTCTCACCTCTTGCGACTAACCGATCGCTTCCTTGTATCATGGTTGTCTTCCGAGACACTCGCCCAACCGATAGGCTTTCATGTCATCTTGGCTTGAGCCAGCCCATTACTGACTCGCGTGCGTACCGGACGTCGGCAACAAGTAGCATAATAGTGTACCGAGACTAAGTGGGCATTCACGTTTCTTCCTTGAGTCATTTCTTAGCAGCTTGCCCACTTTGTCGCTTCGTGGGCATCTCTTATGCCACCCACTCAGCACCCAGACAACACATGGCTGCATACTCCCCCTCAGGCATCATTTATCTAACCCACTAGGCTTATGGACAACATATGTCCGCATACTTCACTTCGTGGGTATTACTTATCCGACCCACTCGTACTTTAACCTTGGACGCGTCACTTGCGCACCTTACTTGACTCATGGACAGCACGTTCCCGCGTACTTCATCTTGTGGCATCACTTGCACAACCCAATGGGCTTATATGGAACACTTGTTCTTGTTCTACGACTCATGGACACCACTAGTATCACTCGCTCGACTCGCGGGCAACACCTGCCGTCACGTCTCGCCTCGTGAGCATCTCTTTTGCAACTCACTTGGCTCTTGGGCAACACATGCCCTCATACTTCGCCTCATGGGCATCACCTAGATAGCCCATTCGGCTCTTGGGTAACATCTGCCCATCTACTCGTACCTTGAGTACCAACCCGACAGTCACCTAGGCCTTGTGGCCTTTCCTCTCTGACGAGACTATCTTGTTCTCCTTTTGATGACCGACACAGCTCCAAGGCATATTCTAACCCGTAGGCCAATTCTCAAGCGGGCATGCCATCTTGCTTGTTGGCATGCCGTCCAAGTGAGCAACTCATCCTCGATCCCCCTCTTTAAGCTTCCTTCAGTCTAGCACAGAGTCGCCCCTCTCGTGCTTGCTGGCATTATTTGCTTTGGGCAAGGTCGAACCCTAACACATGCCCACGTCGCTTGCTTCATGGCCAATAAGCACCAAGGGGTCCCGACATATTTTCCGTAAACGCACATGTTTGTCTAACGCCGATGGCATAAGGATCGCCCTCATACAAACCTCACCCCCGACGTCGACCCGCAATATTTGCCTTTCGGCCAATACCGTCCACAAGACATCCTGACTCGTGGAAACATATGTCACCCCTTTCTGACGACACATGCCCAGCTCCCAAGGCCCCCAAGGGTGCCCGGGAGAAGCTCACTTAGTGCCCCATGAAGGCCAGCACCGAGGGTGGTGGAGAGCTTGACACCATGTCTCCCCCTATAGAGCATATTTTGCTTACATGCACAAGGTGGGAGGAAACATCAAAATAGCCGAGGAGAATAATTGTCCATAACTAATTCCCAGAAAATCTAAATGACATGCCGTCAAGTGCATTGAACTCTTTTCAAAGTTCTGGACATTTCTCATGTTCAGAGTTTTCCCAAATTCCAAACCGAAGTACCTCGAACCCGAACTTCCACTTAATTATGACAATGCCACTCATCCTCACTTTAGCTTCAAGCTCACCTTTGGGCTTCCAAGGCTCGCCCCTCTTGGCATCTCCCTTACAAAGTGTCATGATAACACAACTCTTAAGTGCAGCTCGTGACACATGGCCATCAACATCAACTGGTGGATCTCCAGTATTTTGCCCACCTTGGAAACTTATGGCACCAATAAGCTTGTTACTGCAGAATGTCCCGTTGAAATCGCACTTACCTTCCATTTAGCCAGAGGAGGTGGTACTCATTCATCGCTGAATGAGGGATGACCTGGTGTTATCCCAGAATCAAAAACTCCAATAATTACACCTTCACCATAATGAGACCCTTTCCAAAGTCCCAATCCTTGGTATAACCCCAAGAAGTTCGGACTATAGGTAGTGTACAAAGGCAGAATCCTATCTAGATGAGCGGACATGAACCCATCTTTTGTCTCCATTTCTTTCACTTCCTCTGCTGTCAGCTTTGCTGCAAAGCCAGTCGCCACATGGTGGTACGCATAAACCATTCGTTGCTTCATCACCCGGTTTGAGGTTGCATAAGATTTGGGCAAAAATGATTGGTACCAATTCTCCAAATTGTTATGAGATTCTGAAAATAGTTTCCTTAGAGGCTTTTTTACCCAAACAATGTAAGTTTGCATGCTACTAGTGTCCTCTTGTGCCTCAACTTCGGCTTTCAGTTGTGGCACTCCCATGCCTTCATCAGTAACTGCTAGTGACAGAAGGATGAAACTTAAGCCAGGACGATATATGATCTGCAGGGCTACAAACTTTTGTTCTCCATCTTTTGGTGATGAAGAATTTCAAAAAGTGAAGGTGGTTTGTTAGTTGACCTTTGAGTATCTGTTTATATTAGATAGCAGGAGATGAAGTTGGAATAATGTGGGGTTTAAAGTATCAATATTAAAGGCCAGCATTTCTTGTACTGCCGA
Source organism: Rosa persica (assembly GCA_025331145.1). Lineage (NCBI taxonomy): Eukaryota > Viridiplantae > Streptophyta > Magnoliopsida > Rosales > Rosaceae > Rosa > Rosa persica. The sequence continues at coordinate 13,723,680 of WFKR01000007.1, read as the reverse complement.
TGATGATTTAAGGTTGTGAAGGTTGCCTTGTTGTGACTTGGACAACAAGGTTCCAAATAGGGTAGGGCATAGGAGTATAATTCAGGAGCAAGTTTTGGAAGTAATACACAGTGACTTCAGCTCGCCAAACCATACAGTTATACCAAAGCAGCTATACACTTTATGTGAGAGTAGTATGGTGTCAACTGATCGATTTTTTGTCCTCATAGAAGAAACCTGAAAGAATCATTCAATAAGGAAAGAAATAACAAATAATGTGTGGGCAATTGCTGAACTTCATATTCTCTTGTGCTTGGCAGTATTTATACTATGCTAGAATAAATTGATAATGTCAAAAAATGTGCTCCACTCTTGTTCTGCTCCGTTGATGTTGAAAATGGGATTGCAGACGTTAAAAACTTTGCATATTAATTTATGGACTTGAACTTTCCATTTCCTCGTTAGCACTAAAATCTTTTTCCCATTCACTTAAATCCCCAGTAAATAACCCTGTTTCCCTAAATATGTGTGTGTGTGTGTGTATTTTTCTTTTTCTTTTTGATGAAAGAAACTACTCCTCCTATATATGTTTGTTTGATGTATACTTGTAAATCCCATGTGAATTCAACAGTATGTGAGCTTCTGAAATATGTTTCAAATTTGCAATATTCTCTGAATGAGCTGGCTTCACAGAACTGATGTTAGTTGATCGGAAGATGCATGATGCTTCTACTTGATATACACATTTGTCTTAAGGGAAGTGTGGCATTTGATGAGTTCAGTGGTTAGCCAAGCGGTAAGTATTATTTCAGCAGCACCGCTGGCACCCACCAGCTGTTCAAGGAAATTGGCCTGGAATTGTGCTCTGCGAAATACCCCTGTAACTTTCAGAAGGTCAATGCCGATGGTGGTCTGAAGATAAGGGAAAGCACTAGAGAATTAATTGGCACAGTAACTGTGAATGGCGACGGCAGACCAAGCTGATGCTGGTGCATGGTAAAGAAGCAGGTTTGTGGTATTGAGTTCACGGCAGCTGCTTGGGCTTTCAACGTATCATTCTTGAGACAGGCCAGTTCGATAATGAATAAGTGAACTGCAGGAATGCTCATTGACGATGGCAATGACTTGAATTTGTTAATATCATTCTGACAAAGATGATCAGGTTTGCACATTTATTAGTAAAACGCTCTTGTGTGTTTGTAGTATAAATGTATTATAGTATAAATATCTATATCATGTAATAGGTACTTGAGTGCATAGATATGGTACTTGAGTATATAAATATAGGTATGAAGACTTGTGTGATATAAAGCATGTAGAAAAGCAACAAGCATGACAAATATTATCATTGAAGCAACCATCTGGAGTTGTTTGATGATGATCATAGTTACCAAATTGGTTTTCTCTTAAAGCATTCACACTAGCTTTGTATCCATATATAAACTCACTATTGAGAGAAAAATAAATACACATTACTGTCTCCCTCTCTCTGTTAATTTTCGCTTGTCCTCAAACACGTCATCAGCACGATATTGCTCTAGGATTCGAATTGCAAATCAACAAGAGAAGAGGAAGTTTATCATTCAAAGTTGTTCAGCACGCTCGTTACTGTGCGGATCAGACTGCTTGCACGCCCCGAAGGGTCTTGTTCGGGATATCTAGTCCAAATTCTTTCTTCATCAAAGTTGTTCATCTCTGTCTCTTCTATCTTACCTCCAAATTTCAGCCATGTTGGAGTCATTTTGAGACATGTACACCATTCGAAGTGGGAGTTGTTCAGCACGCTCGTTCCTGTGCAGATCGGTCTGCTTACACGCTGAGAAACATCTTTTTTGGGGCCTCTAATCAAAATACTTTCTTCATCAAAGTTGTTCATCTCTGTCTCTTCTAACTGATCTCCAGATTTTAGCCTTGTTAGAGCCGTTTTGAGACCTATAAACCATTTTAAATGGGATCTGTTCAAAATAGAATTTGCTCCAAATTTCAACAAGTAAGTTTTAAAGATTAAAGTTCCTGTTTTTTTGTGTTTATTCATTTCTGTTCTTTTTGGGGACTTGCAATCAAAAATTGGAATTATAGGAATTCACGCTAAATGACCTAAGAGTTTTCATAATATTCGGACTAAGAGCGTACGTAAGCATCAATTTATGACCATATTAAACATCATTGTTTCGGTCTAATCTAAATATTCTTGAAAATTGATTTCTTGGTAGCATAGCACGGAAATCTTATTATTTTAGTTTTCGTGGAAGTTTTAACTCCGAAACTAATATATCTTTTCTTCTTATCTTCAGGATGTCGAATGAACCTAGACTCGACTTTCAAATCTTTGACTCAACAGGCTCGGATTACCATAGCTGGAAAACCGACGTTGAGAACCATCTCACATCAAGAGGGATATTACCCATAATTCAGGCACCTAATGCAGGTCTTGTGTTCCAACGAACACTCACAAAGCATGCACAAACAATTATCTTGATGCGACGCCTATGGACAAAGCACTCTGATTAGAGTACATGTCCATCAAAGATGCAAGGGACCTGTGGGGAGCGCTAGAAGAGCGCTTTGACAATATCCAAGATTCCCTCCTCCCTGACTTGAAGATTCAATAAAATAATATATGCTTCTCCGACTTCAAGTCTGTTGCTGAATACAATTCAGAACCTCTTTGCCTCAAAGCCATGTTGAGGTTATGTGAAAAACCTCTCACAGAAGAAGAGCTAATTCATAAGACTCTCTCCACCTTCCCCGTCACAGCATTTTTGCTATCAAAGCAATATCGCATTAAAGTCAATGCTGGATGAATTACGAGGTTTAATGAGCTCATTAATGTTATGTCGGTAGCTGAAAAGCACGACAGCATCCTCGTAAAGAATTATAATTCAAAGCCCATTGGAACCAAGAGCGTTCGTGAGGCAAATTATAATGCACTCAAAAGAGGGCGCAAGGAGCGGTACCCTAATAACAGGGGACATGAAGGACGAATGGGTCCATATAACCACCCCATAAAGAAGGAAACCGCAACTTTAGAGCGGGTACAAGTGATGGCAACTACACACATGGGAGAGGTGGATATGGCAACACCGGCCGTGGAAGTAGCACCATGGGCAGTGGAGGTAGCACCATGAGCCGTGGAGGTCGCACCATGCGCCGTGGTAGTAGCAGCAACCCTCCTAGGGAATATCACAACCTGCACCTCAAATGAAGAGAGGTAACCACAATGACATGTGTCATCGATGTGGATCAATCGAGCATTGGTTTAAGCAATGTCATGCAAGTACCCAACTAGTTGCACACTACAAGGAGTACAGGGAAGCATAGGAGCAAGAAGCCAACCTTGCCGAAGATGAAGATAGTGAAGATGTCAATCTCACCATAGAGGACTTCAAAGCTGGAAATGAAGTGCACGAGGATGCCGCAAACTTTGATTAGAATAGTCCTTTCTATTTTCCAAGAATGGCAAATGTACCTCAGTCAATAAATAACAAATTGTATTAACTCTTTCTCATGTGGCGCATCAAATGAAGTATGATGTCTAGGAAAGTAATTGAGATAGTGATATTTAAACGAGCCTCGCTCCACCAACATCTCCCTCTACTTTCTTGGTCATATTTCATTGGAGTTACCAAACGGATTGAGTAAACTACAATTTGGCTAAGTTTGATTTTATTCTGGAATAGACTCTGGAAACTTTGATGTAATCATTGGCTATTTTCCTTGTTAATAAAGTATCACATTATTATTCAATGTCATGGAAATGTGTTAAAATTTGAACTTTATTACTTTTTAGTATGTTTCCCGGAGAGTTGAAATGCTTTCTTGATAATGGCACCACGCATACTATATTGCGACATAGGCAACTATTTTTATGGATGACGCCTAGTCGATCTTCAGTGACTACGATGGCAGGACCATCACAACTAATTCATGGTCGAGGGCCAGCTTAATTTATATTGCCAAATGGCACAAATGTGAATGTCATCAAAGCACTATATGCTCCAAGGGCTGGAAGAACCCTATTGACTTTTAAAGATATAAGAGCCAATGGTTTTCATTTGGAAACACATTGTGAGAATGGACAAGAGTTTCTTTGCATCACCTCTAATAACTACGTAAATACACAAGTATTAGAAAAACTTATGTGTCGCTCTAGTGGATTATATGCAACCACTATTAGAGTCATTGAATCCAACCATGTCATGAATAACAATTTATGGGATTCTGAAACATATAGGCTTTGGCATGACGTTTGGGACATCCAGGTCGTGATATGATGATCCGTATATTAAAAACTTCACACAGACATCCATTCTTCAAAACAAAAAGAAGTACGAACCAAAGATTGATCCAAGGAGTTACTTCTAAAGCCTATCATTAGTTTTGCAAAGCTTGCTCTTTAGCAAAAGTAGGATCGAGACCATCCTATGCAAAAGACATTAAAGAAAATATACCATTCTTACAAAGAATACAATGTGATATTTGTGGACCTATCCACCCAACTTACGGACCATTTAGATATTTTATGGTGTTAGTTTATTCATCGACACGTTGGTCACATGTCATGCTCTTATCCACAAGAAATGTTGCATTTGCTAAACTCGTAGCACAAATCATTAAGTTAAGGGCTCACCACCCTGATCATCCTATTAAGTCAATTCATCTTGACAATGCTGGAGAGTTTACATCAAAAACTTTTGATGATTATTGCATGTTCATTGGGATCGAGGTTGAACACCTTGTCCCTCATGTACACACCCAAAATGGTCTCGCAGAAGCTGCCATTAAAAGACTTCAAATGGTTGCTAGAGCATTGGTTATGCGCATCAATCTCTCTATTTCTGCTTGGGCCTGTGTAATATTGCACACAGCTGTGCTTATTCGTTTGAGGCCCACTGCCACCTAACCCTTTTCTGCGTCCCAGATGGTGATTGGGTATGAGCCTGATGTCTCACCCTTACGCATATTTGGGTGTGCAGTCTATGTGCCAGTTGCGCCGCCACAGCACACCAAAATGGGTCCTCGAAGACGATTAGGCATTTATATTGGATATGACTCTCCAACCATTATCCGCTACTTAGAACCCTTGACAGGTAATCTATTTACCGCTAAATTTGCTGATTGTCACTTTGATGAGACAGTCTTCCGGTCGTTAGGGGGAGACATGAACACAAATGTTCAATAAAAATGACAAGAATTGTCGTGGTTTATCCCCACTTTGTCTTTTCTTGATCCCCGAACCGCACAGTCCGAAATTGAAGTGCGGAGAATTCTCAATCTTCAGAACGTAGCATAATCGATGCCTGATGCGTTTTCTGATATCGCTAAAGTAACGAGATCACACATACCTGCTGCAAACGTGCCTGCAAGGATTAATGTCCCTAAAACTAGAGGACATGACGTCCCCTATATGGGTGACGTAGTGGCTAGGCCCACAGCTCCTATGGCACAAGGTTGTTAGATACAAAGCTCGTCTTGTGGCACAAGGTTGTTAGATACAAAGCTCGTCTTGTGGCACAAGGTTTCTCATAACGCCCTGGAATCGACTACGAGGAGACATATTCTCCCATAATAGACGTTATAACGTTCCGCTACCTTGTCAGTTTGGTAGTTTCCAAAAAACTTGACATGTAGCTTATGGATGTGGTTACAGCTCTCTATGAGGATCTGGATTCAGAGATATATATATGAAGGTTCCAGATGGACTTCAATTACCCAAATCAAGTGGTTCTAAACCACGGAGCGCGTTTTCAATAAGATTAAGACGTTCACTATATGGATTGAAACAATCCGAACGGATGTAGTATAACCGTCTAAGTGACTACTTGATTGGGAAGGGATATGTTAACAATAAAATATGCCCATGCATGTTTATTAAAAGGACAAGTTCCGGATTTACAATTATAGCAGTTTATGTCGATGACATGAACCTAATTGGAACTCTAGATGAGTTAAAGGAAACTGCTAAATACTTGAAATCCGAATTTGAGATGAAAGATCTTAGGAAGACACGGTTTTGTCTCGAAATAGAACTCGAGCACCGTAGTGATGGGATCTTGATCCATCAGTCAGCATATACTCAAAAATTACTAAGGCGCTTTAATGAAGATAAAGCAAAGCCTGTAAGTACTCCCATGATCGGCCGTAGTCTTGAGCCCGGAAAAGATCCGTTTCGTCCAAATGATGAGGACGAAGATCTATTAGAGGCTAACATGCCCTATCTAAGTGCAATAGGAGCATTATTATACTTAGCTCAATGCACAAGACCAGATATCTCATTTGCAGTAAACATGTTAGCTCGACATAGTTCAGCACCAACACGCCGCCATTGAGTTGGTATAAAGACAATCTTTTGATACTTGAAAGGTACGATTGATATGTGATTGTTTTATCCTTACAGAGAGAAAAGAAAAGACGGAAGTATGGGATCGGACCCCACAAGGCAAAACGCCACCTTCCGTAATATAGACGCTGGCACCACTATCCATGGTGGCCGACGTTATCCCCCTCCCCTCCATCAAAATGATAGTGATGTTTTGATGGGTTTTGCTAATGCAGGGTATCTCTCTGACCCTCACAAAGGTCGCTCCCAAACAGGTTATGTATTTACCATGGAAAGCACCGTGATATCTTGGAGATCTACAAAACAGACCCTTGTTGCTACTTCCTCAAATCATGCAGAGATTATTGCTCTACATGAAGCTGTGCATGAATGCATATGGCTGAGGTCTGTAAATGGACACATTCAAGGAACTTATGGTATGAAGTCTACCACAAATGAACCTACATGCATTTACGAAGATAATGCAGATTGTATTGAACAAATGAAATTAGGTTTCATCAAGGGCAACAATACCAAGCATATATCGCCGAAATTCTTCTACAGTCAGCAACAACAAACACTTCTGAATATTGAAGTAAATCAAATCCAATCAGAGGATAACATAGCGGACTTATTTACTAAGTCGTTACCAAAATTTCCCTTCGAGAAACATGTGAAGAGCATTGGATTGAGAAAGTTATCCGAACTCCCATGATCTTCAAGGGGAGTCTAAATCAGGAGGAGTATCCAAAAACATACTCCACACTCAAGGCGCGTTGTGCTCTTTTTCTCCTTCGACCAAGGTTGTTTTTTCCCACAGGGTTTTATTACTTGTCAAGGTTTTTAACGAGGCAGCTTAGAAGCGCACCGCCTAGACAATACTATTGACATGAAATATCCAAAGGGGAGTGTTGTAGTATAAATGTATTATAGTATAAATGTCTATATCATGTAATAGGTACTTGAGTGTATAGATATGGTACTTGAGTGTATAAATGTAGGTATGAAAACTTGTGTGACATAAAACATGTAGAGAGGCAACAAGCATGATAAATATCATCATTGAAGCAACCATGTGGAGTTGTTTGATGATGATCATAGTTACCAAACTGGTTTTCTCTTAGAGCATTCACATTAGCTTTGTATTCCTATATAACCCTCCATTGAGAGAAGAATAAATACACATTACTCTCTCCCTCTCTCTGTTAATTTTTGCTTGTCTTGAAACACTGTTTTCTATTGTACTGAGGAATGACCAAATTGGTTCAGTTAAAGCGTTTCAGTCTGATATAAACCCTTTCCCTAACAAATAAAATTTGTAGGTTGAAAGATGTCCTTAACAGGAGATCATGCACGAAGCATTCACATATTAGATACGCAAATACAGATCATATAAAAAGAAGCTTCATTTTGTTTTTTTTTTTTTTTCCTTTCAAAACAGATAAATCATACCTTTCCTTACCCTACTTTAATGACATGAATTTATTTGAATTACTATTAGGACCCTACTTTAATGACATGAATTTATTTGAATTACTATTAGGTGACCGGTGAACCACATTCTTCTACAATTGAAGCACCTATCAATGATGAAGTATTGGAGTATATGCGCTTTCGATCTGCTTTGGCCTACGCCTCAGTGAGTTTCTCTTCAATAACTTAATTACTATAGGTACATTTTCTTTGTTACATTGGAAATATCTGACACTTTGACTTATCCAAATCCCCAACTCATTTTCCCTAACAATAGGTACATTTGAAGCCGTTCAAAGAGGAGTATTCATTAGTTGTTCTGCCGGGAATTGGGATCCGGCCACTAGCACAATAGCAAATGGCTTCCCACTGTTGGAGCAAGCACCGGTGACAGAAGCATCAGAGCAACAACAGTGTCGGGAAACAGGGAACTTGACGGTAAAGGACTTTCCCACTCCAGTGACTTCAGTAATTCTACACTGCTACCACTCATTTATGCTGGCGTGAACTGAACTATGTACCTGAGGAACACTGAACAACCTGGTTGTGAAAGGAAAGATAGTCTTGTGTCTAAAGTTTATTTCGAATGTAGGGATTAGGGAAGATGATATACCAAAGGGGAACAAGTGAAAAAGAACGGGTCAAACCTACGTCTCGAGTAAAAAAGAAAATACGTATTTACACGTATCCCACACGTGAAAGTTATTTACTCCATTAAGGTTGCAATTTCAAATCTACGTCTCGAGTCAAAACCGAAACAAAAAATTATCAGAAGTTCGTCAATCAGTCATTTTGGTGTCCCTGAAAGACATTTATAGCAAAACCTTTACACAGAAGAGACTAGGCATATAATGCCCAGCCCTACAGTAACGTGTGTGTTCAGTTCAACATTAGGTTAACCCTGATGCAGAGTAGTGTATACATACAACAGATGAGAGAAGCGAAACCAGTACGTCGTCAAGAATCGCCTTTTCTAATGGCTTAGATTATTGCTACTTGCTAGTTTGTGCCACAAAGAACCAAACAGAAAAGGACATTAAAATCTGAACAGAATAAAAATTACACAAATGGCTCACTTGAGTGACACCCATTTATCAATAATGCAGGACTAGATGCTTTCTTATAGGTTCCTTCCAAAAGAAAACCTTACAGATATGCTAAGACCTTCCCAGTGCACAACAAAAAATAGTGGACGAATCCTTGAAGGGGTCAGACATGAAGTACTGGTGTATAACTAAACAAGCTCACATGTCGAACTGATATTAAAGCCAAAATATATTTACAAAAACCAACCTGCACTGTATCCTTGCCGCTCTAAGGATAAGTAGAATCACTAAATAATATTCTTCTTCAAGGGTCAAGCCATATTCAAGCTACAACAGCATAAAAATTCTCAGTAAGGCTCACCATAAAGCTCCAACAGATAGCTTGCTACACTCAAATGAAAATGCCGGCCTATTCTCCGCTTCTTCCCCTATATATGATGCTTTCCCAACAGAAACATAGGCATCACAGCTTGTATCCACTTATACTTCATTCCAAGTGGTTTTGTTCATCATGGCTGTGATTCCATTTCTTTTTCTTGTTTTCATGCTTAGCTTCTCTCACGGGATCACTCAGGAAACCGAGCTCTCTCCTGTCCCTACGAAAACAAGCAATTTACAGACATACATTGTCCATGTAATGCAACCAGAGGGTAAAGTTTTTGCCCAAACAGAAGACCTGGAGAGCTGGCACAAATCTTTTCTGCCATCTATGACAGCAAGCTCTGATAAGCAAACACGCTTGCTTTACTCCTACAAAACTGTGATCAGTGGTTTTTCAGCAAGGCTAACTCAAGAGGAAGTGAAAGCAATGGAACAGATGGATGGTTTTGTGGCGGCACATCCTGAACGAGTGTTTCATCGGAAAACCACACACACTCCCAACTTCTTGGGGCTGAACCAACAAGCGGGAATTTGGAAAGACTCAAACTTTGGGAAGGGAGTGATCATTGGAGTACTGGATGGTGGAGTATTCCCCAGCCACCCTTCATTCAGTGGTGCAGGAATTCCACCTCCACCTGCTAAATGGAAAGGGAGGTGTGACTTCAATGTGTCAGAATGCAACAATAAATTAATTGGAGCACAGTCGTTCAATCTTGCAGCCATGGCATTGAAGGGAGCTAAAGCTGAACCGCCAACTGATGAAGACGGACATGGAACACACACAGCAAGCACAGCTGGTGGAGCGTTTGTGCATAACGCTGATGCGCTAGGAAATGCCAAAGGCACAGCAGTTGGGATGGCACCTTATGCTCACCTGGCAATATACAAAGTCTGTTTTGGAGAACCCTGTCCAGAAAGTGATATCCTAGCTGCCCTTGAAGCTGCTGTTCACGATGGTGTTGATGTGATCTCAATCTCCCTTGGAGAAGATCCAGTTCCATTTTTCCAGGACAGTACTGCAATTGGTTCATTTGCAGCAATGCAAAAGGGAATATTTGTGAGTTGTTCAGCTGGAAATTCTGGTCCATTTAACGGCACATTATCTAATGAAGCCCCTTGGATTCTCACAGTTGGAGCAAGCACCCTCGATAGACGCATTGTAGCCTCAGCCAAGCTTGGGAATGGATTAGTATTTGATGGTGAATCTCTCTTTCAACCGAAAGATTTCCCTTCAACATTATTGCCTCTTGTTTATGCTGGAGTAAATGGCAAAGCAGAGTCTGCATTTTGCGCTGAAGGATCCTTAAAAAACATCAGTGTGAAAGGTAAGGTGGTTGTGTGTGAGAGAGGTGGGGGAAGAGGAAGAATTGACAAGGGAGTGGAAGTGAAAAATGCAGGGGGTGCAGCCATGATTCTACTGAATGCGGAAACTGATGGATTCAGTACCTCCGCTGATGCTCATGTTCTTCCTGCAGCACATGTGACCCATGCAGCTGGACTGAAGATCAAAGCATACATAAATTCGACAGCAACACCAACAGCGACAATCTTATTCAAAGGAACTGTCATCGGAGACTCAACATCTCCAGCTGTTGCTTCCTTCTCTTCAAGAGGCCCCAGCCAGGCAAGTCCAGGAATTCTGAAACCAGACATAATTGGACCAGGTGTAAACATTCTTGCTGCATGGCCATTCCCTCTTGACAACAACACAAAATCAACATCCACTTTTAATATAATTTCCGGAACATCAATGTCATGTCCGCATCTCAGTGGAATTGCAGCTTTGCTCAAGAGCTCTCACCCATACTGGTCACCAGCTGCCATTAAATCTGCTATAATGACTTCTGCTGATCTTCTAAACTTGCAAGGCAAACGGATTTTTGATGAAACACTTCAGACTGCAGATATCTTAGCCACCGGTGCGGGCCATGTCAATCCATCAAAGGCAACCGACCCAGGACTGATATATGATATTCAACCTGAAGATTATATTCCATATCTTTGTGGCTTGGGTTACAACGATACTGGAGTTAGTATCCTCGCGCACAGGCCAATAAAGTGCTCAAAGGTATCAAGCATCCCTGAAGGAGAGCTGAACTACCCTTCATTTTCTGTCAAGCTGGGACCATCTCAGACATTCACAAGAACTGTGACAAATGTTGGTGCCCCATATTCCACTTATTCGGTCAAGGTATTTGCACCACTAGGAACCTATGTGACTATCAAACCCAGCACACTTTACTTTACAGAGGTGAACCAGAAGGCATCATATTCAGTGACATTCAGTCGTACTTCAGGAGGTAAAGCTGGTGCATTCACACAGGGATTTATAACATGGGCTTCTACTAAACATGTTGTCCGGAGTCCAGTTTCTGTTTTATTTCAGTGAGATGCATGTCGTATATTGGGCTTGCAGTGATTTGCAGTGTCATCAGACTTCATGGTGCTATGTGTGATTACTTATGTATACCTACTCATTTCTTTACGTTTTCTATAATATATGGTTAATTTCTTAATGGAGACAACTCAGACTGTATGCAAAGAATATTGACCAAGAAACTGAAAAAAAGGTACCAGAGAGATGAAGGGTAACTAAAAGAGATAAAAAAAAATTAAAAAACAAAGATGAATATGAATATGAAATACGATAAAAACAGGTTCCAGTCAGAAGAGATATAACACATATATCTCCCAAGACTAAAAGGCAAAGAGTAATTCAATAACCCAACCCACTTTCTCACGTCTAACTTAAACTTTATGTCTAAACTTTTCAGTAACAAATATTACTGATAGAAATCTAATCACTTAAACTTATCCCTTCCCCTTTTTTGCACACTGTTAGTAAATAATAAAGAATCGTGAGAAATTAATCCTTATGTGACAATGACAAATGTTGTAAATGTTGTCAAGCTCCTTTGTTAATGTTGGCATGCCTACATCAAGTTTTAGGGTTGCTTTACCATTTTTAACACCACAGCATACACAGATCCAGATGCCCTCATGACACAAATTATCAGTATTATTGATCATCTCAATCAGTATAAAAGGTAATTGGAAAGAAATTTTTCCATTGCAAGAAATCAACATAAGCTTCATCAGTTGCCATATAAGCATCTTTAATTGCATTGTACCTGAAATTTGATAGCTGCATAGTAACACCGACAAACTGAACTGCATGACAACGGCATTAACCAAAACCAGGAGGCACATCAGGGTCCTCATCACTACCATCACATTCCTGCTTGCGCTCCGCGTCTGTAGAAACGCCAGGAGCCACTACGCGATCAACACCCTCGGTATCCATCTTATCCTGTAACATTTCCCGGTGCTCTGTCATAGCTCCTTTTTCACGAGGCGGAAGTTGTAGCTCATGGTTATTGTCATCCTGATGATTGTGGGATACAGAAGACCCGGAGGGTTGCACATTGTCAGCCACACCATGAACAGTTCCACTGGCAGCACCAACGACTAATCCAGTATCATTAGACTCGACTCGAACTTGAACAACATGAGTAGAGGACTGACCCTCTGCTGCATTGTCTTCTGGGTTAGCCAATTTCTTGTAAACAGAATGAACAGTTTCGCTTATTTCACTTTGCATGTCATCACTTGATCTGATTATCCCCCACAACCCATCCGATATCTGGCTCATCACTTTGCCCCTGGCAATTCGAAACACGAAAACAAAATCGGCATAACTAGATGTCACAACATTGCTCCTAGACTAATTCTGAGTTCAAAATTCATAAATAAAGTCATCAGTAAATAATTACACGATTGAGAATGAGATAATTTAAGGACTTACCCAACCTCCTGATAAATGTCATCAGAGAGTTGCCTGGGTTTCATGTTCTCAGCACCTGGGCGATTAAGCGCTTGTGATTGCTTCACAATTGAAATAATATTTTCGCGTAATTCCTCCTGCAAATTAAATAGTCTTTTTGTTCAGAGACACTAAATTATAACTGCGGGGGAGAATTGGCGGACGAGCCAGTTTGATCTACAGCGATGCAATACTAAATTCCAAAACTTTTAGGCACTGCTTGGTTCGCGATTCGGAAAGAAATAGGAAAAAGCAAAACAGAGAGAGAGAGAGAGAGAGAGAGAGAGAGAGAGAGAGGTTACTGACGTTGTTTTTGAGCTTTTGAATGATCTTGCGGCGGAGTCTGTCGAAGTCGCCATCGTCCTTTAGCTTCGCTATCACCTCTTCTTTGCTTACCTTGAGATTCTGGGAGCACTCCATCGGATTTTCGCTTTTGCTTTTGCAACTCAAACGACTTCTCGTTTTTGGGTTCAATGGGATGGCCAAAACAACGTAGGTATTTATTTATTTTTAAAGAGATATGTTCATTTAAGAAAGTTATTACCTAAATAAATTCACTTTTTTAAGTAATTAAGCTCGGTGAGAGAAGCCCCCGATGGTATGATGAAAATATACAATCTCGTTCTTTCTTGTGTTGAATCGCACTCAACTACGCGCTGTTGGGTTTAAAATCAATAGTGAAAATTAAATTTAACGATTAAAAATAATAAAGTAGTTGAAATATTAAAATACTCATTGTTTTTTATCACTGTATTTAGATCTAACAACATTTGAATACAATTAGAGTACAGAAACACTCTTGGAAATATATCAAAAAGAAGACGGATTTGCCATGTCTACCACAACTTAACAAAAAATGCCGAAAACCTCTCATCATCATGATACAATAACCAAGTAGAAATTAAAAATAATAGACTCAGCCCAATAACTAAAGCAGTAAAGCCCAAGCCTTGCACCACTGGCAAGTCTGTAGACCGACCGACCACCACCACCAGGCAGTTGGATCGGAAAGTGTCCCGGCTCTAGAAAATAGAAATGGCTCTCTACATTGATTGTCAATAGACTCAAAACCGTCCAAGGTGATGAAGAGGACATGAAAAACATAATTCTACTAGTTCATCAAAAAACAATGATAGAGATCGAGTGCAGTGATTATGCATCAAATACGTGCTGTACTCAATTGCATGAAGGAGAATCATTCTATTTTAAAGATATTGCTCACTACCTTGAAAAGGTGGTTCATGCTCTAGTTGGAGCTTTCTTTGCAATTTTGGTCAACATCAAGTTGCTAGTATTTTCAGTCGCACTAAATACAAAGTACGAAATGAATATTCAGGGTAAAGTAGTTTACTGTTGTGTTTTGAAGTATAGTGGTAAGTGCTAAAATCATGGCTAAGATAAAGATAAAGACAAAGAGAGGTTACAAAGAAAATATATCACTCTGATTTTTACTATTACTCGTATTGCCGGCCGCTAACAAACTTTGCAAGATGGAGAAATTTCTATTTTATACTAATAGGGAAGGCCTAACTAATTGACCGGCACGTAGGCCTCATCAAAAAGCCCGCGGATCAAGTGGGCCGATGGAGACCCGCCGGCCCGGAGGGCCAAAAGCCCGATCCGGCCGGTCAAAAAGCCCGAAAAGCCCGCCTCGGTGGGCCGATGGAGGCCCGCTAAAAAGCCCGGAAAAACCCGGCCCGTCAAAAGTCCGCTAGACCCGGCCCATATAGATATGTGTGTGCACTGTGTGTGTTTATATATATATAGAGATACAGATGTGTGTATGTGTGTGTTTATATTTATATATATATATATATATATATATATGTGTGTGTGTGTGTGTGTGTGTGGAAATTCTCATATTTTTATAGTAAATATGTGCATATATATTCTAAAAAACAAGTGACAACGGTTGATCAATTAGATCGGATTTGAAAATATGATGAAATTAGCTAATTTTTTTACCACACTCATAATTTGTTGTAATAATCACATCCAACGGTCGGTTTTTTCATTTTATTTGAATTTATAGAGGTTGCTCTTTGGAGTGTATGATATATAAATATAGGTTTATAATAGTAACTAAGTTTGACCTAGTTGATCGAATTCGAAACGAGAACTAAATTGGCTGGATTTTTTACAGTCACTATAAAACATTACAATCTCTCCATCGAACGGTTGGTTTCTCCAAATTCATCTTCCACTTCATGGTTGCTTTAGAATGGACATCAATAGTTTTAAATGCAATGTACAAGTCATATAACTTTAGGTGACAAATTGATATAGGGCAACGTCTTTGTAATAAAATTAAAATTTTTATCTTATGTACACGTACATCTATCGATAGGATATTTACAGATATGATGTGAAAAAATAAGCATGTTTTGCGGTTATCAAGCCATCGGTCAACAAGAAAACATACAAGCGACTACGGTTGACCAATCCGATCGGGTTTGAAACTATGGTGAAATTGACTAAATTTTTAACCACACTCATAATTTATTATAATAATCACATCCAACGGTCGGTTTTCCCATTTTCTTTGAATTGATAGAGGTTACTCTTTAGAGTGTGTGATATATAAATATAGGTTTATAAGAGTAACTAGGTTTGACCTAGTTGATCGAATTCGAAACGAGAACCAAATTGGCTTTATTTTTTACAACCACCATAAAATATTACAATCTCTCTATCAAACGGTTGGTTTTTCCAAATTCATTTTCCACTTCATGGTTGTTTTAGAATGAACCTCAACAATTTAAATGTAATGTATAAGGCATACAACTTTAAGAGGCAAGTTGGTATAGGTCAATGTATTTGTAATTAAAATTGAAATTTTTATCTTATATCCATGCACATCTATCAATGAAATATTTACAAACGTGATGTAAAAAAATAAGCAAGTTTTGCGGTCATCACGCCACCGGTCAATCAAGAAAGCATACAAGCGACTACGGTTGACCAATCCGATCGGGTTTGAAACTATGGTGAAATTGACTAAATTTTTAACCACACTCGTAATTTATTGTAATAATCAAATCCAACGGTCGGTTTTCCCATTTTCTTTGAATTGATAGAGGTTGCTCTTTGGAGTGTGTGATATATAAATATAGGTTTATAAGAGTAACTAGGTTTGACCTAGTTGATCGAATTCGAAACGAAAACCAAATTGGCTGGATTTTTTACAGTCACCATAAAATATTACAGTCTCTCCATCGAACGGTTGGTTTATCCAAATTCATCTTCCACTTCATGGTTGCTTTAGAATGGACATCAATAATTTTAAATGCAATGTACAAGTCATATAACTTTAGGTGACAAATTGATATAGGGCAACGTCTTTGTAATAAAATTGAAATTTTTATCTTATGTACACGTACATCCATCGATAGGATATTTACAGATATGATGTGAAAAAATAAGCATGTTTTGCGGTTATCACGCCATCGGTCAATCAAGAAAGCATACAAGCGACTACGGTTGACCAATCCGATCGGGTTTGAAACTATGGTGAAATTGACTAAATTTTTAACCACACTCATAATTTATTGTAATAATCACATCCAACGGTCGGTTTTCCCATTTTCTTTGAATTGATAGAGGTTGCTCTTTGGAGTGTGTGATAATAAATATAGGTTTATAATAGTAACTAAGTTTGACCTAGTTGATCGAATTCGAAACGAAAACCAAATTGGCTGGATTTTTTACAACCACCATAAAATATTACAGTCTCTCCATCGAACGGTTGGTTTTTTCAAATTCATTTTCCACTGCATGTTTGCTTTAGAATGAACCTCAACAATTTAAATGCAATGGACAAGTTATACAACTTTAAGAGGCAAATTGGTATTGGTCAATGTATTTGTAATTAAAATTGAAATTTTTATCTTATGTCCACTCACATCCATCGATGAAATATTTACAAACGTGATGTAAAAAAATAAGCAATTTTTGCGGTTATCACGCCATCAGTCAACCAAGAAAACATGCAAGTGACTACGGTTGACTAATCCGATTGAGTTCGAAACTACGGTGAAATTGACTAAATTTTTAACCACACGTATAATTTATTGTAATAATCACATCCAACGGTTGGTTTTCTTATTTTCTTTGAATTGCTATATGTTGCTCTTTGGAGTTTATGATATATCAATATAAATTTATAAAAAATTAGTGTCTTTAAAAATTTAATTATCAATAAATTAGTATCTATATATAAATATAGATTTTTTTTTGGTACAATATAGATCTATTATCTTTGGTTGTATTTGATCATTATCCAATGAATTTCCAAAGCTTGATTAAAAAAAAAAATATTTGTGTCTTTAAATATTTATTTATAAATAAAGCCCGCAAGGCCCGGCTCGAAAAAGCCCGCAAGGCCAAGCCCGGCCCGGCCTGAAAAAGCTCGCAAGGCCCGCTTTATATGGACGGGCTTGGATCATTCGATTTTTAATAAAGCCCGGCCTGGGCCGGCCCTCCATTATTAAAAAATTTAGCAAGGCCGGGCCCAAGCCCGCAATGAATGGGCCGGGCCGAGCCCGACCCGGCCCGTTGACGACCCCTACCGGCACGTGTCCCTGCTCAAGATGAAGTCCTAAATATAACATCAACCCTAACGGTAAATGGTGTTGTAATGAATCACAGAGATCCTTCCTAATATATAAGGTGCTAAACCTAAAAAGGAACGGTTACTCGTGTTAACATTTTTAAGGAATAAGACCGTTAATTCTGCAGGATAAGAAGAAAGGAAGACACAGTATGAACGGGTACGGTATTGGGTTGATTAGCTAGCTAGTTGGTTTGATTAGCTAGGGTTAATTGTCAGGATAAGAAAGAAAAGGCCAAGTCAAACTGTGACGATGTCATCCAGAATAGTCTAGCACGCCCATTCAGAGTACTGGTCATTCCCGCCAGAGGGAGATCCCGGGACCCCGCGGGATAGAGACCAGTAGCGTATTGGTTCTATGGCATCTGAATATGTTTAGCCCACAAATAGTAATTAAAAACTGAGGAACCTTAATTAAGGTTTATGAATCATATCAAAATGATAATGTCGATCGTATCCCAAGCTCAGTCAACAAAAAATTATTAATAGTGCCAATTCCCCTCCTATAAGAAACTATCACCAAACCCCTAGCTAGCCTTTTTCTTTGTTTGGGATCAATCTGCATATACCCTCAATTTTCAACCCTAATATTCCTGTTTTTGCTTGCTAATTCAGTGCATATATATCCTCTATCATTTTCTTAAGTGCATATACCCTTAAGAAGCTTCTTGCACAACTTCAAAACTTCAGTGCCATGCCTATAAAAGTTAACTAAAAGTTCAATAATTGATAATTTTAATTGATTCCATGTGTGTTGCTTCTTGTTCTCTTTTCTTCTTTCTTTTTCCGGAAAAAGAACCCCAAACCCTAAAACTTATGCCCCTATATAAACTCCCAATTTCTTTGCTACTTTCTCTATAATTACGTTTGAAGTTTAGCGTTTTAGGGTTTAGAGTTAGGTGGTTAGGGGTTAGGGTTAAAGGATTAGAGTTAGGGTTTTAGGTTTTGTATTATGTCAGTTTTTTTGTTTTTTTACATGTTAATTCAGGATTTTTCAACAACAAAAAAATTACATTTTATTGATTTTGGCTGGATATGGTATAGTAAGTTGGATACTAATTCTAATCTATCTAGAGTAATTAGATGAATCGAAGCGTTGAGAGTGCAGTAGACTTCACATCACAGCCATATTTTAGTAATGAAGGAAAATAACCAACACCGACTCGTGTGTCCATCAGAATCTCATTATGTGGTCATTGTTTCTCAATTCCGTAGCTTTCAAAAGAGAGAAAGCAACATTTCCTACGGCTCTTACAGAGACCCAAAACACCTACTCCACAACGGAATGTCTCCGGCGAACAACTCACGCCACAGGTCCATCACCGCCACTCGAAACTCACATCCCACTCCACTAAAGACCAAACCTTTCACAGAGGAAATCAATAAAGACAAATACAAACATAAAATATACTGAAAAGAAGTATTCTTATCAGAAAATGAAAGAGATCTTCTAAGAAATGAATCAGAAAATGAAAGAGAACTTCTAAGAAATGAAAGGAGAGAGATGCTACAAGACGAGTCAAAAGGGGAGGGTGACACAATGCCTGCCCTCGACTCCATCACAGTCGAAAAACCCATTCCCCTCGACTCAATCACAGTTGGAAAGGCCCATTTCGCACAATAACAACTTCACTGTACGTCACAGATATAGAGACTTCGAAATCCGGCGACTCCATCGGTGCGTTCCCAAACCAAAGGCAGTGTTTCACCGAGATCGACCACCTTCAAAAGTCAAAACCCTGTTCACACGGCCAAAGGTGGCGGACCCACTGTGTTACGTTGGGGGCCATTATAGATTATAGAAATATTAACACTGTTCAAAATGGAGATCTGTACGGTGTTGATTCGTCCTAGTTTTATTTCGTGGCTCACTTGAAAAGTGAAAACCCACTTGCCGCCGTGCATATATACTCCTGCGTCCCCAAAAGACACCAACTTTGAGTCCAAAACGGGTCGACGCCAACACAACCCACCGGACTGTCTTCATCAATGACTGACCCGGCGCTCTCCGAGGTCAGTTCCGGAGCCCCGTTTCTCAACACGAACCCCGGGGTGCAACCCACCGAATCGTCAGTAGTGGCGGACACAGCGTTTTCTAAGCTACCTTTCGGCGCAGTCTTTTTCGCCATGAACGCCAGCGAACAACCCATCCTATCTTCGATAGCAGTGGCGAACCCGGCACAATCTGAGTCCGAGGTGCTCTTCATCGCCGCGTGTTCCAACTCGATCCCCGGCGAACGACTATGGGGTCTCCCAGTGGCCGACTCGGTTTCGGCCTCCTTGACACTTCCTCAGGTATTTTTCATTTTCATTTTTCTTTTATCTTTTATTTCAGCTCCTTTCTTTGACTACTTGTGTAAGAAGGCACAAAGATGATGGATACGGATAGCCGATACATAAATATTAAATTACTGCTAAAAAATGCATCATCTGTCCTTTTGTTTCTTTTATACGAAAATTGTAGAAGTTATTTATGCCTTTTATTACCTCAAATAGCCATGGTCGGCTAGTTCGTGTTTATCCTCCATTGTACAAAAAGTAAACGTTTTCCTTTGAGAATAGTTTGCTATTTGTTAACCGATGTCTGAGCTATATGAGACACAATGCAGCGTGGGCTTAACCCCAATGCCGAACCTCTTAACTACTACAAAAATCAGATATATGTCCACGGACTACCATACTCGATGACTGGTGGTGAGATTCCAAATGTTGTTTTGTGTTTTTGTTGTAGAATTCCAAATGTTCGATCGTATTTGCTTAGGTTAATTCTGCGCATGTTATGATGCAGCACAACTCGAAGCAATCTTCCGCTCTAGATTTGGTGCAGGTGTGGTGAATGTGAAAGTTTGGCTCAATAAATACGGGATCACTATACAGTGTGGCCATGTCACTTTTGGATCGCGTGGCATGGTGGAAGAGGCGGTGGCGCTAGGGCACTGGCAAGGGATCAGAATTGAAAGGCATATACCTCAGTTCCCGAAAACACTGTTACGAGCACTGCAAGTGAGTCCTGAGGATCCTAATTCACAGCTTTACGTGGCCCAAGTGGAGACTGAGCTGGAGGGCTTGAGAAAGCTTTATGTCGAGCGGCAGCAAAGGATGCTGGCAGAGAGGCTCCACCTGACCCTATCGACTACTTCTTACTCCTTGTTCTAGTTTCGTTCTTGTCAAGTTTAGCAGTACTTATTGGGTATACTTTGCCGGATAATACTCTATTAGTTTACCTAATAATGGAAGCTGGCGGTGGACTCTAGTTACTTATTTAGGGTTTGTATAATGCTGACTCTTGTACTTTGGATCCTAGTTTCTGGAGTGCTACGGTCGCCAGACATTCTGATGTACGTGGAATAATTTGCTCTGATACCATGCATGATAAGTTTTTGATGATAATGAAGGTAGATGAAGATCTAACGGAGACGAAGAAAACTAACTATCCCGATATTTTCTCTGGTAATTGTACAAGGCTAAGATGCTTAACACTAATTAATACCGACTCTGTGCTAACCATCAGCTGTAACTAGCTTCATTCTCCGATTGCAGCTGACTGACACGTGTCTCATCCACAGGCAGAAGATTCTTCTTGTAACTGAATCTTTTAATACATAACCAACAGCTGAAGATTCCTCCTTCTTTTCTGCACTGACACGTGTTCTTTCAACAGGGATAGCTGACCTTCGTGTTGACTTTTCTGTTGACTTTGATACTCTTCGATCACCTTAACACATCCTATAATCTATATGATCGCTACGTATTAAAAACTTCAACTAGGGTTAAACTTTCTTTTATTTTTCTAAACAAAAAGTTCCCCACCTCCAACCCGCAGCCTCATGCCCTCATCTCCATCAACGAGCTTCCCACGCCGTCGAGCTCTCCGCCGCGGCCGACTGCTGCGCCCAATCACAGAATCCAAGAGTTCCAATCTGATTGAGGCCAATAATCCAGTCTTCGCTGTGGGTGATTGGTGACTGGTGATGAATCTGCAATTCATACTCGGGTTTAATATGAAAATTGAAAATTTATTTTGAAATTTGTCGATATACTGTAGGTGGACTGATGTGAATTTAATGTTCCAGGTTCCGAAATGAAACACCTTGAAATTTCATATAACTATCAAGCTTTTTCTTCATTTGGATTTCAAAAGCCAAGAGTCTAGAACATTGAAACACTGAACCTTATTGCTTTCCTTGAATTAGTTTGACATAATGAAAGTAATCAGTTCCAACATCTGAACTTCCACATAAAATTTATACCAATACCCATCATTTTCTTACACCAGCATCTAATGGAGTAACATACACGAGTACACATCTATAAGATTCATAGGATTCATATATGATATATCTGATCTAGGTCAATGAGGCGGAGGAAGGGCTGGGGCAATGTTGCCGATTGAATTACTGTACAAGTTGTGGTAACAAGCCCCCATTATGGAACATAAAACAAGATACAAGTACATACAATGTACAACACGACACAAAGGTCGGCCAAACAATTGAATTAACCGAATATTTGCCCCGAAGGAAATGCAAAACTCCATCAGATGACAAGCTATTTTCCGAGAAAAAAAGGGAGAAGCACAGCTTGCATCGTCAACATTGTGATTGCTTATGGGATGACTGATGAGCTCTTTTCCTTGAGCAGCTGCGGTTACTTCCGTAACTTGAGTTTCTGCAGAATGTTTTTTCACGCTCATCAGTGAGATATAAAATCAAGTTAATCAATACATTCTTTAACCAGTAAAATTGTACTTACAAATCATCCGTGTGCATTTTACTTCTGGATGACTTCTGTGATCTAGAACCCTGTCAAATAGGAGTTACTTTAGAAGTACTTACACCTAATTACAGAAACAATGCACAGCTAAATCAGATAAATGTGAGAGTGAGGTCAAATTCCACAGCAAAAAGGGGCATGTTTGCCAAGCGTAAGAATAATATGTCCCAGTAATACTATGGTCACCAGATGCTTTTATGCAGAATAAAACAGGAGCCATCATAGGGATGCAAGAAAACTCCCATTTATGTTAGGTGTTGGCACAAGCTCAGAATATAAGTTTATTTTATCTTTTAGAATTGCAATTTAGTGGACAACTATCTGCTTTAGCAAGTTTATGGTTGTAAAAGTAAAGTTCAGGAGTACCCAACACCTCATGTTGAATTCATTCTACACACCTAGTTAGACCGGAGAAAGTGTCACCCCACAGAAATGAAACCTCTACAATGGTGGTCAATAGACTCAATACCTTCCAAGGTACTGAAGATGGCATGAAAGACACCATTCTACATCCATCTACAATCATTTTCATCAACAAAGAATGACAGATAGGTTTTCAGATCGCCGGTACCTGATGTAATTAAAATAAATTTTTCAAGGTAACTAGGACACAATCGATATCTTTCATTCTCACAGCTATATTAGGGGAGAGTATTTTTATCTGTCACAGTACTGGTATCTAGTCCTATGATGAACATAATCATCAGCCAGAACATCCAACTGATGGGTCACCTATTGATGGTAGGTTTCAGACTAATTTAATGGGTAGATCACTGAGTAGACCTGCTCATATATAAATAAATAAAAAAGAATAAAAAAACAAAAGGGCCAATTTGTGTTTTCACAAACATAAATCCTGAGCAAGAAATGTATAAATTCATAAAGAACCCAAAGCTTTAAACATGGTCATACTAGCACATATTTATAAGCAATCAATATGATATTCTTAGATAGAATACTGACAGGCTGATAAAGTTCCTTCCTGCTTCTGCCATAGACCTCCAGATATTCTTCATAAGACTGCAGTAACAGGTTATGAAATGACAACTATCAGCGCGAAATTAATGAAAATAACCCAAATAAGAACAATAACAAGAAACCTTGGCAGAGTGAGCTAAGTCAGATTCATTAACTTCCAAAACACAATAACCCGAGACAACTATCAGCGCGAAATTATTGAAAATAACCCAAATAAGAATACATAACAAGAAACGTTGGCAGGCATTTTCACTAAAGCACGTAAGGTAACTCAACTCTTGTTAAGCCATAGTGAGCTAAGTCAGATTCATTAACTTCCAAAACGAGAGAGTATTACGAGAGAGCATGATGTAAACACATTCTAACATCCAGAAAAGTCTACAGTTGTTTTAACAAGATAATGATATCAGCCATTGCCTTTCACATATGAAGAATTTCAAACAACACTTGAGGTACTAAATTATTAAAATGAATGGAGGGGGAAGTCAAGAAATGAAGATAGAAAAAGGTACCATTTCAAGAAAATCATCCTCAGACAGAACACTAGCTGGCCGGCTTTCTGCAAACAAACCCCAAACATCAAAGTGAGATGTCAAATCATTGTGCACTCATATAATAGATCGGTATTCAATAATATGAAAAGTTTTGCCCTTGTAACTTTTGATGTCACACAGTTGACAGGCAAGGAAGAATTATACCAGGAGATTTCTGATTTGCTAGATGAAATCTCTTTGTTTCAGCTTGATGTTGATAAAGCATGGAAGGATAGAGCATGGGAGTTTGCGACCACGAGAGATGCACTGGCATATTATACTCTTCTTCCCCTACTGAACATGGAGGCTCTACGCAGGGCCTTTTTGAAGGAAAATCATCCATGTGAATACTGTTCCAGTATATAACTGTAACTTAAAGAACCATGAATAATTCAAAAAGAAATATATTATCTTCCAGTTTTAAAAGGTATTACCTATTCAGGCCGTTTAGATCAGTATGCCTATCAAGAAGCTCACAGAGAGCTTCTCCAACATCTGGAGACAACTCCTGGAATAGTACAGAGAATTTAGAGTCATATTTTAGAACATTCTTCCGAGAAGCCAATGCAACAAAAAGTTAATCAGATGCATGTAATTAATAATATAAAAGAACCTGGCAGTCTCTGCTAATTTTAACAGGTTTGTACTCATTCAATGGATTCTTGAGATGAAGAGTTTGTTGGAAAGGCAGATCATTTAACCGCAGCCATTTGACCTTAAAACTGCGTCCCCAGGGATTACTTCTACTACTTCCTTGACTCCATACATTGTCTCGCCTCCATCCAACAGAAGACATCATTTGTGCATACCCTTGGAAGAAACCACTCATGTTGACACTGAATATTAAAATTACTTTACCCGAATTCTGCAACACAACGATATGCTTCTATATAAAGTATCTACATTTGGGAAAACAAAGCATGAGACTGAAACATGGACCATCTTACATGAAAAGCATCTTCCAAAATTGGTTCGTTCATCACTTGAGTAGCCCAAATTCCTTTCTGAATCGATAGTTGGATATTCTCATGAGACAAACTCTTAATGATGAAATATCGTGTACCATACAATTTACCCTTTTTCATTGCAGGTGAATCCCCAACATGATCATGAGAATGCGCCACTTCATCTGATCTAGATGGATCAACCCCCTCAGGAACTTTGTGACTTGAACTCTCTGACAAGAAAATTTCATATTATTTACTGATCAGATTAACATATTGAAAAATGAATCCTCAAGAACAAACCACAGATTTGTACATGTAGATGAATGCAAGACTATTAATCAAGTGGCCTATATCTACCAACTTATATTCAAATTTAACTCGTGCTTTATAAGTTTGATATACAATACAAAGATAACAGAAGCTGTAAACACTAAGTATTCCGCCAAACACAGAAATGAAGATATATCAGTACAAGCCTTCTAAAACTAAAAGGCATAGCATAAAAAAGTCAACCAAAGCAATGGAACTTTCCCAAATGCATATCCGAAGACAAGCAAACAATTCCACAACATACTACATTTGCACGTTCAAAAATCTAAGAAGCCAGTAAACTCAGAAGTTAGAACATATGTACATTCATGTTCATAACAGAGAACTTAATCTTCAGCTGTAGCTGAGAAATATGAAACAATTCACATCCAACACATCCCATAAATCTATTAGTGAGAAAACATCGGTCCTGCACTTAAAAAAGAAGTACCAATAAAAAAGACAGCCAAAAACCACAAAGGCTCAACAATATTAGGAGGTAAGAGATCAAAGTGAATGGTGGAAGGCTCAAGTGTTACCAAGGTAATTGCACAACTCGAATGAATAATCCTCTCCCTGTCACAAGCCCTGAAAAGACACAAACTAATATGCAGCACTTTCATTTTCCAGTACTGAACTATAGTGTTGCTGACTTGCTTCAGATGCCAACAAAACTCCTTATAATCTGAAATCTTTGATTACAGATGCACTCACATCTATATTCGTGGCCTTGAGAACATATAAAACAAAGTGAAGCAAATTTCAGAAGCAACAAATGTAAAAGCACCACTTTTTAGAAATGTATTGGTTAATAACTTTTCTATTATCCAAAAGAAGCACTCCTATCCAACACAAGACTCCTAAAGCTTCTTGGCCTGGCAATTAAACAAAATTGCAAGAGTGGTCAGTGCTCCCTATTCATTTCATTTTAAGAGCACTAGATCCTTCCATTATCGTCCACCAACTTGGCTATCCACTTCAATCAACATAAAATCTCGCTTAACACAGTCAAAACACAAAAGGTGCAATACCTATCTAGCAGAAGGAAATACAATACCTATCCAGCATTACCTTAAGAGTGGAAACTTAGACCCAGATAGGAAAGAAAAATCCACAGGAACTATAACATAGTAGATTATGGTGACATTTTTTAGACAATTCCTAGACAATAGAAGCCTAAATTATCAATTCCAAACAGAAGTTCAGTGAACAAGATCTTATTAGCATCAAGCAACTTCAATAATACTCTTGCACTAACCTCAGAGGGATAGTGAGAATATACAAATGAACTAAACTGGGATATGTGTTTTTAAAACCCACTCACAGGAAAAGGGAAAATAATGTTCAGCTTCGAGTCCGGGTGATCTCTAACCAGAAGAGAGGCAGTGATAGTAGGAGAAGTCGACGAAAGAGGACATTACCCATAAAAAGTTTAGAAAGCATAAGATTTTATTTTAGTACCATAAGTAAGTAAGAATCTCTGGTCAGTATGCAGAAAGCAAATATATGGAGGACAATTTACATGCTGAGGTATCCTCCATCTCCAAAGTAGCATTAGCAAACACTATGTATTTCAACACTATGGCAACACTATGAGACCTGTTCATGCCTACAACTCATTTGTAATTGTGGGGAAAGATGAATTGATTGAAATAGTTAATCTATATCACACTAGTTTAATCATAATAAACACCAAAAAAAAAAAACAGTGGAATATGATATAAATAGAGAACAAAGTTAGATTACCTGGCTCATCTGAATTCCCCATGTCTTCTTTCCTTTCAGTAACAGATGAGTCCACTACAGATGCATTTTCCTTTGCAGTATCACACGACATATCTCTATCAACCTACTACATCATAAACAAATGTGAAATGTAAGCACAGATGGACAGTCTGCCATACTTATTGGAAGATATAAGCACACGAAAAAAACAAGAAGAAATGATGATAAAATTCTAAGTAACTCTTAATTGAGGAAACCAAATGAACCATGTCCATTTTTACAATTTATTTGACAACCACTGTGCTCCAAAAGCTCAAGGAAATGGACCAACAATGTTATCAAGCTAATACTCTTCCTCACATGCAACCCTCGTCCTGGACATAGAGAACTAGACAAAATTGGGGGATGGTGGTTTCAAATAAGGCTTTTGGTACCATGTCAGACCACTATGTCCTAAAAGCTTGAGCTGTTAGGGAATGGACCAACAAGAAATATCCTACTAACATAATCTTCTTCCTTTTTTTTTTTTTTTTTTTTTTGCCCATACGATTTAAGGAAAATCTTTTAAGCAACCTTTTCTTCTCGGATTTTTCTTGGCCAAACCTAAACTTTCCTTGTCTCAATAAACAGTCCTAACCTTATCAAAACACTGTTCAATTCCCGACTAATGTCTCGATAATACTACCCAAAATGGAACTTCTTTCCACTCTAACAGGCATCAGAAGAGCTTTCAGTGTGAAAAATACCTGCCTAATTATTCCTATCACAACAAACAGAGCTTATTCACATGAAACTATGATCAACATTTAAATTTCCACTGAATCTCCATCGGATTGAGTTAAATTTACTAACTTCAGTAAAACAAAATCCATGACTCCTTCAGAACATTATCTATACAGAGCACATAAACCTTCTCATATAGATTCACCAAATCAATTCCTCCAATTCACTCCCCACATTTTCTCTCCACAATCAACAACCCCACAGTAAGCAAAATTGAGCCACCAAGTTACAAATGAACTCACAACAATACAACCCCTCAAAGAATCAGAAATCACTCCAATGGAAAAAGAAGGCAAGATCTTTAGCAGAGTAAAGCGCGAGTTGAGAAGAAGGGAAAGCAAAAGCATACCTGTTTAGAAGACAGAAGAGGAAGAGAGGAAGTGAAAGAGTAGGAGTTGGGTTGGGGAAGCCCTAGTTTTCGAAAAGTACTTGTACTTGTAGCAATCAGTTTGCGGCTTCCGAAGTCGGAAGTCCGAACACACTTTTGGTAGTTACATACATCAGTCACTGAGCTCTGAAACGTGTCTGGATAGTATTTGACTCATTTGTAAAAGGTCAAATATCTATTTTCATTTTTCATTTACGTTTTTTTTAAAATTACTTCCTCTTAATTTTTCTTTTTAAAAAAAATATCCTTCAACCCACTATAATTTGATCCAATGATATAAATCTCTTCTTAAGTGAGAGATTTAGGTGTAACAACATTATAGAAGAGCTCATTATGCTAAGTGGCCAACAAATAGCACTCATATGCAATGATCGTAATCATCGCATAAGGTTCGATAATTATCATTTATATGCATAACTAAAGAAAAATCTTATACTCTAATTTTTAATTATATTATAATACTTAACTGCCACGAGGCAATAATCACTCGAAATGATGTGAGCGGTAGGGGTGGCCAAACGAAACCGAAAACCGAAAAAAAACCGCACCGAAAACCGAACCAAAGCCGAACAAAACCGAACACTAAAAAAACCGAACCAAAACAAAAAAACCGAACCGAACATAACCGAACATATTTGGTTCGGTTTTCGGTTTCGGCTAGGTGAAAACTGAAAACCGAACCGAACCGAACCGAAATATTGTAAAATTTCATATCATGGCTATGTTTGACCAATCCGATCGAGTTCAAAATTATTATGAAATTTGCTAAATTTTTTACCACAAGCATAATTTATTGTAATAATCGCATCCAACGGTTGGTTTTTTTCATTTTCTTTGAATTTATAAAGGTTTCTCTTTGGAATGTTTATATATAAATACAAGTTTATAACAGTAACTAAATTTGACCTAGTTGATCAAATTCGAAACGAGAACCAAATAGGCTGAATTTTTTACAACCACCATAAAACATTACAATCTCTCCATCGAGCGGTTGGTTTCTCCAAATTCATTTTCCACTTTATGGTTGCTTTAGAACGAACCTTAGCAATTTAAATACAATATATAAGTCATACGACTTTAGGAGGCAAATTGGTATAGGTCAATGTATTGGTAACTAAAATTGAAATTTTTATCTTATGTTAACGCACATCCATCAATGAAATATTTACAAATGTGATGTAAAAAAATAAGAATGTTTCGCATTCGTCATGCCATTAGTTAACCAAGAAAACATACAAGTAATTACGGTTGACCAATCCGATCGGGTTCAAAACTATTGTGAAATTAGCTAAATCTTTAACCACAAGCATAATTTATTGTAATAATCGCATCAAACGGTCGGTTTTTTTATTTTCTTTGAATTTGTAGAGGTTTCTCTTTAGAGTGTATGATATATAAATATAAGTTTATAAGAGTAACTAAGTTTGACCTAGTTGATCGAATTCGAAACGAGAACCAAAACCAACCATTTCATATAATGAAGCTTTGAAGTTTGATTATGAACTATGGAGTCTAGATTATTGTCTGTTGAAGTATAAAACATGCATTAGTGAATTTGTAAACTCAATTTTATGAATTATTATTATAGGTTTGAAGAGACAAAAAAAAAATCGTGAGTTACAATACCAAAGGGTATAAGTATTTTTTTTTATCTGAACCTAAGGGTATAAGTAGAAGTATCAAAGTCTATATTATTATCTTGCCAAAAAAAAAAATTGTTTGCAGAAAATAAAAAAAAATTCTGTTTTACAAAAAAAAAAAAAAACCAAAAAAAACCAAACCAAACCGGACCGAAAGTCCAACTCGGTTCGGTTTTTGGTTTTGGCCTAAAACCGAACCGATTGGAACCGAATCCACCCCTAGTGAGTGGCGTCGAGAGTGGACATTGATTGTCGACAGAGGAGATGAACTAAAGTGACTGCTACACAAGCTGGGTTGAAGAGAAGTTGGCGAAGTCGGTCTCAGAGGTCCTAAATAATGAAAGCACAATGAAGTTTGGAGACAATTGAGGATTTAGGATTGTGAATAACTCGTTGAGGGTTGAAGAACTCCTAGGATATAATGAAAAGAAAGATATCACGATCGAATTTTATATACATGATACTCTCTTTTTTGTCCATTTTGTCCTAAAGTTTACCTATGCCCCTTTGAAGTGTACGTGCCACAGTTATGGAGAAGGCTGTGCTCCCAATATTATCCTTGCAACTCAGACGAAGCCTCGTTCCACATCTTCTTTAGGACTGCGATGGGAGTTTGCAACGTCTATATTTTTCGGTAATTATTACAAGAGAAGTTTTAAATACACACCCTTAATTATTTAATACACACTCCTTACTCAATACACCTACCATTTAATTTCTCATTCTAATATTTTACTAAATACACAACCCAAATTATCTAAAACATCCTTAAACGCAGAAAACCATGAAATGCACTATTATTTAACTACAATAAAGCTACTATTTAATTTGATTAGTATATATAATTAACCATAGTAATTACTTCTGTTAGATATTGGGAAATGCATAAGGATTCATTATTGTTCCCTTCAAATAGATCTTTATAAATAAATTTTGTATTATTTGAGTTCTCATCCACCAAACAACATGTTGATCAAGTATAAAATTTTGAGTCGAGCATTCAACCAAAACTGTATCAGTAGTTTTTCCACAATGCCAGAACTACGAAATTGTCATTGGATGGTCAAACAAATTAATAATTATGAAGTTTTATACCTGTGATGTTTTATATTAGATAATAAATTGACTAATCATAACTTTCGGTAAAGAAAAAAAAAGGGACTAAAAAGTGGGAATAAAGAGATATGTTTTGAAAACATTTAATGCCATTGATTTTGAAATTATAAATTATATGGTTTCTCACCCCGTTTAATTACAATTTATTTAAGGAAATTTAAATTAGATGGTTTTAATTTTTTTTTTAATTTGAAACAAAGGTTTATTGCATTAGATGACCAGCCAAAAAGCCATAGTCTAACATATACTTAAAGACAGAAAAATGACGGGGTAATAACCATGCTCCTATCTAAGTAATGTAAAAACTTTACAAGTCGATTTTAAGCCTACTTTGTAAGTGAATCCATAAACAAAGAACATGTCACGCCCCGAATTTTAGAATAAAATTCAAAATCCGAAACATGAAAATTACCACAACTCAAAATAATCATCCTGAAAATTTCTTTTCTTAACAACCTCACCACACGAAATAAAATCAAAACTGAATTTGTCTCGGTTAATTATTACAACACAAATATGCAATAATTTGTAAAGCTCTAAATGAGCATACACACCTCACAGCTCAAGAAATAAAATGTAACTGCTGTAACACCTAAGCAGCTCGGTCACCTCCCTAGTTATCCTGACCTGCAGGAATATCCGCTACACCATTTGAATAGTGTACCGGGATTGCAACAATACAAAACCCGGTAAGCTTATGAAAGCTCGTATGAGTAAAAGAAAGAACTGTTACTTAATTTAATCACATTTATTTCTACCTAAGTCAACATGCAACGATTCTACAACTACGAAAACCAACAATCACAATAAATCAACTACTCAACACCAACCCTTACTCACATCTTTCTCCACAATACCCCATCATCGTATTTATAAAAATACGGTATTCGACAGACTAGAGCTCTAACTGAATCGTAGCCCGTCACCTGACCTAGGTTATGGCAGCCGACATATTTATCTTTATCGTATTTCATCAATATGTATACTTATATACATATTTAGAACGTCCGATAATTGTACATACTCAACCAATCGTATCCCATCATCCACCTTGGATTAGAGCGTCCGATTACCCCATACTGGTCACTACGTTGACCCTAAATCCACAATACGTACAATCGTATGTTTTCACATAATTAAATCAACTCAATCAACATATATGATATCATCATGAATTTAAAGCATTTGAATATAATCCAAATCATCATTCTATCTCAATCATATCGTCACTAAAATCACACCAATCAGTATATATATATTCCACGTAAATATATATATATATACACGTAATCATCCACTCAGGAATGACCACTAATACCATCTATAGTTCACATAAGAAAATCGTGAAATTCATTTGTATAATTAAAATTCATTTTACTTACCTATGGACCGTAGTGATCAAGTCCATGTGATTAAAAACAAATATTTAATCCATAAATATTTTCCACATAATTACCAAAAATAAATAAATTTAAAACGCTCGGTTCGTAATATGAACCACGTGAGTTTTACTCACCTCGAAATTCCCGCTGCGTCTTCAATAAATATAACTCACAATAATCCAAATGCTCGTCAACTCAAGCCCTCAAGTACCTAATCAAGTACGGTCTTTACTTAGCAATGAAGCATAAAATAAACCTAAATGATGATCCAACGGTCGGATTTCAAAATAACGACAATCCAACGGTCGGATTCTAAAATAAGGACAATCCGACGGGCAGATTGAATTTAAATGATGATCCAACGGTTAGATCCTCACGGATTGCCCTTGGAAACATCCTATCAAAATTATACGAAAATCCGATGAACGGATCTTCATTAATTGCCTCCCGAATCACTATTTTACAATTATACGAAGATCCAACGGTCGGATCTTCGCCCGTGACCACACAAAGTCATCGGGACAGTCATATGAACATCATATTAAAATTTGAAGTAAAACCGATGGTCTGATCTTTGTTAATCTCAAACCGAAGGTAAATTGTAAAACCGTAAATAGTAACGTCAAAACAGAAATTGACTATTTATCAACTTTTTCTAACATGACCAAGTTATATCTCAAAACGCTCGTATGGATGCATAGATCATCGTCCAGATAATAAAAACTCAAAATTCGGTCCGACGCGCCTCCGCACCCGGCGGTCAGACGGTGATTAACGCGGCGGTCAACGCCGGTCAACCACCTCCGATGCAAAAGTCGTCAACTACAAACTTCTTCAAATTGAAATTGTGAACAACTTTAATACCTGACTTTTTCGGAGATGAGGTCTAGATCGTCCTAGATCGGGCTTTGAAGTGGGATTAATCTCGACCCTCTAATCAGTCTCCAGATCGAATCAGGGACGTCGAAATCTTCAACTCTTGATCTACCACTCTACACTCAAAATCGTGATGCAAGCCATATATGGAGATGATCAGAAGAAAGAGCACGTCACGAAAATGGGGAGGATCGGCCCGTGCACCGCCGGAAAAATGGTTTTCCGGCCGGGTCGGGTTTGGGCTTCGGATAGAGGCTTCGATCCAAGCCTAGGAGCGGCGGCTGGGTGTGGCGACGGTGGGGATCGACCGGGCGCTAGGCGGCGAAGCGGTCGGGGGCCCGATCCGGCGGCGGCGCGGCCGGGAAGGCCGACTTTCAGTCGGGTCGGGTCGGCGGGTCTGCAAGCATAGTGACCAGGCCGAGAGAGAGACGGGGGCTGATGTGCAAAAATAGAATTTTTTCATCCTTCACAACAAACTCAGATTTTTCCACTATTTATAGAAAAATTTCGATTTTCAAATATTCATAACTTATTCATACGAACTCCGAATAATACGTTTCATATATGCACGGACTCGTATCGACGAGCTCTACAACTTTCATGAAGGAAGTTTTCCCAAATTTTTGAACGTATAAAAAGTCAATTTTCACGACCCCCTAAATAACGTTCGTTTTCGAAAATAAAATCATTCGGAACCAATTTTCTCAACCCACGACAATCCAAATAATCTCAAATATCACAATTCAATTGATATAACAATTATTGAATTACATAAATTTATTGTATGAAAATCTGGTTCTTCACAGAACAACTCCGTGTCTTCTAGAGCAAAATTATTAACTAGCATCCCCATGACCCAGACGCGCAATTGCGGTATCAACAGAGAGGCACTTCCCAGCCAACAAATAGGAGTAAGTTCCTCATCCATAAACCACTTCCTCCAGTGCAACTCAAGATAATTACCAATTCCGAAGAACCATGATCTGAATTAGTACTGGCACTTTAAAAACCTTAAGCCCATAATGTGGGCCTAGGTTTATAGCCAGGCCTAATAGCCCAAGCCCAAACCCGAGCAGCCAAGACAACAGTCTTAGCCCCCGGTAGCCAAGCCGCCGCTGCCGTCATCCATCCTTTCTGCAGCTGACCGCGACAGAGCATGGCCATGGTGACCTTAAGCCGCAAACCAAGCAAACTCTCCAAGCACCTACACATCCAAATCCACCGATGAGAAACAACGTCAGCCAATGTGCTGCACCTCCAAGTCAGAATCAGGAGAATCAATACCGGAATCTGACCTTGCACGGACCCGATAAGCACACCCGATCACGTCGACCTCTCTGACCCATTGGTCTTCCTCCACCACCGAAAGACCCATGTCCAAGCACTGCGATCTGGAATCTGCCCGACCGGCCAACACAGCCCACCCGAAGTCGGTTCTACCCACGACAAGAAGCCTAGTCGCCGCTATACCAGCTTGCAACCTTAGGATAATCGGCCACTGCTCTCTGCTAAACCCTGTTTATAACTTTATTCTTGTTTTAAATGAGGATGCCATGTATAGAAATTTATTGTGTTTATAATTATAGAATAATATAAAGAATATATAATTATTATTATTTTTTTCTTTTAATAGATATATGTCTATTTTGATCATTTAACCTATCTATAAAATCTGATTTGAAATATAAAATAATAGGGTGTATTAAGCAGTTTGTGGTGTGTATTGAAAATTTCTCTTATTACAAACTGCTACAATGAGAATTATTTGAGAAGACTATATGAGGCTGCCCCCTTCGGGTTATTGAAATTCCACAGTTGTTCAATCAATTTCCTTGCTTCTTACTCAGTTCTCCAAACAAATTTGGTTTTTGAGTCTCATTTGTGCACTTGGCATAGACTAATCAATATAACATATAATTATGTTTCTCAATCTTTGTGTTCCTCTCTTCTTCAAGCAAATATGATTCTCGTATTTTGTCTTTATCACCCACTGATCCACTTAGGGGTTATCATGGATCGGGCTAGGGTTGGCCCTATCCTAAATTTTACGGTTTAGGGTCAGGCTGGGTCAGGCCTAGTCAAAGTTAACAAAATTTAGGGCGGAGGCTTAAATATGTTGACCCTTACTCACCCGAAAGGCCCGAGCTACAAGGGTCGGTCTTCCGAATATGGTTGAAATGGGCCTAAAAGAGCCTTAATTTGTTTAACAAAAAGAAATATATTATTTTTATTTGTTTTCTCAAAATATGGCTCAATGGTTATATAGATAATAGAAGACTCAGTATTTTTTGTTGATCATATTTAATATATATATATATATATATATATATGATTAAATTCAGCTTACTACCTTATACTTTTAAGGGTGCATCAGTTCATTCCCTGCATTTCTAATTTAATCAGAAAAGTCCTTGCACTATCCAATTTCATCAAATCGATCCAATCATTCACTATTTCATCAATTTTCGCTGATAAAATGCTGAGATAGGACCTTGTAACAGGGAAAATTCCCAAACTACCCACTGTTAGGCGGCCGACTGACGCGTCAATGTTGTGAATGCAGATGGGCAGTTTGGAAATTTTCCCCAAAAATTGACGGACTGGTAACGGATTGGATCGATTTGATGAAATTGGATAGTGCAAGGACTTTTCTGATTAAATTAGAAGTGCAAGGAGTGAACTGATGAACCTTTGAAAGTACAGGATAGTAAGCAGAATTTAGTCTATATATATATATATATATTTGTAAAACTAAATTGGAATTGGTTTACTCATTTCATTTCATAGTCCCTTTATATAGGGATAGAATTACAATAAAAATATCAATTATAATAATGATACTAAATGTTGATTGAGATATAATTGTAATTCCTTGATTCCTTCCTCGTCAGTTGCTTTGACAAAGGCACATAATATGTTTTTCCTTTAACACTCCCCATTGTGCCAAGTCAAAATAAAATGGTGCATGAGTTGTTGCCTCACTAAAACCTTGCCAAGGAACAATAAAAATCCTGCGGGACAAAAAATACAACTTGGTCGAAAGAAAAGAGCACAATGTACCTATTACATTTGAGGATGACATGTGTGTGTTAAACTCACCCTGAAGTCTACACCACCCCCTGATCCTTACATTAATCAAGGGAGCTTGTAAAGTCTTCGCATTCCTAAATTTTTCACATGTTTCTCAAATATAGCCTTAGGCAATGACTTGGTGAACAAATCTGCCACATTCTCCTCAAACCTTACTTGATTCACTTGAATCTTGAGGAGAACCTGTTGTTGTTAATTATAGAAAAACTTTGGCGATATGTGTTTTGTATTATCACTGTTGATATAACCTAGCTTCATCTATTCGATGCAAGCTGCATTATCTTCATAAATGCAAGTAGGCTCTTCAGTGGTAGAACTCAAACCACTAGTTCCTAGAATATGTGTAATGACAGCCCTTAACCATATACACTCACGAACCGCCTCATGTAGAGCGATGATCTCTTAGTGGTTCGAGGAGGTAACCACAAGGTTTTGCTTGGTTGATCTTCAAGATATCGTCGTGTTCCCAATGGTAAATACATAACCAGTTTGGAAACGACCTTTATATGGGTCTGAGAGATACCCAGTATCAGCAAAACCAACCAAAACGTCATTTGGCATTTCAGTATAGTGAGTGGTGCTTTCGCCATCAACATTTCTTTTAAGGATTATAGTTCCATCTGCGGTCCCTCTTGCCTCTCTGTATGGAAAGAACAGTCCTAAGTCAGTAGTTCCTTTTAGGTATCAAAAAATGTTCTTGATACCATTCCAGTGACGCTGCATTGGCGCTGAGCTAAATATAGCTAACAAGTTCACTGAGAATGCAATGTCTGGTCGAGTACATTATGCTAAGTACAATAATGCGCCTATTGCAATTAGATAGGGAATTTCAGCTCCCAACACGTGTTCGTCATTTTCCTTTGGATGAAATGGATCATTCTTTGCATCCAAACTTGCAGGATGCGCTTTGTCCATGTTAAATCACCTGAGCATCTTTTAGACATACTCAAACTGGTGGATTAGTATTCCACAAACTCGTTGTTCTAGTTTAAGGCCTAGAACGAATCGAGTTTTCCCAAGATCTTTCACCTCAAATTTGGATTTCAAGTAGCTCGCAGTTTTTCTTATTTCATCAAGAGTACCTATTATGTTCATATCATCGACATATACAGCTACAATTGCAAATCTGGAACTTGTTTTCTTTATGAATACGTAGGCGCACAATTCATCATTCTTACATCCCTTCCCAATTAAATAGTCACTTAGACGGGTATACCACATCCGCCTGGATTGTTTCAATTTGTAAAGTGAGCGTTTCACCTTAATTGCAAACGCACTCCGTGGTTTAGAGTCACTTGACTTGGGTAATGTAAGGTCATCAAACACTTTCATATATATCTCTGAATCAAGATCTCCATAGAAATATGCAGTAACCACATCCATGAGCTACATTTCCAGTCCTTCTAAAACTACCAAGCTAACTCAGTAGCGGAACGTTATAACGTCTATTACGGGAGAGTATGTCTCCTCATGGTCAATTCCAGGGCATTGTGAGAAACCTTGCACCACAAGGTGAGCATGTACCTCAGGACTTCATTCTTCTCATTACGCTTTCTGACAAAGACCCATTTATATCCAACAGGCTTTACACTTGGCGGGGTTAGCACTATCGGGGCAAATACCTGTCTCTTTGCTAGAGAATCTAATTATGTCTGGATTGCTTCTTTCCATTTAGGCCAATCTACTCTTTGTTGACATTATGCAACAGAACGTGGTTCGATATTATCGTGCTCTATGATTTCTTGAGCAACAGTGTATGCAAATATATCATCAATGTATATGGAAGATCTTTCCATGAACTTATACGCACTCTCATAATCCATTGAGATTTCTTTGTTCTCTGGAGTCATTTCAATTATCGGAGCATCCTCCAGTATTGACTCATGGACATAACTATAATCAAAGACAATCTCATGAGAAGGATTCTCTAAATTGATGATTAATTGATCGGTTTGTGCCTTACTCGCTCTCTTCTTCCTTGGGTGAGTGTCAATCGAACCAAGTGGCCTCCCTCTCTTCCTTTGGGGAGCCACAGCCTCAACCACACCTACACTAAGTGTGGTTACAGTGCCTCTGTCTGCGGCACCGTGCCCCTTGTTGGGGACTTCTAACTTTGCAGGTACATTTGCAGCTGGTATGTGTGATCTCGTCACTTTTGCTATATCAGTAAAAAGACATTGAATCTACTACGTTCTGAAGATCGATTATTCTTTTCACTTTATTTTCACATTCTGAAGTGCGGAGATCAAAATGAGACAGAGTGGGGACAAATCACGACAATTCCTGTCGTTCCCTTGGAAAGTCCTTTTTCTTATCTCCCCCTAACGACGGGAAGACCGTCTCATTAAAGTGACAATCTGCAAATTTAGCAGTAAAGAGATCATCTGTCAAGGGTTCCAAATAGCGGATAATTGTTAGGGATTCGTATCCAACATAAATACTTAATCGTTTCTGAGGGCCCATTTTGGTATGCTGTGGGGGCGCAATAGACATATATACTGCACAACCAAATATGCGTAAGTATGAAATGTCAGGCTCATATCCAGTTAACAACTGGTACGAATAAAATGGGCCTGAAACGAATAAGCAAAACTGTGTGTAATATTGCATAACCCCAGGTAGATATAGGCAGATTGGTGTGCATAACCAATGCCCTAGCCACCATCTGTAGTCTTTTGATGGTGGCTTATGCGAGACCATTTTGTGTATGCACATGGGATACAGGATGCTCTACATCGATCCCGATAGACATGCAATAATCATTAAATTCTTTTGATGTAAACTCTCCAGTATTATCTTGTTTTATAGACTTGACGGGATGATCAGAGTGGTGAGCCCTTAAACGTATAATCTGTGTTAGGAGTTTTGTAAATGCAGCATTTCTTATGACAATAATGCGACATGTGACCAACGTGTTGAAGCATCCACCAGAACCATAAAGTACTTGAATGGTCCGCATTCTGGATGGATAGGTCCATAGATATCTCCTTGTATCCTTTGTAAGAATGAAATGTTTTGTTTTGTATCTTTAGCATAGGAAGGTCTCGATCATGTTTTTGCTAAAGAGCAGGCTTTGCAAAACGAGTGATGTACCTTTGAAATAGTCAATGAGGCATAATGGGAGTGAGGTTGTGCTTCTGGTACTTCAGAAGGCAGTGGCTGCATTTGAGCAGTACTAGGACCGACACCTTGCAGTGTGGCGGATTTTTCTCCCATTTTGTTTTTCACTTGAAAGAAGGGATGTCCATATAAGTTCTTTAAAATATGGATCATCATGTCACGACCGGAGTGCCCTAGGCGGTCATGCCAAAGCCTGTATGAGTCAGTGTCCCACATTTCATTGTTGGTGACAACATAGGATTAAATGATCCGAATAGTACTGAGGTACAGTCCACTAGATTGACTCTAAAATGTGTTTCCTTCCACATTCATTAGAGGTAATATAAAAGTATTCAGTTCCATTCTCACAGTGTGTTTCTATATGATAACCGTTGGCACGAATATATTTGAAACTTAACAAGGTTTGATTAGCTCTTGGTGCATACAGAGCATATCTCATATTCGAGGAACTAGTGGTTAGAATACCCACTGCCTAATGAAGAAGTCATAGGTTCGAGTCACCATGGGGGTATGAGTGAAATCCTTTAATCCTCTTTAAAAAAAAAAGTTTTACCATTGAAGAGCCTACGTGCATTTATGAAGATAATGTAGCTTGCATCGAATAGATGAACCTAGGATATATCAAGGGTGATAATACAAAACACATATTGCCAAAGTTTTTCTACAGTCAGCAACAACAGGCTCTCCTCAAGATTCAAGTGAATCAAGTAAGGTCTGAGGAGAATGTGGCAGATTTGTTCACCAAATCATTGCCTAAGACCACATTTGAGAAACATGTGAAAACATAGGAATGCGAAGACTTTCCAAGCTTCCTTGATTAATGTAAGTATCAAGAGGAGGTGTAGACGTCAGAGGGAGTCTAAGGCACACATGTCATCCTCAAATGTAGAAGGTGCATTGTGCTCTTTTCCTTCAATCAAGGTGTATTTTTTGTCCCACGAGGTTTTTATTGTTACTTGGCAAGATTTTTAGTGAGACAACAACTCATGCACCATTTCGTCTTTGACTTGGCACAAGGGGAAGTGTTAAAGGAAAATAACATTATGTGCCTTCGTCAAAGTGACTGACGGAGAGGGAATCAAGGAATCAGTGATTACCAATCAATCAGCATCAAAGACGGATCAATTAGCATTTAATGTTATCATTGTAATTGATATTTTTGTTGTAATTCCTTACCTATATAAAGGGGCTATGAAATGAAACGAGTAGACCAATTCCGATTCTATTTTACTTTTACACTTACCTATATATAGATAGTCTTGAAATTATAACATTTATGTTTAATTAACTATCTCTCTAACTCTCCTACAATTAATTGTTATTTAACAAAAATAAATAAAATTAAAGAAAATAAAGCTTAAGAAATTACTCAGTTCTCTAAACAAACTTGGCTTTTGAGTCTCATTTTACCCTTGTCATAGACTAATCGATATAACATATAATTATGTTTCTCAATCTTTGTGTTCCTCTCTTCTTCGGGCAAATATGAATATATGATTCTCATATTTTGTCTTTATCATCCACTGATCCACTTCAACATAGGGTTTTCTTTACATAATCCAATAGATACAAACCGCCATCTGCTCCCTATGCAGCGGCGGCCATCGAATCCTCCTCCTCTCTTTGTAGATCTCAGCTATGGAGTAAGAACGTATATATTAATTTAGAAAAGAAATATCGAACGGTGTGTGTTAAATAAAGTAAAAACGCTTATAAACAAAACCCTAGGATTTCTCTGTGCATAAGAGACCTCCACAATCCGATCCCCCACCAGCACCGACCAGACGCCCCAAGCAAAACCCTTACACGCAAATCC
Source organism: Rosa persica (assembly GCA_025331145.1). Taxonomy (NCBI): domain Eukaryota; kingdom Viridiplantae; phylum Streptophyta; class Magnoliopsida; order Rosales; family Rosaceae; genus Rosa; species Rosa persica. Next base: position 13,682,574 of record WFKR01000007.1, on the reverse strand, counting down.
ACTAGGATCCAAACGCCAAGGGGACGAAGCATACTAGGCTGCAACGCACAAGCACCAAATTCGTCGATGGAAAAAGATGGTGGAGCTTCCGGGGAGAATCAAGAAGGAAGAGAAAAGAAGCAGAAAAAGTCGACCGCCGGTGGGTCGAAAGGTACAAGACAAGCACAAAGATCCCCTTAATTCACAATCAAATTCCGCAGGCATGAAAACCCATATAGAGAGAGAAGGAGGGCCTTGTACGGTGAGCTAAACCTACATCTAATTATTCATTACCGAAGAAGATCTAATACATGTTCATTTTAAATACAATCTGATACATTTGTTCATCAGCGTCGAGAATATTTCAACACGACATAATTGGTAAACACTAAACACATATATAGTTCTGGGCTTCTAGCTCTACTGAAGTGTTGGAATAGGACCTTCATGGTGGATGGAGTTAGTTTAAAAATTCATATAAGTCATGATCAATATATAAGTTAAGAATATTGTAAATTGCATACCGTTAAGGTTTTAATGATGATGCCTTTAAGGATAGAACTACATATGTGGAATTTAATGGAGGACTAACTGGTGTACATCAACTCATCGATGTCTCAATATACTAGAGAGAAACCCTTAAGCTTCAAGAACAAAACATTCACCAAACAAATCCAAATATCTGAAAAGCAAGACTATTAACGGAAACATCCCTTCACATACGGGTCATACTTATACATGGGATGTACAGAAATATGACCGTCTTTATCCTCATATGTTTTACTTTGGTGATGTTTATATATGTGCTCGATCATTTTAAATGATGTTTGTTGCTCCTTAAGTAAGAAGCTTTATTTGTAGAATGTAGACAAAAGCGACAAAGCCAGTATGATAATTATCTTAATCAACTGCACACGAATGTCCAACTCACTAAAAGATTGCACGAATCTCATTTTCATAAATTTAAGAAGCAAATCAATAAAAAATGGTACTCATAATTTTCAGATACCACATGTGGCCACCAAATTAAAAATGATACCAAACATTTTGGATAGAAGTAAAACATTATTCCAAATGCAAGCCACTATCAAGCGAAAGAAAAATCAAATTTTTCGAATCAAAGATGACCTCAATAACTGGACTAATGATCAAGATTAGATTGCCTCTATTCTTATCAACTCTTTTAAAAAAACGGTTTACAACGTATGGTCACCCTTCTTTTGAAGCTTTATCATACTTCCTATCTCATATTCATCCATTCATTTCTGAGGAAGATAGTATGTTAATGGCTCCTGTTTCTTTGAATGATGTCTTTCAGGCTGTTCATAACATAGGTCCTTTGAAAGCACGTGGACCTTATGGTCTTCCTGCTATATTTTCTCATACATTAAATCAGATTATAGCATATTAAAGATCCATTATACAAATTAGTATATGATTTCTTTCCTGCTAATATTGATTTTTCTCTTATTAATCGAACTAACATTGTTCTTATTCCAAAGAACGATAATCCAGAAACTGTGAATCACTATCACCCTATAAGTCTATTTAATGTTGCTTACAAGGTTATTACAAAGATTATGATTACTAGACTTAGACCTTTATTGACCTTATTTATGATAATCAAGGAGCTTTTGCTTGTGGTAAGTCTATTCGATCATGATAACATTCTTATAGCACATGAGTTATTTTCTTCTTTTAATAAGAAAAGAGGTAAGATGGGATCTATGGCAATCAAACTTGATTTAGAAAAGGCTTATGACTTTTCTTGATTTAGAAAAGGCTTATGACTTTTCTTGGTTGAGATTATTTAGTTGCCTGCTTAAAAGCTTTTGGGTTTTGCAATAATTGGATCAGTCTTCTTACAAACTGCTTATGTACTGTTTCTTTTTCTATTCTCCTTAATGGTTGTCCTCAGAGATCTTTTCGACCTAATAGAAGAATGAGACAAGGAGACCCTCTTTCACCTCGTTTATTTATTCTTGCTATGGGACCCTTCATTAGGAAACTCAATGATCTTACTACTAAGTCTAGAACACATGTAGGCATTTTAACTTCTACACATAGTTTCAAAATTTCTAATCTTATGTTTGCGGACGATTGTCTTATTTTTGCTAAAGCTTCTCATTATGCTACAAAAAATATTTTGCATACTTTAGCTCTCTTTTCTGAAGCATCAGGACGACAAATAGATTATCACAAGTCCACAATTTACTTTTCTAATAATATTTCTGCATCTATTAAAAGAGATATTGCTTGTTGTCTAGGAATCCAGCATATATAAAGCTTTTATTGGTCTATATCTCAGAGTTCAGAATATAGTTTGCTGGAAAGATCCTCTTAATTTTAACGATCTTACAGGCTAAATTCAAAAAAATTTAGAAGTTGGAAAGCTCATACTTTCTCCCAAGGAGGTAAGTTAACCATGCTTAAATCTAACCTTTCTGGAATGCCTAATCATATTCTTTCTTGTTTTAAATGTCCTTGTAGTCTTTCTGACAGAATTAATAAAGAGTTCAGGCAGTTTTCCTGGGGTGAGATTACCTAGTCAATTTATTAAAGCTGCTTTAGCCAAATTATGCTGGAAAATCTTAACTCGATCAATCTCATAATTGTGAGTTCAGTTAGTTACTAGAAAGTATTTGAAGCATAATCACTTTTTAACAGTTTGGAAAAAGGCCTCAAACTCTTTAGCATGGAAATGTATTGTGAAGACCCGAAATTAATTTAAATAAATTTAATTTAATTCAATATTTGTCCAATAATATGAATTATGAATTTTGGGCTTGCTTCGTATGTCGTTGTGTGAGGAAAGGGGTTACGAACGAATTTTATTTTCGAACGAACGTTATTTAGGGGGTCGTGAAAATTGACCTTTTATACATTGAAATTTGAAAAAACTTCCTTCATGAAAGTTGTAGAGCTCATCGATACGGTTTCGTGCATATGTGGAACACAATATTTGGGGTTCGTATGAATTTATTATGAATTTTTGAAAATTTTTCTGTTTGGGTATAAATATCTTGTTTTTTTTCTATATTTCTCTTCATTTTTCCAGATTTCGGAAAATGGAAATCTCTCTCCTCCCTCTTCTCTCTCGCCTGGTACCTTCACTATGCAAAATTTTCTTCTGACCTGACCCGGATCCGCTCTACCCGACCCGGATTTTCCGACCGAGTTCGGCGTCCTCCGGCCGAGCCACCAACCCAGAACCCTTCTCCCCGCCCTCGCCATGCTCCCCCTGCTGCTCGTTCCCAACAGAAACCACCGGAAGGTGGAGATCAGAGCCACCATATTCAAGGAAACGGATCCGACCGGAAATTCCATTTTCCAGCGTCTCCTCGGTCGATCCTCCCCATTATTGTGATCTCCTCATCCTCCTGATCATCCTCATATGTGGCTTGTATCACTATTTTGAGTGTAGAGTTGTAGATCAAGGATTGAAAATTGACGGCTCTGGTTGGATCTGGAAACGTGATCGAGGGCCGAGATTAATCCAACTTCAAAACTCGATCTAGTACGATCTACACCAAATCTCGCTTAGCTTCAGGTATGAAAGTTGATCACCCTTTTATTTTGAAGAAGTTTGTAGTTAACAACTTTGTCATCGGAGGTGGTTGAACAGCGTTGACCGCCGCGTTGACCACCCTCTGACCGCCGCGTGCGGCGCGTCAGACCAAATTTTGAGTTTATATTATCTGGACGATGATCTATGCATCCATACGAGCGTTTTGATATATAACATGGTCATGTTAGAAAAAGTTGATAAATAGTCAATTTAAGTTTTGACGTTACTATTTACGGTTTTATAGTTTACCTTCGGTTTACGATTTACGGAGATCAGACCTTCGGTTTTACTTCAAATTTTAATATGATGTTCATATGATTGTCCCGATGACTTTGTGTTGTCATGGGCAAAGATCCGACCGTTGGATCTTTGTGTAATTGTAAAACAGTGATTTGGGAGGCGATTAGTGAAGATCCGTCCATTGGATTTTCGTATGATTTTTTGATAGGATGTTTCCAAGGGCGATCCGTGAGGATCTAACCGTTGGATCATTGTTTATATTTGATCCGACCATTGGGTCGTCTTTATTTTAGAATCTGACCGTTGGATTGTCTTTATTTTGAAATCCGACCGTTGGATCATCATTTAGGTTTACTTCGTGCTTCGTTGCTAAGTAAAGACCGTACTTGATTAGCTGGTTGACGGCTTGAGTTGACGAGTATTTGGATTATTTTGAGTTATATTTAAGTGAAGACGCAGCGGGAGTTTCGAGGTGAGTAAAACTCACGTGGTTCATATTACGAACCGAGTACTTTAAATTATTTATTTTTGTAATTGTGTGAAAAATATTTGTGGATTAAATATTTGTTTTTAAAATCACATGGACTTGATCACTACGGTCCATAGGTAAGTAAAATGAATTTTAATTATACAAATGAATTTCACGATTTTCTTGTGTGAACTATAGATGGTATTAGTGGTCATTCCTGAGTGGATGATTACGTATATATATATTTATGTGGAATATATATATTGATTGGTGTGATTTTGAGTGATGATATGATTGAGTTGGAATGATGATTTGGATTTTATTTCAAATGCTTAAATTTCATAATAATATTATGTATGTTGGATGAGTTGATTTAATTATGTGAAAATATACTGTTGTACGTATTATGGATTTAGGGTCAACGTAGTGACTGGTATGGGGGAATCGGACGCTCTAATCCTAAGTGCATGATGAAATATGATTGGTTGAGTATGTTCAATTATCATACGTCTAAATATGTATATAGGTATACATATTGATGAAATACGATAAAGATAAATATGTCGGATGCCATAACCTAGGCCAGGTGACGGGCTACGATTCAGTTAGAGCTCTAGTCTGTCAAATACTGTATTTTTATAAATACGATGTTGGGGTTTTGTGAAGAAAGATGTGAGTTAGGGTTTGTTATTGAGTTGTTGATTGATTGAGATTGTTGGTTCTTGTGGATGTAGAAATGTTGCGTGTTGACTTGGGTAGAAATAAATATGATTTAATTAAGCAACCGTTCTTTCTTTTACTCATACAAGCTTTCAAAAGCTTACCGGGTTTTGTGTTGTTGCAATCCCGGTACACTATTCAAATGGTGTAGCGGACATTCCTGTAGGTCAGATAATCAGGGAGGTGACTGAGCTGCTTAGGTGTTACAGCATTTATTTTTATTTCTTTTGAGTTGTTAGGTTTGTATGCTCATTTAGAGTTTTACAATTTATTTTGTGAGTAGTTGTAACAATTAACCGAGACTAAATTCGGTTTTTGAAATTAAATTGTGTGGTGAGGTTGTTAAGGAAAAGAAATTTTCAGGATGGTTATTTTAAATTGTAGTAATTCATGTTCGAATTTTGAATATTTATTCTAAAATTCGGGGCATGACATGTATTCTGGATGCTAGAGACTTAATTTCCCAGGGCATTAGATGGATTGTGGGAGATGGCCAGGGTATCTTGTTTTGGTCTTTTAATTGGGTGTTTTCTTTTCCTTTATATCTAATCTTGCCCGAAGATCAACGAGCTAATCTCAATTGGAATCTTACAGTAGCACAGTTTATTACTCATAACACTTTGGATATTACTGTACTTAAGAATTTATTACCTTAGGATGTTGTTCACAAATATTAGCGATTCCTATTCCTATTCATCCTACACCTGATAGTTTTGTTTGGGGTGCTCTTATCTTCATGGGGAGTTCTCAATCAAATCTGCCTCTTGGATCCAATCTCAAACTGTTTAGTGTCATTCTAGAACTTCAGTTTTAACAAAAATGTGGAAGTTAAACATTTCTCCTAAACTTAAAATTTTTGCTTGGACCTTACTTTGAAATGCTTTAAAAACTAGAGATAAGCTCTCTTCTTATAATCATAATATTTTCCCCTAGTTTCCATTTTGTCTAAACACAATAGAATCCATTGATCATCTTTTTATGCATTGTCCTTTTGCCATCCAAGTTTGGTCTTCAGCTCCATCTCCTAATCTTTTATCTTGGAATAGCTCTTTTTTGTCTTGAATTGAGCCTATGAGTAAGAATTCTTCTTTTGATGAGGCGTTGGCTTCAATCTCTACACTGCTTGGCGATTTGGAACTGCAAGAATAAATTAATCTTTAAGCATCTTCAGGCTTCTCCTACTTCTTGTGTTTTTTAGGCTTTTCTGCTAAGCTCTAGCTATCTTAAAGCTAATCATAGAACCTCTCATCCCAAGGTTTTCAAAATTCTTTTATATCAAATGGCAGCCTCCTAATGTGAATTAGGTTAAGTTGAACTTTGATGGTTCTGTCAGAAATGGGATGGTCACTATCAGTTTTGTAATACGCAATGAGGATGGTAATCCTCTGTTTGTAGCTAATAGACAGCTTTGGAATACTTCTATACTTGTGGCGGAGGCAACAACTTTACGAGATGGTTTACATACTGCTCTTCTGTATCAACATCCCAATTTAGTTGTGGAAGGGGATTCCAAGCTCTTAATGGATTGTGTTCAAGGTAGATGCCAGATACCTTGGCGCATTAGGACTCTAATTAATGACATCAAGGCGCTTATTCTTCATTTTCAGTCGATCATTTTCAGCCATATTTATAGGTAAGGCCAATTTCGTTGCAGATAGCTTAGCTTCGGTAGCTCATTCTTCTGCTAATCTTTCCGTCTGTTTCTTGTGTTTGCCCCTTTCGGTGTCCCCAACGTTCCAGTTTGATCAGCTGAGAAAGAGTGTTTGTAGAGGTTTTGCCTTTTAGTTGTTGTACTTTTCATCAAAAAAAAAAAAACTAAATATCTACATAAATGTCGATATCAATTTCAACTCTCACTTCTCTCCGTCAATTGTTTGTGTACAAACAGTTCGATAATTAACAAATGATGTGATCGACATCGGTGAGATGAGTAAATCAAAATTCAAAAGTACGACCTTTTGACATGGACAAAAAAGTCACATTAGAATTTGCAAGAGTCCAAAATGTGACTCCTCCGATTGGCCAGCACAACGGGGCATATATCTCAACTAGATTAAAGAATTTGAAGAAATGTATGTCATGTAATCTATTGATAGTTAAATTGAGGATCAAAATTATGAAAGTGTACTTTCAAGGTTAGAGTGCGTGATAGAACTAAAACGATAAGAGAAAAAGTGTAAAACAAAGAAAAATTCCATATTAGCAATGAAATGTTATCCCTATCAATCATATTATAAAACTGCCCATTGCATTAAAAGACTGTCCTACTAAGTGGGAAGTTGGACTCAGAATATCATCAAAAAAAAAAAAAAAAAGTTGGACTTACGATTATAATACATATCCTCAGTTTCTGTCATCGATGATTTATCACCATGGAACCCTGCCTTCATGATCAGCACCTAATCCTGTTCCCCACAAAATAATATTAATATTGCTAGTTTTTATGTACAAGAAACATCGAATAGAGATCATGGCATGCATGGCAAAAATTATTGTCATTATTTTTTTTTATGACAAATTATTGTCATTATTAGTAGGGAATGAACTTCTGTTTCTTTGCTTGGAGCTAAATTGGTAACCTACTTTAAAGGGTAAGAATTGACACTTTATTAAAATAATGATACTATTGGAGTACATGCTGGTTTTCCTCAAATATGCACAGCTAGTTTTTCTTAAGCACAAATGATTATATCATAAGACTTCATATCCATTTAGTGATATGACTAAAAAAAACTAGTATTCGAAGGCGCCGCACGCACACAAGCTTGGTCGAGTTTTAGCAGAGTTCCTCTCGTCCGGCGGCGTTCTGCATCGGCTTGGGGCTTGCCTCGTCGTCGTTGGGAGGCTGTCGGACGGGTGATGGTGGTCCACGGTTCTCTGGCTTCTAGGATTTGCAGCAACCCAAAGTCGACAACGGGTTCTGGTCTTCGTTCTGGTTTGAAGCCCTCTCTGTGGCTTGAGCTGTCGTGGGATTCCGGCTTAAGGGGCAGTGCGAGCTAGCTTTGGCTCCTGGCGACGGCGCAGCGGCATTGACAGGGTGCGGTTGACCTTCCTGGGGCATCGGGGATCAGGTCCCGTTTTAGATCGGGTCTGGTGCTTTCGGGGTTCGCTGATGCCTCTCCGTGGTGGCAATGTGTTGTCGGCGGGGTTCCTTGAAGTTGGGCGGCGACGACATGATTGCGGCATGGAGTGGAGGCTGTGGCTGCTTGCGGTGTGTGCACGTTGATCTCAGCGTAGGGAGGTGGAGGTGGAATGAGTTGGGCTAGCTGTTGGCCCTAGGGTGCTGCTATGTTCTTTGGGCTAGTTGGACTTTTCTTAGGTTTTTTTACCCATGTTCTAGAACCCTAGGTTTGTACTCTCTAAGTTTGTCAGGGAATTACGCACTTTCGTGCCTTTAGCAAATCCTCTAGAGTGGTAACGACGGAGGATTATCTAGACCAGTTTCTGCTTCTGTGCTTAGTATTTTTTTTTTTTTTTTTTTAAAAGATGATCAAAAAATTTCACTCTTACCCCCACGGTGACTCGAACTCATGACTTCGTCATTAGGTAGCGGGTGCTCTAACCACTTAGCTAACACCACTTCGTCATTAGGTAGCGTGTGCTCTAACCACTGTGCCTAGTATTTGCTTTAGAGTCTAGTGCTATGTAGGTTAGCTACTCTAATTGTACACCAATTGAGGTCTCTAGGCAATTAGGATTGCTATAACAAGAAGCTTAGATAGTTTTGGTTTTGAACTTTTAACTAAGCACTTTAATAAGTGAGCGCATTTGTCTACAGTGAGGGTCACCTGTCATATGTTTGGCAGCTTGTGCCATTCGAATTCTGTTGGTATGAGACAACCTATGATGTACGTGTCTTCTGGCAATGGATAAGTAATGAAGTTATCTATTTTAAAAAATAAAAATTTAGTGATCTGACTAGTTCATCACTTATTTTCAGAGACTATGTCAATCACAAAATCAAAACATAAAGATCTCCATTGACCTCATCAACGCATCGATCACACCTTCCGATCTACACTGCCGTCCATAATTAATATTGATAATTAGGGACCGTGAGTATTTTATAATAAAGACTCAAGATGTCTTTTAAATTAACGGTTAGACAATAAGAGTGTTCAAAATTTATAATATACTGTAAGTGCCGCTCTGATTTTAGGACCGAATGAAATCTCTATTATTTTATTTAAAAAAAATTATTAATTTAAAAATCATTTATCAGTCCTTATTATATTTACTAATTTAAAATTGTCTTAATAATTATTTTCATGTTCAGTCTATCATTCTCTATTCTAAAATTATTATATCACAAAATTTCAAAAATTTTAAAAGTAAAGTTTTATATTACATAAACTAAAAAAAATTAAAAAGTAATGAAGTTAGAGTGAGAATAACATTCACCGACAATGATTAATAATTTTGTTATTTGGGATACAATATATAGCTTGTGGACCTGATTCACTATGGTAAACGGTAAACCCATGTCTCTCTCAGCAATTCTCACATGTGAAAGTACTGAGGCATTTCTTTAATTAGTCTCCAGATGTACAGTCTCTGATGGATTAAATGTGAGGTCATTCCTTATATCACCATGCCAGTGAAATTAATAAATTGATTAATCATTGGGAGTTGAGACACTAGCTAGTTCGATTTCATCTTCCAATAACATATCGCATTTAAATTAAGAGAGATAGAGGACTGAGGAGGTGTAAAGCACATGCAAGCTGGATACAGATTATATGAAAGAGAAGAAGATTAGATTGGGAGCTTTAAACATGGATTTTATTCCCTCCAATATATTTCATTTTGACCAAGCTTCAGACCATGACGGTGAGCTGTTGCGGATCTCTCGTGTTCCCTGTGTAGAACACAAAATCAGAGAGAATCATGTACACCCACTCCCACTCCCATTGAATCCTCCTTCTAATCAAAAGGAAGATCCTCATAATTATGATCGTCTCATGAGTCGCGGGCAAATTGACTTTAGCCAGCCGAAGCGAAAAGCATCCATCACTTTTGGGGAGATAGATGATGATCAAAACCCAAAGGACAGCAAGAAGGTCAAGAAGATCATGCACAGAGAAATAGAACGGCAACGAAGACAAGAAATGGCCACCCTTTATGCCACTCTACGATCTCATCTCCCTCTTGAATATCTCAAGGTATACCCTTTTCTGATCTCTTGCTAATATTCTACATTGATCAAGCACGATTTTTCTTTAATCGAGTTTTACAGTTTGACAGCAAAAAAAAACTTTTTCTTGTTTTGGCTTCAGGGAAAGAGGTCTATATCGGATCATGTGCACCAGGCCGCTAATTACATAAAACATATACAAAAGGATATCGAAGAGCTGCAAGAAAAGAGGGATGAATTGAAAAAACAATACAATATTTCAGGCTCTAGTACTGAAGTAGTGGAAAATTCGCAGTGTTCATCACAAATGGGGGATTCTGTCATATTGGTCAGACTAGCTTGTATGGGAGTGGAGGTAGCTGTGAATACTCCATTGAAACAAGGGCTTCCTCTTTCAAGAGTGATTGACATACTGGTTGCAGAAGGACTTAGTATAGTGAGCTGCAACTCGGCCAAAAGAAATCAAAGGTTGCTTTATACCCTTGAATCTGAGGTACTGTAATCAAATTAATATACCTTTAACACTTTTGCCACCTTTTTCTTTTTCTGATTCTGCGGCACTTACATGTTTGAATTGTCATCAATAGGTGAGTGGTGGGGGAAGCATTGATATTCCTGAGCTCCAAAACAGATTGATAAAGAAATGTACTTCTGAGCCTGGCTTCAAATAAGGTGCTCCTTCAATCCTTTGTCTAAGTTTGGTGTGCCATGCATGTTTGTATATATCCAGTAGGTTAGATTTTCGATGTTTGATCATGTGTGGTTGAATATGATTTGCAAAAGTTGTTGTGCGGAATCGTAACAAATAAGGTATTGATATGAATTCTAGAGTAACAAATAAAGCAAAAAAAATCAACCAATAAACAAACCACAAAAAATACTAAGATTTATAGTGATTCACTCAATCGGTATGATTGAGCTACATCCATTTTCGGAGCCGCCAAAATATTTTACTATGATTAATTTAGAGAAACATACAACTAGAGTTTATGAACAACTCTCTCTACCCAAATCCCCAATACACTCAGACCTATTAATTCTCTTCTTAATTTAAATAGAGAAGAAGAAGAATACTTAATTCTCATATACAATATATAGCAACACCAACACCTAAGCTCACAAAGTTTCAACTATGGAGTAGCTAAGTCACCAACAACACCAATAAAGAGCAGAAGGCTCAAGGAGTATTCAAGGATGGTTTTCAATGTTTCTCTCTTCTTCTATTTTCCACCCTTTGCGGCTACCATGTTCAAAAGACATATATATATATATATATATATATGAAAAATGTTCTGAAGAGGTCCGCACTGTTGCTAAAGTGAAGACGTCGCCACTGCAGCTCGGGTCGGGGTTCAACGGAGCGGCGGGGCTTGCCGCTCGGATGACAGGGGTCGGATGGAGCGGTCTGCAGTTGATGGAGTCATCGGCTACCGGGTTGCACCTCGCAGTTGCAGGTCGGGTTGCTGCCCATAACTTGCAACGCCGACCTCCTCCGACCTCGAACGCTGCCCAGAACTATCCGGGATGCCTCCGGCCTCCCTCCTGCAAGCCTCGCGCCGCCGTCCCCCCTGGAACGCCTTAGTTGCGTCGACGTCCGCACTTTAACGAAGTGCGGACGTCCGCTTCAAAACCGGAATCTATATATATATATATATATATATACACACACACAATTATGCTATTAACCTATCACATGCAGCTCACATGGTCTTCCTAAAGGGATATCACTTGGGCCAAGCCCATCAAGTGGAAGCCAACATCAACAAAAGTTGCTGAAACAGAGAAATGCAATGATGATATGCGAGAACAATTTGTGTGTTAAGATGATTTTAATGATGGGGTTTTATCTCTATATCATTAATCAATGCCAGCTCTTGTATTAAGCTCCATTATCAAATGTAAGTGAAGAAGTATTACTCTCATGCAGGTTGGCCTTAGTTAATTTCCCCCTTAACTTATACATATACTTGTTGTTTCTTCTGATACTTGATTAACTTTAATTTCTAACTAGTTCCTTCTTTGCCAGTTCATGAACTGAGAATACATGATCTTTACTAAGCTTTAATATGTTGAAATAATCAGATGATTTTATCTCTGTTGAACAAGAAGATCAATCTTTCATACTTGCCTGATAGTTGATCAATGCTAGACTACTAGACTAGATCTATACCGATATGTTGGTGTCATAATGCAGCTCCACATATAATTAATCACAAAAAAATACCATTTCTGATCGATCACTTATATCTTTTTCTTTTTGGTCTGAATCGATCAATACCTTATATAATTTCTGTTTTAATCTTTAATGCATGTGCTTAAAAAATAATTGGTGCTGTAATAAACTTCCACTGTAATCTCAGATGAATGAGCTAGAGTCTGACCTTCCTATCAATAATCTCAGGTACCTGGAGTGACAAAAAATATGAATGTTTGAACTCTTCATTTGATGACTTTAATAGCTGATATATAAAGCAAGGGAGAATATCATGATGAGAGAGTGGTAATCAACGGTTGAGGAACTGGATTAACATTCAATTGAGGAAACCAAAAGAAGCCAGTGATATAGTTGATTTGTGCTAGATTGTATGTAGACTAATTAGTAATCGGATCAAATTGACTAGAATGGTGAGCTCTTGATCAGCTGTAAGGTTAACAAAATGACATTCGATGATGTTATTCATTTCAAATCTATCTGCTGTATTAGTTTTCAGCATATATAACCTAATGCGAATTTCATTATCACCTCTCTTAATCTCTTGCAACCCACAATCAGCTATAGCACCTCTGAATCCCGCATTTGTGACTTCGGTCTAATCTGACCTCCAATTTCTCTTTTACTCGAATCTGTTCATTGATATCACCAAACATAAACCAAGCTTGTACATGCATCAGGTGAGAAACATCTCGTGTATGTTTCCAGATTCATATGTAATTTACAGTAAACTAGTTCTCATGCTTTAGCTTATTATCTATATATATCATGTATAATTAGTTTTGATTAGCAGCCAATCCACTCAAACAGTTCAGATTCACTTTGACTATATAACTATTTCATGGTTATGAACATTTTCCTTCATTGTTCTGCGGCAATATGTGAAGGGAGCAAAAGAAAATTGCTGCAATCTGCTGGTATAAGATCATAGTTCAGGCTGCAAATAATAACATTCCCTGTTCTCGATCGAATAATGTCATGGCCGCATTATAACCAATACTTATCCAGTATGTATATGCACTACTAATTCTATTGAAAGCACAGTCAGGGATGGAGAACTTTAATTCTTAATTAGATAGCTTCGCATGCAGATAATAAACCTTGCGGTTCAGTACCAGATCGAGAACTTTTAACTTTAACTGCGTTTACAGTAAATGAATCAAAATTGCCAATTTGATCGATGAGTTGATTTCTATCAGCTAGCCTAGCTAGCGAGGAAGTTGTCAGACGTAGTCTTCTTAAGGAGTTGGGAAACAATTTAAAACGGGTACAACATAGTGGGAACAATAGGCCCTCAACCCTAATTTCCTATAACATATCTCATCCTAGTTTCAGATATGCACTTTTCTCTCAACTTATAACATAACATAACAAATTCCTGGCTGCCGGCTGCGCTGTTATGTATCCCCGGTTTATTAGTTGTGATTGCTATTGTTTGTCCAACAAGCAGCTAGAAACAACAGGAAACAACTTGAATTGTAATAATTGATTATTCCTTTTTGTTGGTTTAGTTTCAAGTTCTCACATTCTAATTTTATTCATTCAAAAGGTTTCTAGCTATAGTATCTCTTTCCATCAAGATATTCTCAGTAACAAGAAGATTGTGGATAAGGTGGAGGGAATCATCATGATTGATACCCTTTTCTCTGCTGTGATCTAATTAATCAATTGTAATGATATATATATATATATATATATATATATAATTTTAGCTTGGTCTCATTCCTTTTATAATGTTGTTTCTAGGACATACATAGTGAGATAACCCATTCATGTTTTCATTAAAAAATGTACAACCCAACACCCTCTTATATTTATACACCAATTACCAACTTTTATGTTTGTATGGTATTCTACCGATGTGATATATAATTCTTTTTCGAAGATATACAGATTAGTTTTTTTTTTATTTGAAATAGAAGTTGAATTCATTAGATCAACAGCATAATGACTGAAGTCTACCAAAACTTACATAAGAAATCCGACAAGAAAATATGGAGTAACCTACCTAAGCAAAAGCAATCAATTTGGCCTCTCTCCAAAATCTAACAAACTCGATCGTACCCATTCTGAATCTAAGTTTCAAAGGTCAAGAAGGTTAAAAAAAAGCAGTCTTGCAATTGGGTGCTGAAGATAATGAAGGTACTGGCATCAATGGGTAAGACCACAAAAAAAAAAGTAATAAATAAAAATAAAATAATAGGCACGTGAGTGACACGCGAGTCAGTGCTAGTGCACTGACGGTGCATAATATCCGTTTCCGTCAAAGAAAGACAAGCACACTATTGGCATGTTTACTTACTTGGAATGAAAAATAATAATGAATCGGAAACAAGTGGAATGAGAGAAGAAATGAATCGGTATTGATTCCGGAGGATTTGATTCCTAAACCCATCTCCCCCATTCGTAATCAAATTTCTGAGTATTCAGGAATCGATTCCTGATAAGAGGTGAGTCGGTGAGACCTACACCAATTCGATTCATTTATGTGTTAGTAAACACAAGAATACTTTTACTCGGAATTCCGATTCTAATATGTGTTAGTAATGCATGAATATTTTTACCGCATAATCTCATTCCAAGCAAGTAAATGTGCCCTATAGTTATTACAAGGTTATTACTCAATTGCTTGGATCAGGGTATTGATTTTTACAAGGTGACTACTCGTGCAAGTTCGAATAAGTAAACATGGATCTCTTCAACAAGTGCATGGAGCCCGTGGACAAGTGTTTGAAGGATGCTGACATGAAGATTAGCAGCGTCCACGATGTTGTTCTTGCCGGTGGCTCTCTAGAATTCCCAAGGTACGTGGTGCAAAACCTGTTGCAAAATATGTTTAAAGGGAAGGACCTCTGCAAGGGATTTAACCCTGATGAGGTTGTCGCATGTGGCGCTGCTGTTCAAGCTGCGTCTTGGGTAGTAGTGGTGGGAACATAAACCAAAAAATTCAAGACTTCACTCTCTCCGATGTCACAACCATGTCAGTCGGGATGGAGAGCAGGAAAGGTGAATTTTCCAGGTTATTCATGAATGAAACACTCGAATTCCTGTCATGATTCATGAAGGAAGATGTGTGACTATTGTTTTGGACAACCAAGTTAGGATCAGGTTTTCAATTTATGAGGGCGAGAGTGCAACAGCAAAGAATAATAACTTTTTGGGTGAATTCCGTCTTCATGACATTCCTCCTGCTTCTAGGGGTGTTCCTAGCTTCAAAATTCGCTTTGAGATTGATGCCAATGGTATCCTCAGCGTCTCCGCTGAGGAAAAATCCACTGGTCGGAAACAAGGAATTACAATCACCAGTAGTGAACAAGAAACAAAGACGGAATGAGTATATTTATGACTATATTCTACAGGTTTGAGCAGACAATTACTATAAGAACTGCTAGCTCCAGTTATATGATAAGTACGTATATTATTGGTCTTAGAGATATTTGCATCCAAACTCCAATCTATTTGTTTAAAGACAACATCCAAATTATCTACATAGTTCTACAATTCAACAAGAATAGTTGATGATCCTATTTGAATGTTACTTATAAATTAAAGCTGCAGCAGAAATTAAAAACATATATGAGACATTGATGTGGTTTGTGATGAACACAAATTTAATATGACTCGGGCGTCAAGGTTACATACAAACAAAAGAATTGAAAAGAAAAAGAATCTACTCTAAATTGATCGGTAGCTTAGAGCATGTAGGACAGCATCCATCATCATCAAGAGTTGGAAGGATGAATTGTGTTATAGGCTTTTTTGCTGTTTGACATTTATTTGAGATCGATTTATTCAAGTTTAAGCCATCTAAGTTTCATGCAAGCTCTTGAACTCATTCTATAATCGAGCCAACTTAAACTCAAGCTTCAGAAATATCGTACAAGCCAGGTCAAGTCTGGGAAAAAAAATCAAGTGAGTCGATGAAAAGACTTGCAATTTTCTTAAAAAAGGGAAAAGAAAACTAGAGTACCTTGGAATTTGCTTAGGCTCGCTTATTTACACCCCATCGTTGGTTTGTTTGAACGTGGGCTGAGAATACTACAGTTTGGACCTCAGTATTTTCTGAATATAGGCCTAAATTGCGACAAAACTAGCTTCGGTGGGTTTCCGCATTTTTTTTTTTTTTCCTCCTTTCACAATCAATGGACCGGAAAATCAGAAGGCTGGGATTTCGAGCTCCAAATATGGTGATGGATCACGAGCGGCAACAGCTACCATCACAACGGTGAGCTCCAAGACTGTCAAGGTGTCCAGCAAGGGCTTTTACTATTTTCGTGGCTCGCAATGAGGTACGTACGCACGCATTTACTATTCATGAATCTTGCTGATCTGGGTTGTTGGTTAGGGTTTCGTAGTTTTGGGGAATTTAGGTAAGTTTTGGTTTGAGAACAAGGAATGGGAATTGCAGATTTTAGTTGGAGCGGTAAAGTGACAATTTCTGCGAGTTTGCAGATCTTTTTAAGTTCCTTCGTGAATTTCTATTATATTTTAAGATATCACGTGTCTAGCCTTAAGTTTTACACATATCACCTTCAATCATGTTTTTCGAATAGCGAATCTAATTGATGACATCAAAATTAATTTTTCTTCAAAATAGTATATAGATGAATCATTTTTCTTCTTGTATCTTTAAAATTTTGTTATTTGATACTATGCGTTTTAAGATCCCGCATGGATTTTCGTTGTAGTTTACTTTTTTTATCAAAATAATAATAATAAAAACATAGGTTTTTTTTTTTTTTTTGGTGTGGGGATTTCATTCAGTATTGGACTATGGTTTACTGTATATGACTGTGGTATGTTCATCTTCTAGATGCTAGCCTTCCTTGTTTATGCGGTTGAACAACGAATTGTTTGAACTTTGTACTTTGCTTTAATGATTTTGTTGCCTCCCACGTTTAGATTGGTCCCAACCGGCTCCTTGTGTCAATTGTTGATCTAGATGCTAGCTAGCCTTCTCTGTCACACGGTTGATGAATAAATTTTTGAGGGTTGTAAGTTTGCTTTGTAGAAGAAGGAATATAATGCTGCATGATGTCATTACGGTATTGTCCCGATGTTTAAGTCGGTCAATCAATGAAATTTTGAGTATATATTAGGGCTGCCACTTGGTTTGGTAATTACCAAACCGATCGAATACCAATCGATATTTTAGGTTCGGTAAATCGACTTTTTGGTAACCGAGACTGATAAAACCGAAATCGAAAATTACTGAAAAAGTTTGTTTGATTTTAGTAAATACCGAATCTACTGATTATCTAAATATTAGATTTATATATTACAATTTTCAATACACATACATATATATATATATATATATTAAGAAATAAACATAAAAACTTTCATAATAGTATGACCATTACTACATATACTACATTAATAGTACATGTATTTTAAGTAACCCACTCAAAGATGGTTAAATAACCTAGTTTTATTGAAAATTACTAATACTTGATGTCATATATACAAAAGAAAGCTATAATTAGTAGATGAATACAAAGTTTATGACTATAAAATTCAAAAACCTAGTTTTGTTCATTCTAATTTATATTATAAAGAATTAGTTGTTCTAAAGTTGGTAATACCGAAAACCGAAATACCGAATTTGATAGATATAATTAAAAAACGAAAATTTTGGTTGGGAATTGGTAACTCAGTTTTGAAACCGAAAGCTTTGGTTTTGAAGTTTGTAATACCTATAACCGATTCAAATCGACCGAGTGACAGCCCTAGTATATGTATATCTATATATATATATATATATATATATATATATATATATGTAGTTGTGCTGTGTATAAGATGAAGAATAAGAAGAGTGATTATGTTGCTTCTATGTTTGAACTGATCCTAGTCCTTTTGATCCCAGCCTCTTCTCCCGATTGTCCTTTGTGTACCGAGAATAACCGATAACTTCAAAGATCGTCCATGGTGACAAATCTCAAGCTCCTAGCCACACCCACTCTCTCTACAGAATTTGTATACTTAATGCTCTCCCCCTAATTTCAAAAATTTCGCTGCACAAAACTAATTTGAAGTGTTTTAATTTCAATTTGTCCACTTTTTATTAATCATCTCATATAACAATTAGGCTTCGTTTGTTTCGCGGAATTGAGGGTTTGGGATAGGAATGTTATTCATTTCCTATGTTTGGTGTGCATAAGGAAAGGAATAACTTTCCTTTAAAAAGGGAAAATATGGGAGAAATTGAATTCTCTCATCATCCAAATGATTCATTTTCTCTTCCACTTTTCCTGCATTAATTGTGCATTAATTACATAGTATTAGCACATTTATATCTCTGTTAAAAATTATTATTGAAAATTTTATTTAAAAATTTATGAGATATCTGTAACTATATACGAAGATACAACTGAATATTAGCATGATTTTGTTTCCTTTCCTTAGACAAACCCAATACTAGAATGGAAACAAACATATGTTTTCTTTCCTTACTTTCCCAACGTTTCCAAACAACGGAAAGGAAAGTTAGTGGAAAGTTTGTTTTCCTTTCCTATTAGATTTCCTAAGGAATTGATTTCATTTACGCGAAACAAACGAGGTCTTAGTACGTGGTTCTTATCCAATACTTTCTTATGTTTTTGATTGACCTTTCAAGTTCAGAACAAAATAATATGAAATGTTGTTCAGTTTCTTTCTAAATCTTTCATTTAAAAGATCTTCACTTTTGCTTCAAAAAAATATAAGAAACTTTACAGTGCGGTGGATTTTGTTAGGCAAAACACCAAATTCGGTTCGGATAATTTCTTTTGAAACCCCTTATTTTGTTTCATACTTAAGAGTACAAAACTCTAAGAAGCAATGAGCCTTTCCCTTCTCTCATTAATTCAACTTGAATTGACAACGCCATCTGCCCTAGTCAGGTAGTAGTTGCATAACACTATTAATTGGAGTTTCCTCAGCTTTCATCCCTAGCACTAATGCAGAGGAAACTCCAATTAACAGTGTTATACAACCCTCAATTCAACTTGCTAAATTTTAATGAGAAATTAGCAAAAAAAAAAAAAAACTTGAGATACTTTAGCGCTTTGTTTCATGTTTCGACAATTGCAAAAGGACACTCGTGTCCATGTTTCTACACTTGCACACGAACATGAAATCACTTCCCCTCTTTTGATTTTGGTCTTCTCGGTTTGTCTTCTTCGAACAGTTTGCCATAATCATCTCTAAATCAAAGGTGACACCAGAGTTTTAGTGATAGTAAGGGTCATCATGGGCCGGGTTAGGGCCGGCCCTATCCAAAATTTTAAGGCTTAGGTCGGGCCAGGCCAGGCCTAGTCAAAGTCAACAAAATTTAAGGCCAGGGTAGAGTCGGACTGGGGCTTAAATATGTTAACCCTTACCCGCTCGAAAAGCCCGAGCTACTAAGGCCGAAAGGGCCGGCCTTCCGAATAGGGTCAAATAAGGTCGGAATTGGCCTAAAAGGGCCGTTAATTTTTTTAACAAAAAGAAATACATTATTTTTACTTTTTATCTCAAAATGTGGCTCAATGGTTATATAGATAATACAAGACTCATTGTTTTTTGTTGATCATATTTAATATATATATATATATATATATATATTGGAATTAACTTATAAGTTATAACATTTATAAATATTAGTTAAGATGATTATATTCAATTAACTATCTCTCTAAATCTCCCAAATTGTTTAACGAAGGAAACAAAAATTAAAGAAAGTAAAGCTTAGGAAATCAATTACAAAAAAGAGATAAGTTGTATGTTATAGACTAAAGAGAAACATATTTAAAAATTAGAAAAAATAGAAAATTATTAGGGCCTAATTGGGCTGGCTTAAAGGGTCGGGTTTGGCCTTAATTGGCTAAAATGGGGCGGGCCGTATGGTAGGGCAGGGTTTCATTTGCATGACCTCTACCCTACCCTATTTGAGAAAGGGTAGGGCTGGCCCGCCCTAATGTAAGGGCCGGGTCAGGCTTCGGCCCTACGGGTCGAAGGGCTAAATGATGAGGCCTAAGTGATAGTGTTTTAGGGCCGGGAAAGCCTTGTTCCTAAGCTTATTCGCTCATTGTCATTCAACATGTTCACTTTATTCTCTTACACCTGATGATTCATCAGGTTAATACTCATTGTGTGTTTCTGAAGCTGATTTAGTGGATGTAACAAAAATGTTCTAATCAGGCAATTGGTTGAAGATTTCTCGCTCAGTAAGGATGACAAAAATTCTCAACGGGTAGGGTACCTATCAGATATTTGACGCTGATGGTGGAGAAATTCAGGGCTAATTGGGTAATGGGGATGAGAGTATCCAATATTTTGTTTCTCAAATTAGGGATGGTATATATTGTCATCCCCATAGCCATATATATATATATATATATATATATAAGAACTTGCTCATGAACGGATTTCCATTTTTTCACTACTTTTCAATCACATATTCATATCTTACCGGTTCAGTTTTTAGGTTCTAATGTATAGATTACTTTTGCAAATTTTCAGCTAAATTAATGATCGTTAAGGCATCCAAAACTGTAATTTACACGAACGGACCAAATCTGTGGAACCGGAACCGTTCGTGTTTATAATGATAAATTACAGTTTTGGATGCCTTAATGATCATCAAATTGGCTGAAAGGTTGCAAAAGTGATCTATACATTAGGATCTTAAAACTGAACGGTTAAGATGTAAAAATATGATCGAAAAGGGGGTCAAATATGGAAATACGTTTCTTAGTTAAGGAACGAACGTCCATTCCTGAGATAGACTTTATACATATACATTAAAGATCGTCAATTCGGCTGAAATTTTACAGAGATGATCTATACATTAGTACCTAAAAACTAAACGGTCGAGATATGATATGAGACCGAAAAGTGACTCTAAACTCTTATCTCGCACTTTAATTTCAGAGCAAGGCTGGATAGAAATCGCTCAAGAGGGCATCCCAATTAGGATCATACAAAGACTAAAAAAGGTTTGACCCTAGAACTAAGATAGAATAAACAAGAGGGTGTACTACACCAACAACTTGTTTTTGTACAATAAAACACTGTTTTGAAACACTTATAGAGAAACTAGTAAAAAAATAAAGATAAAACTTTAGTCTCTTTAATATAATTACCAACAATTGAATCATTGTCACAACTTTGAGATATGTAAACCAAACCATCAGAATCTGCAATTCAGATATGTAAGAGATTTGTAGACCAATCAAAACTAGACTCGTCCCAACATAAAGAACATTGTTCACCAAGACATGTAATTGGTACTCGTAGAGTGATCGTACTGAGACTTTTTGTAAAATGTAGAAATGAGCAATCCACCTGAAAGTAACAGCAGCACACTCAAAGAAATAATACTAGCAAAATTGAGCCAAAAATCGAACAAAATATCTCCCGGGTCCTAAATCCAGATCCTTGGAGAGATCAGGCCCAACCAATGGGCTCTGAATCGGGCTTGAAAACAGCCCAACAATTTGACTCCTTTTTTTATGTGGACACCCATCGAGAGGGCACCTAGTCACAGCCACCCATCTCCATTGTCGTTACCAACACAATCTGCAACTCAGGCATCGTCTCGATGCAGTGCAACCACCACAGCCACCAACTCATGATCCAACTGCTGCCCTGGAACAATGCTGGCAATCCCAACAGTGGCAGACCAGAATATGAGGAGGATGGAGAAAGAGACCCGCATCACCAAACATTGTCATTGGCATGCTTAAAAGCAAAGTGTCGACGAGTTCTCCCACCCATAAGCCAACCATATTCCACGACACCACAAACTTGCTTGGACTTGGATCCCACATAATAATACCCAACTGCCCGATATCCACATCTTAGTAAGAATAAATAACATCGAAATCAGGTGGAAGCAAGAAGAAATTGTTGAGGAAAGGTAACGAATTGCTTTCGCCACAAAATGACGAACACCTCGAAAGACAAGTAAGTCTCAAGGCTTCCTCCTATGCGCCAACAGCAAAGGCAAGCAAAATCGCGTGCGATGATGGAAAGTAAAGGAGCGGCGGCCATGGCCGTGCTCATAGGGCTTGAGTCCGCTTGACGCACTGTATAGCGTCACTTGGGTTTTTTTTTTTTTTTTAACCTAATAGTAAATATTATATTGTGAACAAGATTATATATTATGTTTATTCATATTATTTAATATTTAATTGAACTTTCTTTTAGACTATGTTGTAAGTATTACTACATCTGAAAGCTAAATTTTAATTTTTTTTTTTATGATTTAAAGTGTAATTTTATAATTTTTGAACTAATTATTGTTAAAGTGAACTAGAAATATATGCTAACGGGGATTCGGGGCGGGTATAGGGAATCCCCAATATATTCCAATGGGAATTGAGGCGAGGAAGGAGGTAAAATATGACTTCCGAGACGAGATGGTATTTTGATCCCCAGTTCCTAACCTCCTCATTGTCATCCCTATCGCTCAGACAAGTTCCATGGTTACATTGGTCATCCTACAATGAAATTGTACCAGTTATAGATGACTAGAGAATCTTCAATCAATTTTCGTTAAATAAAAAATTAAATACATTAAATTTACTACACATATATAAAATAGCATTGAATTAAATCCAGACGTAAATGAAAAACAGTAATTGTTCTACATAGTCAAAGTTGTTTTCAAATCAGCCTCATATATTCAACAATTATTTCGAGTGCAAGCTCAAAATAGAAGTTGAGATATGCAGATGATCAAGGCAAGGTCGTATTCTTGATAATAACGAAACTTTTGGTGCACTCAAAAGTCACTTTATTTGAAAGGATTGATTTGGAATAAGGGTACTCTAGAGTCTAGACCCACTGCAATTAGGGTCCAGCACTGTCGAAACTTTAATCCAACTGTAGATTGGTGGAGTAAGAAATGTTTGATGTATATATGTGTGCAAAAAGTCGTACCATATATACGTAAAGCTTTACTGCGAATTAATCGAACTTTATCATTTTAGCAATCTAGTGAACTAGGACAGTCCGTTTCTCATTAAAAGCATACTGCCATTTTTTTCTTTTTTGATTTACAAAGCAACTACGTCATTATGAATTTGGAAATTTGTACATTTAAGTATGTCACTATCACTAACTACTAATTAGGCAATGTAACTGGTTTGGGATATATGAGAATCAGACGTCTATCAATTGTATAATATGTGAACAGATCAATTGTGTCGGTCCAATCAGGTATCAATTTATTTGCATGATTTACTAATTAGCTCATTCTTACCGGTAGATTTTGACTCGTGAAGTTAGATAATTAAGTTTTTTCTCGTTGCTTTAATTGGTATAGAACTATAGAACATGTCCACGGCCCCAGCTCTCATGCTGGGCAGGAAGTGCGACTGCGCAGGGCACCAAATGAGAGGGCCGCAACAATCTTTTTTAAGGCTCTCAATCCTCTCATGCTGCGTTCACCCTCTCCTTCTCTCTCTCTCTCTCTCTCACCCCCAACCCCACCCCCCCGGCGAATTCTCAGCTATGTCTTTGTTTCTTCCCATCTATCTCTTTTATCTTTTTTCATTCTCCGATTGCTCTAAAAAAATCCCAAATTAGAGGAGACCCAGTTCTCTCTTAGACTCCCACTTCAAGTCTGCATTATTCAATTAGAGACTTAGAAGCAAACTGAATCTCATATTCTCTTCAGTAATCCCTAGACCCTCTAGTCACGACTGAGGTATGATTCATTGATTTGTGGACCACAAATGAATAATTGTTTTCATTGATTTGCTTGAATTGTCTGATGAATAGCTATTTCCTCTTTGTATGTGTACTCACTCCTCTGTGAAGCTAGTACCGCATTCAGTTAGGCACGCATCTGTGTTTCTCGATTTTCATATTTAAGCTGATAATGGGCTATACTGGCTTCATGCGTAGTGGTTTCAATGTATACTTTCTCAGATCAGCAGTGTGAAAGGGTGAATATTCAGTTGCCAAATTAGGAAGTCATTATCTGAACCAAAAATAAAAAATAAAAAAATTAGAAAGCCTTTATTTTCGTCCATTCGATCATGATAATATTTCCATCGCAAAATGAATTTTGTTAGAAACAAGTTAAATTTATGTCAGTACAACCAAGCAGCACATGGTTTGGCTAGACGTGCTCTCACAATAGTAACTTCTCTGTACTGCAAGGAGGTTTTTATTTTTCTTTTTTTAATTTTTTATCTCATACTGCAAGGAGGTTTGGTCCTCCTTGAATTCATGATTTACTTGTTGAACCCTGGAATTGAAGTTGTAGGGTAGTCCTTTTGGAACTGCTATTACCTAATTCAGTTTAGGCCTTCAGTTTATGAATAAAGCTATTTTGAATATAAAATTAAAAACAAAATTATGAGATTATCACACAGAAAAATATAAAGAAGAAATTCAAAGTACCCATGAAATGGGATTTTTCCTTTAAAAAAAAAAGAAAAGAAAGAAAGAAAGAAATGAGATTTTATTATAACTGTGGCCGCACGGGCTATTCCGCTATTGGTTTTGAAATAGTGCCATTTTGTAGTTATTGGTGTTTAACCGATTAACTCTTATAATTAAGGGTTAATTATCCATTAATTAATAATTACAGAGAAAGGAAATCAATATTATTCATAATTAAGCGGGTAAACAGCGGCTGAGAAGATCGATTGACAAACGGAAAAAACACAGTAATATATAGCTAGTCTCCCACAACATCGTCTTCAATTCCAAAGCAAACAAATACTTAGATGCAACAATAACATCATACTAAATTAAATTAATTCATCCATATTATTAAACAAGACTTGATTACTTAAGCCGCTTCTTTAGTGGAGATGTGAGCAGCTCCATTAGCAGTAGAGATGGCAGCTTCTTTGGTAGAGGCGAGAGCTTCCTGGCTCTGCCTGAACAGCTTGTGCTGGATATGCTCGGAGAAAGTCCGCGGTGGGAAGATCGCTGGCTCCTCCTCGGAGACAGTCTCCGGCAGCGGCTTGAGGATGATCTTCTCCTTGGGTGGCTCACAGAAAACCGCCCACGAGATCCTCACCTTCTGCTTGTTGACTAGTCCCCTGTGAAGAATGCTCTTGTACTTCCCGTTGCTCAGAATCTCCAAGGTGTCGCCGATGTGCATGACGATGGAGTTGGGCACGCATTTCGCTGTCACCCATTTGCCGCCGTAGAAGAGCTGCAGGCCAGGAACCATGTTGTGGAGGATGAAGGTGAGTGCACTTATGTCGGTGTGGGCTTCCACGCCGAGTGCAAGTTCCGGCTGAGGGCATTTTGGGTAGTAGTTGATTTTCATTTGCAGGAGGAGTTCTTCGAGTCCACCGACCTCCTTCTCCAGCCTCCCTTCTTCTAACCCCAAGCCAAGTGAGAGTACGGTCAGTATCTTGGTTGCTAGCCCCCTCAGTTCCTTGGCGTACTCGCTTGTTGCCACACTACACGTATATGAATATGATGCCAATTAACAAAAAGTATAAATAAAAGTGCGAGGTCTTTAAAGCTGTGGATTCTAACACAAAAGAAAATAAAGTCGTTTTTGATGTTGTGTTGTGACTTGTGAGTGAAAACACAATTGTCATTTCTGTAACATTGTGTCAGTCTCCTAATATTTTGGTAGTAGTGGATCAATGTGTCATAGTTTAGTAACGCTTACAAAATCAAAGTATTTGCATAACTAATAGTAAAAAGAATGGTGGGTTTGTAACACTTACATATAATCGGAAGGTGTTTGAGGCCAAATGGACAAGTCGCGCTTGTCCTCAGGATATATACAGTGGAAAAAATAGTCCTCCCACTCAAGTTGCCCGGAAGCATTGTTTGCAAGCTTGCTTCCGTAGCCTTGAATTTTGCCTGAGGCCTGGTCATTGGCATACTTCTCCTTCTGCTCAATGGGAAGATCAAAGAAGGCTTGTCCTGCCTTCTTAACCCGTTCCATGAGCTCGTCGGAGATGCCATGGTTGACAAGGTGCATGACACCCCAGTCGATGGCTGCTTTCTTCAACTGCTCCCTGCATTTCTCCCTCACCTTGATGTCCTCGGAGTCTATCTCTTTCAAATCAATGGTAGGTACTTGAGGCCCTTCGGTGCTCTTCTCATCGTCGAAGATGTCACCGATGTTAATGAGCTCCTCTTTGGGTCTCACGTACTCCTTTGGGATCGTCGAGATCCCGCTGCTGGACAAACTCTCAACTCTTGAACCAATGGATGCAGCAGTCACCATTTTTGCTTATAGCTAGCTCTCTCTCTCTCTCTGCACTTCTTTAATTGCTTATAGCTATTTTCGCACCTAGGGCTTGTTGTTATGCTTTAATGATCATTGATGGAAGCTTTAGACCTAGCAATGGTTTATATAGAAGCAGTGTAACCAATTTAGTAGTTGGCTGCATGACAATCGAAGAGGACCTTATGGAGAAGTCGGGCATTGGTTTATTACATTGGCTAAGCCCAGAGTCTTCCGACTTAGACCGTTAATTAGAAAGTGAAGAATACTAATTCTCGGGGTTAATTTGTTTGGTTGTGCATGTGCCTAATGCCTCACCCACCAGACTTCTCATACAAGCAGTGTTTGACTGGACAGTTCAACGCGTGCATGGGGGATGATCGAGAACCCTAGCTGTCTTGCCTCTTGGCTCTAGTCGTCGATATTCTTTCCCTTTCCAGCTATGGTGGTCCTCTGTTTTCTCTTCACTATTAGTATTGCAGTAATTACTTGTCTGTGCGTGTATTACTCGTTAATTTAATTAATACTATTTGTAATTACACACATAGATAGTTATTTTCTGTAGTATTACGTAGGAAGCTTACGGAGGTTCCGCTAGTATTAAGTTATCTACACAGAGAGCTAGTGTGCATGGGTACCTCGTACAATTGATTTGCAATTTTATATTCGACAATGTTTAAATTTTCTTCTTAGATTTTTCGTGGTTGAACTTTGAGGCAGTGCAGTGCTTATGTACGGTATTAATAATATTGTTTTAGGGATCGGAATTGAGCCACGTGCAAGGTGCAACTTGTTCCAATTTAGGGATCGGATTTGGACTTGTATATCCTTCTGTCATTCGAATATACGTACAAAGCTTGAAACTAGTTTAGTACATCACAATCGCAAACAATTATTAATTGGATAATTTTTAAATTTACTTTTTGGGTGAATGAATGAGTATATTCAACTCTATCATCGATTAATATATTTTTACTTAATAAATTTATCATCCAACGTTCATATATTAAATTAACCTTTAAAGATAATATTTGTAATAAATTAATCGAATCATAAATACTTTAATTATCTAATTTAGTCAAACAAACAGATGGTTCTAATAACATTTATTACTATTATGATGAACCTTCCATGTATTTTATAGAAATGAATAACAAAAGAGTGCATCTATTGCCACCCTACAATTTTCTTAATTCACCATACAAACATTTGAATTATTGAAAGACTATATTACCCAAGTCTAAAATGACTACTAAGTACATTAATTTTCTAAAATCCAAATTTGTAAGGAAAAATAAGTAAATAATCAATGAATTAAATAGAAAGATTACTTAATTTCTCATTGGATAACATTAATCTTCATATTATCCACCCAAATTTGCATTTATTACTATTTTTTTGTCTTTTTGTTATCTCTTCATCATGAATTCGTTATTTAATTCATAAAATCATTAGTGTTAACTACATCAAAATCTTTGCAATACTTTTTGTGAACGCTAAAAGTAAAAATTTAAAACACGCAAGAAAAATCTCAATATCTTCTTCATTGCTCATAGTTGTTGACTAACTAATATTTTGACATAGATTGAAATAGATGAACATTGAAGCAGAAAGAAAAAATTAAAAAAATGGAAGTAAATTAGATTATGATTTTGTTAGGACACTTTGATATATCATAGTTTTTTTATTGGTATAACTTAAATGTGAGATTATCATTAGAAAAAAGAATATTTTTTAATTAGATATGTCATATAAGGATATTCTTGAAATAGAAATGGGTTACATAAGTAAATTTAATAGTTGAAATTAAAATGTAGGCGTAATAAGCAAGTAGGGTGAACAAAGAAAATGGTAAGGTGGAAATAGCCGCACCCATAACTAAAAGGTCTTGAATTTGATTATTTTTTATAGAGCTAATATTTATATGATGTTATGTAACTTGAATGGTTGGGTTAAAAAATTATAAAGTTAAAATGCATCAATCGTGAAAGATGATGAATATACTCATTCACCTCAACTGGTGAACCTAAAAATTGTCCATTATTCTTTTATATCTGATACATCATATCACCATGTTAATATTTCTTCATGTATTTTCAATTTTTATTATATCATAGTTGAGCACTAAATTTAAATTCAATTTTAGCAATTCTATACTTCTAAAATAATCAATTCTCCATTCGAGACATTACATATCAAGCTACACTTATCAAATATTAATTATATAACTAGACTATGTCATTTTGTGCAATCGATAGTTCTCAATGCAAATGTATATTGTGAAACATCCCTTATCACTATTAATATGAGGTGCTTATTTGTTCACATATGCATCCACACCTTCTCCATCTCTTGATGATGACTCGAACTTATAACCAACTTTGAGATAGAATTAACTCTGCAAAATACATGCTCTAAAATAAGACTACGTACCACCATGGGTTGTATTTTTTTTTTTTTGGAATAAGAATATACTGTAGGGAGCTTCTATTCATACCTCAAAAATTGACAATTGGACTTTTTTTTTTCCAAGTTATAGTGGATTTTATCAACTCATGTCAAATTACCAATAAGGACACAAAATAGGGGGAAAAAAAGTCTCTTCTTACCTCCATGAACAGTACGAAGTCTTCAAATGCGAGGTTAATATCAATTAATTAAATAACTAATATAATGTTGGTAATTAAATAACTAATATAATGTTGTACATGCATCATTGATTCAGCTTTGCAAATTAAGAGGCATTGCTTAAATATATGCATGAGTGTGTGTGTGGCCCTTTCACTAAGGGATCCATTTTTTTTGTCTTTTATATGGATAGACATTAGATAAATTTTTCGATTACATTTCTGCATCTCAACCGTTCATTTTTTAGGTCTTAATGTGTAGATCACTTATGTAAAATTTTCAGCCAAATCGGTGATCGTTAAGACATCCAAAACTGCAATTTACACGAATGGACCGAATCTGTGAAAATATGATCGAAAAGTTAGTCTAATGTCCAAAAAAAAGGGTTCCCTCACTAGAATGGCCCTGTACACACACACACACACACACACACACACACACACACAACGCTTCTCCACTGCGGAAGTCTGCAGTTTTTCTTAGGTACAGATTTTAGGTTTTGACCCACTTTTCAATCATGTTTTCACATCTTAACCGTTCAGTTTTTAGGTCCTAATGTATAGATCACCTCTGCAAAATTTCAACCAAATTGATGATCGTTAAGGTATCCAAAATTACAATTTACAACAATGTACACGAACGGTTCCGGTTAGGCAGATTCGGTTCGTTCTTTTAAATTGCAGTTTTGGATGCCTTAACGATCACCAATTTGGCTGAAATTTTGCAGAGGTGATCTATACATTAGGAACTAAAAACAGAACAGTTAAGATGTGAAAATATGATCGAAAAGTGGGTCAAAACTGAAAATCCGTACCTTTTTTCTGCAAAGTTATATATATATATATATATATATATATATATTTATAAGAGGCAGCCTACAATTCTCACATACTGTTCATTCTTTTTGTTCAAGAATTGTAAATTGAAATAGGATTGTGAAATGTTCAAAAATTAAAGGAGGTTAAACTATCGATTTTAGAGGTATAAATATAATTAAAAAAAAGGCTTTTATAGATTTTATTAGACAATGGGCATTTTAAGAGAAGTAGGGAGGTGTAGATAATATTTAGTTATTTATAAAAGTAAGTTAGAGATCTATTAAGTATGGAGATCTAAACACCAATTTTAAAGGTGTGAATAGTACTCCTTTACTGTATTAGTCTTCTAACAAATATTGTTGGGGATTTAATGTCTACATGATCTTAATAAAAGTTCTTCCAATCCTAATTATTAATTAGCAGTTTGGCTACTGGGCTTGAATGATCTGGACCAAGTGCGACCACGCATACATATATTATATACACACATATCCACCTTCAAAATTCGTCCGCCAAATTATAAGTTCGAGCACGTTTTACCTACCCGTAAACAAGTTCACCGATCTTTTCAGCCAGAGCAGCTTCCTCTAGTCTCTGGAATTTTCTCTTTCCATTTCTTTCTCCGGAAGTCATGCTTTGCCTTCACTTTTCGGCATCTGGGAGAATCTAAAGCTTCGACGGGGAAATAATTATTAGGTTGAATTATTAGGTTGGCCCTACTCGCATTACCCTTAAACTTTAGGGTTTTCTAGAGTAGGATGGAAAAAGAAACAAAATTAACAACTAAGCAATGTGGAACCATGTGGGGCTTGTAAATGCATGCATGATTTGGTGATGTGTTGGTCTCTAGCTACCTCTATAATTAAGGTCATCGATCTTTCGCTATTTTGATTTCGTTTCTTTCATCTTTGTCAGACTTCTCTTAGTATGGGTTGGGGGTTGAGATGCCTCTTAAAATGAAAGGAAGGCTTTGAAGATGAGTTGAGTTTGGTTTGGTACGTGCCTCGTGTCTTGCTCACCATATCCCTTTGACAACACTAAGAAATAAGGATGGTGTTTTCATCAATTTCTTCTCTAACTAAACTGTAGATTTGTAGATGCATTCCAATGTTATGTTCTGACCTTTGTTAGTTATATATTTCACAATCTTATATATAATCCCTCTCTCTCTCTCTCTCTCACACACACACACAATTTTTAAGGAAATCCCCATGACAACGGGGCATAGTAATTGCAAAAACAAATACATATACAGCTAGCAATGATTGAGAAGAGTATGATGAATCCAAAACAATAAAGTGACTTATACAATATAGCAAATGCATTAATAATAAAATTAGCGTCTTAGAGTGTCAGAGTGCAGCTGCACCGGTATTTATTTAAAAAAGAAAATTTAAAAAAAATTAGCGTCTTTCAAATGTGATTGAATGGTATACTTTTAGATGATATACTGAGAATAAAGAAGCAATGCTAGGTGAATAACCTTTTTGGATACCACTTACATTCCACCTTATGTGGTAACTGAGGTGGCAGAAAGTCCAATCTATCACAAAAATTCATTAAATGACGTAATATGCCACATCAGCTACCACATAAGGTGAGATGCACGTGGTACCCAAATAGATGATTTATCTAGTGTTATTCATATATTTAACAATAATATGAGTCACCAAGAGTTAGCATGCTGGCTTTGAATACAATCCCGAAATTTCGTTCTAAAAACCATACAATCTTTTAGCAATTAATATATTTTCCTACACCAAAATAATTTTATTTCACTTGGTGATAATGATGTGCATCTGCATGATTAATGATATTCAGAAACAATAACATATGTCGGATCATTTGATAAGAAAACAACACCTAGCTACCTCATTTCTATTATGTTTTATGTTGTTTCATCACTTTCACGTAATACATGATTAGTACATTAATAAAAAATTATACTATATTGATTGAACTGAACATAGGTAAAACAGTACTGGGGTATCAAACATTTATATCGTTGAAGACTAACTTGCTCTGAGCTACTTGAATACCTAATTAGTCGTTGCATTTATGAATACATGTATAAACAATTGCGAATTTATTTAATTGTTCATAGGAATTTCAAAGAGAGGGGTGGCCAGGTGCAACTCAATCTAATTTCTAAGGTGTGAATGAAACAAAAGAATTCAATGGAGAAAGGTCTCCTGGGAAAATCTGTGGACTACTACTACCAGAACTGAATGGGTAATCGCTTTTAATCAACAAAAAAAAAAAAAAAAAGAAGAAGAAAGGGTAATCGCTTTCTGCTTAAAGTGGTTAATTGTCTCTGTCTTTTGATGCATTCATATTTAACCTTAGTTTACCTTTGGTAGAGAGATTTAGTTTGTTAATCTTTTTAAAAGGGAAGGATCTTGGCGTAGATTTGGTGCTTATACAGGGGCCAAACACTTGGAAATCGTCTTTGGCTTTA
The DNA here is from genome assembly GCA_025331145.1 of Rosa persica. Taxonomy (NCBI): domain Eukaryota; kingdom Viridiplantae; phylum Streptophyta; class Magnoliopsida; order Rosales; family Rosaceae; genus Rosa; species Rosa persica. The sequence goes on along the minus strand of WFKR01000007.1, from coordinate 13,650,166 downwards.
TCTTCACAAATTACAAATTATGTATATACTTACACATATAAGTACCTGGAAAATTATAAAATAAATGGTTGAGAAGCGATTGCTTGGGCCTGTGTAGTAGTTTCTCAGCCTTCTGTCTTCAATTGCTGGACCTGTCTACATCTTCAAACATATTTTACCATATTGTACAAGATTATTTTAGGTTTAATAAATTCAACGCTTTGTTGTTGGAGTTTTCCTTATGGATCATTTTACTCTCTTCCTTAACCAAACATGTATGTTGAAAACATTTGTCCGACACTGAAACAATAGATCACCTCTTTCAAAAGTTGTCAATTTACATCTTAGGTATGGTCTTTTTCTTATTTGGTAAAGCCTATTAGTTGGCAAGAAACTATTTTTAATTGGCTAAAAAATTTAAGTCAACAGAAAGATAGCAAGGCTGTGTTGTGCAATGCTCTACTTATACTTTGGTCTATTTGGAATACTAGAAACAAGGTTTTGTTCTAACATATTGGGAAGACCCGAAATTTCAGTTAAATATTTTTTAATTCAATATTTGTCAAATTGTATGAATGATGAATTGTGGGTGTGATTCGAACGTTATTGCGTGAGAAATTTGGTTTCGAATGTTTTTAGTTTCGAAAATTAACTTTATTTAGGGTTTACTAAAATTGACTTTTTATACGTAAGGAATTTGAGACGAAGCTGCTTGTTTAGGTATTTTCGATCACTTCCACTTGTTTTCTCACTTCGTGATAGTTATGAAAGTTGCTTAAAATAATGAAACGAAGCGGAGCAGCCCGGTCACGACACCATTGGAGGTGGTCGGCAGCGGCTCTGCCATAAACTCCGGCGGCCTTTTCCGACCACCTCTGAGGGTTGCAAGAGCAGTTTCTGCTTATTTTTAGATTCTACATGTTGATACGATCATTTTGATATATAACATGTGAATTTTGGATATCGTATGAATTAGTTATGAATTTTACGATTTCTATTGATTTCGATCGTTCGATTTGTGATATGTGAAGTTTGGACCGTCCGATAGACTTGTAGTTTTGATATAATGAGTGCAGGACTGTCCCGATGACCCTGTGTGGTCATGGGTGAAAATCCGACCTTTGGATCTTCATATAAGTGCGTTTTTGAACTGTATGCTAAGTTAATTATCTTATTTGGTTAGGTGTTTGACGGAATTGAGTTAACGGGCGATTTTGAACCGTATTTAAGCTATTGAGAAGACACAGCGAGATCAGAGGTGAGTAAATCTCACATGGTTCATTTACGAACTAAATTTCCTTATTGTTATATGTGAGAAAATGGTTTTAAGAAATGAGTTTTAAAACATATATAAAATGAATTTCGTGATTTTATATTGTGTGAATTATAGTTGGTATTAGTGGTCATTCCTGAGTGGATGATTATGTAGATATATATTTACATGATTTTATACGGAATGGTGTGACATTGAGATATGCAGATTTTTGATGATTTCGTTATATGCTTGAATGAAAGATTGAATTGCCAAGATTGAATTGCCATGATCTATTATATTAATTGACATTGAGTGAACGAATAATGATAGTGAATGTTTTAGATTATGATTTAAAACACTTGATGGTTATGGAATTACGATTGACATTGTAATTGTCGTTTAGATGTGAGGATTGTGATAACATTTGGGTCTGAGAGACATTTAAATGTTCGATGCCACCGTAGGGAGTGCGGTGACTATTTCGTAAGGGTGAACCTTGGCCAAGGTAACACATTACGATTTAACTAGAGCTCTAGTTTGTCTGCCTTTGTGTAACATGAAAGCAGTGAGTTGGGTTACTGGTGATCGTGAACACGAATCGGTGGTTGAGAGGAGTCGAGTGTTGAGACGTTACATGGAATAGTTGTGAAATTGAGAATGAATGTTGTTGTGTGTGTTCAGATTGTTTTACTTGAATTAAAAGAATTGTGATTTAATAAATCAATTGTCCATTTCATATTTACTCACACGAGCTTTCAGAAAGCTTACTGGGTTTTGTGTTGTTGCAATCCCGGTACACTATTCAAACGGTGTAGCGGATAATCCTGCAGGTCAGGATAATCAGGGTGGAGAGCGAGCCGAGTAGGGCAGCAGGGTTGTGACTAGTACTTAGTCTATTTTGGTGTGTTTTATAGACTCTCTTGAGCATAACATTTTATTTATGTTGGTATTGTAATAATTGACTCGAGAGATAGTTTGCTACGAGGTTTATGTTATGATTTGTGAGATATTGGTTTATGAAAAATATTCAGGACGTTATTTGTTTAATTGTATTCATGTTTCGGATTTGAATTTATTATTCAAAATTCGGGGCGTGACACACACACACACACACATATATATATATATATATATATATATATATATATATATATATATCTCCTACCTGGTTTGAGGCTTTCTCTATAAGGTCTGCTTATCAAAATGTTAAATGTAAGAACATTAAAATTAAAATCCCGGTCATACAAATAATACAGGGAACTATTAGATGGGTCACTCCGAAGAATCAATTTTTCAAAATTAATTTCGATGGCTCTGTTAAGAACAGTAAGGTAGCTATTGGTTTTGTTATTCGTAATTCAAACGATAAAGCCTTAGTAGTAGATTGCAGGATGCTGGGATCTACTAATGTTTTAGTAGTAGAAGCCACAGCTTTACGTGAAGTATTGCATATTGCTTATCTTCAAGGTTTCAACCATATAATTGTGGAAAGGGATTCCAAGCTTATCATTAACTGTGTTTTTTCGCTCTTTGACTGTTCCTATGTATATGAAGACTTTAATTCAAGATATTAGAGACTTGACGGACAAAGTTCATCATATCATCTTCAGACATATTTATCATGAAGCAAATTTTGTAGCTGATCATTTAGCTACTTTAGCCTATATTTGTGATAATATGAAGGTTTGGTTCTACTGCTTACCCTTTTCTGTGTGCCCAGCTTTCCGCTTGGATCAGCTGGGAGAGAGTGTTTCACATGGTTTTGTTTTTACTTTGGAAACTTTTTCTTTTGGGTCATAAAATAAAATATGAATGTTGAAGTTTATTTTTATTTTTTTGAAATAAAGATTCATTGCATTAGATAATCGGCTAAAAAGTAAGAGTCTACATACTCTTAAAGAGAGAAAAATGACGAGGTAATAATCAAATCATCTAAGTACTGCAAACTCATTACAAGTCAATTTGAGCCCGTTTTTTAAGCGAACTCATAAACAAAGAACAACTCCGTGTCTTCTGAGGCAAAATTATCTTCTATCCAACCATTCGCCAATCACGCAATTGTGATACGAAATAGAAAGTTACTTCCCAACAAACAAATATAAGCCAATTCCTTATTCATAAGTCACTTGAAATGCACCAATCCAACTCGAGATAATTACCAATTCTGTCAGAATCATGATCTAAATTAAACTGGCTTTTTAAAGACCATAAAAAAGGCCTAATCTATCCAAGTAGGTTAAAATTCTGGGGCTAGGCCAGCGCAAGGCACTAGGTAATGGTTGAGGGTGTCAAGGCACCATCCAAATTGACCTAATTATGCAGAGAATCAAGCCTCCTCAGTTGAGCCATGGGCTAATGAGCCCACATGACCCAAGCCCATATCCAAGCAAACCAGCTGGCAAGAGCCCTTCGTTGCCCTTGATGCCAACTCTGGCAGCCTGTCTCCCTGACCAAACATGAGAGCTTCACTCAAGCCGTTGTAGTCAGGAATCAATTCGACCCAGAAGCCCAGATCAAAGCGAGAAATCCGATTGAAGCCTTTCATCCCCGAATCGACCAACACAACCACCGCCAATCACTGTCGCACTTCACACATCCTATAAACCAAGAACCACCGCCGACACCACCAAGTTGGAAACGACCAGCCTTGCCGCAACCGCACAGGGCTTTCCTCCACAAATCGAGAACCAGTACTGTCTCACCAAGCCGTGGCCTGTGCTGGATGCCTTCGGATCTAATGGCCACTGCTTTGCACGTCACCCTAGGCTAAGGGTTTCGTCTTTAGTTTCTGTCGATAATAAAAACAAATTGTTCCCAATATTATGCAGGTGGTCTTCTATGTTGAAGTTTATTATATTTTAATATTTCACCACAATATTTATGAAAATAAAACTTCTTTTCCTATAATTGCTTAGAAAATCAATCTTAGACTTAAAATAAGACATTTACAGTAAAGAGGGTAAGGGACTCAGGAGTCTCTTTCCCTTTATGTTGCAAATGCCTTAGCTTTTGATCACTTAGGTCATGGTTGTGTGAGGTTCTTTTTTAGTGTTTGTACTTTTCTTCCATTATCACAAAAAAAAAAAAAATTGTGAAATTCAAGTTCAGAACTTTGGCAACAAGTTGGTTTTGAAAAAAATGTGTTTTATAGTACGTTGACTTATTGAGCGGCTACATTTGAAGTTACCAAGAGAGACACTAACGAGGAGTCATAAACTCGTACATTTGGGGCTGCGGGTATACTATGGATATGGTTGAATTTATGTCGAAATTATATTATAGATATACTACACAGTAAAACTACATTATACACTGTTCTATGTTATAGATATATTACATTGAAATACACTGTTCTAAGTTATAGATATATTACATTGAAACTACGTTATAGCCAGATGTCAAAGGCTACAGATGCTAACCAAAAATCTGGTGCTTTTTCCAGATTGCAAATCTGGTGTCTTTGCCAGATTTCCAAAAATAGATATGCTAACCAAGTAGTTGTATAACATTGTGCAAAAAATGGTTAGGCTTGGCCAAAACATGTGAAGATTGTTAACTATTTACATCAAGTCTTCAGATGAGTCTTCAAGTGAATCTGTGGAGACGTCGCCCCTGCAATAGAAAAAAATAACATAAGAGTTGCATATATTGAATTTTATGAATAGTGTAAAAATTATAGCAGAAAGTATCTGTGCTCACGTTTTGAGATTTTTGCTTGGATATGTTTTGGAAAGTTGCTTGTCATACGATTCAATGTTCCTTCTTTTTGATGTTGCAACTTTGTCGGGTGTTGAGCTTGAGGGCTGGATGCTGTTGGGTGTTGAGTTTGAGGGCTGAATTCTCTGTGTTGGAGTTAGTCCACAATTATCTTCATGGATTGCCTTGACAATCACATTTTGTACAGTGCCTATTTCGAGTTCTAGCAGTTTGATTTGTCCTTCTGTTCGGAGAACTTCTGGTGGTAGTATATTTGGATTGTCATGATTTTTGTTCAGGATGAGGTCTTCACATGTTGTACCAAATAGTTCCTCTGCTTGTTTCCCCTTTATGATGGCTGATGCTTCATCATTTATCAATGCAGTTACCATGAATCTGCACAAAGAGAAAAGAGAATTTGCATTAGGGTCAGTAACTGAAGTTGGTACTACAGAGCGAAAAATATATATTGGTGTTTGAAACTTTATTTAATACAGTAAAGTACACAAATATGCACGAAAGCTACAACACTCTACAATCATCAAAACTTGCAGAATCATATAAAGAAAATAATGACATCAACAATTGAGAGTTGCCACTTTATTTTCTTCCCATGATTCCGAACTACAGTTGCATCTGCTATATCCTTATTATGTTCAGGAGATGCTAGTATTCACAAAAGATGCAGAACAGTTAAATTGAGCAGTCCATGATTGATACCTTTAGTTATATGCTTATCTAACTACATGCTTATATGCCTATTATTTCTGTCCCAGACATATATGCCTATTATTTGTGTACCAGACACTAACAGTGAAAAAGGCAGATTATACCTCCTTCCTTACTCATCAATTAATCAACTCCTTGTAATTCATGACAGCCATACTTTGACAGAACCTAAAGTTTTTTGCTCAAGTATGTAATCAGTTAAAGCTGATAACTAATCTCAATGTCTATATAAGATCAAAGATAAAGCACAGTATTTTATAATCTGGTGTACTTTATAATTAATTTCAATGTCAGTGTTCTATCAACAATTTCAAGGACTTTTTGTAGTGAACTGGATCCACTATCTACCAGACCTGGATTTCTGGTTCTCAATCCTAAACAGCATGCCTTCATTTTATTGTTCTAAATTTTCTCTAAGGTGCTCTAGTACTGTTTCCAGAAAACCAAGCCAACTTAGAGACGTGGTCTGTAAGTTGAAGAAACAATAATAGGCTTAAAGTCCCTAAACTTCTGCGAAATCAAATGTAAAAGAGAGTTTCAGATACCATGGAAAGTGATCACGCATAGGGCACCAAACTCACCATGAAACTCAGGTTTCTGGAAGCAGGTTAAAAACAGAAATGGCCGAAGGCAATGAAAATAAAATAAAGGATACGCCTAATCCTAATAAAGTTTCAATCTTAATAGAGGCACGAATTGGCTCAATAGTTCTTGAACTTCTACATTTCTAAAAAAAAAAAAAAAAAAAAAAAAAAAAAGGATTGAGAATGTCAAACTTTAGCCTACAGTATAAACCCTCTTTTTATCCCTTATGGTTTACTTGTAGTTAGCAGTCACAAGTATTTCAATTCTAATAAAACCAGTCCTTGATATTAATTTGGCAATCGCATGCAGCCATAATGAAAACAGAATGCAGGTTACATTAATGAGGAGATTGATGGAAATGGGTTAAAAACAACATCCCTAAAAAACAACAATGAAATCCCTAAATGTAGGCATATATTCAAGATTGAAAATATCTAAAGTTCTTTGCTTGAGCATATAATCAGATATTTTCCTATCACATTCTAGGCAACTTTACTTTCACAGCAAGTTAGATAATCACACAAAGAAAACTAAGCTTACAAAAGAAGAAAGTTCAGTCAAGCAATCAAGTAGTTATGTTCATAGTCAAGCAATCACAGAACTGCTTGATCGGAGCCAAAATGTAAGAAATTGATAAAAACCATATACAGGATGAAGAGTAAGGCTTCAAGTAGTGTAACAGAACTTTTACCCAAAAAAAAAACAAAAAAAAACAGTATAAACAGAATTTAGTGTCTCATACTGAATAGAAATGATTATTGATGGCTGTGTATGTGAGGTTCAAAATTTTCTCTATGCCATGACTTAGGTTTGGCACGCAATACTCATATATATAATGGGGTTTCCAGATGAACTACCCCAAATAGAAATAACTATTGATGGCTGTGTATGTGAGATCGAAAATTTTATCTATGCCATGACTTAGGTTTAGCACTACTCATATATATAATGGGGCTTTCCAGATGTACTACCCCAGAAAAAGACATAAACTGATTACTGCTCAGTTGAGGAGGAAAAAAGGAAATATATGGATATGGAAAACTGAGAAAAAGGTATGGTAATATGGTAGAATTAGAGAGTGGGAAACACTTGGAGAAAGGCAGTTTTTGAAATGTGTTTGTATGCTATATTTTCATAGTGTTTTTGAATATTAATACTCTTCTTTTTCATTACCCTCTGCAGCAATCAAAATCTTGTTGAACTGCATGGGTAGTTAGCTATATTTGGTGTTTAACTTAAAGACATCAAAAACGTCAAGTAACTCTATTGAAAACCTAGAATTCATCAATCACATCACAACAGGAGTTCTCATGCAGGTAAAAATAAAATGCTCTAAATAAATTTGTAAAAAAAAAAAAAAAAACACACACACACACACAAGAGGTAGTCTCACTCCTTAAGCTTTCCTCAATTCATAACACAAAGGACTCTATGATAACAGGTTCAACTTGCACTATATCAGATCAAACATATGAAAAGCGCTTTGTGATTAAATAAGATGTTACCAAACAACTTGCATTATCTCAGAGTTTTTCCAAATGCATATCAACCTCATAAAGCTAAAAGGAAGACATCAGAAGATTTAAAAACAGAGTCTACTATTTCAATTGTAAGTATTATGTATCTACAATAACTTCCATTCCAAATTAATTATATACACATAAGAAGGTTGTTTATTTCACACGGACCTTGTTGCTTAAGTTTGTAGCCATTTTAGCATGAGCAACCTCTTCAGTAAGCTCCATATTTAACAGTGCTTCTGCCTCTTCCTCTTCTAACCTCTTTTCCTGCAAGTATATTGCTCAAAAATTAAAAAATTATTAAGAAATGATTAACCAAGATGCTATGATTACATGTAATACCAAATCACCAGCATTACTGAACCTCAAATGATAAAGAAGACTATCATGGTGGAAAGTGTAACTAATAGTACATCATTTTGGGATATACCTACACATAAATTTAGGCAGAAGCTACAGCCACTTTTCCCCAAATTTTGCCATCAAAGTTTTTGCCATAACATGAACATCACTTTTCTCCTCATTATACTTCATAGCGTTTTTGAAAACTAAAGCACTTTATGATCCACACTACCTTAACCCAGAAAAGTGAAATATGTGATTGGCAATCTTACCTATTTCACGCTTTCATATATATCTAAGCTTTAGTTTTATTTATTTTTCACTTACTTCCTATAAATGAAGAAAAAAACTCTTGTTTACTGAGTGGATTTGGAAGGGCTTATCACTGAACAAAGGGTGATTTGACACATATGCTATACCAAAAACCTATCCACAGGGCCATCCCTAGACCAAGGCGAGTAAGGCGGTTGACTTGGGCCTCACATGATAGAAGGCCTCGGTTTGAAAGTTAACTATATATATATGTATATTTGAGTTACTGAGTAAGATGCCCAAGCCTGAATAAAATGTCCAATTATCTTCAACAAAGAACACCCAGATAAGAAAAAAGCAAACTCAAATCAGGATTATATATATCTGAGTAAGAGGCTCAAACTTGTATAAAATGTCATAGTATCTTCAAAATAGAACACCTAGAAAAGAAAAAAGTAAACCCAAATAAGGAAGACCTCATTCACGTGACGATCACAGAATAATCACATCCCAAATAAGAATAAAAAATTTTGCTTTTCTATTGGCTAAAGCCTACTGCAGATTAGATTTCATTTTGTTTTTTCTTTTATCAACCCCTAGTTCTCTAAACTACATAGACCTTTTCAAAAAAAAACTACATAGACTTTCCTCATTTCATTTCTGAAAGTCTAATTTCTTTTGCTTCTCAATTCTCTAATTTTTCCATTTCTAGTTTGAATTTACATACTTCACATATGTAAAATTTGTTTTCATCAAATCATGCTTATTTGGTATTTTACAGAAACATTAAAATATAAAATTTTAATTCCTGATAAGAATGCCTCTTTTAAATTTTGCCTTAGGCCTCCACTTACATTGGGACGGCCCTGCCTATCCACTCATAGCTCAGTAAAACATTCTTTCGAGTTGATTAGCATCTTAATTAGCAATGATTTTTTAGTATATTGTGTTGGGAAAGAAGGGCTGCCTTAATACAAGGCCAATGGATAATTTTATCCCAAGATCTAACTTTTCCCACCTCTCGTGTGATTTGCGGAATAGCAACAAATAAATAAAAGAAGACACAATATTTAACGAGGTTCGGCAAATGTGCCTACGTCCTCGGGGCAGTAATAATACTCTCTTCCACTATATAAATAATGAGATTATAAGACAATCTCACTTTGGTGACTAAACTTCACCAAAGTGGTAACACACACTCTATCTCTCAAGAGGAATTTTCTTCTCACTCATATCTCAAGTGAGGATCTCACTACTATCTCAAACTCTATTAGTTTGGAATGACTCTTGCCTTGGTTGTTTTTCCTACAACCTTTCATGCCTATTTATAGGCAATTGGGTTCATGGATATGACATGCAATTGGAAGCAAAGTCAAGTTTTCTTCCAAGTTTGACATGCCTAACTTCAAAGATGGCTTGCTACCTACCTTCCAAGATGGCTTGCTATCTACATTCTTTGAATTTTCCAATCCATGCTTTCCTCATGTGGTAAATCATCACATGGATTTTCTCCTCTATTAAAGAGGGACTGCCCATCAATCTCCCCCTCCCGACTTAGATGGAGGGATGCGCCAATCCTGACGCGCTTCTGCAAAATTTAAACTTGTCCTTTGGTAAGGACTTTGTCATCAAATCTGAACTATTTTCATCTGTGTGAATCTTCTCACGCTGTAGTTGCTTAGCTTCCAGCACATCACGTATCCAGTGATACCTCACATCAATGTGCTTTGATTTCGAGTGAAAACTCGAATTCTTACTCAGATGAATTGCACTTTGACTATCACAATGCAGAACATATTTTTGTTGCTTATGGCCCAATTCCTGTAGGAATTTCTTCATCCACAAAATTTCTTTGCAGGCTTCCATAGCTGCTATGAACTCCGCTTCTGTAGTTGACAAAGCAACACATTTTTGTAGCTTTGATTTCCATGAGACAGCCCCTCCTGAAAATGTAATCAGGTATCCTGATGTAGACTTTCTCGAGTCAATATCTCCGGCCATATCTGCATCTGTATAGCCTATCAGTTCAAGCTCTCACTTCCAAAGCATAAACCCATTTTGGAAGTACCTTTGAGATATTTAAGAATCCACTTCACAGCATTCCAATGCTCTTTGCCTGAATTAGACAGAAATCTGCTAACAACACTAACCGCGTGTGTTATATCTGGTCTTGTACACACCATTGCATACATCAGGCTTCCTACCGCTGAGGCATATGACACTTTTGTCATTTCTTCCTCCTCTTTCTCACTTATAGGACTCTGCTTCGTGCTAAGCTTAAAGTGAGTAGCAAGTGGAGTAGCAACTGGCTTTGCTTTCTCCATATGGAACCGCTCCAATACCTTCTCGATATATTTTCTTGTGATAACCACAACTTCCCATTCTGTTTATCACGGGTAATATTCATACCAAGAATTTGCTTTACTGGTCCCAAGTCCTTCATAGCAAAAGACTTACTGAGCTCTTTCTTCAGTTTGCTAATCTTGTCACCATCTTGTCCTACGATCAACATGTCATCAACATACAAGAGTAGTATGATGAAGTCACCTCCTGAGAAATTCTTCACAAATACGCAATGGTCTGAAGTTGTCCTCTGATATCCTTGCTCAATCATGAAGGAATCAAACTTCTTGTACCATTGTCTCGGCGCCTGCTTTAGTCCATACAAACTCTTTTTCAGTTTGCAGACTAGATCTTCCTTGCTTTTGACTTTGAATCCTTCTGGCTGCTCCATGTAGATTTCCTCTTCAAGGTCACCGTGAAGGAAAGCCATCTTCACGTTAAGTACCACTCGAATAGATGTCATCTTCACCACGAGCGAGAATATTTCTTCAAAGTCAATTCCCTTTTACTGATTGAAACCTTTAACGACCAGTCTTGCCTTGAATCTGGGTCGTGAGCTATTCTCCTCAGTCTTCAATCTATACACCCATTTGTTTCTGAGTGCTCTCTTACCTTTTGGTAACTCCACCAGCTCATAAGTTTGGTTCTCATGCAAGGACTTAATTTCTTCTTGCATGGCTTCCAACCACTCCCCCTTGTGGTCATCTGTCAGAGCTTCTTCATAAGACTCTGGCTCACCTCTATCTGTGAGAGTAACGAACTCATGTAGAGGGTATCTGTTTGATCTTCGAGGGGTCGGTGCCTCTTCCTCATCATTAGTTGCATCATCAACTGGATCATTAATCATCAGGTCATTTGCTGCATCACTGACATCTTCGGTATCTCTCCGGCCATCCTGGTTTGTTGGCGGAGGAACTTTATCCGAGTTCATCGGATATTTTCTGGGTTGTTTAGGCTTCTCAATCTTCTGAGTATCTTCGATGTTCAGGTCTTCGAAGAAGACAACATCTCTGCTTTTGACAATCTTCTTATTGACAGGATCCCACAGCCTGTACCCATATTCTTCATTTCCATATCTCAAAAATATGCATTCTTTCGACTTGCTATCGATTTTTGATCTGTCATCTTTGGGAATATGAACAAACGCTTTGCAGCCAAATACCTTCAAATGATTGTATGAGACGTCCTTTCCGGTCCAAAACCTGTTTGGCACGTCACCATTTAATGGAGCTGAGGGAGAAAGGTTGATCAAATCAACCGTAGTCATTAGAGCTTCACCCCAAAAGCTCTTAGCTAGCTTAGCATGAGATAACATTGTTCTGATTCTTTCAACAATACTTCTGTTCATCCTCTCGGCCACTCCGTTGTGCTGAGGAGTCTTTGGAACAGATCGTTCATGACAGGACCCGCCCCGAATTTCACCCTGAAATCCGAGGTGGCCCTGTGGGGCCCACCTTAGGAATAACTCTACCAAAAATTCAGCAGAGTCGCCCCTAAAATGGACTACCCAAAAACCTATAAATAACACATTCACACTTCTAATAAACCATCCTTATTCTTCTGGAGCCACCCTGCTCCCCAAATCACAACAACTCCACAATTTACAACTAAAATACGAATCATATAACATTTATCCCACAGGTTATCAGAGCAATCTAAAAGAGAAAGAGAAAATAAAATACATGTAGGTTCCACAGTTAACCTACAATGAAGACAACAGCAGCAGATGCTATGCCTCGAATTCTACTATGCCAAACCAGCTACTCTGCAGACTGGGCATTTGAAAACGAAGGGCCCAGGGGAAAAGTATATAAAAACGTTAGCGTGAGTGGACAAAAATAAGTAATTGTAAGGAGAAAATAAATTTATACTTTCCCGCACATATCTTCTTAAAAACCCGATGCATGCAGCAATTTAAAGAAATACAGTAACTTTAGTTCAGCTCAAGAAAACCGACTAGCCCCGCCAGTCACAACCGAGCAAAAAGGAAAGAATTCTGATACTCAAGAAAATAAGACCAGCCCCGCTGGTTAGGGGAATCGGACTAGCCCCGCTAGTCAAAATAATAAAATAATATATGAGGAAGAAGTATCACCATACGAAAGAAGGGAGCCTCTCGGGCTCGGGTCGGAGTGTCCCACACTCTGGAGCATCCCATGCTCTGCTCTACTCACCCACGAACACATAGTAAGTAGGGAGGAGTACTAATAGGCTAGCTAGCAATAAAATATATCGACCCAGGTATGGTGGGTAAAAACCATACGAAAATCGAAAATCAGTAAGACATCCCCAATGTCTCACAAGAAAAGAAATTTAATCCAGCGACGTGACCCCGCACGCCAATATAAATTCGGAATCATAAACCAATAAACGAAAATCAAATAAGTTCCTAAGTTCCGATGAAAAATCCCATTTCCGAGGATTCCTCGGAAAAAGCAAATCCGCTAATAAATAATACTTTCATTTCCGGAAATAATCTCGGAAAACAACTCGTCGAAAATTATTTCAGATAACAAATTTAAAATGGAGCATAACAAATTCCAATCCGAAATTCGAACGATAAATAATTCCACAATTAAAAATCGGATAATATGCTCGATAAATTAAAACAATAATTTAATTACTAATCCATTTCCCAAAACAAAATCAATAATCAATAGCAATTTCCCGAAACTAAAATATAATAATATGTTCATTAATTAAGTAAATACTTATTTCGGAAAATCAATTGCATGCATCAATATTTAGAAAACCAAAAGTCCACTCACAGTATACGGCTAACGTGGTATCCAAGCGTAAGGATCCTCGTCGAGTGATGAGTCGGTACCTCGTCCTGTACATAATTATTCGTAACTAACAATTACCGGACGAAAGAAAATAATATTACGATAAACAATAATTAAATCCTAAACCCATAACCTCAATTCCTCCAATTCTCTTCTACAACCAACCAAACTTCACCAACACCGCCCAATCGTCAAATTCAGATTTTACAACAATTATGGAGAAAATCCGACAATCGGATTCACGATTAACATTAATCGAAATCCAAATCTTTAGAAATTTATAACCGATTCAAAACTCCACCAATCCTCACCAAACTTCATATACAAGTTCTAGGATAATTATAGGATTTAACTAGTCAGAAATTGGAATTAAACAGTTACCTTAGCCACCGCTACCGCCGCCCACAGTGGCGGCGCCGCCACCAAATTCACCAGCTCCAATGGCCACCAAATTTTGGCAGCAGCACCTTCTCAACACACCCATTAATTCTCCCAACTATGACCAAGTCAGAAACTGAGTAGAAGTACCTCAAAAATTAAGGAGAAGTTTGTACCCGAATCGTGAATAGTAACCCGAAATTTCAAATCTTCAATTCCTCCTCTACACTGCAAATCGTGGCTCAAGGCTAGGGGGGAAATGATCCTTGGCAAAAACCCGACCTTCGACGCTGGTTTGGTGGCCGGAGATGGCCGGAATCGCCGAAAATTAACGAAATTTCCGGATTGCTACAGTAAACTTCATAGCTCAAATCCGAGCTCCACGGGTCGAGCCGCCGCAAAACACCACCACAGGTGCCTAGAGGGGGCGGAGACGAGTTCAAAGATGCTTGCTTTGCGTCGTTAAGTGGCTGGAGGAGGAAGAAGGCCGGAGTTGCAGGCGAGAGAGAGAAAAAGTGACAATTCGGGGAGAAGAAGAAGAAAAACGCGGGGAAGGGGAGAGAGAAAAAAAAATTACCGGCAACAGTAAAAAAAATTCGAATTTATACTTTCTATCATGAACAGTAACTTTAGTATTTCGCTTATAACTTTAGCATACGAACTCCGATTTTTACGAACCACATATGCACGCGCTCGGTTTAACGTCCCCTACAACTTTCATGAAGAATATTTTCTCAAATTTTGACCCGAACAAAAAGTCAATTTTTAGGACCACTAAAAGTATCGAAACAAAGTAAAAATGAAATTAGTTATCATTTACCGTCCAAATGACTAGTAAACGGTTAAATTTAGGTTCGGGACGTTACAGTTCATGCCTGATTCCGTTACTTTTGCAATAGTGTCTGAACGCCCCCATGTACTCTCCCCCGTTGTCAGTGCGGATGCATTTCAATCTCCTGCCTGTTTCTCGTTCAACTTTGACATGAAATTGCTTAAATACTTCGAGCACTTGATCTTTAGTTTTCAGTGCATAAACCCATACATTCCTGGAATGATCATCAATGAAGGTGACGAAGTATCTTGCACCTCCCAGAGTACTTGTGGTCATGGGACCACACACATTAGAATGTACAACATCCAAAACATTGGATTTCCTTGGTGCAGGAGAACGATGGAACGAAGCTCTATGTTTCTTTCCAGCCAAGCAATGCGTACATGGTTTTAGAGGCATATCTTTAACATTGACACCAGTTAATACATCTCTTTTGGTTAGAACAGTAAGTTCCTTCTTGCTGATGTGACCGAGCCGCTTGTGCCATAGCTCGACCGGCGAATCTTCTCCGAGTGTAACTGCATACCCACTACAGATTTTTGCATAAGTCATGTAGAGAGTGTTCTCTTTCCTCCCTCGGGCTAGAATTTCTGGACCATTACTGAGCCTTCACTTTCCACCACCAAAGACACTGGTGCAGCCTTCATCATCATGTAATCTTGTGGAGATCAGGTTGAGGCGCATGTCTGGAACGTGTCTAACATCCTTGAGAACCAAGCAGTGGCCTGTGTTCGTTTCAAGGGAAATATCTCCCCTTCCCACGATCTTGGACAGCTTATCATTTCCCATCCTGACATTACTGAAATTTCCAGTATTGTAGGATGTAAAGAACTCCCTTCGTGAGGTTACATGAAATGATGCACCAGAATCGATGATCCAACATGTATTTTGAGATGTCAAATTAACATGACCCTATTCATAAATGATGAGTACCTCTTCTTCGTATGAGGTAGTAAAAGCTGTGTCTCTGGCACCACCTTTCTCAGTCTGCTCTCTCTTGAGCCTCCTGTAATCCTCTTTATGTGGCCTTTTCCACCACAGTGAAAACATTCGACGTCCTTCTTTGGACTGAACTTGCCTTTTGACCGATCTTTCCCTTTGCCTCGGTTGTGGAATTTTCTACGGCTTCCACGTTGTTGGTGACGAGGGCTTTTGACTCGATCAATATTCCTTGCTCCTTCCTCCTTGCTTCTTCGTTGAACATGCTGTCTTTTACAGTGCTCAGTGTGAGAACGCCTTGAGGAGCTGAGTTGCTTAATGACACCACCAACGTGTCCCAGCTATCTGGCAACGAGCTTACTAACAATAGTGCTTGCAACTCATCATCAAGCACCATCTTCATATTCGTCAATTGATTCACCATGCCTTGGAAGTCGCTCAAGTGTTCCGAAACACTTTGACCATCCCTGTACTTTGTGTTCACCAACTGCCGAATGAACGAGGTTTTGTTTTGTACGGTCTTTCTCTTGTACATGGACTCCAACTTTGTCCATATTGAGTAGGCATTGGTTTTCTGTGCCACATGATTAAAAATACTTTCATCAACCCATTGATGAATTCCTACAACAGTTTTTCTGTTCAGGATGCTCCAGTCATTGTCAGTCTTGCTTGCTGGCTTTTCTCCACCATTTTGAAGAGGCTCGTACATATCGTTGCAGTAAAGGATGTCTTCCATTCTAGGCTTCCAAATGGAGTAATTCGATGATGTCAACTTAACCATTGTTGCTGTTGATGACGATGACTCCGCCATCTTGATCACCACGAGATGCCACGAACAATGAGCGCCGGACTCTGATACCACTTGTTGGGAAAGAATGGCTGCCTTAATACAAGGCCAATGGATAATTGGTTATCCCAGGATCTAAAATTTCCCACCTCTTGTGTGATTTGCGGAATAGCAACAAATAAATAAAAGAAGACACAATATTTAACGAGATTCGGCAAATGTGCCTACGTTCTCGGGGCAGTAGTAATAATCTCTTCTACTATATAAATAATGGGATTACAAGGCAATCTCACTTTGGTGACTAAACTTCACCAAAGTGGTAACACACAATCTATCTCTCAAGAAGAATTTTCTTCTCACTCATCTCTCAAGTGAGGATCTCACTACTATCTCAAACTCTATTAGTTTGGAATGACTCTTGCCTTGGTTGTTTTTCCTACAACCTTTCATGCCTATTTATAGGCAATTCGATTCATGGATATGACATGCAATTGGAAGCAAAGTCAAGTTTTCTTCCAAGTTTAGCATGCCTAACTTCAAAGATGGCTTGCTACCTACCTTCCAAGATGGCTTGCTATCTACCTTCTTTGAATTTTGCAACCCATGTTTTCCTCATGTAGTAAATCATCACATGGATTTCCTCCTCTATTAAGGAGGGACTGCCCGTCATATTGTTGTACACTCTACAGTTTGAACTGCAAGGTTTCTGTCAATTATGTAATGAATTTATTATGAAACCAATATATGCAGTTTTCTTTGGCTTCTAACGTAATAAGTATCTAAGCGTACTGAAAAGTATATCTACAAAATCAGTTGACATATGCAGATAACAATTACTACTGCCAAGTATATGAAAGTAATTCACATCAATAGCAATTACTAAGGTATGTTCAATTTCTTGAAAGTTGTTGAAGCAAAAGTGATTAGGTTCAATAAATTCAAAAAAAAAAAAAAAAAAAAAGGGAAGGGGCTCGGTGTTCTGCCGGTATAAGACTCGATGGCATTGAAGACTTAAAGCAAAAAAGCAACCCATATATTTCAAGATAAGAAAGATATCTATCCATTCTAAATTCAGAACATAATTAATTCATCTACCTGACAACACTTCCAATACTTGATTGCTTACATATATGTATCAAGTGCAAATGAGAGAAAAATTGGACAGACAACTTTTGTATCTTTATACGTTCTAAAAAGGCAGCGCATCAGTTCGCATAAATGGTAGGGACTACGAAAATAATAAAGAAAGTGATTGTTGTACCTGTTGATCAATGTCAG
The DNA here is from genome assembly GCA_025331145.1 of Rosa persica. NCBI lineage: Eukaryota > Viridiplantae > Streptophyta > Magnoliopsida > Rosales > Rosaceae > Rosa > Rosa persica. The sequence goes on along the minus strand of WFKR01000007.1, from coordinate 13,632,465 downwards.
ACACATACACAATCCTCCGAATTTCATCTTCTCGCTGGGATAGACTGGTCCTGCTATTCATTCTCCTCTTTCCTTGATTATATATCTGACCAAATAATACAAAAAAACCCACATCGTAGTTGCTAATCAACAGCTAAAATTTTTAAATAGTTTACCTTAGAATCGGGAGATTTGTCGACGCCGGGGGTGGTAGGAGTCCAATTTAGCAGACTTTAGAAGAACGAAAACATGCAAAATACCCTGCTCCTATCCTTTCTTCCTCTCTATCGATCAACAATCTGAAAGAACGAAGCTGTCGATCAAAACCTGTCCAACTCACTCTCTCACTCTCTATCTGTCGTTAATTGAGTCGAGCAAACAACTGAGCAGCACGACGGGTGCAAGGAGGAGGGGACAACTGAGTAAAAACAGGGCAGGAAATCCTCTGTTCCCAATTCAGATGGAGATAGGTGTCCCTTCATTCTGATTGGTTAATATGAATTGAAAAATCTTTATCTTTTTAATCCATGTTAACCGATCAGAATGAAGGGACATGTGGAGATAGAGAAATTGGAGACAGAAGATTTCAGTCCTAAAAACAGCAGAAAAGTGAAGGACAAAAACGTCCTTCCACTATTCATTTTGTTTGTCCTCATCTCGTTTGCGGTTTAGTATAGTTAGAATAGAATGACGATGCATGACATCAACTGATAACATCTACTATGCACATAACTTATCCAATTAGCCCTAAAAGTATTAAATTAGCGATCTAAATTAGTAAGTAATTGTTAATTGTCGATTACTCAACCAACCAATTAGCGACCACGTTTGACATTTTGGATCAACAAATGCACGATGGAAAAAGCAAACCCACACAGGGTTCACTGATAGTATCAAACCGAACTTCCTAGCATATATAATAGTTCTTGACTACTTATTTATTTATTTATTAATTTTGTCAATATAGTTCTTGACTACTTAGGAGTACCCATATTTGGGCCGAGCATTGATGAGTATACCATGGACACTTCAGGGGTGTATTTAATTAGGAGTCTATTGAATTGTTTTTTATTTTAAAAGTCCATTAAAATTTGGTGCTATTCAATTAAGATGTTAAAAAATCAATTAAAATCTTGTTGTATTCAATTAAGATTTTAAAAAGTCATTTCAAATTTGGTGGTATTCAAAACTCATCGATTTTCAAGGATCTTATTAGATAGTTGATTGTGTAGAATTTTCAGGTGCTTGGTATAAATACCAAATTCTATTAGAAATCCGCTCTCTGGACATGAGATTTTGATGACCTTTGTTTTCTCTCATTCTGAAGATGAAAAGAAGATGGCCTCTCACATCGAAGGTCGAACTGACCTCAACCTTTCCTTTCTTTGTTCTCTACTAACCAAGGTCTTTGCTGCCTGTCATAAAAAAAAAAGGTCTTTGCTGCCGTTCTCTTAGGGTTTGGAATACAAAGAAACAAAATAAGCAAAGGATTGGTGCCACTCGAGGCCAGTCTCAGAGTCCAATGGCAGAGGCGATTTCTCAGTTTCAAATCTCCACGGAGCACAACTCATCAAAGGTTAGATTCAGAAACCCTAACTCGCCCCAGTTTTACTTTTATCGAAATTTGAAGCTATGGATTTCCCCAATTTAAAAGTTGTAGTACCTTGTTTAATTATTTAGCTGAATTGTTCGATTCAAGTGACCTTTAAATTTTCCTTGTCATGGTTATGGAAGCATGATATGCTATATTGTTGATAGATTATTCATCAAATTACAAATAGTTTAATACAATGCATCATTAGATTTATGGATTTGGTTTAAGTATGGTTTTAGCACATGAAATCTGGTTTCGGCTAGCATCAATACATTGATCTTCTTTTTTTTGTTAAGAAGATAAATCCTAGTACATTATATAAATGGTTGAATATAGAAAGTAAAGAAGTATGCTTCCCTACAGAAAACCTAAAACCCAGAAAAACAACATAGAAGGAGGAAATTTGTTGGAGAGAAGCAGTGGAGGTCTTCTTGGACATAATGATGGATATGAATAATACCGGATTGAAGTTCAAGAGGATTATGCTTAATGGAATCTGCAGAAGTGTTTATCCTATCATTATAGTCATGTTGATTACTAAGAAAATAGCGGCATTGACGGTGAATGGTTCTCGTATTCAAAGATTCCCAACTAAGTTGAAAAGGTATACCATCTTTGGGAATATATAATGATTTATGTAGTCAATACGACATGTTAGCACTGTCCCAAAATGATGCTAAAAGGAACCAATTTAAGATTTCAAAACAGTCTCATTTCACTACAAACACATACACTCCCCTCCTTGTTTTGGCTCCAATGTTTTTGCCGCCTAGTGAGACAGAAACAAACACATACGCGCGCGCGCATACACACACACACACACACACACATATATATATATATATAGTCCGGTTATACTAGGACATCCTTACCTAGTCTTAGGTACGGATTTTTGGGTTTCAGCCATTTTTCGATCACATTTTCACATCTTAACCGTTCAGTTGTTAGATCCTAATGTATAGATCACCTCTGCAAAATTTCAGCTAAATTGGTAATCGTTAAGGCATCCAAAACTGCAATTTACAACAATGTTCACGAATGATTCCCGTTCAACAGATTCGGTTCATTCGTGTAAATTACAGTTTTGGGATGCCTTAACGATTACCAATTTAGCTGAAATTTTGCAGAGGTGATCTATACATTAGGGCTTAAAAACTGAACGGTTAAGATGTGAAAATGTGATCGGAAATTGGGTAAAAACACTAAATCCGTACCTAAACCTTAGGTAAGGACGTCCTTACCTGAGAAAAATCATATATATATATATATATATATATCGTCCCGCTACGCTAAGGACATCCTTACCTAGCCTTAGGTACGGATTTCCGGTTTTCACCCACTTTCCAATCACATTTTCACATCTTAACCGTTCAGTTTTTAGGTCCTAATGTATAGATCACCTCTGCAAAATTTCAGCCAAATTGGTGATCATTAAGGCGTCAAAAACTGAAATTTACAACAATATACACAAACAATTCCAGTTCGACAAATTCGGTTCGTTCGTGTAAATTGCAGTTTTGGACGCCTTAATGATCGCCAATTTGGCTGAAATTTTACAGAGGTGATCTATACATTAGGACCTAAAAAATGAACGGTTAAGATGTGAAAATGTGATTGGAATGTGGGTGAAAACACCAAATCCGTACCTAAACCTTAGGTAAGGACGTCCTTACCTGAGAAAAATCATATATGTGTGTGTGTGTGTGTGTGTGTGTGTGTGTGTGTGTGTGTTTGTATATATATAGATATACAGAGAGGATCGAGAGCGGATGTCCGCACTTTCGCTAAAGTGCGGACGGCGGCGCAGCAGCTTGGCTCGGGGCGCGACGAAGTGGCGGGGCATACCGGACAGAGGCCAGGGGTCGGATGGAGTCATGTGGAGTCGCTAGCGACGAGGTTGTAGCGCTACATGTCGGGTTGCTACCCAGAAACCTGCAACCTCGACCTCGATCGCTGCCCTGAAGCGTCTGGGACGCCACCGCCCTCCGTCCGGCAAGCCCCGTGCCGCAGTCGCTGCCCAAGCCGAAAGTGCGGACGTCCGTTGTAGATCGGGCCTATATATATATATATATATATATATATATATATATATATATATATATATATATATATATATGGCTCTTCCACTAAGGGATCCCTTTTTTTTTGTCGTTTATAGGGATAAACATTAGACAAACTTTTCGATTATATTTCGGCATCTCAATCGTTCATTTTTTAGGTCCTAATGTGTAGATCACTTATGCAAACTTTCAGCCAAATTGGTGATCGTTAAGACATCCAAAACTACAATTTACACTAACGGACCGAATCTGTCAAACCGGAACCGTTCGTGTTTATAATGAAAAATTGCAGTTTTGGATGCCTTAACTATCATCAAATTGGCTGAAAATTTGCAAAAGTGATCTATACATTAGGACATAAAAACTGAACGGTTGAGATGTGAAAATATAATCGAAAAGTTGGTCTAATGCCCTATCCCTAGAAAAGACCATAAAAAGGGATTCCTCACTAGAAGGACATTGTGTGTGTGTGTATATATATATATATATATATATATATATGAAGTTCAAGGCCTTTCTTAATTACAGAGAATGGTGTGAATCTTTTAGGAAAGAGGTTCTTACCGGCACTAGACAAGATGGGAAAGATATGCCATCTCTTCCTCAACAGAGACCGTGTTTTCTTCCTGCACAGTGCTCGTCGTAGCAGTGTCAGCATATGAACTGAGTTTGGAAACTGACCAACAGCCAATCACCTACAGATTACAATAGCAAAGAAGCTTACTACACGAAGATTGTCTTTCCTTGCGTACCTTATTTGAGACCGAGGGTTATAAATCTTCCAAGACATACCAATCTCATCACCTTTGTCTTGGAATCAGGTTCTTGAACTTCAAATTGCTCTTGATATGGCTCAAGATTTTCCCCAAACACTAGTTCAGGTTCCATATTTTAATCAGTTGCAAAACTTTGTGGATCGGATGAGGCATGTTGGTGATCTGCTTAATATTTCCATAAGCAAGTATGGGGATTTACACATTCAGATTTCAACTACACTGATCATACTGGGTGCTGAATTTCAGAAGCTTTTGGTCATAGGTCAACTACATTAATCACACTTATCATTCCTGGTACCCTTCAACTCGATAAGTCAATCAGTATGCAGTGCAAACTTCTTGTGATTAACCAAGGGTCAGCCAAAGGACTTCGGTGGGTTTACCCATATCTGCTCAAGTTTAGAACTTTGGAAGTAGTCAGTCTATATGATATATGTCTAGAAAAATTACTTATGATTTTGGTAGAGTTGTAATCAACCAATCATGTTGTAGACCATATATAATGCTCATAAGCTCTCTTATGATGGTACATTGTGATTCATAAAAGTGGAGTTGGCTTTATCCTTTTGTCCTTGTTCGCTCATCTTTCTGCTTATAACTTGCCTGCCAGGTACCACTAGCAACAAGAAAGTGACTGGTTTTTAATTAACATGAATACATGAAGAGTGGATGTTTGTTTTCCTAACCATGTGTTCAAACTGAAGTTGGAGACAGTGATCTCTTACAGAGCTATATGCAATACCATTTTGATGCAAAAGGATTCTAACTATTTACAAAAATCTTTTCTGGGAGGTGGATCAATGCACCGTCGTGTCTTGTGGCTCCTAGTTTTCTCAGGTCTGTTTTGTATGCTGTACAAAGTTCAAGGCCTTTATCTAACAAAAACCAATACAACACCAAATGACAGTGGAGAAAAGAGCTTTGTATTGCACACATATTTTCACCTACACAGATAGACACAGTTTTATATGATACACTATTCATTTTCTACATAATTTTATAACTGTTTTAGGGAATCAGAAATTGAGAGAAATTCGTTGTGTATTCTCATTGATAATAGGGGCCTCTTTATATAGAGGGTTACAATGCATAGAATCTGAACATACAAAGAAAGTAATTCTACATTGAATAGGATTCTAAATCCTTCTATAACCCCATTACCACTAGATCAAGTAACCTAAAGTTTGGGCCAGACACATAATCTGGATTTCCTTGAACACTCCCCCTTGTGTCTCCCAAACGTGGTGCTTCTCTCGTTGCCTCATTAAAAACCTTGCCGAGTAACAAAAACCTAATGGGACAAAAATAACCTCGGTCGAAGGGAAAAAAAAAGTACAACACACCCTTCACGTTTCGAGACCATACATGTATACATCTCCCCCTGATGTCTGCACCTCCCCCTGATGATTACAATCATGGGAGTTCAGATAGTTTCCGCAAGCCAATTCTTGCCACATGTTTCTCGAACGTGGATTTAGGCAATGACTTAATAAACAAGTCTGCCACATTATCCTCAGATCAAACCTGGTTTACTGTGATCTTGGGGAGCTTCTGTTATTGCTTATTGTAGAAGAATTTGGGCTATATATGCTTGGTGTTGTCGCCTTTGTTGTAGCCTTGCTTCATTTGTTCAATGCAAGCAGCATTATCCTCATAAATGCTTGTTGGCTCATCTGTGGTAGACTTCAAACCACAATTACTTCGAACATGTGTAACTATGGATCGTAACCATATACATTCACGAACTGCTTCATGAAAAGCAATAATCTCTGCATGATTCGAAGAGGTTGCGACTAAGGTCTGCTTTGTAGACCTCCAAGATATTGCGGTGTTTCCCATGGTGAATACATAACCAGTTTGGAAACAACCTTTGTGTGGGTCAGAGAGATACCCAGCATCATCAAAACCTTCCAAAACACTTATATCGTTTTGGGATGGGGAGAGGGAACGCAGTCCACCATGTGTGGTGTTCCAGTTATTTGATGGGTTCGAATCCATCATCTCTCTGTAGGGATAGAATAAGCCAATATCGATCATACCACTTAGGTATCGAAAGATATCTTTAACACCAGTCCAATGGCGTCGTGTGGGCGCGGAGCTATATCTAGCTAACAAGTTCACAGCAAATGAGATGTCCGGTCTCGTGCATTGTGCTAAGTATAATAATACGCCTATTGCACTTAGATATGGCACTTCTGCCTCTAGTACTTCTTCGTCGTCATCTTTTGGACGGAATGGATCTTTTTTTGGATCAAGACTATGGACGACCATTGGGGTGCTTGAAGGCTTAATCTCATTAGTATTGAAACGCCTAAGGATCTTTTGGGTATAAGCTGATTGATGAATCAGAATACCATCTTCACGATGCTCAAGTTCCAAACTGAGGAAAAATCGTGTTTTCCCAAGATCTTTCATCTCAAACTCGGATTTCAAGTGTTCAGCGGTTTCCTTTAACTCTTTAAGGGTGCCAATTATATTCATGTCATCGACATAGACCGCTACTATTGCAAATCCGGAACTTGTCCTTTTTATGAACACACATGGGCATAGTTCATTATTGACATATCCTTTCCCAATCAAGTAGTCACTCAGACGGTTATACCACATCCGTCCCGATTGTTTCAATCCATATAGTGAGCATTTTAATCTTATGGCCAACGTGCTCCGTGGTTTAGAGCCACTTGATTTGGGTAACTGAATTCTATATGGAACTTTCATGTATATTTCCGTATCTAGATCCCATATAGATACGCTGTAACCACGTCCATAAGCTGCATGTTTAGTTTTTCGGAAACTACCAAACTGATAAGGTAGCGGAATGTAATGACGTCCATTACGGAAGAATAGGTCTCCTCGTAGTCGATTCCAGGGCGTTGTGAGAAGCCTTGCGCTATAAGGCGAGCTTTGTACCTTACAATCTCGTTTTTCTCATTACACTTTCTAACGAATACCCATTTATGACCAACTGGTTTGGTGTTAGGCGGTATTGGTACAATTTTACCAAATACCTTTCTTTTCGTTAGAGAATCAAGTTCTTCCTGGATCACATCTTTCCATTTTGGCCAATCAGCTCTACGTTAGCATTCATCAACAGAGCGTGGTTCGATGTCATCGGTCTCAATAATCTCACGTGCTACTGAATACGCGAATACATCATCAATGATGATGGAGCTTCTTTCCCACGTCCCATGTACACTAGTGTAATTCACAGAGATCTCTACGTTCTCAGGGATTGGTTCTGACATTGAGGCATCCCCCAATGATGTCTTTTGGACATAACCATAATCCGGAACATTCTCATGGGACGGATTTTGAGTATCAATGATCAAAGGATTTGTTTGTACCTCATTCGCTCTTTTTCTAGGGCGAGTATCCTTCGAACCAATTGATCTACCGCGCTTCCTTGCGAGACCTACGGCCATAAATGCCACATCATTGCCATGCTGGGCAATGGCGCCATCTCCTGGTGTCACGGGAGTGGCGTTATGTCCATTATTAGGGACATCAATCCTTGCAGGCACGTTTGCAGTAGGTATGTGTGATCTCGTCACTTTGGCAACATCAGAAAACGCATCAGGCAGAGTGTCTGCTACGTTCTGGAGCTCGATTATTCGTTGCACTTCAAGTTTGGACTGTCCGGTAAGGGGATCAAGATGAGATATAGTGGGGACAGACCACGACAATTCCTGTCGTTCCTGTTGAACATTTGTGTTCTTATCTCCCCATAACGACGGGAAGACTGTCTCATTAAAGTGACAATCCGTAAATCTAGCGGTAAAGAGATCGCCTGTCAAAGGTTCAAGATAGCGGACGATAGTTGGAGGTTCATACCCAACATAAATGCTCATTCGTCGTTGTGGACTCATCTTTGTACGCTATGGCGGCGTAATAGACACATAAATAGCACACCTAAAAATGCGTAAGTGCGAGATATCAGGCTTGTACCCAGACACTAGCTGTAACGCAGAATAAGATTGAGTTGCAATAGGTTGTAGACGAATGAGCGTCGCTGCGTGCAATATTGCATATCCCCAAGCAGAAACAGGGAGACTGGTGCGCATTACCAATGTTTGAGCTATCATTTGTAGTCGTTTGATAGCAGCTTCTGCGAGACCATTTTGGGTATGAACATGGGGAACTGGATGCTCAACATCAATCCCCAATGACATGCAATAGTCATCGAATGTTTTCGATATAAACTCCTCAGCATTATCAAGTCGAATTGACCTAATTGGATGGTCGGGGTAGTGAGCCCGTAGACGGATAATCTGGGCAAGGAGTTTAGTATAAGTAGCATTGCGAGTGGACAACAGCGCAACACGTGACCAACTTGTCGACGCATCAACTAATACCATAAAGTATTTAAAAGGTCCGCATGATGGTTGAATTGGTCCACAGATATCCTCTTGGATTCTCTGTAAGAACGGAATAAGTATTTTGGAATCCTTTGCATAGGACGGTCTTGGTCCTAATTTCCCGAATGAACAGGCTTTGCAGAATGAGCGAGCGGCCTTAGAAGTAACCAATGAGGATTTTGGTTGGGCCGGAGCGTCTGTAACACTATTAGAAGCAAAATGTGTGACTACATCTCCCATGATGGCATTAGAGCCATGTAAATTGGTGTGTGTGGCGTCATTGCCACTTGGAGGAATAACCATTGCGTCATGCTCATGGTTGGCCCCATTTGTGGTGTCATCACAAGGGACAAGAGCGGCCTTGCGGCGGCCCAAGACAGTAGCAGCGCCTGAGGCTGCAGTTTTTACGGTCTTGCTAAGTCTGGGAATCAATGTTTGATTCTTGCTTCTTCTCATTCTGAAGAATGGATGCCCATATGAAGTCTTTAGTATACAGAGCATCATATCAAGACCAGGATGTCCTAGTCGGTCATGCCAAAGCCAATATGTGTCTGAATCCAAGAGATCTTCTCTTATGACATTATTGGATTCAATTGGTCAAATTGTAGTGACATAAAGTCCACTAGATTGACACGTAAGCTTCTCTAAGATGCGCTTTCTGCCGCAATCATTAGAGCTAATGCAAAGGAATTTTATTTCGTTCTCATTATGAGTTTCCACATGGAATCCGTTGGCTCTTATATCTTTAAAGCTCAATAAGGTTCGATTTGCCTTAGGAGCGTAGAGAGCTTCAATGACTTTAATCAAGGTGCCATTTGGCAAAAGGAATTGGGCTATTCTATGTCCTTGAACTAAACCTGATGGCCCAGCCATTGTAGTCACAGAGGAATATGTAGGCAACATCTCTAAGAATAATTACCTATGTCGTAGAATGATGTGCGTAGTCGCACTATCCGCGAGACATTGTAGTTCATCCATTCCTAAAAGAAAAGCTCATAATTAAAAATGAGTCATAAAGAAAAGAACTTAACTTTTATTGATAAGCCAAACGGAATTACATCATCGTTTAATCAAAGAAGATCTAATCCAAAAAGAAACTAGCTAATGCAAACAATGGCAATCATCTAACTTTTTTCGGTAATTGCAATGTAAATGTGACCAGGTGAGTAGAGAGATGTCGGTGGAGCAAGGCTCGCTTAAGTACCACTTATCTCAAAACCTTCCTAGACATCACATTTACAAGGAGTACGCCTACTTTGAAGTAAGATTAAACCATTGGCATCTACTACAAATAATATGGCAATTGGCTACATCTCTTGGAAAATAAAAAGACTTAATCAAAATCGCCAGTTTCTGGGTCTTGATCTTTGTAGTCTTCCACCCTTAGATCGAGATCACCATCTTGATCTTCTTGTTCCATGTAGTTGGCCTCCCTTGTTTCACGATAAATTTTGTATGTGTTCGCAACGTTCTGGGATGTACTACACTTCTTTGCCCAATGTCCACTTGATCCACATCGAAGACAAACATCTTTGTGGTCAGGCTCCCTTAATCGAGGTGCATTTGATGCACGAGTTGGATGACCATTGTTCTTGGTGGTGTCACCACCATGGCCGGAGGCTCCGCCTCTCTCTCTCTTCACACGTTGACCTCCACGGTTCCGTGCGTGCCTCTCTTGGTGATTTCCTTCCTCTTTAGGGTGAGAATATGGACCAGAACGTCCAGAATTGTCCCTACTCTTAGGGTTTCGCTCCTTGCTTCCTCCCTTGGGGCGCGACTATAATTAGACTTCGGAATAGACTTAGTTCCCATAGGTCTAGCATTATAGTTCTTCACAAGGATATTGTCGTGCTTCTCAGCTACGTTCATGGTGCCAATGAGCTCATGAAACCTTGTGATACGTCCTGCATTCACATCAATCAGATAATTATTCGAAATCATCAGGGCAGAGACAGGGAAGGTAGAGAGAGTCTTCTCGATCAACATTGTATCAGTTATGGTTTGTCCACCGATTTCCATCAAGGACTTGATACGAAGGGCTTCCGAGTTATAATCAAGCACGGACTTGAAGTCATAGAAGCGGAGGCTATACCATCTCACTTCTAAGTTGGGAAGCAGGGAGTCACGAACGTTGCCAAATCACTGCTCAAGTTCCACCCATAGTTTTCTGGGGTCTTCCTCATTGAGGTATTCACTTTGGGGAGCACCATTCATGTGTCTTGTCATGAGAATTATGGCCTTGGCTTTATTTGCTTTGAAAGCATTAAGTTGCTCTACAGAAAGCACATTCTGACTAGGCTCTTGGATGGTTTCCACCTATGGTATCATGCGCCAGTTGTCTCTAGTGGAACAAAGTTCAACTTATTCAGGTAACTCATCCTGAAAAACAACACAAGATTAGGGTTAGTTTCAGAGCATGAAAGGCTTCCACGAAAACAATAAGAATTTCTGAGCGTAATCGCTTCCAAGAAATTAGGGATTTCTGAGCGTAGTCGCTCCCAAGAAAATCCGATTCCAAGAGGGGTTTTGGATTAGATCGAAACAATGATGTGTGTGGTCGATCGTTTTTCTTCTCAACAAAATCTAAGTTTGGAGGACTCTACAAGCTCCAAGCTCGGAGTGAGCACGAATCCCCACAGTTCGGCTTTAGGTCTCCCCTATGAAGAAGAAAAGGGGGTAGAAGAAGGGATGTTGGAAGTCCCCGAGAAAAGAAGAAGAAATTGAAAAACTTTAAAAACGGGAACTTTTAGAAAAATTTACGTTGAAAAGTTGTCGGAAATCTTGACCGGAGAAGTCCTTTGAAGGTGGCTGGAAAAAGGTCGCCTGGGGTCGCCGGAAAAGTGGCTGGAGACAGGTGGTGGCCGGAGCTAGGCTGGGTTGTGCGGGGCTGCTGCAAGGATTTTGCAGGGGCTGTGCCGAGGCTGCCGGCAGATGCTGCAGGGGTGTAGGCAAGTGTCTCGGCCGCTGTCGGCAGATGGTGCAGGGCTGCGCGCGGGGCTCGGCAGGAATAGGCGAGGTCTTGCAGGGGCTGCGTGCATGTGTCAGCAGGTGTGAGGAAGGCTCTCGGTAGATGCGCGTAGGGCTCGGCAGATGCGCGTGGGGCTCTCGGCAGATGCGCGTGGGCTTCTCGGCAGATGCGCGCTGGGCTCTCGACAGATGCGCACAGGGCAGGCATAGGGCTCGGCAGATAAAGGGCCCGGTTCAGCTTTTTTCGATGGCCTGTTCAGGTCGATTCCGGCCGGTTCCAGTGGTTCCGCCGCCTGTTCTGGGCTCCTTAGGACTAGGTCTACGATATGTGGGGCGGTGGTTGCAGGATTTTGAAGGTTACGAAAATATGGTTTTCAGGGTTAGGGCTTCGTGCTGATAACGTGTTTTAGGGAATCAGAAATTGAGAGAAATTTGCTGTGTATTCTCATTGATAATAGGGGCCTCTTTATATAGAGGGTTACAATGCATAGAATCTGAACATACAAGGAAAGTAATTCTACATTGAATAGGATTTTAAATCATTCTATAACCTCATTACCACTAGGTTAAGTAACCTAGAGTTTGGGCCAGACACATAATCTAGATTTCCTTGAACAATAACTACCAAGGCACAATCTTCTAGGGCTGGCCATTTGGGCCAAAGCAACCGAACCAACCGGATTTCAAATAGACCCAAACCGTTTTGAACTGAAATCTCGACCCACCGACTATTTGGCTCGGCTGAGCCATACTGACTGGCTCATTCGACTCGGCTATGGTATGCAATACTAGGTACCGTAGGTATACCGTACCGACGGTATAGTATGCATACATACCGAAAAATATACAAAATTATGTAAGAGTCAGGGTTCGAACCTGCAACCTCTTCCACAAAGACTTCACCCCCAACCACTGGAGCACAAGTTTCTCTTGGTAGGAGATTCAACAAATTTTATATTTATCTACTTTTAGTTCGTATTAGACATAATTAAAACAAAACCAATAAGTCCTAGGGTTTGCTCGACCTAAGCCTCATTTCTCACTTTTGTATTTTCTCTCCCAGTTTCGACATATCAGCGCCTCCCTCCCCAAAATCATCGATTCCCAGTTTTCGTCCCCAAAAATCATCAACTCCTTCGATAATTGACTTGCAGAAGCTTATAGCTGGAATCCCCAGCCTTATTTCTCCAAAATTTCAACAGGTTCACCCAAATATCTAAATACCCCAAACCATCGAAATCCTAATTCTGGAAAATTGTTGTTTCCATCACCGAATGCAAGGTAATATTTCGATTACTATCCTTATTCTATGTTGTTATTCAGTTGATTACTATCCCTATCCCGATTTCTAACATTAACTCTCGTTGTCACTATCATGCAGTACTGTGAAGAACTGAAGAAAGTTGTGTTTCTTTGGTTGAAATGTCTGATTCGGGGTACTCTAGCAAAGTAAACATAACGATTTAGTTGTCAATCCTTCAGGTCTCTCATTCTCTCTGTTTGTTTTTTTAGATTGATTTATTTGTTACCTTTCTCTTTCGAGGTTTTATCTGAGTGAGATTGGATGTATTAGGATTTGCAGTTGTTTTTTGTTCCATGTTTCAATTAAATTTATAAATTATATGTTGGTTTCAGGTCTTTCATTCTCTCTGTTTGTTTTTTTTTTTTTGGGTTTTTGTTTTTTTAGATTGATTTATCTGTTACCTTTCTCTTTCGAGGTTTATCTGAGTGAGATTGGATGTATTAGGATTTGCAGTTGTTTTTTGTTCCATGTTTCAATTAAATTTATAAATTATATGTTGGTTTCAGGTCTCTCATTCTCTCTGTTTTTTTTTTTTTGGGTTTTTGTTTTTTTTAGATTGATTTATTTGTTACCTTTCTTTTTGGAGGTTTTATCTGAGTGAGATTGGATGTATTAGGATTTGCAGTTGTTTTTTGTTCCATGTTTCAATTAAATTTATAAATTATATGTTGGTTTCAGGTCTCTCATTCTCTCGATTTTTTGTTCTTTTTTTTTTTTGGGTTTTTGTTTTTTTTTAGATTGATTTATCTATTACCTTTCTCTTTCGAGGTTTTATCTTAGTGAGATTGGATGTATTAGGATTTGCAGTTGTTTTTTGTTCCATGTTTCAATTAAATTTATAAATTATATGTTGGTTTCAGGATGAGCTGTAAGAAGCTGTGTTGCTTGTTTTTGGGTTTTGCCAACAAACAATGACAAATGCAAGGTTACTTCATGACCTTCATGTCTCCTCTTCCCTTTTGTCATTCATTCAATCAGCTTTAGTCTAATATGCATCTTTTGTCTTTGTAGGTACATCCAGCTTTAGTCTAACATTGCTAACAAGGTGATATTGATTTGTTTTTTGAAAAAGGTAATACTGATTTGTATTTCACAATGTTTATAACTTTTCCACATTGAAATGATATTATTAGTTGCCGGTCTCCAACATCTGAATTCTCTTCATCTTTTCTTATACATTTTTGTAATTGCAGGCTTGATCCCTATTTGTGAGTCTTTTGAGGACTGGCAATTCTGGAGGCAGGTCTGAATATTATCTAGTTCGTTTTGCTTCTGATTTAATAATTGCTTACAGACTTGTATTGCTTCTGATTTAATAATTGCTTGCAGACTTGTGCTGCTTCTGATTTTATGCAGGGATGTTAATGAACTGGACCTTATTGCTTACGAAGGTATGATTTTACCTACTCTGCATCTTCAATACAAGCTTTTATATTTCTTATCTATTATAATGAATCTATTAGAAATTGTTTGTCTGACCAACTTCTTTGTTTGCCTGCGCCCTAGTAAAAATAAATCAAGGAGTCCAAGTATGATCAGTTGGAGCATACGTTTAGGAGGTAAGGGTACTTGACTCTTAAACTGTTCAATCATGAATTTGTGGGTAGATGGTGATGTATGAATTGTTATGTATGGACTGTGAATGATGAATGCTATTAGTAATACATTGCTACATGAACTGTGATGCATGAACTATGATGCATGAACTGTGATGTATAATTGTATAAATGGTAATGATAATTAAGATGAAACTGAATTTTGGTTGAACTGTGAATGATAAATGATCATACATGTGAAGAGACTAAGAGTACTAGCTTGAGCTATATGTGAATGCTATGAATTGTAATGAATTAGAATGCAGATTTTAGTTTTGTGAATGCTAATGATAGGTTGCACAATGCAATTTCTGCCAAGAAATTATACCTGCCTGCAGCACTACAAATGGGACTTCTTCAATGTGATCTCACGCAAAGAAGTGCAAAATCAACCCTCTTTATGAGCCACCACAAGAAATGAAGGGTCAAACCACTCTTAAATCAGATAATGTGAGTGAGGGGGTTACTTACCATAAATTCAGCCAACCTAGATGTGATTTAAGGTGTGTTAGGATGATCATCATGGATGAACTTCCTTTCATGCATGTTGAAGGGGACGGGTTTAAGGAGTTCGTTCAGGAGTTGCAACCTCAATGGAAAAGAATTAAGAGAAAAGAAGTTGCTAGAGGAGTGTGGGAGTTGTATCAAATTGAAACAGCCAAGCTCATGAGTGAGTTTGCTGCTCACTCAACAAGAGTGAGCATAACTATTGATACTTGGATGAGTATTCAGAACATAAACTACATGGTCGTCACTGCCCACTTTTTGGACAGCGATTGGAACCTTCACAAAAGAATAATAAACTTTTGTTCAATCATTAGCCATAAAGGGGAGGATATAGGGAGGGTTTTAGAGCAGTGGGGTATTAATCATGTCTTCACAATAACAGTGGATAATGCATCTGCAAATGATGCTGCTGTTTTGTACATGAAGAGAAGACTTAGGAGTAAAAGGACTTTAAATTTTGATGGTGACTTTTTTCATCTTCGGTGTGCTTGTCACATTATAAATCTTGTCGTGAGAGATGGAGTCGATGAGATTGAGGATGGGATAGAGGCTATTTGGCACTGTGTGAAGTTTATTAGGTCTTCTTCAAGTAGACTTGATAAATTTAGGGATTTTTCTGTGCTTGAACAGTTGAGCAACACTGAAAATGTTCCCCTAGATGTTATGACTAGGTGGAACAGCACATACTTAATGTTGGATGCAGCATTAAAGTATGAAAAAGTGTTTGAAAGGATGGCTGATGAAGATGATGCTTTTAAGAAGTACTTCGATGAGAATGATGCCAAAACCAAGAAGAAAAGAGCAGGTCCTCCTTCATCACAAGATTGGAGGAATGCACAAGCTTTTGTGCATTTTCTTGGGAAGTTTTACGAAGCAACCATGAAGTTGAGTGCTTGGAAGAAAGTCACAACGCATCTGCTATTCTCTGAGTTGATGGGCTACAAACTGAGATTGATAGCAAGATGAAGGATGATAGGGACCCTATTCTACAAATGGTGGCTTATGGGATGAAAGCCAAGTTCGATAAGTATTGGGGTTCATTTGAACAAATGAACAAAATTATTGTCATAGCCAATGTGTTAGACCCTAGGTGGAAGCTGCAATATCAAAAAAAAGCATTTGCCAAAGTCAGTTCCTCACCGATAAGAGTTGCAGCAATAACCAGTGAGTTAAAGGAGATTTTAATGTTGATGTACGATGAATATAGGCGTTGTGAAGCTGCCTCTTCCCAAACTACACCCCTTGATGGAAGTCGGCCAATGGAGGGGGTTGAGTTTGATGGTGTTGATGGTGGACAAGCTGAAATATTGGCTGACTTGATGCAAGAAAGAATGGATGAACAAAATGAGATGATATCCAATGAGGTTGACAAATACTTGGCTTATAGATATGTTCATCCATTGACTCCGGGTTTTGATGTGACAACTTGGTGGAAAGTTAATGCAAATGCCTATCTGATACTTTCAAAGCTTGCAAAGTTTGTATTTGTCATCCCTTGCAGCACCGTTGCAAGTGAAAATGCGCTTAGTTTGGGGAAAAGGGTGGTAGATCCTTATAGGAGTTCGCTAACACCTAAAATGGTGGAGTGTTTGGTCTGCTCAAGTGATTGGCTGAGGGCTACAACATCTAACTTCTACAAGGAACCAACTGAGGTTGAGTTGGAGCAGTATCGCGAGCTAGAAGCAATGGAGAGAGGTATAATTCTGCAAATATTTGATTGAATTTTCATTTCTGCAATTTTCTTAAACTTGTACTCACTATCAATTTTTTGTTTTAATTTGCAGAAACTGCTGGACTTAGATTGGATGAACCAAGCTCTTCTACGACCACTGCTGCAACATAAAGAAGATGCACAGTTCATTTTTCTGCCGGTGCAAAGGTTTTGGTAGGCAATCAGTCTTATGACTTACCTCTTCAATTTATTTTCGTCAAGTTTTCTTTAAGTTCATCAATTTTGGGCTGCTTCATCAAGTTGCTGCATTTTGTTTTAGTCTCCAACATTGATAAACTTAAACTATGCAGCGGCATCCCCATAATGGATAAGATAAGGTGATGGCTGATCGGTACATTAAAGCAATGGAACTTGTGTGTTTTTCAGTTTTATTTGTAATGGACAATTTATATTTTTCAGTTAATTGCTGATAATGTAATTTCTTTGTAATTGCTATTATTCTTTTTTTGGACTTTTGGATGAGTTGTAGGCTTGCAACTTTGTACTTTGTTGTTATTAACTTGTAGTTGCAGCTGAATGATTAACTATAATGTGTGGATGATAATCATGATATGATCATTATGATGCAGTGGGTTGCAGCAGTAGTAAATATGAAACTTATAAATATGCTAGAACTTTGCTGCACAAACCCAAAAACTGGAAAACTGATTAGTCAATTAGGATGAAAAATTGGGCTGTCAAAAGTAAAAAGCTAGAAATTTGAAATGCAACCTTGTAACAGTCTTGTGATTTTCTCATCCCTTCTCCACAACCTTGTATTATTTTATTTTGGTCTTTACTATTATTGTTATTAGGACAATCTATACACTTATTAAAATTCAAATAAATCTTGTTAATACAATACATTAAAATATGTTTAAATTCATATAAAATTGAAACAATCCGTAAATTAAAATTATGTGAAATCCATGAAAATACATGAATTATAAAAAATCTGAAATAATCATTTAAAATCATGATTAAATACACCGCCTTCATCGCCCAGCTCAAACCAATAGTGATCCAGATTTACGCGCCTAAAACAACGTCCTTAACAACCACGCGACAGCACGTGGCACTCAGCCATTGCAAGCAAAATCACACTATGTCCCACCTCCACGTGGGATCCCTTCCACTAGCAAACACGTGGCAGATTTTCTAAGATTAACAGAACAAACCGTTGCATTTCCCTCCACATATTCCCTTATCTTCTCCTTCCTCCCTTTTCTTTCCCTCCAAAAAAAAAAAAAGCCAAAAAAAAAAAAATTCAGATAACCCAAAACCTTGGCCTCCATTTACCACTCAGCTCAATCTGTAAACCAGAGGATTAGTGACCCTTTTGAATCTGTCACCCATGGCTAGCAAATTAGCCTTCACCCTAATAGCCCCTACTCGTAATTCCTCTAATCCTTCTATTCAGAGACCCTTTGTTTCAGTTTCGTCTTCCTCCACTAGGGTTCAGTCGTTTCAGTTCAGCGGCCGGCAGCTCTGCGTACGGCGTCGTTTGCTGGTGCTTCCTTCTAAGGCTGCGGCTGACCAACAGCAAGGTTAATTAGGATCATATTTTTCTCTATCTAAACATCAAATCTTTGTAACCGATACTTGGGTTATGTTTGATCAGTGATTTCGTGCATGAAAGTGATTGGACATTGTGTTTGGAAACTGAAATTAAGCATCTTTTACTAGACTTTAGATATTGGAGTCATTTCATGATATGGATTGAATGAATTTGAACACTTTGCTTATCATCATTAAGTAAAGGATTGCTTTTGGTTAGCAGAAACTGTGTTGAAAGTTTTATTTTATTTTTTTGCATTGATGAGAGCAGATTACTAGGACCATTAATCCATGATACATAGTATATAAATGGGTTAGTTCGTAATCTCATAACTTATGAAGAATCTGCTATAAAAATCACTTACACGACCAATGTAGACAAGTATGTACAAAAGACAACGGGCTTACTCATGATCCGATCTTTAAATTATCTAGCGGATGGCTGGGGCTGATATGTGGATAGGTCATAGATGGGCTAGTGGCATTAATGAGAAAGGCTGCGTGTTTGATCATGTGGTTTTTCAAATGTATTTATTATTTGAGTTTTTTAGCTTTGAAATTTCTCGACTTGATTCTCATGTCTTCTTTTCAGGAAATGAGGACGTTGTTGATAGTAAGATCCTGCCATATTGTAGCATAGACAAGAAAGGGAAGAAGTCATTGGGAGAACTTGAACAAGACTTTCTTCAAGCTCTACAAGTAATATTATACTACATTTCATTTTCTATGTTTACTATATTTTGCATTGCACATATAATGATCTTATGGACGAAGTAATAACAGCATATGAACATCTGAATATGAACCTAGGTTACAATTTTCAACTTTTGGATGGATTAACAACCTATGTAGGCAAAAACTGCCATCGTTGCGTTACCTTGTTCAGTTGTTCTACAATAACTATTTTTTCTTTTGATATGGATGTAGTGTGATAGCAAATGAATCTGTATTTCGGACACTGACTTCTGTTTTTTTTTTCCCCCTCCTAAAGTCATTTTATTATGATGGAAAAGCTATTATGTCAAATGAGGAATTTGATAATCTCAAGGAAGAGCTAATGTGGGAAGGCAGCAGTGTTGTCATGCTAAGTACATACTACTTCTTTTCTTAATCAACGTGGGACCTCAATATGTGAGGATTCATAGTGGTAATTATAAGATTTAATTTCTCTTGTTTGATTCTGCAACGCAGGTTCTGATGAACAAAAGTTTCTGGAAGCTTCAATGGCCTACGTCTCTGGGAAACCAATTTTGAGCGACAAAGAGTTTGATGATTTGAAGTTAAGACTAAAGGTTTGTTTGTGTCTATTCTTTTTTCTTTTTTTTTCCCTCTGGGTAAAGTTCTTGCCATCTATCTTTTTATATGAGTGATCTTAATTTCTTTTCCAGTCACAAGGGAGTGATATTGTCGTTGAGGGTCCCAGATGCAGTCTCCGTACTAGAAGGGTACGAAGTGCTCACTTTTGTTACTCTTTATTCATAATATCCATGTACCGACTCCTGTGTAATCTTATGTTCGTGGGAGGAAGTACGTGTTTTCATAATTGATGTTTTTTTGCTACACTTAAAGAACATGAATACATTATACTGGCATCACAAGGATTAACCTCTATAAGAAGATATAGTTTTACATTTTTTTTGTATTCACTTCTTTGATCATACAAGTATCGATCACACCATACACTACTTCAATATCAAATCTTAAGATTGTAAACTTCTTTCTTCATTTTCTTGATCTCCAAACTTGGTTGGTAGTGTTAACTTACCATGGAATGAGTTGTTTAAAGACTTAAAGTCTACGTGTCTTTTGGATTGTCCAGCATTAGCCTTTTGTGAGGTTCCTTGCTTGCAGAATAAGGGATCTAGCAGAGTTTTCTGCTTGTACTAATTAACTTTCTTTCAACAGGTTTACAGTGACCTGACTGTTGACTATTTGAAGATGCTCCTGCTGAATGTCCCAGCAACCGTTGTTGCCTTAGGAGCGTAAGTCATATGATTATATCATCAAGTGTAGGCTTAAAATTCCCAAGCTGATGACGCGAGAGAAATTCTAAAATCCCATAGATAGATATCATTAAATCATCTGGCTCCAAAGTTAACTCCTTGACCACTTCCTTTTCTGTAAGGTTTTCTCAAATTTTCAGAGAAGTCTATCTTAGAGTTTGTAGTTGATATAGAAGTTATAGCTACTAAAATAATCGACCTCTAGAGCCATTAGCCTAGTATAACTATCTAGCCTAACTCTGAGGCTATATATGCAACTCAACATATAGTTTCTTGAGAATAATGAATTCTTCTGGTATGTACACATCCCTCCTTGGAGTGAAGGGGTATTTTATTGTTATGCTCGGTTATATACACAGCATTGTGGCTTCTGTTATCCTTTTGTCATCTCATTTTCAATTATTCGAAAAAAAACTCCCTCGTAAAGTTTGTATAAACTACGATCTATTTATTGGTCATACTGATGAAACTCTGCCTTTCTTAGTTTTGGAGTTACGTTTCTTATTCTTTTAATAGAGCTTTGTTCTCTTTTGACCGTTGTAAACACTAAGTTACTTAATTTTCCTTCTTCTCTGACTCCGCTAGGTTTTTCTTCTTGGATGATCTGACTGGTTTCGAAATTACATATCTTTTGGAGGTATGTAGTCACCATGCGTTATACCTTGTTCTAATTACCAAATATCTAGGCCTACTAAAAGTCATGATGCAGGACACAGGACACAAATTTTTTTTCCACATCATACTACTATTTGTTATCCACTGATTTTATGCTGTCTTAACAAAACTCTCATAATACTTTGACTCACAGCTCCCAGAACCGTTCAGCTTCATTTTCACATGGTTTGCTGCCGTGCCAGTCATAGTTTATCTAGCTACACAACTCACCAAACTTATTGTGAAGGATGTCTTGATCTTAAAGGTAGAGTTCTGTTTTGTCAAATTGTCAATACTCTGGGTGTACAGTAAGACCTACCTGATTCAATATCAACTGACAATATTTATTGTCCAGGGCCCTTGTCCAAACTGTGGTACAGAGAATCAGTCATTCTTTGGGTCGATACTATCGATTTCGAATGGTGGTTCTACCAACACCCTTAAGTGCTCAAAGTAAGTGCCAAGTTGATAATTGATATTCTATCCTTCACTTTTCAGTTCCATGTTCTTGTGCCATTTCCTTACAATTTAGCTCTTATAACTGTTATGATTATACCTTGTTGCAGCTGTGGAACTCCGTTGGTATATGATAAGACTACGCGCTTGATTACCTTGCCAGAAGGAAGCAATGCTTAGATTAGAACCAAGACTTGGGAGTGTATATTGATGCCCCAACTCAATTATGTAGCATTAAGTAATTCATAATCAGCACTTGTATCGTGTAAGTGTTTTCTTGTGCTGAATAATAAACTCGACAGTTGCTTTGGTAAAAGATCCAGAAGTTGATTGTGAATACCTTAACAGTTGATTGTGAATATGAATACACAGGAAGAAGTATCATGATCGAATAGTTCAGCTTTATGATCAAGCATTCCATAATTCCAAAGTTTGACAACATTGGTTGATCCAATATGAGCTTCAGCGCCTGTGTACACATCAACTCTCTGTAGGTAGAGAACAGGTACACCAGATTAAGAATACTGGCCGGTCAGTGACTGATTAAGAAACTTATACTCAAGCATACTTGAGTTGTTTTGTTTTTCACATTTAGATTTAGATCTTAGGGTGATTTAGCATAAGTTAGTAACTGACCAGGTGAACACAACTGCTGGTAAACAAGTTATGTACAGATACTCGACTTTATCCAAAAAATATATATATATATATATATATATATATATATATTTACGAATACTCAACCAGAGTAATAAAATGCTCTTTCATCTGGTAAAAAGAAACAACGACATTAAGATCCGAGCACGTTTTCTGGAGTGTTTAACATCATTCCTACATTACATACAGACCAGCTTCAAATGGCAGTTAAGGAGCAAATTGAGTAATTTTAGTTATTGATACATGCCCATGAAAATCAGCATCAACCAAAACATGACGGGCTACTTCTGACTCAATCTATCTGAGATGTTGCAACTGAACCAATCAGAACTAATGCAGTGAAAACCATCTTCCTCTATAGGACTGCCACATCCAAATAATCTCCAATCTACATAATCAAAATGAGAAGATGTCAGGCCCCCACAAAAGATAAATGACGAGCTGCAAAAATTATAAACTTTGAGAGCATTAAAATAAGACATAACATTTACCTGGAACTTAAGCTCATTCAAGGACTTGCTGTCATCTAGACGTCTCCCCATGTTTCCATAAGCATGTGTCACCCCCGCCTTTAAGAAGAGAAGAAACACACATGTTTTAACAAATCACAATTTAAATATATGTGCACAGGTACTTGTATGGTATTTCCACAATTATGTAAAGAACTAAAGATCATAACCGATGGTTGAATTGTGTTTGTACCTAAGGCTAAATGTTCCCACCTATATGCTAAAATGTAACAGTCATACTAGCCCCCAGACTAGACTACAACCATATGTAAGGCAAACAAAAACTTCAAGGATATCTGATACTAATAATTGCATGTCAAGAAGCATTTCAAAGGCACAGAATTATAACAACATAGACAAATCACATCTTGTTCTTACTAGCACAGATGACTTTTACTCTGATCAACAAAAGTTTTAGTTAAAGCAACAAAGAGGACTCACTATCCTGTAGAGCGGAGCAAAGCAAGGTTTCCTTGGGACTCTATCTCATTGACTCATCTTGCTTACTTTTTTGGAAAATCGAAAGTCTATAATAACACATGCAAGTACCTGTTTCAAGACAAAACGACCACCCTTGTCAGGGTATACAAAAGCAAACGACAGTTTTGCATTTCTTCTCCTAGCCGCTGGGGCAATCTCCTTGACCTGACAAACAATTATAGTCATCTCCTGAACAAGTAATAAGCTATTTCACCCAAATATGGGAAAGAGGATAGAACGACATGAGGTTATCAAAGCAGACAACATACAAGATCAGTTAGTTCGCGAAGTGTTGCATCTTTCCATGTATAAATCTGAACCTCATCTTTGGGTTCTTTGCCTCTCACTGCAAAGTCCTCCTGATTGTGATGACCTCCAATCTGCAAAATATTTGTTAAAACAAATATGTCAAATTCTAATTCCGAATCTCATCACCCAACCCATGAGCAAGCCTGTTTCATCTTAACTTCCTCCATTTCTAACCCCACCCGCTCCTTATCAGTCAAACTAAGTTCCCAATTTATCAAAAGTTGCTTAGTTCTACTCCAATGTGTTTCCATGTATCCTATTTTCTTATCAATAACACAAACCTATTCACCCCATCATTCCAAATCAAAATGAGACTACTTTAATTATATTAGTAACCGAACGTGTATCTTTTCTCCTGTAACCATCTAAAGACGACTGTCCTCAGATGCTACATAGAACCACCTACGAGGCCAAGAGAGAGCAGAAAGACTAACACACATGATCATCAGAACTTACGAGTCTTCACAAGACATTCGTAACATCAATGTTTAATTCATTATACCAGAGAGCAAAACACCCAAATGATTATCTAACACTATCTTCTGTAACAAAATTAACAAAACCCAGTTCCAATTTAAGCAAAGATTGAATCTTTAACCAAATAAGTTGCTCTCAAAACTACTACACTATTTTAACCAACCTAATTCAGCTCAGTTAAACCAAGAAACATTTTAAGAACAGAAAAAATTACAATTTCTAAAGAAAGACTGAGGAAGAAGACTAGGGCATACCTTAGTGAAGACCCGAAGCAACAAAGGGCAAGTCTGCATTGCACAAACAACAAAAATTTAAATGCAAAAAGAAAAGAAAAATTAAAATGTGGAAACCCTAAATTGGAGAGTAAGAGAGGAGCTACCTTTTCACGGTCGACGGGTTCGAAGCGGCGGGGCGGCGGGGGAGGTGGGCCGCGGGACTGAGGAAGAGGAGGAGGGGGAGGGAGAGGTCGACCGGGTGGGCCACCTCGGGGACCAGGTCCTCCTCCTCCTCCTCCGCCCATCTTTTCGTCTCTGCTTCTCCTCTCCATTCTTAAACCCTTGCTTGCTTTGCTTTCTGGGCTCGCTCTCTGTCTCGCGCGTCTTGGTGCTTCGGCTTTTTCAAGTCTTTTGCGGCTTTATTATACGGATCATGGGTCTTGATAGAGGAAGGAACGAAAGGGAAGAAGCCCAAGGACATAGGCCTCGGCCGGAGCCCATGAACATGCGTCTGCCATAAGCCTAATCTGGTTAGATCGAAACCAAAGCCCAATAATCAAGATAGTGAAATTCACACTTTTCCATATGATAATCCACACTTTCTGTTACATTTTTTTTTGTATCTTAAATTTTTGTCTTTTTATGGTGTGGATAATAAAAATGATACAATGGAGAGTGTGAATTTCACTCTCCAATATTAATATTTTAGTGTGGTCGGGTACTAAATCCAAAATGGACTTTAGAAAGTTGTAATTTTATCTTATCAATTTTTGAGTGATATTCAATATTTCTTTGAAATTTTCAGATTATAATTATCTATTCGGAAGTTGCTTTGACGCCGTAAATCAAAAGTATTGATATTTAAGCCTTTTCGAGACTTGCCCAATGAAGCCAAACAAGTACTAAAATTACTTGAATACCTTGTTTGGTTTGTGGAATGAAAAACTTGGGAAGGAAAACTTTATCATTTTCTATATTTGGCATGCTCAAGGAAAGAACTACTTTCCTACATGAAGGGAAAATATAGATAAAGTGGATCCTCCCACACCCATTGGATTTATTTTCTCTTAAACTTTTCATGGATTAATTGCACATTAATTGCCTACTCTAAAAATCATTTTAAAGGTTATTATTACCAAGCTTATCTAAGAAACTTTTGAGCATTGAATTTTTTATGTTTTGATAATAAAGATACTACTGGAAAATTGATATTACTTACTTTCCTCTTCATACAAAAAAAAAAACATCAGAAAATGTATTTTACTTTATTTTTCGTTTCCAACGTTTGGTTTTTGTATGAAGAGGAAAATAAAATATATTTTCCAAACACTTTCATGGCTTTCCCAAACATTATTAGATAAACTAGCAGTGAAAAATTTATTTTTCCTATAAATGAACTAATTTCATTTCTGCGAATCAAATGAGTCCAAAGAGTGAAGTGTCTGATTAAAAAAAAAAAAAAAAGGAAAAAAAGAGTGAAGTGTCTTTAATCACTACCCAATGCCTCTTGGACAAGATGGACCAAAATAGCACCATCCACTTTGTTTAGACACTTGAGGTTTCTAGGTTTGGAAAGTCGGACTAAGTAGCCATAGCTGCAACAAAACTAATCTTATAAAGGTTAGAGAAAAAAACCTAGGAGAAATTTTCTCTCTCACCCTAGCTCTCTACGGCGCCCTCGCCTCCTCTTTTACCAGCTTTCTTCTCTACGTTTCTCACCCTCAACCCTCACTCAGCCACATGGCCTCTATTGATACTATTACCGCTAGTTGTGCTGCCTCCCTTGTGCTTGCAGAGGGAGGTAGTGCTCCTGATCTGGGGAGAATTGGTGGCGATCATGTTCGTCGGTCTTCCAAATCTTTTCTAATTTGGAAGTCTCTGACCTGCCGATCGATCAAACCTACGGCCTTCAAGGCTCATCTCCTTTGTATCTAGATGGATGTCACTCTCGTGATATTGAAGAAGAAGTCGAGCAATCTACTTAGGAGTAGGAACAAGAATCATCACCCTAGCAAGAAGCCGAATATCACTGCTTTACGACTCTCTTACCCTGAAATTACTGGTATTGATCCTAGCCCTAGCGACAAGGGCATGGGAAAGCTTTAGGCTTTTCCAGGTTTCCTTGCTTAATACTAGAAGTTGAGTCTTCTACTACTTTCATCTTAGTTTCTCTAGTTGTACACCAATTGAGGTCTCTAGGCGGCTAGGTTACTACTTGATGGAAGTTGGTAAGGAGGATTTTCTTTCTTGTAGTTAGGCTCAATAAGTGAGCGAATGTGTTAACAGTGAGGGTCACATGTCCTTTGTCTGATAGCTTATATCATTTATGATTTTGGTGTAAGACAGCATTTGATGTACGTGTCTTCTGGCAATGGATAAATGAATGAAGTTATCTATTTTCTCAAAAAAAAAAAAAAAAAAAAACTAATCTTATAAAAAGTATTCTAAATGAGATTAAAAGTGATGGTAAGATTATAAGTTTCTTATTAAGATGAGACTTTAGTTATTTGGATCAAGCTTCTCTAAAATATACAATTTATGAAGTTCAACCAAAACATGTGTAGCTCAAAAATTTAAAACAACTTTTGTTTAAAAAGAAGTTCAAAACAACTCAATAAACATACACGCTAAGACGTGTCAACTTGCGTAAAAACAAAATAACTCAGAAGTTCTAGTCTCAACGTCGTTTGATCTTTATCCAAAATATTGATCTAATAAGATTGATTTGAATCTCCCACCTTCAAATCGAGCAAAAACATTGAGATCGAATTCCGCATCTAAGTTAGCATGTTCTACTGTAGATAACATCCAAAAATTAACATATAATTCGTACAAATTAGTTACAAAAAGTCAAATTGATAGTTCACTGTCTTTTGTGCATTCAAGCATTTGAAGCCAATGTGACATAATTTTTTAGATTTTTAAAATTGCGAAGGAGAAAAAAATAAAAAATAAAAAATAAAAAAGAAAGAAAAGAAAAAAAACAGAAAACAAGTGAGTGGGCCCAAAGAAAAGGTCCGGCCCAGAGAAAAAAGAATCCTGGCCCAACTAAAAAAAATAGGAAAAAAATGGGCCTTGAGTGGTGACACAGCCCAACAGCCTTATGGCCCACTGCCAGAAGAAGCAGCCCAGTTTTTCTCAAGTTCAAAAACATCGCTACGTAAGCCTGTATCAACAAGCGCGTGCGCTAGGATTGTTTTATTTTCTCCAAATCAAGTATGTTCTCTTTTATTTATTTAATTTCATACAATAGTATATTTAATTGTTTATAATTAGAACTTTTGAGCATGTTTAATTAGATAATATTGATTTTTTTTCAAGCATGTCTTGTTATTTATGTTTTATATGATTATCTTTAAGCATGATTATTTTATTGTTTATGGTTTATTATGAAATTTTAAGCATGTTTTTATTTTATTTACGCTTATATAAATTATGCCTACGCATGCTTTGTATTATGCTATTGTTTACATTTTATTTTTGTGCAGGATATATTACTGCTATCATTATATGTAGCATATATTTATGTTGTATATTCGTGCAATTTGAGTATGTCATATAATTTATTTTTATATATGCTATGTCTTATTCCTTATTATGTGCTATGATTATTCCATATTTAGAATGCTATACAAAAATTCCGTTTTGCCATGATAATGAAAATTATAGGCATTATACATACACACTTACTGTGATAAAGTACTTTCACATAGCATTGAAAAGAAAAAAAATATGTGACCATTACGAATCTTGGTCTTGAAATTTAATTCATATTTTTGGAAAATAATTTACGTGGATGTCTTTATGACTGCATAATTTATATCTTCCCTCTTGTTTATGTAGATGGTTGATCCAACTCGACCTGAATTTGACATTTTGGACTCAGTAGGACTTGAGTACCACCGTTGGGTTTTCCAATGTAGAAACTGTCTTTGTAGCAAAAGAATACACTGCCACCATTACCGACCCCAAAGTCGATGTAATGTCTAATAAGGCGAAAGCAAATGCCTTAATATTTTGTTGAAAAGACAAAAGCAAATCCCCAATGCAAAGGAATTGGACGTGCTGATCCCTACCCATGTGGCAACAATGCACAACGTGGCAGGGACGTGGAGGTCACGATATGGGCCGCGAAGGCCCTCCAAATGTATGGCGCAGGGATGGCGGTACTGGCCCTAGTGGTCATGGAAACAAGATGCCAAGGGCACCGAAAAACCCTTCAATCAAACAGAAAAGAGTTGATAATGAACCATGCTATAGGTGTGGAGTCATTGGACATTGGTATAAGAACTGCCAAGCAAGCAACAACTCAGCAACCACTTACAAGAGGTATAGGGAGTCTAAAAAAAAAAAAAACAAGCGGCTCACTATATAGAAGAAGGATGCCATGACCCAGATGTCAACCTCATAATTGCAGACTTTAATAGCAACAAGGATGCACTAGATTTTAACTGATCTGTTTTATCTATTTATTTTCCACTGGTTACTACCCTGTGGTTTATGTCCAAAATCAATTCAGTCCTTGCACTTCTAATTTTATCAAAAACACCCCTAAACTTTTAATTTTGATCTTAATAGGTCCAATTCGTTAATATTATGTTACGAGTTCAAGTTATAGTTGGATTATTTGTTGAAAAACTATCTATTTTTAATAGTAGGACTCACTCTTAAATTGACTAGAGGTGGTCTGCAAACACCACATCATAAAACATAAGGCATATATGAGCCACGTTAACAAGTTAAATAATTCAATTGTCAGAAAACTAACAAATTAGACCTATTAGATCAAAATTGAAAGTACATGGATGTTTTTGATGAAATTAGAAGTTCAGGGACTGAATTGATTTTGGACCCAAACTAGAGGGTAGTAATCTGTATTTAGCCTCATTTTAATTAGACTATTGTTTGGTCTTAAAGAATGGTTTGATGAATTAGATTTCTGAACAAGACCTTGATCTGACTAATAAATTTCAAATTTTATTCTGAAGCACTGAATTTATTCGACTTTTATTTACTACACGGAATTACATGGTTCGAAATAGCACTATAAAGATGTAAAGCAATACATCTAGAGAAAAAAATTATTAGAATGAAAAGAATAGCATTCTACCTAAATCGAAATACTCTAAAGAATATGAGATATATTTTCGAATTATTTAATGAATACCTCCTATTTACTTGAAAGAATAAATTGAGGAGAACTTGAGTGCTTAGTGGATAGTGGGACTACTCACACCATATTAAGGAATAGGTAATTATTCATTGAATTAATTGCCTATAATTCCTCTGTGACTACAATGATTGGATCATCAGAAGTAATAAAAGGGCGAGGAACTACCAAATTTGAACTGCCTAATGGCACAACATTTAAAGTCACAGACGCTCTATATGCACCAAAAGTTAATCGAACCTTGTTAAGTTTCAAAGATATTGGTGCCAACGGTTATCATGTAAAAACACAATGTGAGAATGGAATTGAATACCTTTATATTGGCTCATGAATGTGGAAGGAAACACATTTTAGAGAAACTTATGAGTCAATCTAGTGGACTGTACCTACGATTCGGATCATTGAATCCTATGTTGTCACCCATAATGAAATGTGGGACACTGACTCTTACAGGCAGTGGCATGACCACTTAGGGCACCCCCGGTCGTGACATGATGATCCGTATTTTAAAGAACTCACACAGACATCCATTCTTTCGAGTTAAAAACAAAATGGGACAAAAATCCGCCACAATGCAAGGTGTCAGCCCTAGTACAGCTCAAAAGCAGCCATTGCCTTCTGAAGTACCAGAAGCACTACCTCCCTCCCATTATGCCTTATTGCTTGTTTGGCTCCAGTTTTTCTTGAGCTGGTCAACAGTCTCTTTTCTGCGCGGGCGTGCCAGCACCGTTCAGGTGCGGTAGTCAGAGGTGTCCCTTGACCTGACTTCTTTCGAGCGATTGTGGACGAGGAGAGCATCAACCTCGTCGAGGGATTCTTTGTGCCTCGTGGTGAGGACTTTTGCTGCAATTTCTTCTTGTCACACAATCGATACTCAATATTGTAGATTGAGCAGGTCGAAATCACCAGGAAGTATTGAGATCTTGCTAAAGCGTGACTTTAGCTTCACTGGGTTGCGAAGGCATTACCCTGGCTTGGCTGGTTATGTAACCTTTGTGATCACGGTACTACAGTCGGCTCGTGAGGAGACTAGGACTAGAGTGTGATCACCGGTAAGAGAAAGAGAGGGGTTCTCCGAAAAGACTTAAGTAGTCGTAGAGATTAGTTTATGAAAATTGGTTCCTATGTTACTTCGTCGTAGCCTATATATAGGCTGCCAAGCCACATTGGTTGGCCTCAAACAAATCATGATGGAGCACTTAATGGGATTACGAACTACTTAATGGGATTATGGAGCACTAATGGAATTATGGAGCACTTAATGGGATTATGGAGCACTTATCATTTTATGTTCGAACATTGACTATTTCGAAGGCACATTACTCATTTTGCAAAGCATGTTCTTTAGCAAAAACAGGATCGAGACCTTCCTATGCTAAAGATATAAAACAAAACATTCAATTCTTACAAAGAATACAAGGAGATATATGTGGACCTATCCATCCAGAATGCGGACCATTCAAGTATTTTATGGTTATGGTGGGTGCTTCGACACGTTGGTCACATGTCGCATTATTGTTCACAAGAAATGGTGCATTTGCAAAACTCCTAGCACAAATTATACGTCAAAGGGCTCACCACCCTGATCATCTCATCAAGTCTATAAGACTAGAAAACGTTGGAGAGTTTACATCAAAAGCATTTGATGATTATTGCATGTTTACCCCATGTGCATACACAAAATGGTCTCGCAAAAGCCACCATCAAAAGGCTACAGATGGTGGCTAGGGCACTGGTTATGCGCACCAACCTGCCTATACCTGCCTGGGGTTATGCAATATTGCACGTAGTTTTGCTTATTCATTTCAGACTCACTGCTAGCTAACCATTTTTTGCGTACTAGTTGGTAACTGGATATGAGTCTGACATTTCACACTTACGCATATTTGGTTGCGCAGTATATGTGCCTATTGCGCCCCCACAGTGCACCAAAATGGGTCCCCAGAGACGATTAAGTATTTATGTTGGATACGAATCCCCAATAATTATCCGCTATTTGGAACACTTGACAGACGATCTCTTGACCACTAGATTTGCGGATTGTCACTTTGATGAGACAATCTTCCCATCGTTAGATGGAGATAGGAAAAATGATTTTCCAAGGGAACGACAAGAATTGTCGTGGTTTTTCCTACTCTATCTCATTTTGATCCCCGCACTTCACAATGTGAAACTAAAGTGAAAAGAATATTGTTCTTCAAAATGTAGCAGATTCAATGCCTGATGCGTTTACTGATATCGCAAAAGTGACGAGATCACATATACAAATGTACCTACAAGGTTAGAAGTCCCCAACAAGGGGCACGACACCGTAGATAGAGGCATTGCAACCACACTTAGTAGAGGTGTGGGTGAGGTCGTGGCTCCCCAAAGGAAGAGGGGGAGGCCACTTGGTTCGATTGACACTCACCTAAGGAAGAAGAGGGCGAGTAAGGTACAAACCGATCCATTAATCATCAATGTAGAGAATCCCTCTCATGAGATTGTCTCTGATTATAGTTATGTCCATGATTCAGTACTGGAGGACGCTCCGATGATTAAAATAACTCCAGAGAACAAAAAAATCTCAAATGGATTATGAGAGTGCGTATGAGTTGATGGAAAGATCTTCCATACACATTGATGATATATTTGCATACACTATTGCTCAAGAAATCATAGAGCATGATGATATCAAACCACGCTATGTTGCAAAATGTCAACAAAGAGCAGATTGGCCTAAATGGAAAGAAGCAATCCAGGCAGAACTAGATTCTCTGGCAAAAAGACAGGTATTTGGCTCTGTAGTGCTAACCCCCCAAGTGTAAAGCATATAGGACATAAATGGGTCTTTGTTAGAAAGAGTAATGAGAAGAATGAAGTCATGAGGTACAAGGCTCGCCTTGTGGCGCAAAGTTTCTCACAACGCCCTGAATTGACTACGAGGAGACATACTCTCCCATAATGGACGTTATAACGTTCCGCTACTTAGTTAGCTTGGTAATTTCCGAAGTTACTGGAAATGCAGCTCATGGATGTGGTTATTACATATCTCTATAGGGATCTTGATTCAGCCCTTCTTGGCTGCGGATATCCGCACCTAAGCAAAATATGTGGATTTCCAGTTTTTCCCCACTTTCCGATCATATTTTCACATCTTAACCGTTTAGTTTTTAGATCCTAATGTATAGATAACTTGTGTAAATTTTCAGCAAATTTTATGATCGTTAAGACATCTAAAACTGTAATTTATCATTATAAACACGAACGGTTCCTGTTAGACAGATTCGGTTCGTTCGTGTAAATTATAGTTTTGGATGCCTTAACGATCATTAAGTTGGCTGAAATTTTGTAGAGATAATCTATACATTAGGATTTAAGAACTGAACGTTTAAGATGTGAAAATATGATCGAAAAATGGGTAAAATGGGAAATCCGTACGTTTTGCTTAGGTGCGGATATCCGCACCTGAGCAAGTGTGTGTGTGTGTGTGTGTATATATATATATATATATATATATATAAACCACGAAGTGCATTTGCAATTAAGTTGAAATGCTCACTTTACGGATTGAAATAATCCAGGCGGATGTGGTATACCCGTCTAAGTGACTACTTGATTAGAAATGATATAAGAACGATGAATTGTGCCCCTGCGTATTCATAAAGAAAACAAGTTCCGGATTTGCAATTGTAGCTGTATATGTTGATGATATGAACATAATAGGTACTCTTGATAAAATAAGAGAAACCGCGAGCTATTTGAAATCCGAATTTGAGATGATGGATCTTAGGACAACTCGATTCTATCTAGGCCTTGAACTAGAACACTGAGTTTATGGAATACTAATCCACCAGTTTTGCGTATGTCCAAAGGCGATTTAACATGAAGCGCATCCTGCTAGCTCTCCCATGATCGGTTGAAGTTTGGATACAAAGAAAGATCCATTTTGTCCAGAGGAAGATGATGAAGAGGTGTTGGGAGCTGGAATTCCCTATCTAAGTGCAATAGGCGCGTTATTGTACTTAGCCTAATGTACTCGACCAGACATTGCATTCTCAGTGAACTCGTTAGCTAGATCTAACTGAGCACCAACGCAGCGTCACTAGAATGGTATCAAGAATATTTTCTGATACCTAAAAGGAACCATCGACTTGGGACTGTTCTTTCCCTACAGAGAGACAATAGGGATAGCAGATGGAACTACAATCCCTAAAGGAAATGTTGATGGCAAAAGCGCCACTCAATACACCAAAACGCCAAATGACGTTTTGGTTGGTTTTGCTGATGCTGGGTATCTCTCTGACCCACATAAAGGTCGTTCCCAAACTGGTTATGTATTTACCATTGGGAACACAGCGGTATCTTGGAGATTAACTAAGCAAACCCTTCTGGCTACATCCTCGAACCATTCAAAGATCATTGTTCTACATGAGAAGGTTCGTATGTTTATGGTTAAGAGCTATCATTACACATATTCGAGGAACTAGTGGTTTGAGTTCTACCACTGAAGAGCCTACGTGCATTTATGAAGATAATGCAGCTTGCATCTAACAGATGAAGCTAGGATATATCAAGGGTGATAATACAAAACAATCGCCAAAGTTTTTCTACAATCAGCAACAATATGATCTCCTCAAGATTCAAGTGAATCAAGTAAGGTCTGAGGAGAATGTGGCAGATTTATTCACCAAATCATTGCCTAAGGCCACATTTGAGAAACATGTGAAAAACATAGGAATACGAAGACTTTCCAAGCTCCCTTGATTAATGTAAGTATCAGGGGGAGGTGTAGACGTCAAGGGGAGTCTAATACCCACATGTCATCCTCAAATGTAAAAGGTGCGATGTGCTCTTTTCCTTCGACTAAGGTGTTTTTTTTGTTCCACAAGATTTTTATTGTTACTTGGCAATGTTTTTAGTGAGGCAACAACTCATACACCATTTCGTCTTTGACTTGGCACAAGTGGGAGTGTTAAAAGAAAAACACACTATGTGCTTTCGTCAAAGAAACTGATGAAGAGGGAATCAAAGAATTACAATCACATCACAATCAGCATTTACTATCATTTGTAATTGATGTTAATTGATGTTTCCATTGTAATTCTATCTCTATATAAAGGGACTATGAAATAAAATGAGTAGAATAATTCTAATTCTCATTTTACTTTTACAATTGTAAGATTATAAGTTTCTTATTAAGATGAGACTATGGTTATTTGAATCAAGCTCCTCTAAAATATACAATTTATGAAGTTCCTCTAAAATATACAATTTATGAAGTTCAACCAAAATATGTGTAGCTCAAAAATTTAAAACAACCTTTGTTTAAAAAGAAGTTCAAAACAACTAAATAAACACACACGCTAAGATGTGTCAACTTGCGTAAAAACAAAATAACTCAGAAGTTCTAGTCTCAACTTCGTTTGATCTTTATCCAAAATATTGATATAATAAGATTGACATTTGAATCTCCCACCTTCAAATCGAGCAAAAACATTGAGATTGAATTCCGCATCTAAGTTAGCATGTTCTACTGTAGATAACATCCACAAATCAACATATAATTCGTACAAATTAGGTACAAAAAGTCAAATCGATGCTCCACCGTCTTTTGTGCATTCAAGCATTTGGCTAAATGTGATATAATTTTTTAGATTTTGACTTAAAACTGATTCAAACTAGGGATTTAAATCTAGCTTGTTCATATTCTTGTTCAATATTATTCAATTACCGACGCTTGCTACCGGAATCATATACATGTCACCCCATAGAAGAAACCTGCAAAACTAAGCTTAATTATAGGAGGTGACTGAAACTTCTATCTTGGAGGGGATTACAAAGACATGGTCACCAACACCTGAATATTCCATCAATAAACCTCAAGACAAAATAAGAACTGAGATATTGGAAAAATTAATGTTCTATTCTAGCTCCAATTCGTCGCACAATCTTAAATTGTCTATCACCCACTTAACAAATCTGCAAAAAATGGAACAAAACCTGCCTGCACGTTAACATGAAAAACACTTCATATTTTATAAGCAAATTAAAAACCCTTATTTGACTTGTAGGACATTCTCTAATTCGTTGTGGTCACGAAGGCGTTTCTAGCCACCTCCATATTTTGCAGTCGTTGAAGCGAGCGTTATATAAGGGCAAGCAACAATATCCAATGAGCATCCCAGAGTTGATCCAAAAGCTAATATTGCAGCCCTTAATAAGTTTCTTAACTACTATCATGGCTTCTTTCCTTCGTTCATGGAGTTTCAGCCTCCTCTTATTGTCATGGATGTTGGCAATCATAAGCAGAACAACCTCGGCGGTTTACCGACCAAGTCCATGGCAACTCGCTCATGCTACTTTTTACGGGGACGAAACTGCATCCGAGACCATGGGTATGTCTTTCAGTTTTTAGCTCATTATTTGACACGTTATATCGTGATGTTGAGTGACTTTGAAAATCATATATACGAAAGTTGTAGATATCAAATTGATGTGTTATTCAATAGTTTAGGTCTTATTCATGAATATAAAGGTTTAAATACCACTTAATTTGTTCCCCATAGTTCAGAAACACAAAAT
The DNA here is from genome assembly GCA_025331145.1 of Rosa persica. NCBI lineage: Eukaryota > Viridiplantae > Streptophyta > Magnoliopsida > Rosales > Rosaceae > Rosa > Rosa persica. The sequence continues at coordinate 13,596,567 of WFKR01000007.1, read as the reverse complement.
GAAATATCATTACTTTGTGATTGTAACCCTCTCTAGGTTAGCAAAATCAGTGCCATGTTGTTTTACATATACTTTAGCGTACCCCTTGAATGTTGTCATGTGATCATGTTAGCAAAAGTTTTATTTTGTTTCTTTTTTCTCTTTTGAAGGAGGAGCTTGTGGATATGGAAACCTGTTCCTCAATGGCTATGGAACGGATACTGTAGCGTTGAGCTCAACCCTGTTCAACAATGGATACTCTTGTGGAGCTTGTTTCCAGATCAAATGTTATCAGTCTCCCTGGTGCTTTAAAAATGTTCAGTTCACCACTGTTACCGCCACCAATCTTTGCCCGCCAAACTGGTCCCAGGACTCCAATGCCGGAGGCTGGTGCAACCCTCCTAGGGCTCACTTTGACATGGCCAAGCCTGCCTTCATGAAGATTGCTCAGTGGAAGGCTGGCATTGTTCCAATCATGTACCGCAGGTATGCCTTCAGAATTTACTTTAGGATTTTCTTGGGTTGCAAGGAAGTCTTTATATTCCCAAGTTAGTTGACACTAGAAAAAGAACAATTAATTTGAAAAATTTAATCCTAAGTTTAGGTCATCTTTTTCAACTTTTCCCTCAGTTCATCACATAAAATCATGACAGTTGGTGATAGTGGATTCATATACTAGGTATTGGCATGGGGTCAATTGACATCATCGACCTTGTATTTCTATCATTAAACTTGACTGAAGATGCAGCCCTCATCGATCTTATTTATTTTCTCCTCAATGCGATGGACGAAAGCGTTTGATGAATTATCTTTTGAGACACTTAATTTCCTAAATAAGTGCATTGCACCCACACAATAATATTAATGAAATCAATGGAAAATTTATCCCATCCTTAATTAGTTCTTGATGTTACCTAACTATAAAGAAATGATTGATTGCAAAATGGAGTGAACTTAAAAGTTTCCACTTTAACATTTGATTATGTAAGATATTGACAGACATAAATTTGTAGAATGCTCATTTATTCTGTGGTTTTTCTTTCAGGGTACCATGCATAAGGGCTGGGGGTCTCAGATTCTCTTTCCAAGGAAATGGGTACTGGCTGTTGGTCTATGTGATGAATGTGGGAGGAGCTGGTGACATCCAAAACATGTGGGTGAAGGGAACCAGATCTGGGTGGATTAAGATGAGCCATAACTGGGGAGCTTCATACCAGGCTTTTGCAACCTTGAAGGGCCAAGCTCTCTCTTTCAGGGTAACTTCCTACACAACCAAGCAGACCATCATTGCATGGAATGTTGCTCCCTCTAACTGGAATGTGGGTTTGACTTACAAGTCAAATACCAACTTCCACTGATCATGTACAAAACGACAGTGGAATCTTAAGATTGTCCTCTCTATCACTTTTTTGTTTTCTCAGTTTGATCTTTCTGATACATAATATAACTAGCCCCAAGGCCTTTATATATCGCTTTGGTATGGCAAATTTTTCTTTCAGTAGCTTGTATCTGGTGATAGCGGGAATTTGTAGCTCTCTAGTGGTAAGACTATTTACCCGCGATTCTGAGTTTGAACTTTGAATCCCCTTTCACAAGTAATTTGTATCTGATATTATGAAAGTGAATCTTGAGTCACAAACGTGGAGAGAAGATTCACATGCTATGAGTACTACTACAGCTGCTTGTTTTCTTTATTTTTTATGGAAACAAGTAGAAATTATCATACTTCTTCCTATATGAATCAAAAGTACTTCCAATTTCTCTGTTTTTCATGATTGTAGCTCACTCACAAGTCAAAAAATGCAATGAAGCAAACTCATCCATGTCTAATCAGTCCAAGCCATGACAAAGTTTATGATCAATTAATCTTGTGATCCCATAGTACACGAAACAAACAATGAACTCTCTAGAGTCAAAACGACTCAAACCCCTTATCGGCTTTTCGTGGAACAAATGGGGTGCATGTTTGAAATCCTAAATCATAGTCATTGTTAGCAAGACTATCTATGCTCATTAGTCATTGCTAGCATGTCATGTACTTTAAATGTTTTTGTAACACCTTGGGCCCATGAGAAGGGAGCAATCAAAATGGAATGCCATGCTTGCTAAAACGTGAGACCCACAAAGTGGTTAAAGTGGGGAACATGTTTTCAAAGCACAAATTAGGGGTATTATGCCCTCACAAAGAGCCTATGCTTTTCTCTCATTTTATTGCCTCTAAGCCTAAGCACGCCAAGCCTCTTTTTCACTTCCTTTTGCAACAAACTGTAATCATCACCCAAGCATCATTTCTAGGACCCCTTTGCCATATGACTGTGCCTCCATCCCCCTTGCCAGCTCAATATGTTCCTCTTTTTCGTTTTCTTTTTCGGGTAAAAGGAAAGTTGAGAAAAATAGGATTCGAACTATAATACTAAGTTGTGTTCATAAATACTGTGTCACTGAAGCTGTACTCGAGTTTTGATTTCTGAGAAAACAAGCATACATTTGTTGTTTGTCCAAACTTTTTTTTTGTTAGCTAAGCCAGTCTTCCATTGACCCCACCTAAATTCAAACCAACAGAGAAACTTTTGGATCAAAAACGTCAAACCACCCAACATATATTCCATCCAAGAGCTTCATAATGAGAAACAAAGTAAGAACTTTCTTTCATCGTTTTGCTTGCTTACCCTTTAATCCAGCAGAGCTTTTGCTGAGCTATAAAGTTCTGAAACAGTGCAAGCTGCACTCTTTGCAACCCTTTACCAATCTCTACAATCCACAGAAAGCTGATATAGAGGTAGTATTACAGGAATTCAAGCCATTCTTTTAGTTACATGCCCAATAAATCAAACAAAAGCATACTACATTTGTGTTCTATCACTCACTAGCTTCATCAGTTTTTCAGAACCAAGCTCATTTTCTCACATGGGATCTCTCTTCACTCTATCACTCATACTTCTTTCATCCATATCATTAACATTATCAAAGAGTGAAGCTCAGAAGATCAAATCAGCTCGCCTTCTCGACCTTCTCATCCGAGACTACACCTTCAAGACCTATGACACATACTCCAGGACAGGAACACTGCACAATGTTCATTTACCAGCAAACTTCTCTGGCATCACAGTTGATACAGCGAGATTCAGATGTGGCAGTCTCCGAAGGTACGGCGCGCAGGTAAAGGAATTTCATCTAGGCATTGGTGTGTCTGTGAATCCATGTGCAGAGAGGGTAATGGTAATTACACAAAAATTGGGATATAATTGGTCATCTATATATTATGCCAACTATGACTTATCTGGGTACCAGCTTGTGTCCCCAATTTTAGGCCTGTTAGCTTATAATGCTGGTACTGACGTGAACTTTAGCAACCCTTTTGAGGTAGGAATTCAAGCTCTAGAAAATCCCATCACTATAGACTTCAAAAACATCACAAGGGTGAACAATGAATTAGGTGCTACAAGGCCTTTATGTGCTAGCTTTGAAGGTGATGGCAAAGTGACACTAGCAAAGGAGGCTTCACCTTACATTTGTGTTGCGAAAAGGCACGGTCATTTCGGATTGGTGATTGAGAAGCCCTCGCCAGTTCCACTGAGGAAGAAGGTTAGCCAGTGGAAAGTGGTGGTTGGTAGCACAGTTGGGTGTTCAATAGGTGTTTTTCTTTTGGGGTTGCTTCTGGTGGCAATGCTTGTGAAGGTGAAGAAGAAATCCAGGATTGTGGAGATGGAGAGAAGAGCTTATGAAGAAGAAGCTTTACAGGTATCAATGGTTGGACATGTTAGAGCTCCCACAGCTTCAGGGACACGAACTACTCCAGCGATTGAACAAGAGTATATACCTCCTCGTCCTCGTTGAAATAGTGCAATCAATTTTGTTCATACTTGATTCTTTTTTGTAACATTATTAGATGAATTGATAAATGTATTTATTTTGTGATAACATTGAATTTAGTTAACCGAATTTTTAGAAGGATCCTTTGATTCAAAGAATCTGAGTTCAACTTTTACAAGCTTTACTTGCAACTAGAATACAAAGCTTAGTCATGTTAGAGAGTTTCAGATTTGCAAGCAGAAGCACTGATCTGAATCACATTGTAAAACTGAAGGAAAGACTTCAAATGAGTAAAATATTGCATAATTCAACATGTAAGTAAACTCTCATCAATCTGGATTGTGCAGAATACAGATGCTCACAACTACTTATAACTTTTAGATGTAATGCAGAGTTTTCTGAAACCTTTTCTGATGGTGGATCTCTACTTTGTTTAAAAGGCAGTTGATCTCAAATGTTGGATGCTTCAAATTGCATACAATTTCCAAATTGCCAACAAGCCTAGCTTAGAATCTTATATGGGAATCCACTTCTTAAATATTAGCCCACCGAACTGAGGTTAAAGCCCAGGCCAACTCCCGAAGAATAGCTCAAAGTGTCCCACTCACTCCACTGTAAGTGAATATTAGTGCAGCCCTAAACCCAAAAGCAAAGGGCACTTGAAAAAACAAAGAGAACCAATTTCCTTGTGGACACGTTCTAGCCCTTATGACAAAAATCCCCATCGGATAGGGTATCCATCACTTCCTAGCAAACTAAAGCCAATCGGCTTTTGTGCTCGATGTTCTATTTCCTATCTAATATGACTGATTAGATGTGGCCAAACAGATTACAGCTCATGTAAATGTGATTGATTCCGGAAGAGAGAAGTGAAATCGGAGCATCATCATCTCCTGGAAGTTGGAACTACAATTTCATATGCTTGATTTGTAAACTTAACTACCATTGTCTCATATAGCGGTCATGGCATGGCCTTTAATATCATATTGAATTTTGATATGATCCAAGATTTCGGAGAGAATCAGAAGCATCAAGCATGTGCTTTGCTATAATAAATATTCATGACAGGATGGATTTAGACATCTTATGATTACCATGCATGTGCAAATGCATGCAACGATTTTAGAGATCGTGATTTTATTAATATGAGAGAGGTCGATTAAAAATTTCACTGTAATTTTTTCTCTTCAATTTCATAGTTCTTTATTTATTTATTTACTTTTTGTGATGATATTAATGTTCCTGCCTTCATGAGCAGCACAGGGTTTAGCACCTTTTAGATTTTGAGAAGAGTTGCTCTGGACAAGTCCCACTATGATGAAAGCTCTTCGAAGGAATTGATCTTTTAGGAATAGAACTCTCAACTCTAAAGGATAGATATGACCAAACCTCAATGATGTTTACATGATTTTTCTTTCTAATTCTAAGTAAATCATCACTAATCACAATGTCTCTCTTTTGTTGTATGGACTCTTCAATCAAGTACAAAAGACTATGTAGGAAACAAAATTGATTAGTTGAGTGATATTTCACATAATTTTTTGTCGGTTTCAAGTATAATATCACGATATAATATTTTCATATTTAAAGGTTCGGAGTTTATTTTAGTAAAATATTCAATCAGATTAACTTAACTAGTCAATCAATAATTATTTTCATCTCCATCTTCTAATCAGAGCTACAATCAGATCACGCGTCCTAAAAAAACAATAAACAATATTAAAACCATACGTTAATGTCATTAAATTTTGTTCGGTTTCTTATGAAGTAAGTTCATAATATCTCGATCAATAAATTCATATATAAATCGATTCAATTTTCGCTCCAATTTTAAATGCATGCATGCTCTTGCACTTAACCCAAATCCCCTCACATCCATTAAACCTAAACATTTTTCACAAGAGAAAACCTTTATCATGACCTCTTAGTTTTGGCAAAGCTCATAAGATCCACAACCCTAAAGCTCCAAGCTTTAAACTCCCGAACACTACAGGACTCCCTCTCTCTCTCTCTCTCTCTCTCTCTCTCTCTCCACTAAACCAAAAAGAGCCCATATTCCCCACCACACCGGTTATAACTTATAAAAGGTGGATTATGATTTTCCCGGGAAATTATTAACCGACTTACCTCTCCTTCCCGGGAAAAATCAACAGTAAAAAAAGAGCTCCCCAGATTCCAAACCCATCAAATCCAACCCATCTCTTACCTCAAAAATCACACGCAACACACACACACACACACACAACAGAGCCAAGAGAAGCTCTGATCCTCTATGGACGATCCTATGCTATCTTCTTCTACGCAGCTCAATCAGCCGCCGCGGACGCTGCCGCGGACACCTCTGGAGGTCCAGCCGGAGACGCCGGCCGGCACATCGAGCGAATGCTGAACGTCAACCACCACCACCGATCGCCGTCCCGGACCATCTACTCCGATAGGTTCATACCCAGCAGATCCGGCTCCAACTTTGGTTTGTTCGACATCAAATCGCCGACGAATTCTCAGTCCGACGAGACCTCCAGCGCCTACACCACGCTCCTACGCGCCGCCCTCTTCGGCCCCGACTCCGCCGGCGTGATTCCTCCGGCGACCCCCGATCGGCGGGGGCTGATGAACCCGCCGAACCAGAATATATTTCGGTTCAAGAGCGAGACCCGGCGGTCCATGCACTCGCTGCTGCCGTTTGGCTTTGATGATGACGTGGTCACCGGAGTTCATCATAGTCCGGTGAAGACCCCCAGGAAGGTCCCCAGGTCGCCCTATAAGGTAAAAGCTTTGAGCTTTGAAGATTTGGGCTTTTTCGGATTTGGTGATTTGGGCCTTTTCGGATTTTATGAATTGCTTGTGGTGTGTTTGGTTTCTTCAGGTTTTGGATGCACCGGCTTTGCAAGACGATTTCTATCTGAATCTGGTGGATTGGTCTTCGCATAATGTATTGGCTGTGGGGTTGGGGAACTGTGTTTATTTATGGAATGCTTGTAGTAGTAAGGTGAGCTCTTAGCTTTACTGATTTAGATTCTGTGTGCTGGTTTCGACATTGTTGAGTAATTGTTTCACAGCCTTTGAGCTTTCTGTGACTGTTTTGATCATCTGGTGGTGTATGTATGAAAGTTTGGAACTTTTAGTCTTATGACCTACATTGCATGCTACTTGCAGGTAACTAAGTTATGCGATTTGGGGACTGATGATAGTGTCTGTTCGGTTGGCTGGGCGCAGCGGGGAACTCATCTTGCTGTGGGAACTGGCAATGGGAAAGTCCAAGTAAGAGACAGTTGCATCTAATAGACATGTTGTACTGTTAAATGCTTAAACTTGGGATGTGAAAGGACCAGGTTTTTAGCTTTAAGATGAAGAATATGGTCTCCAACAACTTCTTGCTTGAAAATACTTATGTTAACCAGAAAATGTGTAAGATTTTTGTTGCTAGGGCATATGCTAGATGTCTGGCTGCATATAAAATCCCCTGCCTGGACTCTGTAGTAGTAGTAGTATTGCCCCTCACACCACAACATCATATCTAATGTCGGTGGTTCATGATGAGATGCTATGGATTAGTATTAACTCATTGTAGAACCAAAGTATTGTTTTAGATACGACCATCCATAGATCATGTTAAAATTCATCTTGACCAGAAACTATCTACAATCAATATGTATTATAGAGAACGAGCTCAGTTAGGTAGGGTACCTCATTTCAGAGGATTGCTTCATTTAGTTAAAAAAAGATTTGATCTGATTGATAAATTGATGTCTCACTTTACAAATCTTAGAGAACAAACAAGATAACATTAGCCTCACAAATTTTGGTCCCATTGTTTACCGTTTTTCGGAACCTCCAAACCCTGCACACTATGTGGATACAAGTTAGGAACTATGAGTCCAAACACGTTTGGATTTCTGAATTTTGTGCATTTTGTGAGTCTGATCCTCTGTACACAATCTTTTTAAACTTTACGTCTGGTTATCTGTAAATGGCTACTGTTATCCTTCAGGTGGGAACCAGGTCACAATAATTAGGTTATAATTCATGTGACAGTTGCAGAGTATTAGTATGTGAGTTGATTATTATGAAGAATTATCCCATGAATTTCATGCCACCGCTTTTTTACAAATTTTTTGCACTTGTATATGTGCTGTTGAATAATTGGCTGATTCACTGGTTATCTTCTGTGCAGATTTGGGATGCTTCTCGCTGTAAGAGGGTAAGAACTATGGAGGGCCATCGTCTACGTATTGGGGCATTGGCCTGGAGTTCATCCATGTTGTCTTCTGGTAGCCGTGACAAGAGTATTCTTCAACGGGATATACGCGCTCAGGAAGATTTCGTTAGTAAACTTTCTGGACATAAGTCAGAGGTAATAACCTTTTAGCTCATGTTCAGTTTAATTGGACCTAGGCCAATAAAAACTAGTGTACTTTCTGTCTTTCACTTGTAGACTTGTAGTCTAATTCTTCCTTCTCCCAGTTTATACTTTCTGTAACATGCCTGTTGTTTTGTATGCTTTCTGTTTAATTTATGTTTTTCTTAACCTGAAAGCATTTGATTGTCTTTTAGGTTTGTGGACTGAAGTGGTCTTATGACAACCGTGAGTTGGCATCAGGCGGGAATGATAATAGAGTATGTGATTGCATTTTATTATTATTTTTTCATTCTTGCGCAACTTCTCTTTGGTGCATTGTAACTAGATCATGCTTTCATTTTATGACTGATCCCATCCATATACAGCTTTTTGTTTGGAATCAACATTCAACTCAACCCGTGCTGAAATACTGTGAGCATACTGCTGCCGTGAAAGCTATTGCATGGTCCCCCCATCTTCATGGACTTCTTGCATCCGGGGGAGGAACTGCAGACCGATGTATCCGTTTCTGGAATACAACCACTAACTCTCACTTGAGCTGCATGGACACTGGAAGTCAGGTGAAGAACTTGCTGCCTTCTTATTTTTTCTTGCTTACACCTCTTAATTTGGTCTAAGCATGCATGCAGTAGAAGCTCTACCTTTTGATTAACTTTGATTGCAAGAGAAGTCCTAAAAAGTTTTGAAACTTGGTGGTTGTCATTCTTCATTTTCTTTAGTAAGTAGATATTCTGCCACTCAAATTCGAAATTTTTGAATTTGACCTTTCCCATGTAATGCTAAAGATGAAATGGGTTCCAAGATTCGCTACTGAATCTGATTATATTGGTTCTGTTTTACATCCTTTTGGTTGTCTATGTTGGTTGCACAAGGGATTACTGGGGCAGAGATGAACATAGCTCATGTTGGATGCACTGCTATTTGTTGAAATATTCTGTTCATAGAAAAGAATTTATCAGAAATCCCTGCCTCCCTCCCTCTTTTTGTGGAAATGCTAAGCTGTACATATGTTCATTGTATGTATGTAGGTTTGCAATCTTGTGTGGTCCAAAAATGTCAATGAGCTCGTCAGCACGCACGGGTACTCCCAAAATCAGATAATAGTTTGGAGATATCCTACGATGTCCAAGGTACAAACATCTCATCTATTTGTGATTCATGCAACCAAGAAATGTCAGTTATCAGTTTTAGTTTCAAATTTTAAATTTTCATTTGCTGATGCAGCTGGCAACTCTCACGGGCCATACATATAGAGTTCTTTATCTTGCCATCTCACCTGACGGACAGGTTCTGTACCAGCAATTCTTTCTAATCATAATCCCTCGTCCCTTTCATTCATAATTCTGCAAATTTTTTAGGTTTCATTATGCGTTCTTATCTGTTAGATTGTTTATTGTTTCAGACAATTGTCACAGGAGCAGGAGATGAAACACTTAGGTTTTGGAATGTGTTTCCTTCCCCTAAATCTCAGGTACAAGATTCAATAGACGATGAAAATTCAATATTGAAGTGATGAACATTGTCCTAAATTCTAATCACATTCTCGGCAGAAAATAGTACTAAACTACTAATACTGTGAATTAATGTCCTCCAATAAGAAGAAAAGAACGAATAAAATTGATTTACAAAGACAGTGTTTTATTAGTTGACTTTCTACTGAATTTCAAGCTGAAGATGAATAAAACTCATGTAATTGAATTCCTATTGCAGAATACGGGAAGTGAAATCGGAGCATCATGTCTAGGCAGAACCACCATCAGGTGACCTCCTGCAGGACACTTTACACTAACTCGACAACCTTCAAAGACTTCTCGTACCAGTCAAGAATGGGAACCATATAATGACATGTCATTGGTTCGTTGACATGATAAAAGCGCTGATCAATTTGTCAAACCCCAGATAACCAGAGACTGTTGGGACCTTGAAGGCTATGTCTGCAGGGAAGGGTTTGCTGGTTTTGTTCAAGTAGATGATATAGCTTTTTCTGGTTCATATATATATATATATAGAGGGGAGGTGTTATTAATTGTCTCTCACCTGCTCGGTGCTCCCTCGCTTTGTATATTTTTCAGAGCAGAAATTAAATGATAATTTATCCATTGTGATGCAAACAGATTTTCACATTCTTTGTAAATTAATCAATCATCATTCTTTCACTTGTGTGCTCCTACTCATAGGCTCCATCATGAAGTTGAGAAAGTAAGAGAGTAAATCCTTTTTCTTTTTTTCGAGAAATTAAAACTTCTTTCACTAAACCAATAAATTAGATTGAGGGTAATGACATCGTTAATTCTCAACTAGTTCAAATGGAGAAGAGAACGAGTAGATCCTTTAACCAAGGTTGAACGCGATCAGGAAAAAGGACAATATTTCAAGGAGTGTGGCTATTTGAAAAAGAAAAAAAGAAAAGAAAAAAGAATATGATAATGACCAATCTTAGTTAAATATTACAATAATTTGGCCAACTCACCCGTAATTTGTACGCATGCATTCAGAAGAATCTGGAATTGGACTAAAGTCACTGGACCGGTATACGTATGCATCAACTTAGTCCATCTGGACTTGCCTAACAAAGACTATGAAAACCCAAATGGGACAAATAAATAGGTCTCTATTTACATCTTAGTTCTTACGTTAACCATGCCAATAAAACAAAACCAAAGAAGAAGTTTAGTTTGGTTCTTGAGTTTGCCCCAGAAAGCTCTGCTGGGGCCCATATCCAGTTTCATTTGGCTGGGGAAGCTCTTGGAGCCATGGGATGGAGCTCAGTGGTGGGAAGCAACAGCTACAGTCCTCTTGGCATGGTTCTGGCACCAAGTCCTCCTTGTTGCTTGAGGAAGCTGCCCTCTGGTGTCCCCCACCAGATGGCGATGTTGCATTCCTGAGTGGGCCCCAACATTCAACCTTGTTGAATTCTGGAATGTTGGAGTGAAAGTAAACCCAAACCAAAGCCTCCTCCAATTCTGGGTAACTGTTGAACAGGTTGCCATCTCCATGAATAAAGGCCTTCAAAACCTGTGTCGACATGTGACCTTTCCATTAAGGGTTTGTTTGCCTTTAACGAAAGGCACAGCTATGAAAATTATTATGGACATGATTCATTAAGGATGTGGTACACCATCGTTAAAATCTGTAGTCTAATTTAAGAATTCAACTAAGAATTTTGCATTCGAACCATTAGTACCTAAAATTTGTTTACCAAACCATGTGGCAGTGCTTCATTCATTCAGTTTTATGACCAGTAATTACTTACTTTAAAGAAAATAGGTCCACTACCATGTGATTTGGTAAGTTAATTAGGTAATTAGCATTTTCTTTGACAATAATTGAGTTGACACTCTTGTGTAGCTTTCGGTACTAATTACGTGCCAGTTACGGTACCACGAAGCTCCGAGAGAGTCCTAATAACAACTGTTGTTGATTTAACTACTAACAATAACAAAGAGAAATGATCACACTACGAAAACTTACAACAGGAAGCTCTTTGCAGAAGATGAAGTATCTCAGCCTTGAAAACAAATCCAAAAGGAAATGACCTCCACTTATATGGCAATGAACATGGAGAGACATCTTGTCCTTTACTTTCCTCCACTCTGCCACAACCTCATCTCTTTGTAATTTGTTATACCACCCTTGCAACTGCAAATCAATTCCCATTAGTTCTTCCTTTAAATTTATCAATCACAAACTTTGTTTAAGGCCAACACTCACCAATATGAAGTTATAAACTATAAACCATTGCAAAACACAGATACACAACAAAAGCAAAAGGCATAACAACAAAACTTGAAGAGTAATGTATTACAACTGAAGACATGTGATTATCTAGAGAAAACCCCCTATATTTAAATATAAGGATCTGGGCATATGGGTTTTGCTTAAACCAAAAAAAAGGCATGTTGGAATATTGGTTTTGCAGATCAGGATCACCTGAGAATTGTTTATAGTCTGTGAGATGGCCAGAGTGAGCTTTGAGGTTACATCACTATGTGTAAGTGTGTAAGTCCTTGGAAGATTCCCAGGGTGCTTCTTTTCATCCACTCCTAAGAACAGAACCTTTAGCTTTGATGCTTCAAAGATGGCTGGCCCAAATATCCTTGCAACCTAATGAATCGAACCCACAGATCAACACCAAATTCTTGTTCAGAATCACTAAAAACAGAAACCCAACTTATTGTAAAATTAGTGAAAAGAAAAAAAAGGAAGAGACAAAGTTACATACAGGAACTAACGCTTGGTTCCTCTTCTTCGGTATTCTTCTATGGTAAAACAGAGAGCTTTTGGGGTCAGATAAAGAGACTGAAGGTTTAAACTCTGAAGGAAGCAAAGAAGCAGCAGCAAGAGTACTCATCTCCGAGTACCCAATTTTCTACACAAAACTGCGTATTCACTGCTTGAATAAGCTTATACCGTACATAGAACTGATAGAAGGAAAAGAAGGAAAGGAAGCCCCTGAAATCTTGGGTGCTTTGCTAGTTTTGCTTCTTCTTTTGCTTTGGGAATAACGGTGGATTGTGGCTTTAAGTGGCCACCACGAGAAGAGGACCTTTGCTTTGCTTGTGAGCTCGGCATTTGAAACGTTGAAGATTTTGATTCTGAGAGACGTGTCGGTTAGGCGATTATGGCAGTTGATCAAACAGTTGCTTCCACATTAGACTTTTCATTATTGGACTTTAATAGATTGTTCCAAATTATTTGTTATCATACTGGACCGACTCAATTGTTACATTTGGACTCATTTGGAGCATTCTGTCAGGCTGTCAGCTCCCCATATTTCCCACGCGCAATTTCCTCCCGAACCAGCGAGTCCACATAGACCTTCAACAAATTGAAAGCCCACATATAACTCCAGATGTCTTCCCAATAATATTAAATAATCAAGAAAATTATGTTTAATCATTTTTTTTTATTTAAATGGATTTCATTGAATCAACTAACGAGTACACTAGTTGAGAATGACATCCTTTATAAATTCAGGAACAGTATCAAATCATGTTTGACTAACATTTGTATTTAGAGCTATACTAGCAAGTGAATGTGCTACTCTATTTGCCTCACGGGCCACAAAAACTACCTTGCATGTCCCTGCACTTGGGTCTTCAAATCCTCAATGACATGGCTGAACATGGAGAGTTCACTTTCAGTTTGATTAACAGCTGCTGTTAGCACCGAACAATCAGTTTCAAATATGACTTGATTATAGCCCATTCCTTCTGCCATCTTAATGCCCTCGGATAGAGCTGTAAACTCGGCATGGAATGGTGAGGCAATAGTCTGCATTGGCATTGTTGCCATAGCTCGAAACTGTCCTCCATGTTCCCTGAAGATTAGGCCTGCACCTCCTCTTCCAGTTTGCGACACAAAAGCCCCATCGGTGTTACACTTAATCCACCCAACTGGTGGTTCTTGCCAGCCGTGTCGTTGCAGTCTTGGTTGGGAAGGTGGAGCTATTTGCTTTCTTAAAATCTTACCTCCACCCAATTGCCATCAACACCACATCACACGGACGTTGTTTCACTCCATCCCACAATTGTGTGTTCCTGTTTTGCCATATGGCCCATATGAGCATCATTATCTTGCAAAACTGGTCCTTATTCACTCTACCAGTTGCCTCCAATAGCCGGTGTTTAATTTCCATCGTCCCCAGTTGAGGTAGAGGAATACCCGCTGCCATCCATATTTCATTTGCATACCCACATTGAGTGAATAGGTGTGTATTTGTCTCTACACTCCCTGTACAGAAGGGGCACATAACGTCCCCTATATAACCTTTTGTGCTCAAGCATTGTCTATTGGGCAGGATATTTTCACAAGACTTCCACCTTGCAGTGCAACTTTGTTTGGCACTTTGGCATTCCAGATAGCAATCCACAACTTCTTATAGCGGTCTGGTGGTGGAGGGGGAGCTAAAACCAACCTCCGAGCAATATCTCGTGCAACATAATATGCACTATTTGTAGTAAAGAAACCACGTTTATGAAAATGCCAAACTAACCTGTCCTTTGGAGCTCGCCTGCTTTGAAGTATATTTAAGATGAGGTCTCGATCAACTGGACCAAAAAATTGTTCGACCTCTGCAATATCCCAGGTTCTAGTGCCGGTGACAATTAACTCAGCTACTTTTCTTGGTGCATCTCTTGGTGGTGGTGAACAAGGACTTCTAGGATACACATCAGGCAACCAATTATCTTCCCATATATTAGTATCCTCCCCATCACCAATCTGCCATCTCAGACCTTTTATGAGCACTTCTCTAGCTTCAAAAATACTCCGCCACGGGAAAGACGGGTGATCTCCCAACTCTGCATGTAAAAAATCACAATGGGGAAAATAGATTGCTTTGTATAACCTTGAAATCAGAGAATCAGGTCTCTGGACAAGTCTCCATCCCTGTTTTGCCAACATTGCCATATTAAACCAAATCAGGTTCTTAAAACCCATCCCACCTTCTTGTTTTGGGATGCACAATCTATCCCAAGATCGCCAATGTATTTTTTGTTTCTCCTCTTAGTCACCCCATCAGAAGCCAATTCATATGTGTGTAGAATATTCCGGAATTGTTGGCATTCCTCTTCAGTTGCAGTGCCAAATAAGAAGCTATCATCAGCAAACAAGAGATGATGAAGTATAGGAGCAGATGGAGAAATTGAAATACCCTGAATCCACTATTGTTGAGCAAAATGGCTTATGAGTGATGAGAGACCCTCTGCACACAGGATGAAAAGGTAAGGTGATAAGGGATCACCTTGCTTAATACCGCTGGATGACCTAATATAACCCCGCACCTCTTCGTTTAGCAAGAAAGAATAACTGACTGTTTTGAGACTGGTCATCACCAATTCCACCCACTTAGCATGAAAACCTAATTTCAATAGTATTGCCTGTAGAAACGGCCATTCTAACTGTTTGAGCCCAAAAAGTATTTTGGGTGGACCCTTAGATTGGCAAACAGTATGGGCCGACGTAGCGGCCCATATAGGGAACAAGCAGCAGGCCCAGCGAAGGAATCCAGGCGGAGTTCCCGCGAAGCCCATAGAGGCCCATGGGAGCCCACTATCGGGAATCCACATGGGGTAATCATTATATTCTTCACCCACGTGGAGATCAGAAAGTGCAGTACAGCTTGGCTCGTGGTGGAAGAGGGGTGATAGGCGTGCTATGGGATCTGATCACTTTTGCAGAGAATCAGGAATATAGCATCATGACTATATTAGTGCGTCATTAATGCAATGCGCTCGCGGGGATTCAATTAAACAACCATATCCCAAGTGCCCGCGGCCAGTGAGGAGTCAATTTTGCTCCTATTTAGCTATATCCAAATTAATTAACAATTAATCTATGATATTCATTGTGACTCCCAAGATAATGCTCTTATAGATCAGATACCCTTGGTCTAGAATAGAATATTCTACACTTTTCTGAGGACTGGGAATTCACATAATTGTTTATATCCGAGGCTAGCACGAAAAAACAAAGAAGACAGATTCATCAACTAATCTCTACGATTACCCAAGCCTCTCCGATAAAACAACATTTCTCCTCTCACAGGTGACCACACTCCAGTCCCAGTCTCCACAGGGGCCGACTATTAGTGTCACCAAACCCTCTGTCAACATACGTCTATCCTAGCCTCCTCGGAAGCCGACGGTAGTGCTGCGACCACAATGGTTACATAACCATCCAAGCAAGGGTGACGCCCTCGCAACCCATGCAAGCTAAAGTCGCGCTTTAGCAAGATCCTAACACTTCCCGTAGGTTTTCGCTCTACTCAATTTGCAATATTGAGTATCGACTGTGTGTGAATAGAAGAAACGCCAACAAATTCCTCACCACGAGGCAGAAAGAATCCCAAGACGAGGTTGGTACTCTCCTCATTTACAATCGCTCAATAGAAGTCAGGTCAAAGGACACCCTCGACGACTGCACCCGAACGGTACTGGTACACCCAAGCAAGAAAAGAGACTGTTGACCAACTGCAATAAAACTGGAGCCAAACACTAACCTGTCATACGCCTTGTTGATATCTAGTTTCAAGGAGAAATTCTCATCTCCTCCTCGTCGATTATTATGGAGGTAGTGAGCCACTTCTGTAGTTACCAGAATGTTATCCGAGATTAACTTGTCTGGGACAAAAGCACTCTGTAATGGCGAAATAATATCTCCAAACAGCTTCTTCAATCTGTTTGCTATAACTTTTGAACAAATCATGTATAAAACATTACAGAGTGCAATAGGGCGTAGATCTGTCATATGCTTCGGGTTTTTACTTTTGGGAATTAAAGTAATATGTGTAAAATTTACTTCCCTGAGCAGAACTCCCAAAGAGAGAATGTGTCTCACTGCCATGCACACGTCAGGACCAACTTTGTTCCAATATTTTTGGAAAACAAAAAGGTGACATTCCATCGGGCCAGGTGCTTTTAATGGATGCATATGGAATAGGGCTACCTTGATTTCGTCATCAGAATAAGGTGCCATTAGTTGCTCATTCATGCCTGTTGTGACCTTGGGCTGAACGGTATCAAGGATAAGATCAAGAGCTAGTGTATTGACTCCTTCTGTAGTAAATAATCTTTTATAGTAATCAGCGACTACACCTTCAATGTCAGAAGCTTCACTCATCCACCGGTTTTGCTCATTAAACAACCCCATGATTTTATTTCTCTGTTTTTTGTTTGAAGCCAGTCTGTGAAAATACGTTGTGTTTTTATCCTCTCCTTTCAGCCATAAAGCTCATGATCTTTGTATCCATAATATTTCTTCCTGTGTAAGCAGCTCCTGAAACTTTGCATGTAAATCTTGTTTCTCTGCATGATCAGCAGCATTATATGGTTTCTTAAGGAGTTCATCCAGCCTATTTCTGATCGTTCTCACTCAACTTGTCGAAACGTAAATGTTTGCTTATGCCATCCCGATAATTCAATTCCGGTTTGCTTGATCTCCTGATAGACTCGGCTCATAGGATCTCCTTCAGCGTCATGTTGCCATCCTCGTTGGACTACAACTTCACATTCATCATGAGCTGCCCAGAATTGCTCGAACCGGAACAAGGATTTCCTTCGACCAATTTGAGGAATGAGGGTCTCACTTACCTCCACTAATAGTGGACTCTGGTCAGATATACTGGTGGCAGGTGTGTGGTACGAGATGAGGGATATAAATCTCATAATTCTGTTGTCCACAAACTACGATCTAATCTTTCCTTCGTTTGGTAGTCGAACCATGTATAGGGGCTCCCAAAGTATCCCATGTCAATTAAAGAGCAATCCATCATGGCTTCTCGGAAAACTTGGATCTGGGCAAGCCGCCGTGGCACATCCTCGGTCTTCTCTGAGTTTTCTACAATCTCGTTGAAGTCCCCGATGATAAGCCATGGAAGATTTGATTCCGCTGGCAATTGTCTCATTAGGTTCCAAGTTTCATTCCTATCTGCGGTCTGAGCGAAACCGTAGATTCCAGTAAGCCGCCACTCATCTGCTGCTCCACTCACTCCAATAAGTCAAAATAAGACAAGATTGAGAGAATGAATTTTCTGATATATATTACACCCATTCTGTAGTGTATATAAACAGATTACAATCGTACTACAACTATTGTGTACTATTGTACTACACAACATATACAAGGTAAGTAGTTACAACAATATATTCCCTTGTAGTCTATTCCTAATAGGGAACGATGACTCACACTAACACTCCCCCTCAAGTTGGTGCATATACATAACCATGCCCAACTTGCTTAGTGAGTCATAAAACGCCTTCCTGGAAACTCCTTTGGTAAGTACATCTGCAAGTTGCTCTTCAGTTGGAACAAAAGGAAAGCTAATGATTTTGGCATCTAGCTTCTCCTTTATAAAGTGACGATCAACCTCCACATGCTTAGTACGATCATGTTGTACTGGATTCTGTGATATGTCAATAGCTGCCTTGTTGTCACAATACAACTGCATGGAATTTGTGAGTATGAAACCTAGATCACGTAACAGATTTCTCAGCCACAACAATTCACACACTCCATAAGTCATACCTCTATACTCGGCCTCAGCACTAGAACGTGCCACAACTTTCTGTTTCTTACTCTTCCATGTAACCAAATTACCTCCCACAAAGGTAAAGTAACCTGATGTCGACCTCCTGTCTGTGATATTTCCAGCCCAATCTGCATCTGTGAAGCCACAAACCTCAAGATTGTTGTTGTGCTTAGAAAATAGTACTCCCCTACCTGGAGCTGACTTCAAGTACTTCAGGATTCGCATAACAGCATCCATGTGACTCTCACTCGGATTATGCATGAACTGACTCACCACACTCACTGCATACGCAACGTCTGGTCTGGTATGAGCCAAATAAATCAAGCGCCCAACTAACCTCTGATAGCGAGCTCGATCAGTAGGTACCTGATCTGGATACTCAGCTAAACCATGATTCTACTCAATATGAGTGTCAATAGGTCTGCAATCTAACAAACCTGTCTCTGTCAGCAAGTCAAGAACATACTTCCTCTGGCACAGATAGATTCCTTCTCTCCCCCTGGCTACCTCAATTCCTAAGAAGTACTTAAGCTCACCCAAGTCCTTCATCTCAAACTCAGAAGCTAGCTGTCTCTGCAGTCTATCCATCTCAACAGTGTCATTACCCGTGATTACCATATCATCCACATAGATAATTAGAGCTGTTACCTTCCCCTGTTGATGTTTGAGAAACAAGGTATGGTCTGAGTTGCTCTGCTTGTAACCAACCTTCAGCATGAACTGTGAAAATCTTCCAAACCAAGCACGAGGTGACTGTTTGAGACCATACAGAGACTTTCTCAATTTGCATACAAACTCACCAGGAGAAGCAACTACATACCCTGGTGGGAGGCTCATGTATACTTCCTCGACTAACTCTCCATGAAGAAATGCATTCTTGACATCAAACTGTCGGAGTGGCCAGTTTAAACTAGCAGCGAACGAGAGAAGAACCCGAATAGTATTCATCTTGGCAACAGGAGCAAAAGTTTCATCATAGTCTATACCATACGTCTGAGTAAATCCCTTTGCTACAAGTCGTGCTTTGTATCGATTCACTGATCCATCTGCATTATGCTTCACGGTAAACACCCAACGACAGCCTACAACCTTCTTGCCTTGTGGTGGAGGCACAAGTTGCCAAGTACTGTTCTTCTGCAACGCCTCCATCTCTTCATCCATAGCCTTCCTCCACTTTGGATCCCCCAATGCATCCTGCACTTTGTTAGGTACTGATACAGCAGATATTTGATTCACAAATGATGCATATGACTTAGACAACCTCCTAGTGGACATATAGTTGGCTACTGGATATGTTGATTTGGCAGTAAGAGTAGGTTCATATCTTTTGGCTGATTGACCTCGAGTGGTCCTATGTGGTAACACATATTGCTCAACATTAGACTCACTACTACTAGTATCAGTGGATGGACATACCTCAAATGGATGATCTTCAGTACCAGGAAGTTGTGGGTCAGGGGTAGAAGCGATGGCAGGAGGGGCAGTTGTGTCTTCAACCTCATTCTGAGTGATGGGAACTGGTGCTTCTGCTGTTGGAGGCGGCGAGCTAATAGTTTCAACCGGATCTGTCAAAATACCTCCTGACTGTGTGGCTTCTCCCTCTCCCTCTGATTCCCCCTCTCCATGATATAGCTCTTCAAAATATGAATTCTCCCCCTGAAGAGCTGTATCTGAAGAGGAGAAATAACTCATGTCTTCAAAGAAAGTAACATCCATAGTGACATAATACTTTCTGGTGGGTGGATGATAGCACTTGTACCCCTTCTGATGACCTCCGTAGCCAACAAACACACACTTAAGGGCCCGGGCATCCAACTTAGACCTCTGATTTTTTGGTATATGGACAAAGGCAACACAACCAAAAACACGAACTGGAAGATTGTGAAAGGATGGTAAGGAGACATGAGAGACGAGAATCTCAAATGGAATTTTGCCCTGAAGGACACTGGATGGAAGACGATTGATAAGATGAGAGGAAGCATGTATAGCATCGCCCCAAAGATACTTGGGCATATGAGCACTAAAAAGAAGGGCACGAGCCATATCAAGTAAATGACGGTTTTTCCTTTCGGACACTCCATTCTGTTCTGGTGTTTGCGGACACGTGGTTTGGTGAACAATCCCATGAGTTTTAAAAAACTCTTGGAACACATGGTTAACATACTCCCCCCCCATTGTCAGAACGAAGGACTTTAATGGTGCTATGATATTGTGTCTGAACAAGATTACGAAAGGTTTGAAAAGCGGGGAAGACTTCATCTTTGGTTTTAAGAAGAGTAACCCATGACAATCTCGTACAATCATCAATAAACAACACAAAATATCGCATACCCGATACAGTATGCTCTCTAGAAGGTCCCCAAACATCAGAATGAATCAACTCAAAAGGGATAACACTTTTATTAGAAATACTAGGAGAATAAGTAGCACAATGACTCTTGGCCAAAACACATGTTTCACAATGTAAAACTGACTCTTCCACACCAATAAACAGAGTAGGCATGGTTTTCTTCATAAGACTAAAAGATGGATGCCCTAAACGGCGGTGCCACAACCAAATCTCACTTAGCTTATCAGAATTCGAAGTCAAAGCGACTCGGGACTGTGCTCCTGGTTTCTCTCCTGCGTATGTCTGATCCAGATGGAACAACCGGCCCCTCAGATACCCCCGACCGACTATCTCCCTGGTGAGAAGATCCTGAAAAATCACATACATAGGATAAAAGGTTACAGAGCATTTAGACTCAGTGTTCAATTGTGGGACAGATATCAAGTGATGAGATAAGTCAGGCACATATAACACATTATGAAGTTCTAAAGTGGGATTAATACGCACTGACCCTGACCCTAACACAGGAAAAGCCTCACCATTGGCATTGGTTACATAGGACACTGATGAGGAAGACAATTCAGTAAAATATGATTTGTCATAAGTCATATGATCGGAGGCACCAGAATCAATAATCCATGTGTCAGAACCAACAAAGTTAGAAATCTGTAAAGCCATACCAATTTTACCTCGGCCAGCTATAGAGGCTGTAGGGGTAGCTCCACCTGTTGTATGATGATCAAGTGAACTGCAGCTGCTTTCCCCTTAAGACGATAACCTTGCTTTTTAGGTTTAAGATGTGGGTTCAACTTCCAACAAGTCTCCCGAACATGCCCAAGATCGTTGCAATAAGAGCATTGAGGACGAGGACGGTTGGAGAAGCCTTGCGGGAAACCTTGCTGATGAAGTGGGTCTGAACTCTGTTGCTGAAGGAAAGGTGCAGGTGACTTGGCCTGAATGGCTAGGCTAGATACTTCAACCTGTGCAGGTTTGACACTTTCCTGTTGAGACTCATCCTTGCGGATGTATGTAAAAGCTATGTTCAAACTTGGAGGGTCTGTCATTCTGAGCAATTCTCCCTTGGCACTGCTATACTTCTCATCAAGCCCTCTCAGGAAGACATGAACCCTTTCTAGCTCCTTCTCCTTCTGGTACCACAGAAGATCTTCCTGATTCTTGATCTTGCAAGGACGCTTCTGATCAATTTCAGCCCATACATTCTTCATTTTGGTGAAAAACACTGACACTGGTTGCCCATTCTGTTGCATTCCTGCAGCTTTGCACATCAGTTCATGAACCTGTATAAAATCAGACTCATTTGTATAGAGATCTCCCAACGTCTTCCATATTGCCTCAGCAGTTTCACATTCCTCTACCATCTGCCGCACATCATCAGTCATGGCTCTAAATAAAATAGACATTACTAACCCATCATCGTCTTCCCACTTAGCATAGGCCTCGATGTCATCTTCACTAGGAACCTTGATTGTTCCTGTCACATGTCCCATCCTGTGTATCCCGCGAAGATAAACGGACATAATCTTCTTCCATGTTCGGAAATTGGTACCAGTGAGTTTGGTACCACCAAAAGAACCACCTTCTGAGCTCTTAACAGAGACCTCAACTTTCTGAACCTCATTGGTCTTAGAACCCTGACCTTCACTTTGATCACCACCCATCACAACAATTCAGTAGCAAAAATCACAGAGTATGCAGCGGAAAAAGAGGATATTCCAACAATTGCAGCGATATATATATATATATATATTTTTTTTTTTTTTGCTTTTTTTTTTTGAAAACTGTTGGGATTGACCGAGTTGGTCGAGTTGACCGAGTTACCGAATTGACTGGGTTACCGAGTTACTGAGTTGACCGGGTTACCGAGTTTAGCTGGTTCTGACAGAGGGAGAGGGACGACCGGAAGCGGAGCGACGCCGGACTGAGTCGAGGTCACAATCGTGGACGTCGACTGAAGGGATTCGACGATCTGAGGCAAACGAAGGCGGACGAAGACCAATCTGATGTCGGAGGCAGACGAAAGCGGTCTGGGACACAAGACGAGGCCGGTCTGGACTGAAGGTCTGGGCGATCTGTCTGTTGCTGAAGACGAAGTCGAGCGAACAAACAAGATGAAGAGGACGTCTGAACGACGTCGTTTCAGAGCCTGACCAAAGAATTGGCTTTTAACCCAATTGTTTTTACTTGGATTGAGAAAAAACTGAAAGAAAGAGACAAAGTCCTTTTCGGATCTTCGCTCTGATACCAAGTCAAAATAAGACAAGATTGAGAGAATGAATTTTCTGATATATATTACACCCATTCTGTGGTGTATATAAAAATATTACAATCGTACTACAACTATTGTGTACTACTGTACTACACAACATATACAAGGTAAGTAGTTACAACAATATATTCCCTTGTAGTCTATTCCTAATAGGGAACGATGACTCACACTAACACAATAGTCACGTCTACATGTCTGGCTGAGTAGTTTTTGATTCTGACCTACACATCATTCATCCATGGAAAGGCAATCCCTCGACTATCATCCCCCTTCGGCCAACCCAGGCAATTATCAAACCCGACCTTGATGCGTAGGGTTTCCAATTGATTTTTTGTGCAAAGCGTTTCAGATAAGAAAAGGATTTTTGGTTCTCTTGTCGGATTAAATCCACCAACACTCTCCTTCTTGAGTTACTAACCATCCCCCTACAATTCCACACTAGAATTCTCAAGGCCATCATTCCAATTTGTCATCGAATCGACCTGAAGCGTCCCCAGCTGCCGTTAAATCAGAGTCTCGCTCTCTAGGGTCAAATATTGAGATGGAAAAAGAGTGCTTAACCACTCTTTGATGTAAATTTAAAGATGAAAAACAAAACTATTATTTCCACCATTGGATTTACATCTAATGGTGATTAAGTATAATTTTTTTGTTCAGTTACTGACTAGCTAAACACCAATATATGTCTCTTCTTTTTTTTTTTAATAACATGAGGCGGTAAGGAGGTTTTTTATTTCTCTTATCCCTCTTTTTGAACTATATATATGTGTATGTGTATATATATATATATATGTATATGTGTGTGTGTAGACCTTCTCTGCTAAGGAGGTCCTTAGATATAATATCTAAAGATTTCCTTGATAGATTCACTTTTCGATCGCATATCCACATCTCGACTGTTCAATTTTTAGGTCCTAATATATAGATCACTTCTGTAAATTTTCAGTCAAATTGATGATCGTTAAGATATCAAACTAGATTAAATCAATTAACGAACCGAATATGTCCAACCTGAACTGTTCGTGTTCATAATTGTAAATCGCAATTTTGAATGTCTTAGTGATTATCAATTTGGCTGAAAATTTACAGAGATGATCTACTTATATATACCTATAAACTGAACGATCGAGATGTGGATATGCGATCGAAAAATGCGCCTATCAATGAAATCTTTAAATATTAATATCTAATATAGAGAGAGAGAGAGAGAGAGAATCACGTGTTCATGATTCAGACTAATATATTAGTTTACGCAGTAATATGTTTATGATTCTATTTAATTGATTCAGTGGATTATCAAGCTCAAATGTTCATTGTATATTAGATGAGACCACCACTTAATTCTACCACGTGGTAATCTAGGACTATATAGTGGTGGATCATGGATCGGTTGAGGTCATATCATTTTCTTTGGGTTGTTTGAAACTTGGTAGGGACACAAACCGTACTATTGCACGGAAATCTTCCAAAATGTTTTTAGTTTTTACTACTTTACATTGTAAACATCTTTCAAGTTGTTGAGATTTGAGAATGCTGTTTTAAATACACATTCCTAACTACTTAATACACATTCTCTACTCAGTACTCCACTCATTTAATTTCTCATTCTAATACTTTACTAAATACACAACCCAAAGTACCTAAAATATCTTAATCTCAAAAACCATAATATCCTATTATTTGACTATATTAAGGCTATTGTTTAATATGATTAGTATATTGACGTTTTGTAAACAACCATATTGATTACTTAGGTTAGATATTGGGAAATCCATAAAGATTTATTATTGTTCCCTTCAAATAGAGGCCTAAAAATAGGTTTTGTATTTTTTGATGAGTTCTCATCCACCAAACACCATGTTTATCAAGTATAACATTTTGAGTTGAACATTCAACCAAAACTATATATCAATAGTTTTTCCATCATAACAGAACTATGAAGTTAACAATGGAGGGCCAAACAAATAACTATTACAATTTTTTTTACCTGTAATGTCTTATATTAGATAGTAGATTGACTGATCATATTTGTAGAACTAAAAAAAGGAAATTAACAAAAAAATGGAAGTGAGCAATCTAATTTAAAAACATTTAAATGTCATTGGTTCTAAAATTCTAAAGGGAAAATTACTGGTTCCCCATATATTTATGGTGTGTCGACAGTTCAGCTCATGTTATTCCAATTTTAACATATAACTCCTCAAACATTCAAATTTTACACAATTTAATCCAAAATTATCATTTTACCCCTCACTTATTCTTTTTATTATTATTCTTCTCTCTCTCTCTTTTTTATATGTGTGTGTGTATTTTTTTATTCTTCTCTCTCTTTATATATATATATATATATATATATATATCTATATATGTGTGTGTGTGTGTGTGTGTGAGAGAGAGAGAGAGAGTATATATGTATGTATGTATGTATGTATGTGTGTGTATTTTTATTCTTCTCTCTCTCTTTTTATATATATTTATATGTGTGTGTGTGTGTGTATATATATATATGTAGATATATATATATATATATATATATACACTCCTTCTTGGCTAAGGACCTCCTTAGTTTTTCTTAGGTACGGATTTCCGGTTTTAACCCACTTTCCGATCACATTTTCACATCTTAACCGTTCAGTTTTTAGGTCCTAATGTATAGATCACCTCTAAAAATTTTCAGCCAATTTGGTGATCGTTAAGGTATCCAAAACTGTAATTTACCATTATAAATACGAACGGTTCCGGTTCGACAGATTCGGTCCGTTCGTGTAAATTGCAGTTTTGGATGTCTTAACGATCACCAAATTGGCTGAAATTTTACAGGGGAGATCTATACATTAGGCTCTAAAAACTGAACGGTTAAGATGTGAAAATATGATCGGAAAGTGGGTGAAAACACCAAATCCGCACCTAAGAAAAACTAAGGACATCCTTACCTGAGAAAAATCCTATATATATATATATATATATATGTAGATATATATATATATATGTATATGTATATGTATGTATACATATATATCTAATGTGTTTATGTATTTGGTAAGCCTATATACTATGTTTATGTTTCATATTATAAAAAAAAAATTCACAAATTACTTTTATATATCTAATGTGTATGTGTGTGTGTGTACATATGTATGTATATGTATATGTAGATATATAAATATATGTCTAATTTTATACATATGTGTGTGTATATATAATGTATATGTTGAGGGATAAAATGGTCATTTTGGACTAAATTATGTGAAATTTAAATGTTTGGGGAGTTATCTGTTAAAATTGGATAGCAGAGACTGAACTATCGAATCCCAAAAAGTACAAGGGGGACCAGTAATTTCTCCAATTCTAAATTATATGGTTTCTCACCCCATTTAATTGCAATCTATTTAAGAAAAATTTAAATTAGATAGTTTCAAACTTTATTCTTGTGTTAAATGGGGAGACCATGTATAGATAACACAATACATAACTATAGAATAATATAAGGAAAATATGACTATTTTTTTCTTCTTCTAATACATAGTTGTATGTAGTCGAGTTGATGTGGAACTTCCAATAATAGAAGAAAAACCTTTTGACTTTTTCTCTCTATTTTCGTCTTCTACTCTAATTTAAGAGGCTATGGTCGGCGGTGGTGGGGGGCTTTTCCTTACTTCCGGTCAGGTCTGCATGGGCGGTTGGAGCAGGGGAACTCCTCTCTCCTGATTGTGAAGGGGGAATCAATAATGGGGTTGCCAGTGCTGGGGGTTTTCATTGCGACTTACCAAAGCTCTTTGGATTTGGGTTTTCAGTGGAAAGTTGTCAGTGTCTCGTGGTTTGGATGCAAGAGTTGATGCGGATTGACTTGGGGATGGTACGGCCTTGACTGCTTCGGGCGGTGTTGTGCGGTGGAATTGGTGGATGATCGATGGTAACTGGTGGTGTTGCACGGTGGTGCTCATGCATTGGGTAACATGGTTGTTATAGCTTGGTGGCCTGGATTGGGTGAATTGGTGTTGGGGCTGAGGGATGCGGGTGACTACACGATTGTGACCGATGGCGAGTTGGTGGCTAACAAAGCTATAGTGGTCTAGCGATCGAAGCTCCATTAGAACGGTGGCTACGATGTTGAAGCCAACATGTTGGGGGTTGTTTGGTCTAGGGTTGTCCCTTGGGCATCGGGCTTGAGACTTGAGCTTCTAGGCTTGGTTCTTTTGGACTGGGTTTGGTTCTAGTTGGCATGTTTTATTTTTTTGTAATTTAATCTTGTAAGGACTTTTCCTTTTTTAAAGGGAGAAGTTTGTAGGTCCTAAAACTTGAGGAATGTCACCAGGGTTATCCACAAAGTCTGCTATTTTTCCTCGTAGGTAGTGTAGGGTAGCTTCTGGATGTGGTTGTTAGTTTCTTTAAAAATGTTGAATTATTTAGGTAGTGGCTCTATTTGACAACGCTGTATGGATGAGTTATTATGTGTAATTTCGCTGAACTGCGATGGAGTTGATAGTTTCTCTCAAAAAAGAAAAATGTATGTTTTGGTAATTTAATGTACCTACAAAATCTTATTTGGACTATAAAATGTTAGGGATGTGTGTTAAGTAAGTAATTAGAGGTTTGTATTTAAAATTTTACCGTTGAGAATGGTGGCGCCTTATAGCTTCAATCAGTTCAATGATTGAGAATGTTTCAACAAGAGCTCAAAAATAATTCAAGGTTGAACTATTTCATCAATATAAAAAAGAAAAGAATTTTTATCATGAATAAGGCCTGGATTTTCTTGAACCGGAAAGAATAGTACCTAGATTTTCAAAGTAATCAATTAGGTACCTGAACTCAAAAAAACATACTAATTAGATATTTTCGTCACTTTCCCGTCCACTCTCTGTTAAGACTATGAGTAAATCTGATATTTTAAAACTTTTTCACATTACATTTACTTTTGTGCCCTCAATTGGGTCAATAACAAGCTGACTTAACTTTATTAGGATGGAATCTTGTGCGTCGACCCGACCGCCAAGGTGATAATTAGCAAAAAAAGAGCAACTCGAGGACTAGATCATCTCCTTCTCCATAAAAAAATATTAAAAAAAAATAATAATAATAATAATTTAAAACAAGAACACTCGATCATGTCAATGCTGTGGTGGCAACCGGCAACTATGGAACTATGGAATTATCATGAAGTAATGATGCTTTAAAAGTTTAAATGAGGATTTTTTTTTTTTTTTTGTCCTCATCCAGTCATCTAAAGGATACATGAAAGAGGAAATCAAAATTACCTCTGGGGAAATGATTAAAACTCCAGCGTAAGCATCACATTGACTAGCTGGGGAACTAAACAAGGTCATAAATAAGCAACCAAGCTCCATTTAACACATTCAAAATCTCATAATTGATGAAGACTCCACATCGCCTTGGCCTGCAGCCCCAGAATTTAGAAACACTGGGTCTCTTTCTTCCAAAGGAATTTCCAGAAAAGTAAAGAACGCTAACAGCAAAAAAGGATGATAAATCCTGAATCTATTCCTCTGCTTTGTTTGCCATCTTCTTCTTACTCTAGATTTGATCTACTTCTTCCTCCATCCAATGATATCGTCTTCTTTCAATCTGCCATCATCGATCATTATCCTACCGACACCTTCGGTGTCGTCATAATCTTCTTCTCACCATCTTCTTCTGCCATGATGTCAAACATTCACTAGAGCGGAATCAAAATCGATTCGAACTAGTCAACGGAATAGTAATCACGTTAGGACACTCAATTTCTCTCCCTATTAATCGAATCTTTTTTCTTCTTCTTTTTATCTGATTTGAATTTCAACTTTTTGTTTAGTAATAGAGGAAAAAACTTAATCTACAAAAAGAACAAAAAACTGTGTATTAATGGATAAAAATAAAAGGAAATAACGAAAAGTCGTTTTTGCCCCTTTATAGAAGGGCAAATGCATGATACATGCTTATCTTTAATGGAGAGTTAACAGAATTGTGACAGAAGTACTTAATTGGTACTGTTTTTAGAGTTCAAGTATCTAATTGACTATTTTGAAAGTCTGGATATTATTATGACGGTTCAAGAAAATCTAGACCCCATCCTGATAAAAACCCAAAAAAAAAAATGAATGGTTGAATCCAAAAATGGACCATGAGATAGCAAATAGACATATGGTAGACATTGTGGAAGTGGATTCAAAAAAATTATTTTATAAATTATGTGGTAATATTTTTTTTGGACATAATAATACTTTTTTTATTTTAGAAGTCGAGAATACTAACACACTATCTCACAAACTTCAAAGGTAATGGTCACATTCTCATATTTTTGTTTTGTTTGATCTTCCGAGCTGTTGCATGTTAATTATTTGTAATAACTAACACTGTAAAGGTCACGAGTTCAATTCTCACTGATATTATAAAATAAGTGGGGTGAAATTAAAAATTGTTATTTCTTCTTTAAAAAAAAAACGCAATGGTGCTGTTGTAAATGACCTAGCTGTACGATTATGAAAGTAAGGAAAACACAGAATTTGGTCCTCAATTATTTGAAGCTGCGAAAGCAATGCCACAAAATAGTATGATCGATATATATGGTTTTCTCTTTTGAACCAAAAATATCTTCCACCGACCGGGAGGTAACCTTACGCATGAGGATTAAGACAACGACGCTAATATTTGTCATGAAGATATGAACCAAACTCCTAGACGTGTAATCTTTAACTTTTGAAGACGTGTACTCCTAACCTGCCTGTTGTTCATTACTTGCAACATTTTTCCTTGTTTTGAAAGTTGACTTGAAGGAAAATCATGAGTTAGGAGTGCGACTGATGAAGAAGTTTTCCGTCATCATTTCCGTTGATAGAGTTCCCGATCTAGACCTGTTTTAGACTTTTTATAATGAACGAGGGCTTGTCTTCACTTTTTCTCCTTTGTCAATGTCGAATTGAATTTAAGCATCTATTATGGGAATTAACTTCGTAGTACAGCGCTGAATATCCGGCACTAACATAATAGTGAGAAAGTTCTCTCAATTCAAGCACCGTATATGTCATGATTCAATACTTCTATATAAGTTAGAACAAAGTTACGGTTCAATACTTTTATAGAAGTTAGAACAAGAACGGAAATCGATACGAAACTCATACGCATCATAAAATTGTTATGAAAGAAGCAGACAATATATATATATATATATATATATATATATATAGACACACACACTAGATTTGTTTTTCTTTTTTCTTTCACAGATCTGTATTCCATTAGGTGAAAAGAGAGAAACAGTATTTTATAATTGATTTCAATAAAGAAATAATGAAAGAGCACAATTGTCATTTGTTACTTTAAAGCATTTTATTCTTCTTTTAATTTGTTTCTTTCTCTTTTTCTTTCTGGGCTCCTCAAGTTTTTGTCTGACGAAACCATCGAAATCAACCTAACGCTGAGACCAGCAGATCCTGCGCACAACGTCATAACTACAAAAGAGTAGATAGATGTGTTCTTCTTTTGGCCTGAGATCATATCACAGTGCTGTGAATCGATCATGCACGACAATTAAGGGGTCCAAACTATACTTTTACTGTTCGTGTAGTACAAGTACAGAAATACTCTTGACCAAGATAGAAGTTATGTCACCGGATTCAATGAGTTTGGTGACCTACCTACCACGACACTTAACCACCCTAATTCAACAATTGTGCTCGAACATATCTACTGCCATATAGTCCCTCCAAACTTGTTATATTTCACATTACATAATATATTTCTTGTAATGGCCAAATAAATCATCATTTGCTTACAAAAAAAAAAAAAATTCATCATTTTAAGTCCATCTCCTTAAAAAATCAACCAGTAGGCTTGTAGACGGCTTAATCATACAAATATATCAAACACATGGATAGTTTATTTAAATTTTATCATTCTCATTACGAACTGAATGATCATTAACTTGTTCAGTGTTTTGAGAGTTTGGACATGGTATGTGTCGACGAGTGTTAGGTATATTATGTTGGTAAATGTTTTGACATTTTGTGATAGCATATTCAATTGGATTCTTCGGATAAAGATCAGCATCCGGGTAACTCAATAATTACTAAAAGGGCTAAATACAGATTACTATCTTGTAGTTTTGGTTCAAAATCAATTCAATCCATGAGCTTCTAATTTCATCAAAAACATCTCTGCACTTTCAATTTTGATCTAATAGGTCCAACTTGTTAGTTTTCCGACAATTAAGTTATTTAACTTGTTAATGTGACTCATATATGGTTTATATTTTATGATGTGGTATCTGCATGCCACCTCTAGTCAATTTAAGAGTGAGTCCTACTATTAAAAATAAATAGTTTTTCAACAAATAATCCAACTATAACTTGAACCCATAACAGAATATTAACGAATTTGACCTATTAGATCAAAATTGAAAGTACAGCGGTGTTTTTGATGAAATTAGAAGTCCAGAGACTGAATTGATTTTGGACCTAAACCACAAGGTGGTAACCAATATTTTGCCCTTATTAAAACTACCAAATATAGGATTTTTTTTCTTTTTTTTTTGGGGAAAGAGCCAAATATTAGTGAAATATAATATGTTTCCCAGCCAATTATCAGCATTTTGGATTTTCATATGTTTTTTTTTTCAAACTTGTTCTTAATTTAAAGTGCTGCTTCCATGGTTCTTATAAGAGCTATGAAAATATTCCTAAAGTCACAAGTCCGAACAGATAACATATGCGATCAATTTAATTTGTCATTTCGTGAGTTGTTATTTAGTTAGTTTAAATATAGTGGAAAGTTTTTTTTTTTAATCAAGAAAGAGCTTCATTAAAATGAACTGCTTACAACGAGTTAAGGGTTAATCATCAGCTTAAGCATACCGACATGGTTGCTAACACACGGGATCGACCACACTAGACTCCACACTAGAAATCTATACTGACAGACTCATTGAGCCAAAATGGTCCCGACTCCAAACAAAGCATAGGAGAACTAACTTTCAATGCCTCTTTTGTCAAACGGTGGACAACATGATTGTCATCCCGTTTCACAAGCGACAACTACAAATAGATAAAGACTGGACTAAAAACTTAACTTCGTCAATAACATGACCCTCAGAACTAAGATCCTCCGAACTATCATGTAAAGTGTTAATGACTAAGAGAGCGTCACCTTCAACTTCGATATTGGAGAAGCCAGCATGAGCAGCAAAACGAAGCCCGTGGAGAAGCGCAAGAGCCTCCACCAATCTAGGAGAGAGATTTCCCACTTGTGGGACGGCCAACACACCTTTCAAACCTCCAAGGTGGTCTCTAAAAGCAACTCCCCGCCCGCATATCATGGAAAGCTATGAGTTGAAATCTCACTAATATTATATATTGGTGAAGTTGGGATTAAAAAATAATTATAATAAGTAAAAAAAAAATACGAGATCACCATAACTTCTCAGAATTTTTTTTATGACATTTAACTTTTCAGAATTCAATCCCACATTATTCATACATATACAAAAGCTAGCAGCAGCTGTACCAAATTACAATTAATTAAGCTGAAGCAGGTGATCAAGAAAAACAAATAAATCACACACCTTTGTATTCTGCGTTACTCCTTTAACAAACTAGATGATTCCATGAATAAATATAGAAGCAATTTTCTGGATTTACAATTATTATATATTGGTGTACTCCCAAAATTACGATCATATTTGATCAGGAAGGTTGGAAACCTGTTAATGGAGCTGGTTTCTGAAGTCGCAATGTCGTCACCAATGTTTATTGATCTCGATCATAAATATATGAGTTCATACCCTTGGAAATTTTCTTGGAACTTCTCTGTCTTTTGGGTGGCCCGATGAACAATTCCGTCTCCACTTCCATAGTTTCAGTCTCGCTCTCGGTTTCTACATCATCCTCTTCATCTTCTTCTTCTTCTCCTCCTCCTCTATTGTTTTGGTTTTGGGGACCAATTGGTTGCATGCCACACTGAAACATGGAATAGGAATTAATGGAGTGCAAATTTTTTAACCGAATTAAGGTCAAGATTACATATATGTGTCCAGTTCATTTAGTGTTCATGCTGATAAGATTTTGTAGATGATGCATCCAAAATCCCCAGATCGACTACCACTAAGTTCAGCATCCTAATCAACTCAAGACATTATGTTTTTATATTGTGGTGTAAGGCACAACAATTGCCTGTGCATGTAGTATATACGCCCCTGGAGACTAATCAGCCAAAGCCAAAACGTGCATGCAGCACATATGTAGTGGCTGTTGCGCCTAACTCGTGGAAATATAGCTGCTTTAGAATATACCATGGCCAATGAAGTTAAAGAATTAATCCAATCCAAAACCAGTTGGCAATAGATAAAGCTGCCCGACCAAGATATTAGATCTTGTGGTATATGCAAGGCAATTAAGATGCATGCTGTAGGATTTACCTTCTCTCAACAATCTTGAAGTTTAAAGTTTAAAGAAGCTTAATATTACCTTTTCCCTTAGCTCAACATTTTGCTTGAGTAGGCTTTTCTCCTGATCATCATGATTATTGATCATGCCAAAAAAACAAATGGAATCAATATTGTATGTAGTAGCATTTATTAGAATAGAAACACACAAATATGAGGTAAAAATGAATATACACAGCAGTTTTACCTCTTCCTTCATCAGTTCTATCTGCTCCCTCAGCATCAGGTTCTAATTATAGGGACCGGAGAAATATATGTGGTAACAATTAATGGTTGAAGTAAGGCATATACAAATTATATTATTAAATAGAATGAACTTGATCTCCATGTATATGTACCTTTCTATCTCTAATTTTGGCTAAGCTTCGCTCCAATTGGTTTTCTATCTGTTGTAGCTCGTCTATCGAACATGATTCTAAACCATCACCTAACAGCTTCCTGCATTCAGGCATAATAGTTTGTGTATACTAATTATGTTTAAACCTTGCAGGATTAGTATAGAGCTAGAATATGTTTAACTCCAAAAACAAGAAATATCAAAGTTAACCTTCTAGAAGATTCAATAAACTCAATCCTCTTTGCCATGCTACTGGTGTCTTCATTAGCAAGCTGCAATGCAAATCCAATAATTCAAGAAAACTGATCAGTAATTTGTTAGTTCTAGGCCATGCTTAATTTTCCGTCACAATGCTTTATCAAGTATCTACATATAAATAGGCCTTACCAAGCAAGCTGGTTGACTGAAATGTAAGAAGAAGTGCGGTTAATCTCACCATGGCAACTACATGTACAACACATTTCACTAATTGAAACTGATCATCTTTTGGATCTCTATCAGGCATTGCCTCTACGTGAAAATCAGTCATATTGGAAACTTTTTTGGTCATCTCAACCTCGTAGACAAGTGAAATTCCCATAATAAAACTAACTTGAATTACTGTAATATGGCTAAAGAATTTCTGATTTTGAATACTGATTTTTCTGCAAGGTTGAGTGTTAAGAAAATACCTAAAACGTGGAAAGTTCCAATCATTGGATTACATGTCTCAAGTGAGATTAACCACACTTTCCTCGTTTCCGGCTAATTAGACAAGGGCTTTTTGAAGGAAATATTTGGTGCGTGTCCAGCTGTTGGCTTACCTCCATATGATCGTGATCCTGAACTGCTTTACCGCTGAGGCCTTGATCCTTCACTCTCTTTTGAAAACGGTCTATTGTGTTGTTCAAACTGAAGCATCTCCAAGCACATCAACATGAAAATACATCAAAACAATGTTATTAACCCCACACACATACATGGAAGGAGGATCTAGAGATGACCTCCTTAAACTTGAAATGTATATATGTTTTTATTTTTAGCATATAGTTTAATAATCTATACAGTTCGTTCTCTAGTTACATACACATGAATCCTATAAAAATTTGGCCAATCAGAAAATGTTTAACCATTTGATTAGCACAATGTTAGTTTTAATTTTATCTGACGGAACAATGTTTACACAAATTTGAATGACCAAATGATTATGGATTTGATAAATTTTTTGTAGACACAATTCTTATATAGGAATCTAAAGGATCAACAATTGAAATCATTGAATTAGATCATATACTAGTGTGAAGTAGTAAAAATTCTTAAAAAGTTAGGAGGTTCTCTAGAACATACATACATGTGTGTGTGTCTATATTTATATATACATACATAATATATACATTTATATATATAAATATACGAGGTTGTCTATAGTACTTGGATGTTTATGACACACTCATTTTACATCTACTTGAATCAAAATTACAATTTAGTTGAACCAAATTTACAACATTGACAACAATTCCTATATAGGAATCTAAATGATCAACAGTTGAAATCATTGAATTAGATCATATACTAGTGTGAAGTAGTAAAAATTCTTAAATTTTTTAAGTTAGGAGGTTCTCTAGAACATACATACATGTGTGTGTGTCTATATTTATATATACAAATATAATATATACATATATATTATATATGTATATATAAATATGCGGGGTTGTCTATAGTACTTGAATGTTTATGACATACACTCATTTGACATCTACTTGAACCAAAATTACAATTTAGTTTAACCAAATTTACAACATTGATAACAAAATTATCATATTTGTTTTACACATTTACATATAATTGAACTAAATTACCACATCAACAACAATATGTTCATAAACTTGTAAAAATATCGTAGTTAGAGTAATTACCTCTAATATAACTAAAATTACCCCAAAAATAACTCTATTTACCACAATAACAACAAAATTGTTATCAGATCTGTCAATGAGTGTATCATATACATGCAGGTATTGTAGAATTTCCCAAAAATATGCATCTAGTTATCACACATAACTCCTTTTTCCATGATTCGTACATGTTAACAGATTGGTTAACATCATATCCTATCTTAATTATAAAGAAAATGAACAAACAATAAATAATGTGGCATAATGCATGTTGCTTCCTTTTTTTTTTTTTTTCCAAAAAAGAACCTATACGTGTTTTTTCTTATGTTTATCTGATTACATTTCATAAAACTCTTACGTTCTTTAGCTTGCAATTCATTAGAAGATTAATCTCAATATGCATATGGAAAGGGGAAAAAAAAAAGAAACAAACTCAATATGCTCGTTATTCAGATGGGACAAGTCCCTTAAGCAATACGCACTTCTCAACATTGATTAATTAAGAGTAAGAGTCTAAGTCTTATTATAAAGTAGACTTGTCAAAAAAAAAAAAAAAGGGTTGTTAACAATAAAATAGATGTTTTTAAGGCGAATGCCCCTCATATATTAAATTGTTTTAAATATTAAATTAATCTTAAATGGTAAAAGGACAAATCATAAATAACAGAACAAACAAATAATAAAAAACACTAGCTTAACCAATCATATTCTCTAAATAACAATCTCCACTCTCATTCCCCATTAAGTGTGTGGCTAATTCTAACGTACGTATTGAGACCGTGAAAAAGCAATCCATTTGTTTTAAGTACTAATTTAGCTGAAAAATAAGTGGCCTGGTAAGCATCTTTAGCAATACTAGCCATTTTAGAAATACGTTTACATCAGTGCTCTCTATTTTAACTAGTTTTGAATTTATATTATTTTTTAGTAAAGATTAAATATTTTAAATATATTTATAAATGACATAAAATAACAGAAAATGAATATTGAGTCTCATCTCGCTCTCTATATTTAGGAGCAAGCTAGCTAAAGATTATGATGGATAGTCACTTCGGAGTCTGACACAACTGCTAAAATAGATAAAAAACTAAACATGCTCTCTAAAATAGTTAAGGAGTCAAAATAGAGTTTGCTAATGATGCTCTGACCATATAGTTTTCAATTTAGAATTTTGCTGACTTTTGGTTAAACACGAGATCATTATATGGGATAAGGAAGGAGGGCTAGGAAAAAATTAAAGAGGGATGGAAGAAGGTACATAAAATGCTTAACAATTTTAAAAGAATTTGTGGCTTCTTTTTCATTTCATAGTCAACTTACTCCATTTGTAAGTTAAAAACAGCAAGTTTTAAAACTAAAATGTGAAAGCTAACGAACGGGGCAAGTAAACTCTTATGTTTTTTATTTGTTTAATGGTAATTCCACATTCTCAACAAAAACAATAAAAAATAAACGGGTCAAGTAAATGTACATAGTCTATATAGTCTATATGTAAGCAGAACTTTCTCTTAATTACTAGACTGTGTTGGGGGACAAAAACGAGCAATGTTTTGCATTAGTAGAACATTTTTATGACAAATAATAACTATATATACTTGGTTAATTTGGTAATAGAACATTATGTACACCAGACATAATTAAATTTCACAAGGGCAAGGCAAAGAACTAGTGTATTCAGCCTTTTTCTCAGAGATAGTGCATCAGACAGTGAACAAGATTCCAAATTTTATTATATTTATCAGTTATTTCACCCTGGTTGAAATCAGTTACCATATGTTGAAATCAGTTACCATATGATCTGAATTTATAAACAAAATTCATAAAAAGAAACACAAATGCACGACAAACCTCTTGCCTCTTGGATATTCCATCTTACCAAAACGTTAACTTCATAAACGCTTGGACTGTACTCAAGCAGATTGAAACTGGTATGTATATTGATCTTAATCAGTAAATCACAAAATATCAAAATCCTCTTTCCTGTGCAGATAAACCTATACCGACACGTTTTACTTACTAACTTGTCATCTCTCTCTCTCTCTCTCTCTCTCTCTCTCTCTCTCTGACTCTCTCTCACTCACTCTCTCTCTCTCTCTCTCTCTCTGACTCTCACTCACTCACTCACTCTCTCTCTCTCTCTCTCTCTCTCTGTGTATAAGCACAGGTCGATTTTAACTATAGCGAGCCAGGGAACCTTTGAAAATAACTATACTCATGAATTAATGAAACTATGAGTCTATATCAGTGAGAAAACCTCAATTAAATCTCAACCAGAAGACAAAACCAACAGACAATCTGGGTGCAGAAAGAGGGAGAAGATTTTATGCAGCTTTTTGTGAATCCGTCAGACGTTTAAAGCCTTAGAAATGATACTTGCCTATATAGTGATTTACTGCTGCACTACCCACAATAAGCAGCTTTTTTGAATCTCAAAGCAAAACATAATAAACAAAACAAGAAATCATCTATCTGGGCACCCAATTCAATTGGTACTGTTTCTTCGATTTTCTTTAACTTCTGATAATAACTTGAAGGGTTTAATTTCTTGAACGTACCTAGAACAACTCGAAAACTCATAGAGCTTCCCTCTGGTGGAGAAAATGATAAGTGCAACTTCAGCATCGCAGAGAACCGAGAGCTCAAAGGCCTTCTTCAGCAGTCCATTCCTTCGCTTCGAGAAGGTCACTTGCCGGCTCGCAGCATTCTCTATCCGCTTCATCTGAGTCTTCCCCCTAACCATTTTTTGAGCCGGAAAATCTCAAGTCAAACCTAACAGATCGGTCAAGTTGATCCAACCAAACAGAGGCGACAAAAGCAAGAAAAAAGTTTCCAAAAGTAGAAAGGGGGATTGTAAGCGTAGAAAAGAAATCCCAGAAACCCTAAATTTACAGAGAAGGAAATGAGGAGGAGGATATGGAGAGGAAGAAGAAGAGAGAACCGATTGATTTGCCCTAATTTCCTTGCCCTTTTTAGCTCAAAGACTATGAAGGGTATTTTTGCTTTTGTGGGAATTCAGAACTTAAAAAAGTATAAAAGGAAAGGAGACCATCAACCCAATCTGAAATCCCTTTCTTGTTTTGGTAAATAATAGAAAACTATAACTGGCTAGGAAAATAGGGAATAGATGCCTACCACATGTTAAGCCACTCACACTTTTTTTTTTTTTTGAAAAGAGCCACTCACGCTTTGATTCACCCGATGTGGAAAGTGGAGGTACACAAGGGTCCGTTCCACGCGTGTGTCCGGTGGTGACACGTGCCTAAAGTTACTGACAACCTCTGTGACCGGTGGCTCTTGGGGACGGCATGGCGGTGCTTGCCCTCGTCAACAGCGAACATTCCTGTCGGTTGCCAGTAAATATTCGGACCGGGAGTTGCGGGTAAATTTGAGGCACGGTAAAAAAGACTTCCCTTATTAAATGGGGTGTCCGTACGCGGGGTCAGGATATTTTAAAATTTTCCGTACGATCAGAGACAGCCTAATGGACCTTTGCCACTTGTTATGTCACGTGGCTCCCGCTTATATGATGATGGTGCGTCAGGTTTTTTTCTTTTCTTTTCTTCTCTTTTTGCTCGAAGGGAAGTGAAATTGGACCACAAGAGCATTATTTTCCTTCCTCCCAATCCTTTCATCTTGACTATGAATTGGTTTGCATTTCAAATGCGATTGTTCTTCACTACAAGGTCTTTTCTATCCATTGGGGTATTATCCTCATCATTAAAAAAAGATTTATTATTGGCCGCAAAAGAAAATATATATAGTAAGTCACTAGAATAACGACTTCAATCAATGAAATATAAATTTTTTATTGAGCACTGAAATGGTAGTTGCAGTTTTATATATATTGATACAGATTTGGTTTTGGCTAAAGGAAAAGGAGAGATACATATCCGTGGCAACTTGATGTTGTTTTAAAGGCACAAGATGCTTTTCCTTAATAACGGGCGAGATTAAAGGGATAGAAGAAATAAGATGAAGAACTAAAGAATGATATAGATAGATAGATAGATAGAATCGAGAAACCACAACAATTGTAGCATTAATGCGCTAATCCGTGACCATATGATCTTTATTTCCATTATAATGTGTCAACTGAAGATGAAAAGTCTTACGCAAAAAGGAATCACTCTAGCTACTTCCTGCAGAAGAATATTAAAAGAAGAAAGAAAAGAAGAAGCGAATCATGAGAAGAAAGTGTAGATTTAGTTGCCGAATCCAGAAATAGTATGACTACTCAGTTTCTGTGGGACAAGTTAGTTCAAACTAACAAATCATCCATGACACTAGTTTGATTATTTACATTCCAAAGAAAAGAAAATATACACATGACTAAAGCTGTGACAATGCAAGAAATTGCCATTTAAGATAAAATGGTATATATTAGAAGAATGGGACATTAGGAAAGCGAATTAGTGATATAAGGAACGAAACTATAAGTATTATTATCAATTTTTCTTTTGGTAAAGCAAATGAAATATCGTAATGTTCAGTCCTTGTATAGACCTTACCTAATTAATTAAAGCTAGAAGAATATAACCTCTTCGGTCCTTGGTAGGTTCCCGGATCTAGATCGATGATTTGATGTACTTTTACCCTTTTTACACAGAGGCTTCATTATCAAGTGCGTAACACGATTAGGCCCCCCTAATCAAGCTACGCTTTTCTCAGAAACCTAGAAGGCTCGGAGTCCTGCACGAATATGTCGGGTCCATTTTACCTAGATGCGTGGCTTGGACCCCCAGCTCAGAACATGTTCTTGGCCCAATGGTCCCTAAACTGTTCCAAAAAGAGGCCCAGAAAGAGAGGCCGATATAGAAGTTGGAGTAAGGCCAGCGTTGACATTGTTGATTGCCGGCACACACAGTACCTGCCTGTTCAGTACCAAAGATTTACTTCTGCTCAATCGTATCAAAAAAAGTTTTTCTTCTGCTCAAGCAAGGTAAATTCAACGCTGTGTATGTACTTTTTTTTTTTTGAATGCAAGAGTCAAAGTTTTGTGGTTGTGTAGCACTGTACAAACTGGAGTTGAGTTTTATTTACAAGATGAGATTGCTTTATTGCTCCCTGGCAATATACAGATCAGTCTCACTCTATAACACCAGTTTGAGGCATGCATCAAGGCATGAGAACCATCAGCTCCTGTAGAATGACACCGGCCTCGTTGTATCGGTCTTGAGTCAATGGAATGCTATGAATTCTCACTGCATGATCCAACTCTTCGATGGAGGAAAACAATTTGTTGCCGACTTCTATCAGGGCCTTCTTCTGATCCTTTGGGACATTAGAGATCAACTGACTTAGATCACAATACAAGAACATTGATTTGAGGCGTATATCCCTTCCCTTCAAGTCCCATGAGTAAGTGTCGTCCATCAGATCACTACCAATCGACAGCAATTCATAGGCACACTTCTTAATCCTACAAGCAATTCCCTCTGATTGCATATCCACCATTTTATCCTGACCTGGATGGTCTTCTTGAAAACAATTAAGGGTATGTCATATGCCTGCAGTCTGCACTGTTCAACAGAGAGGCATGAACAAATCGCTGTGTATGTACTTGATAGAATCTTTCATTCACTTCATCAACAACGAATTTTGTAAAGAGAATAACTTTTGTTATTTTTCAATAATACATGGTGTTCCTCTTTGGGTTCATTATAAGAAATGATCAGGGTACCTGTTATAGCCTCTTTAAAGAAGATTGGAATTGCAAATGTTCTTACTTCAGATGCTCTTGCTCTTAGAGCTGGACTTCATGCTGCTCTTCTCCATGGCCTTACAAAAATAAAAGTGGAGGGTGATTCAAATATCCTAATTGACTGCATCAACAACAGTATCAGTGTATCACAACACCATGGCATATAAGAGTCCTTGTGCATGATATCAGGCGGCTAGCGAATCAATTTGAAGATATTGATTTCAGGCGTATATGGCGGGGATAAAACTCTGTAGCTGATTCTCTAGCAAATTTGGGACATTCAATAGGACGTGGAAACTGAAATGTAGCTTCACCACTGTAGCAAATTAGATTCGCGTCGCCTACTTGCTGAAAGCACAAATGGAATTGCCGATCATTCATTGTATGAAGTTTGCCTTTAATTTTAATTTTCATAAGTATTAGATATTTTAAGTTGTAATTTTTCACGCTTTACTAGATAACAAAGAGGTAAGACGTTACATGGGTACAAAAGTTTATCCTTTACGGCAATACAGTTTATCTATAAAAATCTCTATCCAAAACTTTGTCCTAACAACTACACAATGAAGCTCGTACAAGCACCGTGCCACTATATTACACGAGCATAAATTCAGGATACGCGACAACTAATAACTTTAAGCTAATCATTACTGAAACCGGCCGTGCAAG
This sequence comes from Rosa persica, assembly GCA_025331145.1. Classification (NCBI taxonomy): domain Eukaryota; kingdom Viridiplantae; phylum Streptophyta; class Magnoliopsida; order Rosales; family Rosaceae; genus Rosa; species Rosa persica. The sequence continues at coordinate 13,554,750 of WFKR01000007.1, read as the reverse complement.
ATAACAAATCAAAGTGCACTTTCCATTCTCATAAAAAAAAAAAAACCCATCAATAACATTGACAAAGTCAAAGAAAAATACGTGTGTTGTCAAAATTACTATCGTATCTGGTTACTCAATCTTGATCATTTTATTACGTTACCAACATGTAATAATAATTTGTTTTTTAAATTAAATGTTCATATCATCAACCTAAAGGTAATGTTCCCAGGAGAATCGTTGAATCGTTTTTTTTATTATTACTTTTTAGAAATGTTTTTTGATTGGGGATTTTTGAGAATGTTGGATCGTTTTAATCAACTTTTCATAATAAACATCTAATTTACTACATAAAAGAAATTAAGAACTTATTTGTTTTTGATTGGGTGTGAAACAGAATTTGTACTTGCTCAGATACTCTCGGCGTTTCCGTCCAAACTAAACCAAACTTGCAAATTCTCATCGGAACCCCTCTTTCGCTCAGCAAAAAAAGGCAGAAGAAAAAACCAATAAGTTTGGTAGTGATCAATTTTGAGAGAGTAGCCATGGCTTCGTCGTCGGAGGAACCACCGCCCCAGAGCCAAGAACCACCGCAGCAATCGCAGCAGCCACAGTCGGTGAAAGACTGTCTTCACAAGACCAAGCTCATTCAATTCTTGGGCCGCACCGCCCCTATCGTCCTCCAGAACGACAATGGTCCCTGCCCTCTCCTCGCCATATGTAATTCCTCTCTCTCTTAGGGTTTCGATTTTTTTGATTTTGATTGCTTGATTGCCGAGGACGAAAATGAGCGAGGGATTCGAATCTTTAGTGGTTTTTGATTCCGAGTAGGAGTTACCGAGTGCTTGGATTCGAATTTTGATTAGTTTTACAGCGAGTTTGATTAGTTTTACAGCTTTCTTGGATGTGAAACTTGGCTTGATCACCTAATAGTATGAATCTCTGTTCTTGTTTATCTTTTTAGTTTAATTTTGCTGCTGAAATGGATAGTTGATCGCTGCGATTAATCTGTTTTTCTCTCAATTTGAGATTGGAAGGTTCTGTTTTTAGTTTCTAACTTGTACTAGGGTTTTATGATGGTCAATTGTGTCGGTTATCGAGACAAACTAAAGGAGTTCACACAAGTAAATCTTTCGACCCCAATTCGAATGTGCAATGCTAATCTTTGGTGTTTAGATGTTAAGCATGTTCGTTCGTTAGAGTGGTTCTGGTTTTGTTAGCTGTGCAGTCCTGTTGCAGGGTTATAAACTGGTTAAAATGGGAGGATGAATTTAAGTTATTGTGTTCAGTTCATGGAGAAAAACAAAAAGTATGCTATTAGTTTGTTTCTGTCTCTCTAATCACTCGGTTATTATTTTATTTTTTCCTATTTTGAATTATCATGTGCCTAGTTAGCTTTTGGTTGCTTGGAAATCTGAGGAGATAAATGTCAAAGTTTTTGTGTTTCAGGTTTTATCCTATCTTTTGGTTTCTAAGAAAGATCAACAGTTTGAATTTGTTGGCCCAAATTCAATTACAACTCTACCGGTCTAGATGATAAACTTAAATAGGAAAGTGGGAATCTATAATTCATTCATTACAGCAGGGAAATTAGGAATCTTGATTTCATTCACGCTTTCATATTATGTCTTTGCTTGTAAAGTTGAACATGAATGATGCTGTTACGTGCACATATGGAAAGGTATGCATACCTGCTTTATTGTTTTGTTGCACGAGAGTGATGCATGCCTGCTAATATCGGTTTATATTTTGGTTTCTTGCAGGTAATGTTCTCTCCCTGAGAAACAACCTGAATTTGAGTGCAGACACTACAGAAGTCTCTCAAGAAAAGTTACTCTCACTCGTTGCTGAAAGATTAATTGATTCTAACAGTAATATTGATGTAATAAATTGTAATTTGCTTTCATGATCACTTTTTTACTTTTCTTGTTTTTTTATCAGTGTAAATTGAAATTAACAACATTCTTGTCATTATGTAGAATAAAGATGCTGGCTATGTAGAAAACCAACAGCAGAACATAGCCGATGCTATCGATCTACTCCCTCGACTTGCAACTGGAATCGATGTTAACATAAAATTCAGAAGGTTGTCTTTATTTATTTTTCTTCCATAGTTTATTAAGATGATCTACCCTGTGACTTTTCATTGAAGTTTACTTCATATTTGCAGGATAAGTGATTTTGAGTTTACTCCAGAATGTGCAATATTTGATCTGTTAGACATCCCACTATATCATGGCTGGATAGTTGATCCCCAGGTTTGTTTTTGTAGTTCTCAAATCTTACTTGGCATGAGTAAAACACTTTTCTTATTGCAATCTAAAGGTTGCTGATTCTTGGTGAATTTGAGCACATTCTAGGCTTGCTACTTGTTATCTCTCATGTATATAGGCCTCACGTGAAATAAATATTGAGACACTGGGGAGAGAATTATATATATCGTAACCATCAAAATGTGAAATAGAGTATTATCCTAGTCGCATAGGAAAGTAAATCACTGAAATTGGCAAGTATATTAAAATCCTACAAGGGGAGGGGGTTGATTCTGAAATTTTTCCAAACCATATCTTGAACCAGTAATAAATTGAATCAGCCAACTCAAGATTCTTTAAAGTTTGAAGCATACACATATGTTTAATTCAAATTAAAAATTTTAATCAAGCAAAAAGTGCATGCCTGATTGGATGATTTGATCTCTGAGAACTTTTGGAGTGTATAGACAACATAAACACTTTTAAATGCTTTTTATCTTATAGGTGTATCTCATTAATAACCATAGTTTCTTTTGGGGCATCTTGTTAGTGATTCAAGTATATTACTCAGATCCTTTATTGTGTTAGTTTGCATTTTTTGGAACCAAGTTATTTTGATGTTAGAAAACATACATTCATGTTGTCAGTAGGCTATAATGCATGTATATCTTATCACCTGGTTTACCAGTATATTTTTATTTCCAGTCGATGATATAGAATTTTACTGTCCTGATTCATGAATTTTATGCCATCTGGTATGTACATAATGGCCTTTAGTTTAATAATCAGTTTGCTTCTCATATTTACCAGGACCATGATACTGCTAATGCAATTGGGTCGAAGTCCTATAATACTCTTACGGGGGAGCTTGTTGCACTGGAAACACAAAATATGGAAAGTGAGTGCAAGGGGAAGAATATTCCTCAAGAAGATTGTGTTGATTTTGTTGCTGCAACAACTGCAACACTTGGTGTACCTTCTCCAAGCCTTTCTAAAACTAGATCTTTTGATGAGTCTCCACATTCAGCTTCTGATGAACCAAAGGTAAGGAAAGGAGACCGTGAAGAAGAAGCAGAGTTGCTGATGGCTTTACAAATGTCTGAGGCTGAGCTTCCAACTGCAGTGGGTGATCCTTTTGCAGCGAGTATTGACGCACCGCCTCTATTAGTTAGTTCAGATGAAAGTACTCATCTTGAGAAGGTTATGCCTGTAGGTTCTGTAGATAAATCCGAAAAACATGATGCTGAATGCAGTAATTCTCATCAGTCAGAACTGTCTGTACCAGATAACATTGCCCCCAGGAACGAGGGTAGTGATCTGATATCTTTTGAAACTGCTCCAGGGCAAACAGCATGTTCATCCCGGTTGGAGACGACTGAGGTGAACAATAATGGTCAGCCAACTTCTGTGACTTCAGAAGATCTTCCTAAGGATCTGGTTACAAAAAGCACCGGAAACCAATCAGACCAGTTTAAAGGTGCAGTTTCTTTTAGTCCTGAGAGAAATAATGAATCCATAGATGAGAAGCATGTTTCAAAAGGGGGTGAAGAAATTGAGGATCAGGTCAAGCTTGCGACTAATGCCGATGGAATTGTAAAAAGAAATAAGCAAATTGGGAGCAATATGACAGAGGTTCCTTGCTTATCTGCTTCAAACGTGGGTTCGGATTCATCTAGTGGCAGAATGCTGGAAATTGATGAATCAGAAACTTTGACGTCAAGTGGTGAAGGCAGTGAGCCCATCTACGAAGGAGAGGAACGTATTTTGGATTCAGTCACAACTGTTTCTGAACAAAGAGAGCCTGTCTATGAAGGTGAGGCAGTGCTTGCAAAGCAAGCAGACAAAGGGATGCTAGATGCAAGGTCAATGGATGAAATCACTCCACAAGAAGGTGAGTTTTCTGCCACATGAGAAGTGAAGGATGATTATTTCTTCATCTTGCTTCTAGTTCATTTGCGATATTTGTTAACTCATGTTCGGTTAATGGTTTTGATATACTAATCTAAAATGTCTCGTGTCCCAATTGCCAATTAAATTTAGGGGAATTGATCAGGAATTTTTTGAAAAACAATGCTAGTCAATTGACTTTCTACGGGTATGTTGGCTTACTGTTTGATAATTTTTTATCTATTTATTTTTTTGTAACTTTATTCTTATGAATCTATGATCTGTTACCGGTTAATCTGTTATGATTACAGCCTTTTCTGCTTACAAGAGGGCCTTAAAGAGCGGGAGCTCTGTGTTTTCTTTCGAAACAACCACTTCAGTACCATGTTTAAGGTCAGTATGATCTGGAAATTTAACTATTAATATTGCCAAGAAAACTTAATTATAGTGAAAAGTTAATTGAAAAACACCTGTTTTTTCTTTTTCCTAAAAAAATATAAGTAATTATTTTTCTCTAGCCCTTGAACATCTATGCGAAATATTTACCATCTCGTTTCAATATGCAGATCAATGGGGAGCTTTATCTTTTGGCTACTGATCAAGGTTACCTGAATCAGCATGATTTGGTGTGGGAAAAGCTTAATGAGGTAAACTCAGTAAATTCTTTGTTGCTTTGTCAAGGATACTGTTATTAGTCTTCAAATTGTGGCCACTATTTGATCCTAGTCAAAGTAGATAGAGGTATTACTGCATTATTTTGATCTCTTGCATACCTTTTTGCATTCTCCCATTGCATTTGATGCTTGGTGTATCTAGGGGTGGACATTTTCCTGCCCAACCGGGGGACGTGATATAGATCAAATTAAAAGCCGATTATCAACCCAACCCAATCCAATTTTGATTAGGTGGGTGGGCTTGGTTTACTTGTTACATCAGTCGTGTTAGATTGCGAAAATGAAACCTTGCCCACCACCCCTACTAATCGCATTCAACAATGTGAGGAAACAACAGCTTTTCAATACTAATTGATATTTGCAAAAAGTGAAAGAATTTTAGTAGGAGCTTAAAGTATAAGCCTAATAGGTGAGGATGCTGCTATTGGTTACAGATTTGGTGTTGTAATTGTGTCAGAAACCAGAACTACTCTTTTGGCATTCGATTTTCTGCTAATTTCACAAGAGTTTGGTCAAGTATGTTGGTGGTAAATGAAGAGAGATGCTCTTAACACAGTGGGTTCCTTGATGGTCAAAGTCCTTGTCTGCATATTGTCCTGGTGTGTGTTCTTTTTTTACATTTTTCTTGTCTCCAGTATCACAATTGCAATTCTCTATGCTTTTCAGGTGAATGGAGATACATTGTTTATGACTGGCAGCTTCAAGGAATTTAAAGTTGAAAGCCAATCAAATGAAAATTGGGATGAAAATAATGCTGTTACCAGCACTGCGGTATGCAGCTCTTATTCATAATATCTAGGCATGTTTATAATTGCTTCCAAGATACTAATTTCAAATCACATGATTCAGGACTACCTTGCGAGCATTGATAGTGCAGCTTCAGCAGGCTTCGATCTAAAGTAATTATATTCATTTGCCATAGTTCCAAATATGTAGCAATATTGCCAGTACTTGATTGCTTGATTACCATGTGTTACTTAAAACACATGTTGCAAGCTTATACTTTCTGCACTAAGAGACTTGCAAATTTAAATTATGGTTTACCGATTTGAGTTCAAAGGTACTCATATTGTTAAATCTATATTGTGGCAGTTCTGATCTGCAATTGGCAATTGCTCTGCAACAACAGGAGTTTGAACAGCAACCACAACAACAACAGCAACGACAAAATGTGCAGCAACCATCTATTAGCGGCAATTCAAGGATGGTCACAGGTCCTCAGGTAGAAGTTCTTTCTTAATCATCTCCTGTTTGACCTAATTGCTTTACTTTCGAGAAGGATCAAACTGCTTTCTGCTAGCAGTTGTGGTGATATCAATCAATAATATGGGTTTTCACGACTCGACTTTGATTCTCAAAAAAGTTTTGTGTAAGGGAGTTTTATGGACTCTGATTTCCTGTTCGAGTTTCTGGTATAAATGGAATGCGGAATACTTCTCCCCTTGCTTTTTGAAACCGCTCAAATTCAGACAAGGCCCTTCTATTCTTGGACTGCAAAGTTTACTGTTTAAAGACTGCACAATTCTCAGTGATTCAAATTTTGCCTTGGCTAAAATATTGGGTTGTCTGGTCCAGAGAAACCAAGGGGTACTAACCCACTACTTTCACATTACCGTTCTGCCTAGTACCATTGACCATTTTTTATTGTGTAGTTGTATGTTCTCTCCTTTATGATTGGATTGCTATAAATCATGGCATGTTTGTTTTACTTGGATTTTTCTTCCAGTATTGCAATATAAATCTAAGAGCAACAATTCAAAATTTGCAGGGGCCAAGACATAATGTCAGAACTTCTACAACATCCTCTTCTCCAAGACCTGAAAAGCCCAAGGAAAAGTGTATCATTATGTGAATTCAGGCAGCAGACAGTTTTAAGGCTGTATTTGTAAATGGTGTTTTTTTTTTTACCGGTTACATTTGATGGCATTAATCACCATGTTCAGGATTGTATGTGATTTTTAGATAACACATTTCTCGACTGTAAATAGAGTCAAGTCAGTATATACGCCATCTTGCTTCGACCCTTCACCCCCTAAGCCTGGCAGTTTTTCTAACCAGATTGACTCTGTGAGGTTGTTGGAAGATGAATAAAGCCCTAGTTCTAACTCATTGACAGATTCGAGGAAGTACCTGATTTCAGTGATGGGCAAGTTCATTAGCTTTGTGAGCTTTTGTTTGGCTGATATTAACATTGCGAAATGCGAGCTGATGTAGCATGTTTTCCTTCTGATTTTAGTGACTCGAGGCATTTTCATCGTGGATTCTTTATTTCTTTTACATCAGTCGTAGTGACTTTCCAGTTTTGTGAATGTGATGACACAATCGAATCGTGGGTAATGGTGCATGGTTAAAAAGCCATGTTGGTTGTCTTAATTTAATTTTTTATTGAGTTGTCATTTGTCACCCCCAAACTTATCTCACCTGACTACTACTTTCTATTACCTTTATAGAAATTTCAAATTTTCTTCTTACGGAACTCGTCGCTTTATTTCTTCATAATTAGGCTCCAAGAACAATGCATTTTCTTCTTACGGAACTCGTCTCTTTCTTTCTTCATAATTAGGCTCCAAGAACAATGCATTTTCTTCTTACGGAACTCGTCTCTTTCTTTCTTCATAACTAGGCCCCAAGAACAATCCATTTTCTTCTTACGGAACTCGTCTCTTTATCTTTTCATAATTAGGCCCCAAGAACAATGCATGGCAACGCTAACAAAGTTGGACGTATTAGAAGTTTCAATAATCACGACGTGGTTGTGTCAATGCCAAAGCAAAATGTGAATATGATGGCTTATGTGGTGAAATGCCTGTTTTTTTTTTTTTTTTTTCTGGGGACTCCATTCGATGCATCTTTTTTTTTTTTTTTTTTTTTTTTTGAGGTAGGGTCAGCTGGCCTTAAGCGTTAACCATTAATGAAACTATAGAATACACTGGGGAACATAATACCTAACCCCAAAATACAATAAACCGTAAGAGAACATTCCGAAATAATATCAGAAACCTCAACTAATCGTGTGTATTCTAACACGCATCAATTAGCAAAGAGTGCACAACTTACTACTCCATTTACTTTACAATTTTAACGATATACCGGAAAGATAAAGCTCTCGAGGAGCCATAATACACTAATAATATCAACTTTCCTACTATGTTGTCATAGAAAAATAAATCCGATGACACTTAGTTTCATCATGTCATTAAGAGGCTGCGATCATTTCACAAAGCAGAAACTCACCGTCATCCTAGACCAGACAAGGCACTCAAGGTGCACGAATCGGGACAGCGTCTACCTCGCCCTACTAACTTAGAATAGGACATTATTAAGGGCATAAAGCCATCTAAAGCTAGAAGGAAAATAATAAACATAAAAGCAAAAGCATAAAAAATGGGCCTAGGAAGAAACTCTTGGCCCGAGAACCATGAGGTCCAACTGCAGATCCTCACGCAGTCCGTCACCGCCGGAAATGTCCTCGCCGTCGCACCTCTATCAGAACCCCCTCCCCTTCTACCTCCTGACTTCCAAATCCCGACACCCGACCACCCAAACGAAGATCTGAGATGCCCTGAAAACGATGACAACCGCCCGTCGGCGCTAGATCCCTTCCACCTACGTACGCGGTATCGATCTGAGGTTAGATCATATAGCAACGCCGCATCATTCCTCGCCGCCCACCTAGCCAACCCGAGATTTCCTATCGTCGCCGTCGATGCCCAGAAATCCGGGAGATCCTGCAGCCCCGCCGGCCTTCCACCACCCCTCCGCCTCTGCTCACCTCTCTCACCAACACTGCCAGACGGCATTGACAAGGCCGGAGCCTGAGGGTTTGATGCCTTCAACGTACGGCTTCTGTTTCGACCACCACCATCCCACAAGGAGCCACCACCGGACAAGAAGTCCTCTTTGGCCCGTCCGACTATCACGTCCCAAGGACGCGCCGCCGGACAAGGCATGAAGAAAAGCTGAGAAGACCAAGCCTAGGGTTTTTTGTAGAGAGAGAAGTTTTGCTCCATTCGATGCATCTTTACGTCTAAAACAAAGGTTTTTGTAGAAGTTAATCGTCAAATAAAGCTGATCAGCTCCTGTCTTTTGTCACATGAGATTTACATAATTAGTTGGAGTTGTTATAAATGTCAAATGTGAACCACTATAGAATTTTATTTAAACAAACAAAACAAATAATAAGATGGACATAAAGACTTACTTCCAAAACGATTATACATAGCATGAGTGGAATGGATCCAAGCTCTAACCACACTAATCCTCTATTTCCACAGATTACTCAATGTGAATAACTGTTGAACCCCGATTGGCCGGATATGCTCTTAGCCTCTTAGACACTCCATTTGATGTTTCCCTTGATTAACATTGATAATGAATCACTCGCAAAACCTAAATTTTTTATGAATCTTGTGTCCCTTTTTGACAAACGTGAATTATGATCTTGATCATTGATAAGACTTTGGTAATGCAAAATCTTAACATGCTATTATCATGATTGAGGACTTAGTACATCATCATCCAAATCGATTCTGATCCACTATTTTGTTCACACTGGATACTGAACAGAAGAATCATCCAAATTTAGTGTAGGCGTGCATCTGAAAGAGTAATATTCATCGCCTTTATCATTGTTCTTAGCAGAAACGTCTCAAATGAGTTATCTTACGTACCCTCCCACTAGGTGTGTCAATTTTCTAAAGGTAGAGGGGGACCCTCGAGAAAACAATGATCATGCACAGAGCAACCAAAAGTCCAAAACCAACTCCAAGATTCTTCACTCCTCAACAGATTAGGGATTGTTTCTTCTCCTTCATCGGAGAACTTAATGCAACCTAATCAAAAAGAGCAAACCCATGTTTGGTGTATTGTGTTCTTCTAGTACTAAATAATTTTTCACCCTCAATCTGTGTTGTTGATTTTCCACTTCTTCAATTCAGTTATACATTTATCTATACTATTATTAAGAGAACAGAGTTTGTTAGCAAAAATAAAAAATTTTGACAGAAATGACCCTAGAATGTGAAAAAACTTTAATAATTAATTAAATCACAAGGACAATTATGACATTTACAAAATATATTTTTATTAAAAAAAAAACTCAACCCATTTTTCTCTCCCACTATCTTTTCTCTACAATAATTGTTCTCATTTTTATTTTCTGAAGAAAAAAAAAAAACGCATGTGTGAAGAAAGACTAGTATAGTTTATGTGATGTTCTTATATCCGATATGATGTAATACCATATGTTTTTTCATATATAATATGATTATTAATTATTAGAAGAAAAGAAGAAGAAGGAAGTATGTGCGTAAAATAATCTTAACAATAACAACTGAAAATAAATTGAGAATGACTCAAAGTACTCAATAGCCTACTAGAAACTCAAATATATCAGATAACTACTGTTTGGCTCGACCAAGTTTGGCTAGCAAACAGTCTCTTTTCTGATGAGCGAGCATGCCAACACCGAGGGTGCAGTCGTCGGGGCATCCCTTGACCTGACTTTTTCTTCAAACGTTGTGGAGGAGGAGAGCGCCAACCTCGTCACAAGGTTCTTTTCTATGCCTTACGGATAACAACTTTTGTTGTGACTCTTGCATCATCGAATCGATACTCAACGTTGTAAGTTGAGCAGAGCAATCACCGGGAAGTAGGAGAAAGCACAAGGTTTGCTAAAGCATGACTTTAGCTTCGTTGGGTTGTTAGGGCGTGTCCCTGGCTTCACTGGTTTCAACTAGGTTGAAGGTAGGTTGTCTCGGAGAGACTTTGGATAATCTGTGCGATTAGTTGATTGAGGAGTTGTGTCTTGTTGACCCTTGAAACCTGGTATTTATACCTAGTGTTAATGCTCAGAATACAGCCACAAGGTGTCGGCTTTTGCTAACGTGGACAAGGGTCCAATCTTCCGATATGTTGAGTCTGCAAAGTTTCTCTATCTGTCAAGAGAAATACAATGGTGTCAAGAGGGGAGACCGCGGTTGGCGGTCTTCGCTCCTCTGATGCTAAAGTTAGACGATGTATTTATATTGACAAAGTAACGGTCGATAGCTATTAAATGCGTAATGAATGAAGAGAGAGAAGTGGACCTTTATAGGTGGAATAGTGAGTTGCCTCAGTCAATGTGGGACTGATACACTTCAGTCTGATGGCTTTTCTTTCTTTCCACAGAGATGACTTTGGGTGGTGAGTGTCAGTGCGTCAATGCACGTTTCAGCCTGGGACTGGTTTGTCAAGGAAGGTTGCCCTAATGTGTTCCCGAATGTCACACTATCAAGGTCAATCCGACAAAGTGAGATGGTCTGGTATGAGTGCTGATTGTGGCCGGCAGATACCATGTATGTACACCTAGGGTTTCGGTAGTTCCTTGCCATAGAAGGATTATTGATTGAAGATTCATAATTGGTCTATGCTACTTGAATCCTATAAGGGCTCGTTTTTCTCATGGACTTTGGAATGGGCAAAGTTGTAACCCAAAACCATAGTAGACTTATTTTTGGGCCGCAAGTATCGGCCCGTCACACTTAATCCTCTAAAGGATATTGCCAAAAACACTTCCGGGCTCAAACCCGCCCCTAGGCCTCGAGATCAGGCTCGCGAATATTGTAACTGATAGAAACGAGTCCATTAATGAGGGTTAGCGGCTGTGTAACTGCAAAATGTCTTTTCTCACATCATTTCCTTCACAAAAATCCTTTATTTAAATTTCAGCGCGAGTGTCTAAGTCAGTCACATTAGAAACCCTTTTTTAGTCTCTCTAAATCCAGAAACTTCTTCCTTCACCGAAATCTCTCCCTCTCCTTCAAAAACCCAGAAATGGCTCGAAAGAAAATTGTTATCGATCAAGAGGAAGAATTTACTGAGAAGGTTGCCCACATATGGGGAACAAAGATGGGTGATTTGGGGATGACTAGTTTTTCGGTGGGGAGGCCCTTCCTCTCTGTTCTTGGTAATCATCATGTCGGACTGGGTCCTACTCCACAGATCCCCTTCTCAGATGAAGTCACTGCCCATTACGGTCTTTTGATTCACCGCCCAATTTCGGTTCAATGCCACACCCTTGGCGACTTCTCTAGATGGGTCTAAAAGCACCACAAGGTCTAGGTAGGGTTTTGGCTGTCTATCAATGATGAGGAAATGGCCTAGTTCCACGAAGTCAGAGCGAGGGATCTAGCTCGTTGGAACGCAGTTGGCATCACCAACACTATTGATCTCTGTTTCAATCTCCCTCCAGGCGTTAATCGGGCTCCCTTGGCCACCGCATTCTACCTCTGGAATACTTCAAGCAACACCTTTGACTTCCAATTTGGGCAGATGGGAGTCACGCTTCTCGACATTTTCGTCATCACAAGGCTGCCCATTGATTTTGAGCCTATGGCCAATTTGATGGCGTTCAATTCCCCTTGCAAATGCATCAAGGCGGTCACAATTCTCACAGCCAGTCCTACTAGACTTAGCGCAACAACCATCTCGGCCAATACGATGGAGGTATTGCCTTCCTCAAGTATTGGCTCTATAAGTTTATTTTCTGCACTTCTTCCAATAAGCCATTAGCACTTGGACCTTTTTAGCCTTTTACAATGGCCGCCGTGTCGGCCTTCGGGCAACTTGTTTTGGGTTCGCTCTATCGAGCCCTTTATCAAGCCACCATGCATCCTTTCGAGACAAGCATTTTTGGCCCTATTTGGATCTTGCACTTCTGGTTGCAAATTTATTTCGAGAAATTCCGCAGACCAGACATTCCTCCTGCTCCTCCCCCCCCCCCCCCCCCCCCCCCCCAAAAAAAAAGAAAAATAACTTGGTGCTTGGACGTTGGCTATGCATGGATGATAAGTACGCTTCCCCGCCATACTCTGAATGCTTCTCCTACCTCTTACCTTTTGCATGAATTGCTAGAGTTATACCTAGTACTAGGTAGAAGATTTCCACCCCTTTTGCAGAATCACAGAATGGGCTCCTGCCCTAAGGCTAGAATCATAACGAAAGGGCCCTTTTGCCTTTCACCATGTCATCTCTTGTTTTGATATAAGGCTGGCGGCAGACGAGGAGAGTTACGAGCTTTACACTTCAAATCACTTCGCTCGCCAACTTGATCCCACTGAAGAAAGTTGGGAAGATGACGAGCCATTGGGATTATGGTAACTTTTATCCCTTACTCTCGAAGTCTGTCAAACTGTCTCCTCTTTAGATAAAACATATATCCCTTTGTCATTTAAGTTCGCTAAAGTAGAACTGGTCCATCTGGTTAAGGCAGAGTTGGTCCTTCCCATCCTATGGAGGAAATGGCCCCTTTGCATGTCCAAGTATTTCCAGAACCAAAAGTTCCCTTCGCTCAGCATCAATTCGTTGAGTTTGTTCAGGTCATGCAGGCCGCGAGCCACGCTCTTGGCTATAGTATGCCCGCGAGCAAGGATCACTCCCCCAAGGCCATTGTTGAGGTTAAAGTCCAGGAGCAAGCAGCACCAGAAATTCAAAGCGAGTCGGTTGAGGTTGGCGAATAGTGAACACCTAAGGTAATCTCAACTTCCTACTAATTTTCCCCTACTTCAATTCCTTTGAATTTTATTCTAACATTGTCCTTTCAGGGTCAAAGTCATGTTCGTACTGAAGAAGTGGCTGTAAATGTTGCAGACATTGTCGGCGAAGGTCACTTTGTACCAGCCTTAGTGCTTGAGGCAACCAACGACCATGCCCTCCAAGTGAACGAAGTCGAGGTTGAAATCAGAGAGGTTGAAGCTGTGGTTCCTACCCAACCTCTAGTAGTTTCGGTTGTTGAGCCAGTCGTTCAGGCTGAACCTCCTCTTGTTGGGCTCTCCAGGTAAGAAAGGTAGCCAGATCCTTGAAGTGGCGGCCCCTAGAGTTGTTGAAGAAGCCAAGGAAGTCTTTCGCGAGCTTCTGGGTCACAATATACTAGAGGCCAAAGTGCTCGAGCGAACTTGGGAAGCCTTTCGAGTACTTCGTCGGGATGCTGCCATCAGCGAGGCCCAACTTGGTTTGCTCGAAGATATGCTGGGGGCCCTCCTTGGTCTTTACGTGTAGCAAGCTACCTCTGAAGCATAAGCTAAGGCTGTTAATTTACAAATTCAGGCCTTTGTTCACCAAATGGAGGAATTGCGTGGCTCACTTGATGAACGGGCCTCTAGATTAGAAGTGTTGGAACACGAGGAAGCGTACCACAACTCTCAGATCCAAGCTCTACAGGCCCAGTTGGCTACTGTGCGGGCTGGGATTGTGCAAGAGGAAGTCTAGTTAGAGCAACCCTTGGCTGATTCTGAGGTACTAAGTCAGAACTTGGCTCATGCTCAAGAGCAAGCCCAACAGGCCCAAACTGTTGCTCACTCAGCCTCTTATTGCATGGACGATCTTTGTTTAAGACTAAGTTATACAACCAGGAGGCTTTAGGCCCTATGGATATGTAGGCCCCTTTTGTAATCTGAACACCTTTTGCCCAGTAATACAAATATTTATTTGGTTTTAAAATTATTTCTTCGGTCTACATGCTGGCCCAACAATCTTCTTCGTCTCCATAGTTATTATGAATTTTAAATTTGCATTAACTTCACTTGTGGATGGTTTTGAAAACGATAGTCTCGAAATTAAGCGGTTACCTCATTGAAAACCGTTCAGCCTTCCACTTGTCTTCAATCCGCCTTCATTTCTGAGATTATGGCATTTATGCTTATTGATGGCGTTGATCTTGATTCCTCAACTATCCATCCAAGAGCTGAGGCCACTAACGCTGGCCCTATAAGGAGGCACATTTGGGAATGAGAAAATCATAAAAACCTAACTCATAAATGGCTTCCAAGCTTTGCTTCTCTTCCTCCTCTTCCAAAAATCTTCTCCCCACGAAATCACCTTCATCCTTTAGATCCTAGGCCTTATGGTGAAATCTCAAGCTTTAGATAGGCCTTATGGCTTAATCTCAGGCAACATCTTGTCTCTGGCTTCAGAAAGTCTGGATGAAACATATCTGACTTTGCCTGATGCTAGAAGATATGATGTGCTCATGTATGAGGAAGCCTTTCTTAGGTGTAGGCCTTCTTTGGGATCCCTCATGCTGAGCGACCCGAAGAAGAGTGGGAGACCCCCCAAGGGTCGACTGTTCTTGCTCCATGGCCTTCCATCGGGGGTTGAACTTTTATTTTGTTCCCTTGATGAAAGAGTAGCTTGGCGGATGTGATTTTCAGAAGTCCTTCATTAGCACAGAATCTTAACAAAAGAGTGCTCTCAAGGATGGACTGTAGGAAGGAAGTCGGGTTCAAGCATGGCCTTCCCTACACTTTTGTGCAGATGACAGCAGCTGCCAAGAGTCAAGAGTATGCAGAATCCGATGTTTGGTTCCTTCGCTACCTCCTCTTGGAGATTTAGAAGACTTGATTGTTTGAAACTTAGCCACTTTTGGCCTTGTAATCTCGTGAATTGTATTTCTCTTGGCCGTAAAGCCACTTTAAGAATACAATTGTATTTTCTTTTAATTCTATTGAGTATTCTGAATATTATTTGAATACATTAAAGCATCAGATATAGGCCTTAATTATTTAACACTATTTTTCAAATAAATGAAACTGCAAAATAAGTTCTTTCCATTCTGGCCCTTATGAATCAGGCCACTAGTTTGGTTTGTTTACAAAATTTTTGGCCCAACACAATGAGCCGCTGGATACATAATTCATGGCCCCGCGAGGCGAGCCACTTAAGAGTTTGACAGAAAAAGATTTAATGTAGGAAAATGGAAAAATCAAACTTTTTCACTCAAAATAAATTTTAAGGCCACAAAATTGAAGGCTCAGTATGGTATAGTGTTGTCCCCTAGTCTTGCTAATTGAGGTGAATACATTAAAGTGGGACCTCAGAAATAGGGCTTAGCGAATGAAAATAGGCGAGCGTAGGAAGACTAAGTTTGTCCCCCAGGCCCTGGCGAAGGAGCAAATGGTGGGTCCTCAAACTCCCAAACACTAGGATAATACTTTTTTAAGTATTTGGCATTGAAGGGATTGCAATGAATTTCTCCATCTAAGTCCTTGAGATGAAAAGCCCATTTTTTCTCCATCTAAGTCCTTGAGATGAAAAGCCCATTTTCCAATATTTTGTGAATAACATAAGGGTCTTCCCATCGTGGGGACCATTTGCGTCATCCTTCCAACTTCTCACCCACTGGGAGGACAGTCTTCCAAACCAATTTGCCCTCCTTGTAGTTGCAGCCATGTGTGTGCTTTTCATAGGCGCAAGCCACTCTCCTCTTCTCTATAACTAAGTTGTCCAAGGCCTCCAAGAATTTGTCGCTAAGATCCTGCCACATTGCTTGGACATAATCCTTGCCAATGAGCTAGTGATGTTCCTGCACTCGTAGAGAGTGGAAATTGATTTCCAAAGGCAGGACTGCGTCATGGCCAAACATCAAAGCATATGGTGTTGTGGCAGTAGGACTGAGCTTAGATGTGCTATATGCCCAGAGTGTCTCGTAGAGCGTATCATGCCACTCTCGAGAGCTCTCCTCAAGCATCTTCTTCAGGAGAGTGATGATGATCTTATTGCTGGCCTCCGCTTGGCCATTTGACTGAGCATAGTAAGGGGTATAATGGATGAACTGGATACCAAGATCATTCATGAGCTTCTCCACTTTGCCAGCCATAAAAGCTGCCCCTTATCTGAGACCAAAACTTTCGGAATGCCAAACCTGCAGATGATATTCTGAAAAATAAATTGCCTAATCATGGCAGAGGAAGCTTCCTTAAATGGCTCAGCCTCAACCCACTTCGTGAAGAAGTCGGTGGCCACAATGATGAACTTATGTTGAAGGGATGAATGAGGGTGAATCATCCCTATCAAGTCCAGTACCCAGCCTCTCGCAGGTCAGGGGTTTATTGTGGGCTGATTGGAATATTGGGAACGTGTTGGACAAGCCTATGGGCTTGAAAGTCCAAGCAACCCTTCGCGAATGCGATGCAGTCCCTCAAAATGCTTGGCCAGTAGTAGACATGTCTTCTGATCAGCAACCGCATCTTGGGTCTGGCTTGATGAGCGTCGCAAACACCGGCATGAGTTTCTCTCATCAAGTGTTTCGCCTCTTTACCATCGACACATTTAAAATCTATGCCATCTTCGCCTCTCTTACGCAGTTCATTATTCCTTTGAAAATAGTTGAACGCGAGGTAGCGAATCTTTTTATCAGTAGGTTGGTCTGGGTGTTTGAGGTATTCAATCAAAGGAACATGCCAGTCCACATCAATGGGGTCTAGGACCGCCACTCTGACCTCATTTGGGGGATCAATTCTGGCCATCCAGGAAGGCAAGGTTCGCCGCTCTACCTTCAAAAGTCGTTCGCAAACCCCATCCTTTAGAGTAATTCCCATGACAATTTGAGCTAGCTTATTGGCTGTAAAGTTGTGCTCCCTAGGAATGTGCTCAAGATCCACGTCATCAAACTAGAAAAGCAACTCTAGTGCTCTGTCCAAATTACGTGCGACCAAGAAACTTGTGCATTTGAACTTCTCGTGCAATTGATTGATGACGAGTAGTGAGTCCCCAAGGACTTATACATCTCTGACCTCGAGCCTCCAGTAGCACCTTTAGGCCTATAATAAAGGCCTCATATTCTGCTTAGTTATTCATGCATCAGAATTCAAACTGGAACGAATACAAGAAATGATCCCATGATGGGCTTTCCAATACAATTCTAGCTCATGTTATTGTGTCTATTCTGGAGCCATCAAAGTATAAAACCCAAGGTTGTAGTGAAATTGTCATATTGTATAAGTGAGTGGACTCAGAAATACATGCCAAATCAGGTCTTTCTAGTGAACCTGCTGCAACTCCAGATCTCAGACTTCTAGCACATCTAACATAGGGTGATGCGCGAGGAAATCGGCTATAGCTTGACCCTTCACAGCCTTTTAGGGGATATACTGCAGGGGAAACTTTAAAGGGCCAGAACCTACTTGCCTATCGAGCCTCTGAGTATAGGTTGTGAAAGCATATACTCGACCAGGTCTGTCTGAGTTATAATGCATGCGATAAAAGATAACATGTAATGGTGCAACTTACATGCAGAGAAGTATAACATCAAACAAAGCTTCTCCACAGGAGTGTACCTGGTCTCATAGTCTATCAATGTTCTACTGAGGTAGAAAATAGCATGCTCTACCCTCTATTCATCATCTTGTGCCAACAGACTACCAATAGAGAATTCTTCAGCCGAGATATAGAGCTTGAGCGATATTCTTGGCCTCGAAGGAACAAGGACTGGTGGGCTCGTGACGTAGGCCTTAATTTTGTCTAATGCCTCTTGATATGTAGGCTCCCATACAACCTTTTTGCCTTGGAAGCTTTAGCAGCGAGGAGAAAGGCTGGATCTTCCCTGCAGAATTAGATATGACCGACGTAAGAAGTTGACCTTACCCAGCAGCCTCTGCAACTCCTTCTTTGTTCATGGGGGTGATGCATTGATGACTGCATTGGCCTTGTCTTCAGGCACCTCAATGCCTCTCTGATGGACGATAAAACCTAAGAAGTCACCTGCTTGAATGCCAAATATGCATTTTGCTGGATTCATTCTTAACTTTTGTAGGAGCATGCGTTCAAAGATTTTCTTCAGGTTTGTGATATGGTATCTCCAATTTTTATATTTGACGACCACATCATCTATATAAACCTCTAAGATCTTCCCCAGAATGTCGTGAAAGATCAGGTTCATTGCTCACTGATACATAGCTACTGCGTTCTTCAACCAAATGGCATAATCACATACTCAAAGACTCCAGTGAAACCAGAACAGTGGAAATCAGTCTTGTGCCTGTCTTCCTCTGCGACTGGGATCTGATGATAGCCTGTTGTTTCATCCATGAAGGATAAAATAACCGGCTACTGCATCCACCAACATGTCCGCAACCGGCATGAGGTAAACATCTTTTGGAGTAGCGTTATTGAGATCTCTATAGTCTACTTAGACTCGCATCCTGCCATTCTTTTCACAAATCATCACTATATTGGATAGCACTTGTTATACTTAGCTACCCTAATGATCCCTGACTTCTGCATCTTCTCAGCCTCTTCTTTAACCAAAACCTGGGTCTCAGAGTTCATTCGTTGAGGTTCCTGGTTCACAGGCCACTTATCAAGCATGGTTGGTAACTTGTGGCATACCAAATCAAGTGATAGACCTGCTGGCATGTCTTCATATTTCTCAGTGAAGCAATCCTTATACTCTTGCAGCAAGTCAATAAGCCTATGCTTCTATCTAGGCTCTAGATTTGTGCTGATAGTCACTTCCATTAGCTCATCTTATGTTCCCAGATTCACCTTTTTAGTAAGGTCTCTGATTTTAGGAGGGGTGTCATCCAACATAGCAAGAGCTAGCTAAATTGGTTCTTCATCCTCCTTGTGATCAGAGAAATCTTTGTTTACATACTCTATTATGGCCACTCTATCATAGGCCTCTTTCTCAACCATGTATGAAGATAGTCTGTCATACAAGGATTGAATGGCCTCAAACTCTTCCTCTAAGAGGAAGCAATCCATTAACTGGCCTTTGGTTGTGACACAGAGTGGTCGGGCCGTTTGAGGTCCTATTTGGCTAATGTTGGCCCCCATTGTGCCAAGTCATAAGCCGTCACTCCAGTGGGGCGACCTTTGTTATCGATGCCACTGACCTGCAATGGAGAGATTGGCTCCAAATAGTACCTAGTATCTACAGAATTCACAGAGATAGGGAAAGGGCGAGAATCAGCTTTGATCACCCTCTGCCTTGTGAGTAACCTTGTTCCATAGTATCAGCTCCTGGTGAAGGGTTGAAGGAACACAATAGCTCCTGTAAATTCAGTCTCAGCCAAGGATCGCATTGTAAGCAGCATCGTAATCTATTACAAAGAAAGCGTAAATGCCTTATGCAGGGCCAACATGGATTCGCAAGAAGAGCGAACCTAAGGTTTTGGTCACCAGAAGTTCTTGACAGTGAGAGATGTGGATTGGATATTCTCCTTATTGATCCTAAGCAAAGCCATGGTTCACAAAGTAATGACGTTGACCGCTGCGCCGGTATCGACCATGATCTTGCTGACCTTGACGCCATTAACTTTAGCCGTGATGTATAAAGGCTTCATGTGTTGAACCATTGCTGGGGTTGGTCTAGTGAAGCTCATGCAGAAGCCTCGACTGTTGGCGTCCTCAGTTTCCAGGAAAACAGCTTCCTCCGCTGGTGCTGCAACTACTGAAGTAATCTCAAGTGCATTTTCACCTGATTCTTCAATTTCGACTGCCTGACACTCTTGAGTAGCGACTGGCAAGGCGTATTTCTCTGGTAAGACATACACCATGCTGCAAGTGGTATCCACCACTTCTTCTTCTTCCATGCTATCACTAAGGTCCAGCTTGGGTTCATCTGCTAGGATATTCAAATCAGGCTCTTCGTTAAACTTCTTAATGACATAAGCAACTAGTGACTCTTCTTCTATGGGAGCCGGGGTCTGACCTTGCTGAATAGCTTTAGAGGTGAGGACCGCTCGCAGTGGGTTTTGCCTCTGCTCCACTGTGGGAGTATTTTCTGAAGCTTGAACCATTATACTATGAATCTTCTTAGGCCTCCACTGTAGGCTCTCAACACTATTACCCTTGCTCCTAGTCGTTCAAAAATCAAGGGTTTTGGGTCTGATTCCTCGGGAAAAGAAACAACCTGCGTCGGAAATTAAGCCTTCCATCAGCGAGGTCTCCTTCTTCAGGACTGGTGGAGGAGTAGTTTTCCTACCCTCAACGATTTTGCAGAAAACGCTAGGTTTAGGGACCCCAGGCGTAGATTTAGTGTCTATCAAAAGTTCTAGGCGCGACAAGGAGTTTGGCCTCTAAAGCCTCCTAAAGCCTCCATTTGTCACCAATATTGTTCTGGGGATTTGACCAACTGAGAAGGCTTCCCCAAACCGGTGCTGGAGCTTTCTTTTCTTTGAAGGGCTGATCTCCATAGCATTACCCTTCTCCCTCGTGTAACACTGTCCTTCCTTGATGACGGACTTCGAAGCCAGAGGAATATAGGGTTTTGTAAGAATGTCCTTTTGCTTGCCCTTATCTTGGGGCTCCTTCTTCTTCTTCTTCTTCTCATCCTCTGCAGCCTTCAACCTTTTAAAAAAATTAGAATCCTTGGGAGATGTCAATTCGCTCGACCTGCTTTTCTCTTTAGGGCTGAATGGCTGGAAGTTTCTAGAAGGTGAGCCTAAATTGATTGGAGGTAAGGACCCAAAGTGGAAAGTCTGCTCGACCTCTCCATGCGACACCTGGATGCCACCCTCTTCCTTGTACCATGAGCAAATGACAATAGACGAAGCCTCATTGATAGGCTTGGTTTTCTTCTTCACTGGTTGTTCCCTTTCCTCCTCCTCCTGACCTTTAGTTATGAGGTCAAGGGTCTGTTTTCATGGCCACATCCACCATGTTCACTCTAGTATCTGGGAAGGAATTCAAGTCAACCAACGCCAATGTAGTTATTAGAGACTATACCTGGAGGCTGCCATTATTCAACCAAACCTGAATCTGGTCCTTCAACTTAACACACTCACCAGTATTATGGTTCCACAAATTGTGGAACTTGCAGTATTCCTTCCCTTTCAACTGATCTGCTCTGGGGAAAGGACCAAAATCAACCATCTCGGCGACTATCATCTCATCCAGAATCTCATGCACTTTGTTCGCACCATACATATAAGTCGCGAATTCAGGCTTGGTAAATGCTATCAACTTAAGCTTGACATGTTCCTTACTAAGTCTCAACTATTTGAGCGCAAAACCTTTCTTCCCTGTCAGCTCAAAAGCAGAGACATCGCTTTCCTCAACCTCTTTCTCTTCCAAAACTGACTTTTCACATTAATAATAGAGATCAAAGGTGGTTGGCTAATAACTCATGGCAGCCACTGTCTTGTGCTTCCCAGGAACGTATGTTCCCTTAGAAACGTTCTTCCTCGCATCAGTTCTCTGAGGAGGTGTTTAAAGTTGTCAATCTTCGTGATCAACTCTCCTATGGAGTTGAACAAGCTTCTATGCTGCTTCTTATGTTGATACGGCTCCAAACCTTTGATCGTCAGCTGGACTAGTTCTTTCTCGGGCAGCACCAGGTTTAGCTTCGCCTTCTGAATCTGGAAGCGCTGGAGGTAAGCCACAGCGGACTCAGTTGGCTCCTGAGCCATCTGGGTGAGTGAGGCCAGATAGACCTCTGGTTCTATAGCTCCAAAAGTTTCCCTAAAGAGCTTCTCCATTTCTGGCCAATCGGGCACTAATCCCACCTTTAGTTTGGATAACCAAGTAAAAGCAGCCCTGATAGAGAAGTGCCAAAGATCTTGCACTTTAGGCTGTCATCATTCTGGTACTAGTCGCACTGAACCCTAACCTGGCCAAGTGAGTCGTGGTACTCTCAATATCCTTCCCTGAGAATGTTGAGAAAATGATATTCTTGTTCCCCTTAGGATAGGGTGCAAGCATACTATGTCGAGGAAAAGGCCCTTGATAAACTGCATTGAGGTCAGGCCTCTGAGTAGCAACCCTGATCATCTCTTCTACCTCCTCTCTTCTCATATGTTCTAGGTTGGGTGAAGGAGGAGCTGTCATGGTAGCTTACAGAATAAACCGTGGGAAAGGTGCAACCTGAGTACATTGACTGGCGTTTCCCCTATGCGAATGACATGAGGTCCGGATGAGGGCTGCAGAGTAGGAGTTGGCCCAGACTGATCTGTCTCCAGTGCTATGATTTTGATCGGGTTTTGTAGCCTAGTCAATCTCATAGTAGCCTTCAGCTAACTCATGATAAAAGTTCTTCACTCCATCGCTGTTATACTGGAAGAACTCGACAGGATCAGTAGAAGTGCCTTCACCCATCTTCAGGACCTCACACTTCTTCCCGCCTGCAGGCAAAGTTTTTGCCTTATAGCTCGCCTAGGCCTTGCCCTTGCCATTGGAAGAGGAAACAGTAGGTGCCACATGAGGTATGAGAGCAGTACTGCTGCTACCCTTTTCTGTTGCGAATGGCGGCACATACTTCCTTACATTAATAGGTTCGATGGACTCACTGCTCGCCTTCTTCAGGATCTCTCTGACCTGATCAAGTTCGCTTTTCTGCAGGCCAATATGAGTGGCCAGGCTGGATCCATCTTTGCGCATGGCCGCGAACCCTGATGCGATTTCTTTGCTTTGGGTCATGACGACGCCCAAGAGCTGCTAATAATGTTCCCTGGTTTCTTGAGTGCTTTGCTCTATCTGCTCTTTAGTTTTCCGAGCATTCTGTTCAACCCACTGGGTAAGCTCTCGAGTGTCATGCTCCGTCTTCGCAAGCAATCTATTCAGCTTTTCTCATTGCCTATCAATTTTCGGGATAGCTAGTTTGTCTTCTAGGCTCGCGTCCTCTGGGATTGGGAGAGAAGCAAACTCGTTGGTCTCAACGGTGCCGCCAGGGGTGGCAGCATTGATGGCAGCAGAAGCGTCAACAACCTCAGCAGGCTTAACAACAGTCTTCTCGCCCTCAGAAACGGGCTCATAATTTCCTCCTTGTTCAGGACTCGACATCATGGATGATGGCGGGTTGAGAGAAAATATTTCAGTAACTTATTCTTCAGAAAGACCACAACAGTCATCAAGAAGGTGTGGCATATAACTGGAGGTCTTGTGCTTTGGGAAGTTCACGTAAACCTTTCGGTAAAGATTACTCCCTGACTTCCCAATGGTGGCAAACACAAGAAGACTCTAGTGCAGTCCCACTGGGTGTGCCAAAATGTTTGGCTCGACCAAGTTTCACTAGCAAACAGCCTCTTTTCTGATGCGAGCTTGCCAACACAGAGGGTGTAGTCGTCGAGACGTCAATTGACCTGACTTCTTCTTCAAACTTTGTGGATGAGGAGAGCATTAATCTCGTCACAAGGTTCTTTTCTATGCCTTATGGATAAGGACTTTTGTTATGATCTCTTGCATCACCGAATCGATACTCAACGTTGTACGTTGAGCAGAGCAATCACCGGAAAGTGGGAGAAAGCACAAGATTTGCTAAACCGTGACTTTAGCTTCGCTGGGTTGCTAAGGCGCCCTGACTTCGCTGGCTTCAACTAGGTTGAAGGTAAGTTGCTCAGGAGAGACTTTGGATAATCTGTACGATTAGTTGATTGAGGAGTTGTGTCTTGTTAACCCTTGAAACCTGGTATTTATACCTAGGGTTTCGGTAGTTCCTTGCCATAGAAGGATTATTGATTGAAGATTCCTAATTGGTCTTTGCAACTCGAATCCTATAAGGGCTCGTTTTCCTTATGATCTCTGGAATGGGCGAAGCTGTAACCCAAAATCATAGTAGACTTATTTTTGGGCAACAAATATCGGCCCCCTATGCTCAATCCTTTAAAGGATATTGCCAAAAATACTTTTGGGCTCAAACAACTACTAAATTAAAGTCTTGTATTAAGGTGGAAATTAGATTCCAATCTACAAAAGAAAAGGTGGAAATAACATATGAGTGTTAATCAAACCTTTAGGTGCCATTGATGTAGTGTCAATTATGCAGAGGAGTAGAGGACTTCATTGCAGCATTTGAAACTGGAGAATCCAAGTGAAAATGACTTTAGATGGGACTCGATTGGAAAAAACCTAATCTATAGGTGATTTGTGCTTCTGAAAACATAATCTACAATCTATTCTCCTAGTAGCAAAGGTTTTTTGTACTTTTTTTTTTTTTGACTGAAGGTTTTTTGTACTTGTGGCAATGCAAGTGGGATGTTAATGAAGGCATGAAAAATGTCAAATGCTTGACTCAGCTCAGGATTCCAGCTTCATACCTTTTTTTTCTTTTTCTTTCTTTCTTTCTTTTTGACCCACCCTAATGTACTTATAACATGAGTGAGATTCAAACATGTAACCTATATAATGAGATTTCTCATAAAACCAACAATTAACAGATGAGGCACCGACCATGTCTTTATTAGCATAATGAGCACTTTATCAATCAATATATTCTTTATTAAAATAAAAAGTATAATGGAGATGCAAGGATTTGGACCTCGTGCCTCTTCAATGAGCACTCTATTTACCTTATTTAATATATTGGAGATGCAAGGATTCGAACCCCGTGTCTCTTTATTAGCATAATGAGCGCTCTACCAATTGAACCACATCCCCAATTTGGTGTTAGTGAGCACTCTTAATCCTACTTAAACATGATTCTCGTTGCGTATTTCTTCATATACTTTTTAAATCAACGTATACTTTATTAAAAAAAAAAAAGTAATTTGGAGATGCAAGGATTTGAACCTTGTGCCTTTTTATTAGAGTAATGAGCGCTCTACCAATTGAGCTACATCCCCAATTTGGTGTTCATGAACACTCTTAATCCTACTTAAACATGATTCTCGTTGTGTACTTCTTTATATACTTTTTAAATCAACGTATACTTTATTTAAAAATATAATAATATTTAAAATGCAAGGATTCGAACCTCGTGCCTCTTCATTAGCATAATGAGCGGTCTACCAATTGAGCTACATCCCCCGCTTGGTATTGTTAAACACTCTTAATCTTACTTAGAACACATTTTTTAATGCGTACTTCTTCATTTAAATTTGAAATCAACACATATATACTTTATCAAAACTAATAATATAATGGAGATATAAGAACTCAAACCTCAATTTTATCTCAAAAGATATGTAAACAAAAGATACTACGTGTGGATTTCTTCATCTCGTTTTTGGATCGAAAAATGTATAATAATTGACTTGCCTATGACCCTTCTATCATTGTAATTGCTAACCAAATTCCCCAATTATAGGTCACAACATTATCCACAAAATTCTTTGGTTAATTAATCGATGATTAGCCAATGGATTGACTTTTGATGGTCTTCTTTTTTGGATTGATGAATCATCATGAAAGAGACAAAAACTAAAAAGATCACCAGAGAAAGAAAACGACGGAAAACAAAAGCAAGAAAAGAAAAGTCAGCATTGTTTATATGTTTCCCCCCGCCTTCCTGAAAACGACAACACCTCTTTCATTTCAAGGACCAGCCTTTATCAATTTCTCTCTGTTTATTTTTTCTTGCTTGGCTTATGAGAAGCTTTTTATTTTGAGTAATTAAATCCATTTCTGTGGAAAGATCGGACAGGACCACTGCAGCAGAGGGAGGAAGACGACGAAGTTTTACAGCTGCATGTGATGGGGATCGAAGCTGCTTCTAGTATTCCACCTTCGGTTGTTTCACCACCGTCACCACCACAACGACGACAACAGAAAGAGAAGGAGAATCGGCTTTTTTCTTGGCTTTCACGTTATCGAACCTTTTCAATTTTCATACGCCATCCGCCCTCCATTTTAATGATGATATCTAATATTGTTGCCCCCATTATATTTTGACCCACCAATTGTAAAATAGGTTGGAATGGATACCTTTTTATTTTGGTGTAATTTCTTCACGTTTTTTTTTATAGGGTTTTATGTCTGTAACAAGACCTAACCGAATTATAATGACGTGGCTGTGTCATGAGAACTCAATTAGAATATCGATTCATAATTAAAATGCAACGATGCTATATATCGTGATTTTTCGGATTAGAACCCTAGCCATCCATCAGATATCACAACTAAAAGAGTTTGTATCAAATGAAGTGACTTTCCTATGTTAAAATTTTGGCTCGAAAACGCAAAAGTACTGAACCCACTTTTTTGAAAAGATTAGATCATAAATTATTAGACGAATTCTTTACGGAAGAATAACAGATTTTTTTCTTTGCTCTTTCGAAGAGCTTCTTCTACTTTGAAGAGGTTTTATAGAAGGCGGCTTTCCGTCTTTGTAGCATGTCTAGTGATCGTTGTCGGTTGCACATTTGAATGATTCAACATAGTGATTTTTTTTTTTCTTCAGTGAATCGTCTCTAATTAGATTTTTTTTTTTTGACGCATGATCAGAGTTTGGTATATGACTTCAGCCGAAATTCAAATCAACTCACACCTGCCTAGCCGTACCACGATCAACCATAGTTTGGTATAACAATAGGATGTTGTCTTAATCATGTATTGTTTGAGCACAGTTTCCACAAAAAAAAAAAAAAAAAAAAAGAACCTTGACACTGCATTTAACCTTTTCATCAGTACTTGCATTTGGAGGCAGTCCTAAAAACAAAATTATAGCATTACCAGGTTATTTCAAAATATTTGCTACCATTAATTTTTTTTTTTTTGATAAAATGGTAACATACCAATAGTATGCCGCGATTCATAGATCAAGAATAGTACAGAAGACTACTCTAATAATACATTTATGCTCAGAGTAGTCTATGCCACATAAAAATACCTTGCCGTGCAGGCAATCGATTCTACCTAACCTTAAACGCCGAGCACGCAATTGTAATACACTAAAACTAAGCACTTCCACAAGACTCATAAAGACATTCTTACTAGCATAGACAATCAAAACTAGGATAACGTTCTAAGCAACTATAGGTTCCTTTCCCTTGGACGGGTTAGAACCATTGACAACCTCAACGAAATTAAATTCCGGCAAACCATTTACCAACTTTTCCATTTTTCGTGGAGACTGGCTCTTCTTTGATGGGGACTTTTTCATAGGAGAAGCTTGAGCAACCTTGAGCTCCTTAGCTTTGTTTTTTTTGTACCTTTTGGCCTACCTCTCTTCTTGTATACATTCTCAGTCGGCTTCACAGTGCACAAACCCATGGTCATAGCATCTAGATTAGTTCTTCTAACTGCCAAGCTCAACCGCATTTTCTTTGGAGAAATCTCATCCTCATCCACACGCTTACGACGCATTCCACAACTAGGAAGATGCATTGCATGATTCAATGCATGTTTTGTCGAACTGCCTGCTCCAACTATCCCCTTACCTGAGCCATCAGACTTTGGTTCACTACTACCATCAAGCTTCGTCACAGGTGAATCTGTCTACACCCCAGAGCTACCCTCTCCACTACCAACAAAAGGCCTCCGACGTATTTCTTTCCTCACTTTAGGTTTAATAGTTGGCATAAATCTCTCTAATCCAACCTAGGGGGGTGCCCTAAAAACCAACATTGGCCCAGCCGGCTGTATCACATCAACTTGGTTCAAAGCACGCTCCGGATTTCGACGTGCTAAATGAGCATTAGTTTGCAGCTCTGCTGGCAGAGGAGTTCCCGAACACGACAAGCCAACATGAGTGACAAGTCCACAGTCCCTGCACCTTCCATACAAATTCTTGAAAAAGAATTCCAAATCCACCACAACACCATCATCTACAGTGAAGCTATGTCGAAAGATGATAGGCTGCAGCAGGTTCACCTCAACCCGAATTCGGATTCTTCCTGCATCAAACTCTGTGGTGTCCTTTTGAACAAACCGACTTATAGCACTACCTATCCTCCTGAGACAGCGATCCGTATGAAACCGGCGGTAGTCCACGCACCTTGATCCAGAAAGCAAGTGTAGTAAGCAACACATCTTTGATTGCTTCAACTCCATCATATGGTGCCAAAACCACCGGAGCCCTGTCAAAACCCCACGGACCACCCCGGAGAATCCGGTTACGATCAGTTGGGTCAGACAAGGTGAAGAGAAAGCGGTCATCATGCTCTTGGACGGTGGATTGACCATTCAACCGCTATGCTCGCTGGAACATCCCTATAAAGGATCTCTTGTTGAATGCTCTGGCTGTCAGAAGTTTCCCCACAAGGTACGTCTGTGATCGACGTAGTCCTTCACCACGAGAAGGCCGCATGTCTACTGGTCGGCGTGCATCCACCAATCCCAAGGATGCAGCCAAACGCACTGCCATCTCGTCGACGTCCTCCATGCAACAAACTTAGGGTTTTTTGTGAGCTAGGGTTTTCCTCTCTCTCGCTTAGGTGCTGCTATATTTGCTACCATTATACCAATAACTATAAAACCCACATATGGATAAAAACGTTTCCTTGCTACCTACGCAAAATTTATACGTAAAACAAAAGGAACAAGATTTCAATACTGCTAATGCTCTATAATTTTCTGCAAATCTCCAACTAATAATTGTTTTTTGTCTAGGAGCCCCAGTTCATTCTCTTCATCATGATCAAATATCAATGGCTCTATCATTATACTGCTTAGTTTGACATCAAACATATGCCCTATCATTATCTTAAAATGCTTCTTAATTAGACATAGGTTTACGAACACAACCACCAAAGAACAAAATAATGGAAAGAGCAAAGAAACATAGACTTGGTTTGGTGCCACAACAATTTTGGTGGTGGGTCATTTTTGTTTCCCAACAAATGGGTGCCTTTTATTTTTCTTCGATTCGTTTTCGTCTTAACAATAACACAACTTTTTGTTTTTGACTAAACGTGATAAATAATAATATTATGAAGCACCACCATGAATTTGGTAATTGAAAAAAGCATGGTATACCAGCCATAGGCGACGGCTACAGTGACAGCTCAACCTTGTAAGCCGACTTTCTTAATGAACACAACATAGAAAACTATAGGAGTTTGGTAATACAACCAATGTATAATATAGGGTGCTCTTTGTGTTTCTATTTGATTAATGGAGCACCCTATATGATCAAGCGACCAAACTATGTGTACTTATTCACTTTATGAATAAGCAATTCAAATTTGAACTTGAATTCATCTAATATTATTAATAAAAATTAATATATCATTTATTAGTGCATGCAGCCAACTACTTTTAGGTGAGCATTGCTTTGTTGAAAAAAGACGTTATTGGTGATGAAAATCGACAGTTTTAGAAGTGGTGTTTGGGAGGTAATATATTCCAACAAAGTACTTGTATTATAGTCACCCGTATTAGATATATTCGTGTTTATAAGCAAGAATTTTATTGTTGTAGTAGAGTATGAGTCAATGTATTATAAATGACGACTTTCATGTTCTTTCTCATGTTGTAAGATCTTGACTATATGTTTGCCTGCGGTATAATATATCTATTGGTAATAATTTGATAGATAGCATATCCTCCAAATTATAGCCTTGTTAGTAAAAAAGGAGATGTGTATAATACGTGAAAAATACGTACGTATATTATTCAGACATTTCATTAAATAGTTCGTTGAAAACTTCGGCAAAATATTTTTAATTAATTAAATAATTAAATTTTTAATTTTAAAATATTAATTTATATTCATTTTTGTTTAATAATATGAGTACAATACCGAAAAAAAAGTAAAAATCGTGTATAATAATTTTGACTTTAAAAATATGAGAAATTTAACTAGTTCCTTTCAGAAGTACGAAATACGGAAGTATTTTTGAAAAAAAAAAGGTCAATACATGTTTTATTCACGTATAATACGAAAAATTACTAACTATGAATTATAGTAGTTAAATAGAACTCTCTTCGGAACCCATTTTGGACACAATACATGTTCATATTATATATTTTAATGATTTGAATTGGTCGTGCTCTAAATCATAATTTCAATATAAGTTTTGTTAAAATAAACCAAATTAGATATCAATTAGTCATCTAAATATACTAAACAAATGGACCGAAAAAAACTACCTTGAGTTTATTATGTTTTAGCGCACAATGAACCGACAAATATAGGTATAGTACGTGGTTAAACTTTTACTTTTGATTTAGACATATATAGTGAAAAATATATCTCTTTATGAGGTGAAAATAATTATACCTTTATATGAGGTCTACATTTGCATATTATCTTTTCTGTTGATTTCATGTTCTATAATTATATGTACCTTATAGGTAGGTTTATTTAATGTTCTTCACTTTCTACATTTTAGTTAGGTTTATACTAGAATACCATATTTTTTCTTTGCAAGGTGAAAATATATGCCTCTGTATGAGGTAAAACACTCATGCTTGCATACTTTTTGGTTAAATTGATTTCAAGTTCTTTAATTATACCTCGTAGTTAGGTTGATTTGATGTTTTAAGTTTTATATTGTTTAGTTATGTTCATTTTATATTTATTCATAATTTTTGGAATGATTGTGTATAATTAATAATTTAAATTTCAATCTTTGAAAAATTAAAAATAATAATAATGAAAATTTTGTAAAATCAAGTAATTTAAATTTGTTTCCTTTTTTGACTTGAAGTGGCATATTGGACAGAACAAATAGTCAATGGACCACAGTGACGAGACTACATCCACTAGTGAACTACGAAATTGGACCTTGATTTAAATTTCTCTTTATTTACAATAACCTCCCCCTATGGTTCGAATTGAGTATCATTTAGATGTCACAACTAATATAATTTGGAGTACTAAACTAACATCCCCTTTGGTATATTTTGTACCGACACATTATTGGTAAAACACACAAATACATGATGCAATGAGCCAATAATAGACCAACTCCTCCTTCTCATATATTATAGAGAGTTTATCAATCCCTATAAGAGACTGAATTTACCACTACGATGATATAGTCTATAATTGATACATCGATACATATATACAATTTTTCTCCGTACCAATACCAAAATTATTTTTTGGGCAAAAGAAACATTTGAATCGATAATTTCGTCCAAAGGTTCGCAACAGAACTTTACAGTTGATACAGAGTGACCACAAGAGCTAGAAAACCTCTGCATAGACTGATAGTCAAAGACAATGAAAACGTATTGAAAGGGGTGCTCCATTTATGATACCGTGAAGTGTCCAAATCAGTTCCTTTGATGGAACCATTTATCCTCCTTATAACCCAAGAATATATATTTCGTTGCATACCTAATCAAAAAAAAAAAAAAAATCATTTCTGATAAACCAAGATTACCCACCAACCTCCCTAATCAAACCCTTAATTTAATCCAATTTCCCTGCTCTTCAAAAGATAAGTGGAAATTAAATTAAGCAATCTCAATCAAGCCAAGCCAATTAGAGCAAGCAAGCAAGCAGTGTTTATGTTGGTTTCTTTTTATGAGCTCTCTTCCAACTCTCTTTCATGGTAATGATTCTCTCTCTTCCTCTTTCTCTCTCTTTCATTTTTCAAGGACCAAATATCAAGTGCCCACCAGAGGCCACAACCAAACAATCTTGAAAACCTCACTCACCTCTCTTTTTTCTTGTTTGATTGAAATTTCTCTTTCCCTGTAGCCTCTCTCTTTCTCTGTGTCTCTCTGTGTATGTAAGTTCTTTGTTTTTCTCAGACTCAGTTCAGAAAGTGTTGCGTCTCAGATCCCAATATAGCAGCAGCAGCATCACTTCTCTTCTCTTCTCTTCTCTTCTCTGCACCCTTATCGAGATATGAAACTGTCAAACACCATAATGACATGAACATCAAAACCTCACAAGCCTCTTTCAATTTCTTTGTGGTCCTCCTCTCTCAAACCTACACAACCCCCCAAAACCCTCGATTCTTCACTACCCTTTAAAAATCTCCCCCTTCTCTTCCAAACCCATTTCTCCAAATCTCAAACTGATCCAAACCCACCTCTCTTTTCCTCCAAAACAATAAAAAAAAAAAATGCAAGACAGTGGCTTGGGAATGATGGGTTCTGGCGGAGGTGGAGGTCTGAGTGGCGGAGGCGGCGGCGGCGGCGGTGACGACCGTACTCACCAACTCAAGTCTGAGATTGCCACACACCCTCTCTACGAACAACTCCTGTCGGCACACGTGTCGTGTCTCCGGGTCGCCACGCCGATCGATCAGTTGCCGTTGATCGATGCTCAGCTCTCACAGTCACACCATCTCCTCCGCTCCTACGCCTCGCACCAACAACAGCACGGCCATTCTCTATCGCCCCATGAGCGACAAGAGCTCGATAACTTCTTGGTATAGCTTAGTAATACTAATATTAATTCATGTGTTTCTTGGTTTGTCCATTAGTCTATCTCTCTCTCTCTACTAATCTGTGGATTAATTATAACCCTTTTTACAGTCGCAGTATTTGATAGTGTTGTGCTCGTTCAAAGAACAACTGCAGCAACATGTGAGAGTTCATGCCGTCGAGGCGGTCATGGCCTGCCGTGAGATTGAAAGCACCTTGCAGGCTCTTACTGGTAATTATAAGTCATAAATCAGCATGCCTTTCTGTTAAATTAGCGATCTTGATGCTTGTTTATTTTTCTTTGCATCATTTGGGGTATGGGAAATTTGTTTCTGTCAGTCCGTTTTGATGTTTAAAGCGTTTGGTAGGCATAAAGATAAGAAGGACAGCGATTTTGGGGTTCTGGAAGTTTTGTGTGTCCTTGCAAGAAAAAAAGTTGGGTGGGTCTACAAAAAATAGCCAATAGATTAGGGAGTTGGGTAGTGGCTAGGGGTTGTTTTAAAGTAGAGGGTACACCATAACCATCACCAAACTGATGACAAGGCTGCAGCTAGCTACATAAATATTATTTTGGGTTGTATATGATATCTAATCTGGTGATTGCGATAATTTTTTTTAATGGTTTGTGAGTACTGAATGGAATGCATGAACTTTGTTTGTTGGCTAATCCATATCTGACGAGTTTGGTGATTAGGTACGTGGGAGTACTATATAATTAACCAAAGGGTAGCCAGTCATATCGTTAATTAATGATATGATTATATGAAGGTTGCATATTTGGATGGATACTTGCTACCCGATACAGATACAGGGTTTTTTCATAACAATAATTCAATAATCGTTGGGGTTAACTACCAGACATATTGAATTAACTTCAAAATGTTTATTTGTTTTGAAAA
This sequence comes from Rosa persica, assembly GCA_025331145.1. NCBI lineage: Eukaryota > Viridiplantae > Streptophyta > Magnoliopsida > Rosales > Rosaceae > Rosa > Rosa persica. Next base: position 13,521,324 of record WFKR01000007.1, on the reverse strand, counting down.
GCCTTGATCACATTTTAAGTACATGCAGAACTGAAAAGACCCTTAATTTGTCTATAACATAATCTTAGTGATGATTATGATTTGATTCTAGACTATATTATACATTGAAGTACGCTAGTGCTGGACATGGACTAGTTCGTTGAAGAGAAATTTCTCTCTACTTAAACTTGGAAAACATATGGTGGTTATTTCTAGACCTATCTAAAACATATGGCTTCTTCTACCTTAAGGTGATTTTTCTTCTACCTTAAGGTGATTGATTATGGGAAAACCTATCAATTGCTGAAAATGACCAATCAGTTTTATTTATTTATTTATTTTTAGCTCTAGAACATAGATTAAATGTTTGCAATTTTAGAGAAAGAACCATATATAGAAGAGTCCCTTGTCCCAAATTTGTTATCATTCTAATTAAGCTGCACTTCTTCGTGTCAAATGCATATTCCCTCTCCATACACTTGAATAATAGACCGAGTACTATTTTGCATTACTATAAAGTTTACTACATTTTAATTAGTTAATGATGAATGACATAGTATCAATGCATAAGAGGTAAGATAGTGTATGTTAATATTAACATTATTAATGAAACTTATATTGTACCCGTAATCTCTCATCATCCATGCCTAGTTAATTATTTTATTTTTTTTTCTCACAAGTCTGGTCTATCTTTCAATACCAGAACATTAGTTTGTATCACTGAAACCACTCATTATGCTCCATTGTCTTCAAATAAACATTGATTGAAATTTTGATGGCTTAATTATCACTTTTTTCAGGAGTGAGTCTGGGTGAAGGAACAGGTGCAACAATGTCAGATGATGAAGATGACATGCCAATGGATTTCTCTATGGATCAAGCTGGCTCTGATGCCCACGACATGATGGGATTTGGACTCCCTACTGAATCTGAAAGATCTCTCATGGAAAGAGTTCGTCAGGAATTGAAGATTGAGCTTAAGCAGGTGAATAATTATAAGCTATGTATAGTAAATTTTTTCTTGCTAGATATCACTCATTACCTTTCAGACACAATTTCACAGAATAATCACAACAAACTTGCACTTTTCAAATTTTCAGGGTTTTAAGTCAAGAATTGAGGATGTAAGGGAGGAAATCTTAAGAAAAAGAAGGGCAGGGAAATTACCTGGAGACACAACTACAGTGCTGAAGAATTGGTGGCAGCAACACTCGAAGTGGCCATATCCAACTGTAAGCAAACAACTTCGATCACAATTCATATATACAATTGAGATCATTGTATTCCAGTAATACTGATGCATCTTTCTGGATATTTTGTGATATACACAGGAAGATGACAAGGCAAAACTTGTGGAAGAGACTGGGTTGCAGCTTAAGCAAATAAACAATTGGTTCATCAATCAAAGGAAGCGCAATTGGCACAGCAACTCTCAGTCAGTGACTTCTTTGAAGTCGAAGCGCAAAAGATGAGACAATTGTTCAATGGAAGAAGTAAATGGTGACCTTACTTTTGTGTCTGATATATATTGCTATTTTGTGACCTTGGGGGGAGTAAATATAATCTAGCCTAGCCAACACTTGTGAAAGCATTGAAGGGATTTAGATGTTTGATACAGAAGTAACAAATGGGCAACAAATAGCTTAATTACATGTGAGGTTGGTAAATTCATGTTTTAAATGCAGTAGTGCTACTCTATCTCTGTTGTACTATATTCATTTACTTAATTTTGAGTTTGCTTCCATCGATGCTTGCAAATGTAGACTGGTTATGAACTTATGATCTGTTTCTGTAAAATTGTTGCAACATTTCTAACATTGGTATTAAGGCAATGTTTGTGATTCCCAAATACAAGGCTCTCTTGAATTTTGGTTATCCAGTTCAGTTCAGACAGTCCTTCACTAGGAGTCAATGTTGTATCAAAGTTAACTAGCTATTTTCTTCTTCTTCTTTTTTTTTTTAAATCATTAATCAATCATGCATTTTTACCTCAAAAGACACTGATGGCCCAATTTGTCTTCATATAGACCCTGATCAATGCAAATGATAGAAATAAACAAGGAAATAACTCACAGCTCGCATTGAGCCACGTACAGAACACCAACACTAGGACATTGAAAAGCCGAATTCTTATTACACAATATTCATATGCACTAAAATGTTTTAAGGATGTAAGATATGCTTTATGCCTTCATATATATTTAGTGACGCATATCATGATGGACAGGTGATTTACAAGGCTAGTGCTCCACTAAAACAAGATAATTAAAGTAAATTAGTTAAGCATCAAAACTAGATAATGAAGCTTTGTAATGGAATTAGGTTATATTATATTGCATCTTATCGTTTGCATGCTTTTGTAACGGAATTAAGAAAAGTTAATAAGGTGCCTTCAAATCAGGGCACGAAACGTTGATCCTTGAAAAATGAAAATAAAAGCTAGCATTATAATGGCATGGCATATTGGCATTGGATCATCAGAAAGAATAGTACTCCATGCGTGTTTTATAAATTTTGCTACTGTCATTCCACAATGCAATTCATTTATCGAATCCCTACATCAAGGGAACATCATTCTAAAAATCAGTCCAGTTGAAAACAGTTTGGTCATCTATTTTTTTTTTTTTTAGAGTGTATAGACTATAGAGATACATATATTTTGTAAGTTAAAACTGAAATCATGGTAACAATTGATCCGACTAATTTTTGATAGACGTGATCTTTGAAAAATAACTTAAGATATGGATGGCTCAAATTGTTACAATATTACAAATCGAAGGAGAATATCTTCACTTCATTTTTTATTTTTTATTATGTTCCTAAAGTCCATAGTATCTTAACAAAAAAAAAAGTTTCATGTTATATACAACTCTTCATATAGGATATTCCAGAGACATGGAAGCAATGCAGAGGCTTGGGCCTAAGAGTGGCTCTGCCGGCGCCAGGCACTTAGCATCACCTAGAGCATAAGATTAGCTAAAAAGTAATTGTAATTCCTGTGCCCCGTCTCTTTCTTCTTGTATTAATTATATTAAGATGACCTAAAAAGCATTTCAAAGATCATCTATGAAGTGGAGATGTGGGGAAATTTCTTTGGTATGGACGCAAAATGAAGAAGTAGACTTTAGGCTAGGTGTTCATTATTTTAAGTTCTTTAAGGCATTGAACATTTTGTCTTCATCTTAAACACAGCGAAATTGGTCTTAGCAATTACCTTTACTCATCTTGGGGGGGTGGGTTTGTGTGTGGGGGTTGGGTTTGTTTAGGACTCCCAAATTTTTGTGGGTGTCACACCCACCATTTGAAAAGTAGATACCACTATGAAAAGGACCACATCTTTGAGATTCATACAATAGATTAAGAGAAAGTGAGACAGACCCAACATTCGTCATACTTCAGTGGCGAATCACATAAAAGAAACTAGGTGGTGATGCTATGTTTTTGTCGGCGAGGAAAAAGTTTAAGTCGAACTCAAAACTAAAACAACCATTACAATTTTCAATCATTTTACTTTTCTTAGGCCAGAGAAAAGGGCACTCAAGTTTATTCTATAAATAGGACAAGTATCAAGTTGAGGTTCCCTAATATCAAATGGATTCCCTACCATGCTTATGGTGGATATGGTTAATCATTTCAATCACCTTTCTTGCAAAACAAGAAACCCAACTTCTAGCACATAACCACCAAAAACGACTTACAACAAGTGTAACCAAGCACCTTCACTTCCCAAGTTTTCACCCAAGTAATCCTGAATTGAAATGCCTTGGAAATGCAGTCATATCAGAAGAGAAGGGTGTGATTCAAATACCTCATGCATCATTAGAAGTTCAACCCCAGACATACCAAGTAGGCAGAGCTCTTTATTCTTCTCATATACGCCTATTTGATCCAATCACTCTAACCCCAGCTTCTTTCCAAACAACCTTCTCTTTCCAATTCACCAACTCCACCACAAATCGCAGTGGAAATGGCCTAGCCTTTGTCATCGTCCCGGATGAATTCACCACGGGAAAACCAGGCCCATGGCTTGGTATTGTCAACGATGCATGCAACCATTACAAGGTCTTTGCAGTTGAATTTGACACTAGCCATGACCTACAGTTTGGTGATCCCAACGATGATCACGTTGGGATCAACCTAGGAACCATTGTGTCCTTCAAAACAGCAAATTCCTCCGAGGCTAGTGTTTCTCTCCATAATCACAAGGTAGTCCACCGTGTTTGGATCACCTACGATGGATATCTTAGGTGGATCACCCTCCATCTGGGGATAGACGGCGACCCTAAGCCCTCACAACCTCTACTATCTTCATCTTTAAATCTTTCTCCATTTCTTGAAGAATACATGTTTGTTGGGTTCTCTGCTTCCACCGGAGACTCATCCCAGATCCACAATATATTCTCATGGAACTTTTCGTCTACAGTTCCAGCTTCTCTTCCAATCCCATCGCCCAAAATTTGTCACAGAAATGTAAAACACCAGGTCTCCAAGTACTCAAAAACAGGCCAAAGGGCGCCACCAAGCGGTTTCTTGATCTTTGTGACTTTATTGGGATTGTGTAGTTTGGCTTTTCTTGGTTTCTACTTCAGCAGTCAGAGAAACAAGAGCAGCTCGGAGGAGGCGTTTTCAAGATTCGTTGAAAGGAGGAAAAGGCCAATGCTTCCAAGCAAACTTCGCAAGTTTACATTTACAGAGCTTTACAGTGCAACGAAACGTTTCAGCAGAGTCCATGTATTGGCAAGTGATGCTAGTGGTGTTTTGTATAGAGGGACGCTCACTAATGGGTATCATGTTGCCGTGAGGCGGTTCTCAACTCGGTTTCTGGGTTCCTCGAGCTCGCGCTTTGATTGGGTCCGAGTTAAGAAAAGAATCGGTGAAATAACTCAGGTAATTAATTTTTAAAAGTTGAAACCTCGTATCACTTCAGCATGAAAAAGTCTACGGGCCATTAACAGATTGATCAGTACATCAACATATAGCTAGACACATTAACGGTGGACCGATTTGCTACAATGTTATAAACTAAATTGAGATTAGCTGGAATTAGTCTACTAATGTATGAAACTAGTTTATCATTGAACCGAACTGATCAAATTGGCGTATCGATATATTAATGTACTATAGATCGACGAACTCCTTCTGCATACTAAACTTATGAATTACAATATATGAATCTCTTAACGATCCTTATTATTTCAGTAAGACATTTTATCAAACAAATTGTGTTTGTTATTGAGCTCAAAGTTGCAAGGTTAATGACAGAAAATTTAACAGGTGGTAGCTCACCCAAGTCTACCGATTATACGAGGGTGGTGCTATGAAAGCAGAGAGGCCATGATCGTCTACGATCATTACCAGAACGGAAGCTTGGACCGATGGCTGTTTGGGCTTGGAACACTCCCATGGACGTGGCGGTTCAAGCTCATAAAAGACATAGCAGAAGCTCTAAGTTTCCTCCACTCCAAACAACTCGCTCATGGAAACTTAAACACAAGCACTATCTTCCTCGACGTGAACTACCGGGCCATTGTTGGAGACTACCGGTTTGGATCCTTTTCGGGCGAGTCGGGTCGAGATGACCCGGTTTCTGGTATGAGAGTGGATGTGTTCGGGTTTGGAATGTTGGTATTGGAAATTGTAACTGGTAAAAAAGAGGAGGAGGTTGGAGATGAAGAGGTGGGTCTTTTAAGGTTTGTAGGGGAAATGCATGGGAAGGGAGAGATGGTGAAGGTTGTGGATGAGAGATTGGGAGACCAGGTTAACCGGGAGGAAGCGAGTCGGGTTTTGAAAATTGGGCTGAGTTGCACCACAGAGAGTTGTAGCAGGCCCAACATGAATGAGGTGTTGCAGTGCCTCACTAATGCACACAAGTAATGGATGATTTTTTTTTTCTTCAAAAAGAAACTATATAAGCCAATTACTAAAAATGAAACTTTGGTAGACCTAAACAGTCCTTATTACATTGTGTCTGGATAAAGGGTGGAGCCAAGTTCTACCATATCAAACCAGAGGAGGTAGAATCATAATTCGCTAAAGCATCTGTCACTTGATTACCATCTCGAAATATATGTGAAGATTTGAAATGCATTTGAGGCATTCAGTACAAACAATTACCCCATTCTATACAAAGTTTCCAATTAAGAGACCAAAGGAGAGCGAATGAAATCAAGAACCATAGAGGAGTCTACTTTTAACCATAGAGTAATGGATGATTCCTACTTCCACTATTGCATATTTGAGAAAACTTGGGAAATTGTTCAAAAAAGAGAAAACTTGGGAAAAACATTAGGAAAGATCCTTTTTTTTTTTTCCTTTTTTGGACAATGGTATTAGGACGGGAGGAGTCCACCAGTCCAGGAACATTACGAAACACTCGAGACCCACAAAAACCTAACTAACATTTGAGTCTAACGCCATTTACCACATGAGATCAATCAAACCCCGCAAACCCAAGGTTTTCCACTTTGAATTTCCGCAAGCATTCAACAGTTAGGCCTCGTGATTAACGGACTCATAAAAAGTTGACACCTTCACCAGTGTCACATGGGACTCTAGTACTCAGCGATCTACCAATGAGTGACTTGGGAAATTTGAAGCTCGAACTTGAGCGAGGATTCCACTTAATCAAGTGCATTGTCAAACCTACCACCCTTCATCGGCGATCTTTGGGGTCCTTTAATTTGTAATTTTTTCCCTTGGTTAAGGATGCATATATTATAAACATTTATGACAAAGTTGCTTATAGTAAACGACCCAATGCGAGCTCACTAACATAAAAAAAAGTGGAGTTTGATTGATATGATCGTGGGATGACTTGTAAAAGTCACATATGATTAATATGTTGCACCAGTTAAGAGCCCAGCTCTTGTGACCAAAGTTTGTCTTCTTTTCTCTTTGAACTCACCAACTTCAGGGTTGTTCGAAAATAGTAAAATACCATAGTTTGCAAAGAAGATTTGCTGCCTAAATTTCTGGACTAGGGTCTTTTTGGTATTTCCATCGATTTCAAATTATCCCTGTTAAACACGCGCCTATTTCTTTGCCTTTTTCCTTGTCGCATCAACTGACAAACCTACTTGGCGACTTAATCATACTTTATTGGCTTTGATTCCGAAAGTTGATAATCCCAAGTTGGTGACCGACTTTCGACCAATCAGTTTATGCAATGTACTCTACAAGCTCATTTCCAAAGCTTTGGTGAATCGTATGAAAACTCTACTACCAGATGTGATCTCAAGCTTCCAAAGTGCCTTTGTGCCAGGTCGTTGCATCCATGATAATGTGATCACGGCTTTTGAAGTGGTCCACTCGATTCGTAATAGACAAACTGGGGCCGATCCTTTATGTGTGCTGAAGTTGGATTTTAGCAAGGCATATGATAGGGTAGAATGGGTTTTTCTTCGAAACATTATGTTGCGATTAGGTTTCAGGGATAGTTGGGTAGCTTTGATCATACGGTGTGTGGAATCTGTTTCCTTCAGTGTGCTGTGGAATGGGGAAAGCGTTGGGATGGTCAGACCGACTATAGGATTACGACAAGGAGACCCACTTTCTCCATATCTTTTTCTTCTATGTTCTGAGGGTCTTACTGGATTATTTCAAAAGGCTGAAAGCAATGATCTCATTCATGAAGCTAAGGTAACTGAGGGGGCACCTGCGATCTTGCATCTCCTTTTCGCTGATGATAGCCTTCTTTTTGGGAAGGCAGATATCCCTGAGTTGACAAATCTGAAACAGTGTCTGCTTCTTTATGAAAGTGCGGCAGGGTAGAAGATTAATTTTCAAAAATATGCAATTGCATTTGGACCAGGTATTCCTGATGATTGAAAGGTATCTATCACTCAACTGCTTGGAGTCCCTGTGGTTCCTTTTCATAAGAGATATTTGGGGCTCCCAACGGTGGCTGGCAGAAATCAAAAAGAGATGTTCAAGAAGAAACATGAACAGCTTGACCATCATTTAAAATGATGGTAGTCCAAATTGTTGTCGAAGGCAGGTAAGACAGTGTTGATAAAGGCTGTCACGCAAGCCATCCCTTCTTATACAATGTCAGTTTTCAAACTCTCTAAAGGTATTTGCAGAACCTATCAATCTAAGATTGGTAAATATTGGTGGGGTAATGGTTGTAAAAAGAAGAGTATTCATTGGTGTAAGTGGGATGTCCTGTGTCGAAACAAATTGGTAGGAGGCCTGGGCTTTAGGGATATTGAAGTTTTTAACCAGGCCTTGCTTGCGAAAACTGTCTGGAGAATTGTGCTCCATCCAGAATCCTTGGTTAATAACATACTACAACTCAAGTATGGCATTGGAGGCAATTGGGCAGTAGCTCAGGTGGGTACAAAACCTTCATTTATTTGGAGAAGTCTTGTGTGGGGTAAAGAATTGCTGTGTGCGGGGATCAGGTTGAGAATTGGTAATGGAGAAATGACAAGAATTTGGGAGGATAAGTGGCTGCCATCACCATTGACCTTTCGAATAATCACGCCAAGATTTATGAATGCGAATACCACCGTTAATCAGCTTATGGCAAGGCCAGGTACGTGGAATATAGATTTTATTAAAAATCATTTTCTTCCGATGGATGCTGAAAAGATCCTCTCTATCCCTCTGTGTGATAGTAGTGGGGGGGGGGATGTGGCTATTTGGCATTATACAGAGGATGGTTATTATACAGTGAAGTCAGGGTATTGGCTTGGGATGGAGTTAAAGCAGGGGGAGGGAGAGCTGAGTATAGTGGAGGGAATAATGACTCGAACTCCAAAAAGGTCTGGAGTATTATATGGGGGCTAGGGATCCCTAACAAAGTCAAGCTCTTTCTTTGGAGAGCTTGCCATTCATTCCTTCCTTGTGTTGAGCGCTTGTTTAAGCGCAAAATTTGCTCTCACGATGGTTGTGGTAGATGTGGTAGGTCAGCTGAAAAGGTGTTGCACAGTCTTTGGGAGTGTTCTAAAGCCCAAAAGGTGTGGAAAGGTACGTGGTTGAGAGGTTTTGTCAAACACTGGAAAGAGCTTTCTTTTACTGATCTTGTGCTTCATGTCGCTGCTATTGGAACCCAATGTGAGGTGGAGTTGTTTAGGTTGATTAGTTGGTGGATTTGGAAATGTAGGAATGATGTGCTGCATGGGAAGGTGGAATTAATGGCTGACCAGATTGTTCAAAGAAGTGTGGAATGACAATCCGAGCTTGCAAAGGTAAAGCCAGAGCATAATAATTTGAAGGGAGGACAAAATGTTGATGCTTCTACTACTGCTCAGGAGGTTGGCATTGCGGGTAGTACATAAACCAAGTTGTTTTTTGATGGTGCCATTGATGAGGACAAGGAGTGTGTTAGGTTGGGTGCTGTGATTATAGATGAAACAGGGCAGTTGATGGGTGCGTTATCTGTTCCTCTACCTGTTTCCATTAAACCTGCTGCAACTGAGGCATTAGCCTTGTGGCATGGATTAAAGTACTGTAGAGAATTGGGTTTGAGAAATGTTGTAGTTTTTGGTGATGCACTCAAGGTTCTTAATGGACTTAATGTTTCTGGATGGGATCTTAGTGATATTGGAGGACTGCTAGATGCAGTTAGATTGACGATGAGTGAATTTGACAGGGTCTTTTGGAAGCATGTGAAGAAACGCTCTAACTTGGTGGCTCACAAATTGGCAAGATCAGTTTTATCATTGGTGCAAGCTCTATTCTGCAAAGATGTTGGGCCTCCTTGGCTCCATGACTTAATAGATGCTATGTAGTTTTCTAGTTTTGTGAGGGTTCTCGGTTGGAGAACAAGTTATACCCATATTGTTGTTTTCTGTTGAGTTAAAAAAAATAAATAAATAAAAAGAGTACGAATTCGCGTATCCTTGTACGTTAAAAAAAAAATATATATATATAAAAAAAAAAAAACCTACTTGGCGACTTTTCCTTCCCATCTCACTCCACCAACGTTAGATAAATCATAAATCTAACAAGAAACTCTGGGAAACTACAGAAGACGACTTAAGTCCACGATCGTGATCCACCGCCTACTCTGGGGACTGCTTCAAATCAAAAGAATATTATTAAAGACAAGCTACTTGCCTAGTTGCATATTGTTTGCAGATTTTGCATTGATTTTAAACACGTCCACTTACTTTTTTTTTTTTTTTTTGTATAATAATAATCTGTAATTGAAAATGATGGATCTTCGTCTTCGTCTTCGTCTACGTCGTCTTCCATTGCAAGTCAACTACGAGAATTACAGTGTTCTTTCTTTTATGTTCAATAAATTCATGTTTAAGTGTTGTCTATGCTCAAACCCATCATTTCAGTTTTGGCCAATTCTCTCTAGAATTTCACCTTATCAGCTTTGCTTGCTTCTGTGTGGAGCATTAAGAAATTTTGGTGTCTATGTGAAGCAGAGCTCAAAAGTTAGAACCTCTGAGTTTTGGGTGTAGTGCTTCAATTCTTTGAAGAGGTGAGAAGTATTCTTATATGGCTAATCCTACTTACCAGGAATCCTTGTCATTTGGAGGCCCAGACCATCCTCAGGGTCAAGAGGTTATTCCATTTGAGAGTGGAACCCTGAAGGTTTTGCTACATGGCTCCCTAGTCATATGGGTCAAGAAGGCCGAAAGCCTTCCTGACATGGAGAGTTTTCGCAAGCGTGTGGGGCATGCAATTGCGAAGTTGCCTGGGACGAGACGCAAAAATATAATCAGTTCTCCATATGTTACGATTTCTTTATCAAATGCTGTGATTGGGAGGACCTTTGTGATGATTAGTACCGAGAACCCTGTGTGGGAGCAACATTTCGATGTTCCTGTTGCTCATTATGCTTCACGAGTGAACTTTGTTGTGAAACACAGTGATGTTTTCGGCTCTAAGACCATAGGTTTTGTTGGAATTTCAGCTCAAGAGTTGTACTCGGGCATCAAAGTTGAGGGAACCTTCCCTATCCTTGACACTACCAGTGGTAAAAGCTGTATGCCTGGAGCTGTGTTGAGCTTGTCAATTCAGTATACCGCGATTGAAAAAGTGGCATTTTATAATCGCTGAGTAGGTTTAGATCCTGATCATCAAGGGGTCCCTGGTACTTACTTTCCTGTTAGGAAAGGCGGTAAAGTTACTCTTTATCAAGATGCTCATGTTCCTGATGGTTGCCTCCCCAACTTCAAGCTTGACGGCGGTCTTAAGTACGAGCATGGAAATTGTTGGCAAGACATATTTGATGCAATAAGTCAGGCCCGCCGTTTGATATACATAGCTGGGTGGTCACTGGACCCCAAAGTCAGATTGCTTCGGAATAATAATGGTTCATCAGATCGCACATTAGGTGATCTGCTGAAGACCAAGTCACAGGAAGGTGTGAAAGTTCTGCTTCTTGTTTGGGACGATCCAACTTCTGTTAAGGGATTTAAAATGGTAAGGCCCAAGGTGATTAGACATATACAAACATGCTCATATTCTGTACTGTAGCATACTTTATCGATCAAGTTATTATTCGCTCATTGTTGAAGCTCCCGAAATTGCCTATGCATATCTGATATATTCCTGTCTCAGGGTCTGTCTTAAGGTCCAATAGTATTGATTACTACTTGTAGCTGTGGGAAAGCTGTCCTGAATCTAGGTGTAAATGAGTAAAGGAAATGTGAATTGAGATCCACATTTTTAACGAGTGTTGTACTTTCTTATACTTGGTAATTTTGCAGACATGTTTCCTTTAGGTCTCTGTAGTTTTAATTTTCTTCCCATATTATTTTCCTTACCAATGTGGGGGACAGAAACATTATGTGTTTCATTTGGCTGGCCATATAGTTTGAGAAAATTTATCTTTCTTCATTCATGTCAGTGCATTCTCATTTCACACTTCAATATCTATACCTGCTCAATTGGCGCTCAATAATTCAATATTTTCTTTCGCCAGATACTCATTGACTCTGTAATGTGTATGTAGGAAGGGCTCATGCATACCAATGATGAAGATGCTCGACGTTTCTTTAATGACTCTTCAGTTCAATTTCTACTCTGCCCTCGATCATCAGTCCAAAGCTGGGGGAAAAATATGGTTGGATAGCATGTCCTTGCTTCAGTTCAGTTGCTTGTTTGTGATCATACTTTCTTAAATTTATTTTACTCGTGCTGGAAATCTCTATTTACTTAGCCATCTACATTATTAAAGTATTAATGAACCTGGTGTAGGAAAAAAAATTAAAAAAAATGAAATGAAATATACAATGTCCAAAGTTCATGACGATGAATGATCCAAAAACAATTTGTTAAGATATTCAGATTTCAGATCAGATACAATCTTCCAATGAATTATTTTCTGAATAGTACTTTCTTTGAAACCTCTCATATTTCTAATCTGTTTATAGGAAGCTGGAATGGCCTATACCCATCATCAGAAAACTGTAATTGTGGACGCTGATGCTGGTCATTTAAAAAGAAAGATCATTGCATTTGTTGGAGGTCTTGACTTGTGCTTGGGACGTTATGATACTCCAGAGCATTCTATATTTAGGACCTTACATACAGTGCACAAGGATGACAATCGTAACCCTACTTTCTCGGTAAACATTGTATTAATTTTCTACAGAGCTGTAGTACATAAATTTGCTGTTCTTCATCTGAGAACTGTACATACTCTTCTTGTTTAGGGCTACAGGCTAGGCAGTCTACAGTAAATTATTTTCTACAGTAGTACATGAGCCTTGTCATGTATTGTATGTATCTCAATGCTGAGTACGTCCATCACTGGATGATATGCACACAATACAGTGTTGAAAATTTAGAATCCTTTCTCTGTATAAAAAGTGAAGGAGAAAACTTTCTAGGAGTTTGTTTTTTCTTAAATGTTTATCACACATGGGATCCTATATGAACCATCTAATACATTTTTGCTGTTTGCTTATCTAATGGCTGATCAGCAGATTTCTCACGAAAATATGAGTGATGACCTTGATGTTGGATCTCTAAAGTAATAAACATAATCATAAAGATTTCTTTTTCACTTTCACCTTTTAACCCGCTTGTTTTCTAAAAACAAACAGAAACCCGTTATTGGGTGTCCAAGGCAGCCATGGCATGATTTGCACAGTAAAATTGATGGTCCAGCTGCTTATGACATCCTCACCAATTTTGAGCAGCGTTGGGGGATGGCTTCAAAACCACATGGTCTTCACAAACTAAAAGAACGAGGACTTCAAAAACTGAAATTACGAGGAGATGATGATGATGCATTACTCAAGATTGAGAAAATCCCTGAAATTCTTGGGATGACAGAGGTTGCTCGCTTGAGTGAGGATGATAAAGAAGCTTGGGATATTCAGGTAAGTTGGATGTCAATCGGCTATTGTCCCAGGATTCTCTTGATTTTATATGCATGGTTAACTGTTCACAATTTCATGAACAATTGTAGGTTTTCCGTTCAATTGATTCCCATTCAGTGAAAGGATTTCCCGAAGACCCTGGAGAAGCTACAAGGATGGTAAGAGAAACATTGGTTTCGTAATTTGTTGCACATTGATATGTTTTCTCACATACTTTGTAGTATTGATGGATCACCTTAACTTTGTCTGCTGTAACAGAACCTTGTTTGTGGGAAAAATGTGCTGATAGACATGAGTATACATGCAGCATATGTAAAAGCAATCCGTGAGGCTCAACATTTTATTTACATAGAGAACCAGTACTTTCTTGGATCATCATATAATTGGAAGTCAGACATTGGTGATAGTGATACAGGTGAGAACTGTAATCTTTGCAGCTGCTATTTGGAAAATGAGCTAGAGGTGGTTCTCTATAATTAAGCACGTCAATGCTCCCTTTCTAGTTTCTCATTAGATTAGAACCAACATAGAAAAACACTGGAAATCAAAATATTTTATATTAATGCTATCTTGTAGTGTCAATAATGTACCGCTACCTGATTACCTTCTATAACGATAAGTTGCTTGTTGTTGCTGGTTTCTTCACTTTTATTGATGTCTTGATTTGTGATTTCGCTTTTGCAACAAGAAGAATCAGTTTGCATGTATATGCTTGCTTTTATTGTTGTTGAGATGTCAGTGACAAACTGATAATGCCATTATGCAGGTGCAAACAATTTGATACCGATGGAAATCGCTCTGAAAATAGCAAACAAAATCAAAGCAAATGAGAAGTTTTCTGTATATATTGTCATCCCCATGTGGCCAGAAGGTGATCCCAATACTATGCCTCTTCAAAGAATTCTCCTTTGGCAGGTAATCTACTATTGAAATATGTAATTGTAGGTCTTAAGCAATTGTTGTTGGCTTGAGACTCATCGGAGTTCATCATGTCACATAAAGCTTTTGGGCTTAATATTACTCTAGGTTATTACTGGTGGAACTTTTCTTTTGTATCTAGATATTTCTCTTTCATTTGTCCTTATGAAGGCGTCTGTGAAATTCAAATTTATGCCAAGTTTCAAATTATCTTAAATAACTCCAAATTTATTTAAACTTATCTTAAATAAATCCAAATTCTTTTGTTACTGCAGCATAAAACAATGCAAATGATGTATGAAATCATTTACAAGGCTCTAAAGGAGGTTGGACTCGAAAATAAGTACTGTCCACAAGACTATTTGAATTTCTTTTGCCTCGGAAATCGTGAGAAACCAAGTGGAGAAGGCAATTCTGCTGCAAATAATTCGAGTGCAGCAATCTCTTCTGAAGTAAGTTCCCTTACATTTCTCTAGAGTATATTTTGTTGGTCTCTCTTTTCCAGTAGCTATGTTTTCCGACATACTTCAGTTGTTAATTTCTTTGGTAACCTGCTAGGTACTCACTCAGAATAGTCGGCGATTTATGATTTATGTCCATTCTAAAGGAATGATAGTGGATGATGAATATGTTATAGTGGGATCTGCAAATATCAATCAGCGGTCCATGGAAGGTCTCCGAGATACTGAAATAGCAATGGGGGCTTATCAGCCTCATCATACTTGGGCGAGAAAACTCTCGAGTCCACACGGAAAGGTAAGCCTGACAAGTCGAAACTTTATTTCCGTATATACATTGCTACAGTTACTATAAGGAAAGCTGAGAGAGGTTTGGAGACAATGCATTATGCAAGGATATACAATTCTTAAAGAACTTTAACCAATATTAGGTTGTGTGAGCATTCAAATAGGGAAATTAATCCTGAATTTGTGTTCAACAGCAGCAAGCAATGTCATTTTGAATGCGAGGCTACGAGAAACTGATGTAAAAATTTATTATAACTTGCATGGTTTCAGATATATGGATACAGAATGTCACTGTGGGCAGAGCATTTAGGACTTGCTGAAGAATGTTTCAATCAGCCAGAGAGTCTTGAATGTGTTCAAAGGGTAAGGTCTTTGGGGGAGCAGAACTGGAGTCAATACGTGGCCGACGAGGTTACAGAAATGAAGGGTCACCTCCTCAAGTATCCGGTTGAAGTTGGTCCAACGGGCACGGTGGGGCCTCTTCCGGGGTGTCCAACATTTCCAGACGTTGGTGGCAAAATATTGGGGAGTCTCGGCGACATAAAAATGAAGAGTCTGAGTATCAGTAGCAGGGGGAGGTCAATATCACTTAGAGGCGCCATCATCACCACCTGATCCAATTTATCGGCTTCCAAGATTAGGCTAAAATCCTCACAGAATTGCAGCATTGATTGATCGATTGAAGCATTGTAATTGTAATTGGCAGAATTGATGGCTTTTCTTTTGAGAAACTTTTGTTAGTGTCATGTTTTCTTATCCTAGTCTCCCAAGGCATGAGTAGAGAAGATTAACTACTTCAACAGAAGATAATTTTTTTTTTTTCAACTTTATTTTTTCATGTGAGAGATTCTTATGAAGACGGACTTCGTATGAAATTTCTAATTAATGGTTTGGGAGACCTGCTTTTCGATTACACTACCGCAAATCAACAGCTAAATTTTTATGTATGTATAATAGATTACTTCTGAAAATTTTCTTCTAAATTGCTAATTTTGCTTGGGATTCAAGTTATACGCCCCCAGTTAGGCTGGGTTCCAAACCTCTTTAAAAAAAAAAAAAAAAGTACCGAACTAGATCAATGGACGAACCAAATTTATCAAACCTGAACCGTTCATGTTCATAAATGATAAACCACGATTATGAATGCCTTAATAATTTTCAATTTTGTTAAAAAATTGTATTAATGATCTACACATAATATCTCAATATCTAATGATTAATTTACGGAAATGTGATCGAAAAGTGGGTTTCATAAGAAAATCCTCATGAAGTCTTCATTTTAGTGGTTCTGATCAGAAGCTATTCATTATGTTCTTTAAAAGTATCAAAAAAATACTATTAGAACCGAAACCCTATAGAGATGCCCTTCTGAGGTTGAGATTCGTGGTGATGTAGTTTTGATATTTCGAGCTTTTAGCCGTCCATCCATGTAACAAAACAGGAAATAATGCACGAGACACATTAGCCTAAGCGAGAGATTGTCTGCCCATGACCAGTTGGCCTCTCTTTCGTTCGTGGGAATTTTGAGTTTTGAGTCTCGTAGTCGTTTACCGATTGTAGCCTAAATTGTCAGCCGGGATACTATGGGCATTTTGGTCTCACCGTAGAATTTGAAAACTTCTGTTGGAAGTGGTAAACTGATAAACACGCGCCTAAATCCACCTTACCCGCTTTACCTTCCAACCTTGACTAAACCAAACCCAGATTCATTTTTAGTGTCAATTCTGAGGTTGTTTATGTCAACTGGGTATTATTTACAGAGGACTTGGTCCATTCTTTAACCTCCTAGTTGTATATTCTTTGCATATTTTTCATTGATTTTTTTTTTTTTATTACTTCCACTTGTTTACTGTCTAATAATTCAAAATGCTGCTACTGGGTCTTCGTCTTCGTCTTCCATTGCAACTAAACTCCGACAATAACAGGCTTCTTTGGCTTGCTTTCAATAAATTAATGGTTTCAAGCTTAGCATCTTTCACATATTCAATACCCATTACATGTTTGGTGCCTCTGCTCAAACCCATCATTTCTGTTTTGGCCAATTCTTTCTGGTTTCCCAGAATTTCACCATATCTGTTCACCCATTTGGCAACTTTACTTGCTTTGGCGTTGAGCAACAACATATTTTGGGGTCTATGTGAACTGGGTTTTTGCACATACCCCAAAAGTTTTGGCCTTTCATTGGATTCTGAGTTTGTTTCATTGAAGAGGTGAGAGGTATTCTTTGATGGCTAATCTTGGTTATAAGGAATCGTTGTCATTTGGAGGCTCTGGCCATGCGCAGGGCCAACAAGTTGTGCCATTTGAAAGTGGAGCCCTGAAGCTTTTGCTACATGGGTCACTAGTTATATGTGTCAAGGAGGCCAAGAATCTTCCTGATATGGATGGTTTGCATAAGCATATGGGGCGTGTGATTTCCAAGTTGCCTGGAAGAAGTAGCAAAAAAACAACCGGTGCGCCATATGTTACAATTGCACTATCAGGTGCCGTAGTTGGGAGGACCTTTGTGATTAGTAATAGTCAGAACCCGGTCTGGAATCAACAGTTTGATGTTCCGGTTGCGCACTATGCTTCTGAAGTGCATTTTGTTGTGAAGCATAGTGATGTGGTGGGATCCCAGACCATAGGTTCTGTGGGAATCCCAGTTAAAGAATTATACTCCGGCGTAGAAATTGAGGGAACCTTCCCTATCCTTAACTCTACTGGTCATATCTGTATGCCTGGAGTTGTTTTGTGCTTATCAATTCAGTATACCTCAGTTCAAAAGATGACCTTTTGCAATCGTGGAGTAGGTTCAGATCCTAATCATCAAGGGGTCCCTGGTACATATTTTCCTCTTAGGAAAGGCGGTAAAGTAACTCTGTATCAAGATGCCCACGTTCCTGATGGTTGCCTTCCCAATTTTGAGCTTGATGGCGGTCTTGAGTATGAGCATGGAAATTGTTGGCAAGACATATTTGATGCAATAAGTAAGGCCCGTCACTTGATATACATTACCGGGTGGTCATTGTGCCACAAAGTTACATTGGTTCGGGATAATCATGGTGCATCAGATTGCACATTGGGGGATCTTCTTAAGACCAAGTCACAGGAAGGTGTGAGAGTGCTGCTTCTTGTTTGGGATGATCCAACTTCAAGGAATATCATGGGATCTATAAAGGTAAAGCCTAAGGTTATTTTAGTATACTAATTACTTGAATGAACAAGTTACTATTGGTAATTGTTTGAGTCTCTCAAAAATCAAAAATGTTCCTTTGCTTATCTGATAAGCTGCTGTCTTAGGGTCAACTAGTACTGATTTGTGCTTATAGCTATGGAAAGGCTGTCCTGATTAGCTGCAAATGAGCAGAGAAAAGGTGAAATTGAGTTTGACGTTTTACTGAGTGAAGCTATGAGCTAAGTTAAAAAAAAAAGGCGTGTTTTATAATAGAAGTCAAAGTGATGCTTATGTACTCGTATTCGGCAGTCATGTTTCCTTTGGAGTTTTTATTTTCTACCTATTATTTTCCTTAGTAATGCATTGTGACAGAAAGGCTATGTATTTCATTTGGCTGACCTGAGTATCGCGTAATTTAATACATGAGAAGATTTATCTTTTCTTTATCAATTGAAGTGTTTGTTTGTCGGTTAATTTTCTGTAACTCAGATCAGCATTCAATATTTCTTATTTCACCAGATATTCATTGATTCTATGATGTGTAGGGAGGGCTCATGCATACCAATGATGAGGAACTTCGGCGTTTCTTCAAACACTCTTCAGTCCAAGTGCTTCTTTGCCCTCGATCTGCTGGAGAGGGTACCTGGGCCAAAAAGCAGGTTTGGTAGAAAGTCCTTCCTTGTTTGCATTTTTTACGTGTTCTTATTTCTTGCAGTATGGTGCTGAAATCATCTATGTACTTGACTTACATTATTACAGTATTAAATGATCCTGGTATAGCAAAACCAGAAGAAATGAAATAAAATATTGAAAGTCCAAAGTTCTCGATATTGATTAAAAAAAAAAGGTGTATGGTAAGAGGATCAAATACAATGTCAACCAATGCAGAATTCAACATTGAGAAATATTGAGTGACCCTTTATAGGATCAAATGAACTTGATTCACATATCCTAAGTTCCTAACAAATTGATTTGATCGGTACAACAACATATCATCTACAAATTGATTTGGTTGTAGGGAGCATTTGTTATGTTTATCCTCATATAATGAAGTGTATTTGTTGTCAAAAGCAAAATCTCTGTGTTGAAGACTAGAATAACATTACTCCTCCAATCTTTTGGATGACTAAGATTCAGTGTTTTCAGTTGAGATTTTTTGACATGTGGGTAGTATTGTTGATTTCAGAAGTAAGAACTGACATTTCATATGGCTGACCTGCTTTATGTGTAGATTAAGTTGGTCTGTGAAGTAATGTATGTCACTATGTTATTTGTTTTCTGGATAGCATGTGCAAAGAATGTCTCTTTTTCACAAGTCCTAGGTCTCTGTTCTAGTTGTTAAAACTCTGGGGACATGTACGTTACGCAAGTCAGATCTGGTTTATCTTTCCCTGTACTGTTAACATAAAAAGAAACTCATTAGTTGCCTTCTCATGCATAAATTTCTGAATAGTGCTTGCTTTGAACCTCCTGACATTTGTATTTGTTTATAGGAAGCGGGAATAATCTATACCCATCATCAGAAAACTGTGCTTGTGGATGCTGATGCTGGTCAATATAAAAGAAAGATCATTGCATTTGTTGGAGGTCTTGATTTATGTCTGGGACGTTATGATACTCCAGAGCATCCTATCTTTAGGACATTACAAACAGTGCACAAGGATGACAATCATAACCCCACTTTCTCGGTAACCATTATATTAAGTTTCTACTATGTTGTGGTGCATAAATGTGCTGGTCTTTATCTGAGAAGTGTTCTGTTCTTGGTTATGCAGTCTAATTAGACAAAGGCTCATGTATTACTGTACTCAATAAGTGCTAGAAAATTTTCGGGAAAACCACACAAGCACCTAGGTAATTTCCAGGATT
This sequence comes from Rosa persica, assembly GCA_025331145.1. Lineage (NCBI taxonomy): Eukaryota > Viridiplantae > Streptophyta > Magnoliopsida > Rosales > Rosaceae > Rosa > Rosa persica. The sequence goes on along the minus strand of WFKR01000007.1, from coordinate 13,501,363 downwards.
AGATGCTTAACATTACTCGTCATGCATTGTATCTCGATGCTGAGTACATCCATCACTGGTTGATATGCACAAAATACAGTTTTGAGAATTTAGAATCCCTTCTCTGTATAAAACGTGAAGAAGCAAAATTTCTAGGAGTTAGTTTTTTTTTTTTTTTTTTTTTTTTTAGCAAAATGTTTATCACCCTTATGCGATCCTTTATGAAGCATCTAATACATCTTGGCTGTTTGCTCATCTAATGGCTGATCAGCAGATTTCTCATGAAAATATGAGTGATGACCTTGTTGTTGGATCTCAAAAGTAATAAACATAATCATACAGATTTCTTTTCATTTTCACCTTTTAACCCGCTTGCTTTCGAAACATAAACAGAAACCCGTTATTGGCTGTCCAAGGGAGCCATGGCATGATTTGCACAGTAAAATTGATGGTCCAGCTGCTTATGACATCCTCACCAATTTTGAGCAGCGTTGGGGGATGGCTTCAAAACCACAGGGTCTTCACAAACTAAAAGAACGAGGGCTTCAAAAACTGAAAGTACGAGGGCTTCATAAACTAGAAACACAAGATGATGGTGATGATGATTCATTGCTCAAGACTGAGAAAATTCCAGGACTTATTGGGATGACAGAAGTTTCTTGCTTGAGTGAGGATGATAAAGAAGCTTGGGATGTTCAGGTATCCTTGATGTCAATCAGCTATTGTCCCAGGTTTTTTATTGATTTTATATGCATAGTTATTTGTTGACCATTCATGAACAATTGTAGGTATTCCGTTCAATTGATTCAAATTCAGCAAAAGGATTTCCTGAAGACCCCAAAGCTGCAACTAGTGCGGTAAGAGAAACTTTGTTTTCAGAGTGCACATTGATAAGTTATCTCACATACTTTATGCTAATAGATCACCATCTCTGTCTGCTGTATCAGAACCTGGTTTGTGGGAAAAATGTGCTGATAGACATGAGTATACATGCAGCATATGTGAAAGCAATACGTGCAGCTCAACATTTTATTTACATAGAGAACCAGTACTTTCTTGGATCATCATATAATTGGAACTTATACAATGATTTAGGTGAGAACTGTAACCTTTGCACCGGCTATTTGGTAAATAAACTAGAGGTGGTTCATCAAGCATGTCAATGTTCTCTTTCTTGTTTCATGCTCACCTCGTTACTTTTCATCAAGTTGTTGGTTTCTTCACTTATGACGTTGTTCTGATTTGTGATTTGAGTTTTATAACTAGTACAGAGCCAAAGACAAATTCTTAGTCAGAGTCGGCTTGTTTTATATTAAATTCAGAAATGCATATAATGAGCTCAGATGGCTGCTTTTAGATTAGATGATGAACGTTTGGTTCAATTAGGCTCAAGAGAATAGGATTGGTGGTCAGGAACATTGTCATTTTAGTATATTCGGGATCCGGATGTAGTGTCTTCAACGTTGAGCATGAATTTAATTTTTTGTTAATGTTTTTACTGTGTCTTGGTTGAAGTGTTCCAAGAAGGAAAAAAGGAGACGAACTATACTAAAAACTTGTATAAAGTATGCTTACTTCTATCATCCTCGAGATCTCAGCAATGATGCCTTTATCTGCAGGTGCAAACAATCTGATACCAATGGAAATTGCTCTGAAGATCGTAAATAAAATCAAAGCAAATGAGAAGTTTTCTGTGTATATTGTTATCCCCATGTGGCCAGAGGGTGATCCTACAAGTGTTCCTCTACAACGAATTCTCCTTTGGCAGGTAATTTAGTTACAATTTATACATGTAATTGTACGTAGGTCTTAAGGAATTGTTCTTGGCTTGAGACTCGTTAGAATTCACCATGTCATAAAAAGCTTTTGGGTTTAATAATACTCGAAGAGAACAAAAATCGTTTTTGCTATTCTGTAGCTAGCTATTTCTATTTTGTCCTTATGAAGCATGTGTCATATTCCAAATTTAGTTCAACTTATCATAAGTACATCAAATTTTATTTTCTAGCAATTTGTATTGATTATTATCCAGTTTGATTGTCATCAAACACAATAATAATGTGGCACAACTCCTGGCCTTATGGGGTGCATATTTTTCACCTGGTGTTAACCTTTTGTTACTGCAGCATAAAACAATGCAAATGATGTATGAAATGATTTACAAGGCTCTAAAGGAGGTTGGACTTGAAAACACGTACTGTCCACAAGACTATTTGAATTTCTTTTGCCTTGGCAATCGTGAGACACTAGGTGGAGAAGACAATTCTGCTCTAAATAATTTAAGTGAAGCAAACACTCCTCAAGTATGTTACCTTGCATTTCTCTTGAGCAGATTTTTCTCTCTATTCCAGAAGCTATGTTTTCCAATATACTTAAAACTGTTTCTTTGTTTCACTAGGCACTCAGCCTGAAGAATCGGCGGTTTATGATTTATGTTCATTCTAAAGGAATGATAGTGGACGATGAATATGTTATACTAGGATCTGCAAATATCAATCAGCGATCCATGGAAGGTCCCCGAGATACTGAAATAGCAATGGGGGCTTATCAGCCTCATCATACCTGGGCAAGAAAAAACTCCAGTCCACATGGAAAGGTAATCCCTAACAAGTGAAAACTTGTGTGTGTGTGTGTGTGTGTGGATAGCTGAGAAAAGTTTCTTGCACATGATGAAACTAGATACCATTCTTCAGAAGATTTTCAACCAGATTTAGTCTGTTAGAGGCTTAGAGCATTCAACTTTGTTCAAAATTGATTGTGAATTTGTGTTCAGCCGCAGCAAGCTCTGCGAGATTGCTTTCTCCTTTACCGATGCTTGAGAAGTCTGAAAATTATCTTGTTTTCTTCAAGTAAAAGTACGTTTGGTGCAGTTTTCTAGGTTTGTATCAATTAAGGTATCATAATGATTTCTTGTAGCAAGTTTAACTCTGCAACACCAAAATGAATCACTGTAATACATTTAGGTCCTCAGATTACAGACTTGAATGTCATTTGTGAATGACTGGCTAAAAAATGTGATAATCTGCTATAACGACCTATGTGTGATTGCAGGTATATGGACATAGAATGTCAATTACTATAATGCATTTAGCTCCTCAGATTACAGACTTGGAATTAAATGACAGGCTACAAGAAACTAATGTGATGCTTTGCTATAACCTATGTGTGAATGCAGGTATATGGATATAGAATGTCACTGTGGGCAGAGCATATGGGACTTGTCGAAGAATGTTTCAAGCAGCCAGAGAGTCTTGAATGTGTCCGAAGGGTAAGGTCTTTGAGTGAGCAGAACTGGAGTCAATATGTAGCCGATGAAGTCACAGAAATGAAAGGTCACCTCCTCAAGTATCCGGTTGAAGTTGGTCCAACTGGCGAGGTGGAGCCTCTACCAGGCTGTGCAGCATTTCCAGATGTCGGTGGCTACATACTGGGGAGTCTCGGCGACATAGGGAAGAGTCTAGGGATCGGTAGTATTAATGGGAGGGGAATATCATTCAGGGCCATGCAAGAAAATCTCACCATCTGATTCTCATTCAATTACTTTTTATCTTTCCTTCTTTTAATGATGTTGCTAACTTGCTATGTAATGAACTAAAGAAATTTCATTCACCATTAAATTGAGCTTGAAATTTTGTACAATTTAAGAAAGAAAATAAAACCTCTAAAACCCTAACTGTGATCACTGATCTCTATCTAAACCCTAAACTCTAATCCTAACTTTGGTCCTGGATCTCCCGAAGCACTGCTTCATATTCATCAACCGGCAGTCCAACTTGGTTCTTGACGGTGACCATGACGTCAAGCTTCTCCCGCCGCAATCCGGTTCGGAAAGCTCCATCAACGGTGCGTCGTATTTGGTGCACCATCTCGTCAACCTCCTCAAACTTCGCCCCGCTGTAAAGGACACGGCCAACTTTGGTAACCATCTCATCAACGATGCCGATGTCGTCCTCGTCCACGACGGTGAACAGCCGGTACTCGAGATCTTTAAATCTTTCCATTCGGAAATCGAGGTCGACGACCGGCCTTGACCGGTCGTCAGAGCAGTAGCACTTTTTGAAGACGTTCCAGATAAACGAGACGCTCATCTGACGATTGTCTCGGAGTTTCCTTTTCCGGCTGGACTCTGCTCCGGCGGAGTCTTTATCGCCCGCGACGTCGGAGACGAAGATGTGGTAAACGAAATCGAGACTCGAAGACTGCATCAGGGAGGAACTGCAGAGCGTGAAAATGGAAGGAGCCTTCTATAGGCGTTGGATGTCGGTGCCCTACAATTTCCTTTACCCTGTAGGAATAGGAAATGCTTCTTTTTCCTCACGCCAATAGGAGACATTCTTAAAACTCATATTTGGCAGGTTGCGCACTCCTTGTATCAGTAGGATTTAGAGGAAGTTACAGAAATGGGTTAGTTTCCTTATCCAGGTCTAGTTATGATTATTAGTTTTCACACGGTTCATGCATGGGTTGATGCTTATATAAGGGCAACTCTTATAATTCCATTTTTCATTTCAAGTTCTCTTTTATTCTTTGCTATAGTTGTTCCACTCCATAAGACGCTATCCCGAGGTAAAAAGTAATTACCTACATCTTTCTTCTCTTGCTAGCTTTCAATATTAATGGCGGTACCAACCCACAATCATTTCAAGAAGCTTCTCCTCCTCGGCGACAATGGCGTTGGGAAGACCAGCCTGTTTCTTCGATTCTTGGATATACCTATAGGGATAGATCTGAGTTTAAAAACCATTGAGATGGACGATGAATGGGTGAAATTGCAAATCTGTGACACAACCGGTCGGCAACGATTATACAGAAAAATCACAAGAGCTTGCTACCAGGCGGCTGATGGTATTTTGTTGGTGTATGATGTCACAAATGAGTTATCATTCGAGCACGTCAAGGAATGGATTCGTAAAAACATACATTCTTGTTCTAACAATGTGAACAAGATACTGGTGGGGAACAAGGCGGACAAGGATGATGAGAGCAAAAGGGTTGTGCCGAGGTGTAGAGGTCAAGCTCTTGCGGATGCGTGCGGCATCATGTTCTTGGAAACCAGTGCAAAGACTAACAAGAATGTTGAACACGTTTTCTTTGCATTAGCCTCAGGCATTTAAGATTAGGCCTTTTTCCCTTGAACAATTTGTTTTTTATTTTACCGAATCCAATCCAATCTAGTCATTTCTAGTTGTCCAATCTACTCCTTCTTACCAAACGCAGCCTTAGTGCCTAAAAGTTAAGATAGAAAGTTCAAGTAAACCAATTATATGCTATATTTAACTTTTATGTCGTATTGCATCATATCATGCTCATATTTACGCACCTCACAAACACAGTGGATGCATGTCACTCGGGGGAGAGCTCACTGGTGGGATGTGATTTGGAAGTAATTTGAGTAGGATTTCACCCACCTTTTTGTTTTTTGGGAGAGTGATGATTTCACTCACCTGAGGATCAAGAATCCACAGATTTCCATTAGCACAAGTAAGAATTTTAAAACAGTATGCCAATAGCCCAAATAAAACTACATTTTGGGACCTTACTTTTTAGTTTCTAGATATGTTCTAACATGGGCCGATTCACCCGATTGTGACATAGCATTTCCTTCACTTGATGATGAAAGAAATGCATTGTTGCATTCAACAACAAAACTAACTGTAGATCGACCATACCTAATTGGCCAAAGAGAACGAGATGATCAAATTCAAAACCACTAAACCAAATGCTAGTTTGCATCATCGGGGAGTGAAATTGGCACTCCTTTTTTTGCATTATGCACTCCCACTCATGTTTTGGAACTTGAGTTTTCAAATTTGCCCTTAAGCCGATAACACTCCAACACTACTCTCTAATTTGCAGGAAACCTTCACCAAAAGCAGACCATTCTCATCCCAAGAAGTCTGCCAATTCTCTACTGCTGAGCCTAAAGTTACAATCTTGGCAATCTTTCATGTCCTCCCGATCTAAAAGACTAAAACTTCAGAAAATTGCAGTCTAGACTTTAGAACCTTCATGCATATACAATTTCATCATCTTTCAAAATACTGAATTCGTGAGAGTGAGAGAAAGAGAGAGCGTCTGAAAACGAAGAGCGTTGAATAAATTCAGCGACCGAGTGGTTGAATTCCAATCATCTACTACAAAGTACAAACATTACTTTTTCAAAAAAGAAGTCATGGCAGACCACAGTTGTTGGGCTAAAAGTGTAATTTTACACAATAAAATAACATAAAAGATTGGAGTGGGAGTGCAGATGAGGCCCCGTAGAACCCAACGGTCATAGCACGCGCCTAATTGCCTCCTTCCTCCTTGGAATTGAGAGTGCCGGCTCCTTGGACCAATCGTTGACGGAGAACAAAGCCAGACTAGCAAATCTCGCATCACAACTTCACAACCAACCCGCCCAAAGTCTGAGACTGATGGAACCTTCCAAGTACTGTAAACCTCATTCATTTTCAACTCCCCTTTGTTTAATTGTTCAGACCCTGTTCTTCTTGTTTTTAATTTCCCGATTATGCTTTGAATATTCATCATCAGGGTCCACTAATTACCCTTCAATAATGGCAAAGTCTGCTTCTTGTTCTTCTTCCTCCTTCTTATCCCAATTCAAAGACGGCGACTTTATTCATATTTTCATTGTTTGTAGCCTACCCTCTTTTACTTATTCCATACCCATTATATTCTTATTGAATTTGTTTACACCCTTGGGCGAGTTCTCCATTGCTTCACCACATCATTATACCCAGTTGGCTTCTTTACCTCTCCATCAATTTATGCTTACCTTGTTGTGGAGGAACAAGAATCTTTGGGGTGTATGTGAATTGGGTATTTACATAGACCCCAATATATAGTTATAATCAGTTTTGGAGTTTACTTCTGTTTGATCAAATCCAATCATTTTTGCTGTAATGGCTAGGCGTTTAGCTGAATCGTTGTCGTTTGGAGGGTTGTCGTTTGGAGGCTCGGGACATATTCAGGGACAACAAGTTGTGCCGTTTCGGACAGGCAGTGTGTCTCTGAAGCTTCAGCTACTACATGGGAACTTGGTTATATTGGTCAAAGAGGCCAAAAACCTTCCTAACATGGATGCGTTTCACAAGACTCTGGGGGATATTGTTGCAAGATTGCCTGGGACTGGTAACAACAAGATAACCAGTGATCCGTATGTCACGGTGTCGGTTGCAGGTGCTGTAGTTGGCAGGACTTTTGTGATCAGTAATAGTGAGAACCCTGTTTGGGAGCAACATTTTGATGTTCCGGTTGCGCATTATGCTTCAGAAGTGCATTTTGTTGTGAAAGATAGTGATGTTGTGGGTTCCCAGCTCATAGGTGTTGTAGCAATCCCAGTTGAGCGAGTATATTCGGGGATGAAAGTTGAGGGGACTTTTCCAATCCTTGGTTCCAATGGGAAGCCCTGTAAGCCTGGAGCTGTTTTGAGCTTATCGATTCAGTATGTTCCTATTGAAAAATTGACCTTTTATGATAATGGGGTAGGTTTAGATCCTGATCATCAAGGGGTTCCTGGTACTTACTTTCCTGTTAGGAAAGGCGGTAAAGTTACTCTGTATCAAGATGCCCATGTTCCTGATGGTTGCCTTCCAAGTATCAAGCTTGACGACAATGTAGAGTATGAGCATGGGAGTTGTTGGCAAGACATATTTGATGCAATAAGTCAGGCCCGTCGTTTGATATACATTGTGGGGTGGTCGGTGTACCACAAAGTTAGGTTGCTCCGGGATAATAATGGTAGAACAGATTGCATATTAGGTGATCTTCTTAAAAACAAGTCACAGGAAGGTGTGAGAGTGTTGCTTCTGGTTTGGGATGATCCAACTTCAAGGAGCATTATGGGATATAAAACGGTAAGCCCTAAGGAGATGGAATATATTTCCATAGTGATATTCCTGCAATGTAGCATTCTTTTGGTTCAAGTGTCAATTTCATATTATCTTTTCACAGATAAGGTTGCTTTGATTTTGATGCTTTTGTTGAACAAGTTATATTTGGCTCGATGTTGAATCTATCAAAATGCCTTTGCATATCTGATATATTCTTTACTTAGCGTCTAACAATGATGATCGCTACTTCAGCCTATGGGAAAGCATTCCTGTAGGTTATCAAATGCAATAGATTCCATGCTTACTTTCTGGTTTTATTTTTGATAAACACCATATAGGTGAAGCACTTGGCTAATTTTTGATAATGTTACAGCAGAAGTGACCCAAAGTGAAGAGTATGTACAAAATTGTAATTATTTTGCAGCCTTATCTCCCTTCATTCTGTGTCATTTTCATATTGATCTCATGTTTTTTTTTCCTCACTGCACAAAGGCTTATGCTTCATTTGGCTGGTCCTGTGTTTTACTTAAATTTATAATCTAGAAGACTAATATTTCATTTTATCCATTTCACTGTTCGATTGTCAATTCAATATTTCTTCTGACAAAATTTAGTTCTCACCTCCTAAATTAATACATAATTCTTTCTTCTTCTTCTTTGTTTTTCACTAGATGTTGATACTGTCTAATATGTAGGATGGAATTATGCAAACCAATGATGAGGAAACTCGCCGTTTTTTTAAGCATTCTTCAGTCCAAGTGCTACTTTGCCCTCGATCAGCTGGAAAGGGTAGCTGGGCCAAAAAGCAGGTCTGACGAATGTTCTTAATTGTTTGTACTTTTTAGCTTACGGTGGTGGAAATTTGGTTTTACTTATCTAACTACATTACTACAGTAATAAATAATTATGGTATATGAAAATCAAATGAAAATTGAAAATCTAAGTTAAGGTCTTCTAGGATATGCAGGTTGTAAACAGTTGTTTTGGATATGTGAATCGAATACAATTGTCCCACACCAACTAAAGTTAAATCCATGTTAAGGAATATTATGTGACCCTTTGGGACCAATTGTATTTGATTTACATATCCTAAAAGATGAATGTATGCCAACATATGTGGCCCCTTCATCCACTAATGATACTGGTCTACAGAGACGAGTTTATTTTCATGTTTCTCCAAATTGTTTAAGATGACAAAAGGAAAATCTTGATGGAATCATTCCAGGCTTAGAAGTTACTCCTGAAGCTTTTGGAGGACTAGGAAGAGTGTTCCCTTTTAGGTTTCTTGACATGTTGATAGTATTATTGGATTCAGAAACATCAACATTTAATATGGCTGCTTTAAGCTTATTTTTAATGTCTGTGAAACGATATATGCCACTGTGCAATTTGTTTTCTTGCTAACAGTTTTTCTTTTTCACTAGTCTGAGAATTCTTATTTGTTCTTTGAAACTATAGGGACATAAATATTACGTAAAAGATTTGATTTGTGTTTTCATGTGTTGTTCACTCCAGAAGAAACCCATCCGTTGCATAATTGTCTTTCGCATTTCTTTGTCTGTATTTTCATGTATAGTTTCTGAATAATGCTTGCTTTGCATCTCTTGTTTTTGTATTTGGTTACAGGAAGTCGGAACAATCTACACCCACCATCAGAAAACAGTGCTTGTTGATGCTGATGCAGGTCATTCTAAAAGAAAGATCATTGCATTTGTTGGTGGTCTTGATTTGTGCCTGGGGCGCTACGATACTCCTGAGCATCCTATTTTTAGGACTTTACAGACAGTCCACAAGGATGACAATCGTAACCCTACTTTTTCGGTAAACATCTTATATATTTCTACTTTGTTGTAGGATAGTGTGTTTTCTTGTTTAAGCTGTCTAATGTGATAAGACTCATGTATTATTGTAAGGAATAGTTGCTAGAAAATGTGTTGCAAAACACATAGCAGCTAAGCATTTTCCTGGTTTAAATGCTAATTATAATTTGCAAAATCATTGACTTAGCTATTCAAAGATGAGGACATCATTAGATCTATGCACAAAAATGGAGGATAATAGTTGCTAGGATTTAGTGGATTACACCGCCCATTGGCGAATCTTTCATAAATATATCTCATAATTTTGTGATCCATGTAATTTAGTTTTGTTATTGGTTCAGTAGCTGATTACAAAGATTTGGATAACCTGGATAATTAGATTTCCAAAATGATTATGTAGATTGTTTTCCTGTTTCACCTTTTAACCCGTCTGCTTTTAACACAAACAGGACCGTTTTGTTGGTTGTCCAAGGCAGCCATGGCATGATTTGCACAGTAAAATTGAGGGTCCAGCAGCATACGATATCCTTACCAATTTTCAGGAGCGTTGGTTAAAAGCTTCAAAACCACGTGGGATGCAGAAACTAAAAGCACTACATGATGATGCTTTACTCAAGATTGAGAGGATCCCGGAAATTATGGGGATGGCAGATCTTCCTCAACTGAGTGAGGATGATTTAGAAGCTTGGGATGTTCAGGTATATTGGATGCCAATCAGCTATTTTCTGAGTTATGAGTTTTTAATGACTTTTATATAAATGGTAAGGTGTTAACCATTTCTGAACAATTGAAGGTTTTTCGGTCAATTGATTCCAATTCTGTGAGAGGATTTCCAGAAGACCCAAAAGATGCTTCACGCATGGTAAGAGAAACTTTAGTTCTTAACTACTTTGCACTATGCTCTTATCTCACAATTTTATCACTGATGGTTTATGTCTATATATGGCAACAGAACCTGGTGTGTGGGAAGAATGTGCTGATAGACATGAGTATACATGCCGCATATGTCAAAGCAATTCGCGCTGCTCAACATTTCATTTACATAGAGAACCAGTACTTCCTTGGATCATCATATAATTGGACCTTATACAATGATTTAGGTGAGAACTCTTAACGTTAGTAGCAGGGGACTGAGAAATGAAATAAAAGTGGTTGAAACATGTCAGTATTCCTGATGTAGGCTATCAGTATAATTTCCTTATTTCATTATATTCTGCATCAATTCCCTTTCTCTCTCACTGTACTATATGCTTTTTCTGGAGCCAATTCTGCTATGCTCACCTGGTTACATTTCATACTGCTTGTAGTTGGTGTTTTGTCACATTCTTGGTTTGTGATTTACTTGTTTGGATTTACTACAATCTTAGTCAAAATCTGTACGATACGATTATCAATGACATTAGGGTTGCTCATATAACCTTTTATGCTATATGTCTTAGCTGAGATTATAGACATTTTAGGATGAGACTGTACCTTCTATTTAAACTAACCAATTGTAAGAGGGGTGGTCAATAACTATGCTTGGTGGTCAAAGCCTTGTACTTAAGTTATATTCTGAATATGATTGAATCTGCCAGACTGATAGGACCTTTTAGTATGCAGGGAATTAAACTTATTAAGGCTAGTTGTGTAGCCTCCAAAAAATGTAATTAGCTGTCTTTATTTTTAAGTAGAGATCAATAACAGTCCTTGATGACAAGAAGATGGTATGCAAATGCCATTTGCATTATTTGATAAATTCTATCTTATCGTCATACTGATAATGGTGATAATGCCTTTATCTGCAGGTGCAAATAACTTGATACCAATGGAAATTGCTCTCAAAATTGTGAATAAAATTAAAGCAAATGAGAGGTTTTCTGTATATATTGTTATCCCCATGTGGCCGGAAGGTGTTCCTACAAGCAGTCCTCTTCAACGAATTCTCTTTTGGCAGGTAACCTAGTTACCATATAAAAATGCAGTTGCTGATTTTAATGAAGTTGTTGGCTTGAGAGTTTTTCAGAATTCATCATGTCATACACAGATTTTGGGCTTTATAATACTTTTGACAATGAATACCGTACAAATGAAGCTCTTGTTGTCCTCGTAAAGCATGTGTTGAATCCACATTTATTTCAACCTATCTTAAAAGAATCCAAATTTTAGTTTCTGGCAAGTTGGATTGATTGTTGTTCAGAAGTGCTGTCAAACAGAATTCATGAGTCTATTGCTGCTTGTTTTTCACCTGTTTTCTTGTTTTGTTACTGCAGCATAAAACTATGCAAATGATGTATGAAATGATTTACAAAGCTCTAAAGGAGGCTGGACTTCACAATAAATATTGTCCACAAGACTATTTGAATTTCTTTTGCCTCGGTAATCGTGAAAAACCAAGTGGTGAAGAAAGTTCTGTTGCAAAAAAATCAACTGAAGCAAACAAAAAAGAAGCAAACACTCCTCAAGTAAGTCCCTTATATTTCTCTCAAGTCTTCAGTAGATATATTGTTTTCTCTCATACAGAAGCCCTGGTTTCTGATATACTCAAAAAATATTGTGCTGGTTCTGGTAACCCAGGCACTCACTCAGAAGAACCGGCGCTTTATGATTTATGTCCATTCAAAAGGAATGATAGTGGACGATGAATATGTCATATTGGGATCTGCAAATATCAATCAGCGATCCATGGAAGGTACACGAGATACTGAAATAGCAATGGGGGCATATCAGCCTCATCATACCTGGGCAAGGAAACTCTCAAGTCCTCACGGACAGGTAAGCCTGAAGTTAAAAACTTTTTGTATTTATATTTGTGTTGTACATCATTCATCAAAACTTTTAAAGGCTGAGAACATCAAAATGATATTCCATTATTAAAAACAATGCAAAGTTGCAAACAAAATATAATTTGGTTCTGAATTTGCGTCCATTATTGAAATTAGCAGTATTAACTGCAAGGTTGCTGCCCTGTCCTTTAGTTTTTTCTTCACTTAAATGTACTTTGGTTCTTAGATTTCTAGGTAGGGTTCAAGGTATTAGGATTGATACGTGGCAAACTTTGTAGTCTAATTCACCAATAAAGTTTGATTTAATGTTGTAATGAATTTAGAGTAACATCATAGATTTGAATATCATTTTTGAATTTTAAATGTTCATACTATGTAAAGGCATTATCCATTTAAGTATAATTTGGAGCAGGTCATCCATTTACACTAAATAATAGCCAACAAGAATAAAAAATTTGCAAAAATTTGCTAAATGTGTCATTGCAGATATATGGATATAGAACATCACTTTGGGCGGAGCATATTGGTTTTCTTGAAGACTCTTTCAACCGACCAGAGAGTCTCGAATGTGTGCAGCGGGTAAGATCTTTGAGCGAGCAGAACTGGAGGCAGTATGTTGCTGATGAGATTACAGAAATGAAGGGCCACCTGCTGAAATATCCGGTTGAGGTAGATCAAATGGGCAAGGTGAAGCATCTTGCAGGCTGTACAACATTTCCAGATGTTGGTGGCAACATACTTGGGGATTTTGTAGCCATCCAAGAAAATCTCACTATCTGATTCAATCAATCAACTGCTGTACAGTTTTACGTCCAAGAGAAAAGTATGCTTCTGCCTCAACCGTTGGTCATACAAATAAACAAGTCTTGATCCAATTACACATCAACTTGTCCATTTTTTCCCTTTTACACCAGAAGCAGAATTTGAACCTAGAATATACTTGGTAGAGAGTTGGTCGACTTGTGGACATGAAGTTTGGAAATAAGTGTTGTGATCTGTGAATATAAATTGCCTAGATTTTCTTGCCCCGCATTATTGGCACTTATTCAAGTCTCTTTTCATTTTCATATTCTCCATCACCATTTGTCAAAACAAAACAAAAAAAAAAAGAATTCTCCATCACCATCGTCTACTAAGCGGTTAGCAGGTGTGCAATCGTCATTGGACTCTTAGAAAATGTGATCTGAATAAACAAAAAAGTGTTGGAGGAGGACGAAAATCATTGGAATAGAAACCGACGCCAAATATGTTCAGCTTTGAGCAACCCAACGGAGGATCGTGATGAAGGAGCTCTTTTCGATGAGGTTTGAGTTTTAGTTCATAGTTTTCACTTTTCAGTTTGCTTCTTTTGGGGTATACCATTAGAGCTGGTAACAAAACTGCTCATACTGTACTTCGGGCTGCTTTGTATTTACATTTTTCGACATTTCGACTGAAGATTGAGCCTCCTTGGATTACTCTTGTTAAGTTGTTCTAGTGATGATAACTTTCCACCGCAATGATGTCACTATAAATCGGGAAGTTCAACGGTACATCAATGTACCGACACACCAAATATACTTAGTTCGATATAATAGTATCTTAGTTTGATAAATAGTGTAGTCACAAACTAGCCTACTAATGCATGAAATCAGTCTACTTTCAAATCAAATTAATCTAATTAATGTATCGGTACATTGATTTAATGTAAACACACGTTATAAAACTTTCGGGTCTTATATAAAAACTAACGACATTTCAATTTCAGATACTTGAGCAATTAATTAAATGATGAGTAAAATTGTGGTTTACAGGAAAGCAGGCCCCGCTCTCCTACAAACTTCCCTTTCGATGTTGTCACACGATCCTTTCTAAAGGTGAGTGCTCTTCTTCAAGCCACCCTATCTTTTTGGACAGATTAGATTCGTATCCTAGTTCACTATCACATAGTGCAACCTTTACAGTGTTCTGCATCTGCATCAACTACCATAGTCCTTCATCCCACATGATCATACAAGCCATGACTAAAAGGGTTTATAGGAGATTTATTTTATACATCGAAAAGGGTTTGGATCTGGGGATTAATGCTCAGATTGAGGGATAAGAATAAAGAAAAAAGAAAAAAGAAAAAACAAAGTGAAAGAGGGATAGAAAAATAGAAGAAAACAGTAAGAGCACCCCTTTAATTAATTAGAACATGTAGAGATGAAGCTTGTTTACAAAGTTGCACGCAATCTCCACGATGCATATGTTTCAGGAATATATATGAAAAATGTTAGTTTAGTCTACTCTAGCACACAAGGATCTCGATCGATCCTCGATCTGCAATATTTTACAGGTGGTATGATTTCTAGCTAGAAATAATGATACGAAAAGCAGCAACTGTTTTCCACAGAAATCATCTTATGGGAGGGAAGGGTTTTGGAAATGTATAGCATTATTATGAAAATTTAGGGTAGGATTAGGATGAGAGAGTGGTTGAGATTCACATGAAATCATTTGGGGTTAAAGACTAAAGAGGGTGAGCGAAGTAGTATTTGGTCGATGTCATAGCAGATAAATTTTCAAGTGTTTGGCATGACGCTAGCACACTTTAAAACTTACCAAATAACCTAATTGGCGTTTTGCAGTTGAAAATGAAAAGACAACAATGCAGGAACTAATCAGGCAAAGTATCGGTCTGCCTTGTGTTTCAGACAATAATATTCTAGTTCAAATTCAGACAAAAAAATAAATAAATAAACATTTCTATTAGTATTTTCTACTAGATTCAAATAAAAAATAAAAAATAAACTATTGTGGATCATGAAGAGGCTAGAAGAAATAATGTCGGTGGTAAAGTGCTTGGTTCTTTTACTAGGGAATGTTTATCTCTCACTTCTATTGGGACGGTTTTCTGCTTCTTTGATGATTACTAAGGATGATAAAACACTCTAATCCATTACCATTTGATCTAATGACATGAGTCTCATATTTATAAGTGGGAGGTCGTGAGTTCGACTCATAATAGATTAATTGTTATATTTGAATTGTTTATTTGATTTTAAAAAAAAGGTGGCAAACCACTGTATTCAAAAAACAGGTCAACCACATTCGAAAAATCTCAAGCTTCAAAATTTAGTAACACTACCCTGATTAGCACTCATTATAGCCAGAAACTCTACTATGACTTCAGGAGTAGAAAGCTGAAATGTCTACTCCTGAAATGCATTTGATCCCATATTGAAGAATGACCACCGAACGAAGAAGACCATGAAAACCGCTCACATTGGGCGACTCCCTTGCTTTGCTCAGGTTTCACCCCCTACATTTTACAGGCACTCGCGCAATTTTTTTTCATTTACTGCCGCGTAGTAATTTACTGTAAAATCGTATAGTATCATAAAAAACCAAAAAAGGAAAGAAAAATAACAAGGGTAGAGTGCATGGTGGGGAGTGTGAGGTTGAGTCTCATAGTAACCCAACCTCGAGTGGGTAGTGTGACACTGAATATTAGATACCCCATCTCTGTCCGTTTAGCTCTGTCCACTCCGTCTTCCATGTAGTATGTATGTAGATGTGTATATATAACTATATATAGCAAACCCACCTCCCTCACTCTCCATTTCATTTCTCCCCCACCACCATCCCATTTCATTTCGAATCTAGATCCAAATCTCACACATGGGTTTTCCGGCCAACGGCGCCACCGCCGACCAGCAGCTCAAGTTCCTGATCTACGGCAAGACCGGCTGGATTGGCGGCCTCCTCGGCAAGATATGCCAGGCCCAGAGTATTAGCTTCGAGTACGGCTCCGGCCGCCTCGAGAACCGCGGCTCCCTCGAAGCCGACATCGCCGCCGTCAAGCCCACCCACGTCTTCAACGCCGCCGGCGTCACCGGCCGCCCCAACGTCGACTGGTGCGAGTCCCACAAGGTCGAGACCATCCGCACCAACGTCGTCGGCACCTTGACCCTCGCCGACCTCTGCCGCGACCGCGGCCTCGTCCTCGTTAACTACGCCACCGGCTGCATTTTCGAGTACGACCAGGCTCACCCCGAAGGCTCCGGCATCGGCTTCAAGGAGGAGGACACCCCCAACTTTATCGGATCTTTCTATTCCAAGACCAAAGCCATGGTGAGTCAGCATTACACCACATCACATTTTTTTCCTCGTATTTTTACTTATAGTCTGGTTTGGTAAGACCTCATTCGAGCATGAAACACTTTGGTTAGATCTCGTGTTTTTGGTTTTGTTTTGGATCTGCTATGATTTGTGGTTAGAGTTAGAAAGATGCTCTCTTTTCTTTTTTAATGGTAATTGGTCAAAGTTAAAGATGGTGACTTTGGATCTCATTTGGGTCAAGAATATCTCTGTTTTTTTTTTAATTTTGATTTGTATATTGTAGTGTGAGGTGGGGTATATTGATTTCATTGGCATTGCTATGTGTTAAGTATGTTTATGTGGATGTTCACTGATTTTGGTTGCTTGATCTTACTTGGAAGGTGGAGGATCTGCTCAAGAATTACGAGAATGTTTGTACTCTTCGCGTTAGAATGCCGATTTCATCGGACTTGCAGAACCCGCGAAACTTCATCACCAAGATTGCTCGATATGATAAGGTGGTCAACATTCCGAACTCCATGACCATCTTGGACGAGCTCCTTCCCATTTCGGTGGAGATGGCAAAGAGGAATCTCACCGGAATCTGGAACTTCACCAACCCCGGAGTGGTCAGCCACAATGAGATCTTGGAGATGTACAAGCAATACATCGACCCCAGCTTCACCTGGAAGAACTTCAATCTTGAGGAGCAGGCAAAGGTGATTGTTGCTCCGAGGAGCAACAATGAGCTTGACGCGTCAAAATTGAAGAAAGAGTTCCCTGAACTTTTGTCCATCAAGGAGTCTCTCATCAAGAATGTGTTCAAGCCAAATCAAAAGACTGCTTAGGTTTGAATTTTTGGTTTCCTTGTTGCTATTGATTGGATTGAGGGCTCATGTAGGCTAATGCGATCTCCCCACTATACATCCCCTTCTCCCAGCTTCCATGCAGATGGCATGCATCTCTGCCTTATTGTATTTGAATGTTGTATTCGAAATATGTAACAGAAAAAGAAAAAAAAAATTGTTTGTCTTTGAAATAACTTGATCAGTTAATAAACTAGTTGGAAATGATTTATCAAGTTGAACTCTTTTGTAAGTCATTCATGATGTACGTATGGATTTTAGTAATTTATATTGGAGAGGAATATTTACTCCTTGGATTCTGTCAATCAGTGGGATGAGTGCAATGTTTCAACTAGATGTTGTCACTGATAATGTATAGTCATAGACTGTCTACAACACTCGATTGTTTTAATGAATGCCTGAACTTGTAAACCTTAAAACATATTGACTGCAGAGCCCTTCACCTCTTTTTATGCTATGATACAATGTCAAGTGTCCTCGGTTGTTATTCCAAATTTTCAATGTGTTACAAGAAGAGAGAGAAGAAATATGAAACAAATATAGTATTCCTGTGTTTTGTTTCAAAGCTGTAGAGACTCTAAAATTACATGCCTTAGTTAAATTCAGATACAGCTGACAAAGAGAAATCATTTAGAGACAGTACAGAGTGAAATGCTATTCAATTGCACTCGACCGAGTTATTGCCGTTATATAACGAACTAAAATGTTGGATGGAAACTATGAAGGGGTTAGTTGTGTCTGAAGATTCCATTTCTGTGGTACAAGGAAGAACCTTCAAAACTTGTTTTTTTCTCAGGTATGGAGTAGGAATGAGCAGCACCAGGGAGGATTGTGTAGATAACGAGAGGGCTTCTCACCAGATGGATCCCATCAGTCAACACGATTGCACCGGACATGATCGGCTGCTGTGCAATAGGCGGACCACTTACCTTGACTGTGAAGGATTTCTTCTCACCGACAGAAGAGAAAGAAATGGTTGATGGTTTTACCGAAACAATTGAGGAGGGTGTGTGCCTTAATAGTATAGGTTGAGTTTGGTGATCCCACATTTGTGACTGTTCTAGTGAAGACAGCATTGATAGGCTGGCCATCTTCAACTGCTAGGGAGAACGATGGATAGTTAAGATCCCAAGCTCTTCCTGGCTTTGTCCTGCCACAGGTACTGCTGTTGTCACCATTGATGAGCTTCAAAGTGGTGGTATTGTAACCCTGCTTGCAGAGGAAATTTACATAGTCTGCTACATGTGCATCAAAAACAAGCCCGGGGTGTACTGCTTTCAGAGGGTTGATGTGACCAGACCCATAACCGAATTCGAGGTCTTCATGCTTCTTTGGGTCCAGGACATGAGCTATTCATGGGAAAAATACACCCAGCTATAGTCAGTTCCTGTTTTATTTTGGCACTTGAGGTCAGAACGAAAGCAAGAGTACTGTCTGTTCATACCTGTTGTCATGAGTGCAGATTTGATTGCAGCAGGAGACCAATTTGGATGTGCAGCCTTGACAAAAGCTGCAGCACCACTAGCATGAGGGCAGGACATGGATGTCCCGGAGATAACATTATATTCGACACTCCTGGTGTCATCTTCGTTAATGGAAGGCGGTGCCACAGGAGACCAAGCAGCAAGTATGTCAACACCAGGGGCGGTCAGATCAGGCTGTATACCGTTCATCCACAATTTCAGCATACATAGTAGTGTTCAGACTCTTTTCAGACACATATTTGAAGGAAAATGACAATGAGTTTCTTTACGTTCAGATTTGTCTCACCTTCAGGATATCTGGGGTTATGGGGTTGGGTCCTCTAGAAGAAAATGACGCAACAATAGGTGCCATGATATCCGTGTCCGTCTCGCCAACAAGAATTGTTGCATTTGGATTCCTGATGCAGGTAAGTTTTCATTTCATTGCAATGCTGCAGAAAAAATGCGATATACTTACGCTGCTGATCTGATATAGTTCATAATTCTCTGTCCATCTTCTATTGTGACCACAGTTGCTGCTAACGGGTAATTAAATGCTAAATCAGAGAAAGATGAATCAGCCATAATTGTACCAACACCATTGGCAGAACACCCGAACCATCGTCTATGGTTTCACAGAAAACAATCTTTCCCTTTACTTTGTGTGAATTCAGGGCTCCATTTAGACAAAAGCTTGCAATCTCCGAGTTAGCTCCAGCAGAGAAATTAGCAGCATCTCCTCCCCATATTAGGGGATATGACTTTCCATTCAGATCGAAATTATTAATTGAAAGTCCCTGCATTACATCATGGAAAATGATTTATGTGGTATTAATAAGTTGACTTGTCATTGTACTGCTGATGTAGGCTTCAAACTCACTATAGACTTCTCCATTGCCAAGAACTGCTTTTGCCACAAATTTTCTGTCAATGGTGCTGGCAGCAACGGTCATTATCCATGGTGCATAATTAGAAACTGATAACGGAGCAGGGCCAGAGTTTCCAGCAGAAGTTGAGGTCACTATACCATATTTCATGGCATGGAAAGACCCAATAGCAATGGGGTCTTCTAAGTATTGGAGTGGGAAGTCACTGCCAAGTGAGACCGATATAATATCAACTCCATCTGCTGTTGCATCATCGAATGCTGCAAGGACATCTGAAGAATAACATCCAGATGCCCAGCAAACTTTGTAGACAGCAATCCTAGCATTCGGGACTCCACCTCTTGCAGTTCCAGAAGCTAACCCCAAGTAACTGGCTGGCACCTCGCGGCCTGCTGCAGTTGAAGCAGTGTGGCTTCCATGTCCGTCGGAATCTCTTGGGGACTGGATGTCAGTGGGGTCATAGGAGCCATCACTATTGTAGTAGCGGGCTCCAATAACTTTGCTGCGATGTCAAGTGTTCCATTAGTCGTGAAAAGATGAGGCAAAAACACTAAATGCACACAAGAGTACGTGCTTCAAGTCTATTATAATTTTTGCATATTTTCAAATTCTTAATCCACTTTTTTGGGAGAAAGAGAGCTCACTTGTTGCAGGTGAAGTTGGCACCTTTGCATTTGCCCTTCCATTTCTTAGGTGGAGGGCCAAAGCCATCATCACTGAAGCTATCAGATTCCGGCCAGATTCCTATGAAACCAAAATTGCTTAGAACGTCTCGGGGTTTTCAAAAAGGAGGCGGTCAAGATTATGGAGAGCATTCATCTTTGGTAATACCTGAGTCTAGAAGCCCTATCACAACCTCTCCTCCTACAGATGCTCCAAGTTGGCCTTTGCTGAAACCCATGAAGTCCCACGACCTTCTTGTCTGAAGCTTTAGTCTGTGGTTTGGAATCACTGAAACTATACCTTCCATTTCTGCATAACCAATTTATCTCTTATATATCTTAAGCTTTCAAATGCATTTTTGTTTTAAATGAGCTTTTAAATGCATTTAGTAGAAGTGTATATATGCTTGAGAACTATTCACCGAAGAATTTCACCTGCCAACTCTGCAACTTCTTCATCCGACAACTTTGCGGCAAACCCTTTAAAGCTCTTCCCATAACTATAGATCAGCGACTCTTTGGCCGACTTGAAGCTGCAATTGGGAAAACACAAATGCTTGAGACATGTGACTTGTATGGCAAGTAAGTAGAGCATTTTTTTTTTTTTTTTGAGAATAAGTAAGTAGAGCATTTTGCCAATCGGGAAAAACAAAAACTCTTGGTCTTATTTTAGTGTTATTGACCTTCCAAGTACGCTTTGTAGCACTGAATGGTGTGTGGATTGAGCAGAAAAATCTCCATGGTGTCGCTCCCCCATGTATACAATGTGAACCTACACTCGAAGATGTACAGTTTCCTCAGTAAATTTAATACACAGATGTTCTCCAACGCAGATTGATAAAATACTTTGTACCTATATTTACATACCTTCCTCTCTTGGCCATGGCAAGATAGAGCAAATGCTGTAAGAAATAATGTGTATAGAAGGAAATGAGTTGTCATTGGTACCAAATCTTCCTGCAGTGCAAGCTGATCGATAATATTCGATATAAAGATTAAGATCCCTATTGGTGTTTATATAAGCAGAAGAAGTAGGAGATTGCTAAGGTTCAGATACTTCAAATTCTCTTGTATAGATCAACCGGAGCAGGCCGGTCCTTTGGTGCTTCAGGTCTTGTAATTGTCGCCAAAAAAACGATTGAAAAATAGTTTTCAAAAAATTACCATGAATTGAAGCTCGAAGGTACTTTATTAATTTCACAACTTAAGCACTTTCAATTGTTCCAAAAAAGAGATTATATTAAATGAAAAGTTATCAGTATATTAGTCAATGCAGTTAAAATGTTGCAATTGTCCCAGAGTAGATGGAAGGAATTTTACATCTCTCTTTTTTGTTGATATTATCGATCACAAAGTAGTTATCATTCCTAAACCGTCTTGCCCTAAACCGTCTTCCGACTGCAATTGATGTTGTGTTTCATTTTTCATTTGTTCTGCAACAGTATCTCTTGAAGGTAGAACTTGAATTTTGATTAAAATAAATCATGTTCTTAATAATTCTTTTATTACCATTTTACTAAAGATTGATAAGTAAGAGAGTAAATAAGCAGAAAGAAAGAGAGGAGAAAAAAAGAGAGAAATATTTCCTACATTATATAACTCATTACTCAATTACGAAAAATTTTAAATACGCAGCCCTTTTTTTTTTTTTTAAATAATGGAATTCCATTGATAATAATAGCGCATGTCAAGAAGATCATTACACACCTACCCGCTAACACATAACAATGGTCAAGACAAGATTTGTGGAGGAGCTACAGTGGTACATAAGATAGACCAACTATATTTGAACTTATCGCTCGCATAAAAGCGAGCCTATAGTGGAAAAACTTAGCGAATAGACAAGCTTAAACAAACACTTGTTAGATTTCTAATACAAGGGAACTTAATGTAATTAGACAAAAAGCTAAAAACATAGGGTTGGGCGTAAGAAGTTAATTTTGGTAATAAAACTCTGAAATTTCTAGTTCTTTTAGGGCAGGAGAGCTTCTCAGAAGACGTACAACAGCTAAAATGTCATCCAAATTATTCAAGCGTATGCCTAGGCCTCCGGCCCGACCCATTCATAACGGGTTTGGAGCGGGCCGGGCCGGACCTAATTACTGTTTTAAATAGTGACGGGCCGGGCTGGGTCGGGCTTTTTTATAAATCATAAAATCCAAGCAGTCCATGTAAGGCGGGCCTTGCGGGCTTTTTCGGGCCGGGCCAAGTAGCCCACCTTTTAGCGGGTCGGGCCGGGCTTTATTTACAAAGACATGTTTAAGGATGCTATTTAAGTTCTCGATCATCTCAGGTCATATTAAGGATGCTATTTTTTTCCTTTTAAAGTTTTGAGGGGTTTGGAACCTAACCGAACTAGGAGGCTCATCCCCACGCCCGTTTTAATGTATTGAAATGAAAAGACAGAATACAAAGTGTCCCAATTTACAACTTAGAACAAAAGCAAATTATTAATACAATTTCTATTAGTTTATCTAATTAGGCATATTGTCTTCCATTTTAAGGTTGTTCCTTTTCTTCACACCAGAGTTGGTATCATTGAGGCTAACACTTAGAATCTGCCTGCAGCCCTGCATAATTGGTACAGCCCTGCAAAAAATTCTTTAAATGAGCCACGAGCCACTTAATTGTAATGCACGGACTACACAGAATAACCGAAACCCCAGTTTTATTTCTACTTGGGCATAAAGTTCAACATGCTTATTACAAATATCTAATTTGCAAGTTTTAGTAAAAGCAAGCAACTCAAAGCTTCAAATGAACCAATTCAAGCTTTAAAACTACCCACTATAGTCTAACTTCAGATAAAGTTTGTATGTAAAAGCATCTAAGAATTGTTAAGGATCCAATTACTATTTTCCACATAAACTGTAAGTCTGCAAACTGCAACTTACTGACCGTGAAAATTTAAGGCTGCAAATTGGTTGATAACTCATGGGATTCAACTGATCTTGGTACCTACCCATTTAAATAAAGAATTAAAAAACCAGAAAACATGTTTTGCTCAACTGAAAACAAAGTTAAGATATTACTTGAGAGTTTTGAATGAGCAAACTAAAACTTATTCGCAGAGATGCTACTGTCCATTCCTTTGTTTGCACTTACTCATCCTGCAATGTAAGAAATCACAATCAAAACAAGAAAAAAAATAGCATACAGCAACTAGATTGTCACTAAGAAAGCTAGGTTCTTCATTGTGAAAATAAGAACTCAAAACATGCATAAAACAACATCTAATCATTCTGACCCAACTCTAATCATGCATAAACACCAACTTCGATTAACAGATACAACCCAGAAGAGGGAAAGCATAGGGATTTGATTAACTATAAAGAAAAAATTTCACTCTTTCAACTCCTGTCGACCTGTCCAATAAATCAAAACACCCAACTTCCAAAAAAAAATGGGAAAAAAAAAGAAGCCATAACCTGGATTCAAAAGATCGATGTGACTGTGAGTCGGAGGGAGAGGATCGAAAGATCGAAGTGACTATGAGACTGTGAGTCGTGAATGAGGAGCAGCTGAGAAAGAGAGAAAAGCTTGGTCGTTTGGAGTGATGGAGATCTGGAGAGAATGGAGGCACAACGTTTGAGAAAGAGAGAAAAGTTTGGTCATTTGGAGTGATGGAAAAACCTCGATCTGAGAGAAGAGGATGAGGGATAGAGCTTGGAGCTGGAGGCCACCTCGATCTGAGACAAGACGCCATGGTCGAGAGAGAATGGAGGCAATGGACTCAGGCTGCGTTTGGGGGGGCTTTTTTGCTCCCCCGCTTTTAAGCAGAAGACCCATAAGCGTTTGGTAACCAAACTTGTGAGCAACTTTTTCCAAAAGCTGTTGTGGCTTTCTTCGAAAAGCAGAAGCAGCGTCAACCCAGCTTTTAGAAGCTAGAAGCCCGGCCTTCACTGTGGCGCTGGTGACTGTAGATTAATGAAAGTTCTAAAATACCGGTCTTTACCCTTTCTTGGTGGAAGCAATTACTTGATATCCCTATGCCGCATCCAATCTCTCTCCCTCATCACAGACGTAGTGAAGATCTCTCTCCCTCTGACGCCGCCTCACGTATCCTCTCATCAGGATCTCGAGTTGGAAATCGAAGCCCCCCAAAGCAAGGCTGCTTGAGAATTGCATTCAGGTTCGTTTTTAAGCTATTTCAGTTTCAAAGTTTGATGATTTTGATGAATATTTGGGTTCAATTTTGTTCTGGGTTTTGAATATGAGTGGTAGAGATTGTGATTTGTAGCATACACACACACACACACACTGGGTGTTGTGATGTGTAGCAATTGAAATTGACGAGAAGTTTATTTATCGATTCACCATTAAGCTACTCTAGAGCCTTTTGTGGTTGACAAAAATTTCAATCTGGGAAAAATATATACCCTTTAACACCTGCAACCATAATGCATCTGGTTCCAGAATAATTTGATCTCAAGCACATCTTGACTAACATAGGTATCACGGTAGAGAATTTTTGTGAAGCACAGTCATCATTGGTATTCCGTAATCTTGTCCAATTATGTAAGGCAGTAGGAGTAGTTTGATTGCTGGAGATTATTGATAGTAAATGTAATCATAGTCAGCATGCACTATATTTGTATATGGGACAACATTGATTTGATAATAACTCAAGCTTCCTTTTCTTCTGAAACAATCAATTATATGTATCAAAAAGGATTATAAATATTTGAGGAGATCAATCAGGGAATTTTTGACAGGTGCGTTTTCCTTGGTTTGCTTCTAGCATCATGCTTTTACCAGAAATTTTGAAATTGTTTCTGTTAGTTGAAACTCTCTTTTTTCAAGGCATGGTAATCAGTAGTTGAGTAGATAAAAGGTACTTAAATTAAGAAATTTTTGTGAATACAGGGGAGGAGTTGGAGAAGCTCGCTTTAGATGTAGGTTCTTCTGATGCAAGATATTATGATAAAAAATTAGAAAGATGAAAAAACAGAAAAGCTGGAATCTTAGTTGACTTGAATTAAAACATGATTGATTAGGTGAAGCCCAAAATGTTAAGTCGTTGAGCTTACATTCATATTGATCCCATATGTATGTGAGCTGCATGGTTTTAATTATAAATTAAGCATTATGAAGCCTACTGGAAAGAAGTTATACCAAGTGAAGTCAACAATATTTTTTTCAACTATGAGTCTATGCATTGGTTTAGGAAGGTAATGCCCTCTGTTCCAGTTGTGTACTACTCTATCTTCGTTGGTAGGTTATTTGTTATTTTTGGTTGGTTGTTGATTTGTCTAAAGATAACGGGTACGATTTATGAAAATAAAGAATGAAGCTTTTGAACTTAGATTGCTTAGTTTAGTTTGATTGGGCAAGAAGAACAACATTCCGATTAGGAGGCATTAAGAATAAAGGTTGGCAATTATCAACTGTAAATGTTAATAGTTCATTTTTTTTCTCTCTGAAACTTTTTTTAGGCTATAACTAATTTCCCAAAGTTTGACATAAAGCAAGAGTGGCATATTTAAATGAATAGCTATAATACTGATAAACTTGGCCTCGGTTGGGATTGTGATCTGTAAACGCGTGTACTCTCACGCAATCACTTTGATTTCTATGGCTACTACATTGTTAATCTGTTTATCACCAAAGACATGGGGAAAGAAAAAAGGGAGTAAGTGGCCATGGACCTGTAGGCTTTTAAGCACATGGAGACCTTGTTCCCATATCTCAGATTCTCTGAGCAAAGTCTCTTAAACATAAAGCTCACAAATGCTTACAATCTGGTGACGAGAGCTTGACAACAGAACAGATTGTTGTAGCAAGTGAACATGACTCTAAGGTCTAGAAGTGGTAATAAATTGGTATTCTTTGTAGGTGACATTGTAATAATACTAGAATTTGCTTTTTGTTTCTGATCTGTGGGGATACTTTTATGTTTAAAATTGACAATGTACATTCAACGAATGAGATGGACTTGATTGTTGAGTTGTGTTTTCCTAATTAGTTTGTATGCTGATTTAAATCATGGTTTGCATGTTAATGTTCAATTCTTGTGTGTATAGCACTTTGTAATCATGGTTTGCATGTTTAGGTGTATTGTGGCAGAAATGCACCATACACATCCACTAAAGATTGGGCTGTAAATTTGTGGTTTTTTATCTGTGCTAGATGGGAAAAGAGTCGGCTGTTTGGGATGGGAGATTAGTAGATGTTTTTTGTGACTTATGTATCAAGGAGGTGGAGAACAATAATCGTCCACATACTCATTTTAATGCGGTGGGATGGGAGAATATAATCAGTAATTTCTCAAAAGAAACTAGCAAACAATATACTAGAAAACAAATGAAAAATAAATGGGATTCCCTCAAAGATAATTGGAAATTATGGAAAGAATTGAAGGGGAAAGAGACCGGTCTTGGGTGGGATCACAGGCGTCAAACTATAGATGCATCCGATGAGTGGTGGCGTATAAAGATTGAGGTATTTAATTTAATTTAATTAGTTTGGTTAACAAATTTACTTCATTTGAATAAAATTATCTTAGCTCTCTCATTTAATTTTTTGTCCAGAAAAACAAGGAATATGGAAAGTTAAAGAAAAAAGGAATTGCACCTGATTTTAAAGACAAGTTGGATAAGATGTTCATGGGTATTTCAGCCACTGGTGAGCATGCATATGCACCATCTTCTGCGCTACCTATCCCTAGAAGTCCACAGCAAGGTGACAATGAGGTGAACCTTGAAGGTAGTGGTGACTCTGAGGACGGTGATGATATGGCATCCACTCTACCTAAAAGAAAAAGAAATGAGAGAGCTGAGAAAGGTAAAGGAGTAGTACCAAAAAAAGAAAAGGTGGGAGGTGCTGCTCATTTGGCTAAACAAATTAATCGAATGTGTGAGGCAATTGAGAGTAGAAGCACAGCAACTTCTATGATCAATAAAAGTGTAGAAGAAGGTGGAGGCACTAGTATTAAGGAAGTGATGAAGGATGTCACCTCATTGCCTGGAGCCGAGCAGGGTAGTAGGTTGTGGTTTTTTGCTACTCGACTATTTTTAAGTCCAGAGAAGAGAGAGATGTATTGCACTATGGATTATCCTAACTTGAAGTTGGAGTGGCTGAAGTTTGAGATGAACGAAAAATAAGCTTATGTTATGTTTTGAAGTTTTATGTTTGTTGTTTGTTTCCGCATGTTTTTAATTATGAGAATTGAATTTGAGTAGATGTTTTTCATCACTTGGATATTTATTGGTAGATTTGAGAAAGTCTGCATTAGTTTACTGCATGTAGATTATAAAAATGTACTTTATAAATTTTGTTCATTACTGCTTGTTAATGATTTGGAAGGTATTTATGAAGATTATAAATTTTGGAAGTTAAAATTGCAGGTGTTTGAAGTGAAATATGAACAATTCGGAAGTAGATGAAGTTGAGGAGGAGATATTCTTACGAAGTGTTCAACTCAATGCTCTGCTCATTCAACATTATTACATGAACTATGTTCATAAAACTCCTTGCATGGTATCTCCTCAAACAGGTAATAAGTGGATGATGGAAGTATTACAAGGGAATGACAGTCGGTGTTATAATGCCTTTAGAATGCAAAAAGAAGTATTTTATCGATTATGTAGTGATTTGGAAGTTAAATTTGGGATGTTGGGTTCAAACAGAACAAGTCATATTGAAGTTATGGGAATGCTATTGTGGTGCCTAGGACAGGGATGTGGAAATAGGTCAGTAGGAGAACGATTTCAACATTCTGGTGAAACCGTTTCTAGATATTTCGGAGAAGCACTAGATCATGTGTGTAAACTAGGTAAACAGATAATCAAGCCTTCGGAGAATGAATTTAATGGGGTTGCACTGGAGATAATGAGGGATAACAGATACATGCCTCATTTTAAGGTATTGGTCATACGTTACTAGTAATTTTTTTCACAATTTAATTACTTATATTAATTGACAAATAACGTTATTATTTACAGGATTGCATCGGGGCTATTGATGGAGTCCATATTCCCGCTTCAATAGTTCCTCACAAACAAATACCGTACATTGGTAGAAAAGGAATACCAACACAAAATGTTATGGCGGTATGTAATTTCAATATGCAATTTATGTTTGCATGTGCGGGATGGGAAGGGTCTGCTCATGATACAAGAGTGTTTCTATCGGTACTTCGAGATCCGGAAATGAATTTTCCTAAACCTCCACCAGGTAACTATATTTAATTATTTTTATATCAAATTTTATGATGCTCTGAATAAAGTTTTTAGAAAATTTGATCTTTTTTTATTTTACAGGAAAATATTATGTTGTAGATTCGGGATACCCTCAAATGAATGGGTTTTTGGGACCTTTCAAAGGATCGAGACAACATTTTCAAGAATACCGTAGGCAAGAACCAAGAAATGAAAAAGAGGTATTTAACCAAGCACACTCTTCTCTTAGAAGCGTTATAGAACGTACATTTGGAGTTTGGAAAAAAAAGTGGAAGATTTTAAGAGACATGCAAGGTTATTCATTTAATAAGCAAGTGAAGATTGTCATCGCCACCATGACACTTCATAATTATATACAGATACATGCACATGGTGATAGACATTTTATCCGCAGTGAAGAAAGAGAAGGTTATGGGTCAAGTGGTGGAATAGAAATGGATGATGATGTAGAAGAAGAATATCATGGTCATGGTGCACAAGAAATGGAAACAATAAGAAATAGCATTACTCAAAGTTTGATGAATGCGCGTAATAATGTGAACATTTGAATATGTTATGATATTTGATGCGAGCCGGATATTCAATTGTTATTAATGTTAATAATATATATTTATTTTGTATAAGTTATTTTAAAAATTATCAAATTCTGCATCATATGGTCACCATGATTTAAAAAAATTGAAAGTTAACAAAAAATAATACAGACATAAAAAGATGAAAAAATAATAACAAGAGGATTTAAACAACATTGTATTACCAAATTATCTCATGTCTAATTTGGTCATTCCACAAACAAAAAGCACAAGCCAGTTTCAGTTTACCAAACACTTTGTCACTGCTTTTGCCACTGACAGCTCTTATGAAAAGCCAGTTTACCAAACACTCAGCTACTTGGCTTTTCAGCCGCTTATTCTCAGAAATAAGCAGAAGTCAGCTTTTTTGAAAAGCCCAACCGTACCAAACATAGCCTCAATCACTTAATAGAGACAGCGGCTGAGTCGAGAGAGAAGAGTTTACACTTTCCAAATCCAATGGTAGGAAATTAGAATTCTAGGATTGGATTCCCTTTCCAAATCCAACGGTAGGATATATCATTCTAAAAACATATATATAATTTTAGTATTTTACATATTTTTTTTATAAATCTATATTTATATATCATACATACACTCCAAAAAGCAACCATTATAAATTCAAAGAAAATGGGAAAACCGATCGTTGGATGTGATTATTACAATAAATTGTGCGTGTGGTTAAAAATTTAGTCAATTTCACCATAGTTTTGAACCTGATCGGCTTGGTCAACCGTAGTCACTTATATGTTTTCTTGGTTGACCGATGGTGTGACAACCTCAAAATGTGCTTATTTTTTCACATCACGTTTGTAAATATTTCATCGATTGATGTGCGTGGACATATGATAAAAAAAATAAAAAATTAATTACAAACACATTGGCCTATACCAATTTTCCTTCTAAAGTTATATGACTTATACATTGCATTTTAATTGTTGAGATTCATTCTAAAGCAACCATGAAGTGGAAAAGAAACCAACCGCTCGATGGAGAGATTGTAATGTTTTATGGTGGTTGTAAAAAATTCAGCCAATTTGGCCCTCGTTTCGAATTCGATCAACTAGGTCAGACTTAGTTACTCTTATAAACCTATATTTATATATCATACACTCCAAAGAGCAACCCCTATCAATTCAAAGAAAATGGAAAAACGAACCGTTGGATGAGTTTATTACAATAAATTATGAGTGTGGTAATAAATTTAGCCAATTTCACCATATTTTTGAATCCGATCGAATTAGTCAACCGTAGTCACTTTTATATCTTCTTGGTTGACCGATGGCTTGACGACCGCAAAACGTGCTTATTTTTTCACATCACCTCTTTAAATATCTCATCGATGGATGTGCGTGTACATAAGATTAAAATTTCAATTTTAATTACAAAGATGTTGGCCTATACTAATTTGTCTCCTAAAGTTGTATGACTCATACATTGCATTTAAATTGTTGAGATTCATTCTAAAGCAAACATGAAGTAGAAGATGAATTTAGAGAAACCAACCGCTTGATGGAGAGATTGTAATGTTTTATGGTGGCTGTCAGAACCCATCCCGAAAATCCTCTCAAATTTTCAAGATGGACTCTGCGGGGCCCACTTTTAAGAAAAATTCGACAGAACTTCCCTTAAAAGTGGACAACCCAACCTGTAAGAAAAACAACAAAAACAAATTTTCCTAAATCCAAGATCCAACAACATGCAGTCATCCTTCATTTCACAACCGTCACAAATTATTAAGCAAAACCCAAGCGTAAAGGCAGTAAAATTTATACAATACAACCTGGGGTTCTAATCTTCAACTCCATAAGTAAACAAGTCTCTGACAACGAGATTTATACACAATAATACTAAATTTTTCAAGGTTATCAGAGCAATCTACGATAAAATCAAATATATTACATGAAGTAGGTTAATATTAACCTACGAAATGCAAGTGGCAGAACTGGTGCTAAGCCTCGCTCCCACGCCGAACAGCAACACTGCGAACTGGGCAAATGAAACCGAAAAGCCCAGAAGAAAGTAAGCGATAAAACGTTAGTTGTGAGTGGACAAAAATATTTAATTAAGAAAGAAATGTTTCTCATTTTCCCACATTTATTGTTTAGAACGTTCTTATGCATGCAATAGGGAACTAAAGGTTTTAAATCACTTTCATGACTAAGCCAGCCCCGCTGGCTTAAGGGAAGTTCGACCGACCCTGTTAGTCGGATGAATAAATAAATAAGTAAACAATTTAAAAGGTATGGGGAAAAACGTCATCACCATACAATAAAATAAAGTGAGCCGCTAAGGCTCAGGTCGGAGTGTCCCACACTCAAGAGCATCCCATGCTCGGCTCTACTCACCGACAAACACAAAGTAAGTAGGGAGGAGTACTAAAAGGCTAGCTAGCAATAAAGTATATCGACCCAGGTATGGTGGGTAGAAACCATAGGAAAATCGAGAATTTGTGAGATTTCCTCGAAGTCTCACAAGAAATGAACTTAGACCAACGATGTGACCCCGCACGCCAACATGATTCAAATTTATGAATCAATATACTAAAATAAAGTAAGTTTATAATCTCGAAGAAATCTTCCCTTTCCGAAGATTTTTCGAAAAACCCGAATCTACTAATAAATAATGATACTTTCATTTTCAGAAATAATCTTATCGAAGATTATTTCTAATAATAAGTTCGAAATGGAACATAACCACTTCTAATCGGCAATTTGAACCATAAATAATTTCATAATCAAAAATCGAATAATATGCTCATTAAATAAAAGATACTTTAAATAATTTCGTAACTTAAAAGATTTAATTGCATGCATGAATTAAAATCAAACGTCCACTCACAGTATACGGCTAAGCTTGCCGTCGATCCGAACCCTCTTCGTAAGAATCCTCCTCACGTCCTGTACAATGTAACGTTCATAAACCGATAAGTACAAGACGGATAAAAATTAAATCCACCAAAAACGCAACCATATCCCAATTATTATTATTTACTTAAAAATCTCCAATTTCACTTTTCTAACTTCATTTCTTTACTTTGAGCTTTCGATTAAGGAATTCCGATACACGGATTATCCGTGAATTAATCAATGAATTTCACACCATAACGAAAACCATATCTACACTTCACGAATTAATTCGAGGTCACCAATATGGAAACTACATTATACCAATGATTAAATAGCCAAATTACGACAGTCAGAAACCTGCCCTACACCACCTCACGCGCCGCCCACAGTGGCGGCGAGTGGCGGTTACTCACCGGAATCAACCTCCTCCTATGGCCACCAAATTTCAGATACAACATCAATTCTACCCACTGGTCATTTCATTCAACTACAACACATCCAAATAACAATCAAAACCAGTCGAAATCAATGGATGAACATAAACCCAGAAATTTTTCAAGAACCCTAGAATTTCAATTCAACAATTCGATTTCTACACAGCAAATCGAGACACAAGGCCATAGGGGAAATGATCAGTGAAGAAAACCGAACCTTCGACACCGGTTTGGTGGCCGGAGATGACCGAAATAGCCGGAACTCGCCGAAAAACCCAATCTGCTACAGTAAACTTCGTGGCTCAATTCCGAACTCCTCCGGTCGAGATACCGTGAAATGCGACCATGGGCATGACGAGGAGGAAGAGGCGAACCTAGGGATGTCTGGGTTTCGTCGTGGGGGCGCTGGAATCGAAGGAACTTGGAGGAGGAAGATTCGGCCGAACTGGAGGAGGAAGAGTCGGGGGAGAAGAGAGAGAAAAGGCCGGGTAAGTTTCCAAATTTGGAAACTTACCACAGTAACTTACTATGAACAGTAATCGGGAATAGTAAATTTAGTTTTTCGCTTATAACTTTCGCATACTAACTCCGATTTTTACGAACCACGTATGCATGTTCTCGGTTTAACATCCTCTACGACTTTCATGAAGAACATTTTCTCAAATCATGACCCGAACAAAAAGTCAACTTTTAGGGCCACTAAAATCATATAACTGAGTAAAAATTAAGTGTAACTGACATTCACCGTCAAATTAATAAAAATAGAAAATTCTAGGTTCGGGACGTAACAGTGGCTGTAAAAAAATCCAGCCAATTTAGTTTTCGTTTCGAATTAGATCAATTAGGTCAAACTTAGTTATTCTTATAAACCTATATTTATATATCATACACTCCAAAGAGCAACCTCTATAAATTCAAATAAAATGAAAAAAAAAACCGACCGTTGGATGTGATTATTACAATAAATTATGAGTGTGGTAAAAAAATTAGCCAATTTCACCATATTTTCGAATCCGATCGAATTGGTCAACCGTTGTCACTTGTTTTTCAGAATATATATACACATATTCTCTATAAAAGTATGAGAACTTCCACACACACACACACACACACACACCCGTGTGTCTATATATATATATATATATATAAGAAAAAATGGTCCCTCTCTTCATTCAAAAATGAACATCATATTAAAACAGTAGAACAAGTTTATGCCCTTAGTAAACAACATGAAACTTGTTAGCTATTTAGCCCTGAGTCAATCAAAAAACACAAAAAAGATGGTCACAATTTCTTACACATAGGTTTAGTCCAAATCCGCGTTAAACCTTTAACTCGTTTTCTCCCAATCCATTGATCAACACTGGAAATATTTGCACCAATTCTTCACCATCATAAAAAACAATGGTCTAGTAGTCTCCGCTTCAAAAATAAAAAAATTTCAAACTAATATTCGATTTCTAGGATTCAATATCCATCATCTCCAAATTAGTCCAATAGATCAAGTAATCCAATTTGCTGACAAATTTCCGGATGTAATCTTGGACAAAAATCAATTACAGAGATTCTTATGCCCATTAAATTATGATTGTATCTGTGTTTTAATTGTTTTTATTTCTTGTTGTAAATCTTGGATTGTTATTTCTTTTTTACTAGTTTTGAATTTGTTAAAAGTTGAAGTAAGGCAAATTTTTTCTGGAGGGGTGTGAACACGTCTTGCGTGATTAATTTTTTCAATTTCTTGAGATATTCTGATTTTAATTCTTGATTATCAATCTTGCCGATGAGGTCAATTAGTAATTCCTCTTGTTCTTCTTGTTTAGAAAGAACATTTATTGTTTTGCAACAGGTACCCAAAAGTGATATCTGGTGAAAAGTTTTCTTCAGAATCAGATGGGGTGGAAGATTCTATTGGCGTAAAATCATTTTCACTATGTTCATTTTCTGAGTCAGTGTTTCTTAATTCTAAAATCTGGATAAGGTTGTCATGTTCTTCTTTACTGATTTTCAATTGTTTAATAGTATTTTTTACTGGGTAATTATTGGCGAAGTGGCTGGGTTTGTTACATTTATAACATTTAGTTTTACTTTTGTCAAAAAACTTTCTT
Organism: Rosa persica; assembly: GCA_025331145.1. Classification (NCBI taxonomy): domain Eukaryota; kingdom Viridiplantae; phylum Streptophyta; class Magnoliopsida; order Rosales; family Rosaceae; genus Rosa; species Rosa persica. The sequence goes on along the minus strand of WFKR01000007.1, from coordinate 13,466,881 downwards.
TCTGAATGATGATTTGTTTTTCTGGGCCAGGATTTTTGAAATTTGTTTTTAGAGTAAAAATTTGTTTGGTTCGAAATCATTTTTGTTTTTTGAGTAAAATTTATTGGGGGTAAATTTTCTTGTTGTATGATGATAGTCAAATTCATTGTTTTTCTTTTTATGACGTCGTGAAAGGGATAAAGATGGTATAGGAAGCCAACTAGATAAAATAGAAACAAAAGTAGATACAATTTTCTCAAAAGTAAGCATCCTACCTCAACAACAATTAGAAACACCTTTAATCCACTTTAGTGAAATAAATAAAACTAATCTCAAGCCCATCTCCACTGCACAAAAAATCAGTTCCTTAAAATACAGCATCCTCACGACCACCCCATTCCCGATGACCCTCCTAAGCACAACGATGTAGCATCCTCGGCAACACACTATTAGTATTATTCGTTAAATCCAACTTAAAAAATGGTATACCACATTACAACTTAAAATCAAAGACTTCACGTTAGTAACAACAGTCCTCATTGATTCAGGTGCAGAACTCAACTGCATACAAGAAGGCCTGATACCTTCCAAATACTTTGAAAAAACAAAAGAGTCATTACGGTCAGCTAATGGAACTAAAATGGATATGAAATACAAGATCCCCAAAGCACATATCTATCAAAATAATGTATGCTTCAAAACACTATTTGTCTTAGTCAAAAATTTAACCGACAAAGTAATTCTCGGTCTTCCTTTCATTACCTTAATTTACCCTTTTACAACAGAATATGATGGAATCATCACCTATCTATTTGGTAAACCAGTCAAATTTACCTTTTTATCCAACCCTGAAATTCACACACTAAAGGCTTTCCAAGAAAATTCTATTTCCAAAACTCTCAACTGTATTCAAGCAAAATATAAGCATATCACCTTTCTTAAAGAAGAAGTCAATTTCAAATGAATCGATATCCAACTACAAGAACCATGGTCTGGAATATGGTTGTCACTGCCTTTAATGAATGCAATTTCGAAATCAAAAATACTTAAAATTGCTTGCCATCGAGCAAAGATTTGTTTACTTGCAATATTTTGACCATCTTTTTCTAAAACATCTTTAGCACTTTTGCAATCAACTCTAACTAAAAATATTTGATTTAATAAAGGGTTAAATACTGTTTACTCCTTGTACTTTTGCTCAAAAAAATACTTCAGTCCCTGACCTTCTAATTTCACACGTTTAGTCCCTGCACTTCAAAATTTTAGACCAATAGGTCCTTGCCGTCTAAAAGTCGAGGTGAAATGTCTATTATGCCCTCAGTTCTTTTTTTTAATTAATTAATTATTTTATTTTATTTTTTGAAAAGGATTCTTTTTCCTTTCTTTCTTTCTGTTTTTGTTTCTGTTTTTTTTTTCTTTCTTTCTGTTTGAAAAAAAAAAAAGAATAAATAAAATTAAGAAAAAAGAATTAAAAAAAGAGAGAAAGGAATAAATTTATTATAAAAAAAGAACTGAGGGCATAATAGACATTTCACCGCTATTTTTAAACGGTAAGAACCTATTGGTCTGAAATTTTGAAGTACAGGGACTAAACGTGTGAAATTAGAAGGTCATGGACTGAAGTGTTTTATGGTGAAAAGCTCAAGGACTAAATAGTATTTAACCCAAACAATCATCTTGGAATTTACTGATACATAGAACAATAGATAAAATTTCTTTTTTAATAGTACTGTAATTGCTTTGTGATTGTGTCCAGACACCAGAGTAGTATCTAACAATTTGCTCATGATGAGTAGGAGAGATTTTTTTTTAAGATACCACCATAGCCTACTTCTGAAGCATCAGTTTCTAATATTTTGAAGGAATTGGCTGAATGAATGTCTAGACATGGAAGAGTTTTGACATAACTTTTGACTTATTTGACTAAAGCAGTATGGATTGATGACCAAGGAGGGGGGTTGGTTGTAGCCTATCGAATAAAGGTTTGCATTTTTTTCGTAGATTTTGGTAAAAATCTGCCACATAATTTAATGAGCCTAAGAATCTCTGTAATTGATTTTTGTCCAGGATTACATCTGAAAATTTGTCAGCAAACTGGATTACTCGATCTATTAGACTAATTTGGAGATGATGGATATTGAATCCTAGAAATCGAATATTAGCTTGAAAAAAAATTTATTTTTAAAGCGGAGACTACTAGACCATTGTTTTTTATGATGGTGAAGAATTGGTGCAAATGTTTCCGGTGTTGATCAATGGATTGGGAGAAAATAAGGACATCATCAATGTAGACTATGGAAAAATGACTATATGGATTTAAAATATCATTCATAATATTCTGGAATTCACTGGGGGCATTTTTGAGACCGAATAGCATTACATTCCATTCATAATGACCAAAAGGTGTGACAAAAGCAGTTTTGTATTTGTCCTCCTCACTAATTTGTATTTGCCAGAAGCCTGATTTCATATCAAATAATTTTTGAAATTCATGACTGTTGAAAAACTAGTGATTGTTTTTTGTATTTCTTGTGGAATGATATCAAATAGGCATCCATGAGCCCTCCACCATCCAAGGAACCACATTGGGAATTGTCGGTTGAATACTTTATCAAAATTTAAAAACCAAGAATGACTGAAATCATCAATTTGGTGAAGGAAGATTGTATTCCAGGCTTCTTCATAATCATAATAATTAAATGATAGGTCTCCTAATCTGTGGTAGGTGTAAGGAGGATTACCCCATTGTGAAAGGAAATGATGCGGACTATATGAGTTAGGCAACTTTTGTGAACAATATGGTCTACCATCTTTACCCCCTTCACGACGTCATAAAAAGAAAAACAATGAATTTGACTATCATCATACAAGAAGAAAATTTACCCCAATAAATTTTATTCAAAAAACAAAAATGATTTCGAACCAAACAAATTTTACTCTAAAAACAAATTTCGAAAATCCTGGCCCAGCAAAATAAATCACCATTCAAAAAGAAAGTTTTTTAACAAAAGTAAAACCAAATGTTATAAATGTAACAAACTCAGCAACTTCGCCAATAATTGCCCGGTAAAAAATACTATTAAAGAATTGAAAATCAGTAAAGAAGACATGATGAAGATGGAATTCCAATCTTCGATGAAAACATTGGAATGGAAATTTCTGATGCTGTCAACACTTTATTTTACACAATTATTCAACATTTCATAGGTACACCTAGTCATATTACCTCTAAAATTCATGATCAACTTAGTAACCTTATATGTCCTACCTTAAGTGACTTTAAATGGTATAAAGATGTGTTTATTTCCGAAGTTATGCTTAGAGATTATAGTAATCAACCCTTCTGGAAAGAAAAATTCATAAACGGGTTGCCCAAACTATTTGCCCACAAAATTAGACAAGTCTACAGGGTTCCAAACATGCAGACAAGATCATCCAAAAGGAGAAATCACTCAAATCCATTAACAGAAGACCCTTTTGATATTTGCCCAAGTGCTCCTTAAAATACAGTCAAAACAGAGTCAGTCAAACAAGAGTCATCCTCTAGTCTTGTCCCATATGTTGGACATCCACCACTACCACTACCACCCAATAATAGAATCAATACCATTGGTAGCACCCTTGGTTCTAATAGTCCCAATTACTAATCAGCCCTAGTTAACCAATATGACCCATTCAAATCTGATTCTCAAACCAATTATAAAAAAACCTCTCCCTATTTTCAACGAACTAGTCACAATCTTTTTTATGTTGAACCAACTATGAATCATCTCAAAAATCCAATGTCCTTATTTAAAGCTTATTACCCTCCTGGTTTTCACTTTCTTTCTAGTCATCCTACCAAGTCATTAAAATTTTATAGAGATATTCTCTTTGAAACCAAATCAGTCACCATTAAGCCTAGAACCAAGGGTGCTACCAATGGTATTGATTCTATTATTGAGTGGTACTGGTATTGGTGGATGTCCAGCATATGGGACAAGACTAGAGGATGACTCTTGTTTGACTGGTGTGGCTGACTCTGTTTTGACTGTATCTTTAGGAGCACTTGGGCAAATATCAAAAGGGTCTTCTGTTACTGGATTTGAGGGATTTCTCCTTTTGGATGATCTTGTCTGCATGTTTGGAACCCTATAGAAATTCTCAGGTTAGCAAGTCTGGATATGGTTGTCACTGCCTTTAATGAATGCAATTTCGAAATCAAAAATACTTAAAATTGCTTGCCATCGAGCAAAGATTTGTTTACTTGCAATATTTTGAACATCTTTTTCTAAAACATGTTTAGCGCTTTTGCAATCAACTCTGACTAAAAATTTTTGGTTTAATAAATCATCTTAGAATTTACTGATACATAGAACAATAGATAAAATTTCTTTTTTAATAGTACTGTAATTGCTTTGTGATTGTGTCCAGACACCAGAGTAGTATCTAACAATTTGCTCATGATGAGTAGGAGAGATTTATTGTTTTAAGACACCACCATAGCCTACTTCTGAAGCATCAGTTTCTACAATTTTGAAGGAATTGGCTAAAGGAATGCCTAGGCATGGAAGAGTTTTGACATAACTTTTGATTTCTTTTACTAAAGCAGTATGGACTGATGACCAAGGAGGGGGGTTGGTTTGTAGCCTATCAAATAAAGGTTTGCATTTTTTTTCATAGAATCTGACCAGCTGATTGTGTGTGGAACTCTAATATTAGCATTGTCTCTACTACTTTGAATTAAAAGAGTTTGATCTTTTGGGCTTTTACTGATGGCTTGAAAATTCATATTTGTACCGGTGACTTTATAGTAGATTCTATAAATTAAGGCTAATGGTTGGGTTCCTTCGAGAACATTATAACCTGAAGTTTAAATATTTAAGGTTAAGGATTTTAAGATGTGAGGATCACTGAGACTAATTGTAAAAGCTGGATAACAATCAAAATGAATTGGGCCATTGAATAAGCTTGACTCGATATATATATATATATATATATATATATATATATAGACACACACACACACATATCTATTATATATATATATATAAACACACACACCCACATATATATAAAATATATATATAAACATACACACACACACACATATATATATATATATATATATATATCTATATATATATATATATATATATTTATATTTATAAACACACACACACATATATATATAATAGTTTACGAGCTTTTACGGGTCGGGCTTAGAGGGCTTTTACGGACCGGGCATAGCGGTCTCTGACGGGCCGGGCCCATGGACCGGGTTTTTTAGGACTTTTTGACGAGCCGGGCCGGGCTTTTGGCCCTACGGGCCGACTAGCCTTCATCAACCCACTTGATCCGCGGGCTTTTTGATGAGGCCTAAAGTCATCATATAGTAGCATAATATCCTATAATAAGGAAGATGTTCATCGTCCATGTGCCATCTTTAAGACCCCTAGCATAAGGGGACAAGTTCTCACCTTATAGCCATAGCATCCAATAGTTTAGACCTAGTTCCTTAAAGATCCAATGTTTAAAATTGATTTTTATCATGGATGGGGGTCTAAACTGTCTTAAACCCGAACAAGATGATAACCAGACTTTCAAAAGAATCAATTAGGTACCTGAATTTACTAAAACATAACATTTAGGTACTTCGGTTAACTTTCCATCCAATCTCCGTTAAAATTAAGGATAAATTTGACATTTCAACACACTTTTCACATAAAAAAAACATTTATACCTTCAATAAATTGGAACACGACCAATCCTAAATACCAAATGAAAGATCGATAGAGAGCTCCCAATTTGGTTAACATTTTTTTTTTTTTGCTTGAAGGATTTTAAAGAAAAAGAAAAACAAAAGTATGTGGAATGTCTGTTTTCGCCCTCAATTTTAATGGAGAGTGGATGAAGATTTGACATAAGTACCTAAGTGAAGCGATTTTGTAAGTTCAGATACCTAATTGATCACTTTGAAAGTCTGGGTACAATTTTGTCCGGTTCAAGAAAGTTTAGATTCTACCCATGATCATAGTAACCCGTTTAAAAATGAGGTAAAATAACCAAAAGAATTGGGGTGGGGGAAGACAGAGACAATAGTTGGGCAGCCCTTCCTAACCATATGTTACGTGTCTCATTCCCACTCCAACACCTGATCATTTTTTCTTCAACATTTGTACCCCTTCTCTTCTCCTTCTTTCTCTTCTCTGTCTGTTCATTTATATTCTCCAAAAACCAAAAAAGGGAGGGAAGGCTCCATCGAGCTCTTCTGAAGAACACCCACCGATTTCAGAATAAATTATGGTCAGTAGGTCTGTTTTTGTTAAAATACTAGTTAAGGGCATTTCCAACAGAATACTTATTTAAAAACAAAATTAAAATTTAACTAATTTTATGCTAAGTTTGATCTCCAGCAGACTAGTTAAACAAAAACTAAATTTAACTTTAACTAAAAGATCTAGCTACATTTAGCTAGAGAGGAGACAGAATTTAACCAAAAATTAAATTTAACTTGGGATTTATGTATTCTGCTGGAGCATAACTCAATATTTAACTAGCTATATTCTTATTTTAGCTACTTTTAACTATGAATATAGCTATCACTGTTGGAGATGCTCTAACCCACATCCATTTCATCTGAGTCTTATGTTCAAATCCTGAATCTTTGAACTTTAGTTGAATTCATGATAAAATAAATAAAACTTTAGTTGAAACAAATTATTAGTTGTTTGAATGGGAAGGGAGAAGAAAATGATTGCAGAAGATCTCATTGAGAAGAGATTATAGAAGCTTATGGTTTATCCTTTCTTGTTTGTTTGTTCAATGGACAATTGAGATTGACAGGGAAGAGGAAGAGAATGGCATGGATTTTTTTTTTTTTTTTAGAGAAAGAATAATAAGAGAAGGCCCAAATATTGAGCAAAAATTAGGGCTGGGTACGGGCCGGGTCCAACTAAAATTTCACTGAATCCGGGCCCGGCCCGTTTTTTACGGTTCGGCCCCAAAGCCTATTCTGGCACCAACAAGGACCGGCCCGTTTCATTTTGAGCCGGGCTTCAGGGCTTTAGGGCCCGAATACTTGTTTTCTATTGCTACATGCCTATAAGATGAGAGAAGATGGTCTCACAAACATCATTTTGGAAACTGATATTAAGCAACAAAGAACACAATAATTGGTAAAAATAGAGCAATGATCTTTCAACTAATGCCAATTTACTAGAATTGCTTGAATCTTTCAAGTGTTACAATACAGGTGCAATATAGTACAATTCTAATGCCATTAGGAAGGGTTGCTAATGCTTGACAATTATTAGCTTTCGAATAATTGTTAATATGTTTGAGAAGAAAGGGAGAGGAAGAACTTAGAAGCAGAGGATGAAGAGATAGAAAAAAAAGAGGGGCAGAGGATTCTTTACTCGCTTAATCAATCAGACAATCACACCTCCAGAGCCACCAGTTCGAAGAAGAACACCACTGTGAACTCCTTTTCTTCTTCTTGATTCTGGGTCTGTTTTCTTTTGCAAAAAGATTGAAACTTTTTAAATTGTTTTTGCCTTTCTGGGATTCTTGTTGTTTAGAGATAGAAAAGTCTAAATGGCTGCTCTCTTCCTGGAGCTATTACCTTTGGGCATAAACACATACATAAGCACATATCTCATGAACACACAAACGCATAGAGAGAAAACCACAAGAAATCATAGAGTAAGATCAACCGAGAGAGAGAGAGAGAGAGACTATGATTGAGAGTTCTGGGCGGAGACTCGAAGACTCGGACTCTTGGAGAGTTCTGGGCGTTTAAGTCGGATTAGGGCGGAGGAGTCTCGGAGAGGGAGAAAGAAGGAGGCGGCTGATCGTGAAGACTGAATTAGTCAATTAGGTTTGGCTTAGGAGCTGAAGACTTTAATTCAGTAAGTCCGATCCTAAGATAAGGCTCAAAGGATAAGGATTTTGAGCCTTATCTTACAACCAATAATATAGAGACACCTGTATGTTTTTAATGTAATAGGGGCCTATCGGGCTTTTTCATTTCTGAAATTCAAGGCTCGGGCCCGAACATGCTTTTTTTACTACCAAGGCCCAGCCCGGACCGTTTTGATTGAAAAAAAATTGGGCCCGGACCGTACAGGTCAAGCTTGACAGGGCAGTCCGAGTTTGCGAATTTTCAGGCTTAAATACCCAGCCCTAGCGAAAATGTACAGCCATTGGAGTGGGAGTGAGACACGTAACAAATGGTCAAGAAGTGCTGCTTATAGTTGGGTAGCCAAGTATTATCCAAAAAACACTCTGGTTGTGACAATTAGCGATAAGTTGTGAAGCCGCTAGAACTTAAGGACCGATCACAAAATAGTGAAGATGTTGCCAATTTTTTTAGGCTCACAATTGTCACAATCTCCACACCTTTTTTGCTAATTTTGTGCCATTTCTCCTCAAGTTCTTAAAACACCAATTTTGCTCACATCATAGTAAAATTATAGATAAATCACGATTTTCAAAACTTCTAAAATTTATGTAAAAATATACTATGTACAGAAACAGTAAATGGTACACCTATCATGAGAATTGAAAAAGAGACTTTAACAGTCAACACTAAAAAGTTCAAAAACAAATATTCATGACCTATTTTTCTAGTTCCCGTTTTAGTCTTTAAACATGTAGATGTAGATGCTCAAACCACACCGCCTAGCAGCCGGTCCACTTTAGGCGGAAGAGAAGGAGGAGGAGGAGGAGGAGGGAGGTTGGAGCACAATTCTTGTGCCTCCCATGTCAATCGGACCTACCCAACCCAATTCAACAAAGTGAACCGGGCCCCACCCGACCCAACACCCCATCCGTCCCCTCGGTCCACGCCACCTCATCGCCCAGCCATTGACAGCTTCAACGAAGGCCCACCCTCCACGGGGGGATCACATCTTTTATGCCCCTCCCAAGCCACCCCCACATCAAGCGCGTGTTCACCACAACCAAATACAATCACGCTTGACGAGTCGTCCTACCTACCACCTCTCTATAACTAGAGTGGGCCACTGTAGGTTCGGATAAACCCTGATTTGGGCTCGCTTGACCCACCATTTGCAGGTGGACCGTGCTAGCCAGCTCAACGAACTCCGCCTACTCATGACACGTGTGTGTGTGTACGGTCCATCATAATCCCCTCTCACTCTCACTCTCACTGACCTTCCCCACCATCTACACCCTGCAACTACTCCACAAAACCCAATTTCAACTGAAAATCATAATTCAAAAGAGAAAAATTGAATCAAAAGAAACTCAAAGCATACAACAAGAACCGAAAGGACCATTTTCTTAATTGCCAACTTTTTATTTTGATTCGAACAAGGCTAAAAACTATGATCACTGGCTTCCTGGGCCTGAGGGTCGACCCATGAACTGCAACTCCTGCTTATCGTAAATCTCTAGAGTAAAATCCCTAAGCATCTGAGCTTTCGTGCCACTACCGTTGTTACTGTTACCACTACCACTGGAGCTCACGCTCGGCGCCATTGTCGACGACGACTTCTTCGCCGCCTTCGACCCCACCGTGCTCGTGCTCACCGCCGAGTTCGACAGCGCCGGCGACGGAGCGCGGACCTCCACTCCGCCGTTCGCCACGAACGTCGTCGACATGGGCCGGGCCGCGGCCACGTTGAACACAGGCGTCATAGTCGGGGACAAGGCCCAAATTTGCGGTGCTTGGCTGGACGGGCCGGCGGCGGAGACGACCTGACCCGACCCGTTTGGTGGAATCATCCAGAACGCGTTGGCAGGGACCATCATGCCCGCGTTGCCCACGGCCCAGACGGGGACCAGGCCTTGAGGGACGGGCTGGGGAGTCGAGGGCCCCACCGGAGCGAGCCCCGAGGACTGCGATACGGCGTCGCTTAGGTCCACGAACTCGCTGTTCGAGGGGCGCTTCCGCTTCTTGGCCGCGGAGGTCTGCGAGTCGTCGGTCGGGTTGTGGTAGCTGGGCGTGGTGGGGATCTTGAGGGTCCCACCGACGGAGACGGCGATGGCCGGGACGGTGCCGGTGCCGGTGGCTTCGATTATGGCCTGCTCGGCGTGTTCGAGGAGCCACCGCACCGTTTCGCCGTCGGACTTGTGCCCCAGCTCCCGGGTCAGCTGGAAGATCCGGGCGGCGCACGTGGCCGGTATTCGGATCCTGCGGCCGCGGCCCTCGACCTTCGTGTGGCGGTCCTTGGTGGAGGAGCGCCTCGCCGCGGCGGAGGACACCGGCACGGGCATTTGCATCTGCATCGCCGCCATGGGGACCATTCCGACGGACGGAGCCCGCGGCGGTTGTGGGTGGGGCCGGTGGTCAGAGTCCGACTGTGGGTCCGAGTCAATGGGCTCCATCTTCAGCGGCATCGCCTTTTCGTCAAAATTAGCCGGCTGCCTCGAAAAGACTCGGTTCGCGTTGTCCCCACTATTCCTGTTCTCCTCGGCGTCGCCGGTGCTGGTGCTGTGATCGGAACCGCCGCCTCCTCCGTCGTCTTCTTGATCCTCAAAATACGACGTCATTTTTGCCACCAAAAATAGGAGTCACCAGAGAAAAAACGACCACGCTTTGTGTTTAGGCTGCGATTAGGGTTTGTATGATTGGCGTGCGGTTTTGGGTTGGGAGGAACGGAAGTGATGGGAGAGCTCAGGGGGCCTCTCTCTATCCATAGAAGAAGAAGAAGTATGGAACTGTAAAATAGTAAGTAAATATAACGGAAAGAGAGGGAGGGAGAACACGGGGCCCACAGGTCCACCACTTGTAATGTTGGGGTGTGGGGCAGAGGAGAAAAAGAGATTGTAAAGATCACGCGGTGGAGATTGGGGCCACGTATGTCGGGGCCTACTTTGGTGGGCATTGTGGGGCTGGGGTTTGTATCATGTGTCCCGATCGACGGTGGACCACTGAGGGGGGTGGAGCCCGGCGGAAAGGTCTGGAGGAATTGCCTTTTGCGCTGCGTTTTGTTGCGGATCGGTGATGGGTTGGCAATTGGCTTTGGCCAACGGCATAACCTAATCTACTGCATGATCTATACTGTGGTCCGTCGTCCAATACACAAAGCTAAAGCATCTTTTTGGCTTTGAAATTTTTATTTTTAGCCCTAGCCAATCTTCCAAACTCGGTGACTGGATTTAGTTGGGTTGATGTCATTGAGTTTAATCTGGGAATTTAAGAATTTTTCTTTCTGAATACCTACCGTTTGCTTGCGGCGAAGGTATTAAACTGATTGGTCTTGTGTTTTTAAGAAAAGAGCAAAAGGCATTCCATTTCATGGGCGTAGGGAGAGCGGGGCCATTTTCATATTTTCATTTTAATTGTTGATTAACTAAACTTTCTATATAAATAAATAATAATAATAATACCATAATGAACCTTCTAAGTCCTAACAAATGACAATAATGGCTTTTCGGCTTTATTTTTTGTCCAATTAAATGCACAATTTCATCTCTTTACTTTCCGGCTTTAATGTTTGATGCATTTCTTTTTCAGTTTCTATTAACAAAGAGGTAATCATAATCGATATTCTCTAATAAATCAAAATAATAAGGTAATTTATATAGCTAGGTATAAGTCAACTATTTAAAGATTTTACCTGAGTAAATGTTATCAAATGATTTTTTTTTCCAATGTAATAGCCATTTATATTTTGACCCTCGTAAATGAAATTTCAAGTTACGCCATCCATTTGTTTGAATTTTGTTCAATGAGTAGGTGTTGAAATGGACAATTACTTCTTTGGAATCCCCTCTGACGTGCCAATGTACATTAATACTTTACATTTAGCCTAGGTGAATGGAATATTGTTGTAACATGAGATAAACAAATTCGTTAACGGTAATTCTTTGTAATAAAAAATATTTTCCAACTTTTTATTAGGGAATCTCGAGTAAAATAAAGATAGAGATTTTTTTTCTTTTTTTTTGAAAAATTACCTTGTGTTTGGCGTGTTGGCAAAAGATTAAAAAAGCAGTCCTTTTCGGAATGTAGTTTGACATGTTTTCACAGGGGTCATTAATTCGCAAGCTGCTTCGGACACCACATGATGGTGCACGCTTGGCAGTCAAGTCCATCATAAGTTCCCAGATATCATAAATTAGTGTCCCAAATTACAGGCTTAGTATGCACAAAACCACAAACCAATCATGTAAGTGTCATTATCAAGATATCACAGCATATTCGAGGTCGATTCTAATGTCACCAGCCAAGAAATGGGGTCTATTGACATTATACTGCATTTTCTGAAAGTTTTAGACAGTGGTCTACTCCAATACCAGCCTTTGAGTGACCCTGAGTGACCTCATCATGTCATACTTAGGTTTATCCATCACACGGAAACCATTTTCTTGTCAAACAACATTGCTTGATTGAGGAGTTTCGAATTTGAAATCTTAAGTCCAACAGTTAATATACCTCTTAATCGCTTAAGTTACAAGTTAAAAAAGATAAGAAATAATACTCTGATCTGAACTTACACGTTTCATGCAAAGAGTTTCAAATTTGATATCATTTGAAGATTAGTACTCTTCATCACTAGAGTTATAAGATTCAATCAAGTACTAAACTTCACTTGCACATTCATGGTAAAAATTCAGACTATTGTGAAAACAATGATATTATATTAGCTCCCATAGTATGCCAAGGTTCCGATCAATTTAGTACTTCCATTAAAGAGCTTTACAGTACAAGTACAAGAAGGGTATCGAGACATGGCTAAATGTCAAGGACTTTGACTCTGGTACAAATATCGTCATCATCGGTGATGGAGATGCTCACAAGTCGCAACACTCTTTTTCGCCTTAAATTCTAAACAATTATTGAACAATTTATTAAAGAAAAAGAGGAAAAAATAATTTAACCTGACAACACTTGCTGCCAAACAAACTATTTGCTTTTTAACATACAAACTTAATAGAGTGCAGGGTATTGTGTTTTTCTCGAGTTACAACTGACAATCTAGGAACACAAAACAGACTTGGATATTTCGACGAATCAGTAACCATTGGCAACCACACCATTCTCACAGCCATCCTTCTGGGCATAGAATCTACGATACTTAGAGTCGACTTCAGTAAGGTAGAATGTGCCTGGAAGTAGAAGGCTAATGTCCTTGTTTGTGACAAAGTCTTTGCCTCCATACCTGTGCTCCATGATCTTCATAATTTCACAAAATTTCTCTGGGGCGAACTGCATCAAAGCACATGTATAATAAATGAATTATATGCCATAATATGTTTCTAAGTTATAAAGCATATGAAGAATCCTTCGACTTCCATTGGGTACCATAAGGTTCTAAGTGAACGATGTGTTGTAAGATGTTAACTAATTGGGGGATATAAGATGTTAACTAATTGGGGGATACAAACGGGGATTTGGATTCATGGACAAGGGTAGGAAAAAACAAGTACCTCATGTCTTGACTTCAACTTCTCTCCAACATTCATCACAGCTGCAATGTTGTCCAAGCTAAAGGGATGTTGACCGGCACGGAGTTGCAACGAGAACATGGTTGCAGTTGAGCCACTTCCGTATGAGAACAGTATCACACGCTTGCCATCCTGTTATGAAAAATAAATTTATTAGAATACACACTTGAGGATAAGTCGAGTGTTTTACATTAGAATTTTCAGGCATTTACCAATGAGGCATGTTTGTTGTGAAGGAGGGAAGCAAATGCGGCGTAAAGGGATGCAGTGTACATGTTTCCAACTTGCTTTGGCACCAGAGTTGTGGGTTGCACCTTCGCATCATATAGGGGCTTTGCAACTTGCTGGGCTACCTGGAGTCGAACAATATTAATTGGAGATTGATAGCATGAAATGAAAACTACAAACACGTTTAGAGAAACTAGAAAGTTAACAAATAATTGGAATTCTTAAATGATAATCATGATGAGATCAGGTTTTAACTGTACCTTTTCAAGATCCCGGCTTGCATAGCTCTCATCACTAGATAGGTTCGCGAATGGTGCGAACTTTTCTTTAGCAGCCTCATCAATGGAGCTGCATATGGAAGCAAATATAATAAATTACCATGTACACGTACATCAAGAATAAATGTCCAGAAATATGGGCAGTATTCTTAGAGAAATGAAGGAAAAATGAAAACCAACCATGCATTCCTCACGGAGTCTTGGAACACCAAACGAGCAAAGCTTTTTTGAACGAGCTGCAAGAGATCAAAAAAGTATTACTTAAAGAACAAATCTATTTCAATATTTTAACTGTGAACCAGACAGATTGATCAATTGCCAGATTTCAAGTGGCAAGTGCTAAGACATGTACCTTGTTGTATGGGGAATGAAATACAAAATACTCAGCATCAGCGATAGAAAATTGTTTGCCTTCAATTTTCTCATACCTATACAAGGCAAGAAACCATTTAGGCATTGACATAGGCACAATTAATAGCAAAATTATATCATAACAAAGTTGACTTAATTCACTATATTCAAAGGAACTCACTTTTTACATAATTGCTTATAGCAAGAATCAAGGGCCATCAGATAACATGTTTGAGATAGTTTACCATCAACAACCTGCAAAAATATACATGAGATTAAAGAATAGAAAAAACTGCAATTGGACCAATTAATAGTCGATAAGAAAACCTAAACATCAGTCAAATATCAATATAGATTCTCCTAACTTAATTTGAAAACAAAATTTTGAGGAGACACTACAATCAGGACAAAGGAGATACAAAACAACAAATTGACTCCATTTTGCACGAAGCATGTATAAAAAACTATAGAGAGAGGATTACCGGATATTCACTGGCAAGGTCTGGCTTGTAAAAGTCATAGACGTGAGACATATGACTCCCCCTAATTTTGCTTTCAAAAGCAATAGGAGCATCAGGTCCAATCAGCAAGGCAATAGCAGCTGCTCCACCGGTTGGCCTGGCTGGTCCTTCTGCATAGACCTGATAGAGGATACCTCCAATGAGATAATAGAATAAAAACGACACAAAAGGCTGTCTAACTCTAAACTGAGAGTGTGAACTCAAATAATAACCAAAGGCAATGAGTAAGGCCATACCGCACTGTCAGTGCACACAACAAGTCCATAGCGTCCATCCCATGAGCTACTCTCCACCCAATTGACACAGTTGAATAAAGCGGCAGTTCCCCCATAGCATGCATTAGTTGAGTCAACACCTTCAATGTCAGTATTTCCATGTTTCTGAAAATTTAAGGTGAGCAAAAATCAGTGTTAGAGCATTCTGATGGGTATTACGTTAGGAAAGGGCAAAAAATAGCCTATCAAACAATTGTTATAAAAAGGAGAACAATGGGCAGAGCATAAAGGTAAGCCTGAAAAGGAAACAATCAATGAACTTCCAAATAAGCTGTGATTTGATCCCTTGAACCAAAGAAACCCAAGCAAACTAGCCACAGTAGTGAATAATGCCTTTTATCCTTGATATACCCAATTTCTGTCATCAATTGGAATAATTTGAAGTTCACTGGCAGAACATATTTAACATTTGACTCATCATACCCCATCCACCAATAAACAGAATCAAGACCGTATGCCTCTAAAATCACTGGGAAATAGTACCTCAAAAATTTGCATCAGGAAGGTCTTGATAGATTTGCTTTTGTCTATCACAGTCTCGCTACCAACTTCCAGGCGACCAATTTGTTTTGGGTCAATCCCATACTTCTCAAGAAGGTTTGTGACCACTGTCAAACTGAAATCAAAACCCAAATGTTAAATGATGATACATTCTGAACAAGAGCCAGGCTCCTAAAAAAACAATATAGAAAACTGCAACTAAAAGGTGTTCATTATCTGTAGTCTCCATATGATTCAGTAAAACCATAATGATATGCAGAACAGAATACTATCTGACACACAAAAATGAGACTATATGGCAAGTCAATTTGATACAATTTCCCAAAAATTACGCTCACTGGATTAGATTGTTGGCATTGACAATGCAGGTTTTATTTTGGATCGTACGCTTTCCGTTGTTCAATTCAGAGATTTATCTCTTAAAACGTTCTAATTAAAACACAATGCAGGCAATGAACAAAGTAAAACAAAGCGCTGCTCCCTTATATATTAATATAGATTATGGATCTAGTACCTCATTGAGATGACATCTTCGACTTCTGAACAAAACGCCATGCAATCTTGTCCAAGTCCAATAGTGTATTTCCCCTTGCTTGCTCCATCATGTGCCTCCAAGGCTTCCTATTTTTGCATCAAGAAAGAAAAAGTTCATTAGTTGATGCAAAACAAACCAGTACAAATTTTGTCGAACTTAACAAAGAAAAAATCCTAGATGATATTAATAAAGTCATGAAACAAACAGCTTTTTGTTGATTCCTTATCAAATTTTTTGTATTCTTCCAGGCTTTTTTTCTTTTTTTTTTTTGAACTGTAGAATCTGATAGTCAACAAACTAGTTCCTTCCAATCAGAGCACACAAACTCATAGAAACACTGCCTGTAAAGTTTTTCAACAAATGAAACCGAAAAAAAATTCATCCCAATCACTATAGAGTAAATTCTAAAACCGAAAAACCAAACGAAGTTCAAATTCCGTCCTCCCAGTGCAGATCAAAATGTCTCATGAAAATACCAGAAATCATTAACTTATTAATTCATCAAAATGTCAAAAACGATTTTGAAGAAAAATGCTGAGAAGATTCTCAATTTTTCTAACTAGTTCAGCATCCTCAAATTTTTTTATTTTTATTTTTCAAATCAACTGTATTATTAGCTGAGCTCCTTCAACTTCTTTCTCCGATTTGAACATAAACAACCAAAGATAAAGAATAACACCGAAACTGAACGTGATGATCTTGACGAACCGAAAAAGAAGAAGAAGATGAAGAATCAAAGAAACGAAAACAAAAGGGGGAGAAAGTGAGGGATCGCAACCTGCTGGATACAGGTAGGGGGGAAGTAGATGTCGACGGCGAGAATTCCGACGTTCTTGGCCATATCTCCGGCGATGTGTGAAGATCGAAACGACGGAAAATGCCTGAGAGAGAGGAGAGAGTCGAGGGAAAATGAGAAAGAGGTGGTCTACGTTTTGGGAGGAGGTTGGCTGGGTTTATATAGGGAAGTGACAGAGGGAGTAGTCCCGACTTGGTGAGCTCAAACTATGATGAGATGGAAATGGAGGCCGCCTTCTATCTTTGACCGCTAACTCTTGCCAAATTTACTGCTTTTGCCCCTGGTGTCAAGATGACAGGGGGGGGGTTTGGTTTTCTTTTTCACTGCTGTTTATAAACCCTTTTTTTTTTTTACCGTGAGTAAGTGTTTTTCTTTCTTTCTTTTTTTAAGGTTGATAATTAGTTGCAGAGAATTTCGGTTGTACGCATTTATAGGGAAGCTAACTTCGTGGGTGTTAGGTCTAACAGGAAGGCAATTCGCGTCTGATATAATTGGAAAAAAAAGATGGAGGGCTAACTATTCATGGATATCAATACATTTATAGTTTGTTTTATGGACATGACGATGTAAATGCTTTACAGCGAGATTTTGTTGTGTGTGCGGTGATCGTTTGTTATATATTTTCATTTTTATTAAAAATAAAAAATAAAATTCTTTTTCGGTCTCGGATTCTTGTAGTATGATAGTAATATTCGTAGTTCGATTTCTCGCAATTGAAAATGAATACATTAAGATTTTTTATTTTTAAGCAAAAAGTTTGGAAAGAGGAATGCTATTCTACTCCTCGGCTCCATGACAGACCTACAATTTCAACCTTGAAGGACTGGCGTCAGACACTTACCTGTCACCACAGCCCCTATGTATGGATTTCAACAGGAGATTTACATATCCCATGACCCAACATGGGACTGCTGACAATTGGGATCGTACTTGGATTCATGCTTAACTACAAACACGCTCATACCAATTGAATCAACCCACATTGGTTACATTAAGATTTTTTTTTTTGAAGCTACAAAAGGAAACAAGTACTTAAAAGATGATTATCAAATATTCTACATAATATTGCTTTTAACTCGGGATAGTAAACCACCAAGGTGGCTGCAACCTAAAAGCATATTTAGCAATGCTAGCCATCTTTAAGTCAAATGTTAGCCAAAATAGCTAAAAAGTTATTTCGGCTAGCCACTTTAGAAATACGTCTTTAGCTCTCTATTTTAGCTATTTTTAAATTTATATTATTTTTAAAATGAAGATTAATTAATTTAAATTTATTTATAAGGTACATAAAATAACCAAAAATGAATGTTTTAAATTATAAAAAGACTCATTTCGCTCTCTATATTTAGGAGCGAGTTGGCTAAAAGTTATAATAGAGAGCCACTTAAGAGCTTGGTGCAGCTACCAAAATATATAAAATACCAAACATGCTCTCTAAAATAGCTAAAGAGTCAAAATAGAGAGTCTGCTAAAAATGTTTTAATGTCGTTATAACCTTAAGGTTCATCAACATTGATGACAGAATAATGCATAATGATTATATTTGATGATATCGTTTATTAGAGGTAAACCATTTATCTACAGCAAGTTGGGTGTGGAAAGTAATGCGTTAGCTATGGTAATTGCAATTATGAGATTGGGATATAGACATAACGGTGTGAGGCTATGACCTAGCTTCAACGAAATGTAGGATACTTAAAAGCACATTGAATAGCTGATCAGGGGAGAGTAATTATTAATATGTGATGAGATAATATTTAGTATACTGATATGTAAAAATGGACGATTGAATAGCATGAAGTGAATTTTTTTTATTATTAAAAAAAGGGTTGCTTGTAAATATTAACTGCTGAGATCTATTGGATCTACTAATTCATTTACACTGCCGGTACATAGAAGAATTTTCCACATGTGATATGGTTGAAAGATTCTTATTTGAATCTTGTATTTACAGACATGGTGTTGAAGAGAGTGAAATTGTTATTCTTACTACTGGCGAAGAGCATTAAGCGTGACTGTCAAGATTGCTCTCGTTATGTAGCCTGAGTGAAAGGATGGTTCAAGTGGTTCATCATTGGACCTCATTGGCTCATGATGATTGTTCTTAACAATCTACATGTAACCACTATTATTTTAAGATCGTGCGTGGTGCTCCCATTGCTCGGCATTTGGGAAAGGAAAAACCACAACTTGTCACTCGTATGCTCTATATTTATTGTTTATTAACAACACTATTGACAATAATATTATTGTCATGAAAAAAGATCTTATGTACGACAACCTGACCGACCAGTCAATAGAGAGAAATATCACATTGGCCGATATAAAATATTGTACTCCAAATAGTTATCTCATTTCTCATGAACTCTCGAAAATATTGCTACTCTTGCAACATTTCATTTTCCTATCAAAACGCCTAATTATCAGGAAGACGGACCCAAGAACTTGGCCATGGTAACTGACCTAGCAGGCAGCCAGCCAGCCGAGGTAGACTTAGCGACTAGTACTCCAAGCTGTGACCCTGAGATCTGGCTGACAGGGACCAAAAGTCCCAACTACCCCTCTGGATTCCCTGGGCCGTCGGTTTAACTCCTTTGGGCTAGTACCACAATAATTAATTAATAATATGAAAGTGCAAACAGTACCAACAGGACGAGTGTCTTTCCACCGTTAATGTTGAATATTAAATAAATATCTTAGCTGCGGGGCCTGCTGCACAGTTGGGTGCACTAAACAAATTGTTTGGTTTATTCTCAAAAAGAAAAAAAAAAAAAACAAATTGTTTGGTACCTGGCAGACAACCAAATTTGACTGGTTCATATAATCACATGACCAAAAGAAAAAAAAATCAGACGATCAAGAAGAAAAATTTAGCGGAATCATAAATGTATAGTACATAATTTGTTTGCGACTCTTATCAATGCTCCTTTTTGTTGCTGAACGAGTGATGGTGTTTGTTTGATTTCTGTAGGGATGGGTAGATTTGTTTAGACTTCGAGTAATTTAGTAGTTATTACTCTTCGATTTAGTTAACATTCTATTTGTTAACGTGACGTTTTGAGATATCTATTTGGAAATAATTGAATTTTAGATGTGATTGTGCATATAACTTTTCTTTCAAGCATTCTCATATTTTAATATTTTGGGGGGACTGAATATAATATTATTTCCCACAAATTAACTTGTTTTGTTTGGTGTAAGTAGTATCTGATTTGCCACTATAGGCTCGTAGAGTTGTAAGACAACCCATGTGGTTCACGATTTGCAGCACTTATTTGAGTAATAATGAATTAATGATGCATGCTGTGTGATTATTTAACTACCATAACCCGTTCATTTTAGGATCATTTCAAGTTCATCTTCAAAATATTTAAAAAATCACGTTACTTTTATCAAATAAATAAGCAATTTGTCAATATAACTTTAAAAATGTAGATGACCCGTGGCCTATTAATTAATTAACCTAACTAATACTGTGCATTTGTAATTTGCTCATGTAGGGAATTTGGAAATCGGCCGAAATAAAGTCAATGTAGAACAACCATCTTTGAGTGCATTGTTTTCTTTTCTCTTTCCAAAAAGTCTTCCAATATGCATGATGTGCATCCAGTAGCGGAACCAGGATACAAAAGTGGGGTGGACTAATCTAAGGTTGCTTATAAGATTTTTTTTTGTCAATAATGTTTCTAAAAAATTTAAGACACCAAGAATTAAACAAGAAAATTACAAAAATTCTATAAAGAAGCACTTATAGAAAATTTACAAACAATGAAAGAAAATAGTAACCAAGAAGAAGGAAGGGAGAAAAAAAATAGGGGAAATTAAGAAATAAAAACAAGAGAAGAAAATATTGTAAGCAAAGAAGAAATGGAGAAGAAAATGGGAGAGAAAAAACCATAAAAAGAGGCAGAAAACACAAAAAATTGGGCAAGTGGGGGATCGACCTATCATAGAAAGGTTAAGTTAACAACAATTTAGCTAACTGAACCAACTGCAGCTTCATGTAAAGGGCAGCACATATACTATATAAAACATATGAATAAATTTGGGTTGGGCTATAGCCCAAACAGCATCTGACGTGGTTCCGCCACTGATAGTCACATATTAAGTGCACCCGTAGGTCACTATTATCTTTTTTTTTTTAAAAAAAAAAAAACACATTTGCTTACAAAAAAAAATCCCATTACAAGAAGGGATCTTTTGCATGAGTAAGTTAAAACATTGTAATTTTCATCTTTTACATTGAAATAGTGATTGAATACTTATGCATTGTTTTCCTCGTAGAGGATAATGGTGGATCATATCAGATTAATCATTAATGTGTACCTTTATATTTTTAAAGGGATCTTATAGATTGCGAGTTAAAACATGAACTTATTTTTGGTGCATCTATTTTCACTATATTATTGTAAGGAAAAATTTTACAAAGAGTACCCAAACTAAGGTCTATTATAGACTTTAGTACTCGATCATTCAAAATTATCATATTGGTACCCGATATTTGAAGTCCGACCCAACAATCGTACATGCCGCTATAAACGGTGTTAAGTAGCATATTTTTTAGGGATATTTTAGTCACTTCATGTCTTAATCCAAAAATTTTTTATTAAAAAAATTTATGAGACCAATTATTTTTTTTAATTAATCCAATATTTTGGCCTAATGCTACACCAACATACGCACACTCAAACCCACCCACGCCGTCTTCATCACCCTCCACCCCAAGTTGCAATGAATATATATAAAAAAAAAAATTGGATCCAAATTTTTTTTAATTAATCCAATATTTTGGCCTAATGATGCACCAACATACGCACACTCAAACCCACCCACGCCCTCTTCATCACCCGCGGCCTCCACCCCAAGTTGCACTGAATATATATAAAAAAAATATTGGATTAAGACATGAAGTGACTAAAATATCCCTAAAAATGTGCCACTTAACACCGTTAATAACGGTGTGTACGATTGTTGGGTCGGACTTCAAATATCGGGTACCAATGTGATAGTTTTGAATAATCGGGTACTAAAGTTTAGAATTGACCTTAGCTCGGGTACTCTTTGTAAAATTTTCCCTTATTGTAATTTTGGTTGTTGGTTTGTCACGTTTGTAAATCATGTAGGCTACTTTATATTATTTTATACTTTTGTAGTAATTCAATTACATATCATCAAAGAAAAGAAAAATGAAACAATAACTATGCGTTGTCCCTTTTTTATCCATTCAAGTACTCATTCACTAGTGAAGTGTAATAGACTTTCATAACATCAATCAAGTCATCAAGTTCTTTCTTTACAAATTATGTTCATATAATATATATTACAAACATATAATATATATGATGATAAACTAGAGAATAATGATCGAAAGGCTACCAAGCCAACGATATCAACATTTACAACATGCAAAGATTAGAACCTATTTTATTCCTTAATGTACATGAACAAATTGGGTCCTCCAAATTGTGCTGCAATTTGGACCCATTAGAATATAAGATGCTTTTTTTGTCAATCATAGTTTAGATCATTGTAACACCCAGCACACTGTTACCAATTATTGCACCTCTACTTAAAAGTAGAGGAGCATATGCTACTGCAGCATGCCAATATTGATCAAAATATCAAATGCAACCAAAAATTGACATCTTCTTTCATTATGAGCCAAAAAATGACGTTTCCGTCGAAGTTGGTGTGAGAAGGAGATAAAAAAATGACAGAGTCATACTGGAGAAATTGTTTAGTATGTTTCACACACACTACGTGTTATTAAATATAGAGCGATGACTTTGACGCAAAACCAAGGCGGCTGACTTGGTTGGTAAAACACGGAGAGCTCGATCTAAGTCCAACCTGCTTGCAAGCATTACTATACAAATTTCTTAGGTATGTGGAAGATGATGTGGGAACAAAGAGACGCCCAAAAATCCACATGCTTTCAGATTCGTTAACTCCGGTTTAGATACAGAGCTGATAATTTCATTGTGTGCGAGTATTAGCTTGAAACATGCATTTTGAAAATATAAATTGGTTGTGTAGATTTGCTATTGTAAGTTTACATTATCTCCCTATGCAAAACATATGGACTTTCAACTTTGACAAATTTGATTCAGGTTACACGCGTAAGTCTAAGGTTTTTGGGTTGTAATACTTTTTTTTTCTTTTTTTTTTTAAATGAACAATACATTTATGTAGAAAATAATGACATTGACATTGATCAAGTGGCATATGGTATGGGAAAAAGGCAACTCATTACTTGGTATTCTATGTTGCTTGGGAACAGGTGATCCTTATTAAATGACATAACCTGACATCAGGCTTAAAGAATAGAACTTGAAAGCTTGCACGTTTGATATACGTATCTTGACTTGATCAGTGTGTGATATTACAATGCTTGAAGGGGTAATCAATGGAGCCATGGAGGCCTGTCTTGTGACTTACTTGACTCGGTGACTCTACCGACTCCAATGAGCACGTACAATTTCATTTTAAACTTTGATAAGTTATATCATGAATCGAATCATTTTTAATGGTTAGTTCTATTTTTTAAATCAGATTTAACAGTAATATTTCAAAACATAGTAAAAATGAAACAGATACAACAAAACTCATGATAAAAAAGGATTGGGAAACGACTATCTAGATTGGATCCATCAATCCGTAAGAGCACAGTCAGATAGGTGTTATAAGTTAGATAAACTTATGAAACCTATGTATGTTTTTGTTATCTCACCTACCTATCTACCCACCCACAAAAGTAGTATACAACCAAGTCAAGCAAAGATGACGTACAAGTCAAAGCAATGCCATGCTCTCCACGAGAAAGCAATTAAGCAAATGATTTAATTTATGAACTAAGGCATACTTGTAATTAATTAATTATATGTCATTAATTGTTGTAGCAGTCACATTTACAACAAAAGGAGTGCCGTAATGTTTAAATTATTGCCAAATTATTGATGAAACACTGAGAAAGATTTCAATTATCACAAGTGAACCAGTGTTATTTGTTTTTGTTAGAAGTCCTTTTCACAATATTAGCTGTGGGGAGGTTAACATGATCTTCAATACATCGATGATATTTATGTTTGAGCCTCCTTCAGTTACTTACATTTCCTTTATTTTTTTTTTTTCTGAGAATTACTTACATTTCCCTATTGATCAGATATTTTGAAAGCAAAGGTACGGTAGTTGTTCAGTCACAAGCTAAAACCGGTCGGTTTAGTTGCTGAAGGTGTTGTCATATTGTAGTTTTTTTTATTTTTTATGTAGAGGCTGGTACGACTGTTTTGAAGTATTGGTTAATAAAATTGGTTAATGAAACTGCATAATACAATGGGGGAGACATAGTGGCTAAAACCCATATTACAATTGAGAGAACATTGTGAATAATAGCATATGTCTCCAAGAATCGTACATATTCTAACATGCACATACTAACAAAGAGTGTTTCATTGACTACTCTATTTGCTTTATAGTAACAATGACATACTAGAAAGATAAAACTCAAGTAGAGCATAAAATACCTAAAATAGCTTTCCCACTATGCTGACAACTGAAAATAATTTTAGCGACACTATTTCATCATGCCACTAAGAGGTTGCTTCATTTAACGAAACAAACGAATCACAGCCTTCCTAAGACAAACAAGGCACAGACAATGTGCACACCAAGACACCCACCTCGTCCCACCCTAAGTTAACAGAGTCTCGTCCGGCCACAACCATCACCCACCGGTGAGGCCAAAGGCTAACGCCGACGAGGAGGTACAACCAGACAGGGAAGAGAGAAGAATAAAGGACATGCAGATTAGGGCTTTTCTCTAGCAGCGGACGTCCCCCTTCCTAAAGTTATGAGGAATTAGTAGGTGTCTTCATCTTGTTTGACTTCTAAGTGTGTCCAATGGAACAAAAGCCACCTGAATGGCAAAAGGACAGAGATATCACACAGCCGTAGGAGTCTTGTGCAAGAGAGATCTTGTGTTCGATTGTCACTGATAACTGTGATAAGGCCAAAGTCTATAGACCTTGTGTTTGTGGGCATGTGTTACCCACGCTGATGTACATCATGAGGAGCTTCTTGAGGATGCCAAAATAATGAACTATTTACTTTGAAAAATAATTTTTGCCATGAAATTTCGAAGAGAGAAAAGAAATAGGGCCTTCTGACTTCGAGTCCAAAATAACAGTCAAATATATCCTAGGCCCAGTTTTGTTTTCTGAATCCAAATTTAAGCAGATATAACCCATTTAATCCCAGTCTTCGATTTCATGCTCGTAGTCTCTTTGCTTCAAGGACTTCTGCAAATTACGGTAATGTGGATTTCATCTTGTTCTCCAGCTTCATCAGTGATTCTTAGTTATTAATTTCAACTTGATCTGGGTTGTGCTTTGCACACCTATTACAGTTATTACTGATTATACAATGTTTGTTGCTGGA
Organism: Rosa persica; assembly: GCA_025331145.1. Taxonomy (NCBI): domain Eukaryota; kingdom Viridiplantae; phylum Streptophyta; class Magnoliopsida; order Rosales; family Rosaceae; genus Rosa; species Rosa persica. The sequence continues at coordinate 13,441,583 of WFKR01000007.1, read as the reverse complement.
ACTTCTTAATATGCCACAAGTCTGGACTGTGATGTAAAACAGCAACAAGATCTTGTAAGAGTTATGACTTCAATGTTATGGCTTACACGTTTCTAAGATCTTAAGCAATTTCAGAAGCATTGTGCGAAAATTTAGGCACTAGGAGTGATATAAATATATATATATATATATATATATATTTTTTTTTTTCTTCATTATGTTACTTGAAAAAAGAGTGCAAATATGAGAGTGTTGATAAGGGGAATGTGTTCCGATACACATATACGAGACTAAATCAGTTGCGGACTCAGACTTTACAGCTTCCGCTGAAATGCAAAGTCGTTCAAACCAAGTTTCTCGCTTGAATGACGTGGCAATTTTGCGTGAAGTCCACTCTAGAATCTCCATGTATATATAACAATGAACATTAAAGATTTTGAAGTCATGTGTGGCCACACTCCCTCTGAGTTGGCTCTGAATTTTTGTGATCACTCCTAATTTGTATACACTTGGTCTTAGAACTTTTATCTTTTTGTCTTTTTGGTCTCTTTCAACGTCAGAATCTGTTGTTTGAAAGGAGATGTGGGATTGAAACTGCTCCTCATTTCTTATGATGAGAATCATTAGCCGTATATATATGTAAACTATGTTTAGTACTCTCTTGCCACATGGTACAACATATCAGACTGTCAATCTGATCCTTGCATTCAAATTAAATTAAAATTCACATTACAATGGGACAGATTAGCAGTCTGGTAAGGATATCTGGCATTATCTCTGCATTTGTTTCTTCTTCTTTTCTTCTATGTGTGTCTTTGATTGAACAAACTTATCTCATCTTGATAATACGTACATATTATGATTGTTCCTCATAATGTGAAAGAACGAAAGAATTCTACTTCAAACCTCAACGGTCCTTTGATTGAGGGCCATGTATCTCCACCTCTCCTTCTCCACAAAGTCCGCATCCAAAAACCTCGAAACAAATGCCCAAAGCCTGTAAATGTCTTCAAAATTTGTCAAGAAACCCAATGCAGCTGTGACCACAGAAACATGAGCTCCTTCCACTTCACTTCTACATGTCTCCGACTGCGTTTCCTTTTCTTCTTGGTGCTTGTCCGAGAACCAAATGTGGTCCAAAATTCCGTAGCTCAGCGAAATGTTGTGTCGATCAGCAAGCTTCTGGACAATTGAAGGCTCGATCTTCTCCCCTTTCCAATCGAACACATTGAATGCCAGGCTCGGTCCTCTGTCGAATTTAATATTGGGGCCGTAGATTTTGACCAATTGATGCCCATATTCGGAGTAATGTGGATGTCGAAGACTCATCAATGCATTCACTAACCAGTTGATCAGGTACCTTGCTCTCCTACTAATTAGTACCAGGCCTAATTCATCTGCATGATCCAAACCCCTACATTCAATCCCGCCTGAGCTCTTGCCACTTTCATAACTCTCCCAAATTTCGGATTTGTCAGACTCAGAATCTCTCTCTAGCTCCTCAATTTCCGAAAATGTGTGTGCCTTTTGCTTTATTGAGACTTCTTTGTCACTTGACTTCTCTACTACTAATTGAGATGGTATTGAAGATGCGACGAGGCTCACGATTCCTATGCTCGAAGCAACTGAGGAATCCTTCAACACCGAAGCGCTTGATTTCTTGACAAACAAGCAACCAAAGCCGGATGGATTTTCCCCGAAAACTTTGAAGAAAGAGCAAATGAGAAAGTCAGGCTTAAACAAAGAGAGGCCTAATGTATCCATGTCCTTAGGCCCCAATGAACATGCATCAAGCAACACATGCCACCCATTTTCCTGCGCTATGCTCATCCACTGATACGAGTATCGAACTCCGGTAACTCTTGATTGAAGTGGGAAAACGAACAATCCGGGCCGCTTCCTCATCTTCTTCCTCTTCCCAATCTTTCTCCTCAGTTTACTTGTATGAATTCTCATGTTAGGCCATGAGAACTCGGCAGACATGACTCGTCCTCTTCTTTTCTTACAGCTCTCTGCCATCACATCCACAGCCTCATTCTTGTAGTCATAAACACTCAATAGGTTGGGATTGTTCTGGAAGGGATAAGAGTCCGCTAGAAGTTTGAAAGCTAATGATTGATTGGCAGTTAAAATCAAGGTGTAATCAACTTCTGAGATATTCATGTAACTCATGATTCTTTTCTTCATTTCAAATTCAAATTCTGATTCTTGTCCCCCAAACAATACTTGGCTATGCAAGTTCACTGACTTGTACGAAATATCGAAAAAGAATGGTTCTGGGGCATTTAGTGACTGAGGAATAGTCGGGGGAGGAGGAGATGATGATGATGATGAAGCAATTGAAGGTGTTTGATAATGCTTTTGGAGCTGAGAGAATGAGAAGAGGCCGTGCCCAATGTAATCAAGGCAGACATGTTTGGAGAGGTTGAGATGGTGATACTTATGGGCTCTGATATAGTCTGCTTGATCAGTTTGGGAGTATTGAGGGTATGCTTTAATGAAATTAGCATATGATTCTTGTAATGAAGGGAGTGACTCATGGTTTGTGAATTGGGAGTTAGGGTAGCAGCAGAGGGAAGCAGCTGTTGCAAGAGTGAAGTCATACCTGAAAATGGTGACTTTGTTGTTTGTTGTTGACGATTTCGGCTTTTGAGGAGGAGGAGCAAGAAAAGGAGCTGCACAGCAACCATGTAAGCAGGTTTTTGAGGCTTGTCTAGGGCAAGGTGAGTTCATGATTTTGCCCAATTTTCCTTTAGGTTCTTCTTCTTTTCTAACTCCTCCCATTTCTTTTTATTGGGTGTTTTCCAGTGCCAAAAAATGTGAACTAGTCTTTGGTTTGATTGAGAGATGTGGACAGGTTGGTCTTGGAGAACAATATTCAGTTGGAAAAGTCATTTGCTCACTCCATTGACCTTGTCTTCCATGAACTTCACTTTTGCTGGTATTGTGGTGGTGATCTCTTTGTTGCTTATGGCAGAGCACAAATGACCGTAAAGGCTACACTATTTTGATGTAGCTTGCAATATGTTGTTAACTGATTTTAAATAATAAGTTCAAGATGTCTAATGTGTTATGTAACTGCTATATCTAAATATTTAAAACGTTAAAGAATAAATCAATAATGTATATTAAGTTAACACTCTCTTTTACGTGCATTATCGAGACAAACAAATACACATAGAATTTTAATATGAAAGTTTTAGACGTCTGAAAATCTTATAAATAATATTCTCATATACATAGAATCATTGAACTCCAAAAGTTAAAATCTGGCAAACTTTATATTAGTATTAATTACGTGAACCAAAGCCATTTTGCGTTCTTTCTTTTTCTTTCCCTAATGAATTTCAGATTGTGAGGACCCTCCTAGAGAGGAATGGAGTGGCTGTGGTGGTTCCCTAGAGATAATGGCTTTTTTTCTTGGCATGAAGATGCCGAAATAGAAAGCAACAACCAGAAAAGGGTAAGGGGACTTTGTGCCTTTGTGGTAGTGGCTGGCAAAAGCAAATTGTTGCAGGCCAAAACCTACTTTGATTTATTCTGAGTGGACTGACAGGCCAATTAAGCAACACATAGCTAGATTATGATCGATATCTTCTAAATAACCAACTACTAGAATATCTAGCTAGTTGTAGTTGTGCCCCTTTAATAAAAAGTGCGTCAAGACTTTTCCAAATTGTTTGTGTGCCATGCAAGTGATCATAGATATGAATATATGCAAGTCATTTTCTAATCCAGGGAAACCTTTCTGGACCCGCCAGCATATTTCAAATTGTCAATGTGCTCACATCCCTAGAAGACCGGCTCTCCTCTCAACTCTCAATTCTTCCACATATTCATTTTTGAGGGAACTTGAGAACCTACTTTGAAAATTCTGAAAAGAAAAACTCAGATAGCTTTTAGGGTTGTAAAATCTTTTGGTAAACCCCCAAGATTTTTTCTCAAGAACTGGGAGCTATTAGGGTTTTTGTTGAAGTATGGAAAAGTCTAAAACTTTGACTGGATTATATGGACATTGTGATGGGTGGTAACTGCTGTTTTTGGACGAATTATATATATATGCATGCTTCACATTACATTTTCATAATTTGTAGTGACCCAACAAATTTCGAATTCATATCATATGTTATATAAATCTATTGATCGAATGTATGAACAAATCTATGGATTGTTGTAAATATTATTATTTATATGGCTGTCCACGTAAATACTCATTAGTCATGTTCTTTGATGTAAACCCTACCTCTATATAAAGAAGACTAATGAGACTGAATGAGAACACTTCTACTTTCTCCCAACTATTTTCTCTCCATCTTCTTCCTACTTTATAACATGGATCAAATTATATAAAAAAAATTTCTATCCTTGATTGAAGAAAAAAAATTGTTTAAATCTAATCATGAAAAGGAAAAAAAACAAATATATATATATATATATATATATATTTGGAGTTGACTGACCGGCCAATTAAGCAACACATAGCTAGATTATGATCAATATCTTCTAAATAACCAACTACTAGAATATCTAGTTGTAGTTGTGCCTCTTTAATAAAAAGTGCGTCATACTTTTCCAAATTGTTTGTGTGCCATGTAAAATCTTTTGGTAAACCCCCAAGAATTTTCCCAAGAACTGGGAGGTATTAGGGTTTTTGTTGAAGTATGGAAAAGTCTAGAACTTTGACTGATTATATTGACATTGTGATGGGTGGTAACCGCTGTTTTTGGATGAATTATACACACACACATGCATGTTTCACATTATATTTTCATAATTTGTAGGAATCCAAAAAATTTTGAATTCCTATATATGTGTTATGCAAATCTATTGATCGAATGTATATACAAATCTATGGATCAAATTATATAAAACATTTTCTATTTTTGATTGAAGAAAAAAAAAAGTTTAATTCTAAGCATCAGTGTAATGAAAAAAATAAAAATAAAAAATTTAATTTTTAAAAGAAAGCTAAAATAATTTAGAGTTATTAGATTTTGAAATGATAAGATAGTCTTGTTTTCAAGAATTACATGACATGATTTGACAAATAGGTGATATGACATGACATCTAAGATTGATGCCATAAATCCTAGGCTTCATTGAGGCCAACAATCATTTCCCTTTATATAATATAAATTAGATGATTAACTTGTCTAATTTTGTTATGTATCGGTGTATGCTCGTTTGAGATATTGGTCTAGAAAACGCAGAATTTCAATCGTGATACTCCGAAGAGCAAAGAACAAGTTATCATGATAGGTCAATAGATTTATGGGTCAACTAGGTGGTCGCTGATGATCGATAGAAACAACAACGAGAAATATACCGGAATTATTGTAAACAGTAAAAGAAAGCGATGGAAGGGCATCTGGGTAGGTTTAGCATTACGTGGGTTTAAAGGCAATGCGTTAATTCTCGATTTCTTATTAAACAGCCTAACAAGATAGAAAACGTCCATATCTGACTAATCTGAGTTTGATTTAATGCAAACCAAAAAAAAAAAATAAAGAATCAGGAGATTGATGTGACCTATATCCAAGTCATCTATAGGGCCATATTTCCGATCACATTCATTTGTTTTACCAAATTTTGTGAATTGTGACCCCATGATGATTAATACATCAACTATAAAGATGTAGGGGCAGCATTTTGGCACTGCAAAACTCGACTCCGAGACAGACCATCTTTCCGGTTTAGTCGTCGGTTTGGCCAGATAAAACCCTCAGGTTAAGACTTAGGACCGAAACTAATTTGGTCATCACTTATCACTGAGTCTGTCACGCCCCGAATTTTATAATAACAATTCAAAATCCGAAACATGAAAATACTACAAATTCAAAATAATCATCCTGAAAATTTCTTTTCATAACATTCTCACCACACGAAATAAAATCAAACCGAATTTAGTCTCGGTTAATTATTACAACTCAAATCCAAAATGAAATGTAAAGCTCTAAATGAGCATACACACCTCACAACTAAATGAAATAACAAAAACTGCTGTAACATCTAAGCAGCTCGGTCACCTCCCTGATTATCCTGACCTGCAGGAATATCCGCTACACCATTTGAATAGTATACCGGGATTGCAACAACATAAAACCCGGTAAGCTTATGAAAGCTCGTATGAGTAAAAGGAAAGAACTATTGCTTAATTCAATTCATAATTATTCCCACACACAACAACACTGAACAATTTCCACATCCACAAGTACTAACAATCTCAATCAATACCAATTCAGTATATCAAGACAATCCAACTCACAACTTTCTTCACAACTCTCATCATCGTATTTATAAAAATACGGTACTTGACAGACTAGAGCTCTAACTGAATCGTAGCCCGTCACCTGGCCTAGGTTATGGCATCCGACATATTTATCATTATCGTATTTCATCAATATGTATACCTATATACATATTTAGAACGTCCGATAATTCCACATACTCAACCAATCGTATCCCATCATCCACCCAGGATTAGAGCGTCCGATTACCCCACACCGGTCACCACGTCGACCCTAAACCCATAAATGAGCACAACATATAATATCACATACTGAAATCAACCCAACCAAGATACACCATATTATTATGGAATTACACAATTGAAATATAATCAATTCATCAATTCAGTCAATCATATCTTCACTCAACAATATATATTTTCCACGTAAATATATATATATATATATATATATATATATATATACGTAATCATCTACTCAGGAATGACCACTAATACCATCTATAGTTCACACAAGAAAATCATGAAATTCATTTGTATAATTAAAATTCATTTTACTTACCTATGGACCGTGGTGATTCAAGTCCATGAAATTTTAAAAACAATTATTTAATCCGCAAATATTTTTTCACACAATTATTAAAAATAAATAAATTAAAACGCTCGGTTCGTAATATGAACCATGTGAGTTTTACTCACCTCGAAATTCCCGCTGCGTCTTCAATATAATTATAATTATAATTAACGCCGAAATAGCCCACTCAATTAAAATCCGTCAATCACCTAACCAAATATGATTCGAATTTAGCCAAAAATTTCAACACATCAATTAACTACCATTTAACGGCCGGATTCCAATTTACATTAAAATCCGACGAGCGGTTTCTCACGAATCGCTCTCCTAATTACCGTTTTGCACATATACGAAGATCCAACGGTCGGATCTTCGCCCATGACCACACAAAGCCTCTGGGACAGTCATATGATCATCATAACAATTTTACAAGTTCATCCGACAGTCCTAATTTCACAGATAAAAAATCTAACGATCGAAATCGATCGAAATCACAAAATTCATAACTAATTCATACGATATCCGAAAAATACGTATAATACGCCGAAATGATCGTATCAAAACATATAATCATAAAATGGACAGAAACCAAATTTTAGACCTCCGGAGGTGGCCGGAAAGGGCCGCCGGAGTTAGGGACAGAGCCGCCACCGACCACCGCCAATGGTGTCGGGGCCTAGCTTGTCCCCTTCGTTTCATCATTCTGAACAACTTTCATAACTAGCACAAGACCAAAAAATGACGGGAAGGGATCGAAAAGTACCAATTACAGTCGGCGGCCGGAAAAATTCCAGAAACCGGCGAGCTTGAAAACCGACGTGAAAACTGCAACCTCAAGCCCCGATCCCTTCTGGAAACTTGTTCATAACTTCCTTGCGAACTTAACAAGCCAAGAATCACAAGAAACGATCGTGTATAGCTCGAGATATCTTGATCGAAAGCTTGGTTGTTTCGATCCGTTCGGGTCGAGCTCCGACGAACGTGAAAACGTTTGACCCAGTTCCGGTCATTCTTGGTGCTTGTAGAGGAAGTTGAGGCGAGCTCAATGAGCCAAGAATCAAGTGAAATTGTGGTGTGTAGCTCGAGATATCGAGATCGAACCGAAATCGACCCTTTTCGGTTCGGGCAGTGCCGCCGCCGCTACAGGCCGTGTCGTGGCGCAAGGCCGCCTCTGGCAGTTGCGTAAGGTCGAGACTAAGCTCCTGGAAGTGGTTGCAGCTCAAGTGGTGGCCGGAGGAGGAGATGGGAGCTCGGCGAACTTTTGCCCTGTTTTTGCGTCTCGGCCGCGCGGAGGGAGAGAGAGAAAATGCTGTTTCCTTTCCAAAAACAGAAAGAGAGAGAGGCCGGGGGAAAAATTAGGGTTTTTTCTATATATACGAGTTTCGGAAAACTTCTTAATTCGATAACTAATTCAGAAAAAATCTGATCTTCGTGTTCCGCACGTGTACGGACTCGTATCGACGAGCTCTACAACTTTTATGAAGGAAGTTTCTCCAAATTTTGTACGTAGAAAAAGTCGATTTCTCAAACCGAGCATTTCGAGCTTTTCGTTAAAAATAATCGTTTCGAAACTTCGATTAATGTAAAAGTGAATTATTATCGAACAATAATCGTTAAATCGTACAATAATCACTCAACACAATTACTCAAATTTAAAATGAAAATTACGGGTATTACAGAGCCCCAATTAGTCTCCATTTTGGTTTCTCTTTCTCAACGAAATTGAGTTGATTGAGTTTTACAATGTTTAAGTCGAAAATACGTATATACATGAGTGTACATAAAGCATCATTTTCAGTCAACTATGACATGCAATAGAAAACAAACTTATAAAAGTCCCTTGAATCCAATTGCTATATCATGCATTATCAAATAATCTGTTTCAAAAACAAAAGCTAAAATCTGACACGTTCCTCCAATATGTTATACTATAGTTTGGTAAAGTCATTAGTTATAATATTCTGAAAGAAATGTGAGCTTCAATCAGGGGATCTGTTTGAAGGAACAAGCTTCAATCAAGTAATTAGATAAATGACATGGGAGACTAATCAAATGCATGCACCATCTCTTTTTGGTCGTGGGTAAAATATTTATATAGTACTCGAATTATCATGAAATACATTTTTTGGTACCTATAAATTTTAAGGGAGTTTAGTGGTATCTATATTATTCATCTGTTAGCCATTTTAGTACTTCTGTCAATTATTCCATTAAAAATAGGGATAAAATCGTTAAAACAAAAAAACAAAACTAATTTTTTAAATGTTTTTAATTTTTTTATTAAATTAAAATAAAAAAAATTAAATTAGGTTGTAAAATAAAGAGCTCGAATTGAATTTTATCTAGATTTACCTATTAATCCTATTAATTGTTAGAGAGAAAAAAATTATCTCATCAGCTGACCCAAATTAATGCATATTATATTTTCAAAAAAAATAACCAAACACAAACAAAAGTTCTTAAATTAATTGCCTGAAGAATCCTGAGATCAGTGAAGAACAGAATTGGGTATATTTTTATTTTTTTATGTGTCAAAATATTTTTAAATATAGATGTTCAATATAATATTAAGGGTAATATCCTCATATGGTACCTGAACTATCATGAAATGCACTTTTTGGTACCTACAAATTTGTAAGTAGTTTGGTGGTACCTGTACTATACCTCCATTAGTCCCTTTAGTATATTCGTCCATTATTCAGTTAAAGTGGGGATAAAATTGTAAAATATGTATGTATTTACAGATTTTTTATGTCACGCTCCGAATTTTAGAATAACAATTCAAAATCCGAAACATGAAAATACTACAAACTCTAAAATAATCAACCTGAAAATTTTTCTTTTCTTAACATACTCACCACACGAAATAAAATCAAACCGAATATAGTCTCGGTTAATTATTACAACTCAAGTCCAAAATGTAATGTAAAGCTCTAAATGAGCATACACACAACTCACAACTAAATAAATAACAAAACTGCTGTAACACCTAAGCAGCTTGGTCACCTCCCTGGTTATCCTGACCTGCAGGAATATCCGCTACACCATTGAATAGTGTACCGGGATTGCAACAACACAAAACTCGGTAAGCTTATGAAAGCTCGTATGAGTAAAAGAATGAACTGTTACTTAATTTAATCTCATTTATTTCCACACACAACAACACTCAATTATTTCCACATATGCAAATAATAACCATCTCAATCAACACCAATTCAATATATCAAGACAACCCCACTCACAACTTTCCCCACAACTCTCATCATCGTATTTATAAAAATACGGTACTTGACAGACTAGAGCTCTAACTGAATCGTAGCCCGTCACCTGGCCTAGGTTATCAATTATTGTATTTCATCAATATGTATTCCTATATACATATTTAAACGTCCAATAATTCCACATACTCAACCAATCGTATCCCATCATCCACACTAGGATTAGAGCGTCCGATTACCCACACCGGTCATTACGTCGACCCTAAACCCATAAATGAACACAACATATAATATCACTTACTGAAAACATCCCAACCAAGATACATCATATTATTATGGAATTACACAATTGTAATAAAATCAACTCATCAATTCAACTCAATCATATCATCAATCAACAATCCACTCATCAGTATATATTTTTCACGTAAATATATATATACGTAATCATCCACTCAGGAATGACCACTAATACCATCTATAGTTCACACAAGAAAATTATGAAATTCATTTGTATAGTTAAAATTCATTTTACTTACCTATGGACCGTGGTGATTCAAGTCCATGAAATTTTAAAACAAATATTTAATCCGCAAATATATTTTCACACAATTACCAAAAATAAATAAATTAAAATGCTCGGTTCGTAATATGAACCACGTGAGTTTTACTCACCTCGAAACTCCCGCTGTGTCTTCAATATAATTATAATTTATAATTAACGCCGAATAGCCCACTCAAATAAAATCCGTCAATCACCTAATCAAATGTGATTCTAATTTAGCCAACAATTTCAACACATAATTTAACTACTAATTAACGGCCAGATTCTAATTTACATTAAAATCCGACGAGCGGTTTCTCACGAATCACTCCCCTAATTAACGTTTTTCACATATACGAAGATCCAACGGTCGGATCTTCGCCCATGACCACACAAAGCCTCTGGGACAGTCATATGATCATCATAACAAATTTACAAGTTCATCCGACGGTCATAATTTCACAGATCACAAATCTAACGATCGAAATCGATTGAAATCACAAAATTCATAACTAATTCATACGATATCCGAAAAATACGTATAATACTCCGAAATGATCGTATCGAAACATAGAATCATAAAATGGACAGAAACCAAATTTTAGACCTCCGGAGGTGGCCGGAAAAGGCCGCCAGAGTTAGGGACAGAGCCGCCACCGACCACCGCCAATGGTGTCGGGGCCGAGCTTGTCCCCTTCGTTTCATCATTCTGAGCAACTTTCATAACTAGCACAAGACCTAAAAATGACGGGAAGGCATCGAAATTACCGATTTACAGTCGGTGGCCGGAAAATATGCAGAAACCGGTGAGCTTGAAAACCGACTTGAAAACTGCAACCTCAGGCCTCGATCCCTTCTGGAAACTTATTCAGAACTTCCTTGCGAACTCAACAAGCCAAGAATCACAAGAAACGATCGTGTATAGCTCGAGATATCTTGATCGAAAGTTTCGGTATTTCGATCCGTTCGGGTCGAGCTCCGACGAACGTGAAAACGTTCGACCCAGTCCCGGTCCTTCTTGGTGCTTGTAGAGGAAGTTGAGGCGAGCTCAATGAGACAAGAATAAAGTGAAATGGTGGAGTGTAGCTCGAGATATCAAGATCGAACCGAAAATGGCCGTTTTCGGTTCGGGCTGTGCCGCCGCCGCCACAGGCTGCGCCGCCTTGTGAAACTGCCTCCGGAGCTAGAGCAGCTCGAGACGAACGCCTGGGACTTGGTTTGAGATCGAGAGATGGTCTGTGGAGGGAGAACAATTAAGGAGAAATTTCCTCCCCTTTTCGGTCGAGAGCGACGGTGAGAGAGAGAGAACCAGTTTTTTTTTTTTTCTTTTTCCAGAAACAGAATGAAGAAGAAGAACCGGTAGAAGAAAAAATTAGGGTTTCCAAAATTTTTTCTATTTATACATGTTTCGGAAAACTTCGAAATTCGATAACTAATTCAGAAAAAATCCGATCTTCGTGTTCCGCACGTGTACGGACTCATATCGACGAGCTCTACAACTTTCATGAAGGAAGTTTCTCCAAATTCCGTACGTAGAAAAAGTCGATTTCTCAAACCGAGTATTTCGAGCTTTTCGTTAAAATAAACGTTTCGAAACTTCGATAATTGTAAAAATGAATGATTATCGAACATATATCGTGAAATCGCATAATAATCATTCGATACAATCACTCGAATTTAAAAATGGAAATTGCGGGTATTACATTTTATTATCTAAATTAAAATAAATTAAAGTAAGTTGTAAAAACAAAAAATTTGTTAAATATTCAGACTTACCTACCGCCTCTACTGATTGACCTCATTAATTATTCTAAAAAAAAATTCTCATTATTTGACGCAAATTAATATATATTCATAAAAAAAATTATATATATTAACACAAATAGAGTTACTGAGATGAATTGTCTCGAGAACATGACAAATAGAATTCAGTATTATTTTTATTTTTTAATATGTCAAAATATATTTTTAAATTATAGATATAAAATATATTAAATATTATAAATCTAAATATGAATGAAAAAAATACTTTACCCTTGATAGTTTTATCATAGGAGTGTCATATGACTGCCACATATGCATTTTTAACAGAATACTGGACGGAAGTATTAAAAGGGCTAACGAAGAGATAGTACAAGTACCACTAGACTTTTTTTTTTTTTTTTTGGAGAAGGAGGTACCACTAGACTCTCTAAAGTTTATAGATACAAAAAAGTGCATGTCGTAATAGTTCAAGTACCATATAAAGATTTGATCTATATATTAAATACTATAATTCTAAATATGAATGAAAATACTATTTTGCCCTTGATATTTTACTCACATGAGATGACCCCCACATAGGCGTTTTTAACGGAATAGTGAACGAAAGTATTATAAGGGGCTAACAGAGAGATAGTACATGTACCATTAAACTCCCTAAAAATTTATATGTACCAAAAAGTGCATTTAATGATAGTTCAGGTACCATATGATGATTTTACCCCTCTGACTTTTATCAAACCCTAGCCCCTAACCGCCATGGCTTGGGGTTCCATCATCGTCGTACGACACCAACACCAAGTAGACCCTTCCTCTATGCCTCTCGATGTCTTCTCACAGCAATCCAATGTTGTCTTCGTTCAACAAGTTTTCAATTGGAGTTCCCCTTTGCATAGGTGATGTACTCGGGTTTCCCCTCCACAACATCTCACTAGAGTCAATATGGACAGGAAGGCGTTTTTGCCGTCACCAGCTTCTCAAGTTAGAGTTTGTGAGCAGGGAACGCTCATAGGGCGCCTTAAAGTCCCTGGAGATCGGTGAGCAATGCTTGATTTGCAGGTCTAGGTGGGGATTGAATATGGCTGGAAGCTGGTGGCGGCGAAGTAGGATGGACTTCGCTCATGGCAAAGCCACGATTCCAGTGCCCAGAGCAGGGTGGCAAGAGTCTTTAAGCTCCAATCTGCAGGTGCAGCAACGGAGTTGGGTGTAGTGTTTGTATCAGTGAATGCCGGCAATGCAGATGTTGGGGTGCTTATAACAAATTGGGTGCCCAAAAAATTTGGGATATCCAAAGAGTTTTAGATGTCTAAAGAGGTTTAAGGTTTTCTTTTGGATCTGGGCTAAAGTATGGACCAGGCTGTTGGGCTCTGATTCTCTAGGGTTTCATATTTGGGATCCTGACAAATTGATCCAACTAATTAATCTTATGTTTGGCATAGGTGTTACTAGCTTGCATATTATGCGTGTGAAGACCCGAATTTTCATACAATAAATTTATGTAATTCAATAATTGCTCTATTATTTGAATTATGATATTTGGGATAAATCCGTATGTCATGGTTTGAGAAAATTGGTTTCGAATGATTAAATTTTCGAAAACGAACGTTATTTAGGGGGTCGTGAAAATTGACTTTTTATACTTTCAAAATTTGGGAAAACTTCCTTCATCAAAGTTGTAGAGATCGTCGATACGATCTCGTGCATGTGTGGAACACATTATTCGGAGTTCGTATGAATAAGTTATGAATATTTGAAAAATTGGAAATTTTCTATAAATAGCAAAAAAACTGAATTGATTCATTAAGGACGAAAAAATTCAGTTTTTGCAATTTAGCCCTCAACCCCCCCCCCACCCCTCGCAATTCTCTCTCTCTCGGCCTCAGCCCCGTCGGGTCAGACGTGACACGACCAAACATTTTCCCTGCCCTCCGACCTCCTCCGGCCCCAGACCCGGCCTCCCCCGAGATCGCCACTCCACGTCCAGCCTCCCCCCGGTGCTCCCTCGCCCAGCCGGTGCCCCCAAGTCCGGATCAAAACGACCCCGGACGGAGAAGCAGACCCGATCGGATTCTCCCCGTGCCGGCGTTGCACGGGCCGATCCTCCACCTCTTCGTGATCTCCTCGTCCTCCTGATCATTATCATATCCTCCTTGCACGACGATTTTGAGTGTGGAGTGAAAGATCACGATTTGAAGTTTCCGACGGTTCTGATTCAATCTGGAATCTGATCAGATGCACGAGATTAATCCAACTTCAAAGCTCGATCTAGGACGATCTAGACCAAATCACGCTTAGCTCCAGGTACGAAAATTACTCACATCGTCATTTTGAAGAAGTTTGTAGTTGACAACTTTTGCATCTGAGGTGGTTAACAAGCGTTGACCACCGTCTGACCTCCTCGTGTGGCGGCGCGTCAGACCATATTATGAGTTTTCATTATCTAGGCGATGATCTATGCATCCATACGAGCGTTTTGATATATAACATGGTCATGTTAGAAAAAGTTGATCAATAGTGGATTTACGTTTTCACGTTACTATTTTCGGTTTTACGTTTTACCTTCGGTTTACGATCTGCGGAGATCAGACCATCGATTTTGCTTCAAATTTTAATATGTTGATCGTATAACTGTCCCGACACTTTGTGAGGTCTCGAGCCAAGATCCAACCGTTGAATTTTCGTATAATTGTAAAACAGTGATTCGGGAGGCGATTCGTGAGAAACTGTCCGTCGGATTTTCATATAATTTAGCTAGGATGTTTTCAAGGGCGATCAGTGAGGATCCGACTTTGGACTATCGTTTAAATTCAATCGGAGCGTTGGATAGTCTTTATTTTAAAATCCAACCGTTGGATCATCATTTAAGTTTATTCTGTGTCTCGTTTGCTAAGTAAAGACCATACTTGATTAGGTACTTGATGGTTTGAGTGACGAGAGATTGGATTATTGTTTGTTTTGGTTTATAGAAGACGCAGCAGGATAAGAGGTGAGTAAATCTCACATGGTTCATTTACGAACCGAATTTCATTATTTCCGTATGTATTCAATAAATTATACGCAAATTATTGTTGGTATTAGTGGTCATTCCTGAGTGAATGATTACATATATATATATATATATATATATATATATTTATGTGACTTATATATATCTGGATGGTGTGCAATTAGATTTTTGGATTATTATTTTGAGCACTTACTTCTATAGAAATACAATATATCATGTAATTATTGATTTTATTGTGAGAAAGCATAATTGTGTCG
Source organism: Rosa persica (assembly GCA_025331145.1). Classification (NCBI taxonomy): domain Eukaryota; kingdom Viridiplantae; phylum Streptophyta; class Magnoliopsida; order Rosales; family Rosaceae; genus Rosa; species Rosa persica. The sequence continues at coordinate 13,425,996 of WFKR01000007.1, read as the reverse complement.
AAGCGTAACATTTGAGTCAAATAGGACAACTTTTAAATGTTTTGATCTACGGATTGGTCACAAGTGGTGACTGATGTAAGATTATCGTAAGCGTGAACCTTGGCCAAGGTGATACATTACGATTCAGTTAGAGCTCTAGTCTGTCTGCCATAGTATGACATGAAAGCAGCGAGTTGAATTACTCGTGATCATGAATACATATTTATTATATAAGATGGGTCCAGTGGTGAGTGATGAGATTTGTTGGAAAATGGTTTGGAAATGGAGATGGAATGTTTTGTTTTGAGTTGTGATTGTTTTGAGTAAAAGTTGTTGAGTTACTGTTTTATTTCTATTTACTCATACGGGCTTTCAAAAGTTTACCGGGTTTTGTGTTGTTGCAATCCCGGTACACTATTCAAATGGCGTGGCGGATAATCCTGCAGGTCAGGAGAATCAAGGTGGTGATCGAGCTGTTTAGAGTGACAACACTTATTTTATTCGCTTTTCTTTTGTGAGGTTTGTTATGCTCATAAGAGCTTTACAATTTACATTGTGTGTGAATTGTAATAATTAACTCGAGGATCTTGGCATTTTATATTCGAGTGGCGAGTGTTGTGTTTGTTTTAAAAAAAAACGAAATAATATTTCTGAGTGTTATTCGAGTGAGTTATTTAATTCAAGTTTCGGATTTGAAATTGTTATTCAAAATTCGGGGCGTGACAGTTTGGTTGTTTTTACACCAAGTAAATGAAATTGAGTGAATTAACGAAGAAGGATTCAAGTTATTTTATTTTGTGTTGAATGACATTACATAGTCATGTAGGCTCTTATAATAATTGAGCGTCAGTGTAATAGTAAATGGTACTATGTTCTCATAAATTAGAGATATTATGTATGTGCCGTTCTAACTCCTTTCTTCTAATGAAATCTATTTAACTAAAAATAAATAAAATGAAATGCATTCACCAATATTGATTTGAACTTTGAAGCTGCAAGGTTGCCGATCTATTTAATTTCAAAAATATTAATGTACAAACTAACGAACAAATTCCTGATCGATGTATACTCCTCCTTGTTCATGAATTTGAATCAATATTTTCTAAATTTTTATTTGTTACATACATCCTAGGGAAGATGGGTGTATCCAACTGTTTGGAAGGTGTTAAGGAAATCTTGGCAACTTCTTTGCGAGTAATCGATATCAGACTAACTTCGAATCTGAAGTCTGATCGATGCTTAAGTGGTGATGCATATCTATAGCAAGCTTACATTGTGGAGGAAAGTTTTGTATCTGAACCAGATTAATAATTGAACTAGTGAAAGGGGCTAGTCAGGACAACTCTGTTAACTAAACTCGATCAGTTTTAATATTTAGCGATCGTTAATTTGACATGGTCGCTCATTGTTTAGCTCGATCAATTTGCTTTTTATTGTATTACTCGATGCACGCATGTAATTTAATAGTTGGTAGATGATCGAGGCTTCCTCTTGGCTCACCTTATATGTGCTTAATTTCAATGTATCCCTTTAATTCAAAGTGAAAAATGTCTGGGAGGAACAATATACCAGTAGGAAATATTAAGAAGTCGATCTCTTGGGTACTCTACTCACCACCAACGACAGTGTGATGAGTGGTAGGGTAAGTGTGAAGGCGGAACTCACCACCAACGTAAGTGTAAAGACCGGTAAGTACTCTACCATGTAGTCGAACTGTGATCAGTGTACCATATCAAAGAAAGTCTATTCAGTAGTTAGTTTCAAACTCCCCAAGACGCTTCCCCAATGTGGCTAAATAGCAAAAACCATTACAATATTAATTAGCCTTCACCAGTATTGATAAAAAGGCCGTGAACAATTTATTTTTTTATTTTTTTATTTTTTTACTTTTTTAAAGAAAGGAGGAGAAAGACTAAGTCATCGGCCGATCCTAACCTGAAATTTTATTAATAGAAAGTGAAAGTACAAAGGATCCGGCGGACCAAACCAAAATCAGGCTCAAGAAAGCAACCTAATACAAGAGATTGAGTGAACTTACTAAAGCGCTCTAGACCTAACAAAAACCCAACTGAAAAGAGAACAAAGAAAGACAATACATACATCATCAAGCTACCTGAACCTATAAGCCAGCCACGCATTAAAATCACGTCCAAAGCAAGAGCCAAGAACTGGGTGAGGACACCCCAACCATGATTGGCCACATGAGAACCACTAAAGTTGGCAAGGACATCAGCTGGAACATTGCCCTGCCTATAGATGTGTGTGACCTGAAGCTGCAAGTTCCTTGCCACTGTCATTCCATTAATTTATTCCATGTGCAGACTCCAGGAATGAGTTTTTAAATTTTAAAATAGTGTACAACCATCGCAAAATAAGACTCAATCCAAATATTTGGCACAGCCCTAGCCTCAATATGCATAATTAATCAATTAAAACTAACATGTTGTGATAGAGAAGTTTAACTAAGTTTGGGATTAATCATGAGTCATCCATCCCACAGTTGCATTAATCTATTAATTAGCTAGGTTCTTCCACACAACTTATATGTCATACTTGATCATTTTGCATCAACCATATCTCTAAAACCCAATACTGTATGCATATGATATAAAACTCACATACGATGCATTTATTATGAACAATTTAATAATTAAACAAGTAATAATTTGATAATTGAAAACCACAATAAGATCACATACATTCTGTTTCCGAGTTTTCTGATATGCCATACCTCCTGCATGAAACTAACACAACCTTTCAGACTGTCGCAATAGAACACATTAAGCAGAAACAGTTACAGGGCAACTCTCCTTTGGCAGATCATAAATCAATAATCAATCACAAGGGGAAAGCCGTGATTGATCCATCGAAACAAAACCACCATTGCCTGCCAAAGGAAAGACGCCCTACAACTAATTCGCTTATATATCAAGGTTCCTCACAACCCACACACATGCATGATGCACCAAATAACTGAGTGCAGTATATATAGCCACTGATGAGTTTGAGAAACCAGAAAGGGAATAAGGGGCAGAGGAATAGATGGAGCATATGCCATGGATATCCTTGTACACATTCCCATGCAATATAATGCCATATCTCCTCCTCCTTTTATCTGAAAAGATTGTTGCTAATTTATGTTTTCAGATATTCGGTCTTCATGGGTCGTCTCTTTCTCATATCCTCCATTGCTTTCGTGTTTTACAGACGAAGCAGAGAAAGAAAGGAAGAAAAGGGCAAGACCCAAAGAAGAGATGCTTTCTCTCTTTAGTGCAAGTAAGGCCAGCGCAAAACCTGGTCCTTGAGGTATATCCCATGTCATATTCTCTTCCCTATTGATCTTTTTTTTTTCTTTTGTTTTTTTTTTCTTTGGTTTTGGGCCCTGTTCGTTATTGGTATTGGATTCGGGATTCGGATTTATGGTACTTGTTCGTAAAGGATTGTCTGTCAACATGGTCATGTTCTGACATCTTAAGCCAACTTCGATTGTTAATTTGATAGAAGATTGTCCTATGTTCTTCACAAAATTAATTTTTGTCATTTTGTGCGTTAGATATGCATGGGTAGTCATACCGTCGACTACAAAATTCATTATACGGCAGCAATCCGTAGTGGTAAAATTGGCTTCGCGCTGGTGCTCTTGCTATATTTCTATTTTCATGTATTTTGATACAGTTGTTCCATCAAGCTAGTTTTATTACTTTTTGAAAGATGCATCTAGTTTTTTTTTTCTGTAGCCTTTTCTTTTAGATGGTTTTGCACCGCTGTTATAATCCTTTTCTTTTAATAAAGTCTAACCTCCTTCAACTAAAAAAAAAAAAAAACTTTGTATTCCTTTTTATCAAAACTGAAAATCATATTGAGCAGCTAATTAATGTGCTGTCTATCAATTACGTACAAACTGCAGAAATATGTGAATAATAGATACTGAAGAAAAATGATGCACTAACATACTCAGTTTTGTAAATTTAAGTTTGTATATATACTTATATAGTTACAAATATAGAGGGTATGACCCCACTATGGTTCATCAGTCGCAAGTCTCTCATTCAGTATTGTCTGTCCCATGTACCTGCACCATTATGTGGAAAATCACTGCACATACTATATAACTGAGAGTCTGAGACCTTTCTAACTATTAATAATCTAGTAGTAAAATTAGTTACGTACCTTCCAAGCATCATAACAGTGGCTTGAGGATTAGTCCCAGGTGAGTTGTTAAAAGTGGAGCCATCAATAACCCTAAGAGCATCAACACCAAGAACCTTGTATTGATGATCAACAACTCTCCCAACTTGGCATCCTCCATGGTAATGCCAAATGGTCATCACAGTGTCCTTACAGTACTGCTCCAGAGATCTTGAAGAATTCTCATGCTTAGGCAGCAAATTGATGGGGGCTCGGGCTGTCATGTTGAGGAGAGTTGGTATTGACATATCGTTGAACCGGAATTTGGAGAATGCCTTTGATTCAACCAATTTCTCTATGGTATGAAGGCCTTGGACACATCTCTCCAAGTCTAGGGGGTCTTGGAAATAGTTGAAGGTGACAGAGGGGTTGTCGTTCGGGTTTAGGGTCTGGAGCTCCAAATGGCCTGCGGAAACGGGGCCTATGATCTTCTCAAGGATGAAGCCTCCGTTAAAAGCTGCTTCATCAAGACTGTTCATGAATTCCACAGCTTTTGCTAGGGCTTCCGGGGTCCTTTGCTTTGGTGGCAGTGTGGACAGCTGACCAATCTGCAAATATGTCATCAAACTTGTCTACAACCATTTAGAGTGTTTTTTTTGGGGGGTTTTGGGGGTGGGTGGGTGTCATTTGAGCACGTTTGAGAATTTGGTCATGGAAAGGGCTCAATGAATACCTTGGGAGATAACATTCCATAGTCCCTCGGAGAGAAGTTTTCGCCTCCAGCAGCTTCAATGTAGCTTCCGAAGCGGGTAATGCCAACGACTTGGATGAGCGACACCTCGACGGGGCTAGGTGAAGGCACGAAAATGGCATTCATAGGGTTGTCTGACATGCCTCGGCCAACCATGGGTTGGTCGGACACAACGGTGATGTTGTGGGCCTTAAGGTGCTCTTTAGGGCCCACACCACTCAACATTAAGATCTGTGGGCTTCCAATTGCCCCGGCCGATATAATTATCTCGTTCTTGGACCCTCTCCTGAGGTATGCTGTGTGTCTGGTTCCAGATGCGTCTCTGAACACCACACCATGGGCCAATGGCCTTACTTTTCCTGCCCATTGTTTTTATTTTTAAAAGGGCAAAAAAAAAAAAAAAAAACCAATAGTAAACATTTTTTACAAGTGTTCATAACAAAGGGGAAAGATGAATGAGCACAAACCTCTTCTTCTAAACAAGATCTTATGGACAGAGGCGTGCAAGAGCACAGTGAGCCTAGCGGAATTAGCATACTGTAATAAGTCGGCAGCGGTGTGTCTATGCCCCTCAACATCAAAAATGGTTCCTCCAACTTTGGTCCCATAGATATGATCGTAAGTGAACCCGTTGTCTGGCACCACACCGGCTTCCAACAAACCGTCACGCACCGCAGACTGCCACCCTTGAACTGGCGGGCGGAATGCCACGAGCCGCTCCACCCATTCGTATGATTGGTTGACTAATCGCCCATCCCAACCCGCGTGCCTATACATATAAACACATCGTAGTTGTGTCATGTATATATAAAGGTTACACAGTGCCAATATCAAAAGATCGAACAATATGTTACGTATCTTTGATTAGTATATTGTTTGAATATAAGTCGGTGCATATGTTGGTATGTACCTGACGTAATCCGCGGCAGCGCGTGTGTAAAAGCCGGCGTTTAGGCAGCTTCCACCACCTAAAACACGAGCCCGAGCGTTAATAACACCGTCCTCAGAGACAAAGCGCTGGGAGGGGGAGGTGGGGGAAAGGTCAGCGAGTGCGGCCCCAAAGGCGCTTAAATTGGTAATGTTAGGGTTGCCATAGGGTGAGCCGCCACGTTCTAGTAACAAAACGCTGGCGTTTTGGGAAAGAGTGGCAGCCAAGGGGCATCCGGCGGTGCCTCCACCTACGATAATGTAGTCATAGTATGATATGGCTGGAGCTGTTTTTGCATTGTGCATGAAGGCGAAGTTTGGAGCTGTAATGTAGAGAGGAAAAACCTGAGCGTGTTAAGAAATTTACAATCAAGGAAAATAACGAGTAAATAGCTTTTGATTTACTAGTTGAATTTAGCAATAAAGCAATTAACGCAGGCAACATTTTTAGGTATTCGCTTTAATTTTTGTGATATATTTGTAGTACGAATTTCTGAAATGCATGAACTGATCATAGTACCAGTTAATTACTACCGAAGTGTAAATGCACTCATCAATTCTGCTTAATTACCATTTTTTTATATATTAAATTCTGCTTAATTACCATGAAGTACTAGATACTGCACAATATGTGAATCTTAATTCATATCACAGTCTCCAGAGAACTCATATACTAATTAGATCACTGTGATCTCATGCATATTTCACAACTAGATCGATAACCAGAAAAACAAAAGCAAAATCTTTACAAAGTTTCAGTTAGTTGATGCACCTGTGTTGGAGTCGCAGAAGCCAAGAAGGAAGAGAATTGCGGCACCAAACATCAATCTCCAGCACCCCATATAAGTACCCATTATGTTCTATTATATATTTCTGATCACAGCTAGCTTCAAACAAATAGTATATAAAGTGTTATACGCTCCTCAAGAACTGTAGAAAGAAATCAAGAACGAAAGAAAGAGGTAGCTCAAATCTTTGTTAGCTAACTGGTTTAAATGGAGTTAATTGATGTACAAACCTTGATGCCTTCTTCTCCTTATATATACACAATAAAGTCCAATCAGGGTCCAACGATCTCTGCGGTGGTGAGTGAAATAAGCTCGCAGAAATTACAGCTAATTAGCGCACGCCGCCGAAAACTAGGGCACCCAAAGATTCAAGAAATGCAAAAGATGTGATACTACATGTGCTCACATACAATTGAAGCTAGATACCGCTTAGCTCTCCTATACTTACGGCTGATTTATAGGCCAAGAAGGTTTCTGAACTGAACTATGTGCCACAGACAAGTTTAATTACCTTCACATGCTCTCTGGCAAATTCGTTTAAAGCATTTTAAGGTACGTATTGTCTTCTTCGTTTCAGCAAATGTTTTTCTGTAGAATCCAGCTCCTCTAAACTGATAGAATTTATGCGTTTCTGTTAGATCTAACATGTTTGGTAGGAAGTAGGATGAGGCAGCTAGGTTTTGTTAATGGCACCGAAATATTCGGGGTCTGCTACGGATGTGACCACTACTGGAGATAATTATTTCTGCCAGTGTGTCCATCAATCATGTAATTATTCATGTAGGATCTAGGAGTAGGTATTCATTAAATTTATGTACGACTTATTGATCAAAACACTAAATATTATCGTGACTCGTATGCGGTGACCAGTACTTCTGTTGCATCCATTGCTTAAGGTTTAGGGTCCCGGAAACTAAATTTGGCACCCACGCAATGACCAATAACCTTTCTGTTAAATGATTATTAGATAGTATCATTTATAGATAGGTACATATTGATGGTGGCAAGTTACAAGAGAGACGGTTGGTCGGTAATCCTTTAAATGATAATTAGATAGCATCAATTATAGATACCAAAGAAGAAGGTGGGGGCTACTGTGATGAGGGTCCATGATGTAGTTTTCGAGGCTGGTGATGGTTGTTCGCTGGCATAATGGTGGTGGAACTGTCGGGGTTGGTGATTAGTACGGTGGCATTGCATTGTAGAACCGGCGTTGGGGTGACTATCTTGCGGCTGTTGCTATAGGCAGTTCGGTACTTCGGTGTCGTCTTCTCGGGGGAGGGCAGGGAAGTGTGTTGCTGCGGTCTCTTTCATTTTTTTACTGGGATTTTGTTTTTTGTTTTTACTCCAGTCTTCTTTGTTGTTGAGTATGAGGATATACAGGGACTATCTATTCCCAATAGCAAACGAAACTTGACGCCTAGTATGATTAGATTCTGGGCCTCATTGGCTCATAGTATTCGTAATCATTTTAAAGTTTCGTACATCCGTCGTTACGTCTCGATGTTTCTAAATTTCTAACGCTCTTCAAAAAGGTTTTATAATCGCAGGATCAGAGGTAAGCACTTTTGTACTCCATTAAGTTATTAAAAAAAATAACTTAAAAGAAATATGAAGAACAACCTTTAAGCTAACAAAAATTTTGTCATAAGCAATTTCTATTCGCTCTAAGGACCGAGTCTTTCATCTGGTTGCAGGGTTTGTCAAGATAGAGATGATGGGTCGCAACTTCAACCTTACTTTTTGAAAGTTGTCGTGAGTACCAAATTTCGAGTTTTTTTATTTTTTTATTTTTATTGTGCTCTTAAGACTCAAGAGTGTGCTGCTATGATGTCTGCTGATTCTAATAGATATGACGCTACAAATTTTAATCTAATAATAGGTAACCGTAAAGCTCTTTTCTTTTCTTTTTTTTTTTAAAAAAAAAAAGAACTAAAGTTCGTGAAATTCATAATATGTTTTTTTATGGTTACTAGGTGAAATTCTTTACTTTAATAAAGGAAAGGAAAAAAAAAAAAAAACCTTAGCAGGTGGAATTCATCAGATCTGAGTCCAAGCTTAAAAGTCTCCACTAGTTCTCCAAGCAATCTTACACTTCAACCTTCTCTCAGTATTATGCATTTTCCCCGGAAACCTTTTAGCAATAAGAATATCATGTCATTGCATATACCTAGGCCTCGTCAACGAGCCGGGCCTGACCGGGCCTAACAACTGTTTTAAAAAATGACGGGCCGGGCCGGGCCGGGCTTTCCTATAAATCATAAGATCCAAGCCCGTCCATATAAGACGGGCCTTGCGGGCTTTTCCGGGCCGGGCCGGGTAGCCCACCTATTTTCGGGGCGGGCCGGGCTTTATTTACAAAGACATTTACGGATGCTATTTTTCCTTTTAAGGGGTTTGGAACCTAGCCGAACTAGGAGGCTCATCCCCACGCCCGATTGAATTAATTGACATAAGCAAAATCATTCCCAATAACAACTTAAAACAAATGCAGATTAATAATACAACTTATATATCTACTTAGACATATTGTCTTCCATAAGGTTCCCCTTCTTCGCATCTGACTTGGCAACATTGAGGCTCATGTGAACTGTGAACAAATCTGCCATTCTACCCATAGACAACCAGCTAGTAAAAACAAAGGAAGGGAGAAGGCTTGTATACCCAGAATGGCCTGTGATGCGTGAAAGAGTGTGCATTATTTCCTGTCGACAATTGAAACAATGTTAGACATCCAAATCAATACAGCTGCTACTCTAGTCCTTCAAATTTCCAATCGTAAATGAAAGTGACGCTAATAGCAACAGCACATTGTAAAAATGAAATAATATAATTGTCTCATCACTATACAAAACCTTGAACAGGATCTCACATCTCAATCCTTTTTTATATTACAAGCTATAATAACTTTGTACTAAAATCAAATATATAATTAGGGACTTCAATGACCAAGACAACAATGCAGCAATTAAAACAAAGAAAGCAAATCAGGAAAATTACAGAGAAGGGAACCAGTGGGGAGGTTTCAGCTCAAAAAAACCAATCTACCACTTCATTATAAGTTGTTATGACTCATGAGGATTTCAGTTGCCAAATTAGCTACTTATTGCAGCTTTAACAATCTGAAAGTGCAGCTTTAACAGTAAGATTAAAGCATTACCAATAAGATTAAGGCAGGATATTGGTTGAAAGCTCATGGGATTCAACTGGTCTCACCTACACATTCAAAGACCAATTAAAGAATAAATAACCAGTAAATATGTTATAGATTACAATCAAAACAAGGAAAAAAAATAGTATACAGAAACTAGATTGTTACTAAGAAAGCTGGGTTATTTCATTGTGAAAATAAGAACTCAAAACATGCCAAAAACAACATCAGAATCACAAATTGATTCAAAAATAATTTCACTTTTCACATTAATTTCCCTCTTCAAATACCATATTAAAGAATCGAACTTGATTAAGCAATCGAAACATCCATGCCAATAGCTCAATTTCAGAAAGAAATCGAAATGCTGGTGAAAGCTTGGATAGAGAGACAGATAAAGCAAAGAGTACTAGTGCAAGAAGAGGCACTAACGCTGGTGTACTAATGAACGATCGAGATAAAAACAAATGCTGGTGAGAGACGTTGAGAAATTGAGGGAGAGCACAGAGAAGAAACACGAGTTGAAGGCTCATCTCCTTTGTTCCTTCAAAACCCAATCTTGTCTTCAAAACCCTGCTCGATTGCAGATATATGTACGAGTTTTGCAGCATGCACAAACAAAGAAATAAAACTCAGTCAGATCGCTCCATTTAAAACAGAAACTGAAAATAAACTAATCAAAATGAGAAGAAAATAGTACCAGAAGTAGTTTCAGTCCCTGCTCGAGGTGGTGATCGAACCAAAAATTGAAGACACGGCTGTGAGATTCGAACCTCAATCTGATAGAATAGGCCGTGGTAGCAGCGTCGTTGTTTGGTTAGCGGATGAGGGATGGAGGATGGAGCTTGGAGCTGAAGGCAACCTCGAACGGAGACAAGAGGCCGTCGCAGTCGCGGGACTTGAGGTCTTGAACGAGGCCGTCGTTGTTTGGTTAGCGGATGAGGGATGGAGGGTGAGATCGGAGCTGGAGGAAATGGAGGACGGAGCTTGGAGATGGATGTAGCCGCGGGACTTGAGGTGGTGATGGCCGGCGTCGTTGTTTGGTTAGCGGCAGAGGGATGGAGGGTGAGATCGGAGCTGGAGGAAATGGAGTCAGACAGTCATACAATGGAAACAGCGGCTGAGAGAGAATATGAGGTTTGAAAGTTTTTAGGTCAATTGAGAGTTTGAGAGTGACCTAGTGCTAGTGGGTTGGGCTGATGTGAGACAGCTGGTCTCCGCAATCTACAGATTCCAGATTCCAAATCCAACGGTAGGATAGGATTGGATTTCCCTTTTTTTGAATAAATCTATATTTATATATCTATATTTATATGTCACAGTATCACACACTTCAAAGAGCAACCTCTATCAATTCAAAGAAAATGGGAAAACCGGTCGTTGGATGTGATTATTACAATAAATTATGAGTGTGGTTAAAAATTTAGTCAATTTCACCATAGTTTCGAACTCGATCGGATTGGTCAATCATAGTCACTTGTACGTTTTCTTGATTGATCGATGGCGTGATGACTGCGAAACTTGTTTATTTTTTCACATCATGTCTGTAAATATCCTATCGATTAATGTACGTGTACATAAGATAAAAATTTCAATTTTATTACAAAGACGTTGGCCTATATCAATTTGTCACCTAAAGTTATATGACTTGTACATTGCATTTAAATTATTGATGTCCATTCTAAAGCAACCATGAAGTGGAAGATGAATTTGGAGAAACCAACCGTTTGATGGAGAGATTGTAATATTTTATGGTGGTTGTAAAAAATCCAGCCAATTTGGTACTCGTTTCAAATTCGATCAACTAGGTCAAACCTGGTTACTCTTATAAACCTATATTTATATATTATACACTACAAAGAACAACCTCTATTAATTCAAATAAAATGGAAAAACCGACCGTTGGATGTGATTATTACAATAAATTATGAGTGTGTTAAAAAATTTAGCCAATTTCAACATATTTTCAAATCCGATCGAATTGGTCAACCGTCTTAACTTGTATATTTTCTTGGTTGACCGATGACTTGACGAACGTAAAACATGCTTATTTTTTCACATCATGTCTGTAAATATCCTATCGATTAATGTACGTGTACATAAGATAAAAATTTCAATTTTATTACAAAGACGTTGGCCTATATCAATTTGTCACCTAAAGTTATATGACTTGTACATTGCATTTAAATTATTGATGTCCATTCTAAAGCAACCATGAAGTGGAAGATGAATTTGGAGAAACCAACCGCTCGATGGAGAGATTGTAATGTTTTATAGTGGCTGTCAAAAATCCAGCCAATTTAGTTCTCGTTTCGAATTCGATCAATTAGGTCAAACTTAGTTACTATTATAAACCTATATTTATATATCATACACTCCAAAGAACAATCTCTATAAATTCAAATAAAATGAAAAAACTGACCGTTAGATGTGATTATTACAACAAATTATGAGTGTGGTAAAAAAATTAGCAAATTTCACCATATTTTCAAACCCGATCCAATTGGTCAACCGTTGTCACTTGTTTTTCAGAATATATATGCACATATTTTCTATAAAAATATGAGAATTTCCACACACACACACACACACACACTATATATATATATAAACACACACATACACACATCTATATCTATATCTATATATATAAACACACACACAGTGCACACACATATCTATATATATATATATATATATCTCACTCTATATATAAGCACACACACATATCTATTATATATATATATAAACATACACACATAAACATATATATATTAATATATATATATATATATATATACACATACACACAATATATATGTGTATGTTTATATATATATATATACACACACACATATATATATATATATAAATATAAACATACACACATATATATCTATATATATTTATATTCACAAACACACACACACACACATATATATATATAAAATATTTTACGGATTTTTTACGGGCCGGGCCTAGGCGGGCTTTTACGGGCCGGGCCTAGCGGGCTTTTAACGGGCCGGGCAGGGTTTTTGCGGGCTTTTAGCGGGCCTCCATCGGCCCACCGAGGCTGGCTTTTACGGGTTTTTTGACGGACCGGGCCAGGCTTTTGGCCCTCCGAGCCGGCGGACCTCCATCGGCCCACTTGATCCGCGGGCTTGATGATGAGGCCTACATATACCTAGGTTTTACTCTTCAGGTAGTGACCCAATGAAGGTCTCCTCACCCAAAAAGAATATCATAATCAAGAATGAGTAGATTCAATTGTGCAGAAGAAAGTTTATTCAAATTGATGACAAACAATGACCTAGTTTCTAAACATGTACACCACTAATATACCTAAAGGAGGCTACAAATTTTAAGTTTCAAAAAAGAATTGACGACTTGAATTGCCAAGGGATGATCAATTTTGATACAAGCTACAACAGTTTGTAAATCAATAGAGAGAGTTGTAGGTATAGCAGGTGGCAACAATGGATGTAACGCAAATGATGAGGGAAGGAATTAATGTAACGTTCAAGAGTTTACTGTCCCCCAAGTACCCAGCCAGAGTAATGGTGCCATCTGCAATTACTCGAGCGAGAGTTCCAGCTTCTGTTGAAAGTAATCCACCATTGTAAGTTCCACGGGAAAGTCTCGATGACATAACCCTAGATAAAAGTGACAAATTCACACCTGCATATGATAGATTATGATATGAGTTTTTGTTCATCTGCACGACATTAGAATGAATCAACTATTGACCATTACCAATTGGTGAGATCCAGTTTCCTTTTAGACAATATAAGTTCATATTATTCCTTTATTATAAGCAAGAACAATGTTCAGCGTATTTATAAAATTGTGGAGCTCCTTGAATTGTATCGTATTAACTGATCCTAATTAGAAATTAATTTTTTTTAATAAATAAGCAAAACCAAAAAGAAATTGAATAAAATAAAATATATCACCTTCAAGTACTTCAGCCGAAACAAACATGACGAGTCCGGAAACTACATATTGCGCCACAGTGTATGGAACTATTATATTGAAGCTTATAACTATGCCTATAAAAACCAGTATTTCAGATGCCAATAAAATTTGCCTGCAATTGGGTCAACAAAAGATCGAATCCATCAGTGAGCAGGAGAAATATTTATGGAGCGTTCAAGTAGCAATTATAAATGGGCATCACAAATAGAGAAGGATGAAAGTATTCTCCCTCCGCAAAATACCTGTCTTCAAAGATGTTGCTGATGTAGCTTCCGACCAATATATTAACTGGAAGAACGGTAAGCCCAAGAGATGCAAGAAAAATTGCAACTGAGGTAGTAGACCAATTAAAATAGTATGTGGTAACGACACTAGATTCTGAAAGTAAAATCTCCATTGCGTACTTGAGCATGAAATATATCAATAATTGAACCTGATGAAAACATACAGAAATTTTCAGGGATAAGCTCCAAAGCATTTCAAAGATTTAGAACTGAAATCCACTGTATTAAAATAACAAACTAGATGATATCAAAATCTCCTGTATATATCTGTATTTTTTGGTTATAACAAGTAAAACTATTTCGCATTAGAACTTTATCACACATCACAATCGCTTCCACAGTTAAATGAGGCATCTCTTACTAAGTAAAAGAAAGCAGATTCACTGTTTCTTGCCATAATGCAAATGCTATAAACTTCATCACTATAGAAGTTTCTATTATTGTGCAGCATAGATCTAAGTATATAGCAAAACTACTTTGACCTCTTGATAATTGTCCATGCAACAGTGATATCAAGTTTAATTTCACATAGAGATCCAAATAAAATGATTTGCTTCAGTTACTAAAGATAAGCACATAATTTAATGGAATAATTAAGTTGGGAAGCTCGGAATGAAATTCCAAATCAGTTAGATACCTTCACCGAGGGTGTAAGTAGTCGATATGCTGATCCAATCGAAGTAGCTGGTCTGCGAGATTCCTCAACAGCTTCTTCGCTTTCATCGATATCATGATCATCATCTTCATCTTCTTTATTGTTTTCAGAAGCAATGAGTAATGGTTTTTTAAGACCTTTCTCGAGTGCATCACTTTCTGCTTTTCCTGTCAATTAAACGTTTACCTTTAGATAATTATTAGCTACTAGCTGCAACTATATTGTTTGCATCGGAAAAAGGTGGCAAGACTTTAGTGAAGCATGAAATGACTCAGCACTACATCTACACTACCCCATATTGTTAGAAATCAACTCATGAACCCCAAAAAGGTGGCAAGACTTTAGTGAAGCAAGCAATGACTCAGCACTACATTTACACTACCCAACTACCCCATGTTGTTAGAAATCAACTCATGACCCATTAACCATATTATTAAGAGTGTCATTAACCAACAGGAATTTGGCTACTGAAATCAACTACTTGGGTTCAAGGAACTGATCACCTTACCGAGTGAGGTCTAAAATCCAATAATGATTACCAATAA
Source organism: Rosa persica (assembly GCA_025331145.1). NCBI lineage: Eukaryota > Viridiplantae > Streptophyta > Magnoliopsida > Rosales > Rosaceae > Rosa > Rosa persica. Next base: position 13,410,813 of record WFKR01000007.1, on the reverse strand, counting down.
GTAACAACAGTGGATTTAAAGAACTGCTCAGTTATAGAGCACTATGGGAGTACAATGTCCCAACTCAACTGGGAATGACCCTGTCAAGATGTGTTATTTTGTGGGGGTCAAAAATTGTCTAGCATTTTGAAAATTGTAATTGAATTCCTGATAATAATTACACATACAACTGTTTAAAATCAGATGAAGAAATTGTCTTTCCCTAGACATCAGCAATAGGACAAATTTGAAACTTCAAAGTTTCTCTCAATAGTCAAAAAGCATCAATATCCTCCCTATGAGAAGAATTTTTTTTTTTTTCATTCACCTAGAATTATTATTGTCAAAAGAGTAGTTTGGTTTCTTCATCAGAAAACATGAAGCAATAATAGTTTCATTTTCAATTTGACGATACCAAAACCAAGGAACACTAAGACGCAATTGATGCTGTTTTTAAACATGTAACTATGTGTCTTAATCCAGCAAATTAACAGTCATAACAATAAAGTGGGAATGCCAGGGTCAAATTTGATTAAATCTAATGCCTCATTAAAAGCTTCTAATATAGGGAAAAAACTAAACAGTATATGTTCACAAGATCACCAACCACTTAGGCGACATACCTCCAGTCGATTCCACAGGAACCTCTTCATCTTCACGTACAGGTTCTTTGAATGAAATGCAAAGCCATACTAAATATAGAAGCCAAGCTACAGCCATAACCCAGCCAGGCAGAGTGTCTTGATTGAATGTAAGCTTGTAAATCTTGAAATCAGTTTGAAGCAAGCCAGCAAGGGCAGGACCACATGCCATTCCAAGGGCACTAGCACTAACAAAACCTGCTGAAGCCTGCATTCGAATTCTAAGTGGTACACAATCACTGATATAACGCCGGTTTACAGCTCTAGCAGAACCCAATCTGAAATTTAGAAGGCAGGAATTCGTCAAATTATCTGATGAGATAGAACAAATGAGCTTCAAAATCTTATTGCATTACACTATTTCTAGCTCAAACTATATCCTGAAATCATAACACATTTATCTCACATTTGCATCATATAAATGAGCTTCAAAATCTTATTGCATTACACTATTTCTAGCTCAAAGTTCAAACTGGATCCTCGAATCAAACACATTTATTTGCACGATATAAATGAGCATCAGGTCTGGTATACATCACAAGCACCCAATACTTCTTATTCCCAGGAAGCAAAACAAGATGCTGTGTGCAAAATTTACAAACAGCTAGCAGCTGTAGTTTGTTTATTAGTAACAGATCCAACTCTGTTCAAAGAGTTAGCAAAATGAAATTTTATCCACCACCATCTCATTTATCAACTATGTTCCCCACTGCATGTAAACCAAGAGCTCTTTTTTTTGCGCAATCATTTATAACCTGATTTCAGGAGGATTAAGTCTTTAAACATTTATAAATTTCACCTTAAATGGTTAGTACTGCAAAATTCCAGAAGAAACAAGCAGTACAACTTAGATGGGTAAAGTCTTTTACACATCAAATATTAGGCCTGGCCTGCTTCCAAGTTCAACCCAGGTCTAACCTATAACAAAATTTTAGTCTTTGCAGATGCTTCCTTAAAATGTCAAATAGTAGAGCTACGAGAAATATGGTCCATGGTAATTGTAGTTGAGCAGCCAGATCACGGCAAAGCTGAACAGATCTAAAACTTCCTAACTCACAACTTTGAATGGAATATTATTGTCTATCCAAAAGAAGAATCATCAGAAGAAGTAAAAGAATTACTTACCCACAAAGTAGACGACCAATCAAAAGTACCCATATCGAATCAAGATCATATGCCAGTGCATACAAGGTATTTCCAGCAAAAAGAACGATACTGCTAAATATAAGAGGCTTGAAGTATGATCTATTTGACCATGCACTAAAATACACTGAAGAAAACACCTGTGCAACAGCCATTGCTCCAATCACAACACCACAAACTGTTGCTGCAGCTCCAAGGCTTATGGAGTAGTCATCTGCTGTCGGGACAATGATATATGTATTGACCATATAAAGAAATGTATTTGCTAAGTTTAAGAGAAGAGAATTAAAATGGTATCTCTGATCATCAGCTTGTTCCTCAACCGGAATAGGGAACTCTTCTTGCAAAATGAGTGCATGTTGTCCCAAAAAGCTGAGAAAGTTCGTTGAATGGGTCAACCTGTCCACAGCTGCTTTTATAGAATCAATGACAGGATCCTGCATGTGAATCCTAATAAATATTAATATACATCACTAACAGTTTTAACTGTTTCCAGCTGAAACAATAACATCATAATACATGCAAAAGGACATTTAGAAGCAAGAATGCTTAGAGCATCAATCATTAAAGGAACCTGTAGAGGAAGAGACGGTTGATCATATATTGATAAGTAGCTTCCTTGTCGGTCCTGAAGTTCATGAAGATTTCGAGAGATAGCTCCCACAACAGCCCCTACCCCCTGCAAGAATATTAGTTAGGTAGACATCATTTGGATGAAACTATAAGTTTGCAATTGCTAATTATATGCTGACAATGTTTAGTAGCTACATTATGTACTCTGCTTTTTGATTTTTTCATGCCCCAATATTTTAATTTTCAACATTCCACTAGAATATACATGAATGGAAATGGCAAAAAGCATCTAGCCTATTCAAGTTTTAAAATGTGTAAAAGGACAAAAGGGGAGGAAAAGGCCTCTGTTTAAACATATTACCACATGCTTAAAGACTTGCTGCAGCTGTGAGTAAGGATGATTAGCACGAGTTTTAACGTAGTAATCAGTGAATCTATAGCCGAAGCGTTTATCAAACTTCTTCAGTATCTTACGCAGGCCAATAGCATTCATCTCAACAAAAAATAGAAGCTTCAGAAGATCTCGCCCCACTTGTCTATAAGCTTCTCGTAGTTCAGATATCTGGGAAAAATCAGGTTGCTGTTGAAGAGCATCATGTCGTTTTCCAAGGCTGGCTATCCTGCTCGCAAGTAGCCCTTGTTGTTCCAATAGGAAAAGGACGATCGTCTCTATCTGATATTAGAAAAAGACAAGTGAAACACATTTATTATGTACCTCCCATGAATAACAGCAGAACTCAGATTGTCCAGGAAAGAAAAAGGGTAATGAAAATAAATACTGCACAAAGACCTCTGTGTGTGTGTGTGTGCGCGCACTACTTATCCAACAAACCAAAGCCACAGAAACGCCTTGTCTAAGTGAGTGCTTGGTGAACAGTCTGTAGACATGAGCTGAAAAGTACACATACAGAAGCCACAGAAACTTATAATGCCCAAAATGAGGCTGTGACTAGCTTTCCCTACCTTCCTCCAAGGGAATATCAAGGGGACAAAAGGAAAGCATAATCAATAAATAAAACTATTCAAAAAACCCACCAAACATTAATAGGATGTGAATAATCGACACTCATATGAATTTCAATTACACCAAGTAACATTCATGGGTACCATTTCAAAGATGACAAGAATATGGAAATTGTGTACAAAGAGCAATCAAGTATGTATACAGATATAATTCCTCTCTTATACCATTGAGTATTGATGAAGAACCATAGACGACTACATACCTGGTTATCTAGCATCATTGAAAAATCCTTTAGGACGCGGCGCCGATCTAGTGTTCCTTCTTTAATTTGTTGAGCATAGCGTTTCACTTTTTTCTTCATAAGTTTGTAGTTGATGTAATACCTGTAAGAAAATGAAACAGGCTATGAGCGCCCAATCATACACATAAAAATAGAGAATCAAGGAAATATTGTAAAATGACAGTGACATGATAGACATACACAACTATTAATAAGCATGTATAATACGACCCTTAATACCGTACTCTATATCTATATGCATAAAAATAGAGAACTAATATTGCAAACTAGCAGTGACATGATAGACATGTAGGACTATGGGATTAGCATGTATAATACTATCCTTCCCCTTCTCTTTCTTTAGCATGCACAAACTACATGCATATGTATTTTTGTATATGCAAAAGCCTTTTCTAAAAGAACAAGGAACTTATACCTCTTAACTGATGTGCTTGTTTCTCATGATATGAATGCTTTTATTCTGTGATACTATGTGTGTGTGTGTAGTTGTTTGTACACATCTGGGCACAGGGTTGGGTAATCTGTATTCTGTAATGCCATCTAAAATTGCTCCCTGAGTTGCTTGATATTTTGACTAAAGAAAAGAAAAAGAAAAAAGAGTTGCTTAACTATATTAGCGAGAACACGATGATGTCAACTTAAGAATCCGAACGCTCACGCAGATTATCATATCTACTCCACAAAATGATATCTTTCGTGCAGATTTGGTTACAAGACTAGATATTTTACTGGTCTACTTTGATATGATGTATCAACATTCATCTCAAAACACCATTTTCCATCATGATTCTGGGTTATCATACATCATCTGTCATCAGTCAAGGAAGTATGCATCACCTTTTTATTTTAGAAGACGAAAGAATATTGATTAAAAGACTTCAAAATACCTAGAGGAAAAGAAGTCCTCATGCAAAGAACCAAAGCTGTACTAAGACTAAACGGATGGAAAACTATCAAACAATGCCATCAACCTAACCCTTTCTTTTTACTCTTTTACCATTAGACAAGAGAAATGGTTCCAAGGTGTCTGCCAGAATGCATCTTATACTAACAGATACATAATAAAATAAAGGCAATAATAGAAAATCAAACATACCCCCGCCATTCTTCAATTTGTCTGTCCTTCAGCTTTTTCCCAAAGGCAACCATTTTTCACTACAGAATTAACAAAAGATCAGCAAAAATGAAGTTAAACGCATGGCAACATCGAAAGGAGAAAGAACACAATATTTTTGAACTCAATAAGACCACAAGCTGATCCACGGTAAGGAACCAAAAAAGAAGTACGATAGAAATGCTAACAAATACAGCAATTCACCGGCCACCAGAGAAGTTACCTATAAACAACTATCAGTTCTTGCCTGAGCTGAGCAATAAGGACTGCAACAACACTTCCGACTCACAAATCCCAAGCGATATGCCGCGGACTAAGTAAATATACACCATTTGAGAACAAAATACCCATTGTTTTCATAGTAACTTGAAGTGTTAATATAATATATAATCTGAATTCAGTTCAAACCAGGTCAAGACATCAAATCAAGTACAAGACTCATCCTTTTTTCCAAGCTTTGAATAATTTACACACTCTATTCTCATTAAACCACCAATTTGACCAAGTCCACACAAACAATCATAGGCTCCACTTGTATTACCAAAATATAAGCTTACACAGATATCAGAAAATACACTCATCTTATCAAAAAAGAATGATGAATAAAATAATCAACTCTGTGAAAGTCCTAGAATTAGAACTATAAACTCTGAGATGTAATCAACTCTGTCTCATAAAAATAATGCACAAAGTTATAGCAGAAAATTGATTCTGCTCTGCTAACAGCGAATATCACCCTAACGGCGCTCTCAAACCACACGGAGCCAGCTCGTAAATCTCAATTGCGCAATAACAAACCGGCACCGGCTCCGGCTCCGAATCTCATTCCGGTTTCCGGCAACCGAACAAAAGCACGAATCAGATAAGAATCCGGAAGATAAAACACACATAGGCTCGCATTCGTACAAAATACATATCACGTGAAATTGGACTTACCAGGGTGGATTTCCGAGAAGAACAAGACTTAGATGACCATCAACGAACACAAGGCGAAGCTAATTAAGCAGAGAGAGCACCACCACCATCAAAAGCAGAGAGCAAAAAATAGAGGATTTTGATTTGATTTGGAAGAGAAAGATAGAGATTAATATATATATATATATATATATATGAGCGTTTCTGGGTGGAAAGTTGATCGGCGGCAGGAGAGTCCTCGTCGTATATGGTTCACATAAAAATCGGATCTTTATAATAACGTTTTGGGATATGGTTGCCATTTTTGAAATATGGTCATATGGGAAAAAACAAAAAAGATAAAAAAGGATGAGTGATTGCCTGGCTGCTGACTGGACAGGGTGCGGAATCAGATGGGATCTGCTCTATAATAATTACCCGGGGGTGGACCCGAATCAAATAGGAGTACAGGACTCATTATGACTCATGATTTGCATTAGGGGAGCGCTATCTATATGCAGCTAAATCTATTTGTAGCGAGACAGTGGAGCGGTCGGATTACTAAATTCAGTCTATCGTTTCATAAATTATCATAAGATGTGTGTGGGGTTTTGAATATTATCTATAAAGCATAACATTACAATTTCATTATATTTCTCATTCATATCAATCGATTAGATTACTATAATAATATTAATTTATAGTAAAATTTCTAATATAAATGAAGTATGAATCTCGATTTTTTATTTATTTTTTGTTTCATCTCATCTCATCTCATCTTTAATGGGCCGGACTTGAACACATGATCCTCATATTGAAAAGTCATTGTATTACTACCTCATCAAACACATGCAACCGTATGAATTTTAATTATGATGAAATAGACAGACACTCCTCTATTCCAAATTTTCAAATTTCAACCATTTGACAGCAATTTGTTGCGAATTAGAAGAGAATATTCTTTATTAGTCAGGGGAGGTTGTCATGGTCAATGTTAAGGGTGGCATTTGCTTTTCGGCTTTATTTCCAACGTAAGACTACAAAAGTTGGTCTACAATTTTTTACCCCATTCCAATGATAGTTTCGAGGTTTCATGATAGGAAAGAAGATATCAATTTGAGCACGATGAGAAAGTTTGGCTCAGCATGCAACGTTACCTAATATTCCTTGCACCATTATTCAAGAAACTTAGGTACCTTATACATAGTCGATCAGTTAAACATCAATTCGAGCCCTAAAGAATGCATGCCCTACCCGCCTTTGTTCTTCACGTGCATACCTTTACGGTCGGAACCCATAATCATCTTAATGTGATGCAAACGGCACAGGGGACACCAATATTTGTAAAATGCAACATTGTTTTCAGCTAATTTTGGGAGCCTACTTACATAAAATCGGCATTACTGGTGAGCGAGCAGCTCATGGATCGAATGTGGATATGCAAGTTAAGATCGCAAAATTAACTCAAGTGATGGGAGATCCGAACCAAAAATGGTCTGACAATTTACAATTAAATTGGTTTAATAAGAAATAATGGTGCAGGTGAGCATGTGACATGTTGTGGATAATAAGCCAAAACAGACGTGTGTGCAAGTGCAACTGGTGGGGTTAGCAAATACCAAAACGACAACACTTGCTGCCCAGTTTATTATTTTACTGGTCAAACAGTAAAAAGTGAATCTTTGTTGAGCTTACGTTGTAGAAAAAAAAAATCCAAAAATAGCACTTTCTGACACCATTTGCTTTGAGATCTTAAATAAAGTCATTGTTAGAAAGGCTGCTCTTTAAGATTCTCGGCAGCTCTGTCATTAATCAGTATTATGGGGGGTAAATATTTTACATAAAACAGTCAAAGTCAGTTTCACTTGTGTAGTTTCACTTCAGGTAAAATTGTAATTCTAACTATACTGAAACTCAAACGGAAAAACAAATGAAAAACTTTCAACTCCGGAGAGACAAAACCCCACTATATAAATAATACAATTCTCAACATCATAATCAAATATGTCAACGTGTATGTTGATTAACATTTTAAAAATCATTTTGTACTTAGAGTATGATACGCGTATAAATTGACTTTTTCAGATATTTAATTATTTTTTATTAAAAATATAATAAGATTTTCTATCGGTATCTAGCAAATTGTGTTAAATGTTTCACCCATTAAAGATTAAATTATGCTTCTATTTTTTGTATGTATATCAATTACTTGTGCTTTTAGTCTTCTACATCACTGGATTACAATTATTCCTGTGTGTGGAACTTTTGTAGGTGACAGAGAAAAGATTGTTGGGTAGGAATTAACCCTTTTGGGCGTACACGGGCTTAATCACAAGTACGTGATGAACATAGCATGACTTAATTGATTACAGATTGTTAATTATAAGAATATATATATATATATATATATATCACTCTATTGCTTACATTAATCTAAACAATACTAATAAGTACACTTTCATGGCTTCCATCTATTTAATGGCAGTACAATTAATCTTCTGCCAAATATATAACTTTGACGTTTGACTGTTAATCTTATTTCATAAAATGAATGTTTATTCCCGAAAAAAAGCTTAAATTATGTAACCAAAAAAAAAAAGCTTAAATTAATTTACTAGTTACACAGACAAAATAAGACAAATTAATATGAATTAATTTAGTTCAACATGTGACAAAAAAAAATGATAGCCAAGCTAGCTAAACGGAGGTTGATCTCCCAAGAATGGGACCCATTCCCTAACCTCTCTCCTCTCGGTGTTGCGGAATGATGGGCTCCCTTGACGCAGCCGTCTACTACTGTTAACTGGTTTCCTACTGTTTGTACTCTTTGCTTTGTTTAATGAAGTATTTTTCGGACGGAAAAAAAAAAAACTTGTAATATCCGTAATTTTTATTTTAAATTCGAATAATTGTATTGAACAATTATTGTGCGAATAACTCACTTTTTGAATTATCGAAGTTTCGAAACGATTATTTTTAACGAAAAGCTCGAAATGCTCGGTCTGAGAAATTGACTTTTTCTACGTACAAAATTTGGAGAAACTTCCTTCATGAAAGTTGTGGAGCTCGTCGATACGAGTCCGTACATGTGCGAAACACAAAGATCGGATTTTTTCTGAATTAGTTATTGAATTTAGAAGATTTTCCGAAACTTATATATATAGAAAAACCCTAGATTTTTTTTGGAAACCCTATTTTTTCACCGGCCTCCCTTTTCCTTTTTTTGGAAAATACTGTTCATCTCTCTCTCTCTCTCTCTCTCTCGTTTTCTCTCCCGGCCAAAAGCAGCAAAAACAGAGCACGGAGAAACCGTGCTCCCATCCTCTCCTTCGGTCACCTCTCGAGCTGCAACCTCTTTCAGGAGCTTCGCCTCGACCTTGCGCAGCTGCCAGAGGCAACCTTGCGCCGCGACAGGGCCGGCAACGGCGGCGGCACGGCCCGAATCGAAAAGGCTTGTTTTCGATTCGATCTCAATATCTCGAGCTATAGATCACCATTTCACTTGATTCTTGGCTCATTGAACTCGCCTCAACTTCCTCTACAAGCACCAAGAAGGACCGGAACTGGGTCGAACGTTTTCACGTTCGTCGGAGCTCGACCCCGTATGGATAGAAAAACCAAATTTCGATCCAAATATCTCAAGCTTTACACGATCGTTTCTTGTGATTCTTGGCTTGTTGACTTCGCAAGGAAGTTCTGAACAAGTTTCCAGAAGGGATCGAGGCGTGAGGTTGCAATTTTTACGTCGGTTTCAAGCTCGCCAGTTTCTGGAAAAATTCCGACCGCCGACTGTAATTGGTACTTTTCGATCCCTTCCCGTTGTTTTTTGGTCTTGTGCTAGTTATGAAAGTTACTCAGAATGATGAAACGAAGGGAACAAGCTCAGCCCCGACACCATTGGTGGTGTTCGGCGGTGGCTCTGTCCCTAACTCTGGCGGCCCTTTCCGGCCACCTCCGGAGGTTTAAAATTTGGTTTCTGTCCATTTTATGATTCTATGTTTCAATACGATCATTTATACACATTTTTCGGATATCGTATGAATTAGTTATGAATTTTTTGATTTCGATCGATTTCGATCGTTAGATTTATGATCTGTGAAATTAGGACCGTCAGATGAACTTATAATTTTGATATGATGATCATATGACTATCCCAGAGGCTTTGTGTGGTCATGGGCGAAGATCCGACCGTTGGATCTTTGTATATGTGCAAAACGGTAATTAGGGGAGCGATTCGTGAGAATCCGCTCGTCGGATTTCATTGTAAACTAGAATCCGGCCGTTAAATAGTAGTTCAATTATGTTTTGGAATTATTGGCTAAATTCGAATCACATTTGATTAGGTGATTGATGGATTGTATTTGAGTTGACTAGTTCAGCGTTATTTATAATTGTATTGAAGACGCAGCGGGAGTATCGAGGTGAGTAAAACTCACGTGGTTCATATTACGAACCGAACGTTTTAAATTTAATTATTTTTGGTAATTGTGTGAAAAATATTACGGATTAAATATTTGTTTTAAAATTTCATGGACTTGAATCACCACTGTCCATAGGTAAGTAAAATGAATTTTTAATTATACAAATGAATTTCACGATTTTCTTGTGTGAACTATAGATGGTATTAGTGGTCATTCCTGAGTGGATGATTACGTATATATATATATATTTACGTGGAAAATATATATTGATGAGTGGATTGTTGAGTGATGACATGATTGAGTTGAATTGTTGAATTGATTATATTTCAATTGTGTAATTTCATAATAATATTGGGTATCTTGGTTGGGTTGATTTCAGTAGGAGATATTACATGTTGTGCTCAGTTATGGGTTTAGGTCAACGTAGTGACCGGTGTGGTGTAATCGGAAGCTCTAATACTGGGTGGATGATGGGATACGATTGGTTGAGTATGTGGAATTATCGGACGTTCTAAATATGTATATAAGTATACATATTGATGAAATACTATAATGATAAATATGTCGGATACCATAACCTAGGCCAGGTGACGGGCTACTATTCAGTTAGAGCTCTAGTCTGTCAAGTACCGTATTTTTTATAAATACGATGTTGAGGTGTTGTGAAGAAAGATGAGAGTTGGGGTTGTCTTAATATATTGAAATGGTATTTGATTGAGATTGTTAGTACTTCGTGGTTGTGGGAATGATTGAGTATTGACTTGAGTAGAATTGATTATGATTAAATTAAACAACAGTCTTTTCTTGTACTCATACGAGCTTTCATAAGCTTACCGGGTTTTGTCTTGTTGCAATCCCTGTACACTATTCAAATGGTGTAGCGGGTATTCCTGCAGGTCAGGATAACCAGGGAGGTGACCGAGCTGCTTAGGTGTTACAGCAGTTATTGTTATTTCATTCGTTGTGAGGCGGGTATGCTCATTTAGAGCTTTACAGTTCGTTTTGGATTTGGGTTGTAATAATTAACCGAGACTAAATTCGGTTTTGATTTTGTTTGGTGTGGTGAGGTTGTTAAGAAAAGAAATTTTCAGGATGATTATTTTAGTTTGTGGTAATTTTCATGTTTCGGATTTTGAATGTTTATTCTAAAATTCGGGGCGTGACAAAACTAGTAAGAGTTAATGACACGTAAACAATATGTATAGTGGGTAGTAATAATATTTAATATTATAGAACAATATGAGAGCTGCTGGTCCAAAATTAATTGATTGCCAGCACATATCCAAAAAACAAAAGAAAAAATTGATCATTTTCCAGCATATGCAAATTGAACAAATGATGTGATTACGGGTCATGAGTTATTAGTGACTCGTCAAAAGCCATCATCAATCATGAATTAGCTTCAATGGTTGCTTGTAAATGTAATGTATTTTATAATCCAACGGGAGTATACGTAATGATTTACCACAGTGGACTCATACATAATCAAATATAACATAAAAAAAAAGTCTCGGTACGTAGAACGAACATTCACACACTTATAGCCCTAGTCGAATTTGCTTCTCCGTCAGGCGGCACGTCTTAGTGACGTCATCATCAGACGGGACGTGATAATTAATGCCTCTTGGCTGCACTATTGGACTGTGGTGGGACTTTGGATCTGAAATTTGTGTTAAGAATGGGGAAAGGAGGTCTGTGCGGCTGGTCAGGAGTGGTTTCGGGATCAATGGTGGCAGACGGGTGTGAAGGGTCGGACCTCACTATTTAGTAGCGCGGGGACTCAAGGTCTCGGACCTCACCCTTTATCAATTTACTGGTTTAATAGTAAAAAGTGAATGTTTGTTGAGATTACGTTGTAGTAAAAAAAAAATTAGCACTTTCTGATATTATTTTGCTTTGAGATCTTAAACTTTGTCGCTAAGTAGAAAGGCTGCTATGATTCTCATAAGTACTATCATTATAATGGGGGTAAATATTTTACATAAAAGCATCATTAACAGACTCTCTATCTTGACTGAGAACTTATTTTGGAGAGCATATTTAACTTTCTATCAATTTTAGCAGCTGCACCAGACTTGTAAGTGGTTATCCATTTTAAATTTTAGTTATCTCGTTCTTAAATATAGAGAGCGAGATGAAACTCTCTATTATTTTTGTTAATTTAAAACATTTTTTAAGTTATTATGTGTAATTTATAATACATTTAGACTATTTTTTTTCATTCAATAAATAATATAAATTTAAACCTAGATAAAATAGAGAGAAATAATGTAGTCGTATTTTAAAAATGGTTAGTTAAAATGATATTTTAACTACTATAGCTAAAATTTGATTAAAAAATTATTAATATTGTTAAATATGCTCTAAAACAGTAAAAATAAGTTTCACTTCAGTTAAAAATTACTTTGTGCGTAAAACAACATACGCGTATAAATTGATTTTTCCGATATGCTAATGATCGTTCACTATAAATGTGATGAGTTTTTTGGCCCGGCATCTAGCTAAAATAACGCAATTGCCACGGAATGATTATTATGCTGCTTTCTTTGTCTAATTGATTGTACTATATTCTCTCCTGTTTCTGATAGGAAGAAGAAAACAACATGTGAGATTAAGAAATCGATATAAATTACTCGTGTTTTTACATCATCACTGGATCACAATTATTCTTATGTGTGTTGATTTTTTGTAGGTGACAGCTCTGGGTAGGAATTAACCATTTTGGCCGTACACGGACTTATGCACGTAGCATGATTTGATTGATTAGACTTTATTAACTATAAGAAATTAAGAATACATAGATCACTCTTACATTACTCTAAAGAGTATTAATAAGTACCCGTTCATGGCTTCCACATATGTAACGGCGGTACTATAGTTTTTATTTTTTTGCCAACTATATAACTTTGACGTTTGGCTATTAATTTTATTTGATGAATTCAGTATTTATTCTCTAATCCACTAGCTACAAACAAGATGTGACAGAAAAATGATAGACGACTTGATTATATTAACAGGAACATCAACTTGTAAGAGTCAATGACACAAACAATTAAGATATGTATCGTCGGTGACAGGCACTGTATCCGTTATTTATTTAATTAATTATAAAGTAATATGAAAGCTCCGCGCTGGTCCAAATTGAATAGATGATCTGATTACGAGCCATCATCAATCATGGATTAGCTAGCAATCCAAGCACATGTTAGTTCTAATTAATTAATCATCTTAAGATTACATTTTTCTGTTTGTTTAGATCTTAAGACTGCATTAGAAGATTACAAAACAAAAAGGACGTAGTAAAAGTGTGTTTGGGCATTTGATGCTCTCCACTCTCATTTAATGTGTTACGGTGTTTTAAGTATGGTTATGTTTTTATACTCGTTAACTTAATTTAACGGTAACAACTTAAGGGAGTGTAAATATAAAATTTATTGGAAAAGAGAGAAATCGTTCCTTAATTTGAAAGAATATAAACATTCGTTCAGTTTCTATTAATTTTTAATTAATAAAACTGTTAAATATAAGTGACAGATGAAGACCAAAACATAAATTACAATAGCGTCACGAATCTTCACTAAATCAGTAAATCTATATATTCAACTTCAAGCATGCATCAACCAGCGAAAATAGTCCTCTGAGTCCTGGGTGTTGTCATCTTCGTATCTCCAACTCTAAACCCTTCACCTTCACTCATCAGTATCAATAGTCAATATAGTGGGTTACAACTTGTGCATGTGAGCACTGACATGTCGTAGATAATAGCCAAACCGACTACTGTGATCTGTCACTTTATTAGGATCTGACGACATACCATTGAGGTCATGGGGTCATTTCAATTACCCTAAAACGACAGCGCTTGCTACCCATATACTCCATCACTTCCACTTCCACGTGCTAGGCAAGAACGTAATGCCCCATGTTATTTATTAATAATTAACATCACTTCTTACCCATGTTCATTTTTACTTTTACAAGATTTTTAAATATTATTAGTTTGGTAGTCCGGCATAATAACCCTTTACGAGATCTAAATCGAAATAATCAAGCTGATATTTTTTTTGTTTGCTATTTAAGATTTTCGGAAGCATTCTCATAAGGAGTGCTTTCCTCAAACTTACTGATAAAAGTAAATCTCTTCTGTTACTGTGAAATTTTAAATGTCGATCGAAATTTTTATAAATATCGATAAATATTAACACTTAAAAGGCTAATTTTACGGACATTTTAATTATTTTCAATATAGCTCAAATGTTGGTAAGGTTAAAATACATAAATTTTGAAGAAGTTGAGTGAAATCCACATTTCTTATTTTACAATTCGACTCATTCTTTCTCTTTTTTATTAAAATGTTTATGAAAAACAAAATTAGATTACTAAAAACAAAAATTTAAGTTATTAAAAAATAAAATATAAAATATAAATTATAAAATAAAGAGTGAATTTCATCCCACTTAAAGAAATTTAAACACTTCGGCTGAAGTAGTGTTGCTGGAAAAACAGAAGAGTCGGAATCTGTGCAACAATAAAAGTTGGAAAGGCAAAGATGAGTCGGAGTCTTTTGGCTCAAGTGTACCTGGAAAGAAGAAGCAGCAGAACCTATAATTCTATATCTAACATGTGTGCGTTGGAAAGGTCAGGATGGAAACAAGAGAGGAGGCAGAATCTGTCATATTCTGGAAAACTGAAGGCAACAATTAAGGAGAAACAAACGAAAAGAGTCGAGAGAGAAAAAAGAAACTGCATCCACTGAAGCATTATTTGTTTGTCCAATCAAACTTTTCGTACTGATAGCGAAATGAAGTTATTCATCCTCAAATTATTGGGAGTATCAGGACAGATAATAGGTTAATGATTATTTTTGTTTTAGAGCATCTCGTAACATTTACCAAGATCGTATGTGCAAGAAAACGCTGCGGAAACAGAAACATGTGCAAGAAAGCTCATGTGTTCATGTAATGGAGAGTGGTACATTTTTCGTCTACCGGGTGTTTCACGCCAATAAGTTTTTACCGGGAAAAGATTTTAACGCCATATTATGCAATATGCGCCAGAAAAGAGAAGAATACTAGTCACAATTGCTTGTTGCATCACTGGATGGCAATTTTCTTAGTGTGTATGGAGCTTTTATAGGCGACAAAAAGAAGATTGTTGGGTGGGGATGATCCAATTCTTTCAAGTACACGCACTTAAATCACATGTTCAATTGATTAAATATAATCGATTACAGGATAAAGAATATTTCAGATCACCACAAGATCAAGATTTCCTCCACACAAAATCAAATACAATACATATGAGATAGGTGACCTCATGTTAGTTTAAACATGCACAGGAATCAGAACAAGTAATAGAAATTATTTGGTAGCAGCCAAAGATGTCATTGTTATACTTAGAAACATCTAAAATAGTCATAAACAATATCAAAAGGTGGCTCCTGGTGCTCTCCACCAAGCATAAAGAGAGTGAGTCATGACCGACCAGATCTCATCAGATCTGAAAACATACACGAGTCAAAAGCTTAATCATCATGAACTAGTTGAAGTCATCCAAGCATATAATTAATTGCGCATTAGAGCTAATTAATGCCGATGAGTGATCTTGTCTGTGCTTTAGTGCTTTTCAACATCACTACATTAAACCAAACAGAAGGCAGCAAAAGCTTACTGCAATGTCCACATCAAATTATGATGCAAACTGGTAGACAAAGCAATAGAATAGATTGATACAACAGTTTCTGTGATACAACAGTGACATTTGTTCCATGAATACAACTTCATTGGGGTTCTCGGGGGGGGGGGGGGGGGGGTGGTGGGGTGGGGGTGTGTGTGGGGAAGTTAACCCGTTAACCATTACAAGCTTCCCTTTGCTACTTCCACTAGATCTTATCTGACCATTTAAAACGAAGACAAACAAGGATTCAGTAGAAGTAGCAAAAGGAAGCTTTGGTAAGAGGGTTAGCTCTGGTAAGAGAAGCTACAAAAATGATAGTTTATTTTGAACCCTTATTTCCCCAAATTTATGCCACTGTGCATGAAGCTGGCTTACCGAGGACCACGGCTCAAATGTCTCAAGCGATAGCCCTTTGCCCTATGAGGAGCTATGATATCAAAAGCACCAATGATGCACTTGTGGTACGAAACATCTTCAATCGTCCCGTCCGTATGTACTAGCATGAAGCATCGTGCATTCTCATGGTTAGGGTGCTGACCAACCTATAAAAGATACGCAAGAAAAGCATCATGGAAACGTATAGGAACAGAAGACTGGAATAATTTATCTAAACTCTCGGGTCTTTATTGATTTGCATTTGAGATACGTTTATTTCTATAGCCCGGCAAATGTATAGAAAGTAATTTCCACATTATCAAGTGATTAGCATCCATAGGAGGATAACTACAGAGAGATCTGCCAACCACATGTGGAAAACAATATTCTACACTATGATAGGAGATTCATTTGAAATAGAACACATTAAACAAGCACTACAGGAAAATCAGTCTTTTACAGCGCGCATTTGAAGTGTGCCGTAAAGACCGTAAAGACTGTCATTTACGACACACATCTCATATGTGCCGTCAGAATGTCTTTATTCGAGTCATTCACGGCATGCATCTTATGTGTGCCGTAAATTTTGTTATCTATTAACGGCGTGCACAAATTTGTGTGCCGTAAATGAGTTTTTTCACTACTTTTTTACGACATACATTTCAAGCATGTCGTAAATGAATTAGATTTTTTTTTATAAAAGTATATTACATTTTTCTTATTGAAAAAAAAGAAAAACAAAAAACAGGGATCATATTTTAACTGTTTACGTTACGTTATCATTTCAATCACTTCTTCAAATTTCAGCAACCCATTCCATATTCTCTCACTTCGTCGAGCTCACTTCATCTTCACCGTTCTTCGTCTTCGTCTTCACTTCGTCTTCCCGCTCAAGTTCTCAAGGACCAGTCTCTCTCTCTCTCTCTCTCTCTCTCTCTCTCTCTCAATAATTTCATCGAAACACGTTGATTTATGGAATTGAATTCTCAGTAGCTCTTCTCCTGCATGTTGATTCAGCTCGTTTTGAATTTCTTGTTGATTTTGCGGTTCGATTAGGGTTTGATTGTGTGGAATGATTGGTAGAACTAAGTGAGGGCCAAGTTATCTCTCCGAGTTTTGGTTTTCTGTTTCTCTTTTGTAGTTAATTGCGGAAATTTAAGCTGAAAATTTATTTTCAAGTTGAAGTTGTTTCTGGGTTTGGAAATGGTTAGAGTTTTGGAGGAAGGTTTGACTAATGCTTGTTCACAATTCCCTGCACTCCTTTTCAATTTGAGTTTTGTTACAGGCCAATCTGAGTTAGTGATTGTGCATACCATCTGTTTGATAAAAGTCCTGAGAGAGATGACATGAATTTATTTGCAAAAGAGTGTTTGATTATTTATTTTGCTCTCTGACTTTCACAGCATGGGGTTGATAAAAATCAGTGCAAGATAAAATCAGTGTTTGATAAAAATCAGTTGTTCTGTTATTCATAGCTCTACCGTTTTGGGAACAAAGACATGAATGCCATATTGGTCTCTGAGCAAGGCACTAGTTGTTACAAGCAGTTTTGTTTGGTCGTTTATCACAAAAATAAAAGAAGCAAAACGCAATCCCAGTTCACTTTTAGAACCTCAATTCATCCATTGTGTTTCTTCATGTGTCTTGCAATTAGTCAATGCAAATATATATCACTAAAAATCATTGTGTTTCTTCATGTGTCTTGCAATTAGTCAATGCAAATATATATCACTAAAAATCATTTGTTTCGACGTACAACATTACTTTATTTCTCACTTTTGCTAGACAATTTAGCTGTGAAATGACTTCAAATGGTTAACGAAGTAGTTGTGATGGGAAATGTATTTGGCTGAGGAGGGGAAGGAAATCTCTTCTTTGTTAAGGATTTGTGTTACGTAGTTGCATACTGGGAGGGCAGATATTCACGCATCTTCAGTTTTCTATCCTACACTTTAGTAATGTATTTTTCCCTTTGTTTTGCTAATGAAACCAATGCATCTCCATTGTTTAATTTTATATCAAATATCACATTTTCTTTTTCAGACCCAAAACAGAGGAGAAAAGTAACTAGTCTCATATTCGAGTTTCAAACTTCATTCTATTCATCTACCTTACTGTTCACATACTTTCCTGGGTAATTATTCAATAACATTTGGATAATGGTATTGTAGGATTTTATATCTTCATGTGACATTTACAAGGAAGCTGAGAATTTGATTGAGGATGAGCACTGTGCAGATTAGTTCATGCAATCTAGCACTGATAATTTAGTGATTTTACAGCCTTGCTAAGAGTGTTGTCATGCGGTTCAATTAGGTTGTCTTTTATCTTGGACTGATTTTTAGTACTTTCTTGTGCAGTCTTTGGGGGAGGTTCTGTAATCAACTTAGGAACTAAGAAACACAAGGATAAGTACTTTGATGGTATTGACAATCTGGAGTATCCAGGTTGCTCTGCTTTGACTGAACTGCATCATGGTGAGTTGTTTTGTTACTGCAAGTCCTTTACCTATATCCATGTTTATTCCTAAACTTATGTTAAAGATGACACTTAATTGGTGTGAATTATACAACTTCAATTGTGTGTTAAAGCATCTTGATTCTGTAATGTGCATTCTATGGTCAAATTCTGCCTTGTTGGACATGGGTTCGACTTCTATCAAAACCATGATGATTTGATGTTGGAGCTAGCTGCAGCATAACGAACCGTCTTTGTGAGGATTTGTTCAAGTTTTTAGGAGGTGGTAATCTTAGGCCTGGTACTGATTTCAAACCAAAAATGATGTGTGTTTTAGTGGATATATGCAATCATGAAATGTCTCAATGTCTGTATTTGGAGTTTAGATATATACAAGACTGATTCCGATAGGTTGGTCAATGATTACACCCATGAAAAAGTAGGGAATCAAATGCCGAAGTATTCTGACTTGGAGTAATTACATTATATTTTTGCTCTCTTCCTACATGGTGTTGCTGCATATTTGAGATCCTTGTTGTATGGACTTTGGAAACTGGATGGAATGTGTTCGTGTTATATGATACTTTTATATAATTGATGCAGGTGCTTAGTGGTTTTATGCAACATGTATAGCAGTTGCATAAATTAGTCTCTGATGCCTTTATTGCTATAGGGTCTTCAGTGGTGTACGTTGCCAATAGAGATTCTAGGGAACTGAAATTCTGGCATTTTTAAAATATCCTGGTTATGATTAAATAACCATCATGATTAAATACCCCGTGACACTTGCTTTTTCTCGTTACAGTGCAACAAGCTTGGCTCTCTCTCTCTAATTGGGATACCAAGGAGGTTATCAAATCAAGTTCTGTGCTTTACTGGGCTTCTCTCAGAATTTAAGGTACCCATCATTCTATCTTCTTATGTATATATTCTGCAAATATTAGATTTAGAATTTGTCCTCA
Organism: Rosa persica; assembly: GCA_025331145.1. Lineage (NCBI taxonomy): Eukaryota > Viridiplantae > Streptophyta > Magnoliopsida > Rosales > Rosaceae > Rosa > Rosa persica. Next base: position 13,391,316 of record WFKR01000007.1, on the reverse strand, counting down.
TTTTTGTAGGTCATAGGGTTTTGGTTTGAACTAAATATATATAGTGGTACATATTTGAAACTTTGTACACGACATCTCATGACAATATAGGTCTTTTAGGGTATTTTAAATGTGTTCTTATTGTTTGATTTTTGTATGAGTCTAGTTATACTTAATTTCCCGCTGCTTTTCTTTAACTATTGATAGTCTGATGCATTGGATTATTATGTGAAAACATATAAAGGGGTCTGATTTTTTTAATTTATGTTCCGATTATTCTGAGTTAGTTTTAGAGTATTGGTGGTCTGAAAACATATAAATACAAGCCCCAAGGAAATCATAGACCAGCCATCATGGAAAAAGAATGGACCAAATATGAAAGGTTAAATTTTAAAATCCTAAACTCTAATTGAATGTAAAGGACATAAACTGTAGATACTAAGTAAATTTTCCCCCCTTTCTTTTGTCTAGAAACACAGTTATCTATAAACAAGAAGCAAGGAAGTTTGTTAATGTCCAAACGAGTATGGGGAATCCAGAAAGGATTCATTGTCCTTGTAACAATGTCCAAACGAGTATGGGGAAATTTAATGTTGACATTGCTCATCCCGGGACCAAAGCAGCCGGGAAACAATATAGATGTGTATTTACAACCTCTTATAGAAGATTTGAGAGAGTTGTGGGTGAATGGGGTGAGGGTGTATGATGCATTTATGAACTCCACATTCAATTTGAAAGCTTTGTTGATGTGAACCATAAATGATTTTCCAGCTTACGGGAATTTATTGGGATATTCCACCAAAGGAAAAAAGCTTGTCCAGTTTGTGGTGTGCAGACATACTCACAATGGCTAACCAATGGAAAAAAACATTCATACATGTGTCATAGAACTTTTCTTCCTCATGATCACCCTTTCCGGTCGAAAGCAGGTTGGTTTGATGGAACTTAAGAGTATAGGGAAAAGCCTAGACAATTAACTGGTTTGATGTTGTAAAAAGTATTGAAAATGATTGGGGGAGGAAGAAGAAGAAGAAGAAGAAGAAGAAAGGGGAAAACAGAAAGAGGAAAAGAGAGAATGAAAAAGATAATGATTCAGAGAGTGACGGTGATGATCCTACTGAGCTCACAAAGCGTTGTAAGAAGAAGTCAATTTTCTTTGAGCTGCCTTATTGGAAGGTATGTTATTTTTCTCATTACATATTAGTTTCCTTTGACTTGCCATATTAAGGTTCAGTTCTAGTATTATTTAGTTTTAATGCATGCTTTGATTGTGCTGCAGAATCTACTTTTGCGTCACAATCTGGACATGATGCACATTGAAAAGAATGTTTGTGAGAGCATTATTGGTACACTTTTGGCCATGAAAGGTAAAACTAAGGACAACCTAAACTCTCGTAAAGACTTACAAGAGTTGGGGATTGGAAAAAAGTTGCACCAAAAAAAGGATGGAGCTAGCAGTTCTAAAGGGACTGCACCACCATACGTCCTTTTAAAAACAGAGAGACCTATCTTTTGTAAAAGGTTATTTAACCTAACAACGCCGGATGGGTACAGCTCTAATATTGCAAGTAGGGTGTCATTAGAGGATAATAAGATTCTGAACCTAAAGTCTCATGATTGCCATGTCCTAATACAACAATTGTTGTCAGTAGCACTAAGAGGATTGTTACCAAAGGGACCAAGGGTTGCTATCTTTCGGTTATGTGCTTCTTTGAATTTGCTATGCCAAAGAGTGATTGATATAAAGAAAGTAGAACAACTCGATAAAGAGCTTCCAGAAACTTTGTGCATGCTTGAGAGGTTTTTTCCTCCTTTCTTTGACGTTATGGTCCACCTAACCATTCACCCTGCACAACAAGTTCTGATTGCTGGTCCGGTGCAATTTTGCTGGATGTTCCCTTTTGAAAGGTGAGTCAGATTCTTTTATTCTTTTATGTAAAGCTATTCTAATCTTTACTAAACTTCAGTTCATTTTTTCTTATGATTTAGGTATATGAAAATCTTAAAGGATTATGTTAAAAACCGTTCAGACCCAGAAGGATGTATAGCAGAGAAGTATCTAGCTGAAGAGATAACACACTCTTGTGATGGGTACATCAAAGAAGCTGCTGAAATAGGTGTTCAAGTTTTGCTTTTGTATGAGAGCATTGCTTTCTATTAAGTTTGGTTGTTTTTTATTTTTGGTTGAATTGCCTTGTCAAGTTTCTTTTGCTACTTAAATTATTTGGCTATTATTGGCTTTGATAGCATTGAGTGTTACTTGGCAGCTTGCTAATCATTGGTACTCATGTATGCCACAACCCTCATGTTTTTTGTTTGGTTCTTTTGCCTGTGTGTGTAGGTTGCTTCTATAGAAAATGATCCAGGTGGTGGAAGTGATGTTGAAACATTAGGACCTGTACATCCTCAAACCTTGAGGTTGTGAGCAGAACATTATAAAGCAAGGATGATCTAGCTAGCATGTTTTATATTTGAATATTAGTTACGATTTTGTAGTATGAAGTTGTTTAATTGACATAATTTACTACATGAATGCTCTCGTTTATTATCCTTGAATAAAAGGGTTTAATTAAAACATTTTCTAATTAAAACGTTGTCTATTAGAAGTATGAATGACGACATCTTTTACGACACGCAAAAATGTCTCTTTACGACAGACAAAATAGTCTTTTACGACACGCAAAAGAAGTCTTTTATGACACGCAAAATAGTCTTTTACGGCACACAATCAAAGTTGTAAAACATTTTTTACGGCACACAAAAGAGTGTTTTACGACATGCAAAAAATGTTTTTTATGACACACATTTTGTGTGCCACAAGAGAAATTTATCTTTTATGACATGGTCTTTTACGACACTCTTCTTTGTGCCGTGAAGTTGTTTTTTACGACACACATTGTGTGTCGTAAAAGACCAGTTTTGCTGTAGTGAGAGTTGCAAATGATTAGTTAAGAGATTAAGCACAAATACCCATCTACCTTTAACATCTTAAAAATTTCACAGATCAGGTTTATAACGAATCTTTCAGCAAATGAGCAAATAACATACCTTTATATCTTTGATTCCTAATCCGATCTTACGATCCCTATGAGGGTGAAATTCTAAAGCCGTCATCATAGCTTTCTTCTCCACCTCATTTATGCTTTCATTGATGTCATACCTACATTCACACGGGTTATACATATGTGAGTAACACGACTTTCTTATTTCATTATGTAAAAATGTTTTGCTATTTGTCCCAACTCCTAAGAGAAAAACAATCAAATTGGTCATTCTGGAAACTTATAAAATAATAAGAAATAAATTCTCTGTATAGCCAGAAAAGGACGTCATCAATGTTAAATTCTCTGTACTACAGAGTGTTTGAAACCATTGCATTTATTTCAGTGTCAATATCAGATATGCTCCTAATATATGCAAGCCGTCACCAGGCGAGAGAAAATCAGTTCCAAATGCCTTGACTACGGAGTCCTTAGTGTGTCGTTACCAATTCAAACAATACCAAGTACTTTTCATGTATGATGCTAGCAATCAGAGACTACTAAAACACAAAATGTTTGAAAGTTACAAGATGTAGAAAGAGATTAGAGGATGCCCTGCTATGGGATTTGACGGTGATAAGGTGAGGAAGAGAAAAAGGAAAATGTATAGACAGAATGTTACAATTGAAATCTCAAATCCATTGAAATTCTTTTTCATTCTTAGGTTTCGGTTCAGAACAAATAACTTCCCTCCTCTCTCCCTGACATATGCCCCTCCAATAGTGATGATGATGAAGATAGAAATAACCTTTTGCCCAAAATGAGAAGCATATGAGATCTCAAATATCAATTAAACTAATTGCCTAAGAGACATGAAACTATCCTGTAACAATGGAGAGACAATGTTTTGGGGGGGGTGGTTGGTTAACTTACTTGTGCAATATATTCTTCAAGGTTTGAGACAATCTATCAATATCCTGGATCGTAAAAGTTTCTCTTAAGACTGATTTTGTAATACTCTTCAACTTGCACAAAAGACCATATTTGTACACATGTGGAGCAACATATTTGTCAGATAGATGAATTGGAGCATCAGACATTTCAAATACATTCTGGGGGTTGGAACTGATTTGTCTGCTCAGCATATCATGAACATCAAATGGCTTAGAAGACACAGATCCCTGATTATAAAGGAAGGGGTTAAGAACTATAAAAGAACAAGTATGCATATGAAGAAGTGAGATTATCAAAATATAAAACAAAAACAATTATATAGCAATGGATGAACAGGAATGCTACATTTGATAGCATGTTGACTCATTCAATTGACACATTTACTAGTAATTAGTTGCTTTAAATTGGGAGAATACAGATATGATTTGATATCTTCAGTACTAAGAAAACTCCTACCAAAATGCTAAACTGTAATAACAAATGAAGGTTAGTAAAATGCGCACTGCTCACTAAAGCATGGCATCAATAGGAGAAATTGAGCAGTAAAATGAGAACTGCTAAAGCTATGTGTACACTAATAATGCTAAAAAAGAACTATATATTAAGGAATCTAATTAGAGTTGAAGATAAGAAATTCAAAGATTATTAGCCCCATCAAATAAATTCAAGAAATTCATTTCAAGAAGACACAACTCAAGATGTAGCTTGTACAGTTATATAAATCCCTCAAAATTATACCCATCAAGCCACATTTTATGTAAATATTTCTATAGCCCAGAAGCCCTATCCTAGATGCCCCAAAACCCTTTAGTTGCACACTTAATAAGGAGTTACAGCCATGTAAGGAACAATATAAAATTTACCTCCCCAGCAAATATAATATCAAACTGTCCACCACTTCCCAAGGACGGAGTATTTCCCCATGTCAATGCGTCCAAACTGCCCTGGAGATTATCCACCACTCCAGCCTTAGCAGCTTTAACCAAGCAAGGACCAGGAGTCTGAACCAAATTTCACCAGAGTGAGCATAAAAAAGTTGACTTAAAAGTAACTTTCAGTAACATATTGAAGTCTGAACATAAGTTATTAACTAACAGAAAAGCAAGCTTGCATAAAAGGGGCTGTGACAGATGCATGTTCCAGTTGTTGAGCAATGCCTTTTGCGTTTAAGCTGACAAACTCGCCGGTGGCTGACAGACAATCTGCTGCAAGAAGCAAATGCTGAGGAAGAATTGTCTTTCCAATATCTACGATTGCAGACTTCAACTTCTGCGCTTGCATGCATGATAGTAGTTAATATTTGAAACAGATCCCATGGAAATTTTATTTAAAAAAAAAAAAAAAAAAGCTAAGGGAACTCACATTAAGGAAATGTTTCCACCCAACATCTATTCCATAGGCAGTGCAGAAGTCATCGACGTTATCTGGATGACTTCGTGACCAATCAATCATATCCATGACCGGAAGACAATCGTCCATAAGCATATTCCAAAAGGTAGTCCCCTTTCTGGTCTTTCCTGACATAGAAATTCTCAAGTAGAGTTCACCAGATGAACCAGGTTGATCATTCCATATAATATCCACCTTTTTTATCTCCAGAAAACCTAAGGAAACAATAAAGTCAGATCACAGAAGAAGGCATGTTGTACATAATGAGTTAAAAAAAAAAATTAAGGATTTTAGTATAGAACCAACCTTTAACTACTGTTTTAAGCAAGAATGGTATCACCAAGACTCGAGGTTTATCCAGTTCTGAATCTTCAGAAGAATTCTTGTGCTTTTGAGTCAGTGTGGTGACACTGATGCAAAATGTATCATTAGGTGTGCTGCAGCAATCACATTCCCTGCCGATTATCAGCCAAGTTAGACTGGGACAGTACAGTTCCATGAGATGGATTCAGTTTTAAGACAATATAGATGCTGCAGAGAATACGAGTATTGATACAATTCAAGATTCTTCTAAGATTAGGAGTCTTGAGAAGTACTGAATCCCTCATAATGTGAAGCCAAAGATTCAAGATTCTTCTAAGATTAGGAGTCTTGAGAAGTACTGAATCCCTCATACTGTGAAGCCAAAGGCATGTTGCTTATGACCAATGGATAATGGGGCCAAACCATGCACACCATCAATTGATGTTCCATTTTTTGTGGTGCATCATGATATGCCATTAACAATTTAACATGCTTACAAGGCCATCGCCAAAGAGTACACCCCCTCATTTTGACTTACATGTGAATAGGATCCTAATCCATCAAGGTACTTTAAGTTTAAGGACCTTAGTTGCGCATTGCTAAAGAATGTTTTTTTAGGGTGCAGTGGTACTACACTCACAAGCATATGTTCAGATATCTATTAATATGCACTACACATGTAAATCAGCTCGATGATATTCCATAACAGCTTACTTGGCATAAATAAAAGATGTTAATAATTCATAAAAAAATAACACAATAATGCAATTTGCAATGACCTTATAATTTGATTCTTTGCTTCACAATATTTAAATAAAACTGAAAGTCTAGAACCTTGCAACTGTTCAACTAGTTTTCTTTGCTTATATACACTAATCCTATTTAGATGTTCAGGTTAAGGAATTGGATACCTGAAGATATAATTGATTAGTACAAAATATGTACAAGCATTAAATAAGCAGTTATATGTCTTCAGGAAACATGTGAATCCTAGTATCTAAGATCTATACAGTAAAAAAGAAGGATCCTTAACTGTCAATGTCACCCAGGCATCTAAGCGGCCATAACAGATGATATAAGACCTAGATAGATCAAGGAGCTTACTTATTTCTTGTGATCTTCAAATTCCAAAGGATAGTTTTCAACTCCGCTGGAGCGGAGTTGCATCTTGCATAAAGTACCTCTATAATAGATCGCACATTCAGCCTTCTTCTTCGTACAATTTCCTGAATGGGCGAAAATTTATACCATAGAATGGAGCTTGTATCAACTAAAAAAAAGTTAAATTACACCTTTTGTTACCTTAGATATATGAAAGTGAGAGACCCAAGGACTAAAATGCATCTTGCTGCCAGTTTGTGAGGAGAACCTGATACCCACATTACCACAACAATTACAGACCGTTGGGGAGGGAGGGAGGGGGGGGCGGTGGAGGTTGGGGGGAGAGAGAGAGAGAGAGAGCAAATAAACTAACATTATCATGACAGTAGAAACGATTGCTGAAAATGCGAGTCCCTCTAGATGATTTTTAACTTCTAGCGCTCCATACTCAAAACCATGCCTATGTCTTCCAAGCTTCTCAGATAAAAATAATGACATAGTTTGCTTAGCACTGCTTTTCTTTGAACCACACTCCAAAATGTTCTGTGCAATTAAAGAGCATCGCACACAAGTAAGACAGGTGTTCCTAGAATGACGATACAGTTTTCAGCATATTAACTGTCAGTTTCTAGGCATCATTGCCATCCTTACTGAAAGTAACAAAGTAACATACATAGATACTTCTGAAAGAACAAGAAAAAATTCATAAAATAACTTTTGCAGAGAGAAGAGGATGCAGGGAGAAGAATGAGAAGAGAGGAAGAACCTTCAGATTTAGCAGAGGAGAAGTTTCAAGTAGACTAACTGGCTGATCTAAAGCACTGTATGCAGCTTCAGATATTGCGCAAGCCGACAATGCACCAACGGGTTGGCCGCCACCACAATCAATAACACTCTTTGCATATGAGCTGTTTGTGGTGCTATCTGCAGTAGATATGCCCTCGTCAATATCATAGGAGAACTGAACCAGCTGGTTCCCATATGCGTTTCTAACTGTTCCATCATAAGCAGTATGCAAATCACGCATGAAATACATGAGCTTTCGATTCAGAGTCCCAGGAAGTTCGGCATTATTACTAAAAGAACCATCTCGACTTGTGACTGAATGAACAAAGCATTCGGCTGGATTCAGCCCAGTCAAGAATGAACTTTTAACGACAGCGGATGGGATATATGACTCGATGGATTCAAAAGCTCTTCCAACCTCCTGAACGATACCACATGCTTTTTGATCATTCCATGCATCACATGAGAGCTGGTTCGGAAACTTGAATGATAAGGGAACCAGTGAATGCTGCAAACCAAGGCACATACCGTGCTGAACTAATTTCAGCATATTACCCTTGCTTCCAGCCTTAAACATAGCCAGCAACGAGTTGTCCTCACGGGCATATTTGTATGCTAAATTTTGGACATCCCGGAAACCTTCTTTGAAAGCATCTACTGTGACCTGACTAAGTGCAGCAGATTTCTGCTTCTGATAACAAAAATGTTCTGAACCAAAAGTCAAAGGACTTTTTGTCTCTTCAGCATAGCCCATAAGAAATTCCTGACAAGAATCAAGCATCAACTGTCTGATAGTACATGCCTCCTCTGCTTCTTGTAACCCATAGAAGATTTCCTCCATCAAGTTTTTCCTTGAACATGTATCCGACGCAAGATACAAGTCTGAGAGAGAAACACTCAAGCCCCTCATTGACAACCACTCACACAGAACTCCCTGAGCAGTAAAGAAGATGTCAAGTATCTGACCGGGGCAATGTTCCATGAGGCTTTGGAAAAGATTCCCACTGGTGTCTCGCAGCCAAGAAGAACCTTCAGAAGAAGCTATAAGCTCTCCATTGCTAATATGCACGCCATTTGAAGGAAAAGCATAATCAAAATCTGCAGGTAGAAACATGCTGATTATCTGCTTTGCCGTCCAAGAAACGGAATTACCAGAAGGATCTTTAATTATCGCTGGTGATGGCAGTTCGGGGGGACAAAGCATTTTCAGTTGTTGCATTTGAAACTTATTTATCAGGGTGCCATCTTCCATGATGAGATAGCAAGCAGTTAAACTATCTTGACTGAGAGAAAGAAGGTTGGTACCACTCTGCCCATTAACTAATTGCTTATCTAAAGCAACAAGCTCTGTAAGCTCGACTCTGGTATCCACTGATTGAGGAACATAACCATGAAGGCAATCACCATCAAAATCACCACGAAAAGGAGAGCAACACAGTGGATTTATCGACACTACAGAGTTTACTGGAAGGACCTTTGCGGTTAAAGCTATTAGGGAATGTTGATGTATTGATGGAGGCCTATTTATCAACACAACATCTCCATCACTCAACGCCCTGTATATAATATCTCCCATCTCCAGTTCTTCTAAATTACTAATCCTAACCAGACTATCATTTCTACGAACATGTATTTCACCTCTCCCCTGATGGCCAAGGCGTAGCTGGCAAAACGCATACAACTTCTCGAAGTTATATTGGTTCAGATTCTCAGAGATCTGCATTTTCTCCGCAATATGGCGGGGTATGCCAATCTCACTCAGTTTGATGTTTGGATCACCAACGACAACCGTTCGAAAACAGTGATCACTTCTCTTTCCAAGAACAACATCTTTTATCCATCTCAAGCCAGATGTTCTGGACGGAGAATCCTTAATCTTTTGTTGCTCAACTGAAATTGAATCTCTGCCTGTTTTGTCTTTGTTTATCTGCACATTAAAAGTATGAACATTAGGAAGCACTTGTCTAGGAGATCTACAGAAAACAGAAAATTAACTGAGTAGCTTGCCTTGGAAATTTTCAGGCAGTCCAAAACACGAGAACCCAGCTCATTCGCAGTGCCTCTGAAATCCACTAGTTTTCTGTAAGCTCTAGTCCGATCATCCTATACACATTCATCAAAGCAGAATTAAGACGAAAGCATAAACCAGAACCATGGATTATTAGGCAACCTATGAAACAAACCAACCAAGTACAGCACTGAAAAAGACTTACAAACATCAATGATTGCCCATTATTAAATGAATACATAACTTCTGTCACACGATGACAATTTGGCGTGACAAGGAAACAGTCCAAAGAAAGTGAGCTGGTTGTTGGAACAAACTTTGTGATGAAATCTGGATCAACATCATTCAACAAAAAATGAACCTGAAAGGCAGAAAGAAAGCATTGCATAAAAAAGAGCTTTGAAGAATTAGGAAGTATGGCATAAACATGAGAACCATTTGCTATGTAAAGAAAAAGAATGTACGCATCAGATATACATCTATACATACATATATGTACTGATGTACAGAGAGAGAGAGAGAGAGAGAGAGAGAGATCTGAAAAGCATGGCTTGGGTGAAAGGCAAGAAACTGAAATAAATTGCATGTGAAATTTGACAGTGTATCCATCAATGGCACACAGAAAGAACAATATATTCTTAAAAATTATCATCTAGAGACAAATTAGTGAGTTTACTTAGTGGTTAGTATGGTAACAATTATATATAGCTATTTATTTAATATACAGGTTCCCCAATATGCCATAGGAGAAAACAAGCACTTAGCCACCAGAATGTGAAAATGGGTTCTAAGAAAATGTTTTTTTTTTTTTTTTTTTGGTGTCTTTTGACAAATAAATTAAGGAAAAGAACCTGAAACAAAGAAACAAAACTTCAAACATGCATACTACCTAGATGCTCTACCATGTAACAGAGGTATATGCATACATTTATAGATACAAACATTATATATGTGCAAAAATAAACTTTCATGCATGTGCTTGTATCTGATGATTTTCTAGTTTGAAGAACTAATTACATGGATATATGATAGGACCAACGTATAGGCATACATCTATAGATACAAACAGAGGCATTTCAGTACATACAAACATTATATATGTGCAAAAGTAAACTTTCGTGTGTATGCTTGTATCTGATGGTTTCTTAGTTTGAAGAGCTAATTGCATGGACATATAATAGGACTAAGATACCTGGGCATGAGATAGAACTCTTCTATTTGGTTTTGTGTGTGTTTCATCATGTTGGGGATCTTTGGGAACGAAGTCCCAATAATCAGGAGGCAATTTTCCAACTGCTTCTACTATTATTGTACTTCTTCTGAAAAGCTCTCTAGAAGAAACTTTGAACTTCATTCTAGGGTAATCCGATGAACCTCCCTATTAATTAAAAGTATCAAGACTTGAGCTACAATGGCAGAGAAAGAAAAAAAGAAAGAAAATTAACTTGACGAGACAAACTCACAAAGCAATATCTGCAGCCCCTCCGTTCAGAGCCCTGGAACAGGCATAATAAGAGATAATCAATAACTAATTAAGTGCTACACTCACATTTAGCATAACATTAAATACTTAGCATGAAACAACAACATAAAAAAAATTCCACAACAAATTTGAAAATAAACAAAAAAATCAACTTAAACCATTAACCATCAAGGAAAGCATATTAATCTTCCATGGTGATGGTACTAAGTACAAGTCACATATATTCAATGATGTCGAGATCAGTGGTACCTGACCTTGACCCTTACACCTTGCCTGATGGTGTTACATGCCGGGCAAATCTTGTTTAAAATAAGAGCAACTTCCGGTAGATAGTATGGATGGAGTATCGTGCATGGAAACCTGATGGACCCAAAATGACCTAAAAATTAAAGAAAAAGTCATTACCACCAATTCCAGAAATGGTAACAAATTTCTCTATGGAACGATGTGAAATATCCATACACACCATCACAGGATTTTAAATCTTGGGTACCACAAGTAGAACACTGATTCGTTGGATTTGGAAGTCCCAACTTTGGATCATTAACCTGGGCAGCTGCCTCGATTAATAATGTTGATATTTTCTCCTGTCACAGAATTAAAGTGTTAAAGACATTCTTATTTGATAGAGCAAATGCATCACAGTATACTTAAACTATGTACCTAAAAGTCCCTTCATACTTATACAGGCTCATGAATTTCATATCATAGGCTAAAAGTTCAAGGCGCACACGTGCATGCCAAAGACTGTCATATTTTAAAAAGTATAATTCCCATATCAAGAACTTGTGATTAAAAATAACAGTGGACAATAATAAATGAAAGCGGAAGGAAACATATATAAATAATGTGTTTTTTTTTTTGTTTGATAAGAAATACATATATGAATAATTCAGAGAGACATGTTTACAATTGCCATGTACATGAAACATATGGTTCAAAGTGTAGGAAAAAAGAAAGAAAGAATTACTGAAGAAACCATGGGAGTAATAACCACAAAACCTCTAACAAAACCAACAAGCACGCTAAATCTTATAACCTAATAGAGAATATTAGAAAAATCTCATATAAAATGATAAATTCTATAAATATTATAAAATTAAATCTCACGCTTCTAGCAAAAACCATATACTGTTACATACTTACCGTATCATCCCGAGTAGAAACATTTAGATGTACCCCAGTTATGCAAGCACATGGCACTAGTTCTTCATTATACAATTCATCTTCCATGGGGCTCTATTACTTCTATATTTTGCAGAAACAAATCAAGCAACCTACATAGATAGCCACGAGCGTTAAACAGTATAGCATACATAAGTTACTAATAAGAAAGGGAAAAAACAGCATTCTAGAAGATGCATAGCTCTACATAACTCTGCATTTTAAAAATTCTACTCAGTTTAGATAAAACTGGGAGTTTGCAACTTCATTACAAGAGTCTGACATATGAAGGAAATAGTGTCATGTTCTCAAGCGTTTTGCAATATTGCTTTTCTGCCCCTTCGATATACATGTATAGAAATAATTGGAAGGTTCACTCTAGGAAAACTGGTGATGGCAGTGATCCGATATGGCGGTATTTAAGCAGATATCTATATTATGGGAATACTATACCAATGCTTAAAATATATAACAAGCCAGCACCAATAAATAACATTGTTTACATTACAGGCCCGTTTCTATCATGGAGAAATTAATATGATGCACTGAAAAGAAAAACCAACACAAAATAAACAGCAGCTGTCACATGCAGCTCTTTTAATTTTTTTTATTTTTTATTTTTTGCAAATTGATGCCAATAATAGCATAAAAGTCACTATCTTTTGCAAATTAGGATCAAAGTCAGTGGACTATATAATAAACCCACACAAATAAGCCATAGATGCTCAATGCAACTGGAAAATCCCGCACCTAAACCTGTCCAACTCCGCACTAATAATCTGTGGAGGCGCAATCAAACAATGAAATGCACGTGGAAATTAGTAGCAAATTCAGATTGTGTAGCACCACAAAACGGTCAAAAATCACGACAATATCTGCTTTATTGATCATACCATAATCAATTAGCTACCGCTTAGCCACAAAAAGAGACAGAATATCTAAAATCTTGTACTGTCACTATATGCAGACCTCTAACATTGAAATGCACATAGCAATTAGTTGCAAACTCAGATTGTCAGTAGCATCAGTCAATAACTGCAACCACCAACTAACCCCGACAAAACAAAACGATCAATAACCACAACAAAGCAGACGTGTTTAGTGATCAAACAATAATCAACAAGCAACCATTTCGTTACAAAGAGACATCTAACAAGACATGATATCTCTAACATGGCAAGTCATTCAAACCTAACAAAACATCCCCAAAAAAAAAAAAAAAAAACTTGATCACAAAATTTCTCACTAAATACTCATATACATAAGCAATACCATAAACAAAAACCATTCTTTCACCAGCTTAAGTTTTCATAAATTAAACAAAAAACACATCACAAGTACCAGAAAACACCTTGATTGTCTTAAAAACCCAAAGAAACTAACATTACCATGGATGAAGAACACAAAAAACATAAGATTTTAATCTGCATTGTGCAAAGGTCCATTCTTTTCAACTGTCCTCCATGATCAAACACAACATGCAGAGCAGCAGAGGCAGCAAAACACATTGAATTTCAAAGACCAATCATTAATGATGACCAAAACAGCACATAATCACCCAAAAAAAAAAATCAAACCCGTAACGAAAAAATGGACCAAATAAACGAAAACTTGTTCAGAAGAGCCATGTAGAGCATGATCATCCTCCGAAAAACAGAGAAGCAGCATTAATCCCATAACGAAAGTCCCAAAAAGATTCAAATTTATACTCACTTTGAGCGCAAAGAATGTGTCTTTTCAGCAGAGAGAAACAGAGGAGTGAGTACCCAACACGACTGAGCCCAATGGGTTGCTTTCTTTTTACTCAAAAAGGCAACACAGAAAAGTTGGGGGGCAATACAGTGAAGAGAAAACGATGGGTGAAAGCGACGTCGTTTGGTCTGAAAGAGAGGAAGAAGAGAGCTATCTCTCTCTCTCTCTTACCAGAGTGACGCCGCCGGTTTGCTCCAACCAAACGAAACCAAACTAGAAGGAGAGAGACAACTTCTCCAGAGTGACGCCGAGTTCAAGAAGGAAGACCGAGGCCGAGAGAGAGGGTGTTTGGGTTTGTGTCAGATTACTAGCCCAGCCTTTTCCTTTATTTACCATCACACCCTTCGTTTTTTTTTTTTCACCCCATTGAATATCTGCCAGAGAGAGTTAATGGCTTTTACCGAAATAGACAAGTTTATAGGTGAATTCTTGTTTGTTTAGGAACTTTGTTCATCTAATGGACAGTTTTTAAAAAACAGTGAAGGACGGGTGGATCTGACGGCTAAAACAGCTGCATAGTTTCAAGATGTATTTATCCCTTACAATCCCTTAAAATTGTCCATTGACTCCTTGAGGGAGCAAGACTCTTCTATTTAGAAGAGTATTGTTTGTTTGTTTAGTTTTAAATTGAAAAGTTAATTGTGGTGAAAAAAAAATTCCTTAGTAAAACATAATAGATAGAGGATCCATGCTAACTTTTTTAGAACCCTAAACCCTTGACTCACGAGTTGAGTTTAAATTTTCTTGCCACTTATTATTATTACTATTCAAATTGAGAAAAGTTTGATTCAATATGATTACTAGCAAACTTTGATAATTACGGAACATGAGAGAAAATTTAAACCCTAATATCCAATTATAGTTATCATTATTCTGCATGAAGTTTGAGTAAACGTTCGTTGAGTTTGAAATACTTTCTCTATGCACAACTTTTGCAGGTATACGTCAAATGAAGTAAAGCAACATGTGCTGGAGAGTGAGTGTAATCTCCGATCAATGATTACCAAATGTGTCCGGTACGTTATGTCATATCATTTATATCTTGATTACTTCATCAAATTTTTGTATGTATACAACATAAAAGGTAAATGGTACGTTTATAGTCTATATATTCTCCTACCAATGATTTGAACATGTAACTTATTTGACGCACTGTTTCAGATCATTTATAACTTGATTGCTTCATCAAATTTTTGTATGTATATAGCATAAAAGATGAATAGTATGTTTTATAGTCTATATATTATGCAACCAATGATTTGAACATGTGACGTATTCGACAGACTATATCAAACCTTTCGCAACACATAAATCTATATTTTTAAATTCAAAACCAGTAAATTCAGTCCATTAAGCAACTAATTACACAAAATGTTTTCTTATCTTAAAATGATAAGATCAAATAGTAATGAACAAAATCACTACTGAAATGCAAAAATATTTTAATAATCTAGTAAAATAAAATAATTTCATCAAAAACCCATAATTACATGAGTTTTTACGGAGTGTGGGCCCCCATGGCAAACGCAAGCAAAGAGTAAATAGATGGGGTAGGGTTAAAAGTGAAAAACAGAATAAAGGGGCAAAGACGTCAACCAGGGTAAGCTGAACAATAAAGTGGGCCAGGATCATCAGAATCTCTAAAGCTCAAGCTAATGCACCCGAGGCCTTTTCTCTTCTGGAACCCAAGGGGGGCCCAGACTCACGTTTTCTATTGCTATTCCCCATTCTCCCACTCTTTCTGGCTTTTTACTAATACCGCATGTAACCTCTCCCCCGTCTCCGTTTTCCCTTTTTTTCTTTTTTCTATTTGTTTTCTACATGTGGACGAAAATTGAAGCATCTTTTTTTTTTTTTTCCCCTTTTTAACTGGTCAAATTAAATCGAAGCAAAAGAAAATAAACGCATTTTCATCGAATGATGTGTCAGTGTTTTTATGAACTCAGTTTGAACCGCTTTCTGATTTTATTTTCTTGTTGTATAATGTCTATTTACTTTTTGTTGAAACCTATGTTTTCTGTTTTATATATGGACAAAGAATGGAAAATTTTATCTTCAAATTCATTTAAAAATTTAGTAAAATTGTAAGTAGTGACAAAAGGAAAATTTAAAACTCAGGTGAGAAATTTATTTTCATTAAATGATCCGTCAGTTTTCTCGTGAACTCTTGAAACGGAGTCTCACATTTATGTTGTAACAATCTCATTTATTTTTTGTTGAAACCTGTGTTTCTGTTCTATATATGGACAAAAAAGTTAGGGAATCTCATCCTTAAATTCATTTAAGAACTTAGCAAAATAGTAAACAATGAAAAAGAGAAATTTAAATTTGTCCCAAGGCAAGGAATTCATTTTCATTAAAAATGCGTTAGTGGTTTTGTGAACTCGGTTTTGAAACGTTTCTCAGTTTCATGCTTTAAAGCAAGAAATTCATTGCTTTGACATGATGTGTAAGTGTTTTCATGAACTTCGTTCTGAAAACGTTTTTGAGTCTCACAAATCTGTTGCAACAATTTCTTTTACTTTTTGTTAAAACCTCTGCTTTTGTTTTTCTATTTTACTAGCCCCTTAACATGTGCTCCGTACATGTCAATTGGTTTTTATTTTTTATTTTTGTAAATAAAAAATGTTGCAGCAAAATTTGAGGAAGCTTCTCTTTTTTTATGGGAGATATTGCAATTTTTTCAAATATGATATACTCTATTGACTGTCTTATCCTCATATAGAAATAACTAGTAAATTCATCCGCGCGATGCTGTGGTTTATTTTTTTTTCTAAGTTTTATATATAATAGATGAATATTCGCAATCTAAAAAATATCAACGCTACTTAGAATATAATTTGTTTTGTTGTTAATAATTGATTAGCAATAAATAATTTTTTTTTATAATTTGTAGAAATTTACAAATACAGAACAGAACCGTTCTAACAAAAAAAACGAAAGGATATGAAAATTGAAAGAAAAAAAAAAAACAGATTGTAACTGTTCTATGAACAGTGCTTATAAACAGTAGTGAACTATTCAAGGAACAGTAATCAAGCTTTAGGAACATTAAGAAGAATGTCGAACTGTAATTAAGACAAAAATAAGGACAAAACTGTCATTTAATTCTAACACAATAGCACTGTGTTTATAAACCGTGCTTATATTTTTGGTCTTTAGATTATAGTATAATTTATTTATTAATATTTATATTATGTGAGGGTATTATGATACTTCAAAATTTTAACCAAGAGTTGACTTAATTATATAAAAAATATATATGGAAGGAAAATCAGAGTCTTATCCTCATTTTCATCAATAATTTATCAAAATAGTAAACAAAACAAAAAGAAGTTGAAACGGCTATGAGAAAATTTAACCGAACATGAAAAGAAAGTTAAAAAAGGGAAGATAAGAAGGTTATCCACGTGGCAGTCATGCAGTGGATCAAGAAGCAAAGGTACCCTGCGGACTCTGGTAGGAGTAAAATTCTATATGATGACCGCAGAAGTTGTCATGAATTTCTGGGTTTTCTGACACAGTATTCAAATCTCTCTTAGCATTTTTTTTCCAGCAAATAAGTACTTGTACTGTTTCATTTCATCAAATCGTATTTTTTTTTTTCTTTTTTTGAGAAAGAGGCAGAGAGTTCTCCATTGTTGTAGTTTTCTGGTTGATTTAATATTTAGGGTTAGCCTGGTATCTGTTTTGACTGAATCCATTAAATAGATGAAGTTGTCTTCTTTTCCATTTTTATCTTCAGAAATACTGAATACTCAGACATCTTATTTACATTAAGTGTTGCCAAATAGTGATGAGAAACATGGGCATTCGTGACACAAATCAAATGAGACCTAAAGAGTTGAGGTAGACCTACATGGGCATTCTCTCATCTTCTTCATCGACACTAGCCCAGCAAAGCTGCAAAACCTACAATGATTTCTTTCAACTTCAGCAGCCAGAAAAATCCTACATATATACCTAGAAAACCCAAATGGACATAAACTCTTCTTTGGCTTTTGTCTGCCACATAAACGAATAGAAAGCGATGCGAAAACGAAGGAGAGCAGTGATGGGTATATTAGATACAAACTCATATCTCTTCCGTCCCAGTTCTCAGAAACACACCAACAAACCCAGATCTCGTCCAGCACTTTCCATCTTCCTCCCAACACACTAGCTAGTCCAGCACGAGGCAACTCACCAAATAATCCCAGCAAACTTAATTGCAGACCATCCTACCATCGATCTTCTTCTAACTTATTTTACTTTTGGACTTAATTTTCCATGAAGTTCAAAGCAATTTGAGAAATTGAGGCTCTATGAATTGTGGGCAACCGATTTCAGTTTCGGTTTTCGAGGTGAAAATTTTGTTGGAAAAGGCTGGGTATTGTAGTATTAAGACTTTTTCTGTCACTTGGAGAAATTGATAATGAAAAAGTTTGCAGAACTCAAATCAATTCCAAACCTGGGTTTTCTTATCTGAAAGAGAGAGTATTTCACATTTCTCTCTCTTTGTTAACATTAATTCAAAGTTGTGGTGCTATTTTTGCTATTACATGTTACTGGGTTTGAAGGGGAAGAGAGACAGAGAGGGGTATTGTTTCTTTTTTATTTCTCTCTCTTCATTAACCATTGAAATTATTAATTTATTAATATTAATTCTGAACTTAACCATAGTTAGATTTTGAGACACGTGGCAAATGTTTATAGAGCACCACCTAACCAAATGTGGTGAGCAAATTTGGTTCCAGATGTATAACACTGCCCTGCACTATTTTCCAAAACATGAATCAGTAATTCCGAAATTTCCGAGCGTAAAAATGGACGAAAATGAGTTAAGTTAACATGTAAAACCATATCATATTGTCTCTTTTCATGAAACCAAAGAAAACTCAATAATGAGGCAGTTTTCAGAAGAAGTGAGAAACAACCAAACGTTATATTACGCCTCCCTAGAAGGCTAGTTCATTTAGTTACTATTATGTAGAATCATTTAACAAAAATAGTTGTTTGGTTTTGTTTTCGCTTACATTTGATCCTGTGAATATGTGTACTAGCTAGGTGGAATCAATCGAGTGGTTTGTGTTGGACTATAACAACCGACTTTAATTTGCTCATTTTTCACAATTCAAGTTCATCTCTTTTTTATATATAATATATTAAATATCTTAAAATGAAGGAAACCATGAAGTGTTTTGAATAAAGAAGTGTGAAAGTCATTCTTCAATCGAATTTAACTTTAAGGTTGAACTTTATGGAGAATTGGTTATGCTATATACACAATTTGTTACTAATTAAACTCTCTTGCTGAAAATACCAACCATGCATGGTCAAAGCTAGAATATGTCAAAATTTAAGTAGTCAAAACTCATGTATTTAATAGATGATTGGAGTAAAGTCCATCATAAAATAAAAAAATCCGACTCCAACACACAAATAGGTGTTTTTATGCATTTGGTAAAAGTCATACATGAGCCCTAACAAAGTAACAAGCATGGCAATCACGAAGGATTCTTAGACAAATTTTTTTTTTTAAAAAAAGTAAATAACTTCAGTATCATAGTTATAAAAAGGTATATTCAAAACAGTTTACCAAAACGAGAAACACTAAGAGTGGAAAGGATAAAAATGGAAAATGCGGTATACAATCCATGCTAAAAGAGTTCGTACTAGTTGCATAAGCAAGAAACGAGACGAGACACGTTAACATGTTTTGAAAGGTCCAAAACCCAGAATCATGCAAAGATCTCTCTTTCATGTTTCTTTTCTCACTCTCAGCTCCACTCATTCATGCGATGATAAAACACCAAAGACAACTAAGGGCGACAAGATATTGCTATATATATAAGTCTAGTTACTATATATGTATAGTGCTACTCTGGCATTACATGAACCATTTACCGTTTGGCATATGGTTCAAAACTTCAAATGAATCAAATCAGAAGAGACGAAAATACCACTGTAGTTCTTCTATCTGGTATACTGTACTTGACTTCTTCTCTAAGCAAAAGTTACCGCCTTCTCGAATTATTTTTTTGAATATAGAAGTTTTAGGGTGAGAGCAAAAGTTACAGGCAAAAGTTAACTTATTCTACTTTTGCACTTGCACTTTTGAAGAAAATTAACGTAACATTGGAAGCTAATCCACAATTTAAGAGTGAGAGCAACTAAAGTGGGGCAATTGGCTTCACTGCGTGCTTATTCATCTTGTACGAACTTACCATGTGTAAACTTAGGTGTCTACTTAAGTTTGCTAGTGTTAATTACTTACCTTTTTCCTTTTATAGCAAAGAAAATTATCATACTTGATCTATTTCTCATCCTAGCGTAACTCACCTTTTCACCGTCTCTCACCATTTAAGTTGGCCTCGATGACTTGATCCAGCTCCGGTATAAGAATTGCATTTGCCTAATTAACTCACCCCTTGTGCCAATTTTGTAACACTTTACCAAATCTTGCCTGTTGAAAACTTAAGATGCTCACATG
Source organism: Rosa persica (assembly GCA_025331145.1). Taxonomy (NCBI): domain Eukaryota; kingdom Viridiplantae; phylum Streptophyta; class Magnoliopsida; order Rosales; family Rosaceae; genus Rosa; species Rosa persica. Next base: position 13,370,944 of record WFKR01000007.1, on the reverse strand, counting down.
AACACGTACGAAAAGACAAAGTCTCAAGATAGTTACAAGAATGTGTCGACTTCATGCAGATGTTGAATGGGTTGGTGACTTGTTGCACCATAGGACTCCATGGCTAATAAGGAGCACTTGCGTGCATATATAGTATCTGGGTCTCCACTTTGTGTGCTCCAAAGAAATGGTCAAATGGAGATTAGTTAGTAATTTAAGGGCGACCCTCCACATAATTAACTTTCTGGGTCGAAGGTTTTAATATTGGAATGACCTTTCCGAAATATATGACGTGACCAATCTCTGAACAATTTAAAATACCTTGAAGGCTTTGTATAAAGTTCGATGATTGCAGTCGGTTTCTCGAGCTCTGAAACTTACGGCAGAAAGCCATGAAAAATGAAAAGAATAAGGGATTTGACCAGATGTTTGGCTCATTACAACGTGGAACATACCATAATTTAGGGGTTATCATGGGCCGGGTTAGGGCCGGCCCTATCTTAAATTTTAGGACTTAGGGTCGGACCGGACCGGTCTAGTCAAAGTCAACAAAATTTAGGGTCGGATAAGGTCGGGCTGGAGTTTAAATATGCTAACCCTTACCGGCCCTGAAAGCCCGATCTATTAGGACCGAAAGGGCCAGGTCAAATAGGGCCGAAAAGGGCCTTATTTGTTTAATAAAAAAAAAACTTACATTATTTTTTTTCCTCAAAATGTGGCTCAATGGTTATGTAGGTAATATAATACATTGTTTTTAGTTAATCATATTTAATATGTGTGTGTGTGTGTAAGAATTGACTTATAACATTTATTAATATTAGTTAAGGTGGTTATATTCAATTAACTATATCTCTAAATCTCCTAATATTAATTGTTACGTAACAAACAAAATAAAAACTAAAGAAAACAAAGCTTAAAAAATCAATTACAAAGAAAGAGATAAATTGTATATTATAGGAAAAGGAGAAACATAATTAAAAAATAGAAAAAATAGAAAATTATTAGAGCTTATTCGGGCTAGCCTAAAAGGCCGGGCCGGGCCGAGCTTGGCCCTAAAAGGCTCAAATGGGCCGAGTCGGAGGGCCGGGCGGGGTTTCATTCTTATGACTCATACCCTACCCTATTTTAAAAAGGGTCGGGCGGGCCTGCCCTAATGCAAGGGCCTGGCGGGCTTAGGGCGGGTTTAGGGCCTAAGGGCCAAATGATGACCCCTATACCATATAATATAATCAATTGTCTCTTCTGTGACAGACTTTTATTATATACTAGGCAGTTCGTCAGCGCGATGCTGTGATTTGTATTTTTTGTCTTATATTTTATACGCAATAGGGTAGAAATGATAATATAAAAAATGTTAACTAAATATATTATCGTTTTGTATATTATGAAAGCTGGTATTTTAAAATGGTTTTAATATATACGTATTTCAAAAATGGAAGTGTTGAGTATGAGCTGGTATTTTAACTAACTTTTTGTGTTTACATTTTTCAAAAGAAAGAGATATTCTAACAAAAAATATTCTTTACATACAAATTAAGAAAGTGATTAAATCTCACCAAAATATCATACATTTCAAGTTGGAACCAATCATCCTCTAATGTATCACTTATTGGTTCACATGGTGTTGAAGACCCTTCATTTGCTTTTGGATACAAACAACATAATATAAGGAGCAGCACATGAAACTTAGCAGTGAAGTTTTTAAAAATCTGTATAACAATTTACTGATCTATGATAAACATAAAAAATTCTAAATTAAAATTTAAGAATTACTTAGGACACCCATTTATATAATACCATGTTTACTGACTTTTTTATTTCTATTTGAAAAATCAACTTAAATCAAAGCTCAGGTTATTTCACATTTGACAAATCTAAGTCATATATAAAGACGGATAAAAAGTTTGTATAATCCTACTAAGCTAAAACCATGGATTCAAGAACAAATAAATTTTAAGATCATAATCATCTTTCACTTCTATTTGCAATAATCAAATTTTTTTTTTGTTGAAAAAGAATATTTACAATAATCCAATTGAGCTAATATTTGTGTTTTTTCCTTAAATATATATATATATATATATATATATATATTAGGGACAAAAGCGTCAAAGAACTAAGAAAATAAGGGGCAAATTCGGAACATCACTGTTACTATTTATTGAACAGTAAAAAATATCATTTTACTTTTATATATGTACTAGTCAGATAGACCACGCTTTGCTGCAGGTTTTTTTGTCATTGGTATGCGTTATTGAAAAAATAATAAGAAGTGTTCATATGCATAGAAATGTATATTATAAACTCATTCGTATGCCGATAAAAGACTTGAATACGTTAATCAGAAGCAATTTGAAAAAATAGAAATTTGATCTTGATGTCTCACTAGAGGCATCAAAATCCACCGTAAGAATACATATCTCTTTCTTAGCAAAATATTTGTTGAAAAATTTGGTGAAAGACAACATCATATTATATCTAAAACAACTCATATAAACCAAAATATGTCAGAAAGATAGAAACCTATTCTTTTCCAGCAAAGGTCTCATACATCACTAATCACAATAAATATGACATCCATGGAATACAAATCTAAGTAGCATTAACGAATCAACAACTTTATATTATGTTTTTTCTCGATACGAACTTATTTTTTACTATGACGAAAATAAAAACAAAACTTTTTATATGCATTGTACAATTTTTTGATGATTATATGCATTATACAGTTATTTTAGATTTTCATAAATATGTAAAATAAATAATGTTCATAGCAATATAGTAAATATCTAAAAAATGGAAAAAAGTCACAGAACTATTCATTCAATAGTAACTTTCATTTTCCAACACAATAACATTATGCTTATGAACAATGTTCCAGTTTTTGATCTTTAGATTATGACTATAAATGTCCATAGCAATATAGTAAATATCTAAAAAATAGAAGGGCCAAAGAGTCGCAGAACTATTCATTCAATAGTAACTTTTATTTTTCAACACAATACACTGTACTTATGAACAGTGTTCCAGTTTTTTGTCTTTAAATTATAGTATAATAATAATTCTAATAAGGGAGAGGAGAGCTATTTTTTCACTTGAGCTACCTAAGCTTTGAAGGAGATGAAGACAAGTGTCCATTGGTAGATCTAATGCTTTATAATTCTTCTATTTACTTCCCCCTCTCTTTTCCTTCACAATCACTTTCTTTTTAGGGAAAATCGTCCAAACAGTGTCTACATTTTTTCAGACTATTAATTTTCATACCTATACTTCAAAAATATCAAAATGGTACCTGAGTTTCTGAGCCCGACCCTAATTTCCGTACCTAGCAATAGTAAAATCGTTAATAGAGTTAACTTTTGAATGATATTTTTGTCATTTTACTATTCATCATCTCCATCATCTTCTTCTTCTACACCGAAACCATCACCAGCACCCCTCTTAGTGGGTTAATTTATGAGTTTAATTTCAAACGAGATTGGAGGGATTGGATTCATGAATTTGACGATTAGTTTCCAAGTTTTCATTGAATTAATTGTATTGGATTTGAATGTTAATTGGATTCGAAGGAGGATTGTGATTGCAACCGTCGCGTGGTGGAATCATTTCATGAAATCAGAAGAGATTAGCCATGTAGCTCCTTCCAAACCACCAATCTTTGATGCACCGCTGCAATCATAGTAGCCCATCTAGTTCCTGCCAGACACCCACTGCGTGACAACAAAGAGTCCAAAAAAAAAAAAAACTCGATCAAATCTGCAAGCCTAGAAACAAGCCTGCTTAGACCCGAGTTCTACTGGATCTGCCCATCGATCACCATCATCGTCACCTAATATGCTATGCCGGAAAACTATTTTGGTGATATTGAACCTAGAGCAAAGCGCTCGACTTTAATGGATGGGCCACGAAGCCGGAATCTGAGAGGGAAGGGATCGGCAGGGAGATTATGGTGGATTTGGAAATGGGTTTTGGAGGAGGGAGAGAGGTGAAGAGGGAGGAGTAGAGAGGGGAGGGGTGATCGTCGGGTGGTGTGGGGTGGAAGAAAGGGAGGAGAGGGGCGGAGAGGTAGCGACGGAATGGGTTGGGCTGGTTGGCCCAGTCGAGTCGGCGATGGCCTCTGGCGTAGCGAGTGAAGTGGTGCTTGGTGTCGTTGTCGTACGTGAGGACCTGCGAGAGGTTTTGGTTGAGTTGCGGGTCGGGTTGTTTGGGGGTGGAGAGTGAAGAAGGAGAAGGAGAGGAGGAAGAGAAGGACATGGTTGTGGTGGTGGGGATGGAGGTGGAGGAGGGGAGAGGTTAGAGGGAACGAGAACCTTGTGGGACGGAGCGGTGGCATTATTCCTTGCATTCGTTTTTGTAAAGGAGAATGGTCCTCTTTAAGTTGTTGAAGTTTTAGAGCAAGAGAGGTGCTGGTGATGGTTTCGGTGGAGGAGAAGAAGAGGATGGATATGATGAATAGTAAAATGACGAAAATATCCTTCAAAAGTTAACTCTATTAACGATTTTACTGTTGCTAGGTACAGAAATTGGGTCGGCTCAGACACTCAGATACCATTTTGATATTTTTTGAAGTATAGGTATGAAAAAGTTCAGACACTGTTTGAACGATTTTCCTTTCTTTTTATCATTTGTCCCTTATGTTATTTTCCCTCTCTCTCTCTCTCATTCTTTTCTTTAGCTGATATCAAACTGATCCCAGGTGAAGAACCAATTGTGGGCTACAAATTTTCCTTTGAAATTGTTAGTTTAGAACAAACCCATAACACCCCTTTCTCTCCAAACGGTCAAAAACTATCGCACCTCATAAAATCACAACCAAATCGAAAAAAAACCAAAAACCTTTACTCAGTCACAAGATCAAGAACAAAAGCCCAGCTAGGAATTTCAGCAGGGAAAGCTCGAGGGCTCCAATTAATGTAAAACTCTAAATCCTGAGGTTTTTGCAGCAATTAGGGACGAACAACATACACCTCAAATGAAGCCCACCAATTAATTCTCTTAGATTGACGGAATGAGCCACACCCATCAATCAATTTGGGCATTAATCTAATTATTTGAATGATTTCCAGTGAAGGAAAGGATAACATAGCAACCTGATTTATCATGTTGTTGGGCGATCAACCCACTACCCAAGTCATGAAAACTCTTCGCTGCAACTTTGGGTTGTTAACTGTGATAAGGACAAATATTTGAGTTTTGTATCAAAAAAGGAAATGAACAGAAGAAAGGGAAAAATAAACCAAGAGATATCGGCAGAGAACGAGAACGAGAACGGAAGGATTAAAGAAAAGATAAGGACAAAGGGGAAAAGATTTTTGGGGAGAAGACAAAACCTGAAAGGGAGAAAAACATTTCAGTTGTAATGTAAACCATTAGATCTGATATTGCCATGTGTCTTCATCTCCTTCAAAGCTTAGGTCTCCTTCAAAGCTTAGGTAGCTCAGGTAATGTAGCTTAGGAGAGGATCCTCTCCCAATAAGGAGGGTGTATGATATTTTTGGTAGAGTTATATTTCACGAAATGATTTCTAATTTATTTGATTTTCAGCGTGCAAAAATAATCTTTGTAAAATGATAGGAAAAAGCAAAAAGAATTGTCTCATACTTATATGGAGATTTTAACTTCCTCAATCACCAAAAATACAAGAGAGAAGGACATAAAAATATATTATTATTGTGTTCTATATGCTTTTTGGACCTTCGATCTCCAATAATCATTCGGGAAAAATATAGAATGAAACGGATACAAAGTCATTGGATGCAAATGTACCACTTATACTTTTTAATTTTTTTTAAATAGATAATTTCATTACTTATTCATGGTTAGAAAACAAGTATATCAAATGCTATTTTATACCAAAATAATAGTTGGCACAAAGCCGCCAAGCAAATTGACAGGCTTGCAAATAAAATGAGCTCACTTATTCAAGCCTAAAAACAAAATGACTTAAAATCTCACTACCTAACTCTCTTAAAATAGTGTTGACACCCAAATTTCCACAAGTTCAAATTTAATAAGCGACAAGCAAAGGGGAAGTCATCAACCTCGTGACCTAATTGGGCCTTCCAACAAGCCCATTTCATGTCAAAAGGAAGCCCTCTAGTTAGCAAGAGGTACGACAAGCCCAAATTCTCAAATGACTAACATGCATTTTCAAAGAAGCCGACATGTTTATTTACCATGCGATATGCGTAGACCCAAGCTACGTTTGGGGCTTATACGGAGGGATGTGGTGTGGAAGGTAACAGATCTTGTGAGGCCTATTGTTAAGATAAGGCCCATCTACAATTTTGGACTTGGGGACCAAAGTTCATACTTGAGGGCTAAAATCTTAACAAAGGCTAGTAGAGAGATGAAAGAGGCCCAACAAACTTAAAGTGGGCTTTGAGTTATTTCCTTACCCAAAGTCCATTACAACAGCCTCCAGCCCAAAGCCCGTTGAAACCATCTTCTTCCCCAAACCAGAAATATCGTTCTATCAAAGTTGTTGCTGGGATTAGTGCTTTACTATTTCTAGCAAGAACCCATAATCTATGGAGAAGCTTTCTGATTCATATACCTTGTAATCCTGCTTCAATTTCCAATAGCCCTCAAACTTTGTGATCACAATCTCTTAAAGATCACAGCAGCACATAATCTAGGATTATCACCGTCCTATACCTATACACCGACTTCACCCTTATAGCTAGAACGAACTTTCACCCTTTGGGTTTCATGGAGAAAACAAAAGTTGAAAGCTTTAGGATTATCCCACCAAAACAGAGGACACTCCCTCAAACCCCCCGGTTCTTACTACAAATCTTCCCCGTCCTTCTCCGCTATAAAAAGCGGGTTCATTGTAGTTGGAAATGAAGCCACAACGACCCACAAATACCAAGCAAGAGATCAAGCTTCATATTTGATAACCTAGCCATCAATATCTAAACAGCCTTAACCCAAAACCCAGAACCATGTTATTGTTGGAATTCTCTCTCTTGCTAAACTCCCAGGCATCTAGCTCTCATGCCATATCCTCCTATAAGCTCTGTTATGTGAATTTACCTCTAATTGCTACTGTTACCATCTAGCTAGTCATAACAAAATCATTCTCGAGTCTAATCTTTGATCGATTTTAGGCCTGGTCTCGCTTTATCAAGAGGGTTCTGCTACTGAAAATCCAAAAACACAAAAACGCCCTCACAAATAGTAAAACTAGTCGCTAGAGACATCAATTGGAGTACAACTAGAGAAACCAGGAATTAAATAGACAGAGACCAAAATCCAATTGTCCGGCAAAGAAAACAGGGAATTAAAAATTTTCCTTTGCCCTTAACATTAGGGCTAACCAATTCACCAACAACATGAGGATAGGTAAGACACAAAGGAGTAGCACCTTGCTTCTTGGATGCTCGAGGGTTTTTGTTATTCACTTTAATGTCACTAGTTCTGCTTCCAACCCAGTTTCAAGTAGGCCCATAGAATCAGCTTGGAGAGTTGGGAGCTTCCCACCAAATACAGTCTTGAATTTCTTAGGAGAAGGGGTGCACCCCTCACGACGACCGCGCTTCTCGGAAGGTTGCGCCTCCACCTGCATTGGCTGTTCCACCACGTTGGAGCATTTAGACGCAACCACAACTACCAGATCACCATTATTGTAATAAAGTTGATAGTATGACAATCCTTGTTAGTTTGAATATATAAGGTTAGTCGAGAGCCCTATTGTTATTCGGAACAGTCTTTCGATACTTATTATAATATGAGGTTTAAGTATTATGTCTTCCATTATATTCAACAATTTTGTCAATTAAAACTTGATAACAGCCTCACTGATCCTTACTTTATTTAAAAAATAAATAGTAACTCTTAAAAATTGTTTATCATTTGTTATATTAGACATTATTTCTTGATGTTTTAAATTTCAATATTAAAAAATAAATTTTAAAAGTTGTATGGGAGAGATCATTTTGGAAAATTGCATGGTTCTACAAAAAAATTGTATGAGAGAATTTTTCCCAAAAAACACATTGGAGACAAACTATTCAAAGTGCTCATTGACAAAAGAGAGAGCATAAACTATTTCATTCCAGTGAGGAGTTCCATTTAAGGCAAAAGCCCGCATGGGTGTAGCGCTGGACAACCTAATAATTCCCAGCTGGGATTCTTGATCGATTTTTCCTCCTTCCTACCAACATAAATCTCTCCTGCCCTCTCCTACCCTCTCCTACATGGACCTGAAAAACTCGGATATGGTACCCCTTCATCCATCTAAGGCAAACCCAACAACCAAAATGATGAATGTGGTCTCATTGTCACCAAATGCTTAGAAACATTATTATACACATCTGGCCATGGGAAATGGATCACTTGCTTCCAGTGGTCTCCCTCCACTGAAATATTCCCAATTCCCCCAATCATAATCATATGAAAGAAATGAAAAAGTATCAAAACTATTGGAGTAGCTTGAAGCTTCCCTGGGATTTAAAAAAATTCCACTAGAGGGTCCTTGACAACTTATCAACTGACACCTGCCCGTCTATAAGGGCATATATGTAATTCAAATATGTAATTAATATATGATAACTAAAAATCGGATTTCAAACTTTTTAGAAATACTAGCGCTGTAATTTTGTAATAACACAATCCAATAAAAAGTAAAGCAAAACATCAATCTTTATCTTAAAAACTAAAAAAAGAGTCACAAAGGCATCTCTGTGATACTAAATACGAAAACGACAAATAAATAAACATATAAGCCATGTGGTTACAAAAACGACGAGGATTGAAGAAAATAAAATATGTAACTAAGTATATTAACTCATGCCCATAATTCTGACCTAAGTAGACTTTATCTCTAGACCTCATTTATCTTCAATTAGTAAGACATTATCGCTAAACCATGTCTTCCACTATTGTAATTAAATTTGGGACACAATTTAGGTAAAGTCCAGTATTGCTGCTGACCTTAGATGACCAAATTGGAATTTGGGGACAGGTGTAAGATGTCTGCGGCAGGGTGTAACTTTTATTATTGTGATAGCTTAGCTTAGATTCGTCAGTTATAAAAAGAAGAAGAAAAAGTTATAAACTTTAGAGAAACGAAGACAGGTTTTCCCGGTCTCCGGTTAGAGAGAAAAAAGAAGTGAACTTTTTAAACAAGTGAGAGAAGCCGATAACTGGTTCGGACTTGGGATGCTTTGCTGTAACGGACCTGTTCCACCATGGCCTCTTTAACAAGTTTACTCTCTCTCTCTCTCTCTCTCTCTCTCTCTCAAAATGTGAGTTCTTTGATGTGCTTGGTTTATCAGTGTTCAAGAAAAGCTTGGAACTTGAATGGTTGTTCTGTTCTGCTATGGTTTTGCTGTGTTTATGAGTTTTGATTGTTTGTGTTTAGGATTTGTGCTTGTTTATGGGATTTTCAGTTGCTTTTGTTCATGTGGGTTTTCAGTCTTGTTGGTCAATTGAGTATCACGCTTACTTTTGAATGGTAAGGTATTGACTTTGGGTTTGAAATATGTAGGGTGGTGGGTGAGCTTATAACTTTGACAAATTTGAGATATGGGTTTGTTTTAGTAATGCTATATTGTATCACCCAAAAGAAGAAAATTCATGTAAAATGTTAATTCCAGAGTTTACCAAATGGGATTTCATCAAGGTGTTTGAAAACTGATACCTGTTTATGTTATGCAGTAGGTGATTGGTGAGGATTCAGGAATGTCACAGTTTCCAGAAAGGGGTTTGTGTTCTTCGACCGTATTGTCCACCATGAGAGTATAAGTATATGATCTTGGAAGCCCCTGGATGATGATTTGAGGACCCTTTTGCAATTTTATACTATCAACTGTGATTATTAATATGCTGAATTGTGACACTGAAAGTAAGGAATAGTAGAGTTGTGTTTCCTGTTATGGAAATAGCCAACAAAATCGACATTAGGGAGCCTTCAATTCGAGTCTACAGTTGTTACAGAGTGGCAAGCCATTTTGACACTATTCTTGAAGCAACCGAAGTGGGAAATTTGAAAGACCAGTATATTCTTGGTGAGCAATTGGGATGGGGGCAGTTTGGTGTCATAAGAGCATGTTCGGATAAGCTTACAGGTGAGGTATTGGCTTGTAAGTCTATTGCCAAAGATAGATTGGTCACGCATGATGATGCGCGCAGCATCAAGCTCGAAATTGAAATAATGTCTAGGTTGTCTGGGCATCCGAATGTTGTGAGTCTCAAGGCAGTTTATGAGGATGAACATTATGTGCATTTGTTGATGGAATTATGTGCTGGTGGGGAGCTTTTTCACCGGCTCGAGAAGCAAGGCAGATACTCGGAAACTGATGCTCGGGTTCTTTTTAGGCATCTGATGCATGTTGTTAAGTATTGTCATGAGAAGGGTGTTGTTCATAGAGATTTGAAGCCGGAAAACATTCTTTTGGCCACAAAATCTTCATCCTCACCAATTAAGTTGGCAGATTTTGGTCTTGCAACCTACATTAAACCCGGTTAGCTCATCTTCTTACTCCCTTCCTTTTGTTTACATCTACAAATTTGGACCTTTCTACAAAAATACATATTTATTTCACTGTAATCACTTCCTTTTTGTATCAACAGGGCAGAAATTGCAAGGCACTGTTGGAAGTCCGTTTTACATAGCCCCCGAGGTACTTACAGGAGGTTATAACCAGTCTGCCGATGTGTGGAGTGCTGGAGTTATTCTTTACATTCTTCTTAGTGGAGTGCCTCCGTTTTGGGGAAAGACGAAATCAAGTATTTTTGACGCCGTTAGGGCCGCAGATCTGTGGTTCCCTCCCGGTCCTTGGGGTCACATATCTGCTTCTGCCAAGCAGTTGATTGCTGAAATGCTTTGTGTTGATCCTTCCAGGAGGCTCACAGCTGCTCAGATTCTAGGTACAACAGTTCATCATTGTCAAGTTCAAAGCGTATTTGCTATAGTAACCAACAGAAGACTCTATATCTGTTCTCTGGATCCCAAATCTAGATTTGCGGTTAAAGGATATAACAATAGTTCGACGTGTAGTTGATGAATTTGTGACATTCATAGTTGTTTAGACGTGGCTGTAAGGGCTTTGAAGACACTTCAGATTAGGCCGTTAAACCTGCCCTTTGCAAGTTACTGCTTATCATGGTACTGTCATGTCATATGTTCTGATAGGCAGTAAAGTTTGTCCTTTGGTTTGACTAATCCAGATTCCAGCACTAATAATTAGTCATCTAGCAACTGTATAAAGTCATCCCATATGTCTTTCCAAAATTGCTCAAGTATTGATTCCTGCTGTTTGCTCCAAGTTCTGTGTATAATAATGTTTATATCCTCTGCAGCTCACCCATGGATGGAAGACTGTACGCAAGCACATGGAGAACTGTACGACCAAAACATTCGCGTCTTCAGACAGCTGCAACTGGATGAAGGTTCATGCTCTCCCGCATCCGTTGACAGGAATCAGGACTTTAGCTTCGGTGAGGGTTCACCAACAACTGCTGATGGGAAACTGTGGCACTCACCTGCATTCACATGCAAATCATCTTTCTCCTCTTTCCTAGATGAGAACGGTACTCCTTGCCCTGCATCTGGAGGCTTTTCTTTCAGCAGCTGTGCTTATGAATCAAGTGCAACTGAGTTTTCTTCACCAGTTCCATCAATGCCTAGCTTTACCTTCTTCAGTCCGAGTCCGAGTTCTGCAGAAGAGCAAGGAAACATTCCATTGAGATTTAAAGCCAAAATGTCAACTTCGGATCCAATTTCTGGAGGTATCTTATTTCCTAGCTACAGTAAACAAAATGCTTATAATTTTTGGTTTGGCATTGTGTCTTATCATCAGGACTTTTGTTCCCACTCATTGTTAATTTAGTATATTTGTTACTATTGACTATTGAGTAAATGACGAATGAGCTACTTATATCTGTCCTAAAACTCCTCCTGTTGGGAAATGCAGAGTCAAATGTGGAGAAGCTACTTGAGCTGGAATGCTCACCAGCTGAGTGTGATGATGGAGAACTAGAACGCAAAGATTTTTGGAGAGGAGGAACAAATGGGATGTCTAGGGTCGCCGGAATTCACAGCAAAAGGAATCATACAATTGGACTTGGTGAGCTTGATCAGCTAAATCTCATTGTAACCGAATCAGTCATTCGTTGGGCATCATGCACTCATATTCCAACAGTCCCATCTCTTAGATTGTCACTTGTCTGCTAGAAGACCCAATAAGTTTCCGGCGGCCATGAGGGAAACATATACATACAGTACTTGCGTGCACAGGAAACATCTTGATTGTAGGATGAGTCATTTGAACTCTGGTGTTTGCATGGGCCTCGTTTGCCGTCGTAATTTTCGTGAAAAAATATAGGGTGATGATGCCTTCTTAAATGTTGATTGTTTTACTCCAGTTGAGGCATTATCAAGTTTCCGATTGTATGCACTTGTTCCAAAATCCAAATGAGAGCTTGGCGAAACGACATTTCAGTCTCGATTATTGACATTTTCAAAACTCAGATTTCTTTAACAATTCAGTTTTCAGCCTCGAGATCAATAGATATGTAAAACACACAAAATATAAACCAAAAATAAAGCAATGAAAAAAATATTTGCGTCTGCCGGGAGTCGAACCCGGGTCTATTGCTTGGAAGGCAATTATCCTAACCGTTGGACTACAGACGCGATATGCTGAATAGATCTCCAATATCTAAGATGACCCTTTGCGTATACGTGCAGCCTGAAACTTGTCACTGAAGTTTGTCGAAAAAGAATAGAGAATCTCCCTCATTTTCAAGCATTCATCTCGAGTTCTCGCATCCCTCTGCTTCATCCTCTCTAGTTCTGGAAGATTTCAGAAAGACATGTTTAGTTCGAAGTAAAAGCCATTGGAACCAAAATGAAAACACAACCATGAATCATAACGGTAGAAAGGGTAAAGGTGTTCCAACAATTGATAGGTAGATTGCATAAAGAGAACAAGTTACAAATTTTAGGCAACACATAAGCACTATCATTCTGTTATGATACAAGATTGCCTCTTAAACACACTACAATTTATTTGAACTATCAAAGTGACCCTCTGCTCGATTGGAGCCTCAAAAAAGGGCCAGCTAACGAAGCAGCCCTTGCAGAATATATAGAGAACAAAAATGATCCTTTCTAGTAATACACCATTACACTGTTGTAGCTGTGGATGATTACAGCAAATAACAGGTTCATGTTTTTACTCGCTTTCAGATGCAGGAGCATATTCTTGGATTGCTGTGGCCAGTTTATTTCTATCCTCCTCTGTCTTCATCCTTATTAAGAAGGTTTGTGCCACAACACTATCTTGATTACTACCTTCATTTCCATCACCATCGCCCTACAAAATGAGTAGAAATTGAACTCTTATTATTGCATTGACATGAGTTGCTTTAATTCCCATCATACCTAATCAATGGATCAAGCTCAAATGACCACCCCAAAATCCCACAAAAGAGACACTCAAGAGAAGAATAAAGAGAAGTCCCAAAAGCTTCTCAAATTTTTTTTTTTTTTGGCAGCTAAAACTACTTATAATGCCTTTTTAAGATTTGTTATTTGATTCATAGCAGTAAACCCTGCTGTAATGTATACCTGCTAGAAGGTTAAAACCAACACTAACTGAACATTCAAATATCATAGCATTGTATTACCGCAGTATGAAATATTGCAACAAGGGAATTCTTCTGCGGATTAGTCTTGATGCCTGAATATAACAATGCGTTAAGCAGCAGCTTTCCCACCTGACATCAGTAAAAAGAATGGAAAGTGAGACTTTGGTCAGGACATCCAGGGTTTAGAGTTGCAATGATTTGCAAAAAACTGGAAAAAGAAAATAAAGCCAACCCCATACTTGTAACAACTGAAGGGAAAACAGAAATAGAGAATATTCATACCATCATAAATGTTCAAAAGGAAACAGGGGAAGAAATCTATAAACAATTTCTTGTTCTCTCATAACCCGTTCCCATATCACAGACTACAAAGCTATACCTAGTTTCACATACCACATCTGACTCTTATATTTAACAAGGGGAAAAGCACAAAGTAAAACTGTAAAACTAAAACAACCAAATGTGTCAACTACATTTTCACACCAGTTCTATATATTTGAAACCATAGATGTCTGGAAGGAAAACATACATCATTCCGAACAATGACTGTTGGTTTTGATTCTTTTGTACCCTTGTTGACACCCTCTTTGCATCTTATCGTTAACTGCCCTGTCCCTTTATCTTTCCAACCATCCGCTGGATCACTTGACTGTACATATCCAGATCAAGAAAAGGGTATCAAAAAATAGTCAGCAAATGTTAACTTAAAAGTGGCCCGTCGAACAACACTGTTAGCCATTTTGGAAAGAACACAATGCATCAATCAAGAAAATAACCAAAGCACTGAACACAATGCACCCATCAAAGGCAGCACACAAATGTGGAATAGACATAAAGCATCAGAAGATAATTTCTTAGAACAGCACACGGGTAGCATCAGACTATAATCACAGCCAGTTGAGAGACAGGTGGTATGCGTAGCCTAAAACAGTACCAGAACAAAGTGAACTACATAGAAAACAGACACAGATACAAAATGCTGTAACAAGTTCTAGTGATGATCTGTATATTGATCAATCATCATGATCCATATTAGCCTGATGTAAGCATCAGAGTGTTGTCCAAGGTATAGTGCATGAAATAGTGGTTCACTTCTATAAGGCTACGACTGTTCCTCCCTTTATTCCCCAGTAAGGGGCACAACTTAATTGTGTCATATAAAGTTACATATCCAACTCACTTTTTTATTTTCTCCATCTTTTGAAGGGAACACAGTACTAGAATACTGATACCGTAATGCACAGCATTGTTAGCTGCAATATACAACTTTCATCCAGAAAATTCAAGAGATAACCCCATAATTTGAAATCAAGTGTGTCATCGATAACTTAACCCTGTGGATATTTTACTGCTATATTCTATACGGATTCATATATCTTGCATGGCAACATCTTCAAATACCTGCTTGTTAAACTTGGAAACTTCCAAATAAGTATCGATAGACCGTAACCACCATACATTAGTTTTAGTCCTTCAATCAAATTAAAGTGTGCATCTAGCAAATCGGTAAATGAAAACACAAAATCACTATAAATTTGTTTCAGCACATAAGAATTCTGATTACCCATAAGTGGTTGACGGTGAACAAATATATACTATTGTACGCCCATACCTTCACATAAAGTTTGCACTTGACTTCGTGGACTACAACAACGCCCTTTTCTTCAGACTTTTTCACAGATGGGCTGCTAGGTTCCTCCACATCAGTATCTGATAACAAAAACGATAGATTCAATACTTGATAAGAGTAAAGAAGACCATATCTAGATACTTCCTATAATTATCAGAAAACAGAAGTTCACAATTAACTTATGGTGTGGTACAATGCAAACTCTTAATGTCCACAAGCTTGGAACATGAACCTGACATAAGGCACAAATATAATCACATCTTGCAACATAGACCCACTAGTAGAAAATGAAAACCAGTAGATATGAAACTCAAGTCTGGCAACAGTAATAGTCAATTGATGTATGAAGTTTTCCTTCATCTTGAACACTAAGACATCTTGGTCATTTGTAAGGAAAATTCAACAGAGGAGACACCAGCCTTTGGGCATGATCTTCTCAAATTGCAATAAGAGATGGTTCGCAACTAAGTTTACTCCTTACTTGGCAAGGCGAGGAAGTTGTCAGTCTGCTGACGAAGTGTTTTAAGATTCAAAAACTGCCATATGTTTTCTAGTTTGACCTGTCCTGAATGTATCCACTCCATGTCCAGACTAAGAAAAAAAAAAAAAAACTGTTGTTTTTTTTTCTTTTTCTTTTTACTTGGATGCTTCCAATGCCCCTGAAAAGCATCATGCTGATGTTGGAGGGATCAACACTCTGACACAGCAGTTCAGTGACTTTCCATGTCTAAGATGCACCCAATATCAAACATCTTTTGTTTCATCTTATATTGCTCAACACCCTTTAAGGTTTCCAAATTAATTGACAAGCTAATAACCGATTCAAATGCCTTGTAAAGCAGAGAGGAACCAAAAATCACGTAGCATCTAGTAATCACAAATTTTTCTGATATACCCAATTCAAACCGAATAACAGAATTTAAAACCTCGACTGAGAAATGTTTCAAATTAACAAGTCAATAGGTCATTCATTACTAGTTCATACTAACTACACTGACACTTAAAAAGTTAAAAGCATACAAATAAAAGGAGAAACTAAAATCAAACATACATTGAAAGAAATATGAGGAAAGAAAAAATAGTAGAAATTTAATTGTCTCACCAGCATCTGCTTCATCAGAAGCATCACGGTTTTGAGGAACTGAACTCTGACTACCTGGTACACAAGATCACAAAAGAAAAAAAGGATGTCAAGTCCACAACAAAATAATAGGAGTAACACTTCTCTACTCCAAAACAGGAGAACTTGTACATATTACAGGTTTCAGGATTTCCTTATCTTTGATTAGTGTACTGGACCTGGATCAATGACAGGAAGAAAACTACCAAGAATGAATATTGAAAGAACGTCAAACTACTAGCAACCACTTTTACCTATGGAATTGAAGTTATGTGTTTAAGAGTTTGCAAATTTTCTGTAAAACACTTGAAAAATACCTGAAGTTCAGTCAGTTCTCCATGAAAACATACTCTAAACTACTTAAACTATTTCTTTGACTATCATTATGATTCAACTGGAGTTTCACTCCTTCAATTCTATTCTGCCACAGAACAATAACATTTTTGATATTGAAACATTATTTTTCTTTTTGGCACATAATCTCCTACTTGGATTTTCTAATAAACACACTGACCATGAATTCCTATAAATCATAAGTGACATGCGTAACTAAAACAACACCTACCAGAAAAGGGAGGGGGTTGACTGTTGGACAATGCCCCAGAACTTTGACTGTTCGAGAATAACCCAAAACTGGGAGTGTTGGAGAATCCCCCAAAACTTTGATTGTTGGAAAATAATCCCGGGCTTTGACTATTGGAAAATAACCCAGGGCTTTGACTATCGGAAGAAACTTTAGAGCTTTGACTATTTGAGAATTGCCCGGGGCTTTGGCTACTGGAAAACATGCCAGAGCTTTGGCTATTGGAAAACATGCTGGAGCTTTGGCTATTGGAGAACATGCCGGAGCTCTGACTACTGGAAAATATGCTGGAGGTCTGATTAGTGGAGAAGACTGGAGAGCTTTGGCTGTTATATAATCCTGAATAGCTTTGGCCATTGGAAGATACTCCTGTAGAACTTTTGCTGGTAGAGAACACTCCTGTGGAGCTATGGTTGTTGGAGAATACTCCTGTAGAGCTCTGGCTGTTCGAGAACACTCCAGCACTCCATGGAGCTGTAAAGTTTGTGGTTGCACCAACTGATGAGAAAGGGGTTGTCGCCTGAAATTTGTTCGTCCCATTCTTTGTGGACTCCGACACCTTTTTCTTCTCAGTAGAAGTCTGAGATCCTGCAGCAGCCAAAGTTTCTCCTTTTGCAGCATTTACTTTAAGCCAGTTCACAACGTCACTGAATTTTTCCTGAAATAAGAGGTTGAATGCAGCAAGTCTTTTAAGTGGACAAAATGAAACTTTTTGTGTGGTGTTTGTTTTTTGGGGGGTGGGGTTGGTTGTGGTCCTAAAGTCATACAGCAAGATAAAACTTCTAGCATGTTTATTCAGTTACATGCACAGGCTCATATCTCATGTAGGTAAATGCATTTGCCATCCCACCCCGACCATGTCAAAGAGAAGATATAGAGAAAAAAAGAAAGGCCTGAACAAGCAATTATCTGTGGAACCTATCTGATTAGCTTCTGTAAAATAGATTTGTTTGACAAATCATATACTTGCCAAGAAGGTAGAAGTATCTAGACCAAATACACGGCCTTCCAGATAGAAAACAAATTCAAAAGAATTACCATGATGTTTGAAGCATAGGCCAGGTAATCTCGAATACCGTCTTCCCAAATTTCATCAGGATGATTTTTTAGTTGTGTCTGTACCCAACTGTAGAGAAAAGAGGCACATTTAGAGAGAGAAAATAAATTCTGAATGGGTCCATAAAATACAGAAAAACTGACAGTCATTTATCTGGGTTGCAAATTTAATTTCCAAGAATGAAAATAATTTTAACCGGTCTAGAAACTTCAATGTTATGCAAAGAATATCAAGTCATCAAGTCATACGGAGTTAAGAAATTGCACGTCATATTTGATACTAAAGAGCAGTGTCAGTAACAAGAAACCAAATTGTTTCGTTGGAACCAACCATGAAGAGAAATTTTGATAATGACATGCTACATCATGGCAGCACATTTATGGAGATAGAAATAAGGTGGACCTTGCAAATTGGGTGTTGAGAGCTCTCACATGCAGCCGCGATGACTCGGCTCGCCGTTCATCCAATGAAGGTGTAGCCGTAATCTGCTCTTGAGAAGATTCTGCTCTATGAACATCATATGAGGATCCTGTCATTATTCTTTTGTTCCGAAACTGCATCATTAATGTAAGAGAAATTACAATAAGCATCGATACAAAAACTGGACATCCAAAATCACGCAAGAGACACAAATTCACGCATCATTAATGTATATCAAAATTTTATTCAAAACAGTAGTACACTACTAAAACAATCAGTACAAAGATACAAAACCGAAACCAAGGAACTTCCAAAAGATACAGAAGCTGCGATAAACCAATTGACACATAACTTCCTATTGAAAGGGGAAACCTTAAACTTGAGATCTTTCCTTGACATCAATAAACCCCCACACCTTGGCTCTCCTACCATAAATGTACCACCTCTTACGCACCCTCTCCAAAAGCCTCTAAAAGAAGACAGGCAGCAATATTTTTCTCTTTTTGCACTGTCTGCATTTCTCCTCCAACCTTAATTTTCAATTCCTCTCCACTTTGGCACATAATCAAGTCAGCAAGGTGGCACTCATATGGTACAGAGACTACGCCGTTTTCAAACTTTGCACTCAAGATAGAACATACTACCCAAAAACCAACCCAAACCACTGTACTCAAACCAAATCAAAGTCTGAAATCAAGTCAAAACACGGATTACTTTCCTTTCACTGCTAATTCTTAGTTTCAATCTACTATACTACTCTTGCTTCACTTATTCTAGCTCCAAAATCTTTGGCTAGTTCAGGAACAAACTCGAACAGCACGAACCAGTCAATCCGAAAACCGAGAATAATCCCATAAACTAACAAAAATACCAGAAAATAACCCTTGACAACTTCACATTCCAATACTGGAACTATAACGCAAGCAAAACAAGCAAAATCCAGTACATGCTCAACTTGGGTAACTCAAATTTCGAACCTTTACACCATTCAACAACACAAAAACCAGAAACCCCTAACACACACGACCTCCACTATCCTCAAAACCCTAGCAAATTAGGGTTTCGCCAACTTTTCTGAATAAAAAGGTCAAAAAACCAAAAAAAAGCCTGAAACTTTAGAACGGAAAAGCATTACTTACGGCAGCGGAGTCGGAGTTGGTATCCGATAAGCCGAAACGTTTGGTTCCTCCCATCATGATTTTGGATGAAAAGGCAAAACTAGGGTTCTTCAGACCAAGAACTGCAAGCAAAACAAGGAGAAGGGTACTTTCCCTTATTTTCGTGATTTTTTTTTAAATAAAGGAAAATAAAAATTGGAAGGGGGGTTGATAGGAGCCTTTGGATGAGGTGGGGAAGTAACTTTTAATTAGGACCGTTCGTTTGGCTTCGCACTACAGCTCCACACGTGGGCCTTCTGTGGATTGGGAAGCTAGCACCTGGCTACTGCTTAGTGCCTTCTTTAAAAATTAGGACAGTAGTTTTTTTTTTCTCCTCTTTTTTTAAATATATTCCTAAGAGATCATTACAAGTAGTGTAAATGTTCATCGGTTGTAAATACGATGAGAAGGTTTATATATATGTACAAATTGAGCATCGGGAAGACGGGAACATTCTCATTCCAATTGGTTAAAGCTGAAAATCGAGGAAGCCTCATTGGGTGAATTAAAATAAATATTTTCATTGCTCCGAATATGATAAAATGTGATTTTCTAAAAAAAACAATGCAAGATTATGTGCAGTCGTGCACATAACATCTCCATTAAAGCATTATAATTCTCTGTATCGGTCAATTTAAATACGATTTAAATCCTTTATCGAAAAAAATCTCTCCAAATCATAAGAAACAAGTCTCACATGTTTACCTTGACAAATAGATTGGGTTGTACTCAAACAATGAAGGGAAATATTAGATTTAGATGGCATGTGTGATAGTTTTGAGGAGATCGAAACCACTGGCTCTGTGAAACGTAAATGATCGATATTTAGGTTCATCTTAATACAAGTTATGATTTATAACTTTTGTTCTTAATAAACATATTATTCAATAACACCGAAAGTTTAAAGTTCAGAGAGGGTTAATATAATTTTGCAATCAAAATGAAGTTTGGTAATGTTTACAACGTAGTAATGTGGCTCACAATCTGCTCAAGTCTTGTGCTCAAATCTCACTAAACAGGGGGTTGGGAGAATCACCTTATTCTCATACAATATGATCAAACTTCTTGTCTCCTCATAGTCTCTCTGTCTTCATTCTTCCCTTTAACAAAATTAGATAGATGTTCCCCTGAGATTCTGGCCTGCCGGTTAGAATTAGACGCCCTGGTGAAAATTCTAGCTTTCTCTTTCCCCCTGAGCTCCGGGTGTACGGAATTGCCCATTTTGAAACAAAAAAGAAATATAAAAAAAAAAAAGTAAAACATAAAAAAATTGCCGCCAACAAAAAAAGAAAAAGGAAAAAAAGAATGGAAATTGCTGCAGTCCCCATATTTACACCAAGGCCTTGTTCTCTTCATCTTCCTCGGTATCGTTTGCTTCTGGGACATTCATCAGTACTTCTTTGAAAGATTTTGCATGCTTGTTAACCTGGTTTTCCGGCACCATCTTCAGTATGATTCCCATGGCTATGAGCAGTAGCCCTGTTCCATGCTCTTCTGTCATTGGCTTTGTGAATATTATGTACGACAGCAACAATGTCACCGCCTTTCTAGCAGTTGTAACCTGAACGATGCCAGAATCAATCGTGAGTTTAACTCCACTCCACCAGTTACAATTGTAGAATTTATGAATGTTTTTTTCTAATGTATGTTGTGAGAGAAAATTTAGAACAAGGAAGCTAATGAGGAGGAGGGTGACCATAGCGGTGGTGGCAGCTCCAAAAAGTGCGATGAGGGATAGCACAGATACTTGTCCAACAAATGTAGCGATGGCTTCAAACACCAACACCCCATACACATAAGGATGCTGCAATCATCGACAGAAAAGCAGAATATACATAAGGAACTGGTTATGTCACAAGAGTGGCCTTAAAAATTGGATCTCCTCTAGGAAGTCCATTTTAGACGCACGGTTGGCTCGTAACTAATTCCTTGACAGAAACACAAACACGACTCTTTAGAAAATGAAGTGTAGATCAAGCATCACTTACCTCAGCGCAAGAATTCCAGGCCCTAAACAGTTCTCCAGTAAGAATCATAGGTGGAAGTAGCATTGGCAACCCAACTACTGTTGAGCAGAACAACATCTCTGTCTGCAGTCAATAATAACATGTTATTACAACAACAGCTTTATTGCATATCTTAAACCATTTGAAAGACCAGGAGAGGATTTACAGGAACTGAAAGATCACCTGTGTGGTGTCAGGATTCATGGTAAAGATTGCTTCTTGTACATTCCCAAGGAAAGCGTCCATAATTAGAGCACCTGATATCATCACCACACCCAATATGCTAAAGTTGGGAGATGTGTTTGCATCTGCTAATGTAAAAATAATGAGACCAATCACTAGGAGTATTGCAGATATGTATTCATGAATTGGGTATTTCCTTCTCAATCCAGGAACAAATGCCCCCATCACCATCACTGGCAGGACCTGAATATACACAATCACAATGTCATGAGATTAGAAGGACTATGTTTCCCAAACAAAAATTTATCGACTATCAACTTACTTAGAAGGTTCACAAAAACCAAAAGTAAACCATGTAGATTTATTCACAAATTTACCTTTGTGGACTTGAACATAATCTGTGCAGGATAATTGAGCCAAGCCAAGGATCCCTTAGTCAATCCATGAGAACCCATAAGAACAGCAGAGAGCTTCACATATGTTTTCCAAGGATTCACCATTTTCTGCGTGGTGAAACCTTGAAGGTATATGAGACCCAGGTATACAAATCCTTGTACAAATGTAAAGTACCATCCATAGCTGCAAAATTAGAGAAGATTTAGTTAAGCAGACATAATGTTGAAACTATAGAAGAAATCAAAGCACATCGAACTATAGTATGGTTCGCCCAAGGTGGACTAACCTGAATTGTAGACGATTATACACGTATTCCTGAGATTTAAGGAAGACATGCATGTTAACAGCATGAAAAATGCAACTTGAGTTACAATCATAAGATAGCAAATGAAATCATATCCTCACCAAAACATTATTCTAAATTCTGTTTGTGGCAGAGAAAAATGAATGACAGGAGAACTGAACCAAAGATAGAAGAACATACAAACATGATCTAAACAAAAACATGGCAAGGAAAACCCATTGTTACCTAAACATTGTCCCAAAACTCTGTTTAGGTAGCTGAGGAAAGTTCATGACCTTAAGATTTTTTATACACAGCAAAGCCACCACACAACCATTTGGAACAAAATGCACTAAACTCATTCCATTCCATTTTCTCCTCCCACATTTTCACGAATCAAAGAGTGAAAAATGAAACTAAGAACAACAACAAAGCAAATTGAGAAAATGTTCATAACAAACAACAATTAATCATATCTGAGAATGAAGAAACATTCGCACATAATTCATAATGATCAAATTGAATTAGAAACAAACCTCACAAACGCCATTGACAAGGTAACCAAAGAAGAACCCAGACGAGCAAATAATGAATTGCTGCCACACAGGCCTATCAGAGAGTGAAATCCCAAACAGAAACCTAGCTTGGTCCTCGTTCTTCATATTCAAATATTGATAATCAAAACCCAACAAATACCAACTCTGTTAAACCCCAAAGACTCTAGCTTTCAGACGCAATGCCGTAAACTATAGCCAAAAATCAAAGCTTTAATCAAAAGGGTCGGATTGTTGGAGAAGAAATGTATCAGAATCAGATTATATAGAAATATCAGACCCTCTTATAAGACGAACAGCCGGCAAAAGTTTCATGTGTGTTACCCAAAATAACAGAGGAGCTCTCTTTTCTTTTTCTCTGGCTCTTTTCTATTAGGATGAAGGTGGCAAATGGCAATGAGGCTCTGCAATTAATTGAGAAAGGCACGCATTTAATGGAGGGAGATTCAGGGAGCCTAGGATTCGTCACACAAGAATCAATGCACAATTGAAGACGAAGAAAGGTGGTTTACATAATGGTGCAATTTGAATTTTTATTGGGGTAAGAAAGAATTACTGAGTTGGGTGAGGTTTTGGTTTGGCTTTCTTCTTTTATCTATGAATTACAGAGATGGTATTGGTGGGTCATCCTGAAAAAATTGGCCCTCACCAGGAGAGCTGCAGTAAAAAATTTAATCCTGACCAATCAAATGGGCTGTTTTACTTATATTAACCACATTGGGCATTTCTTTTTCTTATTCTTTTTCTTTTTTTAACACATTGGGCATTTCGAATGGACATTTTTAATTTGTGATATCATTTTTCGACAAGGTTTTTAGTTTCAATTTTTTTTTTTGAAACGAAAATCGTTTCATTCAAAATGAGATGATGCATTTAGTAACTCACCATACAGCATACACATACACAAAGTAACTCATTCAATGACTAGTTGTAGCTAGTTATCCACGTCGGCTATCCTGTGGCTTAAGCCGTCCCATTCGTTACCTCTTTTGATGGTGGCACTACTTAGTATCCAACACTGAGGACCTAGTTGGGGGGGCAAGCATGAGCCCTCACTTAGATGATCAATTAACTCCATCATAGACAAAAATTTAGTGGGCGCATGAGGGTGGAGTTAATTGATCATCTATTAGGTAGCAAACAAAATTTCAGCCTAAATATTAACATATATACATATACAACAGTTTAAAATAAAGAGAATATGATATATACCCACATAAAAATAAAATTTTAGGTCCACCAATATTATGCGATGCGAGTTATGTTTTCATAACTTTAATGTATGAAAAAAAATGATATTAACGTTGGAAGATAATGCACAAAATGAGGATGTAGGAATGTTCACTCAAAATAATGAGAATGATGATTATCTATAAAGAATGGAAGGGAATCACAACTGGTCCTCCTAATTTCAAAATTTCATCCCTCTTGCTTCAACCTACACATTTATGTAGCCATTCTAGTCAATGACTTGCCTAATTCCAAATGCATATCAACCCCAGGCCATTTTGTTCAAAGAAATTCTCGTGTACGACCGTCGAATACAACCTTATTCTCACAAATCGATGAACTGTGTTGAAATAAAATGTGAAAGATCGATGAATTGTACACGTCAAAGGTTGTATACGAGAATTTCTTCCTACTCCACAGTCCACGCTAACCAAGTGACCTATTAACTATCTAGCTAACTAGATCAAGCAGGAATTCATTCAGCAAAGAATTCCATACCTCAACCTCCAACTCCAAACCAACCTCTTTTTCTTGTTCATCCAATTTCATCCACTTGCCACATAACCTATTGTCCATATCATTAACATAAACTTTTCTACCATTTTCGACCTCCCAACTCGACAACATTGGTGATTCCCCATTCACCCACTCTTCTGCTACTTTCAGTACCTCTCCCATCACCACATTTTCCTTGCTGTTTTCGACACTCCTCTCCCTGAACAAATCCACCACCAACTTATCGGCCTTCATATGCACTACCAAATCGTTCGATAGGGCAGAACTACTAGTTTTGATGATCAACTGTTTCACTAGCTCTCCGGCTTTCTCTTCGGTTCTGTTATCTCGGTCATCTCCATCTGTCTCTGACATTGCCATTCGTCTTTCCAAGTCGATTGGCTCCAGTTGAGCGAGGTTCTCGAATCGTCTGATCTTCTGCATGAGTTTGTGTTGTGTACCTGTTCACATGTTCATATACATGAGCTAAAGTCATAAAGCCAATGACATTTTACAAGAATAAAATAATAAAAAAATGGAGAAGAAGAAGAAGAAACGGAGTAACGGACCTTCCATTCGAGCAAGTCTATAACGAAAAGGAGAGCTACTACTACTCTCATCATCTTCATCCGCAAATGGACAATCGAGCACCGACATGGGACTAAACTGTTCTTTCTCCTCCTCTTTATTCAGCCACACCTGTTATTTTTTAGGAAATTTTCAACAATTAGCTTACTAAAAAGGTTTTGAGGGTGTTCATAGATAGAGCCTCTCCACATTTTCCTTAATTCATGAACAAGATCTATATAGACAATGTCCATATCCATGGTCTATATATCTCAATTGGAAAAAATATATAAAAAAATTAAAATACATGAATTTGAGAGATTTAAGAATTTTGGCTCAAATAGTCAGATATATTTTAGAAACACGTGTCCATGGATTTCCATAAAACTGCCCTCTAAGACACTTTGATTAGGATGGCCTTAGAATGATCTATTTCGTGTAAAACATCTATTAGTCAATTTACTCCTATGAAGATTGAGTCTTTACTCTCTAGTACAATTATTTATTTATGCTGGTCCCTGTTTTTAATTGAATAATCAGATCTATAGATTCCTTTTGTAGAAAAGTTTACAATTTTGATAAAAAATAAAAAATAAAAAACCAAAAAATTGAAAGAAATAATTAAAAATAAAGAAATAGTGCCTACTGCCTACCCAACAAAGAGGCCTTAAAATAATAGCGGCAATTAGAGATGCTCAGAACCGCCAACCCACCAAGGAAAACGACTAAACCAAACCGTCTTTGTCACCGACGACCACAAAAAACCCGCTAAATTACCAAAACTACCCATGTGACCTGCCTTTACTACGCGTACCAACCGCGCCATTCCCACTTAAACGCCCCGTTACTATCAACATAACGCAAAGCCATAACGCAAGGGGCTTTATCGTAAATCAGGCATATATAAATAAATGGTCCAGTGTCTCATACCTTACGGTACTAGCTAGTCTCGCAAATTCAAATACCGTGGCCCCGGCGATAGATGGCACGTGGCAGGATCCCAGGGCCTAGAAATACTCGAAGCCATTCAATTCCATAGCAGGGAGAAGCACCCAATACATTTCCCTAGATATACCCCACGCGTGAAATGCATGCAAAATCGCAATCCCAACATGCCCACAGCCAGCTATCCACCCGCTTTCCCGCTTACGTAAAATTTCATATATGTTTTACGGTACTTTAAAGTATTGAAATTTTAAAAACATTTCTATTGTATTTAAGGGATCAAAGTTTCAAAATACATAAATTTTAAATTAGTTATTGCTTACGGTGTGTTTTACACAGTGAGCTAATTTAACAACGTAAGATAATATTTCAAGTTAAATCAAAATCATGTTTTTAAAAACTTTGCGGTTAATAAACCGAAATGGACCGGTCACTAGCTAGCTACCGGCAGCCAGAGCGAGACGATCTATTAACTAATATGCACACGCGAAGCATTAAATAAACACCCAAATTTGCGCTTACCTTTGCGTTTTGAGGTGAGCAGGTGGAGGTGGTGGTGGTGGTGGGTGTTTCAATGGAATCCTCACCGGCTGTAACGCCAACTCTTCCGCCGACTTTCTTATTTTCTGGTAAACTATTTTTACCTTCCGCCACGTAGTTGCCAATTGAACTCTCCGAGGTCAAACTAAACTCGCTCTCCCCCCAACTGTTGCTGTTGGTTTTACTGTCAGTACTTTTTGTACTGGCGGTGGTCTGATCGGACGGCTTATCTTGCTCCTGCAGAAGTTCCCGGAACGATCTCCACTTTACTATGTCTTTCTCTTCTTCTTCTACTTTTGTCCGGAAGCTCTTCCTCCACAGCCGCCGTGAAATGCTTCGGGGCAGAAGCAGTACCAAGCCGCCTTGTACAGACGACGAGGTGGACTTGACGGAGTGAAACTGCAAGTTTCTGACGGCGTTAATGACGGAGCCTGAAGCTCTTTGGAGAGCGGAGAGGGTGTTGGAGGCGGCGGCTCTGGACCGGCTCCGTCGGAGTAGTTGCTTTGGCTTTTGATTCTTGAAGTTGTTGTGGCTGTGATCAATGGACTGCGGCGGCGGCAGTTGTGGCCGGGAGGAGGATTTGAGGTCGATCTCGAGGAGAAATCGGATGGTTGTGCAGCATTGGCGGCGTGGGAAGGATTTGAAGCCGCTGGATGAGCAGGAGCTCAGATCGTCCATCAGATAATCTTTGAGCATCAACGGATTTTTCTGAATCATAGCTGATTTTCTCGGCCTTTCAATTTCCGAGCACGGCGGAGTTACTAAAGCCATTGATAGAGGAATGAGGAAGGATAGAGCAGCTAGCGAGAGTGAGCTGAACGGTTAATAAGTTGGTTATTTTATATATAGTGGTTGAAGAAAGAGTGAGGAAGGTTCTGATTCTCTAGGGTGAAGATCTCAAGGTGAGGAGGGCATGAGAGAGTTGCAGAGAGGACGAAGAGGAAGAAGGAGAGGGATCAAATTGTTTAGAAGCAGGAGAAGGAGCTTGGATGGTTCTGGTTGTGAATTTTGAATCTAAGATGGGGATATTATATTGACAAGAAGATTTGAATTTACTGGGAAGTGATTAGAAATATAATTATTTTTCTTCCTCTTAAGATAAACTATGAATACATAGATTGGCTGCAGCTGTCTGATGAGTTTGGGGTTTGGACTGGTGTGCGACCAGAAGTTGACCTTTAACAGATTTGATTATTTATGGTATTATGTTTCAGTCCTGATCTTCCATGCAGAAAGTGTCCCACCTCTTCACGCGCTGGGCCACGTGTGCATGCAGAGCTTCAATCCCCCCCCGCCCCCCCCAAAAAAAAAATCTTTTGGCGTTTTCGATCACTGTTATGGGTGTCAGTGCGTAGGTTGCAAAATTGCTGATTAGCATGAGGAATCACAAGGTTAAATTTCCATTATAAGTCAAATTGAACATATGGGAGGGGAAAATGTTGTATGTACTTAAACCTTAAACAGTTTTTATCTTTCCGGTTGCTAGAGGTTCGACGAGCGGCGAGCTTCCGGGTAGGTGGAGTGGTCATCTGCCTCAGGAGGTGGGCGGCGATGGATATGATGGTCATCTACCTTGTGGGTGATAGTTAACAATGAGTTTAATATCATCTTGAATCATGTATTCGTTATATATACATATATATATATATATATATATATATATATATATATATATATATATATATACCGAGTCTGTTTTGGTTAAGGACATCCTTACCTAAGCTTAGGTACGGATTTTCAGTTTTTGACCACTTTTCGATCACATATTCACATCTTAACCGTTCAGTTTTTAGGTCTTAATATATAAATCATCTCTGCAAAATTTCAGCCAAATTGATGATCATTAAGGCATTCAAAACTGCAATTTACAACAATGTACACGAACGGTTCCGGTTCTTTCGTGTAAATTGCAATTTTGGATGCTTTAACAATCATCAATTTGGCTGAAATTTTGCAGAAGTGATCTATACATTAGGATCTAAAAACTGAACGGTTAAGATGTAAGTATGTGATCGAAAAGTAGCCAAAAACTGGAAATCCATTCCATAAGTTTAAGTAAGGATATCCTTACCTGAGAAAGCCTATATATATATATATATATTATTCTTATCTATCTTATTATGTTTAACACAATTTATCGAACACCTTAACTTAAGTTTTTTGCATTCTTATTAATTACTAGTTTCACGTCACACATATATTCAAATTTGTTAGATGTTTTGAGGAAGCATCTTACATGCATTCTCACTCTAAAATTAACGGAGCAAACTATATCAAGCTAATTCATTCATCGTTAAAAGTTAAAACTAAAGATTATTATTAATTTTTTTTTTTTTTGGGGGGGGGGGGGGAGGGACAGGGGGACAAAAACCAGCATGCCATCATTAAATGGTATCCCCCACCGTCTGATAGTTACAAAATCAATTTTGATGGTTCGGTGAATCAAGGAAGATCTTCAGCAATTGGCTTCATTATCAAAAATCAACATGACATTCCTAATGTGGCAAGTGCCAAGTGTGTGTGAAAAACCGCTGTTCCAACTACTAAAGCACTTGCTCTAAGAGAACGACTAATCATAGCAAAGAAAGAAGAATATCAAGAAAATCATGGTGGAGGGAGACTCCAAGCCTGATCATTGATTGCATCCAAGACAAATGTGGTGTTCCTTGGAAACTTAAGGCAATCATCATTCAAGACATTAATAATAACATCACTAGCTGCTTTGAATTAATGCTTCTCTATTAACTATGTATTTTGAGAAGCGAATTTTCCTCATGAGAGATTGTTAAGAAAGAATTGGGTCGGATTGTACCGGAAGTTTTACCTTATAATTTGGGAGCTTCTATTCATACCTCCAAAATTGATATTTGGACCTCTTTCTTTTTTAAAGAGATAGTCACTACTAGAATTTACCCAATTGGTGTCAAACCGCTTTTGTTACCTATTCTAAAAATTTCGTCACCCAAATGTATGGGTGACGAAAAACGTTCGTCACTAGTTTCGTCACCTATACTACGTGACCAATTCCATTTGGTGACGAAATGATAAGTTCGTCACCAAAATATGTTTACATGATGAAATAAATTTGTCACCCAATCCTTGATATTTCGTCAACAATTCTCTCTCAAAATTTGACAGATTCCAGAAATTAGAGCCAAATTTTTGTTTACCGCCAAATCTGAATGGGTGACGAACTCATTTCGTCTCCATTTTTTATTATTTATTATTTTTTAATTTCACTGATTATTTGAAAATTTATTTCACATTCATCATATTTATAGCTTACTGCATGTTCTAGGACATATTTCAGTTGAACTATCATATATTGCATTTCAAAGTACAAACTGAGAATATTCATAGATAAACACAAATGTGTCGGACATTAATTTACATTCAAATTGTGAAATGTGAAACTCCTAATATACATTCCAATCATTTCTATCCTTCCCTTGCTCATGTTCATCAATATTACCATCCCCATCACAACGCAGATGGTGTCTTTGGGTCTCGACCTTGTAGCAATACATTGTAGCCCAAAGAGTGTGTCAACTGTTACAAGAAGTTGATGCAAAAGCCAAGAAGCAGAATTGTTTTGGGGATGAGAAAGAAAAAAATGATATGAACACAGCTAATATACATCAAACTAACTAAGAATGAACTTACGAGACTTGATCATCAGCTTCCTCTTGTGCATACTGAGCCAACATTTTCATCTTTGCAAACTTAATAAGAACGACATGTCATTAATTGTCAGCAGACACTACTCCAGTCTCTTTCTTGTAGTTCCCTAATACTGCTGATTTGGGTTCTTCACCATCTTCAATACCGGCCAGAGATTGAGGACCAAAAATTAATTACCATAGTTTACACAGCTAAGCCTAACTCAAAGAATTCAACAAAACAGCAGAACTCAGACATGCTCTCAAAGACTCAAACAAAGGCCATAATTGATTCCTCAAGGGCTCCTCCATTGAAAGGCCCGCACACACGCACTACAAATTTTAAGGGAAAAAAAATCATGTAGGACATAACTTATAAATTGAAGGCAGTGTCAGAAAAATGACAGTTGGAACTATCGTAACATTTTTACCATATTGCTTTGTAAAGCTAACTATGTAATCTTACATGTAAGAATCGACTATACCATCATTGAGGCACAAAGTTATGGTGTTCCCAGACTATATCCTGAATGAATATGTTATTAGTATGCAATCTAAGACCGACTCAAAAAGTAGAACCAGGGCAAAAACGATGAGTTTGGCACCTGAAAAAGGACTCACCTTATCTTTCACTTAATTAAAATCCAGAACACGAAGCAACTTTAATTTGTGAATCACATACAGCCTATAATTTGGGTTTCTTTGTGATGTTATCCAATAGGCTAAGACATTGCAGCTACTAAAGGGATGCAAGAGGATCAATCTCTACCAAGTTGACTAGCCTGTTGTTGGTAAGTACTAAAGTATGCAACTTCGGCAAGAATTCTACAATGAAAAACTAGGTCTTAAGCAACACAGAATAAGCATACAGAGTACAAAACATAACAATACATATAAAGTTAAAGAATTGAAGTTACCTCCAATGTTGGGATTGATACAGGTAATTCTATTGTTATTAATAATCAAAGTACCCAAATGATTAAGATAGGGCAAGTTTTCCAGCTTAACAATTTCATTGTCAGACAAATCAATGGTGTCAAATTGGTCCTGTTCAGATTAAAAGCAAAACCCACTTAGTAACTTCATCCAGCTCAACATAAAACCCAATAACTAAACACACTCAGGATAATACTTCTTTTAAAGTAGATTACATACCTCTGTAGCTCCCAAGTTTTCGAGTACAGGTATCTTATTCTTTGATAATAAAGAGAGGAAAACAGATAAATTCACCAACCCTAAAACCCTAACATGGATCAGAATTTTGAATTTTTTTGAATGTTTTAGTGGGAAAAAGACCTCAATTGTAGAATGAAATTCACTTAACCTTGTAAATGCATTTACATTTTGTAAAAGATTCTCTACCACACAGGTCCTATTTATAAATTTGTAATTACAAAGAATCATTTAAAACTAACAGCTCTTTAGATCTAGAAAGTAGAAAAAATGGAAAGGGGTACCCACTTAAGAGATAAGCAACAGGTTGAGAGAAATTTTGTTGTGAAGAAAAACCCAATGTTTGGACCCAAAATGAGCATTTTGGCCTGACAAGGCACGTCTTGGAGAAATCGAGCCAATATCAGTGGCTCAAGCTATATATTGTCGACAAGTTCAAAATATATATTTAGAGGCTAAATAAAGCCTATTATGGAAGCGTGGAAATGAAAAGTCAACTTTAACACATTTTCCTACTTCGGCTAGGAGAAACCGAGCTAAACAAGGAAGGAGGGGCGGCAAACTAACCATCCGAACTTCAAATGAGTTGAAACTTTCCAGATTCATTCTAGACATCCCAAGGATCATTTCTTATGAAGAGTGCTAGAGCTTGTTCGAAGTGGAAAACCTTCAAACAATCAGTCCAATTTTCTACAGAAGCAAAACTGGAAAACTGGACCTGTAAGGAGTCCAGTAGCATTTTCGGCCCAACCACATGGAAATAAATTCTGAAATTTTACCACAATAATCTACATCCATTTCATATGAAGAAGTCGAAGGTTAAATATGAATTCTTAGTGGAGATAAAAATTAAAGGAATAAAGAAGTGTTAGTGCTCTCACCTAACAAAATCCACCAAGTGTTTGTGTGCTCAAACCTAACCCACTATGATTTGTTTAAAGGCCAAATAGTGTTGCTTGGAAGCCTATATATAGAGGCTACAACAAGTATCATCTCACAAATTCACTCATCAAAACATCTATAAGATGATCTAAGTTCTCTCTAGAGCAACCTCTCTAAGAGCAATTCCTCTCCTTCTCTTTCTCTTATCGGTGATCACACTCCAAGTTCTAGTCTCCTTAGGAGCCAACTTTCAGTACCACCAAACCCTCTGTCAAAGTGCTTTGGTCCTAGTCTCCTTGGGAGCCGACTGTAGTACCACGACCACAACGGTTACTGAACCAGCCAAGCAAGGGTAACGCCCTCGCAAACCAGCCAAGCTAGAGTCATGCTTTAGCAAGTTCTCCTCACTTCCCAGTGGTTTTCGCTCTGCTCGATCTACAACATCGAGTATCGATTGTGATTTTGAAGAGGCTCAGCAAAAGTTCTCGCCACAAGGCACAAAGAATCCCACGACGAGGTTGGTGCTCTCCTCGTCCACAATCGCTCAGAAGAAGTCAGGTCAAGGGACACCCCCGACGACCGCACCCGAACGGTGCTGGCACGCCCACACAAGAAAAGAGACTGTTGACCAGCTCAAGAAAAACTGGAGCCAAACATTTTGGCACGCCCAGTGGGACCTACTGCGAGCTGTAAACCACACCACTATTAAGAAGATGAGGTTGGTAAGGGGTTGTGAATCATAACGAAATAGGTGAAGTCTCTTTTGTTAATATTGACCTAAACTCCTTATTGGTGCCTAGTTCAGGTCCATTAAGGTTAAGGGCGGTTTTTATTAACACTTGTTGAACTGTCTTCACACTTATGATCTTTCTCATCTTAGTAAGTATAGCCTATGTGAAATGGTGTCTAGAATGGGGACAACGTTCATAACAGGCTATTGAATCCAGAAGTGCGTGCAAATGGGCCTAAACCACTATGTGGGAGTAGTTCATGCCAAAATGGATTCTGCCTCTTTTGTTCGCCCTCTCCCACCTGACCATTTCAATAAGGTTGCCCAAAGGATTTGAAAGAAAGTTTGTGTCTAGGCGACTATACTTGGGCCGCAGGTCTAAACCTTGATTCACAGTGTCTTATTGAATTCAGCTACTTATTGAATTCAGACTTCCAGAAGCCATTGGGAAGTCAAGCATAAACCCTTATCAAAAGGTTTACGTTAACTGCCCGAAACATAAGACCTCCAGTTACAGACCGCACTCACGTGCAGACTGTTGTGGTCTTTCCGAAGAACAGGTAATCCAAAGATTTTTTTCCCACCCTCCATTGACAGAGATGTCAACTGAACGAGGAGGAAATAGATATCCTACTACTGAAGGCGAGCAAGTTCCTGCCGCCCAGCCTAATCAGGCTGGTGATACATCTAGCATCACCCAGGAAGCCGCGAGCGCAGTTACAACTATTGACTTTGTGCCTATTCTCGTTCCAGAAAATGCGACCACAGAAGAGCGGCTTAATATCCTTCAACAGAATTCTGCCGCATACCATGAGAAGATGGAAAAAGCCTTTGCGGAGGACCGTTGACTGCTTGATGAGTTCACGATCTCGATCAAGAGGCTTGAGCTAGGGGCACAACAAACACAAGGGCAATTGGATGGCATGAACCAAAAAATGCAGAAGAACCATGAAGAGCTGTTGGTCGCAAGCAAACACATTGCTTTGGAAGTCTCGACGATTCGCAAAGAAGGATCCAACGTCGTAACCCAGGTGGCCATGCAGAAGGCTGACCTCGATCAGGCCAGAGAGGTTCTACATAAAACACTGGGAGATCCTAGTGCCATTCTAGGCTCTCTAGGTCAGTCCCCTATATCTGCTAAGTACATACCACCAAATGCTCGCGGCGGCAGTACATCCATATGCGCTACTGCCGCATCAGTCAGAGGTAAAGAGACTACTCTGGCAACGAGTGGGAAGAACAACGCCACCTCATTAGTCACGCAAGGGACCAGGACTTTGAAAATCAATGAAGGGGCCTTTGTTGATCATAGCCCGTTTCCCCAATATGACAGTGATGGAGTTGAATACGTGCACCACGATCCACCTCCAGCAAGCCATTATGGTATCGACCGGGTTGAAAGTCCAGCGAAGGCCACCGTAACCACAAAGGGTCAACCAGCAGTGGATTTTGCGTCGCAGACATCAACCCGACATAAAATGACCCACGGAGGTGGCATGTCTTTGGTTAATCAAGCTTCACAGGCAGCACCGTTGATCTGGTCAGTTGAAGATATAGTGGTTCACCCACCTCCTCCTGATCCAAGATATGTAAGGAGAGAGGAGGTAGAAGCAATGATCAGGGCCGCGAACCAGAGGCCTAACTTGGAGGAGGTGTTAGACAAATAGTCACCCTCAAGTATAAGGGCCAAGTTATAGTGTAGGGATTATGAGTAGGGGATATCGTACCCAAGGGATTGGAAAAGTCACTCTAGCTAAGAAAACCTAAAGGATGCTAGATGAATATGCAAATGTACAAATTACAAACAAGGGCTCACAAATGAACCAAAGTTCATGGTGATTATATGCAAGATGGGGTAGTGTTTTGATTTTAGTTTTAGAGATGATTTGATTCGGAAAAAGCTAAATGAATACTTGAAATGTAAAATAGCCTAAGATAAATTAGATATAATAAAATGGATGAGAGTTAGGACTTAAGGTTTTCACCTCTAGCCTTTCTTGCAAACAATGATGCTTCTATAATGAATGATGTCATTTTAATTAACCAATTTCTCTCCTTGCATCCCTCTCGGGTATGACAAGGGACATGCTCCTTTGATGATATCAAGCAACCCCTCTCGGGTGTAGTACTTAACTACTTAAATCATGCATTTCAATCCGGTTAGGTATCTAATGCATATACCTAAGTGCATAAAGCTTGGAGATGAAGAAATTATGCAAACCAACCAAGCTTATCTCTAAGTGATTGTAGTTCACAACCCTAACATGCACATATGATATGCTATCATGCTTCAAACAACCAAGGTTAATCAAGCCTTAATTATTTCTCATGTCATGGCAAATATTCATACCCAAATTGATTAAGTTTAAGCATAAACATTCAACTCTTGAACTAGCATGTTAAGGTGCTAAAGAAAAGTGCATCAACCATAATATTTACATCAAAGTCAAACAAGATTGGCTAGGGCTTTCAACCATAGCCCCAACAAACTAACTACTCACTCATAATCAAATAAATAAGCTCCAACATATTTATGAACATCAAACTAAAAAGTAGGGATAGAGAAGTGACTAGTGATGGTCAAATTGAGGATGATGTAGATGAACTCATGGAGGTTTTGTCATGGTGATGATGATTCCTCAAGTGATGCTAGACTCCTCTCCTTCTTCTTCAAAGATTGATGATGGAATATGAGAAGTGGAAATGATCAAGTTGTGAAATGGTGGAATAGTGAAGCTTTATGTATATGAATAGAATGGGTAGATGGGAAAGATGATGACTTTGGTGGTGGTGGTGGTAATAGATGTTATGGATTGATGGTGGTGGTGATGGAGGTTTTGTGGATGAGATGATAGTGGATTGTAGAGAATATAGAGAGAAAAAATCTAATGAAGTGGTATATGGGGTGTCCTCTCAAGAGTAATGAAATGATGCTTATATAGAGAAGATAAAGAGAAGCATGATAGTGAAAGTAATGATGAAAGTAGAATAAATGAGGTGGAAAATGATAGTGGAAGTATGGAGGTGGAGTATGAGTGGAAGTAATGATTAAATAGAGTTGAAAAACATGGCTAAAGGAAAAGAGAAGAGCATCTAAACTCTCTTTATTGTGAGTGGGAAACATGAAAATGATAAGTGATGGAGATGGTTTTTGGTCACTTTCTTCTCCTTTATTCCTTCAATTATATCTCCATCAGAATTCATAATGGGCCTTCGACTTCTTCATATAAAATGATCCACCATGAGTGTAGATCATTCTGGTAAAATTTCAGAGCTTGCTTCCATGTGGTTGGGCCGGAAATGCTTCTGGACTCCTTACAGGTCTGGTTTTCCAGTTTTGTTTTTCAGAAATTTGGACTGATTGTTTGAAGGTCTTCCCCTCCAATCTAGCTCTTGCACTATTCATAAGAAATGATCCTTGAGATGTCTAGAATGGATCTGGAAAAGTTTAGCTCATTTAGATTTCGTTTGGTTAGTCTGCAGCCCTTCCTTCCTTGTTTAGCTCGGTTTCTCCTAACCGAAGTAGGAAAAAATACTAAAGTTGA
Organism: Rosa persica; assembly: GCA_025331145.1. Lineage (NCBI taxonomy): Eukaryota > Viridiplantae > Streptophyta > Magnoliopsida > Rosales > Rosaceae > Rosa > Rosa persica. Next base: position 13,334,211 of record WFKR01000007.1, on the reverse strand, counting down.
CTTTTCATTTCCATCATTTCCTAACATGATAAAGAAAACATAATAAATATTTATAAATAAACACAAATCTTAAGCAAAAGTATAAGATTAAGAAAATAATGAAATTGGATTAATCAACATTAAATTGGACTTTAGAACAAGTAATTTCCATATTTTAGGGCAATAAATATGTAAATGAATTATGACCCAACAAATACCCCCAAACTTGAACTTTGCTTGTCCTCAAGCAAACCAACCCAAATCCGACACTACAACAACTACCTAATCCTTCCAACAATTTGCTCAGAGAACACAATATAAACAGGGCATGGAAATCAAGTTAAGTCTTAAAGCTTCATGGATCATGGATCAATTGCTTGCGTTTTGAAATGTGTAGCATGTCTTTAATTTGTCATTTCAACGTATCGAAATTGAGAATGCATGTCAAACCATGTTAACCATAAACTCACAAGATATTCACTATATTTTTCACACAAATGTTTATGGGTTAACTATTCTACACTCAAAACAATCTCATGCAATACCGCCACATGCTTGCTCTTCAATCTTATCTCCACATATCAACAAAATCACATCTTGGATGAAAAAAGACTTTTATTGGTTGTAATGAGGCTTAGGGTGAATGGTTAAAGAAATGAAATGGATGGGAAAAACAATTTTCAAGCAACTTAATAAGCAACAATCCTTTTGAGATTAAAAATTTAAGAACTAAAGATGCTCAAAATTTTCACTTTCTCATCACTCCCCCAAATATAAACAACAACTAATTCTTTCGAGATTTTTTTTTTAACTATTTTTTTTTCTCTTACTAATATAAAGTAGAATTGCAAAACAAATAGCACCTCCACACTTATTCTTTTTCTAGTACCCCCAAACTCGTTTCTTTTAGCATCATGACATAAATAATCTCGTATTGCTCATTAAGAAAACTTGAAAGGGTGAGGCAAGTGTTTAAGTTAAAGGTAGACATTTATGGTGTGAAGAAATGAAAGGCTAATTACACAAAGGCTCAAAATGGCAATCTAAGGATATTCAATCATTTGGGACATACTCATTTGGCTATGGTGGATTCCTAGTTGCCTAAATCATTTTCCAGATGTAAAATTGAGACAAAGAGTTTCGAAAGATATGAAGCAAGTTCTAGAGATGCAAAGCAAATGAGATGTCCACTCATGAAGAAATTAGTGCTTAGAATTATACATGCACTTCAATTAAGCTCAAATCTCACTATATGGCATATAATAGCTCCCACAAGTCTCACTATGCTTCTCTAGTTCAATATATTGATATGACAAATATTGATATAAATGAAATCAAACGCTTGATCCATAATCATTTATTTTTTAAAAATAAAGCTCATTAGATTCAAACATGCTTTCTAGCCCACATAAATATTAAGCTCAAGTTCATCATTGGTGTTGGAAGGAACCTAAAATAAACAAAACAAAAAAAAAAAAAAAAAAAGTACTATACAATTTTTTTTCTTTTAATTTTATAATATTTTTTTTTTTTTATAAAAATAAACACTAACACATATTCCCCCCACACTTAAATCTAACATTGTCCTCAATGTTAAAATGATGCTCTTAAAAGCTGTTCAACGAAAAACTTAAGCATGGATGGAGTAAAACTAAACAACTTTACATAATTACTAAAACAAAATAAGTAAACACAAGTTAAATACAAGAGTTTAGAAAAGCTCTCATTTAAAGACCACAATACTCTCTATTGTTATTATTATTATATTTTTTTTTAATTTTTTTTTGTTAAGAAAAAAAAAAAGAATGAAGAGTTCAAGAAAGCAAATCTACGTTGATGGCTCCTCCACAGCTACAGTTGAAATGGGTTGCCTCCCATGCAGCGCTTAATGTTTATAGTCCTTCAGCCTGGACTCTTCTCCTTGTTCACACATCTTGGGCTTGCTCCTGTTAGGCATCATGTTGCTTGGTAGCTTCCTTTGTTTCAGCAATTCGGCCCATGAAAGGTTGCCCTTCGGGCCTCCATCCACAGCTACAGTTGAGATGTTGATCCGAGACATGTTATGATAGCTTTCGGCAATTGCTTGTCTGTTACAGCTCATCGAAATTCTTTTGGTTCCCCCACGCGCCACCCACGCGCCAATAATCTTTTCTTTTCCGTGTTTTAGGGCAACTTTAATGTGACACGTAGTCTGACTTTTCTCTCTCATATCTTCAGTCCTTCCCAATATTTGTAACAATAATCTTTCTTAATTACTCATCATCACCATTCTTCAATTCTCGCATTCTCTCAACCCATCACCAATGAAACCACAAACCCAGCAACCAACGGAGGATGGAGGAAGCAACAAAGCAGCCAGGAATAGTGCTAACATGCATTGCAGGAGGAGTAGTACCAGGTGGGCTCATACTACGGATCAGATAAGAATTCTTAAGGAGCTTTACCATGATAAAGGAGTCAAGTCCCCAACTGTAGAGCAGGTTCAGAGGATCACTCTCCAGCTGAAATGGTACGGAAAGGTTGAGAACAAGAACGTCTTTTATTGGTTCCAGAACCACAAGTCTCGGGAGAAGCAGAAGAAGAGGTCCACTTCAGATGTTCATGTATCCATACAGAGATCAGGGCTTGTTGGTGGATCCATTAATCTCAATTTTGGGTCAACTAGTTCCACTGGTGTTGACATGAATGAAGAACAAACTTTCATGGAACAACGAGGAGACGATCACCAGGCGATTGAAACCCTTCCACTGTTTCCCATGCATGGTGAAGACATCTTTGGCAACATGAAGACTTCTTCCGAGGAAGGTAGCGGTTATGGCTACTACTCCGGTGGCTCAGGCGGTTACAACGGTGGCTCTCACATTTCCCTTGAGCTCAGCCTCAACTCCTCCGGGGCTGCTTATTTGGCTTAGTATAGTGTATTGTTTTTTTTTTTTTTGAATAAGTAGCTGAATTCAATAAGACTGAATGAATGTTCTTTTTTTTTTTTTAAGACTACAAAATATTAACACACATTCCCCCCACACTTAAACTTAACATTGTCCCAAATGTTACAAAGTATTTTCTTGAAAGTAATTTCAATGAAAAAGTCTAAGTATGGAGGGAAAGGGCCAACACACAAATCACACACAAATAATACAAACAAACTAACAACTAAGTAAGAAATAGGAAATTTAATGCAAAAGAAGGTTTAGAATTTGCTCCCCCTTGTAGACCACAAGTGCTCCAAAAGTCACCAACAATCACCCACAACAAGGCGTGAAAGCCTTGCAATCTAATGCTCTCAAATTTGGTGATGCTATTTCAAAAAGGTAGCTTCAAGGGAACTCATCATACTTCACTTGCATCATATGCATGGCTACCTCCAAGTAGGGCTTTCCTTTAAGGACATCTTGCCGGTCCGTTTACTCCCCAAATTAATGAAGAGGAACAAGAGGAGCATCCATGAAATAAAGGGCCTCTTCTTCATTTCCCAAGCTTGCTAACAAATATGGCTTCAACCGATGACCATTAACTTTAAAGATGCTCTCATCCTTTAGATTCATGATCTCAACAGCACCATGGGAAAAGACTTGCACAACTTCAAAGGGACCACTCCACCTTGATCTAAGCTTTCCGGGAAACAATCTAAGTCTTGAGTTGTATAGAAGAACAAGTTGTCCCTTATGAAATTCCTTCTTGACCAGCTTCTTGTCATGATAAAGCTTGCTTCTCTCCTTATATAACTTAGCATTTTCATAAGCCTCCATCCGGATTTCATCAAGCTCACATAAGTCAAGCTTCCTCTTCTCTCCCGCTTTGTCAAGATCGAAATTGAGCTTTTTGATTGCCCAACTTGCTTTGTGCTCTAATTCCACCGGTAAGTGACATGCTTTACCATATACTAACCGGTAAGGTGACATACCAAGTGGAGTCTTGTAGGCGGTCCGGTAAGCCCATAATGCATCTCCAAGTTTGGTGCTCCAATCTTTTCTTGTAATTCCCACAACTTTTTCTAGAATGTTCTTGATCTCCCGGTTTGATATTTCAACTTGACCACTTGTTTGTGGATGATAAGGAGTGCCAACCTTGTGCTTGATGCCATACTTTTTGCATAGAGCCTCAAAATACTTGTTGATAAAGTGGGATCCTCCATCACTTATGATGGCTCTTGGGGTGCCATATCTTTGGAAAATGTTCTCCTTGAGGAATTTGAGCACAACATTGTGATCATTCTTAGCACTTGCAATTGCTTCTACCCACTTAGACACATAATCAACTCCTACAAGGATGTATTGATTGCCATAAGAGCTTGGGAATGGTCCCATGAAGTCAATGCCCCAACAATCAAAAATTTCTACTTCCATGATGTTGGTGAGGGGCATTTGATTCCTTGAAGCAATGTTACCACTTCTTTGGCATTTATCACAAGTACTAACATAGGCATGTGCATCTTTGAAAAGAGTAGGCCAATAAAAACCGCAACTTAGTACCTTGAATGCCGTCTTCTTCCCTCCAAAATGACCTCCACAAGCAAGTGTATGACAATGGGAAAGGATACTAGGAACCTCCTCTTGAGCTATGCATCTTCTCAATATTTGATCTTTGCCAAACTTGAACAAATATGGGTCATCCCATAAATAATGGCGTGCTTCCTTGAGGAATCGCTTCCTTCCTTGGTAATCAAGCTCACTTGGAATGTATTTCCCTTCACTTGCATGGTAGTTCACCAAATTAGCGAACCATGGGAGTTCTTTGACATTGATGTTGAACAATTGCTCATCCGGGAAAGTGTCATTCAAAGGAATGGAGGAGTCATCACCTCCTTCAACCAATCTTGATAAATGATCAGCCACTTGATTTTCTTTCCCCGGTTTGTCTTTTATCTCAATATCAAACTCTTGCAACAACAAAATCCATCTTATCAATCTTGGCTTAGCCTCCTTCTTTGACAAAAGATACTTTAAGGCACTATGATCCGTGTGCACAACAACTTTGGTACCAAGCAAATAGCTTCTAAACTTCTCAAGAGCAAAGATAATTGCAAGAAGTTCTTTCTCCGTTGTGGTGTAGTTAATTTGTGCATCATTCAAGGTACGACTAGCATAGTAAATAGCATGAAGTACCTTCTCCCTCTTTTGAGCCAAGACAGCTCCCATAGCATAATCTGAAGCATCACACATTAACTCAAAGGGAAGAGACCAATCCGGTGCAATCATGATAGGAGCTTGAGTGAGCATCACCTTTATTGTCTCAAATGCTTTCAAACAATTTTCATCAAACGCAAAAGGAGCATCCTTGGCTAGCAAATCACAAAGGGGCTTAGAGATCTTGGAGAAATCTTTCATGTACCTTCTATAAAAACCAGCATGTCCAAGAAAGCTTCTAATTGCTTTGACATTATGTGGAGGTGGTAACTTGGAAATGAGCTCCACCTTGGCCTTGTCAACTTCCATTCCTCTTGCACTCAGCACATGCCCAAGAACAATTCCCTCATTCACCATGAAGTGGCATTTCTCCCAATTCAAGACTAGGTTGCAATCTTCACATCTTTGAAGTACAAGTGCCAAATGGTGTAGGCATTGATCAAATGAATCCCCAAAGACACTAAAGTCATCCATGAACACTTCAATGAATCTCTCCACCATATCACTAAAAATGGAAATCATGCACCTTTGAAAAGTTGCCGGGGCATTGCACAAACCGAATGGCATTCTTCTATAGGCAAAGGTGCCATATGGACAAGTGAAGGTGGTCTTGTCTTGGTCTTCTGGAGCAATGGGGATTTGATTGTAGCCACTATATCCATCAAGAAAGCAATAATACTCATGGCCGGCAAGTCTCTCTAGCATTTGATCAATGAATGGCAATGGAAAATGATCCTTTCTTGTAGCATTGTTGAGCTTGCGGTAGTCGATACACACTCTCCACCCATTTGCTATTCTTTGAGGGACAAGCTCTCCTTTATCATTAGCCACAACCGTCATGCCACTCTTTTTGGGAACCACTTGAACCGGTGACACCCACTTTGAATCAGAAATGGGATAGATGACACCAACATCAAGTAATTTCATTACTTCCTTCCTCACTACTTCTTGCATTGGAGGATTGAGCCTCCTTTGTGGATCCCTCATAGGCTTCATATCATCTTCAAGAAGGATCTTATGCATGCACATACTTGGACTTATGCCTTTGATATCGGCTATAGTCCAACCAATGGCCTCCTTGTGATCATCCAACACCCTAAGTAGCTTTTGTTCTTGTAAATCACTCAATTGTGAAGAGATGATTACTGGCAACTTCTGGTTTGCACCAATGAAAGCATACTTTAAATGAGAAGGAAGTGGTTTCATGTCAAGAGTAGGAGGACACTTAATTGATGGAAGTAAAGGGGTAGAGTTAGTAAGAGGTATCTCCATCTTTGGTTGCAAATGCGGAGTGCAAGACCTTAAGGCTTCAAGCGTAAGCTCTGCTTCTTTGGTTGCCTCTTCAATGAACTCCATACCATTATGATGCAAACATGTCTCCAATGGATATTGGGATGCATTTTCAATGAAAGTTTTCTCCACCATCTTGTCAATACCATCCAAAACATCAATCTGGAAACAATCATAGGCGTTTGATGGCTTACTCATTGCATCAAAGATTCTAAAAGCAATGGTGGTATCATGAACGGTCATGGTCATCAAGCCCTCTTTGACATCAATCTTTGTACCGGCTGTTGCCATAAATGCTCTCCCAAGGATGATAGGTAACTCTTTTTCATGAAGAGGAGCCTCTTCCATGTCTAAAATGATGAAATCAGCCGGTAGGATCAAGTCTTCTACCTTCACAAGAACATCTTCCACAACCCCTCTTGGGTAAACAATACTCCTATCCGCCATTTGCAAAGAGATAGCAATAGGCCGGATTTCACCAATTCCAAGGGACTCATATATGCTATAAGGCATTAAGTTGATACTAGCACCCAAATCCATCAAAGCTTTATCAAAGAAGGTTTTACCTATCTTGCATGGAACAGTGAATGAACCGGGATCTTTCAACTTTGGTGGAAGCTTTCTTTGCAAAACTGCACTAACTTCTTCACTTAGACACACTTTCTCATCCTTCTCAAACTTCCTCTTGTGGGTACATAGCTCCTTGAGAAACTTAGCATATGTAGGAATTGTTTTGATTGCATCCAAAAGAGGGATGTTAATCTCCACCTTCCTAAATAAGTCAAGAAACTCCTTCTTCACCTTCTCATTCTTTTGCCTCAATGCCTCTTTTCTTTGAAATTGAGGATAAGGAAGGGAAACTTCTTTCTCTTGAACTATCTTCATAGGAGGATTGAAAGTGATACCTCTCTTGAATGGTTTGTCGGTTGAAGTGGAGCCTTCTTTGTCATGAGTTTCGGCCTTGGTATTAAGTTTGTTCTTCAAGGCTTCCTCTTGCACTTCTTTTTCTTCTTCCAAAGCTACTCTCAAACCCAAAGGTTTGTCAAAGGCATTCGTCTTCTCATTCAAAGCTTCTTCACCATTATTAAACCCCAAGATGACTTCTTCATGTGACAACTCTTTTGCCTTGCCCTTTTCTCTCTTTTCAAAACCGGGCGGCTCTCTAGGAGTCACAACTTCCTCATTGGTAGGCATGTACACATTATTCTCAACTTGCCTCCCACTTCTCAAAGTAGTAATGGACTTGGCTTCATGCCTTGGGTTGTTCTCCACTTGACTTGGAAACACACCTTGCTTCCTTTGGCTTAACTCTTGGGCTAGCTGTCCCATTTGTATCTCAAGCTTGCTCATACTTTGGTGAAGGACATTGATCTTCTCATCTTGCTTTGCTTGAGTACCTTTGTTCTCTACAAAGAAACTCATCAACATGTCTTCAACACTAGGCTTCTTTAATGACTCTTGAGGTGGCATTATAGGTTGTGCTTGAGGTGGAGATTGATAAGGTGCCTTTTGGTATTGATTGTTGGCTCCTTGATTGTTGTAGTTGGAGGAGCTTGCACCTTGATAGCCACCACTAGGCCTTTGAAAACCTTGGCCTTGATCACGATTGCCCAACCCTTGTTCTCGGATTTGATTGCCTCCCCACCCAAAGTTAGGGTGGTTTCTCCATCCGGGATTGTAGGTGTTACTATATGGATCATTTCTTGGCCTTGGTTGGAAACCAACTTGGTTGCATTGCTCCATATCAACTTGGAGTGCACCTCCTCTTGGACAAAGCATTGTCTCATGTTGATCACTCTCACAAATTAAACACACATGCTCAACCATCTTGCTTGACATAGGTTGAAGGTGCTCCCGGTTTCCTTGAGTATTAAGAATCAAGTCTAGCTTCTTATTCATGTTGGCCTCAATCCTCTTCAACTCGATTTGCATTTGAGTGTTAGGTGGATCCATCTCATACATACCTCCTCTTCTTTGTTGATCCTTCAAAATCACATTAGCTTCTTTCACCGGTCTTCTATCACTTTGATTATCATAGAGTTGGGATGACTCGGCTAGTGACTCAAGAACGCTTTCCGCTTCAATCTCATTTTTATCCATGAAGCTCCCTTGACAAGCATTGTCAATTCTTCTCTTGGTATCTTGACTTGACCCATTATAGAAAGTGCTTAATAGCAACCACTTCTTGACACCATGATTGGGGCAACTTTACTCCATGTCTTTGAATCTCTCACAAGACTCATGGAACAACTCCGATGGGAACTCTTGAAAAGTCATGAGTGAATTCCTTAATGCATTGCTCTTTGATGGTGGAAAGTACTTCTTGAGGAATGCGGCCTTCATGTTATCCCATGAGTTGATACTTGCCGCCGGAATCTTGTACAACCAATCTTTGGCTTTATCCTTCAAGGAGAAGGGGAAAAGCCTTAGCCTAAGATTGTCTTCATCAATACCATTGAGTTGAACCGTTGAGCAAACTTCATTAAAGAGCTTAATGTGCCTAAAAGGATCGCCGGTGAAGCCACCATCAAAAGCCGGTAGAAGTTGCAAGGTACTTGGCATAATGGAAAAGGCATGAGCACATGGTGGCAAGACAATACAACTTGGATGATTTGTGAAAGTAGGAACGGTGTAGTCCTTCAATGGCCTTGGTTCATCATCCATTTTTAGTTCAGGACACTCTTCCCTTAGTTGCCTTGACAACTCCTGTGTTCTTTGATCAATGTATTGAAGTAGAGTGGGTGGACCGATGGGACGAGGTTCTTCTTCACCACTATCCTCTTGAATGATATAGTCTTGATCGTCACTTGGTGTGTTTGGAGGAGATGGATGCTCTTCACTTGATTGAGCTATAAGATTCATACACACCTAAAGAACATACAAAGTGAATGATATAAGTAACTAGAACTAAATGCAAGGTATATACAAAAAAAAAAAAAAAAATCACGACCTTTTTTTTTCTTTTCAATTTATTTTCAACACTTAGGTACGGGAACATGAAATCTCGATGTGCAATGGGATTGAAACAACTACCCTTTTCAAGAGTATGTTTTATCCAATATACCTTAGTGTATCACAACATTTTCTTTTGTTATAAATATTGTTAATAGCGAATCTAATTCCAAGCAGTAAATCAAGTGGACATGCGGCCCAAGTATAGTCGTCTAGACACAAATTCCCTTTAACATCCTTTGGGCAACCTTACTGAAATGGCCATGTAGGGGAGGGCGACCACGAGAGGTAGAATCCATTTTGGCATGAGCTACTCCCACATAGTGGTTTAGGCCCATTTGCAAGCACTTCTGGATCCAACAAAACCCGTCATGAACGTTGTCCCCTTCCTAGACACCATTCCACATAGGCTATACTTACTAAGATGAAAAAAATCGTAAGTGTGAAGACAGTTCAACAAGTGTTAATAAAGACCGCCCTCAACCTTAAGAGACCTGAACTAGGTACCAATAAGGGGTTTAGGCCAATATTAACAAAAGAGACTTCACCTATTCCTCTCAATTTACTACTTACAATTAAAACACTAACACATTTCTTTTTTTTTTTTGGTTACAAATTTCTATCAACTTCTAATCCAAAAGAAATAAATCTAACCATCAAATATTTAATTTTGCAACTAGAAAGTGAAATTGCAATAAGTAATAAACAAATGGAAAATAGGCAAGATTAATTCTTTTTTATTTTCAACATGCTCACAATTTGTCTTTTTCTTACCACAATTTACTAATTTACTTACCCAAAGTACTTATTACAATTTCAAAAATAAGGTAACTACCACACAAATTAACAAAACAAAGAAAAGATAAAAACACAAGTTGAAACACAAAACAAAACTAAAATTTCTAGCTACCCTAAGGCAAACCCAACTAGGAATTGGATTTTACACCAATCCCCGGCAACGGCGCCAAAAACTTGTTAGACAAATAGTCACCCTCAAGTATAAGGGCCAAGTTATAGTGTATGGATTATGAGTAGGGGATATCGTACCCAAGGGATTGGAAAAGTCACTCTAGCTAAGAAAACCTAAAGGATGCTAGATGAATATGCAAATGTACAAATTACAAACAAGGGCTCACAAATGAACCAAAGTTCATGGTGATTATATGCAAGATGGGGTAGTGTTTTGATTTTAGTTTTAGAGATGATTTGATTCGGAAAAAGCTAAATGAATACTTGAAATGTAAAATAGCCTAAGATAAATTAGATATAATAAAATGGATGAGAGTTAGGACTTAAGGTTTTCACCTCTAGCCTTTCTTGCAAACAATGATGCTTCTATAATGAATGATGTCATTTTAATTAACCAATTTCTCTCCTTGCATCCCTCTCGGGTATGACAAGGGACATGCTCCTTTGATGATATCAAGCAACCCCTCTCGGGTGTAGTACTTAACTACTTAAATCATGCATTTCAATCCGGTTAGGTATCTAATGCATATACCTAAGTGCATAAAGCTTGGAGATGAAGAAATTATGCAAACCAACCAAGCTTATCTCTAAGTGATTGTAGTTCACAACCCTAACATGCACATATGATATGCTATCATGCTTCAAACAACCAAGGTTAATCAAGCCTTAATTATTTCTCATGTCATGGCAAATATTCATACCCAAATTGATTAAGTTTAAGCATAAACATTCAACTCTTGAACTAGCATGTTAAGGTGCTAAAGAAAAGTGCATCAACCATAATATTTACATCAAAGTCAAACAAGATTGGCTAGGGCTTTCAACCATAGCCCCAACAAACTAACTACTCACTCATAATCAAATAAATAAGCTCCAACATATTTATGAACATCAAACTAAAAAGTAGGGATAGAGAAGTGACTAGTGATGGTCAAATTGAGGATGATGTAGATGAACTCATGGAGGTTTTGTCATGGTGATGATGATTCCTCAAGTGATGCTAGACTCCTCTCCTTCTTCTTCAAAGATTGATGATGGAATATGAGAAGTGGAAATGATCAAGTTGTGAAATGGTGGAATAGTGAAGCTTTATGTATATGAATAGAATGGGTAGATGGGAAAGATGATGACTTTGGTGGTGGTGGTGGTAATAGATGTTATGGATTGATGGTGGTGGTGATGGAGGTTTTGTGGATGAGATGATAGTGGATTGTAGAGAATATAGAGAGAAAAAATCTAATGAAGTGGTATATGGGGTGTCCTCTCAACAGTAATGAAATGATGCTTATATAGAGAAGATAAAGAGAAGCATGATAGTGAAAGTAATGATGAAAGTAGAATAAATGAGGTGGAAAATGATAGTGGAAGTATGGAGGTGGAGTATGAGTGGAAATAATGATTAAAGAGAGTTGAAAAACATGGCTAAAGGAAAAGACAAGAGCATCTAAACTCTCTTTATTGTGAGTGGGAAACATGAAAATGATAAGTGATGGAGATGGTTTTTGGTCACTTTCTTCTCCTTTATTCATTCAATTATATCTCCATCAGAATTCATAATGGGCCTTCGACTTCTTCATATCAAATGATCCACCATGAGTGTAGATCATTCTGGTAAAATTTCAGAGCTTGCTTCCATGTGGTTGGGCCGGAAATGCTTCTGGACTCCTTACAGGTCTGGTTTTCCAGTTTTGTTTTTCAGAAATTTGGACTGATTGTTTGAAGGTCTTCCCCTCCAATCTAGCTCTTGCACTATTCATAAGAAATGATCCTTGAGATGTCTAGAATGGATCTGGAAAAGTTTAGCTTATTTAGATTTCGTTTGGTTAGTCTGCAGCCCTTCCTTCCTTGTTTAGCTCGGTTTCTCCTAACCGAAGTAGGAAAAAATACTAAAGTTGACTTTTCATTTCTATCATTTCCTAACATGATAAAGAAAACATAATAAATATTTATAAATAAACACAAATCTTAAGCAAAAGTATAAGATTAAGAAAATAATGAAATTGGATTAATCAACATTAAATTGGACTTTAGAACAAGTAATTTCCATATTTTAGGGCAATAAATATGTAAATGAATTATGACCCAACAGGAGGCCTACCAGGGGCCCTTCCCACATCATATTACACAGACACCTTATCCTAGGGGATATAAGAACATTACGTTCTCTACTTTCTCGGGAGAGGAAGTCGAAAATGCCGCAGCCCATTTGGTTAGGTTTCGAGTACAGTGTGGCCAGTACCAGAACGATGACAATTTGAAGTGTAATATCTTCGCTACTTCTTTATCGGGGTCTTCCTTCACCTGGTTCACTAAGCTGCAACCGGGATCAGTTACGAGTTGGCCCGCGATGGAGAAGCTGTTCAAGGAAACCTTCTGGACTATCGAGCCGGAAGTAGATCTGGCTTCACTCACTCAGATGGCTCAGCAGCCAACTGAATCTGCTGTCATGTACCTTCAACGCTTTCAGATCCAAAAAGGAAAGTTGAACGTGATTCTGTCGGAGAAAGAACTGGTGAAGTTGGCAATCAAAGGCTTAGAGCCCCGCCAACGCAAAAAACAGCATGGAAGCATGTTCAATTCCATAGGGGAACTGATCACAGAAGTAGGAAGTTTCGAGCACTTGCTCAGGGAAATGGACGCTATGAAAAACGCCTCAAAAGGGACATACATCCCAGGGAAACGCCGAATAGTGGCTGCGTTCAGCCATCAATCCAGTCCCTTTGATCCTTACTACAAGAGTGAGGAATCTAGTACAGTAGAGGCTGACGAGTCTGAAGAAGACGAGATTGCTGCGCTGGAACTCACCGGAAAAAAGGCTTCAACACTAAAGAAACTGAAGCTGTGCAAAGAACCGGTGAAGCTCAAGTCGGTGGTTTTCACCAAACCAGAGTTTGCAAGTTATACTTATGACGCGAACAAAGCGCATGAAATCTTGGATGAAATAATGGCCGCAAAGATGGTGAAAACCGACTTCGGCCCATTTCCCAAACCAGAGCAGCTAAGGGGGAAGAAATACTGCAAACTCCATAATATGTGGAATCATAATACAGCCGATTGTGTTAAGCTAAAGGATCAGATCCAAATCTGGTTAAATAATGGTAGTTTGCAAGTAGAGGTGCCAACAACAGCAGCAGCGTTGGTGGACCTAGATCCCTTCCCAGATACCGGCATCAACATGGTGGATGTGGCATGGGGTGAAAAAGATCAGCAGAATTAAAGTCCAGACTATGCGGTTAAGGATTTGATAAGGGCTGGAGACAAAGCCGTGAAGCGGGAATCCAAGACTCGTTTACCCATTGTCCTATGCTCGCGGTGCAAGGAAGAATGTGACACTCAAGCCCTGCATCAGGAAACATCCCAAACTGTCCAGTTTGGATCTCTGCCGCCAATACGGTTAGTATCATCCTCTAGAAACTTCCAACCATGCAGCCCAAGAGTACACAGTGGTTTAGAAACTCCTTCTCCAAAGGACTCAAACTTATTCAAAAAATTGAAGACTGCGAGGGAAGAAGGGCAAGCAGATAAGTGGCAAGGGGTTTTTACCAGACCTTACATTCAGCCAGTGTCAACATCCTCCATCAAAGAAGGGAGATGGTATACCCAAAAGAATGGCAAGGCGGTGGAGATGAGCTCTTCAAAGAAGAGAAAACTCCAACGAAGGTTTGGAGAAGCAAAGCGAACTTTGGAAGCACTAGATCAAGGACTAATCAAACCATCGCAATTACTGAAACCTCCAGAAGAGTATCAAAGACAATTGGAGGTATTGGCCTCCGAGAGATTCGTTTCCCCGCAAGTTCAGAAATCGCAGCCCAAAGTATTACGCCAAGGGCAAAAGCCATGTGCCCCCAAGATCAGCGCTCAGGAGAAATCCCTAGTTCCAGCGAGGCAAGAACCGCCGCCAGCTCGTAAAGACAATGTTTGGCGGAGAATATCTCGCGAAGGAAGCAATAGCGAGCCTTCCATCTTCGACAAGCTGAGGGGCAAAGACAATCGGTCCGCGATTGTGCAGAAAGTTCAAAACTTGGTGGTCACTCTCCCAGAGGAAGTGCCAGGGACGAAACAAATTTCAGAGTCACTGAACCAGATTCCTATAGTACAGGAGCACGAACAAGCCAAACCGGTGATCCCTGCAGAGGAATCCTTGGTTGCTTTCATGGTTAAACAGTTTAACGCCGATATCCCAGCAGATGAACCCAAGCTCAATCTTGATGATGACATGGATGAAACAGAAATGGTGGATATCTCTTGCAATATGGTTTATGTGCTCCCTGCTAAGTATGCCTTACCAGTCGCTGCGCAGGAATGCATAGAAGCTGACGCAATTGGAGAACAGCAGTTGCAGATCACTTCAGCCGCAACAACGCCGGTGAAAGAAGCAGTGTTCCTTGAGACTGAAGATGCTAACAGCAAGAGTTTCTTCATGAGCTTCACAAGACCCACACCCGCCATGGTGCAACACATGCGACCTTTGTATATCACAGCAGAAATTAATGGGACTAAGGTCAGCAAGATAATGGTTGATACCGGCGCGGCTGTGAATGTCATTACTACAAGGACCATGCAGCTTTTGGGAATCAAGAAGGAGAAGATCCAGTCTACCTCTCTCACATTGAAGAACTTCGCGGGCACAGTAACTAAGACGTTAGGTTTACTGTTCCTAAAAATCAAGGTGGGTCCCTCAGAAAGCGTTTATGCGTTCTTTGTTACGGATTGTTACGCGGCTTACAGTGCCATCCTGGGAAGAGATTGGATTTACCGAAGCTATTGTGTTCCATCAACACTCCACCAAGAACTGATTATGTGGAATAGGGTGACAAATAAGGCTGAGATAATTAAAGCAGACCCCCGCCTTTTTTCTGTTTCCGCGAATTACGTAGATGCCAAGTACTACTTGGAGCCAATTACTCCATTGCAAGTCGGTAGCATCGACAATAAGGGCCGCCCCACAGGGGTGACGGCTTCTGAGTTGGCACAGTGGGGACTCACGCTTGCAAAAGAAGACCTAGCGAGGCCCGGCCATGCTGTGCCCCGCACAATGGGTAATTAATGGATTACGACCTTCCAGAGGAAGGGATAAAGGCATTCCATTCTTTGTACGAGAGGCTATCCTCATACTTGGTGGAAAAAGAGGCCTATGATCGAGTTGCGACCTTAGAAATTGTTTATGAAGAGTTCATGGACCAAGAAGAGGAGGAAGAAGAGATTCAGCTTGCTCCAGCGACATTGGATGACACACCTCCGAAGGTTAGGGACCCTACTGAAAAGGTCAATCTGGGAACAATTGATGAGCCTATAGAAGTGGCTATCAGCACTTACTTAGAGCCTAGCGAGAAACAGAGGCTCATCGACTTATTGCTAGAATTCAAGGACTGCTTCGCGGAAAAATACGAGGACATGCCAGGCCTATCACCAGACTTGCTATGCCACCAACTACCAACGCTACCTAATAAGAGGCCTTTGAAGCAAGAGCCACGAAGAATGAACTCAGAGACCCAAGTACTAGTCAAAGAGGAAGTTGAAAAGATGCACAAGTCGAGCATTATCAGGGTAGCCAAGTACAATCAGTGGCTGTCCAATATAGTGCATGTTCGCAAGAAGAATGGCAAGATGAGGGTCTGCGTGGATTACAGAGACCTTAATTTAGCTACACCTAAAGACGTCTACCCCATGCCGGTGGCGGACATGTTGGTAGATGCAGTTGCAGGGCACGAACTGTTGTCTTTCATGGATGGCACAGCGAGATATCACCAGATACCGATTGCGGAGGAAGATAGACACAAGACCGCATTCCGCTGTCCTGGGTTCACGGGAGTTTTTGAATATGTGGTCATGCCTTTTGGACTGAAGAATGCCGGAGCAACATATCAGAGAGCCATGAACCTGATCTTCCACGACATACTTGGGAAGATCTTAGAGGTTTACATTGATGACGTCGTCGTGAAGTCTAAGAAGAGTGGAGATCACTTCACGGATCTCAGAAAAGTTTTCGAGAGCATGCGACTACACAAGCTTAAAATGAATCCCGCCAAGTGCATTTTTGGAGTTCAGGCAGACGATTTCCTGGGATTCATTGTCCATCAAAGGGGCATTGAGGTCCCTGAGGATAAGGCAAACGCGGTCATCAACGCATCTTCCCCGCGAACGAAGAAAGAATTACAGCGACTACTGGGTAGATCAACTTTTTGCGACGTTTCATTTCTAACTCTGCGGGCAAAATCCAGCCCTTTTCCCCACTGCTGAAGTTGCAAGGACAGAACGAGTTTGTGTGGGAACCTAAACATCAAGAGGCTTTTGACAAAATCAAGGCCTATCTGGCGAGCCCACCAGTGCTTGTTCCTCCCAGAGCTGGATTTCCATTAAAGTTGTATGTTTCAGCAGTTGAGGCTTCCATTGGCAGCCTCCTCGCTCAGGATGATGAAGAGGGTGTCGAACATGCTATCTTTTACCTCAGTAGGACACTCACAGATTGCGAAACAAGGTACACTCCAATGGAAAAGCTGTGTCTTACATTATACTTCTCAGCATGCAAGTTGCGGCATTACAAGTTGTCCTTTACTACTTGCATCATTGCTCAAACCGATCTAGTCAAGTATATGTTATCGCGACCTATCTTGAGAGGCCGTATTGGCAAGTGGGTGCTCGCCTTATCAGAATTCTCATTACAGTATGTCCCACAGAAAGCAGTAAAGGGGCAAGCCATTGCGGACTTTCTGGCACATCACCCTATGCTAGATCTCCCCGCGGTTAGAGATTTAGAGGTCGCTGTCACAAATTTAGATCGCCCAGAGTACGCCACACTGTATCAAGGCACAGTCTCACTCCAGCCCTGGGTTTTATATTTTGACGGGTCAAGAACGGATACGCTAGCAGGAGCAGGAATTGCACTGGAGAATCCGGCTGGAGATCACTTTTCGTACTCATTCCAGTTGGAGTTTCAATGTACCAAAAACCAAGCAGAATATGAGTCCTTAATCATAGGCCTAGAAGTACTGCTAGAAATGGGAATTAGAGATGTACAAATACTTGGCGATTCTCTCTTGGTTATCAATCAGTTGTGCAATGAGTTCAGATGCAATAGCTTCACATTGGTCCCTTATTGGAACAGGACATTAGAACTGTTGGACCAATTTGATAACGTACATCTTGAGCACATTCCTCGCGAGAGAAATTTTACCGCGAACGAGTTGGCCCAGCTGGCAACAGGGGTAACATTGAGATATGGCGTGCGGGAGAGAATCCTTAAAGTCGAGCGTCGCACCCTTCCTTCTTGGATGGCGAGAAGAGATCCTCCAGACGATACGTCAGTCGCAACCCTGGAATCCATTTACGTGGATTGGCGCATCCCTTTGATCAATTATCTCAAGCATCCTGATCAGACCACAGATAGAAGGATTCGCTATCTTGCCCTCAACTACTTCCTCAGAGGTGATGAACTTCGCAGATGAGGAGAAGATGGCATGGATTTCAGATGTGTTTATGGCCACGAAGCCAAACAACTCATGCGCCAAGTTCATTCTGGCATTTGTGGAGCTCACCAAGCAGGTTCAAAGATGCGATGGTTGCTCAGACGACATGCATATTTTTGGCCTAGTATCTTGAAGGATTGTATCGTGTTCGCTAAAGGTTGTTTGGACTGCCAAGCTCATGGGCCGGTCCAGTATGTTCCTAATATTCCAATGCAGCCCATTATACAGCCTTGGCCTGCAAGAGGATGGGCGCTGGATTTAATTAGGATGATTCACCCACATTCATCACTTCAACATAAGTTCATCATCGTTGCGACTGATTTCTTTACAAAGTGGGTTGAAGCAGAACCTTTGAAGGAAGCATCAGGTGGCATGTTGGGACAATTCCTATTCAGAAACATCATCTGCAGATTTGGGATCCCAGAAGTTTTTGTTTTGGACCGGGGGGCAGCTTTCATGGGTGGTGAAGTTGATAAACTGGCAAGAGAATGGGGAATACAGTTCATCCATTCCAGTTCGTATTATGCTCAGTCTAACGGTCAAGCGGAGGCCAGCAATAAGATCATTATCAATTTGCCGAAGAAAATGTTGGAAGCTAATCCACGACAGTGGCATGAGACACTTTATGAAACTCTTTGGGCCTACCGCACCTCTAAGAGGAATCCCACCGCGACAACACCTTATGCTTTGATGTTTGGCCATGCTGCAGTCCTGCCATTGGAAGTCAACGTCCAGTCATTACGAGTTCAAGAGCAACATCATCTCATTGGAGAAGACTACGTTCAGGCTATGTGGCAGGAACATGAAGACCTTAGCGAAAAGCGCTTGGAGGCTTTAGATAATTTGGTCATGGAAAAGCAACGAGTCGCTCGTGCCTATGACAAGCGGACGCGGGGAAGGAGTTACAGCGAAGGAGAGTTGGTTTGGAAAGCAGTTCTCCCCCTTGGCGAAAAATTAGATGGTCGCGGCAAATGGACTCCAAGATGGGAAGGCCCGTACATCATCTATAAAATCTTAGAGAAAGGAGCTTTTCATCTCAAGGACCTAGATGGAGATGTCCATCATAACCCTATCAATGGGAGATACTTGAAGAAATACTTCCCCAATGTTTGGGACTCGGAGGAGTCGTAGACAATTTATTCGCATGAGACATGGGGGACAATTCTAGTGTTCCTACACTCGCAAAGCCCATTTATGAAGGCCTGTTTTTAAGGCCCATAATCATTTCTTCGCTATGCCTAGCAACACTAGGGGGGCAACACTATACCATACTAAGCCTAAACCCGCCCACTGGGCAACTTTGTATATAAATATTCATGCTATTTTATTAAAAAAAAAAATTATAGATACAGCTCTTAGGGGACAATTCTAAGTGTTCCTACACTCACGAAGCTACTAAGCCGAGTCAGCGGCTCTGAAAGGTTTTTCCAGCTTTGCCTTGCAGGAAAGGCTGAGCTCAAGGGAAGTGCAAGAGCCACCACCGTGACCGCCACCTCCATCGGAAGTAGTTTTCATTTTGCTAAAGATGTCCTCACCATGCACGGAAAACAGTGAAAGGGTTTCAATCTCCTGGTGATCTTCTCCTCTTTGTTCCATGAAAGTTTGTTCTACATTCATGTCAAAGAAAGTAGAACTAGTTCCCGCTCCAGCTGAGATTGAATAATCCCTAGCACTATTCTCCATGTTCATAGATCCATAACAGCCATAGTTCCCCATCTGCCTGTTAAAAGCAATCATCACACTAGCAGAAAAAGCAGAAGCAGGTGCAGAAGATCCAAAGTTAATATACTGATCCTCATGTTTCCAATTCGTAACATTATCAGCACCAACAAGCCCTGATCTTTGCATGGGCACATGAACATCCGAAGTGGACCTCTTCTTCTGCTTCTCCCGAGCCCTTTGGTTCACGAACCAATAATAGACATTCTTGACCTCGATCTTGCCGTACCATTTCAGCTGGAGATAGATTCTCTGAATCTGCTCTATAGTTGGGGATCTTTCGCCCTTGTTGTAGAAAAGCTTCTTGAGGATTCTTATCTGATCTGTAGTAGGAATCCACCTAGTACTGCTCCTCCTGCGAAGCATGTTAGCACTACTCCCGGCTGCTTTGTTACTTCCTCTATCCTTAGTTGGATGCCGGTTTTGTGGTTCCATTGGTGATGGATTGAGAGAATGCAAAAATTGAAGAGTGGTGATGATGAGTAATTAAGAAAGATTGCTGTTAGAAATATCCGAGTTGATGAAACGATTTTGGGATTGGAAATTTGGGTTTATAATGTGGAGGAAGATATAGGTATGCAAATATCCGCCCTTGGATGAACGGTCAAAGAGAAGAGTCAAACTAAGTGTCAGTAAAGCGTGATTAAAGTTGCCATAAATCTCGGAAAGAATGGATTAGCAGCATGTGAGGGAACCGAACGGTTTTCGAGGAGGTAACTGTTCTTTTCACGAGATTATTTTTTCACGGTGGAATTTTTCAACAGCTAATTAATGCAACTTGAGTTGGGGCCAGCAAGTGGATCCAAAAGATAAATATTTTCTCAAAACCCTCATCGCGAGGCTCGTTTTAACGCAGAACATATTTTAAAAGTTCATATTGTTTTCAATATACAACTTTGGGGGCCTATATTTGAGGCCTTGCGAGACACAATTCTTGGCTTCTCACGGATATTGGAATATCAGGATAAAAAATATTATTGTATTCATAAAGTGGCTTTGCGGCCAAAAGCAGTACATTCATTACAAAGCCAAAGGTGGCTAAAATACAAAAACAGGAATCCTCGGATATCTTTTGAATCTTTCCTCAAGTGGAAGAAGCTATGGAATCCAATGTCGAGTTAAACAATGCCATTATACCAAGGAGAGGCAAACTTCAGGGAAGGAAAAAGAGAAGTAACGGAGCCTCCGCGCCCCATTTATATGGAAGCGGTAGAGGAATACAACATAGGCTTGGCCAACACCATTATCCATGAGAAAGGGAGACTCAAGTGAGAGAAAATGGAGCATCCAAGCCCCCTTAATTGGAAGCAGCTATTGAATCCAACGTCGGTTGAACGGCGCCATTATCTCCTGGAAGGGCAGAGAGTGAATGAACAGAATATCAGCTTGAGTCTCTGCACCTCCTCTAGCCATGGTAACCACCATTAGTTGGACGTGAAGTATAGGAACAACCATTCTGTAGCTTGAACCCATTCCTTCAAAGAGCCCATCCCTTCTCATCCCTCTAAGATTCTTTCAAGAAGAGAAAGGGGGAGAAGGAGGTGAGAACCAAAGCCCCTTCCATCTGGAGGGCACAACATGGGCCGGGTCCAGAAGGAAGGAAACAGAGGAGGAAAGATGAACCACAAAGTGGCCTTCCTCCCTTTCTCCGTTTCGCTCCGCGTGTGGGATCCTAACAAAAATGATCTCGCATGATCGTGGATCCCACACTCGGAGCCCCCTCGCGTTTCTAAACCAATCTGAAGCCTGGCATTGTTATTGCAAAATTCCAGAAGGGCGAAACAAGGGGTTGCCTAAGATTATGCCATAAGGCCTAACCCAGGCTTAAGATTACGCCATAAAGCCTAAAAATTTAGAGGCTAAAGGTCATTTCATGAGGGGAAGATTTGTGAAGAAGGAGAAAAAGAAGCATGAACTGAAAGGACATTTCTTGAATATTTCAGAAAAGTTGTTGTGAGTATTCCCTTCCCAAAATACAACTATTTATAGGGACTTCAGGCAAATCCCCCACCCTTGGATGAAGCTCAATTTCAAAACTGATGACAGTAAATCGAGATTAGTGATTCCAAATCTCGAGAAAAAAAGGGACTAGGAGCATGTGAGGAGACCGAACGGTTTTCGAGGAGGTAACTGTTCTTTTCACGAGATTATTTTCTTTACGATCGTTGTTTTTCAACGAGTGATTAATGCCTTAAATCTCGGAAAAGAAGAGATTAATAGCATGTGGGAAACCGATTGTTGCAATGGCACCAGCTTCGGCCTGAGTGGCTCGTTCTCTGATACGGGCCAGGTTACGGCCTATTTCTTCAGAAGCAGCCAAAGGTTCATCGAGTTGAGCTTCTTCTGCAACAATCGCATTCTCAACAAAGGCTAAATGGGCTTGGAGGTTCTCGATTTGAAGTTTGAAGTCGGACCTTTAGATTTGTAGTTCTCGTAGGCGGATGGCTCGCTCATTTAAAATATCGCGGGAGAGGTCCATTTCTTGAGAGACACTATTCAAAGCCTCTTGAGCGTCGTGAGCCTGGGTGCTCGTGGCCGATTGACGTCGGTGGGTCATATCAAGTTCATTCAGCAGAGAGTCGATAGCACTAAATTGCCATGAAGTCAAAGCTTTCTCCTGGCGGAGATACCTTAGAGCTTCTAAGACTCGCGGGAGGATGTCAGTCTCCAATACCCAAGGACCTAGATGTTCACGAAGCACCAACTTAGCCTGATCCACAGTAGAAGGAGGAGTTACCTCCAACACCCTCATCAATCTCTCGAATCTGCTAGGAGGAGGAGGCGGGGGAGGCGCCACAGGATCACGAACCACCACTGCAAATGGGTGGACAGCTTCCTCAATTTCTTCGTCTTCAACAGGTTGGTCTGTCCCTTCAGTCGCAGGAGAATCTGGAAACTCAACTCGCGGCTCACCATAGGCAAGTGGAGCAGATTCAAGATAGAGCCCTCAGCTCTGACGGTTGTCTCATTTATTCGCAAGACTTGGGGGGCACCACCTTCGTCAGTATCATTTTCCATCTCTGGGGCGACTGTCCCGCCGATAGAACCCTCAACTTTTACAGCCACCTCTTCGGTACAAATAGAATCCTGGTCAGATTCAGAAATGTCAGAGAGCGGGGTTGGATCAGAAAGGGAAATGGAAAACATTGGCCAACAGTGGCTTACCTCTTGAGTTGTCGGGTCAATATCTGGTATGTGGTCTCCAAGAGGAAGAGGCCTCACCTCATTCACCTCTTGGACTTCTAGTGCCGTGAGAATCTCTGTCGTCATCAGTTCCTCGTAAGCAGCAGAAGCCTCAGAGTGGCCTTCCACGCTTTCATGCTCCGAGGACTCATCATCGGAGATCGTTATTAAAATGGTAGGACCTTGCAGATGCTCTTTAGATGTGGAAGACGGAAGAGGCGCCACGGGGTTAGTTGATGCTTGAACTAGCGAGAGAGTTGGCTCTTCTGCAGCGGCTGAGGATCTAGCCTCGCTCAGGCGAGAGGGATCAGTGGTCCTCTGATGAACCTGTCAAAAGATACATAATGAAGATCCTGCACAGATTCTAAAATTTAAATAGAATAAGACGGGGCCGGAGTTTACCAATCACATTCCCAGAGTTTCGTCATCTTCAAAACTCTCTTCGACGGATTGAGCTCGATCGCGTTTGCAAGCAAAGATAGCAGTGGCCTGCACGACAAAAGAATCACAACTCAAAAAGGGGGAAAGCACCAAAAATGCAAGTTTGGGATCGTTCTTAACCAAATTACCTCAGCAGAATCTTCATCATGAGAAGATTCTCCCTCAGGAGTCCCTTCTGCTATTGCCTTTTGTTTCCCGGCCTGAACAGAGGTTGTCTTGCTCCGGGTAGTTTGCTGCAAAACACACTCAGGAATAAGAGCGGAAAAATCAAGACAAGGAAAAGGAATGGTGAAGAAAGACAAAAACTTACTGTTGCCCTAGGCTCATGGATTTGTATCCCTGCACGCGATGAGCGAGAAGGTAGAGTAAGTCGCCGAGGTTGTGCTATAGGGTTGGAGAAGCGCTCAAAAATCTTGCGGTCCTCCGGACCAGGACTACTCATTCCACGAAAGATCTGGACGAAGAGTTCGTCATGTGGCAGGTCCCAACAATTCACAGACACTTCTTTCCACCAATCAACATAATCATTGTCGACATCGTTGAGGGGATACAGCGCTCTGACCCAAGGGGGAATCACTATCAAAGTAAACTGACTCTGAAAGGAGGCAGACCCAGGTGGGGCTAATCTCCGCCAAGAGGTGTAGTAATTGGCAGAATCAACCAGAGGCCAGGGTACCAACTGGGCCAACCCAAATTGGCGAGCAAAATGGTTAGGGGCATAGAGCTCATAACTTACGCGGTTGGTGGTAAGAGGAATATCCGAGCAGGAGATGGCTCGACGAAAGGCCAAGAGAGCTCTTTCGCTATGATTGCGTCCACTGGGCAGAAAGCCATCATCAAGGGGAGGAGGGAATCGCCTAGAAAGGACTATTTTTGGGTCTGGCATCTCTCCCAACAAGTACAAGTAAATAAAATACTCGGAGTAGGGTGGAGCTCGATGCCTTATGTTGCCACAAAGCCAGTTCCCCAAAAGGGAATCGACTGGAGGTTCCTTTGGAATATCACCGCGACGGAAGCGAGGGAAATAAATCTGCAACCAAAAGGCAAGGATCCAGAATGGACCACTAATGTCGGTATCAAAGGGGCGCATTATAGCTCTATAAAGGGAGCGATATAACGAACCCAATACAGGTTGCCCAAGGCCAATGCAAATACCATTGTAGAGAGCAGTGGCCAGAGAATTCCAGCGCCCAGTAGGTTTGTTGGAAGAAGTGCAAAAGATAAATTTGCAAAGCCAGAATTCCAGGAATGCGATACCTCCTGTATGGTCACATTGGGTGCGGTAATAATCACGCCAGACAGGGTAGGATTTACTGTGATGCCCCCGACCCGCCATATCCATTCTCAAAGGAAATTGAATACCATCAAACTGACCATGCACATAGGGGTCAAAATCAATGGGCAACCCCGTGATTAAGAACATCCAGCAGAGTTATGCTCATCTGCCCAAACCGGAAATCGAATGTATTGCTGGAAGTGTTCCAGAAGCAAAGAGCAGTGGCAAGCGGTGCAGGGCTAGTATTATGGGGAAGACAGAAGCATAGATCGATGGTTTGGGTGATACCCACCGCATCCCATCGGGCCAAATCTCTCACTCGGACCTCCTAATACCAAACCTTTTCCTCGAGAGTGATGGTAGGCCAGAAGCCCACTTTCCTCCTTGGTCTCCAACTGCTAAAATCACCAGGCACCTACCGAAGAGCCACTATGGGACGGCGGATGGGAAGCCCATAATAGGCCATAGCATCATCTGGCAAACGATCGCGAGGTGTGGGACCCAAACCCGCTTGACTATCACCTCCACCAAAGCTCATCAGTCGACTTCTCTCCTCTCTGGTCTGACTTCTACATCGAACACTCATGTTAGTCCGCCATGTGAATGTGGCTTTCTCAGTGATTTCATCTGCCTGATCGATAACGAATGGTTTCTTGGATGTCATTTCTGGGTCACAAGGAACACTTCTCCATTACACCTTGATTTATAGCTCAAGTGTTTTTTAAAGATTAATTTATTAGCTGGGCCAGTGAGTGGCCCTAGTTGATAATTAATGAATCACTATTCCATCTTGAGAATCGCATCTAAGGCGACAGTGAAGATATTCCACCTTTTCCTACCACCGCAGGGCCAGCATAGTGGCCTGATATATTTTTTTTTAATAAAACATGATTAAAACCAATGCGGTTTTAGATGCTAAAGTTGTAGCAAATATGGTGGTTTCACTTCGTCACATGTCATGATGACGATAGCCATGATTCAATCATCCTCTTCAGCATAAGATTCGCGAATGATTAAATGACAGCAAACAGTTTGCTATTCAACATCTTATTTTGCCAAGTACTATAGGCCTTGATCAAACTTGATCTAGCCAGCAAAAAGGCTCAAAACACCTACATTTGAGAAAATTAACAAAGAGCCAGCGATCAAGGCAGATACTTGTTGCTATACACATGGCGAAGCTACCTCCAAAGAAGAGAAGGATCCTCATTCGCAATCAAAAGCAGTCTCCTTCGCATGGGGACCACGCTAAAGTTCTGATATCCTACAACCTGCCTAAGTTTCGCCAATCCACTGCATACCAGACATCAGATACGGGGGCAATAAAGTTGGCAAAGAAAGCATCAGTTTATGACAAAGGCAATTCAGATTGTAGCATCCAAGCTTTATGGCCTATTTAGAGGCCTATATGGAATCAATCAAGTAATTTCAGTCAAGCCAATACAAGTGGCTTCAGAGCAACGATATTATACGAGTGGTACTGATTCAAGACCTCTTCAATCAAGACGAAGACCTTTGACTTCAAGGTCTGGGGGGCAATGTTTGGACCCAAAATGAGCATTTTGGCCTGACAAGGCACGTCTTGGAGAAATCGAGCCAATATCAGTGGCTCAAGCTATATATTGTTGACAAGTTCGAAATATATATTTAGAGGCTAAATAAAGCCTACTATGGAAGCGTGGAAATGAAAAGTCAACTTTAACACATTTTCCTACTTCGGCTAGGAGAAACCGAGCTAAACAAGGAAGGAGGGGTGGCAAACTAACCATCCGAACTTCAAATGAGTTGAAACTTTTCAGATTCATTCTAGACATCCCAAGGATCATTTCTTATGAAGAGTGCTAGAGCTTGTTCGAAGTGGAAAACCTTCAAACAATCAGTCCAATTTTCTGCAGAAGCAAAACTGGAAAACTGGACCTGTAAGGAGTCCAGTAGCATTTTCGGCCCAACCACATGGAAATAAATTCTGAAATTTTACCACAATAATCTACATCCATTTCATATGAAGAAGTCGAAGGTTAAATATGAATTCTTAGTGGAGATAAAAATTAAAGGAATAAAGAAGTGTTAGTGCTCTCACCTAACAAAATCCACTAAGTGTTTGTGTGCTCAAACCTAACCCACTATGATTTGTTTAAAGGCCAAATAGTGTTGCTTGGAAGCCTATATATAGAGGCTACAACAAGTATCATCTCACAAATTCACTCATCAAAACATCTATAAGATGATCTAAGTTCTCTCTAGAGCAACCTCTCTAAGAGCAATTCCTCTCCTTCTCTTTCTCTTATCGGTGATCACACTCCAAGTTCTAGTCTCCTTAGGAGCCAACTTTCAGTACCACCAAACCCTCTGTCAAAGTGCTTTGGTCCTAGTCTCCTTGGGAGCCGACTGTAGTACCACGATCACAACGATTACGGAACCAGCCAAGCAAGGGTAACGCCCTCGCAAACCAGCCAAGCTAGAGTCACGCTTTAGCAAGTTCTCCTCACTTCCCAGTGGTTTTCGCTCTGCTCGATCTACAACATCGAGTATCGATTGTGATTTTGAAGAGGCTCAGCAAAAGTCCTCGCCACGAGGCACAAAGAATCCCACGACGAGGTTGGTGCTCTCCTCGTCCACAATCGCTCAGAAGAAGTCAGGTCAAGGGACACCCCCGCCGACCGCACCCGAACGGTGCTGGCACGCCCACGCAAGAAAAGAGACTGTTGACCAGCTCAAGAAAAACTGGAGCCAAACACCCAACAAAATTCACTTTGCATTAACAGAAAAATGCAAGAAAGCAAATCTCACACAAGTAATGACTAAAGCTTTCAGTCCACAATGAATTAAATCACAGATAATTTCTAGTAGATCCTAACTTAAAGCCTCAACATAACATTGAATCTACCAGTAAAATCAAGAAGCCCGGAACATAAACCAAGCAAAAAGAGGTTGAGAACTGACCCAAGACGCGAACTTTCCGAGAACAGAGTAGAGAAAGCATCCGAGTTGAATCAAAACTCCTCACGAATTCTGCTCGGACAGAACGAAACTCGCACGACCCCGCCATTAAATTGGAAGCATTTGAGTTGAATCAGATTTAACGACAAAGGAATATTCTCATTTGGTTCACATCTACTCGAACCAGATTGTAGAATCGAAAAAAAAAAAGCAGAGAAATTGAAACGAGGAGAGAGGAAGCAGACCAGATAGGTGAGAAGGGTGTGAATAGTCGGAGCCGAAGAAAGTTAGTGATGCGATGCAATCGATTTCCTTACCTCACTTTGTCGACTCAGTCAAGCCTCAGGAGGAGTCCAATGAGAACCCATATGCCAACAACCCGAATCGAAAATTGTTCAATTGATGGGCGATTTGATTACAAGGCGGAAGGAAACAGATTAGGGCTAGGCTTACGGGTGGTGGCGATGTTGAGAGATCTCATCTCGAAAGTGAATGGATGAAAAGCTGTTGACTAGAGAGAGCTAGACTTGGTGGATGATTCCTTTACCAAAACGACACAGTTTTGCATTTGTTCCACTTTCACTGACGAAAATATACGTCACTAATTTTATATTGTTCGTCACCAAAATACATGCAGCCTGGCTTCTCCAAGGAGCGAAAAATTTAGTGACGAATTCAAAACTTTGTCACTAAATCCCTTATGGGTGACGTATTTTTGGTTTGTCACTAATACTTTCGTGACTAATTGGATAATTTCTTGTAGTGAGTTGACTTTGTCAACTTATGTGAAATTACCAATAAAG
This sequence comes from Rosa persica, assembly GCA_025331145.1. Classification (NCBI taxonomy): domain Eukaryota; kingdom Viridiplantae; phylum Streptophyta; class Magnoliopsida; order Rosales; family Rosaceae; genus Rosa; species Rosa persica. The sequence continues at coordinate 13,306,067 of WFKR01000007.1, read as the reverse complement.
ACACAAAAGAGAAAGAAAAAAAAATTTTAAAAAGTCTTTTCCCTTTTTAGAGGTATGAAGTCAACAAATGGTCATCCTCGTGCCATTTTTTCCCTTTTTTTTTGTTATGGTCTTCATCCTTACCAAGCAGCGGATAAATCAACAGACTAGTTCCTTACTTTGTAGTTCCTCGAGTCAATTTCGGATATGCAATATTCTCTAACCAAAACACCAACAAACCACTTTCTCTTAAAATCGTACTCATCCATTGAAGCGTACTATTACCATCGAGCAAATATATGAAGCAAGGGAATCTTAGGAAGTTGAAGAAATGAACTGCTCTTGGCCTCAAAAGATGCATATGCCTACAAAATACAACAACAAGAAAATGGAGGGGATGAGGGAGAGAGAGAGAGAGAGCTATCAACTTAAAGCCTTTTTTAATTATTATTATTATTATTTTTCCTTATATTTTTTTTAGCTTAGTTGTATCAAGAATAAAATATATTGTGAAATGTTCAAAAATTGATGGAGGTCTAACTACCGCTTTTGGAGGTATATGAACAAAACACTCTAAAAAAGGTTTTTATTGATATTATTGGATGATGGTTATTATGGGAAAATTAAGGAGGTGTAGATAGCATACTGGTTATTTGTAAAAGTAAGTTGGAGGTCTATTAAGCATTTAAGTGGGGAGGTCTAAACACCAATTTTGGAGATATGAATAGAAGCTCCATATAATTTTACATTGCACAATTACTCATAAGTGTTACTTTGAAACTTTAATTAGCCATAAGGCCACATATTATTTTTTGTACAAATAAGGCCACTTCAGACCCAAATTATTTTCAGCAATGACAATTTTGCCTATCCACCTTATAACAAATAGCAATTTCTCATATCTCTTCGCAATTACAAAAAAAGAATTATGAACTTTCTCTTTCTCTCTCCCCCTCCGTCTCCGGTGAAATTGACAGGACCCGCCCCAAATTTCACCCTGGAATCCGAGGTGGCCCTGTGGGGCCCACCTTAGGAATAACTCTACCGAAAATTCAGCAGCGTCACCCCTAAAAATGGACTACCCAAAACCTGTAAAAACACATTCACACTTCTAATAACCCATCAATATATCCTGGAGCCACCCTGCTCCCCACAACACGACAATATCACAAGAAGCAACGAAATCCGAATCATACAACTTAAACCAAATTTACAATATTTGTCCCACAGGTTATCAGAGCAATCTAAAAGGAAGAGAAAAATAAAATACAAGTAGGTTCAACAGTTAACCTATAATGAAAACAACAGCAGCAGATGTTATACCTCGAATCCTACTATACCGAACCAGCTACTCTGCAGACTGGGCAGTTGAAAACGAAGGGCCCAGGGGAAAAGTATATAAAAACGTTAGCGTGAGTGGACAAAATAAGTAATTGTAAGGAGAAAATAAATTTATACTTTCCCGCACATATCACTTTTAAAACCCGATGCATGCAACAATTTAAAGAAACATAATAACTTTAGTTCAGCTCAATTTCCAAAAAAATAGTATCACAAATCCATTTCTCAAATCATAAACGAGATAGATAATAATTAATCTCCGAAATCAATTCATATTCTCAAAAACAAATTTAAAACGGAGCATAACTTCTAATCGGTATGATTACGAATATTTAAATCCGAATAATATACTTGATAAATTAAAACAATAATTTAAATTACTAATCCATTTCCCAAAACAAAATCAATAATCAATATCAATTTCCCGAAAGTAAAATATAATAATATGTTCATTAATTAAGTAAATACTTATTTCGGAAAATCAATTGCATGCATCAATATTTAGAAAACCAAAAGTCCACTCACAGTATACGGCTAACGTGGTATCCAAGCGTAATGATCCTCATCAAGTGATGAGTCGGTATCTCGTCCTGTACATAATTATTCGTAAACTAACAATTACCGGACGAGAAGAAAATAATGTTACGATAAACAATAATTAAATCCTAAATCCATAACCTCAACTCCTCCAATTCTCTTCCACATCCAACCAAACTTCACCAACACTGCCTAATCGTCAAATTCAGACTTTACAACAATTATGGAGGAAATCCGACAATCGGATTCACGATTAACATTAATCAAAATCCAAATATTTAGAAATTTATAACCGATTCAAAACTCCACTAATCCTCACCAAACTTCATATACAAGTTCTAGGATAATTATAGGATTTAACTAGCCAGAAATTGGAATTAAAAAGCTAGCCTAGCCACCGCCACTGCCGCCTACAGTGGCGGCGCCGCCACCAATGCCACTAGCTCTAATGGCCACCAAATTTTGGCAGCAACACCTTCTTAACACACCCAATAATTCTCTCAACTGAGACCAAGTCAGAAAATGAGTAGAAGTACCTCAACAATTAAGGAGAAGTTTGTACCCGAATCGTGAATAGTAACCCGAAATTTCAAATCTTCAATTCCTCCTCTACACTGCAAATCGTGGCTCAAGGCTAGGGGGGAGATGATCCTTGGCAAAAACCCGACCTTCGACGCTGGTTTGGTGGCCTGAAATGGCTGGAATCGTCGGAAATCGACGAAACACCCAAACTGCTACAGTGAACTTCAAAGCTTAAATCCGAGCTCCACGGGTCGAGCCACCGTAAAACACCACCACAAGCGCCTAGAGGGAGCGGAGGCGAGTCCAAAGGTGCTGGCTTTACGTCGTCAGGTGGCCGGAGAAGGAAGAAGGCCGGAGTTGCAGAGAAGGCTGAAGAGAGAAGAAAACGCGGGGGGAGGAGGAGAGAGAGAGAGAAAAGAAAAGTTACCGGCCCCCAACAGTAAATATTCAAATTTATACTTTCTATCATGAACAGTAACTTTAGTATTTCGCTTATAACTTTCGCATACGAACTCCAACTTTTACGAACCATACATGCACGCGCTCAGTTTAACGTCCTCTATAACTTTCATGAAAAACATTTTCTCAAATTTTGACCCGAACAAAAAGTCAACTTTTAGGGCCACTAAAAGTATCGAAACAAAGTAAAAAGTGAAATTAATTATCGTTTACCGTCCAAATGACTAGTAAACGGGTAAATTTAGGTTCGGGACGTTACAGAAATACTCCTCTCCAGCGTCATGTCGGCGATCAGAACTGAATCTGTGACGCACGACGTACAACGCCGTTTCGCGACTGGATCTCCAACGCACAAACTAGATCTCTGATGCACGATGCGGACTGGAACCAAATCTCAGATTCTCTCATCTGCCTCTCTCTCTCTGACGAAACACTCCTCTCCACCACGTTGGCGACTGGAACTGAAGCCCCGACAGACAGCGTCGTTTCGCGACTAGATCTCCGACGCATGAAATGGATCTCTGATGCACGATGGCAACTAGAACCAGGTCTCTGATTCTCTCCTCTTCCTCTCAACTCCACCGGCCACGTCTTCATCTCAAGCTCCCTCGACGTCTCCCTCAGATTCCTCCATCTTAAGTGTGGTTTGATCGTACACCTTCTATGTTCATAGTCGTCCTCCTCTATAGCTTGAGCTTCAAGCCTGCAAACTCGGTAATTAGATTTGGTTCGAAGATCGGCTTTTGAAATTCCTAGCTTGGAATGATATCTGTTTTTCATGCTGTATGCAAATTTTATCTAATTGATGAATCTGTGTTAACTGATTTCAGAAGTTGATGCAAACTGTGCTCCTTTCCATTACGCGGAAGAAGATTCCGTTCCAAAGCACAAAGAGGAGGAAGAGGCCAGGAAAAAGGTATTGTACTGCTGGAGTAGATTCTCACCCTGTCCGCGCACGAGGACAATGTCACCGGAATATAGCTCACCGGAATTGATCGTTCTATGGTTCATTGTGCTAAGTTTTTGATTTTCTTATAGATTCGTGGTTTGAATCATCTATTGCTACTGCTTTTGGAAATGGTAGAAACTCCTGTATTGTTTTTTTTTTTTCATTCAGTTTGATAGCTTTGGTTTGATTTGGGCAATTACTATGAATTTTACAATTGTTTTGATTTCTGAGTAGCTTTTGTATTGTTTTGAGTTATGGTAATGAAATTGGATCTTAATTTTCCGCCTCATTGTTCAATTTTGATCTTATAGTATCTATGTTTTTGATGGTGTTTTAGTCTGGTTTGTATTTTTGTTTTTGTGGTTGAATTCTGGCAATATTTGTCTTGCACTCGCATCATTTCAGAAAGAGAGCAAGTGAAGCGGTTTTCAATGTTGGTGAGAGTAGCTTTCGGAGTTAGTGAGAGTATCTATCAGTTTTGATGAAAGTAGTGTTTTGTTGTTGGTGAGAGTAACTTTTGGTGGTAATGATTGTAGTTTTTTGTTTTGGTGATAGTAGTTTTTAACATTGGTGAGAGTAGCTTTTGTCGGTGGTGAATGTAGTTTTTTTTACAGTGGTGATAGTAGTTTTTTGCGTTGGTGAGAGTAACTTTTGTTAATGGTGATAGTAGTTTTTGATACAAGAGTAACTCTCTAATGTTAGTGAGAGTAGCTCGTTGGTGTTGATGACAGTAACTTTTAGTGTTGGTGAAAGCAACTTTTAGTGTTAGTGAGAGTAGCATTTGTTGTTGATAAGAGTAGCATTTGTTGCTGGTGAGAGTATCTTTTGGTATTGGTGACAATAGTTTTTGTTGGTGGGATAGTAGCTTTTTGTTTTCGGGAGCATAGGTTTTTTGGTAAGCAGTAGCTTTTGTTATTGGTGATAGTAGCTTTTATTATCTCGCCAGAGGTTGCCGGAAATCTTATCGGAGTATCTTTTGTTGCTAGTGACAGTCGCTTTTGTTGCTAGTAATAGTAGTTTTTGTGACCTTGCCGGAGGTTGTCGCCTGAAGTAGAAAACGTTCCATCTGGTCCTGAATAGCTTCTTTCAAAACGGTTTCCGCTTCCTCAATAAATGTCTTGGTAGAACATATGATTGGAAATTTCATCAGAGTAGCTTTTATTGTCGCCGGAGTTGACATTACGTTGGTCGGAGGTCGGTCGGAGTTCGCCGGAGTTGACCGGAGACCTCGTCGGAGAGGAGAGAGAGAATGAATGTTGATTTTGTACTCTAGTGGCATTTATGTAAATATATTAGTTTTTAATATCCAAAATATAATACATTTTTTAATCTAGTGGCCTTATGAGGGAAAAAACTAGTTGGTGTCCTTATGTCTAAAAAAAAAAATCAAAGATGCACTTATATGTAATTAACTCATTTTACTTTTCTTAAAAACAAAAAGATTTATTGTGGAGGCCACATGTGATTGCTAATTATTTTACTGGATGCACGCATGGTTTGTTATGAATGAGAGAGTCTCCCGTACGGCACCCTCACCACGTGGCAGTAGGGCGGGCCAATCAGTGTCCATCATCGGGGTTGTTTTGGGTATTGTACTTTAAGGAGTATGGGCAGTTTCGGAAAAAATGAAAAAATTTCTTTACTCTGATTGAGTGGTCGTAAGGCCACGTGGTGGGGAAACACCCACCTAAGAATTTCTATATGAATGATGAGAGTCAACAATCAAAGTACAGTTGAAACCCCAATTAAGCTGGCAAGGCATTGAAGCAAGCTCCCAAGTTTATGTTCGGATGGAGTCCAATGAAAGCATGCATTACAAAACCAGGGGATGTATAGAGAGAGCCAACTGATGAGACGTATAAAACTCGATACTTATGCCATGGTGATATCGAATGTTATATAGAGTACGTGTAGTCGTTGAGTCTTATATATACGAAAATACCATGTATGTATATTAATGAAAAATTTTAAGTGTTGAACTCAAAATTAATTAACGATGGGCACGCGGAGACGTCCAATTCCTTCCAAGCAATTTATGCAAATTCTTCGTAAGATCGGATCAACAAAATGCCTTTATATTAGCTAGCTGTTCTGATATCTCATTCTTATATATCACTCCCATTGAATGAAAAGTTAACATCAAGTCATCAAACACATGCAGCTAAAGGGAAAAGTGCAAAATACTTCATTTAGGATCGATCTAACCAAAAGACAAATTGAAATCTTCAAAATTGATTGAACCGAGTTTGTCATTTCGAGATGACATTATGGAGGTATAGTGAAAATCGACCAAACAAATTAGACCATATCTCCCCGGCCACAATCTCTTGTTAATTAAGGCCCCGGTTCAAAATTAATTAATTTGGTTCTATTCTCCCCTAGATTAAACACATTACCCTAGTTCTAAGCTTTAGGGTGCCGATGGGTACACCTCGAAGTACATAACAGACACGGACCACCCAGAAATAATAAGTATCCTATAGCTAGCTAGTTTTAAATATATGTTTCAGAAGGCTTCGTCCAAATACCAGTTTGCTAAGACAAGTCGGTAAAACTGTTAAAATTTGAGGCATCTCATTGACTCAGTATTGATTGTTTGATACCAGCATCCACCATTCTTCTTAGCTGTGGGTCTTGGCCTACCCATCTAGTTTAAGAAGGTCATGCCTACTCTTGTAGGCAAAATTAATTAGAAGATGGTTTAGTTACTTATACGTCAAATTTGTTATCTAATTTATTTTGGCAAGACACAATATTTACATTCTTCTCACTTAACCACATTAAGGAAGACAAGTGTAAAGTTTTATCTCAAAAAATCTTAGTTTATTTTCAATCACACAACTTCAACAATCTCTATTATAGAGAGATTGTTTACGCATCAACCAACAATCACTACATTGAGCTATCATAGTCTTTTGCAACTTGACCTTGGAGGGGATCTTTTTTTTTTTTGTGTTCGAGTCAAGATCACTCCAACTAGCCTTTTGAGTCATTCCACCCATCCACTACTTTTGATCGGGACTTTTTACTCTAGAGGTGAGGTGCACAGATTAAACATTAGAGAAGCAGTTTACGGACCCCAATGAGAGGATGGTATGGTTACGACATCCTTTCAAATTAAGCTGAGCTAGAATTTCCATTTGGGTTCCTTCGGACTTCCTTCGTCCCTTTGAAACCCTAACTCAGTGTCAAGGCCTCGTGCCGTCCGCGTAGGATCAATAGTGTCCTGCTTTTCTTTTTTAGGCTTAGAGCCATCTTTTACTTGAAAAACGAAAATTCTATCTATCAAAGTCTTTTCCATGTAAAAGCGCCAAAAGGAGATAAGACTTCTCCAGAATAGCACAAAACAATGTCAAACTCTAGAAATTAAGAGCTACAAAATGTAAGATAAACCAATTGAAATAAGTTGCTGAGGCCAACTACAGAGAGTCAACAGTCATTAGCAAACTGGAAGACAGCTAGCTAGGGCAAAGAAAACCCCAAGCAAATAATAAGTTTACACATCACACTAGAAGTACAATTAATCGAAAAAACTTGAGAAGAATATTCAACTTATTAATTTCTAGCTAATTACAAACCCATGCAACAAAATCCACTAGATTAACGATTCACCATTTCCCCACGTCATCAAAATAGTTCATAACTGGTAGCTTTGTACGGTACTGATAATGCATATAAATCCTTGAATTAGTTCTCATCCGTTTGTTGGGGTGGCCTCGTTTTACTAGCTTAAACTCTGATACTTGTAATACTTTGATACTGACTTGAATTAGTTCTCATCCGTTTGGTTGTGTGGCCTCGTTTTACTAGCTTAAACTCTGATATTTGTAATACTCTGACACTGACTTACTACGGCCGTTGAATATATACCTTGAGAGGGAGGTTGCTCAGTGCTTTACAACTTCGTTGCACAGTAAGGCCCCTAATTGAGTGGCCGGGCCTCGTGCTGTCCGCGTAGGTTCAAAAGTATTATCCTCTTTTGATTCGCTTTTGTTGTTTTGGGCTTTTTGCCGCCCCCTTCAACCAAAGAAAGGCCCTTGATACTTGAAGGAGAAGAACCAAAAGGCGATAAGTTGATACCCCAAAATAGCATAAAAAATTAAAAACAGCGTACGGTCAAGGTCAAGGTCAAAATCTCACAGAATTAGAAAATTTAAAGATTCACAAAGACCCTTCTGACTCCCCCAAGAGGCAAAACTACAAACTGAAAACAACCGGTCGTAACGAAGTGGCCGGAACCAACAGTAACTGATCAATATAAAAAATAACAGAATATTCCGCTTGTTAATATCTAACCAAAATATCCACAACCATCGCTAATCACCTACGTCATCATGAATTACTAGAAAAGGCAAAAGTCAATATTCTCGGGCAAAAAAAACTAGATCATATTTAGAAACTTTGGGTATCATCCTACTAAATCCAAAATCCTGATATGACGCGCCAACCGGAAGAAACAAAGGGCAAAAAATATCTAACGACAGAAATAAAATAGCAATCTTAAAAGCAAACGGGACACCTGTCGACCTTAATGACTCGACACGTGTTGTCATAGTGACTACAAGTTTACACAACCATCCACATCCACTCATATTGAGTAGCTCCAGAGGTTGAGACTGGACCCGCTTTCCACGTCATCGTCTCCCCGGTTCATACTGTCCAAGTAATGACGAGGGGGAGAGAGCAGTAGACCCTCCGCCATATTAGTCAGCAACCTGGGCATGTCGAAGACGGCCTCATCATCCTCGAAGAAGCCCTCATTCCTCTTCTCGTTGTCCGTCGTAGCTTTCTCATTCTCATGTTCCCTCTCGTTGTCGTCGCAGCTGCTTGAGACGCCGCCGAACTCCTCAGGCCGAAATGTCTCGGCAGCCTCGGCGGCGGCCCTGCGAATGTCGAGCTGGTCTTTGGAAGCCGGAACGGGCAAGCGCCACGCGGAATCAGCGAAATTGAGGCATGCCTGCTTCCCCCTAAGGGCCAATGCAGCCACGTCGTGTGCCCGAGCCGCCATCTCGGCAGTCGGGTACGTCCCCAGCCAAATCCTGGTCTTCTTGTTGGGCTCCCTGACCTCGCACACCCATTTGTTGTTGTTCCTCCGCCTCACACCGCGGTAGACCGGGTGGCGAGTCTCCTTGAACACACGCCTCCCGGCTCGCTTCTTCGGCTTGCTGGAAGCTAGTATCACCTCTCCGTCGGAATGAGTTGAACGGGGAGTCGTGACGCTGCAGGTGTCAGAAAAGACGGACGTCTCGGGCTTGTCGATGGAGGAGACTGACTCGAGGCTTTGCTGGTTGGATTCTGAGAAATGGTTATTGGAGTTCATCTGAGGTAGAGCTGGTTTGGTTTTCTTCGCTGAGAGTGAAGAAGAGTAGTGTGAGTTTGGTTTTCTTTGCTGAGTAGACTGTGGGGTGAGGAAAGGGGGGCATATGAAACTAAAACGAGAAATTGGAGGGCTTATATACATTTGGATCTGGGACCCCAGCTTATGCGAACTGGACACGACAACACGCACTGGGAGCGCTGGACAGGTGGCGGTAAGTTTTGGAAGTTGCTGTATTGCATTGAGGAAGTATCTCATCTGGGTTTGATTTTTAATTTGATCGTTAGGGCCTGCTGTGGGGACCTCCCACCAGCTGGCAGGTGTTACTCAACTAAGTAAAGCATCTTGGTTTTTCGACACGTGGTAATTTTTTTCCTTCTGAAATTATGAGGTCTCGTTGTGTGTGAACACTGTCTGATGTGGCAGCCAGCTCGGATACACGGTCCGTCCGGGAGGAGACCATGGTTTGATTTTGGGGAACTACACTATGTGAACCCGTTTACAACATCTGAACCATAGGAAACCACCGAATGTCGACGATCAGAAGTTCAGAGCTCTAGGAAACCACCGAATGTCGACCATCAGAACCTTAGGAAACCACTGAATGTCGACCATCAGATAATAGATTTTCCTAATTGGATTTGTTAATCTTTTAGATTTTTCTTTATTAATAAAAGCCACAATATTTCAACAACATTGAAAATATTTTGAATATTCAAATATTTTTTTTACTGAATACGTCAGATTTTAATAGTTCAGCAAGCAAGCAGTATAATAATAACTCGTCCATAAGAGACCATAAAAAAAAGTCATCTCTTGAGACTATAAAACGTACTTCTTGTGGACCTAGGAATTACCCGGAACAAACAGAAAAAATAGTAACCGAATGAGACAAAAAATAAAACACTTAAAGAAAAAAAAAGAGAAATTTTATCTACATATCCTAATTTGCTTAATACACATACCACGTTTTTGTAAAATTTTTAATTTCTTTTCTACCCTTTTATTATCTTTAAAAAAAGAAAGAAAGAGGGAGATGAGAAAGAAAAGAAAAAAACTCCTTCAAATCTTCAACAACTATGAGAATATGTCAACAATTTATTTAAAATATTTGTTCATGATTCTCTTTGTCAATTCAATAATCAATTTAACAAACCATTGAACTCATTCATCAAACTAGCAAAGCTTGAAACTTCATCAAAGCTCTGTTGCAAAGCAAGAGACTTTGATCTTGTCTTTCTCTTCAAGTAGGAGCTTTCCAAATGACAACAATGTCCTAATTTGTAGTTTCAATCGTTGTCCCAATCATGCGAAGCAATGAAGAAGAAGGTGGGAAAACTAGGGAGCATTGCATGTTGGATGCCCTATGATCTTTTTTCCTTTTTCTTTCAAATTATTTGGACTTACATGTTCAATACTTCTTCATGATCCTCAATTTTATAATTAATTTTGAGCCTAGATCAAGTTGGTGTTGTGGTGTGTATAAGAAGAAAGAATTGTAAGAGAAGGGAGAAAAACTGACAAAGAGAGTTGGGCTAGGCAGAAAGAGGAAGAAAAAGAGGACGAGAGAATAAGGACAAAGGAGGAAAAACTAGGGAAAGATTGCCCAAAAAATATTAGGGGTGTGTATTAAGAATGAAGAATGTGTTAATAAAATTACTCGAAAAAAAATTAGGCCCTTATGACAAACCGTTTTAGTAAATAGTAAAGCTGGCCATTTGAGCTGTTTAAGCCGAGCTGGACATATTTCGAGCCGAGCCAATTCGATATAGACTGAAGAAATTAGCTTTCCAACATCTCAGCTCGGTTGTGCCATACAGAGACAAGTGTCCGGCTCAATAAACAATAAGTATTCGACTCACTTACGATATGAGATTTTGTATACCGTACCAACAGAATACATACCACATATCTAAACCGCTATGCAAAATAGAGTCGAACCTCTCAACTCTCAAATAGAGATTTTGTCCTCAACCACTAGACCAAGATATCTCCATGTTATGTTATATACAAAAACTATATTTATTCTATGATAGAAGGCAAAAAAGGCACCCTCATTTATTTCATTGGTTTTTCCATCAGATTTTGACGAGACTCTTCTTTCCTTCTCCTATTATTCAGAGAATTTATCCTCAAGACATGAATTAAAAACTTAATTATCCTCTAATTCTTTTTTCTTTTCCATTCCTCTCCTTCCAATCTTCCATTTTTCTTCAGTTCTCCATCATCCACATCATCAAATCCACATAATCAGATTTGCATAATCGCCATCATTGGATCTACATGTTCATCATTCGACTACAAGTCTGGCTGATTTTCTCTGATTTCTCCTTGATCTCTATTGCCGAATCATGTCGATATCTTAGTATACTGATCTATCAGTAGCCAACGGTGGTGGTACGATTATTGTTTTAGATTATGAAACACAGACCGGGTTCGGTCCGTAGCCAATTGATGGATTTTGGGGTCGGTTTTCAACCGAATCTAGCCCTATTAAAAAAGAATGAAGGCCCGAAAGCAAACCCAGCCGTCAAGTTCTATCCGTGAGTCCCAGAAGGCCCAGCTAAGTAAAACTCTAGGAAATCTAGCCTGAGCTTAAGCATCATCACATCCATTGCACACCTCCACCCTTAAGGCAAGTCCCACTGCGCCGATGTCAGAAGCATTGTTCACGGCCTTCCATTGCCTATCGTCATCTTCAGCGTCAGTCAAAAGAAAAGCCAGCCAAAATCCATGCTTATCGCCCTTAAGAATAGCCAGTAACCAATAGAAAATAGCCATAGTATTGCAAACATCTCAACAAACCCCGGACTCCCATATGAACACTAAACCAAAGCGCCAACAATCGTCTACGAGGTCACAGCCAAATCTGCCACCAATACGATCTAAGATCTACACCCCATACCACTCATCCAACACCATCTACGGAAGCATGTCATCTTGTAGCTATTTTGCCCCAATCCCAAAATTATTTTAGATTGGATGCACTGACAATTGAAACAAACAAAATATGTAGCATAACAAAAAAACATAGAGGAATATAGATGATTAACACCAGAACTAGCCCTTTGCTTATATACAGGATCAGAATATATTGTCATATACATAAGACCATCATTTTTGTATAAACACTTAAAAAAAAAGAAGATTAAACGAACAAAATAGGATGATCACTAAAAGCTCAACACAAAGTGTAATACCCTAGATAGCTTTTAATTGGGGGTGGGCATAATGCACCAAAAATACGGTAAAGCATCGTTTCGCACCGAAAAATGTGGGTTGGAAACCGCACCAGAACAAAACGATGTGTTTCTCTCCTAAACCGTACCGACCCGCATGAATATGGTGCGGTTGCGATTTGGGGTCTTAAGCCCCTCTATTTAAACCGCACTGACCAGCTTTTTTATTAATTTTATTTTTATATTATTTTTGATATATCTTATTTTTTTGATTGGTTACACTTCCAAGCTCATGTTATCTTGAGTGCACCTGATCACCAATAACCCTAATAGCACGACCTCTTTTCTCATTCAGCCACTCTTCTCTCTCTCTCTCTCTCTCTCTCTCTCTCTCTCTCTCTCTCTCTCTCTCTCTCTCTCTCTCTCTCGACCTTCTTCTCTGGTCGACCTTCTTCATGTTTCTGCAGTTTCATACTTTCATGTTTCTGCACTTTGATTAGTTTCATAGTTTTTTTTTTATATATATATATATATTTTTTTTTTAAAGTCGTAGAATGTAACAAGATGTAAGATTGGTTAGTTAGTAGGGATGGTTTTAGTCATGAAACAAATCGAAGTAGAAACATGAAAGTATGGACGGTTTTTGCAGTTTTTTGTTAGTTGTAACAAGATCGGTCAAATTGAGCCTGACACTTTTAGCCTCATTTTATGGACTTATAAAGTAAAAACAATAACTGGGTTCAACTTGAAACCGAATCGCACAGCACCAAAAAATGTGGTAACCGAATTAATTGGTTTAGTGTATTTGAATTCGGTTGCGGTTTGAAAAATGGCCAACCCGATAGAAGTGGTTTGGTTGCGGTTTCGCCCTACTTTTAATACAACTCTTCCAAGTACCTGCAAAATTATATAATTATAGGATGTTAGAAAAGCATAGTTCATTGACAACAATGAAATATAAAACAAGTAGATATTGTCACTGTTCATACACCCCTCACTTGAGCAAAATCAAGCAAACACAAAACTAATCATTCCAAAGACATGGGTTTACAAGCTAAGCAGTCAACTGCCTGCTCGCACATAAAATTTTGAACCGCCACAAACATGTTTTATTAGTATTGTGCTACCATAGTCACGCTCATAATTTTGGGCGACCAAGTTCATACCCGTTATCTTTGGTCGCCAAACGCATGCCAATTGATTAACCCCTTAACTATGATAAATCATTCAAGGAAAAGAAATACACAAAACCAATATCTCTCTTCGAAAGAGAAAACTAGAACACTGTACAAATGCAGATGTCCTCTCAACCTTAAACATAATTTCCTTGATATAAAGAAATCAAGCTCTACAAACAAGGAACAATGAAGATTCATAATTTGGTCTAAACTCAATTTGGCAAATCCTTATCTGTAAATCAAAAATACATGCCCAGTAAGAAACTATGAAGTCTAGAACTCTAATATTGAACTACATCTTCAATTAACCACATGAAACCCACTCTTTAATCTAAGAGTTATGTTTCTCAGAATTCCAAACTTCCATGACAATTACATTCAACACCACCAAAAGATTGCAGTTTAGAGAAAAATTAAAACAACGGTAAGCACCAACCTTGAATTTCTTACGAGAAACAAACTCACTTCTTGTTGTTCTCTAAAACCTTTTATTTTAATGCTAATTAACCCTTTCATGTTCTCCCTACCTCATTCTCTTTTTTTTTTTTTTTCCATTTTCTCTCCCCTTTCCCAAAATCTCTCTCTTCTGCTCCTCCTTTCCTTCAAAGTCAAGAGAAAATCAAAATAACAGTAAGCACCAACCTTGAATATTTTAACGAGAACCAAACTCGCCTCTTGATGTTCTCTAAAACTTTTTTTATTTTAAATGCTAATTAACCCTTTCATGTTCTCCCTGCCTCATCCCTTTTTGGTTTGCCATTTTCTCTCCCCTTTCCGAAATCCCCCTCGCGCGGCCGCGCCAGGCCAATAAAAAACTTTAAGTCTGTAGGAAGCTTTGCTCAATGGCTTTCCCAACACCACGTGGAGCATGCAACATAATTACTAACAAAAGAAAAAAAAATCTTTCTTCTACTGAGAAATAAACAAAATTTAATAAATAATTTTTTTTTATATTAACATCCCTAATCACTTCATACACACCCCTTATATTTTTTTGTTATCAAACTTTCATCTATACCCCTCATCATTAATAAATAAATAAAAATAAAGAAGATTCTACAAAAATAAAATGAGAATTAAATACTTTATATATCAAATTATTAATTAAATATTCTTATAGGTTAAATTTTCTGTTCGCCTTCAGTACTTACATTAGCATTTGCCTAAAGCATAAATTAGCTACAATGAGCCACGTTCATACTGCCGCCAGCGACACTAGCAACTATCAAGGGTATGACCTACGGAAACACCGCCAAATAGGCCATCACCTGAGCTTTGACTCAGCCCGAGATCACCGCTGACGCACCGCCACACGCCGCGCTAAGATCACTTCGCTCAAGCATCATAAGCTGGGAACTAAAACACATCAATCCCACATCGAAGACAAGGAATATACCAATCTCTCCCTCACCTATAAAAGGTCCACTTCTCTCTCATCACTAATCACGCATTTAGTACTTACCTAACATTATTCTGTCAATATAAATACACTGATTGACTTAAGCATCGGAGTAGAGAAAATCGCCAACCGCGGTCTCCCTCTGACGCCCTTTGTATTTTATTTGACAGATAGCGGTAGCGCTACAACCTCCTCAGTAATAGTCCAGGCTTGGACCAGCGTTATCAAGATTCAGCTATCGCTGAATCTCACACATTAACATCTTCAAGATACAATCGACCTCTATTCAACATCATACGTGAATGTCAATGACAGACGAAATAATTGAGTCCATATGAAGAACTAGCAAGCAACCAAATTGGTTGAAACATATCGAAAGTGGTTATAAAACCATCAAATATATCTTGGATACATGAATACATCATCATCAATCATTTCACGTGTTTGCAAAATAACAACCATGGTTCATTCTTTACCGATTTTAATATTGGCTATGACTATATTGATCATGAAGATAATGAAAAATATTGAATCTTTTAAAATCTTAGAGGTATCAAGTTTTTCAACTTGTTGAACAACAAAGATATGAAAATTAAGGGGCTAAATACAGATTACTACCATGTAGTTTGAGTCCAAAATTAATTCAGTCTCTAAACTTCTAATTTCATCAAAAACACCCATGCACTTTCAATTTTGATCTAACATGTCCAATTTGTTAGTTTTCCGACAATTGAGTTAATTAACTTGTTAACGTGGCTCATATATGGCCTATGTTTTATGATGTGGTGTCGAGGTGGCTTGCATAGTCAATTTAAGAGTGAGTCATACTATTAAAAGTAAATAGTTTTTCGATAAATAATTCAACTATAACTTGAACTCATAATAGAATATTAACAAATTAGACCTATTAGATCAAAATATACCAACTTCATTGATGTAAAAAGAAGAAAAGTATTTTTGCTAGTTGGTGCTTGTTAGAATACAAGTCTCCTGTAGAGATTTCTGGTATTATTTCGGAAAATATTCTAGATGTTTATTGTAATAAGGGGTTTAAGCTCAATGTTCTCCCCTTGTATTCGACAGTTTCATTAATCAAGACTCGAGGGCAGACGCACCAGCTCTTCATTCAAAAAAAAAAAAAAGTAATGAGTAACTACCATATTGATATGTCTCCGAATTAATTAGCAATTAATTCCATAATTAATCAATTATAGTAAAAGAATGTATTAAATAAAAATTTATGATAATTTTTTTTAAATTTTATTTATTTATTTATTTATTTAATGAGAGGGTCATAGATGGAAGTTTGATGAAAAAATGAGACAAAAAATATAAGGGAAATAATCATTTACCTAATTTTGGAGTTAATTAACCCCACTTGCCCAAACACTCTACGAGATTGCTCACTTATCCAAACACTATAAGAGATTATTTTCCTAATACTCAATTAATTCTTTTTTATTTATTTTTGAAACTTTTTTGCCCTCTCCTTCTTTCTCACTCAGAGAGAGAAGTTATCGGAGACCTTGCCGGACTTCGGTGACCAGTGGCCGGCCGCCGACTCTGGTGACCGGAATCCGGCTACCGGTCATCAGAATCCGGAGATCGTTGATTGGAATCTCAAATCCGGTTACCAGACTAATGATCGGATTCCGGCATCTAAATTTATTGCCCCCTAATAATACCTAATAACCATATTATTGCCCCCCAATAACCATATTATTGCCCCCCAGTAATCATATTATTGCCTCCCGGTAATCATATTATTGCGCCAATAATCATATTATTACCCTCCAATAATCATATTATTGCCCTAAAGTGAAATGCATAAACTCCCATAACCAAAATGAATACAGTACGGACACAATTGATCAATTTATATGTTCAATTATACAAGTTCACTTTTTTTTTCCTTCCCCTTTCTTGGAACTCAAAGTACACAAAAAAAAAAAGTGCTCTGGGCACCCACCGGAGTGTGAGGTCTTGTTGGATCATAATTCATATACATATTTGTTGCCCTAAAACATGGAAATTACTTGTTCTAAAGTCCAATTTAATGTTGATTTATCCAATTCCATTATTTTCTTAATCTTATACTTTTGCTTAAGCTTTATGTTTATTTATATAAATATTTAGTATGTTTTCTTTATCATAGGAAATGATGGAAGCATGAAAATGAAAAGTCAACTTTATCACTTTTTCCTACTTCAGCTAGGAGAAACCAAGCTAAACAAGGAAAGAGGGCCGCAGACTAACCAAACGAAATCCAAATGAGCTAAGATTTTCCAGATTTATTCTAGACATCCCAAGGATCATTTCTTATGAATAGTGTGAGAGCTAGATTAGAGTGGAAGACTTTCAAACAATCAGTCCAATTTTCTGAAAGACAAAACTGGAAAACCAGATCTGTAAGTAGTCCAGCAGCATTTCCGGCCCAACCACATGGAAGTAAGCTTTGAAATTTTACTAGGATGATCTACACTCATAGTGGATCATTTTATATGAAGAAGTCGAAGGCCCATTACGAATTCTTGGTGGAGATATAATTGAAGGAATAAAGGAGCAAAAAGTGACCCAAAACCATCTCCATCACTTATCATTTTCATGTCTCTCACTCACAATAAAGAGAATTTAGATGCTCTTTTCTTTTCCTTTAGCCATGTTTTTCTACTCTCTTTAATCATTACTTCCACTCATACTCTATCTACACACTTCCACTATTATATTCCATCTCATTTATCCATACTTTCATCATTACTTCCACTCCATCTCATTTATTCTACTTTCATAATTACTTCCACTATCATACTCCTCTTTATCTTCTCTATATAAGCATCCTTTCATTACACTCTTGAAACAACCCATATACCACTTCATTAGATCTTTTTCTATCTCTATATTCTCTACAATCCACTATCATCTCCTCCACAAAACCTCCATCATTACCACCATCAATCCAAAACCTTCATCACCACCACCATCAATCCATAACATCTATTACGACCACCACCACCAAAGTCATCATCTTTCCCATCTATCCATTTTATTTCATATACATAAAGTTTCACCATTCCACCATTTCACAACTTGATCATTTCTACTTCTCATATTCCATCATCAATCTTTAAAGAAGAAGGAGAGGAGTCTAGCATCACTTGAGGAATCATCATCACCATGACAAAACCTCCATGAGTTCATCTACATCATCCTCAATTTGATCATCACTAGTCACTTCTCTATCCCTACATTTTAGTTTGATGTTCATAAATATGTTGGAGCTTATTTATTTGATTATGAGTGAGTAGTTAGTTTGTTGGGGCTAGGGTTGAAAGCCCTAGCCAATCTTGTATGACTTTGATGTAAATATTATGGGTGATGCACTTTTCTTTAGCACCTTAACATGTTAGTTCAAGAGTTGAATGTTTATGCTTAAACTTAATCAATTTGGGTATGACTATTTTCCATGACATGAGAAATAATTAAGGTGGTTGTTTGAAGCATGATAGCATACTATATGTGCATGTTAGGGTTGTGAACTACAATCACTTAGAGATAAGCTTGGTTGGTCTGCATAATTTCTTCATCTCCAAGGTTTATGCACTTAGGCATATGCATTAGATACTTAATCGGATTGAAATACATGACTTAAGTAGTTAAGTACTACACCCGATAGGGGTTACTTGATATCATCAAAGGAGCATGTCCATTGTCATACCCGAAATGGATGCAAGGAGAGAAATTGGTTAATTAAAATGGCATCATTCATTATAGAAGCATCATTGTTTGTAAGAAAGGCTAGAGGTGAAAACCTTAAGTCCTAACTCTCGTACATTTTATTATATCCAATTTAGCTTAGGCTATTTTACATTTCAAGTATTCATTTAGCTATTTCAGAATCAAATCATCTCTAAAACTAAAATCAAAACACTACCCCATCTTGCATATAATCACCATGAACTTTGGTTCATTTGTGAGCCCTTGTTTGTAATTTGTACATTTGCATATTCATCTAGCATCCTTTAGGTTTTCCTTAGTTAGAGTGAGCTTTCCAATCTCCTTGGGTACGATATCCCCTACTCATAATCCCTACACTATAATTGGCATTTATACTTGAGGGTGGCTATTTGTCTAACAAGTTTTTGGCGCCGTTATCGGGGATTGGAGTAAAATCTGATTCCTAGCTCAGTTTGCCTTCGGGTAGCTAGAATTTTTTATTTTTTATTATTTTATTTTTTTTGTGTTTCAAATTGTGTTACATTTTCTTTGTGTTGTTTATTTTTGTGGTAGGTACCTTATTTTCAAAATTGTGATAAGTACTTTAGGTAAGTAAGTTAGTAAATTGGGGTGAGAAAAAGACAAATTGTGAGCATGTTGAAAAAAAAAATTTTAAATAAATAAAATTTGTCAAAAAAAAAATTAATTAGAATAAATTAGATTAGGAATTTTATCTTTGTAACGTCGAGTTTTCTCGCTCAACATAAGTAGGTTTACTCAATTAATGCGATGTCTAGGCAAGGATCGCAAAGAGAAAGGTAACCGAAAGGTTGAAAAGCGAGCATTGCTCCATCAAATCTTTTCCCTCTTTATCTGGTCGCATTGAAAGAAATTACCGAACTGTTGTGTGATAGGCAACACCCAAAGATCAAATTCCTCTTCTCTTTACTTAGTGAAAAGAAAAAAGATAATAAAAAGTCGCAATTTTTAAATTTTTGTATATATCTTGCATTTTATTTTAATTATAGTTACTTATATCATTCACTTTGTGTGTTCTTTATGTGTGTATGAATCTTGTTGCTTAATCAAGTGAAGAGCATCCATCTCCTCCAAGCACACCAAGTGACGATCAAGACTATATCATTCAAGAGGATAGTAGTGAAGAAGAACCTCGTCCCATCGATCTACCCACTTTACTTCAATACGTTGATCGAAGAGCAAAGGAGTTGATAAGACAACTAAGGGAAGATCGTCCTAAACTAAATATGGGTGATTAACCAAGGCCATTGAAGGACTATATCGTTCCTACTTTCACAAATCATCCAAGTTGCATTGTCTAGCCACCATGTGCTCATGCCTTTTCCATTATGCCAAACACCTTGCAACTTATACCGGCTTTTGATGGTGGCTTCACCGACAATCCTTTTAGGCACATCAAGCTCTTCAATGAAGTTTGCTCAACCGTCCAACTCAATGGTATTGATGAAGACAATCTTTGGCTAAGGCTTTTCCCCTTCTCATTGCAGGATAAAGCCAAAGATTGGTTGTACAAGATTCCGGCGGCAAGTGTCAAATCATGGGATGACATGAAAGCCACATTCCTCAAGAAGTACTTTCCACCATCAAAGAGCAATGCATTAAGGAACTCACTCATGACTTTCCAAGAGTTTCCATCAGAGTTATTCCATGAGTCTTAGGAGAGATTCAAAGACATGGAGCAAAATTGCCCTAATCATGGTGTCAAGAAGTGGTTGCTATTGAGCACTTTGTACAATGGGTCAAGTCAAGATACAAAGAGAAGAATTGGCAATGCTTGTCAAGGGAGCTTCATGGAGAAGAATGAGATTGAAGAGGAAAGTGTTCTTGACTCATTAGCCGAGTCATCCCAATTCTACGGTACATCGATGTACTGATACATAAACTAATTTGTTCGATACATAGATAAACTACTTCGATACAAAAATAGAGTAGTCCCAAACTAATTGACAAAGTATGAACTCAGTCTATCTTTTAATCGAATTAGAAGTGATTGATTGAAGACTCGGCTACAATTCTACTGTGAAATCTACAATTCTGCTCAGATGTTGCAATTTGATCCTGTGAAATCTACAATTCTCCTCAGGTGTATGGAGAAATTTTCTCCATACACCCACGAGTTTAAAACCAATTGCAACATCTCTAAATCTTTCATCTCAATTCAATTTCAATTTCTAGTCTTTTTACTTTCTTCTTTGAAATCTTTTTGTATCCTCAGTTTCACTTCAATTTTTCAATCTCAATTCCCTTTTCCCTTATATCTTTTCTAGCACCATCACTTCTCCACTGAATCCCAACAACCTTTATCCTCCATAGTTTTCTACCTATTAAGCTTAGATTTTTGTTTGGATAATAGCAATCACTTTCCTCTGTTAATTTGCTTTCTCACTCCCTCTGCTCTTACAAACTACCTCTTTTTCATTTCTCTACCAAAAAAAATCTCATTCATTTAGAACTCTTGCTTAATAGCTGTTTGATTCCCTTCATAGCACCCACCGTTGAAACCTTTCTAAAACTCCCTCCTCTCAACCTAATATTCTCTCCCATTAAGCCTCTCATACCGCTCATTGGCAACAGTTTTGTTGTGCCTTGATGGTCAAGTTCTTCTTTTTGCCTCCAGGCGCTCTCCATATTTTAGAGGATGATTTTCTCTACCTGCTCTCTCTTCCACGTACCTCTTGTTGCACAGCACCCACAATCTTCTTTCACTTTTTGATTATACAACAGTCTTCTCTTTTGCATTAGCATTGCTGGATCTTTCTTCTTCATTGGCTGCTTTTCTGCAACGATCTCTCTTTTACTTCGTATCTTCTTCTTCTACGTTTCCTCTGCACTTATTTATAAGTTTCTCTCATCAATCCTTGTTTGGCAATTTCAGATAGATTTTTTTTATGCTTCTTTAAAATCTTCTTCTCCTGCTCCTCATCCTTTGAGATGTTCCAAAATCACGTTCTATACTCTGCTCACTCTCTGTCTTCTTTGCTCACCTACCATGGCAACCACATCTTTGTCACCCCAAAAGAACAAACCACTACTCATCATATGTATCTTTCTCTATTTAATCATCCTTCAAGTTTTTAATCTCTATTCCTTCTTTTTCTCTGCATGTCCTCCCTATCACTTTGTGTACGTTTTTCAGTCCACATACTTGCAAACTCACTCTATCATATGTATGGCTTAGCTACTAGTAATGAACCATGTCCAATATCGTTCTCACTTCCTTACTTGTTAGCACCATGCATCATGTTCCTCTTGCTTTTTCTTTGTTTTTGGTCTCTCTCTTCCTTCTTTTTGCATTTGTTTTTCTTTGTTTAAGTCTCTTCCGCACTTTGCATGTGATTGCTGCCTTTTCGTTTTCTCTTAAACAAACCAAAAACTCTCCCTCTCTATTCTTCCTTTTTTCTTTTTTTTTTCTGTTTCTATTTCGTAAACAAATTCAGTTTCTTTCCGAATTGAGCCAAATACCATCTCCTCCTTTAACACCAATCAATAGCCGTTCTCCTCCTCTTGGCATCACCAGCCGGCCGTCTCCTCATCTGGCATCAATCAGCAGCTGTTCAGCTCCTTTGACAACAATCTCTTTATCTTTATTTTTTGTGGCAACTAGCTTCATCCACCTTCATTATGTATCCTCTGCAACAAACTTCGCCGACATTTTTCAATAAAGTTTCCAAAGCATCGTTTTCATGGTCTCAATTCCAAGCTGATTGCTTCACATCCAACATCCGCTTGCTGGGGGATGATAACATGAACACATTAGCATAACAAAATGACAAGATTACTGTCACGCCCCGAATTTTATAATAACAATTCAAAATCAGAAACATGAAAATTACAACAAACTCAAAATAATCATCCTGAAAATTCCTTTTCTTAACATCCTCACCACACGAAATAAAATCAAACCGAATTTAGTCTCGGTTAATTATTACAACTCAAATCCAAAATGAACTGTAAAGCTCTAAATGAGCATGCACACCTCACAACTAAATGAAATAACAAAAACTGCTGTAACACCTAAGCAGCTCGGTCACCTCCCTGGTTATCCTGACCTGCAGGAATATCCGCTACACCATTTGAATAGTGTACCGGGATTGCAACAACACAAAACCCGGTAAGCTTATGAAAGCTTGTATGAGTAAAAGGAAAGAACTATTACTTAATTTAATCACATTTATTCCAAACACACAACAACACCCAACAATTTCCACATCTGCCAGTACTAACAATCTCAATCACACACCAATTCAATATATCAAGACAATCCAATTCACAACTTTCTTCACAACTCTCATGATCGTATTTATAAAAATACGGTACTTGACAGACTAGAGCTCTAACTGAATCGTAGCCCGTCACCTGGCCTAGGTTATGGCATCCGACATATTTATCATTATCGTATTTCATCAATATGTATACCTATATACATATTTAGAACGTCCGATAATTCCACATACTCAACCAATCGTATCCCATCATCCACCCAGGATTAGAGCGTCCGATTACCCCACACTGGTCACTACGTCGACCCTAAACCCATAAATGAGCACAACATATAATATCACATACTGAAATCAACCCAACCAAGATACACCATATTATTATGGAACTACACAATTGCAATATAATCAATTCAACTCAATCATATCATTACTCAACAATCCACTCATCAATATATATTTTCTACGTAAATATATATATACGTAATCATCAACTCAGGAATGACCACTAATACCATCTATAGTTCACACAAGAAAATCATGAAATTCATTTGTATAATTAAAATTCATTTTACTTACCTATGGACCGTGGTGATTCAAGTCCATGAAATTTTAAAACAAATATTTAATCCGCAAATATTTTTCACACAATTACCAAAAATAAATAAATTTAAAAGGCTCGGTTCGTAATATGAACCATGTGAGTTTTACTCACCTCGAAATTCCCGCTGCGTCTTCAATATAATTATATTTAATGCCGAAATAGCCCACTCAAATAAAATCCGTCAATCACCTAATCAAATGTGATTCGAATTTAGCCAACAATTTCAACACATAATTTAACTACCATTTAACGGCCGGTTTCTCACGAATCGCTCCCCTAATTACCGTTTTGTACAAATACGAAGATCCAACGGTCGGATCTTCGCCCATGACCACACAAAGCCTCTGGGACAGTCATATGATCATCATAACAAATTTACAAGTTCATCCGACGGTCCTAATTTCACAGATCAAAAATCTAACGATCGAAATCGATCGAAATCACAAAATTCATAACTAATTCATACGATAACCGAAAAATGCGTATAATACGCCGAAATGATCGTATCAAAACATAGAATCATAAAATGGATAGAAACCAAATTTTCGACCTCCGGAGGTAGCTGGAAAGGGCCGCCGGAGTTAGGGACAGAGCCGCCACCGACCACCGCCAATGGTGTCGGGGGTGAGCTTGTCCCCTTCGTTTCATCATTATGAGCAACTTTCGTAACTATCACAAGACCAAAAAAATGACAGGAAGGGATCGAAAAGTACCAATTACAGTCGGCGGCCGGAAAAATTCCAGAAACCGGCGAGCTTGAAAACCGACGTGAAAACTGCAACCTCAGGCCCCGATCCCTTCTGGAAACTTGTTCAGAACTTCCTTGCGAACTCAACAAGCCAAGAATCACAAGAAACGATCGTATATAGCTCGAGATATCTTGATCGAAAGCTTGGTTGTTTCGATCCATTCGGGTCGAGCTCCGACGAATGTGAAAACATTCGACCCAGTTCCGGTCCTTCTTGGTTCTTGTAAAGGAAGTTGAGGCGAGCTCAATGAGCCAAGAATCAAGTGAAATAGTGATGTGTAGCTCGAGATATCAAGATCGAACCGAAAAGGGTGGTTTTCGGTTCGGGCCGTGCCGCCGCCGCTACATACCGCACCGCCTTGTAAAACTGCCTCTGGAAGCTTCAGGAGGTTGAGTCGATGTAGAGGGACGAGTTTCACTTGGTTTGGTGGTCGAAAACGCAAGAAGCTAGTTTTGGTTCGTTTTCGGGTCTGATTGTTTCAGGCTGTTTCGCCGGCGGTGGAGGCCTTGCCGGTGGAAGCGACACCGTCCAGGAGGTAGAGCAGCTCGAGACGAACGCCTGGGACTTGGTTTGAGGTCGAGAGGTGGCCTGTGGAGGGAGAACGATTAAGGTGAACTTTGCTATCTTTTTCGGTCGTTTTTGGTCGAGGGATGGAGGTAGGGGACGATGAACAGTGGTTTCTGAAAATGTAAGGAGACCGGACCAAATAGAAGGCTTCTGAAAAATTAGCTAGGGTTTTTTCCTATTTATACAAGTTTCGGAAAACTTCTTAATTCCATAACTAATTCAGAAAAAATCTGATCTTCGTGTTCCGCACGTGTACGGACTCGTATCGACGAGCTCTACAACTTTCAAGAAGGAAGTTTCTCCAAATTTTGTACGTAGAAAAAGTCGATTACTCAAATCGAGCATTTCGAGCTTTTCGTTAAAAATAATCGTTTCGAAACTTCGATAATTGTAAAAATGAATTATTATCGAACATTAATCGTGAAATCGCATAATAATCGTTCAACACAATTACTCGAATTTAAAATGATAATTGCGGGTATTACAATCTACCCCCCTTAAAGGAATTTCGTCCCGAAATTCAAGTATCCAATTCCCCAAAAAGCTGTGGATACCTCGTCCTCATGTCAGATTCTAACTCCCATGATGCATCACCCTCGTCATGATGACTCCACAACACCTTCACGAGATCAACCTCTTTCCTGCGAAGTTTCTTTGTAGACCTATCCAAGATACGAACAGATTCAACTACAAACGTCACATCCGTGTTCACTTCGATCGTACCGTGATCAATCACGTGAGACTCGTCCCGAACATACTTCCTGAGCATAGACACATGGAAGACATTGTGCACACCCGACATGCTAACAGGTAAAGCAAGACGATATGCCAAGTTACCAACCCTTTCCAGAATCTCAAAGGGTCCAACATACCTCGGTGCGAGTTTCCCCTTCTTGCCAAATCTCACCACACCTTTCATAGGTGAGACTTTCAAGAACACATGATCACCTGTCTCAAACTCCAACGGTCTCCTCTTCAAGTCAGCATAACTCTTCTGTCTACTCTGAGAGGTTCGGATTCTGTCCCGAATAGTAGTGACCTTCTCTGTAGTCTCCTGTACAATCTTAGGACCGATGAGTCCTTTATCCCCTGCTTCCGCCCAACAGATAGGGGTCCTACATGGCCTACCAGAAAGAGCCTCATATGGAGCCATACCGATACTAGAGTGATAGCTGTTGTTGTAGGCAAACTCTACCAATGGCAGATGATCCGCCCAACTACCCTTAAAATCCAGAACACAAGCTCTGAGCATGTCCTCCATCACCTGATTCACTCTCTCGCTCTGTCCATCTGTTTGTGGGTGAAATGCAGTGCTCATAGCAAGAGACGTACCAAATGCCTTATGAAACCTACGCCAGAATTCTGAAGTGAAACGAGCATCACGATCAGATACAATCGTCACAGGCACTCCATGAAGCCTCACTATCTCGTTCACGTACAACTTACACAACGCATCCCCTGAGTACGTTTTTGCCACCAGAAGGAAGTGTGCTGATTTAGTCAACCGGTCAACAATCACCCAAATCGAGTCATAACTTTGCCTGGACCTAGGCAATCCAGTCACAAAGTCTATAGAGATATCTTCCCATTTCCAAACAGGAATCGATAAGGGGTTCAGCATTCCTGCTGGTCTCTGATGCTCTGCCTTCACCTGTTGACAGGTAAGACACTTCGACACATGTCCCGCCACATCCCTCTTCATACCATACCACCAAAACTGCCTTCGTAGATCCATATACATTTTAGTACCTCCTGGATGTATAGTATATCGAGACCTATGTGCTTCCCGCATGATCTCCTCCCTGAGGTTATCAACACTCGGTACATACAATCTCCCTCGAAATCTCAACCCTCCATCAGCCCCAATCATCCACTAGGAAGGACCCTCCACATCCGGGTCAACAGTCATCTCAGCAATCCTCGCCTGAGCAAACTCATCAAGTGTCTGACCCTGAATGATCCTGGAGAACAAGGTGGGCTGTACGGTGATACTACCGAGAAAGATTCCCTGTCCTGCTCCTGTGGGCATAAGGTCGAACTCAGATGCAACTTCTAACATACGCCACTCCCGCACCATAATCGATGCCATGATTACCCGCGGTTTCCTACTCAAGGCATCTACCACCACATTTGCCTTTCTGGGATGATACTCCAAGGTGAAATCATAGTCCTTAATGAGCTCCATCCATCTTCTCTGTCTCATGTTCAATTCCTTCTGGGAGAATAGATACTTCAAACTCTTGTGATTGGAAAAGAGTTCAAATTTCTCACCATAAAGATAGTGCCTCCAAATCTTCAAGGCAAACACCACTGCTGCTAGCTCTAGATCATGAGTAGGGTAATTCCGCTCATGTACCTTCAACTGTCTAGAACCATAAGCGACGACACTACCATTCTGCATCAACACACACCCCAAACCCTGATGAGATGCATCGCTGTAAATGACCAATCCACTACCACTAGTAGGAATGGTCAACACCGGAGCTGTAGTCAATCTAGTCTTCAGCTCATTGAAAGCCTTCTCACACTCATCCGACCATACGAACTGAGTGTCCTTCCTGGTCAATTTGGTCAAAGCCGAAGCAATACCAGAAAACCCTTCAATGAAGCGCCTGTAATACCCGGCCAGTCCAAGGAAGCTACGGATTTCTGTAACCGTAGTAGAGCGACTCCAACTCATCACTGCTTCAACCTTCGAAGGATCCACAGAAACTCCATCCTTCGAGACCACATGACCAAGGAACTTGACTTCGCTCTACCAGAAGTCGCACTTCTCGAACTTGGCAAATAGTTCCTGCTCTCTCAACGTCTGCAGCACTATCCGCAGATGTTTCTCATGCTCCGCTGACGACCTTGAATAAATCAAGATATCATCCACGAACACTACCACAAACTGATCCAAGTAAGGACTGAACGTACGGTTCATCAAGTCCATAAATGTTGCGGGGGCATTCGTGAGACCAAAAGGCATGACAAGAAACTCAAAATGTCCATACCTGGTCCTGAACGCCGTCTTTGGGATATCTTCCTCCTTCACCCTCAACTGGTGATATCCAGACCTCAAGTCAATCTTCGAGAACACAGTAGCTTCCCTAAGCTGATCGAACAAGTCATCAATCCTAGGTAAAGGGTACCTATTCTTGATGGTCACCTTGTTCAACTGTCGATAATCCACACATAGACGAAGTGAACTATCCTTCTTCTTCACAAACAACACTGGTGCGCCCTAAGGAGACACACTTGCCTGAATGAACCCTTGTGCAAGTAAGCCCTCAATCTGAACCTTCAACTCCTGAAGTTCAGCTGGAGCCATTCGATAGGGTGCTTTTGACACAGGTGAAGTACCTGGTATCACATCAATGGAGAAGTCCATTACCCTCTTCGGAGGTAACCTAGGGATCTCCTGAAACACATCTACATACTCTGCAACTACAGGAATCCCTGTAATCTTTGAAGTACTACTCCCTGATTCAATATGGGCCAAAATCCCTATCCTCATGGCGATGTCAGACTTCAGACAACGGTAATGAAATACCGGTTGTCCCGGAACATGGAAGGACACAATCATCCTAAAGCAATCAATAACAGCATGGTTCGGCCTCAACCAATCCATACCCAAAATCACATCATACGTGTCATCCGGAATCACAATCAAAGATGCAGAGAACTCTCTGCCACCAATCCCAATAGGGCAATCATCACAAAGCATGCTAAGCTCAAGAGACACACCAAGAGGTGATGTAACACACAATGATCTAGTCAGAGGCATAGCAATCAAACCCAAAACATCCACAACCGAACTAGATATGAAAGAGTGTGAGGCTCCCGTATCAAACAGTACTCTAGCAAGAAAGTGATAAACAGATAAGGTACCTTCCACTCCCGTGCCTGCCTGACCGATGGCAAAGACTCTAGCATGAGCAGGTGGTAGCTGCCTCTGCTGGTTACCCTGCACTCTACCCTGATTCCGAGGACACTCCCTAGCCTGATGCCCTGCCTGTCCACAGCTGTAGCATATCCTACCCCGTGGTTTCGTGCACGCACGAGAGATGTGGCCCGACTCGCCACAGTTAAAGCACTTCACCGGAGCTGCTGGTGCTATCTGCCTGATAGGCATAGCCTGAACAGGAGGAGCTACTGCTGCCCTGGCTGGAGCCTGATGTTGAAACTGAGTTCTCTGTCTCTTCCAGAACCCACCCCTGAAGTCTCTAGCTCTACTGCTTCCTGCTATGACCTTTCCCTTGCCCTGTAAGTCTCTCTCAGCAGACTCATTCTCTCTACGAATCAGGTTCTGCTACTCAATGATCTGTGCCTTAGCCAAGATCTCTCTCTTGGTCTTCAGCTCCAAGATGGCTACATCACGCTCAATCGAAGGACTCAACCCTCTCTGAAACTTCTTGGCCAAGTCCTCATCCTCCATCTGCCTCACATACTTGTACAGTCTGGAGAACTCCGCATCATACTCAATTACGGTCATCTTCCCCTGTACAAGTACAAGGAACTCTCGCTCCAATCTCTCCTTCACTGCTGGTGGAAAGTATTTCTCCCTGAACAGCCTCTCAAAGCCGTCCCATGTCAAGGTAGACACCTCAATGCTCCTCTGAGTGACGTTCAACCACACCCTAGCCTCGTCCTTCAGCATGAAAGCAGCTAGCTTCCTCTTGTCGGTCTCATTGCAATCAACCAGATCGAAATAGGTCTGCAAATCCTCTATCCAACGATCCGCCACCATATAATCAGCGCCTCCTCCAAACTTGGTTGCTCCCAAGCGAGTAATTTCCCTTGCTAGCATCAGCAAGCGAGCAGGATTATCAACCACAGCCATAGTAGGAATAGGCTGATCCTCATAAGGTGCATCTTCCTCCGTCTCGGATACTTCTTCGACTGGAGGGGCCCTACCCCTTCCTCGGCCTTTACCCCTGCCACGAGGTCTACCTCTACCCCGACCTCTGGCTTCGTTTCCCTCAATCTCCATTACCTAATAAGCATGATATACTTGATTAATACACGCATAACACTTAAACAAAGCATAAGTCAAATGCAAGTCCATATTAACCAAGTACTGATCATACATAATGATGCCTAAATTTCTTAAAAGTACTAACGTTCCTAACCAACCTAACGCACTCACATACCCAATGACATTGTCAATACCGAAGAGCACACGATGGGGATCCGCTGCAGACGGGCCATCACTCGGTAAGTATTGACATATCACCAAATATGTACCTTACGCTCTGATACCAAAATGTCACGCCCCGAATTTTATAATAACAATTCAAAATCCGAAACATGAAAATTACTACATACTCAAAATAATCATCCTGAAAATTCCTTTTCTTAACATCCTCACCACACGAAATAAAATCAAACCGAATTTAGTCTCGGTTAATTATTATAACTCAAATCCAAAATGAACTGTAAAGCTCTAAATGAGCATGCACACCTCACAACTAAATGAAATAACAAAAACTGTTGTAACACCTAAGCAGCTCGGTCACCTCCCTGGTTATTCTGACCTGCAGGAATATCCGCTACACCATTTGAATAGTGTACCGGGATTGCAACAACACAAAACTCGGTAAGCTTATGAAATCTTGTATGAGTAAAAGGAAAGAACTATTACTTAATTTAATCACATTTATTCGCACACACAACAACACCTAACAATTTCCACATCTGCAAGTACTAACAATCTCAATCACACACCAATTCAATATATCAAGACAATCCAATTCACAACTTTCTTCACAACTCTCATCATCGTATTTATAAAAGTACGGTACTTGACAGACTAGAGCTCTAACTGAATCGTAGCCCGTCACCTGGCCTAGGTTATGGCATCCGACATATTTATCATTATCGTATTTCATCAATATGTATTATATATATATTTAGAACGTTCGATAATTCCACATACTCAACCAATCGTATCCCATCATCCACCCAGGATTAGAGCGTCCGATTACCCCACACTGGTCACTACGTCGATCCTAAACCCATAAATGAGCACAACATATAATATCACATACTGGAATCAACCCAACCAAGATACACCATATTATTATGGAACTACAAAATTGCAATATAATCAATTCAACTCAATCATATCATTACTCAACAATCCACTCATTAATATATATTTTCCACGTAAATATATATATACGTAATCATCCACTCAGGAATGACCACTAATACCATCTATAGTTCACACAAGAAAATCATGAAATTCATTTGTATAATTAAAATTCATTTTACTTACCTATGGACCGTGGTGATTCAAGTCCATGAAATTTTAAAACAAATATTTAATCCGCAAATATTTTTCACACAATTACCAAAAATAAATAAATTTAAAAGCCTCGGTTCGTAATATGAACCATATGAGTTTTACTCACCTCGAAATTCCCGCTGTGTCTTCAATATAATTATAATTAATGCCGAAATAGCCCACTCAAATAAAATCCGTCAATCACCTAATCAAATGTGATTCGAATTTAGCCAACAATTTTAACACATAATTTAACTACCATTTAACGGCCGGATTCTAATTTACATTAAAATTCGACGAGCGGTTTCTCACGAATCGCTCCCCTAATTACCGTTTTGCACATATACGAAGATCCAACGGTCGGATCTTCGCCCATGACCACACAAAGCCTCTGGGACAGTCATATGATCATCATAACAAATTTACAAGTTCATCCGACGGTCCTAATTTCACAGATCAAAAATCTAACGATCGAAATCGATCGAAATCACAAAATTCATAACTAATTCATACGATAACCAAAAAATGCGTATAATACGCCGAAATGATCGTATCGAAACATAGAATCATAAAATGAACAGAAACCAAATTTTAGACCTCTGGAGGTGACCGGAAAGGGCCGCCGGAGTTAGGGACAGAGCCGCCACTGACCACCGCCAATGGTGTCGGGGGTGAGCTTGTGCCCTTCGTTTCATCATTCTGAGCAACTTTCATAACTAGCACAAGACCAAAAAAATGACGGAAGGGATTGAAAAGTACCAATTACAGTCGGCGGCCAGAAAAATTCCAGAAACCGGCGAGCTTGAAAACCGACATGAAAACTGCAACCTCAGGCCCCGATCCCTTCTGGAAACTTGTTCAGAAATTCCTTGCGAACTCAACAAGCCAAGAATCACAAGAAACGATCGTGTATAGCTCGAGATATCTTGATCGAAAGCTTGGTTGTTTCGATCCGTTCGGGTCGAGCTCCGACGAACGTGAAAACGTTCGACCCAGTTCCGGTTCTTCTTGGTGCTTGTAAAGGAAGTTGAGGCGAGCTCAATGAGCCAAGAATCAAGTGAAATAGTGGTGTGTAGCTCGAGATATCAAGATCGAACCGAAAAGGGTGGTTTTTAGTTCGGGCCGTGCCGCCGCCGCTACAGGCCGCGTCGCCTTGTAAAACTGCCTCTGGAAGCTTCAGGAGGTTGAGTTGATGTAGAGGGACGAGTTTCACTTGGTTTGGTGGTCGAAAACGCAAGAAGCTAGTTTTGGTTCGTTTTCGAGTCCGATTGTTTTCTGGCTGTTTCGCCGGCGGTGGAGGCCTTGCCGGTGGAAGCGACACCGTCCAGAAGGTAGAGCAGCTCGAGACGAACACCTGGGACTTGGTTTGAGGTCGAGAGGTGGCCTGTGGAGGGAGAACGATTAAGGTGAACTTTGCTCTCTTTTTCGGTCGTTTTTGGTCGAGGGATGGAGGTAGGGGACGATGAACAGTGGTTTCTGAAAATGTAAGGAGGCCGGACCAAATAGAAGGCTTCTGAAAAATTAGCTAGGGTTTTTTCCTATTTATACAAGTTTCGGAAAACTTCTTAATTCGATAACTAATTCAGAAAAAATCCGATTTTCGTGTTCCGCACGTGTACGGACTCGTATCGACGAGCTCTACAACTTTTATGAAGGAAGTTTCTCCAAATTTTGTACGTAGAAAAAATCGATTACTCAAATCGAGCATTTCGAGCTTTTCGTTAAAAATAATCGTTTCGAAACTTCGATAATTGTAAAAATGAATTATTATCGAACATTAATCGTGAAATCGCATAATAATCGTTCAACACAATTACTCGAATTTAAAATGATAATTGCGGGTATTACAATTACATGTCTGGCACAAGACAATATTGGGAGACAACTCATGCTTTCTCACCCAAGTATCATAAAAAGTAAAGACTATATTTCATTCTTTTCTCTACAATGTTTCTTCTTCTTCTTCAGAGTAGTCGACATATTTAACTTAATTCTTGGAGTCTACTTAGTTAGATTTTACTATGTCTGAGTTGTATGCTTTAAACTTGCAATTGACATTTTATGGCGAAGATATTTGTTAGGGTATCTCCAACCCTTTAATCAAAAGCCATAGCTATTTCTTGAATTTAACACCCCCAGTGTCATTACTA
Organism: Rosa persica; assembly: GCA_025331145.1. Taxonomy (NCBI): domain Eukaryota; kingdom Viridiplantae; phylum Streptophyta; class Magnoliopsida; order Rosales; family Rosaceae; genus Rosa; species Rosa persica. The sequence continues at coordinate 13,272,896 of WFKR01000007.1, read as the reverse complement.
TTCATTCAGATTTTGCATCTCTAACCCTTTTTAGTCAAAAGCCATAGCCATTTTAGAATTTTAACCATTCTAAACAATCATTTAACTACATTATGAATTCATCTATCATAAATAGTTATTATATATATAGGTTACATAATTTTTCATATTTACTGAAATTTTTGTTCTACTTTTCCAATTTTTTTTTTTGTTTAAAAATTGGTTATTTTATTATTAGCCATTAAATTTAATCTATCACATTTTTGTGGCCGTCTGATTAGAAATTAACTAATTATATTCATTTTTTGTTTTAAAAATAAATGAATCTGGCTCATCTATTACCAATTTGAATCAATCTAGACTCTTAGATTTCAGTCAATTGCATTACCTCTAAAGGCTTCAGACATGTGGGCTCCATATGTTTGCCTTGACTAATGCGCTTGCAGATTAATCAGACCTTTTTTTTTGTCTTCTACTGCAAGTTCATGGATCAGACTCCTTTGGATGCATTTCATTTCAACTATCAAACTTTTCAGTTCCACGTTGTGGCCCACAGAACAATTTTGTCTTGAGGAATACTGGCAACCTTCCCCATTTATCTTCCCTTTCTACATTTTTCATTTATTAACTGTCATGTGTCCTCTTATTTCACTCAAAGTCATAACATTAATGTTTTACAAAATAATTTTTTTTTATTTTCCAAATCTGCCTATAATTATTGCACAAACACCTATTTCTAGCAAAAAAAAAAAAGAAACAAACAAAATACTACCACAATATAATGAATTACCAGGATCAAATAGCTTCTAGGTTCAATTGTATAGTATTTTCCACGCTCATAACATAGTAAAATACAAAAGTCAACCATTCTTTTCCAAGGAAAAACAAAACAAAAAAAAAGAAAGAAATAATGATCGAAACCCAGCAACCTCCATTGTTGTCTATATATTGTTTGTATTAGATTCTAAGGTTTTATAAAAATTGAATCAGAGTTTGAATAATAGGTCATCAATCTCCTTCAATCAATAATGATTTGTTAATTGATATGATCAGAATTAGGGGTTTGTATTGAATCAATAGAATAAAGAAGCCAAGGAGGAGAATTGCTCACTAGAGAGAGAAGGGAGGAAATCTGGAGAAAGAGAGAGAGAGAGAGAAGAATTTAAATAGAAAGAAAAATAATAAAGTTGTTGATAAACAATATTTAGGGGCATATTTGGAACAAATGAAAGTCAGTTTTGACAATATTAATATTATGGTTTTGAGTGAAATAAGAGGACACATGACGGTTAATAATTGAGGAATGTAGAAATTAAGGAAAGGTAGATGGAGAAAATTGCTAACATTCCTCTTTTGTCTTTCTCCTTCAATGTGTAGTCATTTTAACTCGTGTTTTGACGATGGAGTCATTTTACTCCTTTTTTTTTGTGGATTGGAGATGATCAATTTGAGTGTGGGATGTCATTCTGAGTATGTGTAGGTACAAGTTTTGATCAACTTGGTGTGTTGGCATTCCCATACAAGACGGGAAAATATCTTTCAGGTTTAACTTTCTTTATTTAAAGATATTTTTCTGTTTATGAAATTGTGTAATTGATTCCCTAGGGTTTTTAGGATTTGTCTATTCCTAATTGATTTCCTTTAAGATTAAATGTATTTCTTATATAGAAAGTCTCTTTCTCAACTAAAAGGGAATTAGGTCAGAATCTTGGGATAGAGGTTTTGCTGCTGGTTGAATATATACTGCATGAATATACTCGGTAAAAACAGCACTTCATATATGCAAGAATTTTTGGTTCGAGTCTTATATGTTTGTTTGAGTTTGTGTCTTCACAAAGAGTCAAAACACTTGGTCCATGTATAAGTGTTTGTGATCGAAGTTTCATATGCATAAGACTCTCTCGAGATCAGTAGAGAGACTGTTAAGAAAGAAGAACAAGATTTGAAGATCATGCAAGTGAAAGGGAGTTCAAGAAGGAAGACAAATTTTGGAGTAGACTTTGTCTTATCTTTGTAGCCAAGCTAGTGCAATTCAAGGCTGTAAAAGAACATATCTTTTTGAATAAGATCATTATTATTTTGGGTTCTCAAGAGTAAGAGTCCCGCAATGTTTTTAATCTCAGAGGTTGAGGTTTTCACTCTGTAACCAAAATTTGTGTTCTGTCTGTCTATTTTAGTTTCTGCTGCCCAGTAAGGATTGATCCATATACTGCAATCCCCATTTTCCAGAAAATCACATTCTGTCCTTGTATTTTCATTTGGCATCAGAGCAGGTTCTAAAGTTTTTTTTAGTTGATCCGTGGTCAAGGATGGAACGTGAATATAACAGAGCCTCTAGTTCTATAAATTGCCCGCCTTTGTTTGATGGTGAAGACTATTCACAGTGGAAGATTATGATGAGGGCTTTTCTCTACTCCCAGGATGAAAACATGTGGAATGTTGTTGAGAATGGATGGGAACGCCCAACAAAGGCAGAAGAATTAAAGAAAGTGGAAGGGTCATCTGCAAGAATTCTTAAACCTAGGAAGGAGTTGACTGAAGTGGAAGTTCGTGACCGAAATTGTGATTTTAAGGCTAAAAATTCACTATTCACAGCTTTGTCCAAGAAGGAAAGGATGAGAATTAGCCACTGTGATACAACCAAAGAAGCTTGGGATTTGCTTCAGGTTACTTATGAGGGAAATAAGAAGGTTAGAGGTCAGAATTTGAGAACTTGACCATGGGGGAAGATGAATCGGTGGATGATTTTCATGCTCGACTTCTCAATGTTACAAGCCAATGCCGCAGCCTTGATGACCCATTTGAGGAGCACCGAATTGTCAAAAAATTCCTCAGGGCTCTCCTTCCAAAATTTCAAGCCAAGCAGATTGCTATAGAGGAGACTCAAGACCTGGACACCTATTCTCTTGACGAACTGATAGGTAATCTCAAAACATTTGAGATGAGGATTAAGCCCCAGAAAAAGGTAAAAAATAATGCTTTTTCTTCTGTTAAAAAGAAATATGATGTTGGTGATGATTATGTGGATTTATCGTTGTTGACAAAAGAGTTTAAAAATTTTCTGAAAAACAAAAAATCCTTTGGAAACTCTTCAAAAATTGTTCCTAACAAACCTAAATGCTTTGTGTGGCGGAATTGGACACCTTGCTGCCGATTGTGGCAATAAGAGGTATAATTTGCGAGGAAACAAGGCTCTAAAATTTACATGGAGTGACAGTGATGAAGGGTCTCAATCCGATGGCGAAGAGGTAAATCTTACTCTTACTTCCTCTTTTGATTCTGAATTATGTGATGTTTCTGATTTAGAAGATGATACTCTTGATGAAGAAACAAATGAAAAGTGTAAGCAGTTGTATAATGCTTCAAAAATTGTTCTTCGAAAAAATTACAAACTTGAAAAAGAAGTTGAATCATTGAGAGTGGAAAAAGAAAAAATTGACCAAAATTTTGAAATTTCTTTGAGAGATTGGGAAGAAGAGCGTGCTAACCTTGTTGATAAGATCAAAGTTTTGCAGGGTAAGGCTGGGTCTCAAGATTGGGATAAGGAACATGATGAGCTCACTAACAAAATCAAAGTTTTGCAAGTTGAAATAAAAGCTCAATCTAATCTAAATGTTTCACTAACCCTTTAAAATGAGAAGTTGCAGGATGAATTATTGAAGGTCAAGGAAAGCTCGAACAAGTTCTCTATAGGGTCTGAAAAAGTCTCAAAAATGATTGGATTAGGCAAAACTCATTGCAACAAAGAGGGATTAGGATACAATGGTGAGACATGCAAGCCTTTAAGGTTTGTAAAAGGTGTGGAATGTGAAAGCTCATCAAGCCAGCCACAAAGTTCTTGTGAAAATGGGTTTGGTTCCAAGTTGCTTGCAAAATCAGAACCACGTATGACTCACCAAACACTTCAGAAAAGCTCCTCGGTAAGTCCTGACAAACTTTGTCAGCCCAGGTATATTCACAACCTCAAAAACTTCATTCCTACTTGTCATTATTGTGGAAAAGTAGGACACATACGTTCTAGGTGCAATATGCTTCGCAGGGTTACTCAAAATCAGAGGAAAACGTTGACAATTAACTCACCTGCCTCGTTGCAAGCTGAGTTGAAAGAGGGTCTGAATCTGATCGCCAGGATTGGAAAGCTGGCTTCAATCCCCGCGGATCTGGAAACAAAAATGAAGCAGAAGAAAATCTGGATTAAAAAAGGTTCAAATAATCTTTTTTCTACTCATATGGATAATCTTGATAATATGCTTGAGCATGCTTTTGTTCCTACTGATCACAAATTGGCTACCTCGTTTACTAGGCCTTTAGACATAACCCAATTTGAATCACTTAGAAGCACCGTTGGTGGATGCTCTAAGTATTGATACTCTCACTTTGCTTGATCCATTTTGCATGCATTCATGTTGTATGTCTTCATGATAGTATACTTTATGTTTCTGCATTGTTAGGTTCAGTTTCTGGAAATTTAGGATTGAAAAATAGTGGTTTGTATCCCCGAGTGTCTGACAGATTATTTTGAACTTAGATTGACAAGAGCCATACTCTTTTCTTTAAGTTGTGTGCAATAAGGTGCCTAGCACGTTTTGAACTTGTACTTACGTCACTCTGTAATTGTGAGCTTGAACAACATATTCTCTATCACCTTGAATCCTCACATGCACACATACTCTAAGTGGTGGTAAGTTATATTTGTTGGTTGGCTTGCTCTCATTGCTCATGTACGAAATTACTCTTGTTGGTTGCTCCTTGATATAAAAAAAATAAATAAAAATGTAGTTGGTTAATGGAGCATGGCCAGGTTATTCCCAAAGTAAACAGGCCTCAGTCGTGACGAACGATATGAGGATTGGGAAGAAACGGGAATGGTTTGGTCACCCCGGTGGATTGTAAAACTATTGACTCAAGTAGATGTGCTCTTTGGGATGTCCTTGTTACATCTAGTACCCTAAAGTCATCTGACTTGGGAGCTGCTAGCATAATACTCGTTACAAGGGTCGTAGTCTTCTTGAGCAAAAATGTTACTTTGTGTGAAAGGCCAAAAGAAAAATTCAAAATCATGCCTACACGATGTTATAAGGGGGAATAAAGTTTATGTGCTTAAATGCGTATCATATGTGAGCCTTGCTTTTCAGGTTTCCACAAATATTACACACCCCATCTTGAGATATGTTCACTCTTCACAACAAGAGGTATAGAATACTCGATCACACTCTATCTTACCTTGTGATTGTCGGAATCAATTCACACGTGTGAACTTATTTTGTTGCACTCTTGTTTATGGTTAAGTGGTATTGCTCTTGTTGGAAAAGCTATACGAATTAAATCTGTTCTTAGCATTTGGATACAACCCACTTATTGTGTGTTTGCATTTCATTCTTGCATCTCTCATCACATGATCACACTTCGGGGGAGTATTAATACTTGGACTATCTTCCTCTGATTGATTCGACTTGGGCTAGTGTCTATTGTGCACCATCTATTTGTGATCCTTCTACATTGCTTCCGCTACGTAAGTTACCTTTGTCATTCCTATTCAAAAAGGGGGAGAAAGCAGATTCATAACTGTGATAACGTTATTCTATCTTATGCATTTTAACCAATGTGTGAGAAATGTTTCAGAAATAAATGGACGAAGAGTTTTGATGTTCCTCCTATACTTGTTGAGGGAGAGAGTTTGTCCTAATTTATGTTTTGTATAGGAATGCCAAAGGGGGAGATTGTAGGTACAAGTTTTGATCAACTTGGTGTGTTGTCATTCCCATACAAAACGGGAAAATATCTTTCAGGTTTAACTTTCTTTATTTAAAGATATTTTTCTGTTTATGAAATTGTGTAATTGATTCCCTAGGGTTTTTAGGATTTGTCTATTCCTAATTGATTTCCTTTAAGATTAATTGTATTTCTTACATAGAAAGTCTCTTTCTCAACTAAAGGGGAATTAGGTCAGAATCTTGGGATAGAGGTTTTGCCGCTGGTTGAATATATATTGCAGGAATATACTCGGCAAAAACAACATTTCATATATGCAAGAATTTTTTATTTGAGTCTTGTATGTTTGTTTGAGTTTGTGTCTTCACAAAGAGTCAAAACACTTGGTCCATGTATAAGTGTTTGTGATCGAAGTTTCTTATGCATAAAACTCTCTCGAGATCAGTAGAGAGACTGTGAAGAAAGAAGAACAAGATTTGAAGATCATGCAAGTGAAAAGGAGTACAAGAAGGAAGACAAATTTTGGAGTAGACTTTGTCTTATCTTTGTAGTCGAGCTTGTGCAATTCAAGGCTGTAAAAGAACATATCTTTTTGAATAAGATCATTATTATTTTGGGTTCTCAAGAGTAAGAGCCCAGCAGTGTTTTTAATCTCAGAGGTTGAGATTTTCACTGTGTAACCAAAATTTGTGTTCTGTTTGTCTATTTTGATTTCTACTGCCCAGTAAGGATTGATCCATTTACTGCAATCCCCATTTTCCAGAAAATCACATTCTATCCTTGTATTTTCAGTATGACTCTATGCGTTGGAGCTGCACTACCGTCCTGAGCTACAAAATATTTCTAGTCTTTCTTATCTATGTTTGAAATTGGTTGAAACAAGATTAACAAAAGACTACCACTTGATTCATAGACTGCTTTCTTTGGTATTAACTCTTCTGCTCTCTACGACAACTACAAAATGAACATTTTCAGTTTTGAAGATTATAAAAAATCTACTTCGGAGCAAGATAAAGGAAGAGTTTCTTGATGATTGCATGATAGTTCATATAATTGAAATGAGAAAAAACAAAAGACCTAGATCTACTAAGGTTTGGGGCGGCGGCGTCTCCGTTGAGATCGTCCTTCCCTATATCTACTCCACTTCAATGGAGTCATTCACAGGCTTTGGTCCGTTTCTTGCTATTCTTCCTGCCTTCTGCAAAACATCTGCTTATGGAGACTCTGGGATGGAGGCTTTGAGGTCTGACCTTGAAGGAGTGTAAGGCCAATCATGATCTTTGGAGGTCGTCCGCGGTGGTGTTCTGGCTGATGGTGACAACGGTTGGGTTTTCTCTTCGAGCTCGACTGTTGGGGGTATATGGGACCATGGTGATTTTGGTCTTTGGTCTTGTTTATGCAGGTTAATTCATACTATCTCTTCGAATTCTCCACGTCGATGGTGGGCTGGCAATCAGGGATCAAGCCGGCGGCTTTGAAGAATAATCCGGATCCGAATCTGGGATCCGGGTGGAGATTGTGCTTGGTCTATGGCCCACTATCTTTGGTGGGTTGTATATCAGCTCCTAGATTGGTTTGGGTCTCTTGTGCGTTACTAGTATTGGATTCGAGACCCATTTCTATGATATCTATTTGTGAAAGATCGCTTGCCAACATGGCTATATTCTGACACCCTTGGCCGGCTTCGATCTTTAGATGGGAGAATGCCTTCATTTCGGCGCCAAGTTGGTTTTTGTCAATTTGTGCGTTGGAGTTCTATGGGTTGTCACACCATCGACTACTCAATTCACTGCACGGTTGCAATCTGTAGTGTAAAATTAGCGCTGCGTCTTGACGTTATTGCTCTTGCATTATTAAGTTTTTATATTTCATATGTAATTTTCGTACTGTTTTGTTCTCTTCTTGATGTCTTTTGGTATCGTTTCGTTGTAATTTTTCAATTTCAATATATGGTTGACCTCCTTCGATTAAAAAAAAAAGTCGTTCAAAACATGTGTAAAATATATACATTATAAGATAATTGACCACTTTTTCCTATATTATCGCTTTTAAAAGATTGCTATAGTTAACCCCTCTATTTCTAAATCAGATTCTATGATGTTGTATACTAATGAGAGAAATTTGTTTTGTTTTAATGGTGCGAAGTACAATTAACACGTGCATAAGACGCCTCGGTGAGAAGTATTTTTTCTAAAATGAGAAAGTACATCCACAGCCGTACTATTGTTCTCAAACACTGAAAGCTGGTAAGCAAACAATTGAAGTGACGTCAATTGAACGATGCCAGAATATGAGGGTTGCCCACGGTACATGTGGACACCGTCAGACATTAAATGCTGTAGGTTGAACTAGTTGAAAAATTAGGCATGCTTAGTATATCTTTGTGGTCTCTCACTGTTAATCAGGCTGGATTAAACTGTTTAATGATTTTTTTGGATCTAAGTTATTTCCCATAGTTGTAATTTTTAAAAAGTGGTTTCATTCTATACTCACACAAATAGGTTTCGTATTTTTTAAATTTGTATCCATCTTTAACTTTCTTTATTTTTCATCAATTATATGTTCCGAAATACTGTTGAGTGAATAAAATAGTTAGTCACTTTGATAAAGCCTCGCTACCTTTTCTACTTGGAAGTGAAAGCACTTTTCTAGAGTCCACCACCTTTTCTGAAAGAAAAATATGCTTTGGGGCTCATGACCAAAAGTTTCAAGATATGAAAAGATGGCGTTGTCTGTAATCCATCAAGAAAATTGTCCATCGATAGACGTCGTTGCATCAGCCGTGAAATTGACCAAGTCAACTCACATACAATAAGGAAGATGAAACTCTGATCGGAGTTGTTATCGTAGCCTCGTAGGGGCTTTTAAGGAAGAAGGAGAACGGCATGTGCATCGACAGGAAATAAGGTTCCAAGACTCCTCGTTATCAAATGATGGAGCAGAGCGGGTTTTCATCAGACTTGGCTACTATAGCCGAGCGCTTTGCTTATTCCTCAACTTATCCAACAACAATTCAATTCAAATGGGTTGTTGTTGGGTGCTAATCACTGGTTTGCCTCTCTCTCAATCCAAAACCCAGTGAAGTCTGCCTCTCTCTCTCTCTCTCTCAATTGACCACCACGTGCGTCTCCAATACTGCTCATCTCTCTCAATCAAAACTTTCTCTTCTTCTTAATCTGGGTTGTTACAAAATCCGAGAACATTAGAATTACGTATACGTGGTGCTTGAGATTCTCCTTAAGAATTCCTCTATTATCAAGGATCTGCGGAGCTTTGACCTTGGTTATCACTAACAGAATCTCGCCTTCCTCATATGATTCGACTGCGATTATTCATTTCGCAACAACATCAAGCACAAAATTGAACCAAAATCGGTGCCATAACATGTGCGGCAGCAGCTGTCAAAATTGAACCGAAATCGGCGCCAAAACCGAAACAGGACTCAATCTTCATCAAGCACCCCAAGCTGTTGCAGCCGTCAATGTTCATCATATCCATGGTTTTAAATATCGGTATCTTCATATCTATCGGAACTTTCAAAAAGGAAGATATCGAAAATATCAGGATATAAGAGAAAATATATTGTTTTTGAAAAATTCAATTTATTAGAAAGTTAGAATTACATATAAATACATATGAATATCAACTTCATCTACATCCAAAAAGAGACTCTAGGTGATTGAAAAGCTGCTCGCTGGTCTACGAAAATACAATAATTACATCGCGATATATGACTCATATAGTGCGAATTATAGTGATAAACATGATAGTTATATATCTCTTTACAACTGCCGACTATTTCTCCTATAAGGGGATAATAAGGATGAACCCAACTGGATGACTGATCATATACTTCTCCATATTGATTATATCCATAAGCGTCATAACCAAATTGAATGTTGCTTTCATGAGATTCATTTGAGATCCCATTGCGCTTTGAGCCAAAACTGATAGAATCAAAACTTAAGGCAATTGAAGAAACATCAGATGGGGTACTTTGATCATCAGTTGCACCTCTAGTCCTCCTCCCATATCAGGTCTTCTCTTGGGCACCATGACCAACTGTTCTCACTCCGTGGTCTTCATCTTGGGTGATATGATCAAAATTACCTTCATAGGTAAATTGGTTTAATCCTCCACCCACAGAAGATTGTCCATATTCATATCTTTCACATCCACCACCTGTTCCGCTTCCACCCTCTCCATCATAATGACAACTATCTAGGCATCATCACTATATGAATTATCCTCTGGGTTTTTAACAACTTCTTCAGATAAGACTCTCTCTACATTGATTCCAGCATTAGTTGCAGTTTCTACAACTAATGGAAGAGGTCTTCCAGCTTCATCATTGAGGTGTGCAGACATAATCCAATTATGAAGTGGATCAATACCATTATCAAGCAGCTCACTTGCAACATGAAGTGATCTATGTAGTTGTTTTCATTGACCACATTATTCTTTGCCTGTCTATCTCGCAGTCGCAACTTTATGTTGTAGTAGCAATATACAAGCTAATCCAACTTCAGATATGGCAAATGGTTCCTTTGCTTGGTATGAATAATAGCAAATGTACACCAATTTCTCTCACAAGCAGAAGAAGAAGTCGTTTGTGCTAAACTACGCATTGCAATTCTTTGTATGTTTGGTGCAAATATCCAAATTGTGACCATCAATCAGCTGTAAATGGACTACAATTGAACATTTATCTTCTTTCTATTATTCAACTACAAAGTAAAGAGTTATAGACTACATACAACGTTACAGAGATAGTTACAGACTATATAATACCAAATCTCTCCTCACAAAGATTTGCATTTAGAGAATTATTTCTCACCCAAAATCTCTTTGAGTGTATTTTTCCTCACCTAGATTTACCTTAAGGGAATTTTCTATTCATCTAGGTTCACCTTGAGAGGATTTCTCCTCACTCAGATTTTCCTTGAGGAGATCTCTCTTCACGCAGGTTTGTATTTAGAGAATTATTAAGTTTGTTTATCCATCAAATTTTACAGATATTTCTTCACTTTATCGGAGATATATTGCAAATATCTAATATATCAGGGATATTTGACAATGTCGGAGAAATTTCGCAGAAACGGTAGAAGATAAGATATTCACCCCCTAAGATATATCGGTCCGTCGAAAAAGGAAGATATTTGGGGATATATCGGAAATATCGCAGATATTTAGAACCTTTCACATCCATCTAGTTCTTGATCATCCAATAAAATCAAACCACCACCCGTTGAAACCCAACTCTTCTCTTAATTTCGCATCCACATATTTGTTAAGTCAAGGAAGAGTAAGCTTCATCCCAGATGGGCAATGACCATAAAGCCCTGTTGTTTTCACCATGACGACACGAGAATTACAGTTAATAGACCTTCATCAGTAAAAAAAAAAAAATTAGCAGTTTGTGTAGAGGAGAACGGGTTGCGTCATTGGGCTCACCTTGGTGCGTTTTGTTTTAGTGGAATGCAGCCTACTCAAAAGATTCTACAAGTGGTGCTCCTCATGCAACTCACCAAAACAATTTAGGGTTTGTCAATAGCCCAAACTCCCAAAAGCTGGCCAACCTTATACCAGCTAGTGTTATTCATGGTATTTGGAGATGCGTTCTTTGGGATGGGTGGTGTCGGAATTTTCAAGTATAGAGGTATTATGTCGGTGAATTTGTTACCATGCGTTATTTAGCTTTTTTGTTGAAAATAAAGGGCTCTTAAACATTTACCCAATTTGGTTCAATAAATGCTCACTTACTCCGCTAAAAGATCTGTGTGCCCACTTACCCAATTTAAATGTAAAAAAACAAGTTTGCCTTTTAAATAATTAAAAAGTCATCGGAGACCTCACCGGACTCCTATCACTGGCCGCCAGAATTCGATCACCGATCGCTGGAGGTTTCCAAAGAGGTTTTCGGAGACTTTTATTGCCCCCAATAAATTTTTATAAAGTTATTGGATATTTTGGGGGGGGGGGGGGGGGGGGTAAAATATTTATTGGGTATTATTAGGAGAAAATAAAAGGAGGTTTATTGGGGGACAATAAAATAGAACGCGGGACTCCAGTCAGTAGTCCGGAGGTTGCCGGAAGTTCGCAAAGAGATCACCGGAGACTTTTATTAACCTCTAATAAATTTTTACTAGGGGCAATAAAAAGTTTATTAGGGGGTAATAAAGTTTATTGGGGGCCAATAAAAAATTTATTAGAGGGCAATAAAGTTTATTGAGAGACAATAAAAAGTTTATTAGGTATTATTGGGGGTAATAAAAAGTTTATTGGGGGGGGGCAATAAAACCGTACATCTGGCTGCTGGAGTCCGATGAAGTCTCTCTCTCTAAGTGACAAAGGGAGAAAGGGCAAAATTATCTCAAAAATAAACAAAAATTAATAAAAAAATAACTTAATTGGGTATCAGGGCAAAAAATATGTAATTTATTGGGTAACTGGGCGATCTTATAAGATATTTGGGTAAATGGGGTTAGTGTAACTCAAATTTGAATGAATGTACATTTTTCCGAAATATAAATCATATCATCAAGGCCTACATTTAAGGCATATCAAATAAGTAAGTATAGCAAAAGAAAACGAAAAAAAGAAGTATTTACGGCATATATATACTAAGGGAATATAAAAACCCAAGCTCTCTTTTAAAAAATAAATAAATAAAATAACTCAAGCGCTAAAATAGAATCTATTTCCGCCTCAACCCATGTAAGAGACATATCATGCACGCTCAATAATCTTAATTGATGAAAGATATTTTAGCATCCATCCTAAAGTTAATTGGTAATGAGTGAACACAAACTCATAAAGTTCTTATACAAGGTTATATTTTTACATTCTCACATTAATGTAGGCTAAAATCTTCCACTACAGGATTATATAAGCTTTTTTTGAATCAATGAAAGAGCTTTTATTAATAGAACTCAATCAAGTTGATTACAATCATGTAGAAGCACATCTCGAATGCCTTCGGATGCTTGGTCAAACCAAACAAAACCTTGTTCTGCCTCAAAACCTAATGCAGCTAGGCGGTGAACCACCACATTACGTGATCTAGGAGTGCGTGTATTGAATTTTCACACCTTGCAACCTCCTCCAACTTTGTTTTATATCATCGATTAAACCTCCATTGGCTAGTAAATCGTATTGAGGGCTGGAAGCTTCAAAATTACTTCTAAGCAGTCACTTTCAATTACAACATCATGTATTTGTAATGAGAAAAGAAGATCCATACCTTCTCTAATAGCCAGCAGCTCACATTGCTTTGGTGAGGCCGCATGCGCAATAGGATGCATGAATGCAGCTTTGAATTGTCCTGCTGAGTCTCGTAGCACCCCACCAACTCCACCATGATGTTGATTTGGTAGAAAGGCTGCCTCCACATTTAGTTTGAGTCTTCCTTCTTCTGCCGGTTTCCAATTTTGCCTTACAAGCTATTTTGCTTTTGTGTAGTCCCTCTGGCCCGTTGAAACTCTTCTAGCCATGTGAAACTACCAAGTAGCAAACCTTGAGCAGTTTGAACTTGACCATTCCACAAAGCATTGTTCCAGTTTTTCCATAATGCCCAATCGAGCATTAGTAACCTTGTAAACACTTCCGGTTTAAGTTCCATTGCTCTTTCTAACATCCACTCTTTGAAGTTGATTCTAAGGAGAATGGTATACTGTAGATTAAAAGGTGCTTGAGATAAGAGTTGCATTGCATTAAGACAATTACATAACACATGTGAAACATCCTCAATGTGGTGATGACATGGTAAGCACGTCATATCTCCAGTATAACCCTTAGTTAGCAAATGTTCTCTAGTAGGTAAGAGGCTGTTGCATGCTCTCCAATTGCATATAAGAACCTTGCCTGGCACCTTGGCTTTCCATAGTCGCTTCCACAGTTCTTTATAAGGATCACCATTCGGAGTGGAAGAAAGGAAATTTTGCAGAACGTGTTCTCTAGCAATCGAATAGGCTGATTTCACAGAGTACAACCCCTTCTTTTCCAAGCTCCAAATAAGTTTATCATGGCATTCACGTCTTCTAATAGGGATGCACAAAATATTTTCAGCAATGTGAGAAGGAAGAAGAGATATTACCAAAGTCTGATTCCATTCTCGAGTGTCAACATCAATTAGCTCTTCTACCATGTTCAAAGCAGTATTGGTCAGTTTCTGTATCTGATATTGAGGGACAATTGGGATCCATCGATCATTCTAGATGTTTACTTGAGCTCTATTGCCTATCTTCCATTGTACACCTGCTTTCAAAACTGGTCTTCCATTGAGAATACTTCTCCAAGAGAAAGAAGGAGAGTCTCCCATCTCAGCATCCCAGAAAGAGTTATATGAAAAGTACCGGGCCTTATAGACCTGAGCAATGAATGATTGAGGATTTGAGACCAATCTTCAACCTTGTTTTGCAAGCATGGTTAGGTTGTAGGCATATAGATTCTTGAAACCCATGCCTCCTTCCTGTTTAGTTAAACACATTCTTTCCCAGCTTCTCCCGTGTATCTTCTTTTTATCATCTGTATCTCTCCAAAAAAATGAAGCACACAGTTTATGAATATCATCACAGAGACTTTTAGGTAACAAATAGCAATTCATGGCATACAATGGCATAGTTTATGCGACTACTTTGATTAGAATCTCCTTTCCTGCACAACTGAGAATTTTTGCCTTCCAGTTAATCAATTTCTTGGTTAGCTTTTCTTTGATATATTCTAAAATTGCTGTTTTTGATCTTCCAACAAGCAGTGGCAGACCTAGGTACCTGTCATGCTCATCTTCTCGTTTTACAGCCAGGATAGCAGCCAACATGTTTTGTTGTGCCATCTACACATTCCGGCTAAAGACAACACTGCTTTTCTGATAATTTACTTTCTGCCCAGAAACTTTCTCATAAACATCAAGGATCTTCTTATAACTCACACATTCAGCTTCAGTAGCTGTTCCAAACAAGAAACTATCATCTGTTAAAAAAAAGTGATGCAGAGTTGGAGCTTGAGGGCACATTTTGAGGCCTGCAATATTGTTGTATTGAACTGCATTGGTGATCAATGCAGACAACCCTTCAGCACATAAGATAAAAAGGTAAGGTGATAACGATTCACCTTGCCTAATACCCCTTGTAGGTACAATCTTTTCTGTAAGCTTTCCCTATATAAGAAGAGAATGAGTGACTGAATTTATGCAATACATAATCATGCTTGCCCAATTAGAGTGAAAACTTAATTTCACGAGCATTGCTTGTATAAATTGCCACTCCAAACGATCATAGGCCTTGCTTATATCCAATTTGAGGGAAAGAAGCCCATTTCTTGACTTCTAAGTTGATGCATGAAGGGAGCCGCTTCTGTAGCCACCAAAGTGTTATCTGAAATTAGACACCTCGGTACATATACACTCTGTAACGGCGAGATTATTTCAGGCAGATACTACTTTACTTTGTTAGCTACTACTTTTGAAGTAATTTTGCAAATGACGTTGCAGAGAGCTATAGGTCGAAAGTGAGCAGCTATTTTTGGAGACTTGATTTTTGGTATCAAGCATATATGAGTGAAATTGGTCTCCTTCCA
This sequence comes from Rosa persica, assembly GCA_025331145.1. Classification (NCBI taxonomy): domain Eukaryota; kingdom Viridiplantae; phylum Streptophyta; class Magnoliopsida; order Rosales; family Rosaceae; genus Rosa; species Rosa persica. The sequence goes on along the minus strand of WFKR01000007.1, from coordinate 13,257,629 downwards.
AAGTTCCCCTTTTTCCAAAAAGTTCTTCACTGCCAAACAGACATCCATGCTAACAATAGACCAATATTTTTGAAAAAAGAATGGTGACATACCATTTAGACCGGGGCTTTTGGACGGATGCATATGAAAAAAAAGCCGCTTTAATTTCCTCATCACTGTAGGGTTTGAGCAGATTGGCATCATCTCATTTGTTACCTTTGTAGGTGTTGCATCAATTATAGTTCTGTTGGCATCAATGTTACAACCCTCAGAAGTGAAAACGTCTTGAAAGTACAACATCAAGAGTCTATGAATCTCTGCCGGTTCGGTTTGCCACTGGCCTTGTTCATCATTCAGGCCTTTGATAGTATTTCTGCTTTTCCGATTGCTGGCTCTTCTGTGAAAATAGGTTGAATTACGGTCCCCCTCTTTGAGCCAAATTGTTCTTGATCTCGGCCTCCAATATATCTCTTGTTCAGATAGGAGTTGGCTATATCAGACATGTAACACCCTTTGTTCTTCATACTGCTATGGGGAAAAGGGGGCCTTTATGAGATCATTCAACTTTTCTTGGACCACACGCATTTCAGTTTTCTGTTTGTCAAAATCAGTTTGGTGCAATTGTAACAATTTCTACCCCGTGGCCTTAATCCTGAAACTCAATTGTCGCAGCACATTGCCAGTGGTAGGTTGTGCCCAGCCTTTTTGGATAATCTTCTTGCATACTGGATTACCATGTCACATCTCTTCAAATCAAAACATTTTTGGAACTTTTCGATGTTGAAACTTCTCCACACTAATTTAAGTTGAAATAGGGCAGTGATCAGAGTCACTAGGGTTAAGCGTGATAAATCTACTATAAGGAAACCTGCTTCTCCATTACATGGTCTGGAAACTGCGATCCAACCTCTCTTTGGTGAATTTGTTGCTCCATGTAAATCTGCTGCCAATAAATCCCATGTCAAGCAGTCCACATGCTGCCATAGTGCAGAAGCTCTTGGAGGTCCGCCTGACTTGTCTGCTTGAGACATAATCTCGTTGAAATCTCCTGCCATCAGGCAATGGAGATAGCATGGTTATGTTGCAAGGGACAGGATAAGATCCCATGTTTTGCTTCTATCAGTCCGAGCAGCCCAGCCATATATGCTGGTAAATTACCATTTTTCAGTGCTATCAGGTTTGCCAATGATGGCATCAATGTGATGTGCAGATGAAGTTCTAATATCTGCATGTGTCTCGTCATTCCAGAGTAGCGCGACTCCTTGTGATTCTCTCTGCTGTGGGAAACAAATGTTGTCTTTGAATCCCAATTTCCTGGTGATGGTGTCATCAAGGATTTCTTTGCTAGGGTTTTTGATAGAAAAAATCAGACTTGGTTTACGCGCTTGGACGAGATCGATCAAAGCACGTTGTGCGTCAAGGTTAACCAAACCTTGACAGTTCCAAACTAGTATGTTACCCTATAGCATGATGGATGAGTGTTGGACGGACGGAGCTTGACGACAGTGCACAAAGACGTCGCTTAGGGTTTTGTTTATACCTACTCGGATTATATAAGCTTTATTTATCAACATTGTAATAATATATATTAGATGGCCTCACACACTATGTGTGTGAAAATTGATTTTATTTTTTATTTTTAATAGGAAGTGGGAAATTATTTACAGGAGTAGATAGTTTTTCATGGAATGATAGAAGTGGGTAATTTGATTATCTGTTTATCATTTTCGTATTTTTTTATATTTTCTGTTTATTTTGTAATTTGACTATGTCACCCCTCTCTGTTTTATGAGTTGTATAATTTTTAATATTTTATGGTCATTTTGATACTTTTTTCTGTTTTGGCTAATAAAGCGTCTTAACTTAATAAATAGTATAGATTCGGTGCTTACTAATTAAGTTTAAATAGAAACTTTCCTAAAGTAAATTGGTAAAATATACAATAATATATATGGTTTGTCGTACTAATAAATCTCGAGGTTTTGCAGATAACTGTTTGTACTTAAAAAATACTTAAGTTGTGAATAATATCTATTAAATTATGCATTCATCTCACTTATCTGTCTAGTCAATAACTAAACAATAGTGTCATCAAATAACCACGAGGATAGTTCAGTAGTTAAATAGGGTATTCAATAAAATAATGTATGCATGATCTATAGGCATAGTAGCTAGCACAATGCGATGATGTAATATAACAGAAGGAATGAACAAAATAAATTTGAAATTTTGCTCTTAAGACTCATATGTCCCAGACCAAAAGGCAAGGTCCCCCAAGCAGCAGAAAAAGAAAAAGGATTAAATTCTGTTTACTACGGTTCATCAGTTCAGTCTCTGCACTTCTAATTTAATCAGAAAAGTTCTTACACTCTCTAATTTTATCAAATCAATCCAATTTGTCACTAGTCCATCAATTTTCGCTGTTAAAATGCTGACGTGGGACCTTCTTATATGGAAAATTCCCAAACTACCCATCGCTAGGCAGCCGCCAATGCGTCAGTGTTGTGATGCAGATGGATAGTTTAGAATTTTTCCCGAAAATTGAAAGAGTGGTGACGGATTGGATCGATTTGATGAAATTGGAGAGCGCAAGAACTTTTCTGATTAATTTAGAAGTGCAGGGACTGAACTGATGAACCCTTAAAAGTACAAGGTAGTAAACAGAATTTAGTCCAAAGAAAAAAGATAGGAGTCAATCTTCATGAATGACAGAACATGTCTAAAAATCATGACATGAAAACTAACCAAATCAAGAGAACTTACAGATTGTGACCATTAAGCAGACGAGTTTGAGGACCTTCTCAACCAATAATTGCCCAGGGTCCCCTAAACAAAGACATCTAGCTTTCCGGCCATTCCTTTACAATTCGATTTCGAAAGCCGAAAGCAGATCACAGAATATTGCTGCGATGGTCAATCAGATGGAAGGCTTGTTCCCTCTGGAAACAGAGAATTAATGTATTGGGAAACTAAATCAGCTATTGTCATTTTCATGGTGAAATGTATTTCATTTTCCCTTTGTCTCCGGGAAGCATTTTCCAACTGTTGGTGAGGTAGAGTGTTCTTTGCTAACACTTAAAAGGATATTTATTTGTCTAGCTACTTTCAACCGACGGCCACCCACATATTACTCGAGGTAAAACAGGTAGTGAATTTTGAAGTCTTTCGTTTGGATATAAATATATAAAAAGGAGCTAATACGAAATCTTTTCAAGTTTGCTCGCGGCATCGGATACAGTCAATCAATATATTAACAAGTTGATTACGATAAATTAAAGTAGTTTATACGTAGAGCTTAATTTTTGTAAGCACGCATTGTCTCGAAGTGACGGTATATCTTTTCCTAGAAGTTTTTTTCATCTTGTTAGGAACAGAGATCCATTGTATATGGTTAACTAACCTTAGAAAACTGCCATATGCGTGTTCATTGTTCGTACTAATAATTCATATGTTTTCATTGTTTTAATTTTTAGAAATTTTTTAGAAAGGTGACAATTATCCAATCGATGGGTATTCATGATTCTAAGAGCAGTGGTAATAGAGTCGTATCAAAACAATGATCACATAACCGAATAGTAGTACCAGGGCGGATCTACTTAAGAGGGTGGCCCATCCCAAAATCTTTAAAGTATTTTAGCTACTATATGTATGTTTATTCACGGTTGTAGGTTTGGTTCAGTTGGCCAAGTGTAGTATTGTTTAGGCTTTGTCTTCAGACTTTTCCTACCATTGCAGGCTTTACTTTTGGCCTTTATCTTCAGGCTTTACAGCCTTCAGTCCTTCACTTGGTTCGAATGTCCCTGGGTGCAAATCTTGCCTCTCTTTCCCCATTAACTTCTCTCTTTTTTGCCCCTTTAGTAACAACATTTCTATATCTTTAATATTTCTCCCCCTCTCTCTCTAGGGTTTTCAGAAAATTTTCCTCTTGTTCCGTCCGGCGGCGTGTCCGTGGACGCTGTCGTCGGACGGGCTCTGTTTCCCTGATGGGTGTTCTTCCTCGGCGTTTTCTTCTGGATAGCTAAGATATGTGGGAGTTGTTTGGGGTGTTCGCAGCGGTGGTTCTGTGACTGTGGGTCGGGGTTGTGGTGTGGATCGGGGTCAAGGTTGCAGGATCGGGGATCGACTCAGTTGGTTGTAGTTGGGTCGGGATTGGAAGAGATTGCACAGGTGGCTGATTTCTCCCAATTGATTGGTGGCAGCGACTTGGCTGTGGCGAGATCGAGATCGCCGGATCTTAGGATCGGTGGAGCAGATTTCTTCTGGATTGCAACTGATGGTCTGCTCCTTTCAGCGTTTCTGTTTTTGCTTTCCTCGTGCAGGACGGGAGAGACGGCAGGATAATGGTGGAAGTGGTCCGACCGCGACTTTGGGGTGGCATGGGCGGAGGTATGGTGGTGTTGGCTCGACAGGAACTGGATTGGGCTTGGTTGATGGGCTGGCGAACCCTCCTTGCTGTCTCCCCTAATAATTGGGCCTGGGATCCCATGTTGGGTCATGTTTGGGCTCTTGCTAGTATTTTAGTATTTTCTGTTTTTGTTTTTGTTACAATAAATCCATATTATTTTTTTATAGGGAGAGTCAGGCTTCATGTCTTGGTGTGTGTGTGCACTGATAGTGCCTTGTTTGTCCTAGAGAGGTGGCGAGTCATTATCAAATGGACGCAACCTCCTAGTGGCAAGATGAAACAAAGTGTCGTCAGAGGTTGTTCTAGTCGACAACATAGTGGAAAAGCTGGTTTTATTGTTTTATGGCTTTTTATGAGCTTTGTCTTTCCGGTATGTCACTTTTGTAAAGCAAATGGTGTTGCCCAGATATCTGGTATGTCAACCTTTGTTAATTGGTGCATGTTTGAATACATAGGATTAGTGGGAGCTCTTGTTAATATTCAGGAAGTTCTCGTGCTACTAATTGTTCGGGGTTTAGGCTTTATGTCCCCCCCTTTGTATTCAGCAGTTTCATTAAGGAATGCTTGAGGGCAGCCGCACCGGCCCTTCTTTTAAAAAAAAAAAATTCTCCCCCTTAAAGGCAAATCTAATGTTGCATTGCCTGTAGTTTATTATTTTTTTTCCTTTCTCTCATTCCTCATTTTCTTCTTCCTTCTTTGTTTAGTTATAACATTATATATTAATAAAAATTTCTTCTAAAATCTAATTTCAACATTCTTCGAAGTATTATCGATAAAAAAAATAAAAAATCTTATGAGCAAGTGCTATATTAGCCCACCCCAACTTCACTTCCTAGATCCGCCACTAAATAGTACCAGTTACTCCTTCATAATAAACCAGATAGAGATATCTGGAATTAACTAAATTTCAAATCTTCAATTCTAAGTAGTAAAAGGTTATGTAATCCTACATAGTTTTATCCAAGGTTTCAAATTTCGGTTTCGGTTTCGGTTTTGGTACTTCAAATTTAAGGAAATTTTGGAGAAAGTTTCGATTTCGGTGGAAACTTCGGTTAAAAATAAAGAAATCAGATTAATTACATTTATAAAATGATAGTTTTTAATGAAACTTTTACATAGAATAAATTAACCTATAATAAACCTATTTACAATGTAACCTCTCTAAAATTATACATTTATAATAGAATTATGACATTTTATATGGACTAGTAATTAACTAGTACTGTAGCAGGTTGCTAAACTAGTGTTTTTATCTATATGTATTGATAATGTGTTGTATATTGATAATGTAAATATGATTTACTTTTTTAAATAATTAGAAAATTACAACGGGGCGGGGCGGGACACGTAAAACCAAAATCCCGTGAATACAAATGAACAAATACAACAAAAGGAATATAAAATCTACTACGATGTGGTTCGATCTAGCTGGTTGAACTACTTCATTTAGTATCATACAATACAGCTTCCAAGTACATAAATTTAGAAATGATTTTCGTACTTCATCACATGGGTATTGTATATGTACGTCTTGTTCCCTTTCCACATGCAATCCATATATCAGATATTGTAGAGTTACCTAATATGATGTTTCAGTATGAAGCATACAATATTTGAGACGAAGCAAAAAGGGAATCATGTTTGAGGTTGGAGCATTCAACTTTGTAGCAGATAAAAACAAAAATGTTTCTTGCTGTATTCAAGTTGAATGCACTAAAATAAAATAAAAATTCATATTTTCTTTATGAAAGTATGAAGTAAAAAAATTCATATTAGGTGACATAAAAATTTCACATAAATTTTAGAGAAATTTCGGACAAAATTTTGGTGTGAATTTTTAAATATATATTGTCTGTGTAGGTATTTCAGAAATTAAGAATTTCGTGGAAATATACGGAAAATTTCAGAAAATTTCGGGAAACTCTTGACAGAAGTGATATAGCATACGAATTTTGTTTCGGTACTTTAAAATTACGGAAATTTCGAAAGAAATTTCGACAGTTTCGGAGAAATTTGAAACCTTGGTTTTATCCAATCCGCACAATGTCCTCTTACATCAACTACTGATACTTCTTTACCAAATTTCAATTTTTTGACAATAACCATTTCAAATAGTAGCAGCAGCAAATAATTGAATCCCATCTAGCAGAAACATAACTCCAATCACCCGTCAAAACCAGTTTTGCCAATCCATATCTTTCAGTTTTGTTCAAATGTAGTCAAAGACCAAAACTTCAACTTCTCTATCAAAGTTCAACCATGCTGCAATTATTTGTCCAAGAAATCACTATCCTCCTTGGCAATAACAAATCAAACATAGACGTCATACTTCAATTTAACTTCTTTAACCAATTTTCATCTAGTAACAACCATATTCTGAAAATTGAAATTTCAATAAGATAATGCTGATACCCAAAAAGGCACAAGACATGTCGTACGCACATTTCAAACCTCATAAAGAACTATACATGCAAACCGCATTCAAAAATACAAAAATTACATATCTTCTCGAATCGTCATGCCACGCATGTGGACCCAAGCCACAACTACTCTCTTGGGGCTTGCCGAAGTGGGTACGGTGTGGAAGGTTACGGAAACACATAATGCTCATCTATTGATTTAGCGTCATCGGTGGTCTCGGTCTTGGACCTGAAATCCAAGCCCGATAACTTGAATCAATAGCGAATTTGTAAATATGAGATTTGGGCCAACCTCTTTCCCTTAAAACTCAAAGCCTAAAGAATACTCAAAGCCAAAGAAAATAGGCAGCCCAAGCCTTCTTTATCCTTCTTCTAGCTTCGACTTCTTTCCCTGCAGCTGTTAAATACACTGTTCAACCCAAAGATTTTTGAGAAATATCGATCCCTTCTGTTAGTTGGCAAAGAAGAGACTTTCTGACCAGTAGAGAGATATCCTCTTCTTCCTTAAATGATGGGCTCATAATTTTCAAACTTTCTCGTCAACCTCATTCTAGGTTTTCTGCCACCGCAGCTATTTTTGCTGCAATCTTTGTCGTCAGCGACAACGACTTTCTCCCTCTCCCAAAGCTTCATCTCTCAAGTAAGCTTTCTTTTCCCAAATTTTAAGACATAAATTATGTCTAGGTTGAAGAAGAAATGTTTTATCCAGAAATCATGTATTCCCAATGAAGTCTATATAAAGCGAGATTTGGGACTGTAATGAGGGGAGCTTTGCCAGTGTAAAGGAAAATTCAAGCATAATTGATCAAAATCCAAAAAACTTAGAAACACCTATAGCAAATCAAGCCTTCAAACCTTCAAGCATAAGTGTAGCTTTCAAAAATTTTCCCAAACCCTCATTCAAATCAATTTACAGAAACCCCAAATCCAAAAACCGTCCAATTCTCTCACCGCAGTGTGTTTTTAGCTCTCACACCATGCTTCATGCTGCCAAGCCTTATTTGTTTTTCATATTATCTGAATCACATACAAAGTCATCCCAATAATTGGATTATTGGGTTGATTTTGGCCTAGTCGATGTTTAATTCAAAAAGGACACTCACATTTTGGCGACTTCACTGGGGACTAGGTTGTGATTCAGAAAATTGTTTCATCATGCAATCATTCAATTTAAGCATGCTCGTGTCATTCAAAACTATTGTTGAATTCAAGTAACATGGGGCTACCTCTTTTAACATGATTCACAACTGTTATGTATGTTTTGTTGATGATTCCTCAACTCCAAGCCCACCATCTTAAATTTCTTCTTTCTTCATCATAATCCTAACTTTCTATACCAAAACCTTAGAGGCAATAACATACTTGACGTCGAAACCAAATAAAACCTGATCTCAAGATGTGGATAATTCTTGGTGCAAGTCTTTTCCAAATTGTAGCCTTCCCTGCCAAAGCATGAGTCTTCATAGCAGTAACCAAAATTTTCACTGCCGTAGTCAAAAGTGATCCATACAGAAATCTTTTATGTAAGTTTTTCCATATCTGAAACTTTAGTGCATAGCTAAAGTTTTCACTCCCTTAGTCCTCAACTACAGAAAAAACTAGTACATAAATCTAGATGAAACCTCTGGTATTATGCATATACTTGATGAATCTTAAACATTGTATTGTTACTACGGTAGCATTGCACTGTTTTAGATTTTCCTTAAAAAATGAAGTAAATACATACAAGCTTAACACTCAAGTGAGGTCCAACAAGAGAATCCTCTTGTTAGTTAGTCTATTATACTCAATGCATACAAGCGAATATTGTTTCTCTTGCATAAAAGTTTGTGCTCGATGAATCTTAGAAGATAAGCATTTGTATTGCTGTGAAAACGCCCTGCAGTTATACTTCATAATAGTAACTCAAGCCATGCAAACAAGCTTGATTTGGGGTTGCAGATTCTCGTGAAACATTGTACAATGCTGAAAACATTTAAGTATACTGAGACCCATACCTCAAATCATGCAAATACATGGGGGCTGACAAATGCAATTTCTACTTTTGTCCTAAATCAACAATGTGATCACCTTGTAGAAACCTTACTTGATAGCATTCACAGCCATAGCCAAATTCTTTACTACTATTACCAAAATCTAGCCAAAAATTTGCACTGTAGTAACCGAATATGCAGTGATTACAATATTTAGTTTTCCAGCCAAACAAGCCTCATGTCAAACCAAAACATTAGTGAAAACCTTTCTAAAACTAAAACAATCACCCCTAGATCCAAAGTTTCCACTGCAGTAACCAATCATTTATGTAATAGTCTGATGTTGCAGATCATGCAAAGTCAATGAAATTGACAGATAAACTTTGCTCATGCATATAAAAGAGTGTTGTACAATACTACCAATATTCAAGCTTCGTCAAGTTACTTCATGCCAATAAACTTAGGGGTCTGAGGGATGAAACTTCAACTCTCATTCACCACAATATATACTCGTACAAGGATGAACATTGCATCCATTTATGGTTAGTACATTCAAGCCTTTTTGAGAAAAAGGATCCACTGCTACAGAAAAAATTCTTTAGTGCCATTACCAAAATTATGCCATAGTCACTATAGTATTTAGAAATCCTCCTCAAACAAAAGCATTTTATGCTAAAGCCAAAACTTCCCTGGAGCAACCAAAATCTCCTTTTGTTCCTACATAAGCCTAATGTCAAAACTCAAACCAAAAAAGAGTTACAACCCTCATTGCAAGCATTTCTCAGGCCAAAGCTCTTGCATGTAGTCAGAAAACATGTTGTACTGTATAGTACAAGTTTTCATTGCAGTAACCAAATATAGATGTTCAATTTACATAGCCAAAAATTTCTCCAGTCAAACCAAAATTTTTATTGCAAGGCTCTCTCAAGCCAATGAATCTACTGCTAAAACCAAAACTACCTTTGATTCTTAGCCAAAGGAGTTCATAAAACACCAATTCCCATGTCGCAAGCCTTGTCAACCAAAAGCAGATGTTGCCAAAACTATTACTACTATAACCAAACCTCATATACAGCTAAGACCTTTATTGCAAGCCTTCTTCAAACCAAGCATTTATTGATAGAGACAAAGTTAACATTGGTTCCTTAGGTAAGTAAAAAATAGTTACAACCCCCAATGAAAAAATTTCTCAAACTAAAGCTCTTGTAGTTAGAACAGAAGTTTCCACCACAATAACTAAAACTTCATCTGTAACAAAACAACAAGCCAAAGTCAAACCACCAAGCCATTATACTTTTTGGGCAAAATTAGCCTTCCACTAAATCAAGTTTATGCCAATCGCATCGCACATCAAGCTCATTATCTAAATCCTACAGTTGAAGTTGTTTATACAAACTTATTTTCAGGTGAATCCCATTTAAACCTGCACTCATAAAATTTTTGTTACCTTAACTCAAGCGTAACATCTTTTCAAATTGAACCCTGAAAATTATTGTTCAAGCTTCCTATCGTTGATTAAACACCATAGTAGAAAGCTTCACTGATGCCTTCGCCAGCGCCAGCCAAGGGCAAACACTATTTCACGGGTAAAGCTATGGTATAGGCCTCATCATGGGTCGGGTTAGGGCCAGCCCTACCCTAAATTTTAGGGCTTAGGGCAGGGCCGGGCCGGGCTTTGACCAAGTCAACAAAGCTTAAGGCCGGGCCGAGGCTTCAAAATGCAAGCCCTTACTCACCCTTAAGGCCCATTCCGCAAGGGCCGGGTCGGGCCACCCTTTCAGAAAAGGGCCGGGCCGGGCTTTTGTTTAACTCACATAAAACCATATTTCACTTAAGTGTAACTGTAAAAGATTAAAAAAAAAAAAAAAAGCACTGAATACTTGAGATTTCAGAACTTGAGTGGCTGAGTAAAATAACTACAACATATACTCACATTTTCAGTGATCAAGTCCGCTAATTGAAATTGAAATTGCACAGCCACTGAGGCACAAAGCCACTGACTCACTGAGGGTACAAAAAGTGAAGCAGTGTTTGATAAAAAAACTGATGAACTGATCAAGTCTTCATCATTTCACAAAAAAATGTTATCTTTGATACAAAAACTGAAGGATAGCTTGATTTAACACTAGCAAACTTTCCTTCATCTCTTACTGATATCCATATTCATGGCAACCAAACAATGAACCTGCACAAATGTCATACACAGTTACACATCATTGCCGCATCTTCATGAAAGTTGGGAATCTTCTTCTTCCTTCTCTCTCAACACCCAACTAGAAAACCAAAAAACCACAAACATCAATCAATAAATCTAATTTCAACTGTAACTATGTAAAAACAGTAGTACAAGATCTTACCATGTATCGAAGAAGCGACGTTGGTGAAGGGTTCAGATTGAAGATCAAGACCTCTCCCACGTAGATCGTAAAAACATAGCAGTCCGCTCTCTCCAACGCAGATTGAGACCTTACCGATAGAGGACGGAGTCGTCCATCACGCCTCACAGATCGAGACGGCGAATGGTTCGGACTGGAGGCGGAGGATACGGACTAGAGGCGGAGGGCTCAGACTGGAGGTGGAGGCTAAGTGTTGGCTGTGTGAACCGAGGACGCAGCCGTCCACTCTCCCACGCAGATCGAGACGTCACTGACGAAGCCCTCATTGATAGAAGAACAAATAGAGTCGGAGAAGTCCACCAAGCCTTGCAGATTGAGACGAAGCCGTCAACGAAGTCTTCGCCAACCGTCTGATTGACTCATCGGAGGTGGTGGTGGTGATTCTACAGGCGGCAGAGGAGTGTGGGTTGGTTGTCTGAGGGAAGAGAGGGTTTGGGTCTGTGAGAGTGTGAAGAGAGGGTAGGAGAAGATAGATTGATAGAGCTGAAGGAGAGTAGTCGCAGCCTCGCAGGTCAAGAGAGAGCCTGTTAAAGAGAGGCGCTCGATTAGGACAGATAGTGTGAGATAGGTTTCAACGTCTAGGTTAGGAACTTATGATTTTGCTAAAGTGAGTTGGACCTAACATTTGGGTTGGGCCTTAAACGGCGAAAATGATGACCCATTTTGTACAGATTGACAGATTCAAATTATCAAATACTTCATTATAGTTTTTATACATATGTAATATTGTAATAGAAAATAATAAAAATATAACATTAGTTTTTAGGCCCGGGTTTTAGGGTCGGGCCGGGCCTAGCCCTTACAGGCTCAATCGGGCCGGGTCGTAGGGTAGGGTCGGGCTTCGTTTGTATGACCCATACCTTACTCTATTTTAAAAATGGTCAGGCCGAGCCGGACGGGCTTTGGGGCCCAAAGACCATATGATGAGGCTTCCTATGATATGTTAATATTTCCCGTACTTCTTTTTCGGAAGAGAAGTCAATCTTTAATTAAGAACAGAAGAAAAACACTGAGAATGTAGTAGCTAGGTAAGGCCTACATAGTTCAAGTAGGGGAACCAAAAGGAGAGGAGTGGATAACCAGAATAGCACAAAACAACTTATGGTCAGGGTCAGAGTCATAGTCTCAAAACGAAACACGAAGACCCTTCTGGCTCCCACACAAGAGGCAAAACCACCAAATGAAACAACCAGTTATAATTGTCATAAAAAAATAAAATAAAATAAAACAGTCATAACCAACTAGCTAGAACCAACCAGAAGATTGACCACCAGGGCAAGCGAATCACACTAAAATAATTAATTTAACGGTGGAATATTCTACTTTTTCTTTTTCTTTTGTCCCTTGCCTTCGGGCATCCTTGTAATAAAAAAAAAATATCTAACCAAAATATCCACTAGAATCCTCCATCGCTAATCACCCACGTCATCAGAGTTTGCTAAAAATGGTAAAAGTCAAATTAGGAAAGAATAGTTCATGATTAGAAAATTTGTACATCATCCTACGTACTAAATCCAAAATCCTGTATGAAGTGCTTCAGAGGGAAAAAATGAATAAAAAAATCATCGACAGAAATAAAAATACAATTTTAAAAGCAAGCTGGACACCTGTCCCATCTTAGTGACGGACACTTGTTCCCTTAGAAGCTCCACAAGCTGAAATTTGACTCGCTATCCACCTGATCGTCTGCCCAGTTCATACCGTCCAAGTCCAAGTAATGACGAGGCGGAGAGAGCAGTAGCCCCTCCGCCATGCTAGTCAGCAACCTCGGCATGTCAAAGAGCGCCTCTTCATCCTCGTAGAAGCCGTCGTTCTTCTTCTCATTCTCGTGTTCCCTCTCCTCGTAGAAGCCGTCATTCTTCTTCTCGTTGTCCATCTCAACATTCTCATGCTCATGTTCTATCTCGTTGTCGTCGCAGCTGCTTGAGATGCCGCCGAATTCCTCAGGTCGAAATGTCTCAGCAGCCTCAGCAGCGGCCCTGCGAATGTCGAGCTGCTCTTTAGAAGCCGGAACAGGTAAGCGCCACGCTGAATCAGCGAAATTGAGGCATGCCTGCTTCCCCCTAAGGGCCAATGCCGCCACATCGTGTGCCCGAGCGGCCATCTCAACAGTCGGGTACGTCCCGAGCCAAATTCTGGTCTTTTTGTTCGGCTCCCTGACCTCGCACACCCACTTGTTATTGTTCCTGCGCCTCACGCCGCGGTAGACCGGGTGGCGAGTCTCCTTGAACACTCGCCTACCGGCTCGCTTCTTCGGCCTGCTCGAAGCTAGTATCACCTTTTCGTCGGAATGAGGTGAACGGTGAGTCGTGACGCTCGTGTCAGATAAGGAAGACGACTCGGGCTTGTCGATGGAGGAGACTGATTGGAGGCTTTTCTGGTTGGAGTCTGAGAGCTGGTTATTGGAGCTATTCATCTGAGGCAGAGATGGTTTGGTTTTCTTAGCTGAGAGTAGAGATAGTGTGAGTTTGGTTTTCTTTGCTGAGTACACTGGTTTGAGGAATGGGCTTATATACATTTTGATGTGGGACCCGTGCTTATGGAGACTACACGACAACACGCAGTGTGAGCGAGGGACAGGTGGCGGTAATGAGTTGCCTTATTGATGAAGTATCTGGGTTTCTTTTTGAAATTGATAGGACTGTGGTGGGAACGGAGGCGCCAGCTGGCAGGTGTCACTGAACTGAGTAGAGAATGTGTTTTTGCACGTGGGAATTTGTTACTGAAAGGTAAAATTGTGTCTTAACTTGAAGGATATTTTCGTCATTTCACTATCCATCTTCTCTGAAATGACGGGCCACCACTCGTCCCCATCCTCTTCTTCTCCACCGAAACCATCAACAAGACCAAACAACAAAAGTCCAATTTTTTTTTTTTTTTTTAACATGAATTCAAAAGATGAATGTGCATCGTCAATTCCTCCTTGCTTATCAGTTATTCTTTCTTACTTCTTCATTTCAATCATTCTTGAGAACCAACAGCAACAACAAGGATTGAACCTTTCTATCTTGCCCCACTTCATCAAATTTCAAACCTCATCTTTCTGGGTTTCTTTCCGCCTTTGCTTTTCTGGGTTTTCTTCCCCAATTTGATTCCAATCTCGTCCCACCTAGTTGACTTGAAACTAAGAAAAATCAAACCCATTTCCTTCTTTCTGAAAACCCCATAATGCTTCTCTGCTAAAACCCCCATTTCTTGACCTTTCTTCCACTCTTTCTTGGGAAAAAAAAAAAAAACAGACCCACGAGAGAGGGAGCCATTTTAGTTCGATGGGTGTGTTTTATTTCAAAGAGGCTCCAGAACAACGACGACTCATGAAGCCTTGCCGGTCTCCGCCGGGGCTCCGCCCCCGAACAAGCGAAGATGGTCCAAGCTTATGCCTTTCGTCGTGGCCCATGTGGTCATTACAGAGATGTCGTTCTTGGGTAAGATTGATTTGGCCAATAAAGCTGCTTTCTTCGATTCTTGGACGGAATTGTTCTCACCGAGTTCGATGGTGGGTTGTGATGATTTGGGATAAAATTTTCAGTCGAAAATCCAATTCGAAATTCGCTTAGTGTTTGGTCGTTTCATTTTCCATGGCCGCAATTCCCGTTAGGTAGCTGGCGGCGGTGTAAAGTGCTATCAGGGCCATGATTTCTTTTCTTTGGGCCACACTCGTCAAAATTGAATGGAAGTAGAAAAGAAAGAATATTTGAAATGAACTGAAAAACAAAAGATGATTTAACAAAGCAACTGATTCCATTAGAATGTACAGACAAAGTAAATTGGTGAGTGAGACAGGAGAAAGTTTGAGTTCTTATAGAACCCAGATTTATGCAGGAACTGAGGACCCAATTTTATGAACCCAAATTTCAACATAAACCCAGAAGGATTCCGGTTAATTGGTATCAGGGTTAATTGGTTGATTTGGGCTGGTGATCTTTGGCGGGTTATTCGTAGAGAGTAGAGGCTGAATTCCGGCGTTAATTGGTATCGGGGTTCGATCCGGGTTGCAAGGTTGATTTGGGCTGGTGGTCTTCGGCGGTTTGTTCGCGAGTGGAGCGCCTTTCTTCCAGGGCGCTTTCCTCAAGTGGCGGCCGTTCATTGCACTTGTGCTGCAAATCAGACCTGGGTTTCTTCTTAAAAAAAAAAAAAGGACTTTTGTTGTTTGGTGTTGGTGATGGTTTCGGTGGGAGGAGAAGAAGAGGATGAGACGGGTGTGGCCCCGTCATTTCAGAGAAGATGAATAGTAAAATGATGAAAATATCATTCAAAGCTATACTATACATTCTTGATCAGAGCTCTGTTTTGTTTTTGGATTCTTCGTGTTGTTCAGAATATGAAGATAAACAAAAAAGCAGCAAGAATAGGTTGGAGAGCATTACCACGTGCCTAATCAACCCACAACTGCAATTTGCAATGACCATCTCTTCCATTCCATTCCACGCTCAACTTCATGTCAAATTACGATGAGATTGGGAAAAGCGTTAGGATTTCCATACACCGGTGGAATCTGGTTGACCTTTACAATCACCACGTGCATGACACGTGGCTATGTAATCAATCTGCATAGTATGCAGATCCACGAATCTCATATGAAAGCACTTACAATATGTGATTTATAGGAAACCACTTATAATATCTGAACGTTGACGATCATATAATAGATTTTCATAATCGGATTCGTTAATTTTTTTATATTTTTCTTTATTAATAAAAGCTACAGTTTTTCAACAACATTAATTCAAAATTGCAAAAAAAAAAAAAAAAAAAAAAACCGATTACCTTTGTCTTTAATAATTATACAAACATATTATTATACAAAATTCGTACCCAAAAGGCTGTCAAAAAGAGCCATCACTCGAAGCACAATAGCATAAGCCAACATTGACTCTGGCATAAATCTCCAAGTGAGAGTCTTTTTCCTTTTTTTATATTTTTTGTTTGAAAGGAGTGACATTGTTAGTATTATCTAATTGCACAGTAATGAGATTGCTGAAGTTGGAAGGGAGACAATTATTCAATTGATTGTTATTCAGGTTTACGAGAGCAGTGGTAATAGAGTTGTATCAAAACAAGAATCACATAGCCGAATACTAGTACCAGTTACTTCTTCACAAGAAACGAAATAGAGAAATCTGGAATTAACTAAATTTCAAATCTTCAACTCTAAGCAGTAAAAGGTTATGAATCATACTAGGTTTTATCCAATCCGTATAATGTCCTCTTGCATCAACTACTGATACTTCTTTACCAAATTTCAATTTTTGGACAATAACCATTTCAAATAGTAGCAGCAGCAAATAATTGAATTCCATCTAGTACAAACAGAACTCCAATCACCCGTAAAAATCAGTATTGCCAATCCATATCTTTCAGTTCTGTTCAAATGTAGTCAAAGACCAAACTTCAGCTTCTCTATCAAAGTTCAACTATGCTGCAATTATTTGTCCAAGAAATCACTATCCTCCTTAGCAATAATCAATCAAACATAGACGTTATACTTCAATTTAACTTCTTTCACCAATTTTCATCTATTAACAACCATATTCTGAAAATTGAAATTTCAATAAGATAATGATATCAAGAAAATTATCTTCTTCTCCAGATTGAGAAATCGCCAACTCAAAGAGATACAAACAGTAGAAAATTAGGGTTTCAAGTACCAAATCCAAATCCTTCACAATTGAACAGAGACTTTATGCAAACACTTCAATCGAGTACTCGTAAAGTAAAACCTAAGTTTCGTTGATAGGAACCGTACAGCTACT
Source organism: Rosa persica (assembly GCA_025331145.1). Lineage (NCBI taxonomy): Eukaryota > Viridiplantae > Streptophyta > Magnoliopsida > Rosales > Rosaceae > Rosa > Rosa persica. The sequence continues at coordinate 13,240,703 of WFKR01000007.1, read as the reverse complement.
TACAACAAATTTCACTGAATCTTGAAGAGTTTTGTTGAAGATGTACTTATCTGTAACTGACTATATCAATTTTGATGCTTTGCTTTGAATAAATTGATGAAGAAGAGCTGAAATATTAACAACTCCTTGTGTAATCGGTCACCGATCGACCTGGTTCTTGATACCATGAAATCTTGAAGAAGAAAAGCAAGAAAAACAACAAAACTGAGAGAGAACTTGTATCAGAAACTGTAGGCTCTGATACATACACAAAAATGTAGACCTGTAGCTATATATAACAAGTACTAGAGTAGCAGGATGATATCACATGGTGTGTGATCACACTTTTACTGTTAACACTATTCTAAATTTTTTACGATACATGCACATGTTAGTCGATCTTTAATTAAGAACAGAATAAAAACACTGAGAATGTAGTAGCTGGGTAAGGCCTAGTCGCCTAGATAGTTTAGTAAGAGAACCAAAAGGAGACGATTGGATAACCCAGAACAGCACTAAACAGCGTATGGTCAAGGTCAGAGTCATAGTCTCAAAACGAATCACGAAGACCCTTCTGATCGACTCCCACACAAGAGGCAAAACCACCACCTGAAACAACCAGTCATAACCGTCATAAAAAAATAAAATTAAAATAAAAAATAAAAACAACCAGTCATAACTCATAACCAAGTAGCTAGAACCAACCAGAAGATCGACCACCAAGGCAAGTGAATCACACCAAAATAATCAATATAACTCTACCAGAATATATATATCTATATATATATATATAGGGATCCTTTTTTCGGGTCTTTTATAGGGATAGACATTAGACAAACTTTTCGATTATATTTCACCATCTCAACCGTTTATTTTTTAGGTCCTAATGTGTAGATCACTTTTGCAAATTTTCAGCCAAATCGGTGATCGTTAAGACATCCAAAACTGTAATTTACACTAACGGACCGAATCTGTCGAACCGGAACCGTTCATGTTTATAATGGTAAATTGTAGTTTTGGATGCCTTAACGATCATTAAATTGGCTGAAAATTTGTAGAAGTGATCTATACATTAGGACCTAAAATCTGAACGGTTGAGATGTGAAAATATGATCGAAAAATTGGTCTAATGCTCTATCCCTGGAAAAGACCCCAAAAAAGGATCCCTCACTAGAAAGGCTTTGTATATATACCTGCACCAATTCATTCGCCATAAATATATATATATATACACACACACACACACACACACACACACACACACACACACACACATATATATATATAACCTTGCTCAGGTGCGGATATCCGCACCTAAGAAAAAACGTACGGATTTTGTGTGTTTCCTTACGTACGGATAACTGTTCAGTTTTTAGGTCATAATGTATAGATCATCTCTGAAAAATTTCAGCCAAATTGATGATCGTTAAGACATTCAAAACTGCAATTTACAACAATTAACACGAACGGTTCCGGTTCGACAGATTCGGTTCGTTCGTGTAAATTGCATTTTTGGATGCCTTAACGATCATCAAATTGGCTGAAATTTTGTAGAGATGATCTATACATTAGGATCTAAAAATTGAACGGCTAAAATGTGAAAATATGATCGGAAAGTGGGTCAAAACTAGAAATCTGCACCTGAGCAAAGTTATATATATATACATATATATACAGCCCCCTTCCAATGAGGGATCCCTATTTTTTGCCAACTTGAGGGATACACTCGCAACCCTTGGATGGCTGAGATTAAGTCAAGGGTTTTCACCCTTTTTCTAACCCCAATTCGTGATCTCAGACGACTTTAGAGACGGAGGAAGGGATTAAGATGAAGAAAAATGATCGGAGTCGGGAAGATGAAGCTATTGCCTAACGTCCTCGACAGGCCTCTCAGCAAAGGAAAACAAGAGGTCTTCTTCTTCTCTCTCTCTCTCTCTCTCTCTCTCTCTCTCTCTCTCTCTCTCTCTCTCTCTCTCTCTCTCTCTCTCGCTCTCTCTCTAGCTCATTCACTTTTGTTTCGTTATGCATCAAATTACTGATCCCTGAACTTAATGGGTGTGATTTTGATGGATCTCTGTGTGTTGGTACTCGATTTAAGGGGAAAGATTGAAACTTTGTACTAAATTTACCTTAATTTGAGTGATGAGGACCTGGGTTTTTTTTTTTGCTTTTATATTGAATTTTTAGGTGATTGAGATTTTGGATGTTTGCTGATTTTGGGATTTGATGGTTGTTTCAGGTCAGTTTGTGTGTATTTGCGTTCTTGTTTTCGGAGCTTGTGCAGTACAACCAAACACAGGTTGACAACATTGGATGTTATTTTGGAGATGCAGAGAAGATTTGCTAGTGTTTGCTTTTTGGTTCTCAAAATTGATGTTGAAGCTGGGTCTGAAATTTACTTCTGAGTTTGCAGATCAGTTCTATCATCTGCCCCTATTGTTATGTTTTTTCATGGTTCAGTTTGTTCTTCTAGATATTGAACCGCTCGCAGCTATTAGAGGTTTATTCCCTGCAGCAGGTGCTAATTAGAGTTGTCTCTATTATCCTATAAGTACTTTTTCTTTGTTTATAATCTTTGCCTTGGCAGAAAACTGGAGAAAGAAAGGAAAATGATTAGAACCCTTCTATTTCATGAACCTTTTGTTGCCAGATTTTAAGAATTAGATGAAGTCCTTTGTTTGGTTATATTTTTGTGTTGAACTTAAGAAGCTTGAATAGGAAAAGATATTGATTTCAGTTTTGTTGCAAACGAAAACATTTAGCTGGTGGAGATGGCAAGAAATTTAACTAGTGATTTTAGTTTCCATAGATTAAATACAAAAGAAATTGTGGATGGTTGAAGTACTATTCCACATTCTGCAAATTAACCACAAGGCCATGGTACTATTCCATAAATCATTTGAAGTTCCTACCAAAAACAAAACTAGAAGCAATGGTATCTATTTCTTTCATGTTCTTTTCAACTTCTCGCCTCATTGGATCACAACTTCACTTACAAATTACAATTGTAGCTACTTTCAAATCAGCATTGTGAAATAGGTTACACAAGTATGATTCATATAATTCAAGGTGAAAAGTCACTTGCTTGACAACCCAGATGTAAGATGGTGATTTTTTGATCATAATAAGGATAAGCTTTAGATAGAAGTAATATGTGATGATCGGTGGCCTTAACATCAACCCAACCTTGCTTCCCTTCATAGTAACTTGCAGTAGTTTGTTCTCACTAATCATGTACTCGTCCTCATGTTGAGTGCCTTTCTCAAGTAAGCAGCTACCTACTTTTCATGCACCAAAAATCGGTTAACACCAGGTTTAAGTACATCAGACTTTTATGTGTACTAATCGTGTCTCCCTGCTGTATCATATCAAGAGAAAGAAAGAATCATTAGCACAGCATTTGTGTCAAATTATGCACTCATGCAGTCTCACAGACTACACCCACAAATTAAATTAATCGACAAGCTCATTTAATTTATTATGGACGATTTCGGTTCTAGACTCCAAAACATGAAGATGACATTGCTAGATCATAGTTCAAGAAGATGCGGAAGTGCATTAACGATTATGTGCAATCTCCTTCAATCTAGAATTTTGTAAACAAAATAACCCAATGTAACATTCATTTAGATAGGAGCAATTTATAGATAGATTACATCTTATACCACCCAAAAAATGGACGTCTGCCTTTTATTTCTTAGTTACTGCCAAAATGAAGTAAAGGTATATTGATTTAAACATATTTCAATTCAAGAACTAGAAGTCATACCTTATCTCTATTTCAATTCATATAATTCCTTCACATGAGCACTTCATTCTTCAATCTAATAGAACCTCTAAACTAACCAATTCTGAATGTACATGAGCACATAACAAACAAACCGAAATACCAAGAACGTGAATCTCCTTGGTTCTAGCTAGGTAATGTTGTCAACCTGTGTTTGGTTTTATTGCACAAGCTCCGAAAACAAGAACGCAAATGCACTCAAACTGACCTGAAACAACCATCAAATCCCAAAATCAGCAAACATCCAAAATCTCAATCACCCAAAAATTCAATATAAAAGCAAAAAAAAAAAAACCAGGTCCTCATCACTCAAATTAAGGTAAATTCAATACAAAGTTTCAATCTTTCCCCTTAAATCGAGTACCCAACACACAGAGATCCATCAAAATCACACCCATTAAGTTCAGGGATCAGTAATTTGATCCATAACGAAACAAAAGTGAATGAGCCAGAGAGAGAGAGAGAGAGAAGAAGAAGAAGAAGAAGAAGACCTCTTGTTTTCCTTTGCTGAGAGGCCTGTCGAGGACGTTAGGCAATAGCTTCATCTTCCCGACTCCGATCATTTTTCTTCATCTTAATCCCTTCCTCCGTCTCTAAAGTCGTCTGAGATCACAAATTGGGGTTAGAAAAATGGTGAAAACCCTTGACTTAATCTCAGCCATCCAAGCTTATTAAAACAGATCCAAGGGCTGCGAGTGTATCCCTCAAGTTGGTAAAAAATAGGAATCCCTCATTGGAAGGGGGCTGTATATATATATATATATTTATGGCGAATGAATTGGTGCAGGTAGCTTGACCGCCTTGCCTGTCATTGAAACACAAGCTGGAGACGTTTCAGCCTATATTCCAACCAATGTGATCTCCATTATTGATGGACAAATATGTTCGGAAACAGAGCTCTTTTATCGCCGAATTAGACCTGCTATTAACTTCGGCTTATCTGTCAGTCGCGTCAAGTCTGCCGCTCAGTTGAAAATTATGAAACAAGTCTGCTATAGTTCAAAACTGGAATTAGCACAATATCACGAAGCGGCCGCTTTTGCTCAATTTTGGTCAGACCTTGATGCTGCAATTCAGGCATTACTCTTTGAGGTGCAAGGCTTACAGAAGTACATTCCCGCTTGTTAACCGATATATCCACTAAAATCCTCCATACTTTGCTTATCACCCACGTCATCATACTTTGCTATAAAAGGCAAAAGTCAAATTTTTTTTTTTAAGGGGACAAAAGTCAAATTTTATTGGGGGAAAGAATAGTGAAGAAAATTTGTACATCGTCCTACGTACTAAATCCAAAATCCTGGTATGAAGCGCTTCAGTGGGAAAAACGAATAAAAAAATCATCGACAGAAATAAAAATACAAATTTAAAAGCAAGCGTGACACCTGTCCCATCTTAGTGATGGAGACGTGTTCTCTTAGAAGCTCCACAAGCTGAAATTTGACTCGCTTTCCACCTGATCGTCTGCCCAGGTCATACTGTCCAAGTAATGACGAGGGGGAGAGAGCAGTGGACCCTCCGCCATGCTAGTCAGCAATCTGGGCATGTCGAAGAGCGCTTCTTCATCCTCGTAGAAGCCGTCGTTCTTCTTCTCGTTGTCCATCTCAACATTCTCATCCTCATATTCCCTCTCGTTGTCGTCACAGCTGCTCGAGACGCCGCCGAACTCCTCAGGTCGAAATGTCTCAGCAGCCTCGGCGGCGGCCCTGCGAATGTCGAGCTGTTCTTTAGAAGCCGGAACAGGTAAGCGCCACATGGAATCAGCGAAATTGAGGCACGCCTGCTTCCCCCTAAGGGCCAATGCCGCCACATCGTGTGCCCGAGCGGCCATCTCAACAGTCGGGTACGTCCCGAGCCAAATTCTGGTCTTTTTGTTTGGCTCCCTGACCTCGCACACCCACTTGTTATTGTTCCTCCGCCTCACGCCGCGGTATACCGGGTGGCGAGTCTCCTTGAACACTCGCCTACCGGCTCGCTTCTTCGGCCTGCTCGAAGCTAGTATCACCGCTCCGTCGGAATGATGTGAACGGCGAGTCGTGACGCTCGTGTCAGATAAGGAAGACGACTCGGGCTTGTTGATGGAGGAGACTGATTCGAGGCTTTGCTGGTTGGAGTCTGAAAGCTGGTAATTGGAGTTCATCTGAGGGAGAGCTGGTTTGGTTTTCTTAGCTGAGAGTAGAGAGTAGTGTGAGTTGGGGAAAAGGCTTATGAATCAGAAATGACGAGCGGGAGGGCTTATATACATTTTGATGCGGGACCCGAGATTACGGGACTGGACACGACAACACGCAGTGGGAGCGAGGGACAGGTGGCGGTAATGAGGCTAAGTTTTGGAAGTTGCTGAATTGCATTGAGGAAGTATCTGGGTTTCATTTTGAAATTGATTGGACTCTGACCCGCCACCTGTTACTGACTTTGGGTTTGGGTTTGGGTTTGGTTGTGACTTGCAAAACACCGTGTGACGTGGCTGCTACGTGAGACGTGCTTGACATGTGATGCAACTATGAGTGTCACTCGTGTGATCCGAAAAAGATTTGATAAAGGGTTCTACAGTTAGAGCAAGTTCACCCGTAGTCAAGAAATATTAAGGTCGAAAAGTTAAGATTTCGATCAGTCAAATAACTGTTCACTACCACTGGACATGGGCTTCCACCTGTTTTTTTTTTCTTGATCAGTCAAGACTGTTCATGACCGTTAGGCAGCCATTTCGAAATGATCCACCAGTTCAGAGGCACGTGTTGCCTTCTCATTTGTCACTGTTTGTCGCTACGCGACGAATCGTGGCAAACACGCATCCAGCACTTCTTGAATTGGTCCGTGCCTTCCACGCCCTTCTCCAGCGCGTCTCACTCTCGGCGTAAGTGGCTGACGTCAGCCACGTGTGGGGCTTGGGCTGACCTGGTAGCATGCTTGACTGGGTCAGGAAAATAGTCAGGCCCTTGCCCTTTTTTTTTTGCCTTGGTCATGCAAAGCCAACTTTTGGCTGGTCAGAGTAGGGCCGATGGAAGATGAAAATTCCTTCAGCTGGGCAACACATCATCAATTCTGAGCTGGTGCCCGGTCAAGTAGAGACCGGTGGACTTGCTCTTAGTGACCTGATAACCTTTTTTTTTTAATGAATTAAACGGTAGAGAAGGAGTGGGCGTGCGAGATGAACTTTAGTTTTGTTTTCTGAATTGTGTGACATCAGTAAGCCGTTCTACATGAACTGAGTGAGGTGATCATTGCAATTTGCAGCTGTGGGGTTGAATTCATCCCCTCCCTAACTAATGTTCTGAAAAATATTAGGCGCTAATATATTAGGCGCTAATTGGACGATACCTTCGGCCTAACGCCTAGAGACTTACGCACAGGCTAGGTGATTTTTTATTATTACTTTATTTTATTTTAATTTTACAATATATATATATATATATATAAACAAGTGTGTGTTTTTTCCTTTAAAAACTTTTTTTTTCCTTTTAAAACTTTTTTTTTTCTTTTTCTTTTTGTTTTAATTATCTCTATTGCACCAGCCCCTTTATTAAAAAAAAAAAATTATCTCTACTCCATCAGAGTGTTATGACTGTAATTATATTAACTAGCCTCATACCTGTGCGATGCATGTGTTATTATTGAAATAAGGAGAACGTGAAAGTTTTCTTCTCATCAACTTCCTCAAATTTATGTTTTTTGTGTTCTGTTGATTACCATAATAGCCCTTTAAGATTATTTCATTTTGAGTATTTATTTTTATTGTAAAAGACATTTATGAAAAATCAAAATTTAGTGAAGCCTTTGACACCAAATTTTGGCTTTCCTTTATAGTAGTGGATATAACTTTAGGGTTGTTTAATAAAATCTCTATTTTGTGTTTGGTCTAAATCCTATGTTACTTGACCTAGTGGTAATAGAGTTACATTAGAAAGATCTAGATTTCTATTCAATGTACGATTATTTTCCTTGTATGATTCGGATTCTATACATTGTAATCCTCTATATAAAGAGGCCCCTATTATCAATGAGAATACACAGTAAATTCCTCCGAATTTATATTTCTCTACAACACGTTATCAGCACGAGCCCTAACCCTAGATTTAGAAACCAAAACCCCATAAATTGATCGAGCTCCACTGGATTAGCCTTGCGTCTGCAGCCCTCACGTCGCAACTTAACACTAACCCTACCAGGTTAGCCTCACTGCCCCTGTAGCGCCTGAAAGCCCTACTTGCCTTCTGCCCTCATGCGCCCTCGCCTGCCCTCACGACCGCGACTCGCCAGCTACCCGGCGACCCCAATGTCACCGCAACTCGCCCATAATCTCGCGACCCCGCTACCTCGCGAGCCGGCGACCACCCGAATCTGCGATTCCGCGACCGCGCGACTCCGAGATCCTGTGACCCTCGCGACTCCGTGACCACGCTGCAATCCTCCAAGTTTGCTTGCTTGCACTAGGACTGAAGATCATCTCCAATTCTGCGACAAGGACCAAATACATCCCGCAATCCTAAGAGTATGTTTTACTAAAAGTTCCCGATTTTGAGTTTTTCCTCTTTTTCTTTTCTTTTCCTTGGGGACTTGCAATCTCCCTTCTTCTACCCCCCTTTTCTTCTTCATAGGGGAGATCAAAAGCCGAACTGTAGAGGTTCATGCTCACTCCAAGCTTGGAGCTTGTAGAGTCCTTCAAACTTAAAGTTTGTTTAGAAGAAAAACGATCGACCACATACATCATTGTTTCGATCTAATCCAAAACCCCTCTTGGAATCGGATTTTTCTTAGTAGCGTATATGCTCGGAAAAACCCTAGTTTCTTGGAAGCGACTACGCTCAGAAATTTATATTGCTTTAGTGGTAGCTTATTTCTCTCCGAAACTAACCCTACTTTCTTGTTGTTTTTCAGGATGAATAACCTGAACAAGTTGAGCTTTGCTCCACTAGAGGCAACATGCGCACGATACCACAAGTGGGTCTGTGATGTGCACCAGCATCTTAAGGCTGATGGGATCCTGAGTACGATCCAAGAGTCAAGTCAGAACGTGCTTACTCCTCAACAAGCTACTGCTTTTGAAGCAACTAGAGCTACGAGAGAGGCTAATGAAGCAAAAACCATTATTCTCATGACAAGACACATGAATGACGCGCTCCAAAATGAGTACCTCAATGAGGAAGACCCAAGAAAGCTATGGATGGAACTCAAGCAGCGTTTTGGCAACGTCCGTGACTCCCTGCTTCCAGACCTAGAAGTGAGATGGCATAACCTCCACTTCTGTGATTCAAGTCTGTACTTGACTACAATTCAGAAGCACTTTGTATCAAGTCGTTGATGGAATTCTGTGGACAGAAAATCACTGATACGATGTTGATCGAGAAGACTCTCTCCACCTTCCCCGTATCTGCATTGATGATAGCCAAGAACTATCAGATTGATGTCAATGCTAGACGCATCATAAGATTTCATGAGCTAATTGGTGCCATGAACGTAGCTGAAAAGCATGACAACATACTTGTGAAGAACTATAACTCTAGACCCGTGGGAACCAAGTCAATTCCGGAGTCTAATTATAGTCGTGCCTCCAAGGGAGGACGTAAGAAGCGAAACCCTAAGAATAGGGATAATTCTGGAAGTTCTGGTCCATATTCTCACCCTAAAAAGAAGGAAACAGCCAAGATAGGCGTGCACGGAACCATGGAGGTAAACGTGTGAAGAGAAAGAGACCAAGCCTCCGGTTATGGTGGTGACGCCACCAAAGGGAATAACTGTTAACAAGGCAATCCTAAAGTGTCTCGATCAAGTGAGCCTGACCATAATGATGCTTGTCTCAGGTGTGGACTACCAGGACATTGGGCAAAAGCGTGTAAAGCATCCCAAAATGTTACAAAAGCATACAAGATGTATCGTGAAGTAAGGGAGGCAAATTACATGGAACAAGAAAATCAAGATGGCGATCTCGATCTAAGGGTGGAAGACTTCAAGGATCAAGACTTAGAAACTGACGATTTTGATTAAGTCTTTTTATTTTACAAGAGATATATGCAATTGCCATATTATTTTTAGTAGATGCCAATGGTTTAATCTTTCTTCAAAGTAAACGTACTGAATGTAAGTGTGATGTCTAGGAATGTTTTAAGATAAGTGGTACTTAAGCGATCTTTGCTCCACCGATATCTCTCTACTCACCTGGTCACATTTGCATTGGAATTACTGAAAGGAGTCGGATGAACGCCATTGTTTTGCAATAGCTAGTCTATTGGATTAGATTTTCCTTGGTTAAAGAAACAATGATGTAATTCTGTTTGACTTATTAATAAAAGTTGAGTTCTTTTCTTTATGACTCCTTTTTAATTACGAACTTTTCTTTGAGGAATGGATGAACTACAATGTCTTGTGGATAGTGCAACTACGTACACTATTCTACGACACAGGCAATTATTCTTAGAGATGTTGCCTACATATTCCTCTGTGACTACAATAACTGGGCCATCAGGTTTAGTTCAAGGACATGGAGTGGCCCAATTCCTATTGCCAAATGGCACCTTGATTAAAGTCATTGAAGCTCTCTACGCTCCTAAAGCAAATCGACCCTTATTGAGCTTTAAAGATATAAGAGCCAACGGAAAAGAGTTCCTTTGCATTACCTCTAATGATTATGGACGGAAGTTCATCTTAGAGAAGCTATGTGTCAATCTAGTGGACTTTATGTCACTACAATTTGACAAATTGAATCCAATAATGTGATAAGAGAAAACCTTTTAGATTCAGACACATATTGACTTTGGCATGACCGACTAGAACATCATGGTCGTGATATGATGATCCGTATACTAAAGACTTCACACGGACATCCATTCTTCAGAGTGAGAAGAAGCAAGAATCAAAATTTAATTCTTGGACATAGCAAGACTGTAACAATTGCAGCCTCTGGTGCTGCTGCAGTCTTGGGCAGCTGAAAGGCCACCCATATCCCAGGTGACGACGCTATAAATGGCGCCAACCATGAGCATGACGCCATGGTTGTTCCTCTCAGTGGTCATGACGCCATACATGCTAATTTCCATGCCTCCAACACCATGATGAGAGATGTAGTCACACATTTTGCTTCTACTAGCGCCACTGACGCTCAGGCCCAACCAAAATCCTCATTGGTTACTTCTAAGGCCTCTCGCTCATTTTACAAAGCTTGTTCCTTCGGGAAATTAGGACCGAGACCGTCCTACGCAAAGGACCCTAAAATACTCATTCCATTCTTACAAAGAATCCAAGGGGATATCTGTGGACCAATTCAACCATCATGCGGACCTTTTAAATACTTTATGGTATTGGTTGATGCGTCGACACGCTGGTCACAAGTCGCGCTGTTGTCCACTCGAAATGCTGCTTATGGTGAACTCCTTGCCCAAATTATCCGTCTACAGGCTCACTACCCTAGCCATCCGATTAAGCTAATTCGACTTGATAATGGCGGGGAGTTTACATTGAAAACATTCAATGACTATTGCATGTCACTGGGGATTGATGTTGAGTATCTAGTTCTCCATTTTCATACCCAAAATGGTCTCTCAGAAGCCGCTATCAAACGACTACAGCTGATAGCACAGACATTGGTTATGCACACCAGTCGCCCTGTTCTGTTTGGGGATATGCAATACTGCATACAACCACGCTAATTCATCTACGACCCACTGCAACTCAATCTTACTCTGCGTTACAGCTAATGACAAGGTACAAGCCTAATATCTCGCACTTACGCATCTTTGGGTGTGTTATATATGTGCTTATTATGTAGCCACATCATACTAAGATGGGTCCTCAATGACGAATATGCATCTATGTTGGCTATAAATCTCCAACTATCGTTCGCTATCTTCAACCCTTGACAGGCTATCTTTTTACCACTAGATTTGCAGATTGCCACTTAGATGAGACAGTCTTCCAGTCGTTAGGGGGAGATAAGAACACAAATGTTCAACAGGAACGACAGGAATTGTCGTGGTCTGTCCCCACTATGTCTCTTCTCGATCCCCGTATCACACAGTCGGAACTTGAAGTGCAACGAATAATAGAGCTCCAGAACGTAGCAGACACTTGGCCTGATGTGTTTTTTGATGTTGTCAAAGTGACGAGATCACACATACCTGCTGTAAACGTGCCTGCAAGGATCGATGTCCCAAATACTGGACATCACGCCACTCCTGTGACACCAGGAGATAGCGCCATTTCCCACCATAACAATTATGTGGCGTCTATGGCCGCAGGTCTTGCAAGGAAGCACGGTAGACCAATTGGTTCGAAGGATACTTGCCCTAGAATGAGAGCGAATGAGACATAAACAAATCTTTTGATCATCGATACTCAAAATCCGTCCTATGAGAATGTTCCGGATTATGGTTATGTCCAAGATACATCATTGGGGGACACCTCAATGTCAAAACCTATCCCTGAGAATGTAAAGCTCTATGTGAATTAGACTAGTGTACATGGGACGTGGGAATGAAGCTCCATCATCATTGATGATGTATTCGCGTATTCTGTAGCGCGTGAGATTATTAAAACCGATGACATCGAATCATGCTCCATTGATGAATGCCAACGTAGAGCCGATTGACCAAAATGGAAAGATACGATCCAGGCAGAACTTGATTCTCTAGCGAAAAGAAAGATATTTGGAAAGGTTGTGCCAATACCGCCCAACACCAAACCAGTTGGTCAAAAATGGGTATTCGTTAGAAAGTATAATGAGAGAAACAAGATTGTAAAATACAAAGCTCGTCTTGTGGTGCAAGGCTTCTCACAATGCCATGGAATCGACTACGAGGAGACTTATTCTCCTGTAATGGACGTCATTACATTCTGCTACCTTGTTAGTTTGGTAGTTTCCAAAAAACTGGACATGCAGCTTATGGATATGGAAATATACATGAAAGTTCCAGATGGAATTCAGTTACCCAAATCAAGTGGCTTTAAACCACAGAGCGCGTTTGCTATAAGATTAAAACGCTCACTCTATGGATTGAAACAATCTGGACGGTTGTGGTATAACCGTCTAAATGACTACTTGATTGGAAAGGGATATGTCAACAATGAACTATGCCCATGTGTTCATAAAAAGGACAAGTTCTGGATTTGCAATAGTAGTGGTTTATGTCGATGACATGAATACAATTGGCACCCTTAAAAGATTTAAGGGAAACCTCTGAACACTTGAAATCTGAGTTTGAGATGAAAGATCTTGGGAAAACACAGTTTTACCTCGGTTTGAACTTGAGCACCGTGAAGATGGTATCCTGATTCATCAATCAGCTTATACCCAAAAGATGCTAAGGGGTTTTAATACTGACAAGATTAAGCCTTCAAGCACCCCAATGGTCGTCCGTAGTCTAGATCCAAAGAAGGATCCATTTCGTCCAAAAGATGATGATGATGAAGTGCTAGAGGCAGAAGTGCCCTATCTAAGTGCAATAGGTGTATTATTGTACTTAGCACAATGCACGAAACCGGACATCTCTTTCGCTGTGAACTTGTTAGCTAGATATAGCTCTGCGCCAACACGACGCCACGGGACTGGTGTTAAAGATATCTTTCGATACCTAAGTGGTATGATTGATATGAGATTGTTCTATCCCTACAGAGAGATGATGGATTCGGACCCATCAAATGCTAGGGACGCCACATATGGTGGACTGCGTTCCCTCTCCCCATCCCAAAACGATATAAGTGTTTTGGAAAGTTTTACTGATGCTGGGTACCTCTCTGACCCACACAAAGGTCATTCCTAAACTGGTTATATGTTCACTGTGGGAAACACCGCGATATCTTAGAGGTGTACAAAGCAGACCTAGTCACTACTTCTTCGAATCATGCAGAGATTATCGCTCTTTACGAAGTAGTTCGTGAATGTATATGGTTACGATCCATAATTACGCATGTTCGAAGTAATTGTGGTTTGAAATCTACCACAGATGAGCCAACGAGCATTTATGAGGATAATGCTGCTTGTATTGAACAAATGAAGCAAGGCTACATCAAAGGTGACAACACCAAGCATATATCGCCCAAGTTCTTCTATAATCAGCAACAACAGAAGCTCTTCAAGATCAAAGTAAACCAGGTTCGATTTGAGGACAATGTTGCAGACTTATTTAATAAGTCATTTCCTAAATCCACGTTTGAGAAACATGTGGCAAGGTTTGGCTTGCGGAATTTAACTGAACTCTCATAGTCGTAGTTATCAGGGGGAGGCGCAGACATCAGGGGGAGATGTCTACATGTTCACCTCGAAACATAAAGGGTGTGTTGTGCTCTTTTTCCCCTTCGACCGAGGTTATTTTTGTCCCCCTGGTTTTTCTTTCTCGGCAAGGTTTTTAGAGAGGCAACGAGAGAAGCACTGCGTTTGGGCAACACAAGGGGGAGTGTTTAAGGAAATCTCTATTTTGTGTTTGGCCCAAACCCTAGGTTACTTGACCTAGTGGTAATAGGGTTACATTAGAAGGATCTAGATTCCTATTCAATGTACGATTACTTTCCTTGTATGATTCAGATTCTATACATTATAATCCTCTATATAAAGAGGCCCCTATTATCAATGAGAGAATACACAACAAATTCCTCCCAATTTATGTTTCTCTGCAACAAGGGCACAAATATAATTTTCTAGTTAAAGTGTGATTAGAAGAATGCAGATGCTTTGGAACTCTCCCATTTTCCTATGCACTCTCGCGTTCTCTACCTCTCTCTCGTCATCCTTCTTCTTTCTCTTGCCAAAATTTATCACCAAATTAATACCCTAAATCTTCGTTGTCTTCACCAAGGAAAGCTCCAATCATTGACTAGTTGATAAGCTTTGGTGATCAGACTTAAGATTTGAATTCGATCTCTGGCTTTTTCTCTCATTGGGTTCATCGCTGGAACCACCATTGTCCAATGAAGTCCCCGACGATCTGGCTTAGATGACTTTTCCTTCTAATCCACCACCACTAACTCATCCTCACGCCGTCGACCGCGTAGGAGATAGGTGGGAGACGCTGGGTTATCAATTTTGAATCAAGAGCTCAGTTGAAGACTGTGTTTTAGTTCATAGAGAAGTCCCTGAAACCTTTTGAGTTTTGAGTCTTTTCTTTGTCGTTTTGATATTTGATGAGATCAAAAGGAAAAAAATAAATTTCAGCGCCCTACAGTCGTCGGGTCCGCCTACCGCCTAGCCAGCTAGGCGACCGCCTGGAGGCCCGACGCCTAATCACTTTGCCTAGGCCAAAATCGGAATGATATGCTGACACCTAGGCCATTTTTTAGAACACTGTCCCTAGCCCATGTCTATTCCTGGTTGTCTCCTTAGTCACCACCACTACGTCTCCAATCTCGCCAAGGCCCACTCGTGCTTCATGGTGGTTCGAGGATCTTTTCGTTTTAGGTCCCAATTTGGTTAAAATGCAGGTGAAATCTATGGTTTCTTGAAAATTTGATCACGTTATTATCAATATATTCCTCTTTTATTATCAAAAATCGAAGTTTTACACTCTTGGTGAAATCTAATGCTTAGTGTAAAACTTTGATTTCTTGGTGAAGTCTGATGTCAAGCGCACTACTGCAGAAATGGTCACTGATATGTTATACATTCTTGATCAGAGCTCTGTTTCTTGCAAAACTTTTTTTTTCCTTCTGATTCTTCGTGTTGTTCATAATATGAGCATAAAACAAAAGCAGCAGGAATAATTGTAGAGCATGACCGTGTGCCTTTTCAGCCCACAGTTGCAAATTGTGATGGTCATCTCGTCCATTCCATTCAGCTTCATGTCTTTGAAGTACAACCCCTTTGAATCACCGTGAGATTGGGAAAAGTGCTAGGTTTTGCTTTCGCACGTTCGGGGAGACCAGTGAAATCTGGTTAACCTTAACAAATTGTCACCACCTAGTGTGCACATGGCTACGTAATCAATCTGCATAGTATGTAGATGTGCACAGTAGGTGAATCCCTACATCTTACAATATCCGAACTATAGGAATCTAGCTACTTGTAATATGTGAACGTCGATGATCAGATAATAGATTTTCATAATCAGATTTGTCAATTTTTTAGATTTTTATTTATTAATAAAATTACAATATTTCAATAACATTGACCCAAAATTGCACAATATGTTTTTTTATAGATTACATCAGTCTTTAATAGTTCAGCAAACCATATAATAATAATAATAATAATAATAATAATAATAATAATAATAATAATTCATCCATAAAAGACTGTTAGAAAGAGCCATCACTCAAAGCACACTATAAAACATATTTTTAGTATACCTACCTTTTGGAATTAAGTACATACCAAAGAAAACTAGGAATCACAAATGTGACAAGAAAAAACTTAAAAAAAATTCTATGTGACCTACGCGCACTCAAAAAAAAAAAACTTGCCAAACCATAAAAAAGGATGAAGACCGAAGACTAAAATAAAAATGAAAGGCAATAAACATATTTAGCCCAAGAGCAAACCCAACTATCAACTTCAATCCATGAGTCCCGGTCCCTGAAGGCCCAGCCGAGTAAAACCCTAGCAAGTCGATGGGGATTGGCAGGATTGGGCTTGAGTGAAACCGTCACTCAAGTTCGTGCACCAACAAATTATGCCCCTTATTGGTGGGTAATTGGTTGTGAACCAGCCTATGCGTGGGGCCAACAACGAGCGGAGCCCGTGAGTAGGCATGGCAATAGTGCGGTCACGAGCAGGTTACGGGCGCACTTAAAGGGTTGGCAGTCTTAACGGGCTCAACCCATTAAGATAACGGGTTATAATAGGTTGAGCCCGATGGGTTCGCGGGTTACCTGTTGGAACCTTTTAAGACCGCAAAGTTTTTTTTTTTAAAAAAAAAATTTTAAATTCTTTTCTAATCAATTACCCACTAAAACCCATTAATATCCTTTAACTAAATTGGCCATTAAAACCCATTAAGACCCGCTAACATAAAAAGGATTTTTTTTTTTTTTTGCATTTTTTTATATTCTTTTTCACACCAACTATCTATTAAAACTCTTCTCGAAAATAATAAAAAAATGTTTTATTTCTTTTAATTTTTTTTAAACCCTCTTCCAACCCATTACGCATTAAAACTCTTTTCATTGTTGCTTTGAAAATCAACAAATTCAAAGAAAATCATTAAATCGAACCATCAAAAGATTAATACATATTAGGCTCCTAATTCTCATAATAGGTTAAATTCAATGTTATGTGAAACTAAAATATTACAAATTCAAAGCAAATCATTACATGAAACTAAAAAGGTCTTTAGTTGGCGTGGCTTTGTCCATCTAATGTCAAATCCAACACATCTTCAGTGAGTTGCTCCAAATCAGTTCGGTCTTAGTCTAAATTACACAAAAAAAAAGAGAGGGCAAATTAAAATAAATATTCACATGATGAAAAGACAAGAAACTAATACAATAACCAAGTGATATAGAATTTACCTTTTGTACCGAAAATCCAATCTCGAGTACATAACAATACTTGAACAGTTTCAGGCAATAATGAGCTACAGTATTGATCTAGTACTCTACCAGCAATACTAAACGCGAATTCAGATGCAATTGTAGAAATAGGAATAGTTAGCACATCACAAGCCATATGAAAAAGTATAGGATATCGAAATTGTTCCATTTTCCACCAAGAAAGAACATCAACTCTCCTTTATTTCCAACATTTCTTCATCCAGATACTTGTGAAATTCATTTTTCATACTCGAAGTTGAACCATTCTTGTAATTAGCATCAAATTCTTACACAAAAATAAACAAAACATGCACTTAAATCATAATGAAGCAAGCTACCTACTACAATACAAAGAAGCAGGCTAGTCATGTAATCAAAAACTATTTGATGTCTAATAATGGAAAGTAGATAACCAATAATGGTGTTTACCTCCAAAATAGTGTCTTCACCTTCAGTTTGAGAACCACTCTCACTCATGAAACCACTTGAATTATCGGGATTACCTCCACATATACATCAAATAGAGAAAACAAAGTTTCAGTTCTTCAACTGCTCAGAGTTCACACCATAGAGGGCCGTGAGTCCACAGGTGCTTTGGCGCTGCGATTTTAGGGGAGCTAAAGAGACAACAAAAGTCGGTCTACAGACGGACGTTTGCGAATCTTGCCACCTACTGAGTATAACGGTAGTGTGGGCTTCGAAAATCGGGCCTATGCAGGGTCTTTCCACTTTCATACTTCCGCAAGCCGGTCAGTCTCCCAATTGAAAGTTGGGCTGATCACTCAAAGCCTTTGTGGGGTGTCAACAGGGCCTGGGCTTGGGCGCTGCCTCTCCCTTGACCAACTTGGATTGCCGAAAAACCCTAGCAATTCTAGCCTGAGCGGAGACATCATCACCATCCTCTAACAATATACCACCGGCAGCAGCACCACCCTTAAGGCCAATCCGACTGCACTGATGTCAGAAGCACTATTGACGGACTTCCACTGCCCGTCGCCGTCTCCAGCGTCAGTAAAACCCTCCACCAATACGATCTAAGATCTGCACCCTAGACCTCTCATCCATCAGATAGTCTTTGAACATCAACGGCTTCTTCAGAATCGTAGCTGATGACTTTCTCGGCCTTTGAATTTCCGAGCACGGCGGAGTTTCTAATTAATGCCCTTGATAGAGGAATATTAGGAAGTATAGCAACTAGCGGAAGTGAACTGAACGGTAATAGCATGAAATAAACTATATGTATGAATTCTGAGGATAACTGATGGCCACAGAGCTAGCCGAAAACAAACGTACTCTTTTCCAAAAAAACCTCCAGCTCCTCTCCCTTCACATTTGCCCAGCACCAATCCCTTTTATCCCTTCAAATACATCTATCTTTCACTTAATAAGGCCACACAATCAACTGGTTGTTGATCTTCACTCATATATATTACTCCCACACAGTTAATGCAACTGGACAATCTAAAAATCCATGATCATTATCCGTGAGCATGAAATGGACCAGAAATTCAAAGTTTTAAACGATCAAACTGCAAACTTAAAAAATATAACACACAATCAGTAATTCAAATTTTCAAATTCAAAGCAACACGAAGTTCAAACTGAAAGAAGCCTCCATTGCTCCACTATTCGGTTCAGTCCTTAATCCACCCAAATCCGATTCAGTCCTCAATCCACCCGAGTCAAATTCAATCCTGTTGGTCACAGCACGCACACGGCACATCCTCCTCTTTCAATATAACACCTCCATTTTTGTGTTACTAAAGTAAGAGGAGATAAGGGATTATAATACAGCAATGAAACAATAGTGGCCAGTTATATTCAACTTGAATATTCTTTATTTCAAATCGATTATACGCTGGGACGCATTCCCGTCGGGTGAAGAAAATAGCCAGTGATGTACGGTAGCATTTCCTTTGACAGTTTGACACAACATTGTCACCATTTCTGCTTGAAGAAAAAGAACTTTTCTAGAGTTCACCACCTTTTCTAAAAAGAATAATGCTATGGGGCTCATGACCAAATCACCAAAAGTTTCAAGATATGAAAAGAAACTGGCTCTGCAAGTGGCGCTCCTCATGCAAGTCGCCCAAACAATTTACGGTTGTTACGGCCCATCTGAATCCAATCCGACCCAATCAAATCGAACCCAAACTAACCCAACCAAACAATTCAAGGTTTGTTAATGGCCCAAAGCTGGCTACTGTTGAAAATTAAAGAAATGGGAATAGACTGTGATTAGTTCTTGAAAGAAGAACGAAAAAAACATTTAAGGCATATCAATAATTAATCATAGCAAAAGAAAACAAAAAACGTAATTGCAGCATACATACCACTCTAAGAATCCATCGCACGGGAGATAAGGGGAACATAAAAACTCCAACACTAAAGTAGAATCTGTTTTCTCCTCAACCAATGTATGAGGCATATTGCGACCATCCATGCTTAATTATCTTAATTAATGAGGAAATTTAAGCATCCAACCAAAAAATAATCTGTATTAAGTAGACTTAGTGTCTTATAAGTTCATATACGTACAATGTTATATTTTTTCAGTACGAGACAACAATATATACATTCTCACAACATTAATGTCGGCTAAACTCTTCCACTACATCCTAATCGCGCTCATTAAAAGAATTAATATAAGCTTTAGTCATCATCATTGTAATAATATATATTCGGTGCTTACCAATCAAGTGTGAATAGAAACTTTGAAAAATGGTGAACTATACAATAATATATATGATTTGCGATTAATAAGTATCAAGGTTTTTCAAATAAAAATTTGTAAGGACAAAATACTTAAGTTGTCGACAATATCTATTAGGTTACATGTTCAGACGATTGATGAATGGTCTCACTTGTTTTTATTGTCAATAACTAAACAATAGTGTCACAAAAAATTATAATCACATATTGTCACATTAATTATTTTCCGGACATTCTCTAGTGATCTACTAATTGCTCGATCTCGCGTCGTCATACATATTCGAGGGTGTTCACTAGTTAAATAGGACTTATGCATGATCTATAGGCATAGTTGCAGAATGCAATGATGTATATAACAAAAGGAATGAGCAAAATAAATTTGAAATTTTGCTCTTAAGACTCTCTATGTCCCAGACCAAAAGGCAAGGCCCCCAAGCAGCAGAAAAGTTACAGATAAGAGTCAATCCTCATGAATGATAGAACATGTCTAAAAATCATGACATAAAAGCTAACCAAATCAAAAGAACTTAAAGATTGCGATCATTAAGTAGACGAGTTTGAGGACCTTCTCAACCTATAATTGCCCAGGGGCCCCTGAACAAAGAGATCTAGTTTTCCTTTTCAATTCAATTTCGAAGGCCGAAAGCAGATCACATAATATTGCTGCGACGGTCAATCACATTGAAGGCTTTTTCCCCTGGAAACAGAGAATTAACGATTGGGAAACTAAACCAGCTATTGTCATTTTCATGGTGAAATGTTTTTCATTTTCCCTTTGTCTCTGGGAAGTTCCTACTGTTGTAGGGTACAGTGTTCTTTGCTAACATTTAAGGAAATTTATTAGTCTAGCGAATTTCAATCGAAAGCCACCCACATATTACTTTAAGGTAAAACAGGCGGTGAATTTTGTTCGTCTTTTTGTCTTTCATGGACCGTTGGATATATATATATATACAGTCCTTCTTAGGTGCGGACATCCGCACTTTTTGCTTCGGTATAGATTTTCAGTTTTTCCCCACTTTCCGATCATATTTTCACATTTTAGCCGTTCAGTTTTTAGCTCCTAATATATATATCACTTCTGCAAATTTTCAGCTAATTTGATGTTCATTAAGATATCCAAAACTGCAATTTACCATTATTAACACGAACGGTTCCGGTTTCACAAATTCGGTTTGTTCATGTAAATTACAGTTTTAGATGCCTTAACGATCATCAATTTGGCTGAAATTTTGTAGGGATGATCTATACATTATGATCTAAAAATTGAACGGTTAAGATGTGAAAATATAATCAGAAAGTGAGAAAAAATGGAAAATCCGTACCTTTTTACTTAGATGCGGATATCCACACCTGAGCAAAGTTATATATATATATATATATATATATATAAAAATAAGGAGCCAATACGAGATATTTTCGAGTATGGTCGCTTACTTCAAATATGATTAACCAACATATTAACAAATTGATTACAAAAAATTAAAATAATATTTTCGTAAGCATGTACGTCTTGAAGTGACATGAATTTCTTTTCCCAGATCTACCCTTCATCTTGAAGAGATTCATTGTATTATGGTTAAGTCACCTTAAAAAGCTGCCATATGCGTGTTCATTCTTTGTACCAACAATTCACATGTTTTTCATTGTTTTAATTTTTAGGAATTTATTTTTGATTAACGCTAGAATCAATTAAGAAAAGACCATTTTGCATATATTTTTTTTAATAATGAAAATTCCATTAATAATAGCGTATGCCAAGAAGGTCATTACATACCCATCTACTAACACATAACAATGGCCAAACAAGACTTCGCGGATGAGCCACAGTGGTATATAGGATAGACTAACTATATTAGAACTTACCGCTCATAGACAAGCCAAAAACTAGACTTGTTAGGTTCCTAATACAAGAAACTAATTGTAATTAGACAAAAGCTAAAAACATAGGATTGGATCAAGGGCCAAAGCCCTAGTCCAAATTTAAACTAGCAGCCCAAATATCAAAAGCCCAAAACTCAAGGCCCAGCAGGATTGATGGCCCATTCGGTGACTTCAGCGAGGCCAGGGGGTGACGTCAGTCGTCCAGAAGCCAGACAGCTGCACCTATGCAACTGCACCCGACTCCATCACCACAAAGCCGCCACCGCCTGATTCGCAGCCACGAAGCCGCACTGCCACAAAGCCGTAGGACCTTGCCACCTCGCCCCATGCCTTTGCACCATTCGATCCAGCACCCACAATCCAGGCCATCTTCCATTCTGCAGCATCCGACGCCTTCAGCGAGGCCCACCGAGCCTGTGCAACCACTCACCAGCGACGTCGACCGAAATCTGCTACCAACCTCACCAGGAAAACCTCGAGCAAGGCACCTAACATTGGGAGCCTCAGTGAAGAGTATCAATCACCCTGTCCGGCAGCAGCCAACTAACGTCAGCGAGGCCGGACGCCAGGGAGCCGCCGGATGAGGAAAGATCTCGCAGTCAAATTCAACTTTAGGGTTTTCTCTCAATGGTGGTGATATGGTGAATTACCATTTTGCATCTTTTGGTATCCTTTAAATGTGGTCTAACTTTTTCATGGAATGATGTTTTCCTTCTTCGATCATTTTCATTCAAACTTCTTAAAGTAAGAACCTTTTTCTTCTTCTTCTTCTTCTTCTTCCTGAAATGATGTATGTTTTCCTTAATTATTCTTTTCATTCTTTGGTAAGAGAGAGAGGTTTTCTTAGTCATTTAAAACTCAAAATCATGTTTATGTAGTTAGGTCGTTCACTCGTTGAAATCCGTTCAGTTGTAGTGATCACATGCCTGATGATTGTTTTAATCATTGCCCTATTTTTAATTTTTGAAAGAAAAAGTGCTTTTGAGGAATCATTGCAGCCCTCTCTCGGAGAAACCCTACCTTAACTTTTTTTATTTATTCATTTTTTTTGTTACAACCCTACCTCATAATTTGGTACTTCTATTAATATGTTCTTGCTTGATATTATTCGGGTGTCAAATGTCTAATTAGTTGCCTCACTACAAGGTGATTCTATTGCAAACAAAAACGCAGGATCTAGTTAATGAATGAGGTACTAATATGAATAAATTGTTAGATAACATCAAGTTAAGTTTTTGGTTATTAAAAAAAATGTTAACTACAAATATCAAAAATTAAAATAATCTAATAGGTGTTGAGTCACTTACACTGTCGTTTAATATTTAATTCAAATTTTTTTATTAATGTTATTGGATTATTGATTTTGGATGATTCATTTGTTTGTTTGTTAATTTATTTTTTTATTTGTTTTAGTGTTGTAAAGCTAATTCCTCTCTTGGGGCTTGGGGTTTGTAATATTTATTTTTTAAGAAAATATTCTCCCATCTATCGAGGTTTGCCGGTAAGCACAATCATCGCATCCTTTCCTTTTTCATTTACTTGCCATTTTCAGAAACCAGTTTTCCGTATATGGGAGGGATCCAATTAAGTAGATTTGTTCTTGTCAGTTTGATACAACTATTCTAAATTTTTTATGATCTGCACATGTTGATCGATCTTTAAGAACAGAAGAATAATACGGAAAATATAGTAGCTAGCTAGCTAGCGGTTGTATGTCGTCAGCTTGATGGTTTATATGAAAAGCTAATTGGTTGAGACAAACCTTCTCCGAGAGAGAGTGATGCATCACCTACCCACGTATAATTGTAAAGGAAGAAAAGTGCTTTGGAGGCGATGTCGGCCATACTTGTCTCCCCATAGTCAAAATAAGCACACTTTTTTGGTCATTCAAATAAGTTCGAAGGGTTATTATTTCTTCAACTTACTGCAGCATGTTTTTGCATCTCAGAATCGAAAACCCCACAGAACATATCGATTTATTTTGGTTTTTATGAATGAAAGGTACCCAACAAGCTGACTAACAACACCTTTTCAACACTGAAGGCCCTCCAATCCCTTTCAGACTAAATTCAGGGTCCCAGGCATGGCCGACTTGCTCAAACTTTCCCCTTTCGCAAATGTTGCATGAACATCATTATCATGAATGACCACCCAATAGGGAATCTTGAACAATGCCTTTAAACTTAAATATAAGGTAGTATTGAATAAGAATAGTGTGAGATGATTAACGACTTCCGTTGTTGGTTAAATTAATGTTTTGTCTAGATGTTGGAAAGGATTATCAAATATTAAGTCTGGATATGGAAGGGATTGCTGATGATATTATGATCTTTAATAAAATAATTTCACTACCTGCCGACCTCAAGCTCAACCAATCTAGGCACCCTTAAAGACACTAATTGAATAGTTTTACTTTTGGTTAATTATAGTAATATTTCAGACTTTCTAGTGAAGTCCAATGATCATCAAAGCTACCCGCAATGGGCTCTCTTTGATGGATCATTTGTACAAACTACAAATTATTAGTCACATAAGACACCAATTAATTGTTTGATTATTATTGCAGTCATTTCGACTAGAGATTAGAATTATTTAGTAGTTTATATATTTTGTGTTTGATATTGTTTCGATCTCACCTCTATTGCTTTAACTTGTTCGAACTATTCCAATATGTTTGTAGTAGTTCCGTCTGTCTATCACGTAAATCATTTATCTAACGGTTAATTTAATTATTTAATTATGATCTTAATATGCATATTTTTTGTAAACATGATATTTGCTGAAACTATAAACATGAAGTTTGTTTAGATACGTAATTATGCTGATATGCTGGTGTAAATAGTTAGAAGAGTCGCACGAGTATATTTTAAATCATTGTAACTATTTTATTCTGATTCTTCAATATAAAAACCGAACAAAAAGAAAACCAAACACAAACTAAAATTTATTAATGATATGTAATCGCTTCTAATACCACAATGAAAAATGTTTCTCCTCATCTGATTAACAAACCAAAATATGGGATTACTTGCTAGCTAAGAGAGCACCATGTTTGACTCTCCTCGTATATGCCTTAAATTTGATGGTGGTCTCCGTAGTGTCATACATGCTCAGTTGTGTTAGATGCTGCTGAGGTACTCTGGCCATTTTCACAAGAGCCAAACTTGCCTCTGGTTTTCTTTTTATTTGGGGTCAAACTTGTTTTGCGTGCTATATACAATCACGCGCTTTGTGCTTTGTGTTCTATTATTTTATTGTGGTAGTCCACAAGACATGAGATATTGACAAGAGATGCTTGTCTCCTTAAAGAGGTGAAATCGTCTTGTAGGCCCTTCATGCGTAGGGTTTTTACATGTATTGCAGAATTGAAGCTCAATGTTTCAATCCTTGCACGTCTATTTCTCCTCGTTAACTCTCTTTCGCTTCATTCAGGTACGACTCTAATCACACTAGAGTAAAAGGGAGAGTTGTTTAAGTGCCATCAAATTTGTTTGAAGAGTAAAAAGGCGCCATCACTTTGTCTACTCAACGCATTTG